>CM039689.1:15885833-17357500 GCA_022530915.1 Paspalum notatum
CACCGCATCGATCGCACGAAAGTTCTTGGACTAAACTCGACTGTCTTTATTTCTGCAGATGGTCACCCCACCCGAGACATCTGCTCAGGGGGCTGCTCATGGAGCACCATCTCCTTCTGAGTTGGCCACTCAGGTCGCTCAGCAACTCATCAACTTGATAGCTCAAGAGCAACAATGGCGCGACCCGCAAGAGATCAGCTACACTGACTTTGCGGCGCTACATCTGCCCATCTTCACCACTGCCCCAGATCCATTGGATGCTGATGACTGGCTTCGGATCATCGAGTCCAAGTTCAGTCTACTGCCTCACCTCAGTGAGCAACAGAAGGCTCGCTTTGCAGCACAGTGTCTGCATGGTCCTTCGGGGGCCTGGTGTGCTTCATTTCTGGCAATGCAACCAGCCGGGCACCAAGTCTCGTGGGATGAGTTTCGTGCGGCTTTCCGGGCTCACTACCTCCCCCCTAGCCTCATCGAGCTCAAGCAACATGAATTTCGTGCACTTCGACATGGGAACATGTCAGTACTCGAGTATGTGCAAGCTTTCATTCGCTTGTCCCAGTACTCCCCTGAAGACGTCAGCACCGACCCACGTAGGGCTACCCGCCTGTTGGATGGATTCGATCCCACTCTGCTGACTCACTTGGGGCGCAGCTACGACAGCTTCACCGAGTTGGTAGATGTCGCCATCGACATAGAGCAACGCCTCCGTCAAGCCCATGAGGACCAGCAGAGGAAAAGACTTGCCAGTACACCTCCATCGAGTCCATCTCAGCGGCCACGGGTTGAGCATCAATTCCCACCGCACATATACTACCTAGAAGAGCCTCCGCAACAAGAACAATATAGTGGGGCACAACAACCATGTCATTTTGCAGTGCACCACCTCTTCCACCTGTTCCAGTGTCAGCCGCCAAACCAAGCACCGGCTATACCTGCTTCAAATGTGGAAAGGCCGGACATTTCAGTCGCACCTGTCACTCGCACCATAAGACTTCAGCATCAGTGCCTACGGGCAAAGGGAAGAAATCAGCCCCAAAAATGGGCCAACTGCACTATAGTCAGCTTGAGCAAGTTTCGGAGGGTGAACCAATCTTGGCAGGCACATTTCTTGTCAATGACCACCCTACGGTTGTTTTGTTTGATTCGGGAGCGACTTTTTCATTCATCAGCAAAGCATATGCACTGAAGCATGGGTATGAAATTGTAGAGTTGAAACAGAAATACTACATCACAGCTGCAGGGTCCTCTATCAATACAAATCACATAGTGATGGACTTGTGTTTGCAAGTAGGAAAAGAATGTTTGTCCATCAGTCCTATAGTACTTCCACAACTAGGGATTGATATTATTCTTGGTATGGAATGGCTAAAACAACACAAGGCTATGATAGATGTTGGGAGTAGAACCGTTCAGTTGCGCTCCAGCAGTGGGACCGATGTGATCATTCATGTGCCACTTCACAAGCATGTGTCTCACACGGTTAATGTTGCCGAAACTCAGACTGAAGCACAAGCACTTGCAAAGATCCCTGTAGCTTGCGAGTATCTAGATGTGTTTCCAAAAAAGCTGCCCGGACTACCACTAGATAGGGATGTAGAGTTCAGAATAGACCTTGTTCCAGGCACGGCACCTGTCTCCAAGAGGCCGTATAGAATGGCACCAAATGAACTGAAAGAGCTGAAAACACAACTGCAGGAGCAGTTAGACAAAGGGTTTATCCGACCTAGCTCATCACCTTGGGGCTATCCCGCCCTCTTTGTTGAGAAGAAAGACCAAGGTGGTAAAAGGTTATGCGTCGATTATCGACCACTGAATGCTGTTACAGTCAAGAACAAGTACCCACTGCCACACATCGATATCCTATTCGATCAGCTTGGGGGAGCCACAGTTTTTTCCAAGAATGATCTTAGGTCCGGGTACCATCAAATTAAGGTCAGAGAAGAAGACATACCAAAGACTGCTTTCTCCACGCGTTATGGGCTTTATGAGTATCTTGTCATGTCCTTCGGTTTGACAAAGGCACCAGCTTTCTTCATGTACCTGATGAACTCGGTGTTCATGAATGAGCTTGATAAATTTGTAGTAGTATTCATTGATGACATCCTGGTTTATTCCAAGAATGAGAAGGAGCACGAAGAGCATTTGCGAATAGTGCTATCTCGTCTTAGGGAACATAAACTTTATGCCAAGTTTAGCAAGTGTGCATTTTGGCTAAAGGAAGTGGCATTCCTAGGCCATATCTTGTCAGCGAAGGGAGCGGCTGTCGATCCCAGCAAGGTGGAAGATGTGCTGAATTGGAAGCAGCCACAAACTGTGACAGAGATATGGAGTTTTCTTGGTTTAGCGGGCTACTACCGCCGCTTCATCAAAGATTTTTCAAAAATTGCAAAGCCTATGACAGCGTTGACCCAGAAAAATGCAAAGTTCGCATGGAGCTCAAAATGCGAAGAAGCATTTGGAACGTTGAAGACACTCCTAACTTCAGCACCTATTCTTACTCAACCAGACATCACCAAGCCGTTTGACGTGTACTGTGATGCCTCTGGTAGTGGCCTCGGTTGTGTTCTGATGCAAGAAGGGAGAGTGATTGCATATGCATCCTGCCAACTGAGAAAACATGAGGTGAACTACCCAACTCACGATCTCGAGTTACTTGCGGTTGTCTATGCGCTGAAGAAATGGAGACATTACTTGTTAGGCAACACCTGTCACATCTACACTGACCACAAGAGTCTCAAATACATCTTTACCCAACCTGAATTGAATATGAGGCAAAGACGGAGGTTAGAGTTGATAAAAGATTATGACCTAGAGGTTCATTACCACCCCGGTAAGGCTAATGTAGTAGTAGATGCATTGAGTCGTAAAGCTCATTGCAACTTCATTGAAGCTCGTCCGATAGTGAGAGTGCTATGCTGTGAGATTGAGGACATAGAAATGCCGACAGTGCTGGAAGCCGAACTTTATAACCTTGTCCTTGAACCAACCATCAAGGATCAAATCATAGCAGCACAAAAGCAAGATAAGGGCATATCACATATTTGAGATGAGATCGATGACAAAAAGAAGGCTTGTTTCAAGCTTGACGAAGAGGGAGTCTTGTGGTTCAAAAACCGCTTAGTGGTACCAAAGGATATGGAGCTGAGAAAGAAAATCCTAGATGAAGCTCACACCTCCATGTTCACCTTGCACCTGGGTAGCAACAAAATGTATCAAGATCTGAAGCAAAAGTTTTGGTGGACTCATATGAAACGAGAAATAGCCAAATTTGTGTCTGAGTGTGACGTATGCCAAAGAGTACCACCTAAAGCCTGCGGGTATGCTTTAGCCTCTAGCAGTTCCCGCCTGGAAGTGGGAGGATATACACATGGACTTCATTGTGGGATTGCCTCGCACACAGAAGGGGTACGATTCCATTTGGGTAATTATTGACCGGTTCACAAAATCTGCACATTTCATCCCTGTCAAGACCACCTATCGGTCGAAACAATATGCTGAGATATATATTTCCCAAATCGTATCCTTGCACGGTGTCCCTCTAACCATCACTTCGGACAAAGGCTCACTATTTGTGTCACGCTTCTGGGAGCAACTACAAATTGCTCTTGGAACCAACTTAATTCACAGTTCGGCATACCATCCTCAAACAAGCGGTCAAGTTGAAAGAGTGAATCAGATCCTTGAAGATATGTTGAGGGCATGCGCTTTGACTTATTCCACCAAGTGGGATGAATGTCTCCCCTTGGTGGAGTTCGCCTACAACAACAGCTATCAGAAGAGCTTAGATATGGCACCTTTCGAGGCCCTATACGGCAGACGGTGTAGAACACCACTCAACTGGTCTGAACCAGGTGAGCGTGTCACATTTGGTCCTGATTTGGTAACACAGGCAGAAGAGCAAGTTAGATTCATACACAGTAACTTGAAAAGAGCACAGTCTCGGCAGAAAAGCTACTCAGATAAGAGGAGAAGGCCCTTAGTCTTTGAGAAGGACGATCATGTGTATCTCAAGGTGTCACCTATGAAAGGGGTGCATCGGTTTGGAGTGAAAGGCAAGTTAGCACCACGATATGTTGGTCCGTTCAAGATCACAGAGCAATGTGGGCCAGTTGCTTATCGACTGGAGCTACCACCACATCTAGCGGCGGTTCATGACGTGCTTCATGTCTCGCAACTCAAGAAGTGTTTAAGAGTGCCAGAGGAAGTGATTGATACATCTCAAATTCAGATCCAACCTGACCTCACTTATGAAGAGAAACCCATAAAGATCCTTGACCAAAAGCAGAGATCAACACGAAGAAGAACTATTAACTTCTACAAGGTGCAATGGAGTAATCACTTCGAGGAAGAGGCAACATGGGAACAAGAGGAATTTCTGCAAACCAAATACCCCGGTTTTCTTCCATCCACTTCAAATTGAGTACGTCACTGTAATCTAAAGTTTCAAATTCATACACAATGCAATTTCTTCTCGTTTAACTTATCCACCCACATCACATCAGAATCTCGGGACGAGATTTCTTTAAGGGGGGTGGGTTGTGATGCTCCGGTATCTTGAGTGCATTTGCATCCCACATACATGCAACACTCATCATGATGCATCATACAATGACATGCATTTAAGCCCTAGTTCAAACTTGGTTGAAATGCAACTTGTCGAAACTTGTTTTCTGCATATATGTCTCTGTGGTTGTGCCCATAACTTTAGTTCTGTAGCAATATAGGTGAAACTCATATTGACAAACTTGTAGACAATTTCATGGTGAACAACTTTGGTAATTGGTGCTTTGACATGCATGAAGGTTTGCATAGAGTTTTGGGACTTTTTCTGTCAGTCTGTGAAATCTGTCCAAACTTGACCTGGAGGGTAAATTCAAATTTTCTTGATCTTAAAGCCAAAACCTTGCTCTGCTGGTATTGAGAAAATTGTAGATCATAAAATTTTGAACAACATTGGTATAAAACTCTTTTTGTGAAAGCGCCTATAAAGTAGACTTTTAGAATTTCCAAACTGGAGGGTTCTGTTGGTCAAACCTTGGTCAGTAGATTAAATTTAAATTTAAACCGCATTTTTGAATATAACATGGTATAAAAATTTATAAGAAAGTTGTAGAGATCGAAATTTAGAACATTTCATCCAATTGGGGTATTTTTAAATTTGGCCTTTAACTCATTCAAAAACGCGAAATACAAACATTGGTTCCTGCAGTCAAAATTGATTTTTCCATTTTTCGGATTTTTCCTTTTCTTTGTATCTATGACAAGTGGGCCCCACCTGTCGGGTCCTTGTTTCCACGCGGAGACGGCAGCAGCTGCGGGTCCCACTGTCTCCCTCGCCCTCGCACCCGGTCCATTGGACCGTTACCTTCTCTCTCTGTCGGGTCCACTCGTCAGTGTCACCGGTCTATGGACCAGGACCACCCAACGGCCACCGCCCCTTCTCCCCGCTCCTTCTCGTCCACGCGGCGCCCGACGCCTACCGCCGGCCGGCCGAGGCCGCATTCCGCCCCGACCGCGCCCAGGGCTTTAACCTAGACGCCAACCCGGCGAGATGCACCGCCTCCCACTCCACTTGCCCCACGCCTCGCGCTCGTCCCCTGCCTCTTCCTCCCAAAGCCCAGAAGCGCCGCCGCCATTGGAGCAAGCTTGGGCTCGAGCTGCACCGGCCGCTCCGGCCACTTCCCAGCCTCCACATCACCGTGCCGGTGTTCCCCATCCTTGGCTCCTCCGATTCGCCTAGACCTAGGCCACTGTATCCCTTTCCCCGCCGCACATTACGCCGCCGGACCTTGCCATAGCCGCGCGCTTGGAGCTCGAAGCTCAAGCCGCGCCGGCCGTCCCTCCGCACCACCACGCCGACACTCCTCAGCCTCCCCTCCGCCGTTTCCCCTAGCTCTAGCCCGCCGGCGTTGCCCCACTGCCGCGCATTCCGCCGCTGGACCTCCACCTCTTCGGGCCACCGTCGCCGGCCTCCTCCGCTCAACCTCCGTCGAATCGAGGTAGGGGGTAAGGTTCCCCACTCCCTCCTCTCTCTCCCCGACCACCGCCGGCGAGCCCGCGGGCCTCGCGCGGCCGGTTTCCACCGCGCGCCGCCGCCGGTCAACCCCCCCCCCGGCGGGAGGTTGAAGACGGTGGCATTTTTGCATTTTAACCCTCTGCCTTTTGAGGTTTCACAAGTAAAACCACAACGCTGTACACTGAGCCTTGAGAATCTTACGTTCTAGCCCCTGAGGTCTACGGTTAATTGCGTACAAGTTCCTGGATCTAATGTCTAATTGTGTAATTAAACTGCTAGGAAAATTATAGGAAAAATCTAGTAGCCTACTAGTGATGTCTTGATACCAGAAAGTAATTTTATGCACTTTAATACCGCTGTTTTGATTTATATGATTTTCATGGTGAAATAAAATATGGAAATTAGATGTCCTATCAAGCTATGGATTTTGTGCTTGCAAATTTTTGTACATGATGATCATGCAACGTAATGGTTGCTGTAGAAATTTCAAGTCCAGAACTCATTCCTATAAATTATGAAAAATCCGAGAAGCTGTAGGGCTAATAAATTGTTGGAATTTCAATAAATTAATTATAACTTGATTGTAGCTGAAATTTTAGCAGTAGGGCTATGAAGTATGTTTCTGCATGTGGTAAAAATTTGAGATCGATTTGAGTTGTCTAACTACATGAACTTATGAGTGCATTTTATTCATAAAGGTAGCGTGTCCATTAATTTGCATGTATTTGTTTAACTTTAAGAGACAACTTCATTTCATTTGATAGGACTGTGTACACATATAAGACACTAACTCCTGATGACTCCAAGGATAAAATGTAGTGATGGTTTGTACGATTTCTTAATGATGGGCTGTATGATTTCTTAGCAAAGTCGTTAAGTTTTCTTGTTATGGGGTGTGTTTAAACTAAGAGTACCCGAACCCATTCTTCACAAGCTGCTTGATCATGCCTTATATTTCATTGACACCTTATGCATACATCTGCCATTCATTGTACTCATGTTTGCAATGTGCCATCCTTATAACACTGTATCGTAGACATGCATTTGTATTCTCTTGCACTCACTTGCATTTTATCATGCATATAGACCCCGCGTGCAAGGAGCTATCAACACAGGAGAAACCAGTGATCAAGGAACCAGACGACAGGCTATATTCGGAGCTAGAAGACGAAGGGTTGCTGATTAAATCCGTCCCTGCTTCAAGGGGTTGCCTGGGGCAAAGCCTCACAACCCGGCAAACTAACTTAGTTTAGTTTGTTGGTTTTCTTAAAAACAATCAAAGGTAGGCAGGACCATACTATAGCCAGCAAACATCTTATGTCTTGATGATTAGGCATATACATCAGGAGTTGTTTGGAACCAACTGCATTAGACATCCCGGCCGCCCTGGCCCTAGCACCTATACATATAGTTCGTAGGGCGAGTGCCTAGTAATGCTAGGTACGAGTAGACACGGGTGAATGGAGTCACTCGTCGCGTAGGTGATTTTAAAAATTTACAGAAATCTCACTGAGTTAAGTTGTTATATATGCTTCTGATTTAAATGGAGACCGGACGGAGATTTTATGAGTTATTCATGGTTTATGGTATTGTGCACTGGACTTCGCCCGAGTCGCATAAGGCCCGTTCGCTGTTCGCCTGCTGATCGGCATAACATTGCTAAGGTGCTTATCCGGGATAATGGACCGGTGAAAGTCTTACTTGTGCCATCCGAAGAACAGAGACTTGGTCCTACCATCGGTCCCAGGGGTGCTTGGGGTGTAGACTCGTGGAGGGCTGGACCCGGTGCGGCCGAGGTAACGCTCCACGGGGGCTAAACCTGGGGAATGGCGGGTTGGAATCGAACTTGGGATGGGACAAGTGGAGATGGGGGCTATATGTGGGAACGCGAGGGTTAGTAAGCATATACCCTTGGCATTGTTAGTTGTTCCCGGGAATTAACAAATCAATTCGAATCGCTGATACTCACCAGGTGTGAGAATGACAGATATCGCACACGGGCAACGTAGTAATAACTGTAAGATATTGTTTATTAAGTCATGCCTTTTTATACACCTGCTTGGATGTGTATGATCCGTCTCACTATTCAGGGTGTCGCCCATCCACTGCTAGGAGGTCGATGGACTTGGGAGATGCTTAGAGGTCGAGGGAGGGCTGACCCGACGTACCTGGGATGGCTACTCCCAAGGGGTTGGACGGAGGCGCTGTGAATCTTGGGACGGGACATGTATTCCTATTTTACTTTCCTGCAAGTATTTACTTTATGATATAAATGATCTTTCTGATTTATGGATAGCAGCTGTCAAATCCTGCTATCTTATGTCAACATGTCTTTGTTTAAGAATCAACAGCTAAGGATCCACATGAGTAGTAAGCATGCTTTGCGTCAGCCGTAAGCCCAGTCCATTAAGTCCTACTGAGTAATTAGTACTCAGGGTTTGCCCCCACTTTTGGATTACAGGTACCAACGACATCCGGGCATCTGTGTTGGAGGTGGTAGTACCGGTGAGCTCGGTACTACACGCCTTGTTCATCTCTTCATGAAGACTGCTTGAGTTTGTTTCCGCTGCGAGAATTTGAAAACGCTTCCGCTTTATATATATACTCTGAATTCGCTTCCGCTATATTTGAACATGTATTTGATTTCATACAATTGAGTTGTAAATTAATTCTATTATTCTCTATTTCAACTGCCTGTGATGATGTAATTGTTGTGGCTCCTTCGAGAGTCGGATGTGTTTGATGTCGGTTCCTCTGGGATTTGGTGTTATCGAGAGCTGTAGTACTCTCGACGGACTACCGGGTTTATTCTGGCCTAAGTGCATTGCGAGCCAGAGGTGGCAGGTGTGCTTAGTATAGATTAAGCAGGGCGGTTCCGCCACATCTGGTATCAGAGCCGATCAAATATAGACAACAGTTATATCATTAAGTTTTGGTTTACAAAACTATTTTCGAAAGCCCCTTTTCAAGTACTTCAAAAATGAGAGTATACGCTATGCCCGTATAAGGATGTTAGTGTTATACAGGTGACATCACTGACATTCTGACCTAGATAGAACTCATATGCATATTCGGCGCTTTCGGAAACAACTTTTCGGCCATAGCTGTCCCAGTGCTGGTGGAAGCTATTGGGATTTGCGAACGGTTGTAAGCCCTGCATTCATGCCCCGTAGTAAAAGCTCTTTAAGGGTGGTGGGCATGCTTTGGATGCTTTCATACCCACCACACTTACATTCGGTTTTGGGATCCACCTTTTTCTCGACGATCCCCAGTACTGGTGGAAAGTCAGGCTTTGAGGAAAAGGTGCATCGGCCCACCAACGTTGTCCACGCAGCGGTCACGCGTGGATGCCACATTAGGTGGTAATGTATGAGCATGCATTCTTCTGCAGGTACACTAACCACGTGCGAAGCTAAGAACAACTAGAGAACGGCTAGTTGCATTAAAGAGAGACGTGCATGTATGTCACCGAATTATCGCTAGCTATATATATAATATATAGGATGTGTGATGTGAGACCGAACAGGACGAAACATGCATCATGTATCTTTTGTTATCATTCTGGGGATATTAATAAAAGATAAATGGAATAAATCGTGACTTAAACCTACCTTCTGCATGTTTCGCTACATAATCTGTCAATTGTAAGCAACTAATACAACTCGCTAAGTAAAAGCCTCTCCTATGGAGTTTCCCGGGAAAGTGTTCGTTCGAGAGCTATAACTGAAAACATTTGGGTTCAAAAATCAGGACACCCATACCGACGAGACACAGCGCACAAGTTTTCCGTTAACTAATACGATTGCCCAAGCTTACCAGATGACGGCTAACACTCTATGTGCCATCCGGTTATTCTATTCACTTACATGCTTTCATGTATCCAGCATATATTTATGGTGCTACAGTCTTTTATTCACTGCATCGATCGCACGAAAGTTCTTGGACTAAACTCGACTGGCTTTATTTCTGCAGATGGTCACCCCACCAGAGACATCTGCTCAGGGGGCTGCTCATGGAGCACCATCTCCTTCTGAGTTGGCCACTCAGGTCGCTCAGCAACTTGGTGTGAGCCATTTGGTGGCGAGCGCAAAACGGTGATCGGAAGACTCTTGGTGCTTGGCTCAGATATTGCCTTTGGTGGCGAGCCCGTGGATGGTGAACCACGTTGAATCTCCGCATCTCCCTAGGAGTTTGCATCCCCTTGCCCTACCTCTTTACTTACCGCATTTACGTTTCCGCATTTACTTGCTTGTGAGCTTTTAGCTTTCCTAGTTAGTTTTATTAGGTTTGGCTATAGGTTGCAAGTCTTTTGGGTAAGTTAGAGAGCACATAGATAAATCTTAGACTTAACTAGTATGTATAGTATGCGATAGGTTTATCTTTATGCACTAGAAAACCCCTAGGTTTTAGAAGAGCGATTACCGTCCCAATTCACCCCCTCCCCCTCTTGGGTTGAATACCTCGGCACGTTCCTTACAGCATCTGCGCATCTAAGCTCGGTAAATCTTAGATCAAACTAGTAACCTTAAACTCTATATAAGCAAGGATCAACCAATTACATCGAATCTGATTCGGTAGCTTACAGATGGTCTGCACAAGTTGGATTTCAATCAAGACTTGGATACTTGATCCTCAAGTAATTAGAATCTTGGTGGGCCTTTACGAGGTTATGCCTCATTAGTGGAGACCATAAATATGCATGATAGGGTACAGCTTTGGGGTGCGTCAGAACGATGACAGAAAAGTTTTTTTTTTGCAAAACCTTAACCGCACCCTGGTCCAATCTCTCAAGATCCTTAGCCATGTTTGTGGTGCTTCTACACCAGAAGTCCAGAACTCGGCGTCGTCTTCCCATGCGTGTGGATCCTCTTAGCAATTGTCGCATATCATGATTATGCGGTGTGGCAAATGGATGTTAAAATGACTTTCCTTAATGGAAACCTTAGTGTAACACCCTAAATTTCATTTTTATAATTTAAAAATAACTAAAATGTTTTTCTCAATTTATTAAGGAGTTTTCTTGTTTAGAGTGAGCATTTAAATGATTTTATAAAATAAAGTTTAAAGCAAATAAAATTAATATAGGTCAATATGTTGTTGCATTCATGTTGTTGCATTGGTTTTATGTCGAGTAGTTGCCTAAGGACCCAGATTCAAATTTTATTTGAATTCATAGTGTGCTCAAACCTTACGCACAAAAGAGTTTGAAATGTTTTCAAAAGCAAACAGTCGGAAATCCCCTTCCTCTCTTCACCGGCGCTTTTGTCCGCCTCTCTTCCTTTCCTAGCTTCGTCCTACCTCCCCATGCTCTGTCTCCCTTCTCTCCTTCGGTCCAGCAAGGAACCGAAGTTTGAATAGGCCATCCTCTCCTCATCCTCCTCCCTCTCCTGGCCTGTTGCGGTCCACCATACCCAGGCCAAGCGGTCCAGCTCTCCAACCTTCTCACAGCAAGCCCTCTCACACGTCCCTTCTCTCTTTTCCATTCGACATGTAGCCCTGTCACCTGTGTGCCATTGACGAGTGGGACCACTTTGTCGGACTCATGTCTCACACTGCTCTTTCATTATCATCAGGGCCCACTCATCAGCCTTATCCTTTCACTTGGCGTCAATCTTGCCGGTCATTCCGCCCCACCATGCTGAGCTAGGATCAGTGTTTTGAAGGTGAAATCCTTTCCAAATATGTTCGGCATCGTCAAGTTGTTTCTGGAAAATTTCCGGTTTTGTACGAAAGTTTTTCCCATTTTCTCAGAGGAAATTCCATTTATTGGAGTCTCTTACCAATCTTTTCATGAGCTCTAAATATTTTATTTGAGTTCATTAGGTGCCAAAATATTTTTAGGATCTTTTCCTATAATTTTTGAAGCCATCGGAGTATTTTTTCAGGAGACGAACACTAATTCTAGATTTTCTGCAATTATTTAAATCCTCGAAATCAAATATTCCGAAAATAACCCAAATCCAATCTGGCCCAAACACATACATATACATATACATATACGTATATGTACGTATGTATATTACATATGTATATATATGTGTATATATATGTATATACATATGCATATGTATATATATGTATATGCATATGTGTATATATGTGTATATATACACATATGCATATACATATACATACATATGCATATACATATACATATATATATATATATGTGATGCCCCAGGCATCTCAGAAGCCATACACACAATTATACATAAACTAATGATGAATTAAGACTAAATCATGCTTAAGAGAGTAATGAGGAATTGGTAGATAAACCACTAAGTCAAAATTTCTCAAATCTGAAATTTTAGCTCATTCCCAAATTGATTCTGAAATTTCTTTTGATTGGACTATACAACTCAAGAATTTTCTTTTGTATGTAATGGAATTGAACTCATCACCTTTCAAATGCATCTATTGTGGATGTATTTGGACTTCATTTGATATTTCAAAAGATGAAAACAAGAAAAGCTTTACTTAGAGTGAATCTGCTGTTTTACCAAAATTCTAAACAAGATTAGGGTTGTATTTCAAAATATGTTGTGATTTAGAGGAGGATCATATTAACAAAGTTGTAGGTAATGATCCGGGAAACAACTTTGTCAATATGAGTCTGGTCATAATATGAATTCAAATTGGTCTTTTCAACCAAATTTTGTCAGCCCAGAAACACACCCCTACTCTGTCCAGTTTGGTAATTTGAGATTTTTTTACCCATAGAGTCATTTTCATGACCTGCCTCAATGAAATGAAATATAGTTTAGAAAGTACCAAACAAATTTGTCAAAAGGAGCAAGTGGAGTTGAGGCCTATAACTAGGATATTTTCCCCTCCCAAGCAGATGACCTACCCTGTCCCTACCTATGGCTGCTGCATAAATTCAAACAAATTTCATATTTGCCGGCCGAATTTGAATATGAGCCAATTGACAAACTTGTAGAGCTCTGAGAGTACAACAATTCATCCAATTACCACTTTCCCAAATTCGGTCTCTAAATAGGTCAAAATGGCAATTTACAGGAAGGGAGAAAACACAAATAAAGTGGATCTTTCTCTGAGTCACTAACCGGTGGGGCCCACCCGTCAGGGTCGCCTTCCACCTCGGTACGACGGCCGCCACGGGGACGCCGGCGTACAGCGACGTACGCCGCGCCGCGGATCGATGTCCCCACCTCGCCCGGCCGCGTCCTTGAATAGAGAGCGCCTCCCTCCCTCAGTTTCCCTTCCTCCCTTCGATCTTCCTCGTCTCCCTGCCTCGCGCACAAGCCGCGGCCGCCGTGAACCCCGCCATGGCCGCCGGGCGTCGACCTCGCGCCACTGCCTCCTCGGGTCCCTTCCCGTGACGACGCCGCGCTCCCCACACTCGCGCGTTGCTCCTCCACCAAATCCCCGAAGCCTCGGCCTCCATTAGTTCCTCCTACGCCCTCTTCGCTCGCACGCCGTGGCCGCTCGCCATGGCCAAGCGCGCGGCGAGCTCGTGTCCTGACCGTCTCCGACCCCCTCCCTCCATGCCTTCACCGTCACCACGCTCGCCCCAAGCCCCTCCATCGATCTCACAAGCTCTAGGCCACCGCCGTCGCCTCTAGCCCCCTCCCGACGGTGACACCACCATGGCCACCATGCTCACCCCGGCCTGACCGTGGAGAGCCCTCTCCGGGCCGTCCCCGTGCCATCAGATCGCCACCGCCGAGCTCGCCTCGGCCGCGCGCAGCTCGAGCGCCCCTCGGCTCCGCCAATCAACGCCCCAATCGCCGGATCGAGGCCGCACCGCCCCGCACCGCCGCGCCGTGGCCGCCTCCGGTACACCCATCTGCGCCGCCCGTACACTCCTCCCCACGCGACTAGACCTAGGGGAATCAAATCCCCAGGGTCGAGGCCCCCTTCCGCCGCCGCCTCGGCTCCAAGCCCGCGGTTCCTCGCTCGTCGCCGCGCGCGGGAACGCCGCCGCGCCGTACGGTTCCACCCCGACGCGAGGAAGAAGAAGAGAAAGGTTGATTTGCGATTTAGCCCCTGCAGTTTTGTGTAATTATATTTAAGACCATGCGCTGTGCAGTGAGTCTTGCGAATCTTTAGATTTAACCCCTAAAAGCTATAGTTAATTATGTATCGGTCCTCGACGGTGTAGATTTATGATTTAAACGCATTTTTCCCTCGGTTACACTTTGGAAAATCGTAGTAAATCACAGAAAAATCCAAAATGGGTAAACTCAGTTGCGTTAGACTCCTCCTAAGTAGATCTACATGATTGGTATGATGTGGTTGTGTTAAAAGACATTTATACCCATGGTTTTGTTGTATGCATGTTAAAGCAAAATAATTACCAAAAGTGATGCAAATGGACTCCAAATGTTGTGAAACTTGGACAGTGGCTTTAGTGTGATATTTAGGCACTGTCTGAATTTTTGTAGCCCTAGGACTTGCTGTTATTTACTCTTTTACCCTTATACAGGTGTTATGAGCAATTATTCAACCTAGAAATTGGAGGCTATACAAAATGTGCATAAAATGGATCTTTGGTATTTTCATACACATTGGATAGTATAAGTAACCCAACTATGAACTATGAGCCCCTGCATGTTAGGTTTGGAAGGGGATTTAGAAAGGACAAATATTGACTTGTATAAATAGACAAATGGAAAATGTGGCACAAATAAACCCCTAAAATGATGGGGTCTTGTTTTAGTCTTTATAAGGTGTAGTGGTACTGTGTAAGTGAAATGTGGGCTATAGCCTAAGTAGTTTGCCTCTTGTTCCACCATTTCATGTATAAATTGATTATTTATGCAACTAGGAAAATGATGCCCATACAATGTATGCTTAGAGTGACAGGCCTCTATTTTTCCTATGCCTTGCATGGTATGGGAAGCTCACTGGTAAAAATTTAGGGTGTGCATGTTAGGTTTGGTCACTGTTTTGAAATTAACAAAATGTTACTTGCTAAACCTGATAAATGGAAAAAGTGACCTTTGGGTGTATAGAAAATTCTAGGAAAATTCTAGTGTGTTGCTAGCATGATATGGAGTCCAGAAAGTATATGTTGAACTAGGTCCATTGAGGTACTCCGTGTTTAGGTAGTTTATCGATCACCTTTTTGTCGGTTCATGGAATGGATATTCATATGTGTGTTTCGTGTTAAGCGTCTCATTTCTTGCATCATCCCGCGTATTATTCATATAGCGACGCTCATTGCATATACGTAATCCAGAAACGAGCACGTGGAACTACCTCAACCAACGGTGATCCAAAAGACCAACTAAGACCCACTCACGACCTGGAGGGCCCATCAGTCGTGTTTGGACGGAGGAGTTGTCCAAGGGATCAAGGGGTTGCCTGGGGCAAAGCCTCACAACCCGGCAAACTAACAGTAGCTTAGTTTGATGGTTTATTAAAGTGAAAGGTAGGCAGGACCATGCAATCCCAGCAAACAAATTATTTTGAGTTACGCATATGCATTAGGGTTGATTGAAACCAATTGCATTAGACTTCCCGGCCGCCTTGGCCCTAGCACCTATACTTAGGGTTCGTAGGACGAGTGCCTAGAATGGTTAGGCGCGAGTAGACACGAGTGAGTATTGTCACTCGTCTCGTAGGGTTTACTTTCGAATGATGAATCCTCATTACTATGAATTTATTATTGCTATGTTATGCTTTCAATTGAGACCGGGCGGAGATATGGGATTACTATGTTGAAAAATGATGTGATGGTATGGTGGACTCCGCCCGAGTCGCATAAGGCCCGTTCGTTGTTCGCCTGCTGATCGGCATAACATTGCTAGAATGCTTATCCGGGAAATGGGACCGGTGAAACCTTACTTGTGCCATCCGAAGAACAGAAACATGTTCCTACCCACTGGTTGAGAGGAAGGTGGCCCGGGGGAGCTTGGTGCTCATGACGGGGAGACCGAGATGTCGGCAGGCTCGTCATGGGGGCACAACCCGGGAGTCAGGCGGGAGTGAATCGAACTTGGGATGGGACAAGTGGAGAAGGGGGACTATATGTGGGAAAGCCGTCGTGTTAGTAAGCATATGGGCCCCTGGCATTTTCTAGTTATTCCCGGGAATATAAAAATCGATTCGAATCGCTGATGCTCACCAGGTGTGAGAATGCCAATATCACTGACGGGCAACGTAGAACTGTTTGAGGCAAGATGTTTTATGGAATTGATGATTTGATACGACACAATGGTTATACATGCTTTACTTCATGCAAATTACTCGCTTTATATTACCAGTGAGGTTCAGGATAAGGACTAGCGGCTGTCAAATCCCGCTATAGCATGACATTAAAACATAGTGGTTAATCATGATTAAAAGATAGCGACTGTCAAATCCCGCTATCCTATGGCAACATTTTACAGTTTAAAACCAATGGCTAAGGACCTACTCGCTAGTAAGCTGAGCTTTGCGTCGGCCGTAAACCCTGTCCATTAAGTCCTACTGAGTAATTAGTACTCAGGGTTTGCCCCCACTTTTGGCTCACAGGTACTGGCGGCATTTGGATAGCTGCTTGGAGAAGGGTAGCACCGGTGGGCTCGGTGCTTCTCGCCTCGTTCATCTGTATGAAGACTTCTTAAGTATTTGGTTTCCGCTGCGTGATGTTTTGAAAACGCCTCTGCATTATATATATTTTGGACATGTATTTGACTATATACATTCTCGGTTTGTAACTAAGTCTATCTATTCTATATTTCAACTGCCTGTGATGATGTAACTGTTGTGGCTCCATCGCGAGTCGGATGTGTGTGATGTCGGTTCCTCTGGGATTTGGTGCAAATCGAGAGCCGAGGGCTTCTCGACGGACGACCGGGTTTAGTACGGTCTAAGTACACTGTAAGCTAATGGTGACAGGTGTACTTAGCCCGTATTAAATCGGCGGTTCCGCCACAGCTGGTATCAGAGCCGATCATACACTGACAACAGTTATATCATCCAGTTTTGGTTTACAAAACTATTTTCGAAAGCCCTTTTCAAGTAATTCAAAAATGAGAGTAGACGATATGCCCATATTAAGGATGTTAGTGTTATCCAGGTGACATCACTGACATTCTGACCTAGATAGAACTCATATGCATATTCGGCGCTTTGAGAAGCAACTTTTCGGCCATAGCTGTCCCCAGTACTGGTGGAAGCTATTGGGTTTTGCGGACAGTTGTAATCTCTGCATTCATGCTGTATAACTAAAAGCTCTTTAAGGGTGGTGGGCATGTTTGAGGCTTTCATACCCACCACACTTACATTCGGTTTTGGGATCCACCTTTTTCTCGACAATCCCCAGTACTGGTGGAAAGTCAGGCTTTGAGGAAAAGGTACAGTGGCCCACCAACGTTGTCCACGCAGCGGTCACGCGTGGATGCCACATTAGGTGGTAATGTATGAGCATGCATTCTTCTGCAGGTACACTAACCACATGCGAAATTAAGAACGACTAGACAACGGCTAGTTGCATTATGGAGAGACGTGCATATATGTCACCGAAGTATCGCTAGCTATATATAAAATACATAGGATGAGGGAAGTGAGACCGGATAGGACGAATCATGCATCATTCATCTCATCTCATGTGCCTTACTTGTATTTGCTTGAAAGCGACTAGACTCCTTACTGCATCTATAAGTATACTTGTTGGGTAGTACCATTTTGCATATGAATCCTGTCTGCGGCTTTAAGACGCATTTCAAACTGCAAATAGAATCAACAGAAACTTATTATAAGGACCTAAGAGTACACAAAATTTCTGACAACTGGGGAATAGACTACTTGCTCTGAAAGTGAATACGAGCGAGGTACCAATTTAGGACGTGTCTCATATCCATTTAAAACAAGCATTATATATGAAAGATGTAGTGGGGGAAAATTTCAACGAACAAACTTATCTATAATGAGCCTTCGGCAAAATACTCTGGGCATTAACTTACAACCATTTTAAGTCCAAGCTAAAATTGAGATAACAAGTACGAAGTTTAGAAGATGAAGTTCGAGACCTAACTTAATTGGCATATGAATACAAATTGCCATATGACGACATTTGGCCTTTGGAACTATTGAATTGACGGGAGCCTTATTCTTCCTGCTACAGATGTCGCAGCCCTCGACGCAGCCCTTCGACTTATGCCCTAATTACTAAGAGTCCACAAAAGCTAAAACAACGATACCTCGAGAACAAAAGAAGAGAAAAGTGGAAGAATCTTCCACTGAAGCAGCCTCAGTTCAACATCTGCGACCTGGGATGGTTCTGTTAAAAGGATTTGTCAAGCCTGAAGATCAAATCGGGATGGTTAGTATGTGTCGACAACTGGGTAAGGGCCCAAGGGGATTTTACAGGCCAAGCCTCAAGAATGGTGCCAAGCTGAACCTATGGATGATGTCACTGGGAAAGAACTGGGATCCAACCGCACGCTCATATGGACCCACGCGTCCATTCGATGGAGCACAAGCCCTGACAATACCAGATGCTTTCAAGATGATTGCTCAAACTGCGAACTCCACTGCAAGCGAGTTTCCTCAAATTAACCCGGACATATGCATCGTCAACTACTACACCAACTCCGAAAAGCTCGGGCTTCACCAAGACAAGGACGAGTCAGAGAGTAGCCTTACCAAAGGTTTACCTTTCATATCCATCTCTATAGGAGACACCGCCGAGTTCATGTTCGGCGACACGAGAGACAAGGACCAAGCGACCAAGATCAACCTCGAATCTGGTGACGTTCTCATACTCGGTGGAGAATCAAGACTGTTATTTCATGGCGTTTCCCACGTGAAGACCAACACTGCACCAAGTTGGTTGAAAGAAGAAACGGGCATTCGTCCTGGGCGTATCAATCTTACGTTTAGGCAGTACTAGCTAGATACTAGTTGGTGTGCTAATAGTCATCGCAAAACTTTTGTAATGAGAGGGGGTTGACTCTCATAACTCTCGAGTTTCCCATGTATCCAACTCTTTGCAGTCGGCATGTGTCCCACCCTCATGATTAATGTAACCCTATTTTCAATGGAGCATTCGGAACTCTTGTAGTTCTCACGTTTCATGCTTTTGTCATTCAGGCACTTCAGACCTTGTAATCCATGACACTTTTGTTGTGGTTACCTCGTTTCTGATCCAAATAAGTCTGATGAAACCTCCGAAAGCATTGTGCTATGGCGTGTAAAACTCCTTGTTCATGTCTTTCTATAACCCTGTGTTATTCGCATATCCCCTGAGGTTGGATGGAAGTACCGCTCTTGACGAGGTGTGTACCCGAGCAGTCTATGGTGCCGCGACGGAACCTAGGGTCCTGTGTGCACGGCCGTCACTCGGTTCCACTAGGGGCGCGCTGGTATCAAGACATGCAAAGGCATGACACCTCTTCAATTGTCGAACATTCCTATCCATCTTCTAACGCCTTGTTGACCTCTATACATCCAATTCGTGGAAATAATTTACTCTATTTCCACTGCCGCCTAGTATCGTTTCTTTGCTTTGTTTCACCTTGCCTTTCTTGATCTGTGGGGAAAAATCCCTCTCAGTCCCGATATCGTTCACACCTTTCCCTTGCCTTGTTGAACCATGTCTTCTCGATCCGTGAGACGAGTCAAATTTATGGCCCCACTCGTCCACATCTTTTCGTTGACTTTGTTTATCCTTGCTGGTCATGCTTCACGGGGATGAGCAATTCTATTCTCCACGATACCTTCACAACCATTGTTTCAAATCTCAGATTTCTCTGCGCTTACCCTGATTTTCGTTAACATCTTGTAGGTGTGGAAATGCTTGATCTCATTTCCCCTGTCTTACTACGTCATTCCATTTCTTCTTCCAACTTGCCCCTCTCTGAATGGTGGAGACAGCCAAACTCTGTTTCCACTGCTTTCTCCTACGTTCCTTTCTGGAATATATTGAACCTTATCTTCTGAAGGTGAACTTCAGCACCATCCGCCGCGCTACGCTTTTGTTCTCAGCTAGTGCTTTTGTCATATCGTCCTTTTCAAGAAGTTGCTTCGTTCTTCTTTGAAAATCATCCTCAGTTAAGCTTACTAACACTGACTACTATTTCGTTAGTAAGCGCACATCATATGCCTATACTTCTCTTGGTCAGTCTTGATCAATTCTATGAAATCATACAAACCATCACCTTGTCTAGGTGAATATGTCCTATTCTCTTTCCACGGCATCTTTCCTGAAACAATGAGTAGAATGTGCTATGTATCACCACATCTTACTCTTTGAGGAATGTTCGGATTTAATACCTTATATGTGTACACAGTCCCTATCGAATGAAATGAATGTATCTCTCAAAAGCACATCCATTGATAACCCATTGAATCCCAAGAGCCTTCGTGGTTCGGTCTTCCGATTGTGTACACCTTGCTTCTGATTGCTCTAAGACCTATATATTCATCACGTTTCTAAATCTTGGGGTCAAAGTCAGGGAGTAACCCTGTTCCATTATTCGAGTAAATCACTGTCGTTTTCGCGTTGGCCACACCGACCTTGTGGTTTGTTCATTCGCTCTCATAAAAACCACGACTTGCCGAGCACCTGGAAAAGACCACCTTAGACGTATTCAAAAGCTTTGTAACTACCTTGTGTTAAAGAGGCACTAACCCTTCACGAGCCAGTTAACAAAGCAAATGGATGAAGAATTAAGTGTTACCCTGAGTGACAGAAGCACCCGAACAACGATACCAAAACTATTTGCATTTCGCAGTAAGCCGTAGAACCCCGCTTCCTCCAAATCTCGGGACGAGATTTCTTTAAGGGGGGTGGGTTGTGATGCCCCTGGCATCTCAGAAGCCGTACACACAATTATATGTAAACTAATGATGAATTAAGACTAAATCATGCTTAAGAGAGTAATGAGGAATTGGTAGATAAACCACTAAGTCAAAATTTCTCAAATCTGAAATTTTAGCTCATCCCCAAATTGATTCTGAAATTTCTTTTGACTGGACTATACAACTCAAGAATTTTCTTTTGTATGAAATGGAATTGAACTCATCACCTTTCAAATGCATCTATTGTGGATGTATTTGGACTTCATTTGATATTTCAAAAGATGAAAACAAGAAAAGCTTTACTTAGAGTGAATCTGCTGTTTTACCAAAATCCTAAACAAGATTAGGGTTGTATTTCAAAATATGTTGTGATTTAGAGGAGGATCATATTAACAAAGTTGTAGGTAATGATCCAGGAAACAACTTTGTCAATATGAGTCTGGTCATAATATGAATTCAAATTGGTCTTTTCAACCAAATTTTGTCAGCCCAGAAACACACCCCTACTCTGTCCAGTTTGGTAATTTGAGATTTTCTTACCCATAGAGTCATTTTCATGACCTGCCCTAATGAAATGAAATATAGTTTAGAAAGTACCAAACAAATTTGTCAAAAGGAGCAAGTGGAGTTGAGGCCTATAACTAGGGTATTTCCCCTCCCAAGCAGATGACCTACCCTGTCCCTACCTATGGTTGCTGCATAAATTCAAACAAATTTCATATTTGGCGGCCGAATTTGAATATGAGCCAATTGACAGACTTGTAGAGCTCTGAGAGTACAACAATTCATCCAATTACCACTTTCCCAAATTCGGTCTCTAAATAGGTCAAAATGGCAATTTACAGGAAGGGAGAAAACACAAATAAAGTGGATCTTTCTCTGAGTCACTGACCGGTGGGGCCCACCCGTCAGGGTCGCCTTCCACCTCGGTACGACGGCCGCCACGGGGACGCCGGCGTACAGTGACGTATGCCGCGCCGCGGATCGACGTCCCCACCTCGCCCGGCCGCGTCCTTGAATAGAGAGCGCCTCCCTCCCTCAGTTTCCCTTCCTCCCTTCGATCTTCCTCGTCTCCCTGCCTCACGCAAAAGCCACGGCCGCCGTGAACGCCGCCATGGCCGCCGGGCGTCGACCTCGCGCCACTGCCTCCTCGGGTCCCTTCCCGTGATGACGCCGCGCGCCCCACACTCGCGCGTTGCTCCTCCACCAAATCCCCGAAGCCTCGGCCTCCATTAGTTCCTCCTACGCCCTCTTCGCTCGCACGCCGTGGCCGCTCGCCATGGCCAAGCGCGCGGCGAGCTCGTGTCCTGACCGTCTCCGACCCCCTCCCTCCATGCCTTCACCGTCACCACGCTCGCCCCAAGCCCCTCCATCGATCTCACAAGCTCTAGGCCACCGCCGTCGCCTCTAGCCCCCTCCCGACGGTGACACCACCATGGCCACCATGCTCACCCCGGCCTGACCATGGAGAGCCCTCTCCGGGCCGTCCCCGTGCCATCAGATCGCCACCGCCGAGCTCGCCTCGGCCGCGCGCAGCTCGAGCGCCCCTCGGCTCCGCCAATCAACGCCCCAATCGCCGGATCGAGGCCGCACCGCCCCGTGGCTGCCTCCGGTTCACCCCTCTGCGCCGCCCGTACACTCCTCCCCACGCGACTAGACCTAGGGGAATCAAATCCCCGGGGTCGAGGCCCCCTTCCGCCGTCGCCTCGGCTCCAAGCCCGCGGTTCCTCGCGCGTCGCCGCGCGCGGGAACGCTGCCGCGCCGTACGGTTCCACCCCGACGCGAGGAAGAAGAAGAGAAATGTTGATCTGCGATTTAGCCCCTGCAGTTTTGTGTAATTATATTTAAGTCCATGCGCTGTGCAGTGAGTCTTGCGAATCTTTAGACCTAACCCCTAGAAGCTATAGTTAATTATGTATCGGTCCTCGACGGTGTAGATTTATGATTTAAACGCATTTTTCCCTCGGTTAAACTTTGGAAAATCATAGTAAATCACAGAAAAATCCAAAATGGGTAAACTCAGTTGCGTTAGACTCCCCTTAAGTAGATCTACATGATTGGTATGATGTGGTTGTGTGAAAAGACATTTATACCCTTGGTTTTGTTGTATGCATGTTAAAGCAAAATAATTACCAAAAGTGATGCAAATGGACTCCAAATGTTGTGAAACTTGGACAGTGGCTTTAGTGTGATATTTAGGCACTGTCTGAATTTTTGTAGCCCTAGAACTTGCTGTTATTTACTCTTTTGCCCTTATACAGGTGTTATGAGCAATTATTCAACCTAGAAATTGGAGGCTATACAAAATGTGTATAAAATGGATCTTTGGTATTTTCATACACTTTGGATAGTATAAGTAACCCAACTATGAACTATGAGCCCCTGCATATTAGGTTTGGAAGGGGATTTAGAAAGGACAAATATTGACTTGTATAAATAGACAAATGGAAAATGTGGCACAAATAAACCCCTAAAATGATGGGGTCTTGTTTTAGTCTTTATAAGGTGTAGTGGTACTGTGTAAGTGAAATGTGGGCTATAGCCTAAGTAGTTTGCCTCTTGTTCCACCATTTCATGTATAAATTGATCATTTATGCAACTAGGAAAATGATGCCCATACAATGTATGCTTAGAGTGACAGGCCTCTATTTTTCCTATGCCTTGCATGGTATGGGAAGCTCACTGGTAAAAATTTAGGGTGTGCATGTTAGGTTTGGTCACTGTTTTGAAATTACCAAAATGTTACTTGCTAAACCTAATAAATGGAAAAAGTGACCTTTGGGTGTATAGAAAATTCTAGGAAAATTCTAATGTGTTGCTAGCATGATATGGAGTCCAGAAAGTATATGTTGAACTAGGTCCATTGAGGTACTCCGTGTTTAGGTAGTTTATCGATCACCTTTTTGTCGGTTCATGGAATGGATATTCATATGTGTGTTTCGTGTTAAGCGTCTCATTTCTTGCATCATCCCGCGTATTATTCATATAGCGACGCTCATTGCAGATACGTAATCCAGAAACGAGCACGTGGAACTACCTCAACCAACGGTGATCCAAAAGACCAACTAAGACCCACTCACGACCTGGAGGGCCCATCAGTCGTGTTTGGACGGAGGAGTTGTCCAAGGGATCAAGGGGTTGCCTGGGGCAAAGCCTCACAACCCGGCAAACTAACAGTAGCTTAGTTTGATGGTTTATTAAAGTGAAAGGTAGGCAGGACCATGCAATCCCAGCAAACAAATTATTTTGAGTTATGCATATGCATTAGGGTTGATTGAAACCAATTGCATTAGACTTCCCGGCCGCCCTGGCCCTAGCACCTATACTTAGGGTTCGTAGGACGAGTGCCTAGAATGGTTAGGCGCGAGTAGACACGAGTGAGTATTGTCACTCGTCTCGTAGGGTTTACTTTCGAATGATGAATCCTCATTACTATGAATTTATTATTGCTATGTTATGCTTTCAATTGAGACCGGGCGGAGATATGGGATTACTATGTTGAAAAATGATGTGATGGTATGGTGGACTCCGCCCGAGTCGCATAAGGCCCGTTCGTTGTTCGCCTGCTGATCGGCATAACATTGCTAGAATGCTTATCCGGGAAATGGGACCGGTGAAACCTTACTTGTGCCATCCGAAGAACAGAAACATGTTCCTACCCACTGGTTGAGAGGAAGGTGGCCCGGGGGAGCTTGGTGCTCATGACGGGGAGACCGAGATGTCGGCAGGCTCGTCATGGGGGCACAACCCGGGAGTCAGGCGGGAGTGAATCGAACTTGGGATGGGACAAGTGGAGAAGGGGGACTATATGTGGGAAAGCCGTCGTGTTAGTAAGCATATGGGCCCCTGGCATTTTCTAGTTATTCCCGGGAATATAAAAATCGATTCGAATCGCTGATGCTCACCAGGTGTGAGAATGCCAATATCACTGACGGGCAACGTAGAACTGTTTGAGGCAAGATGTTTTATGGAATTGATGATTTGATACGACACAATGGTTATACATGCTTTACTTCATGCAAATTACTCGCTTTATATTACCAGTGAGGTTCAGGATAAGGACTAGCGGCTGTCAAATCCCGCTATAGCATGACATTAAAACATAGTGGTTAATCATGATTAAAGGATAGCGACTGTCAAATCCCGCTATCCTATGGCAACATTTTACAGTTTAAAACCAATGGCTAAGGACCTACTCGCTAGTAAGCTGAGCTTTGCGTCGGCCGTAAACCCTGTCCATTAAGTCCTACTGAGTAATTAGTACTCAGGGTTTGCCCCCACTTTTGGCTCACAGATACTGGCGGCATTTGGATAGCTGCTTGGAGAAGGGTAGCACCGGTGGGCTCGGTGCTTCTCGCCTCGTTCATCTGTATGAAGACTTCTTAAGTATTTGGTTTCCGCTGCGAGATGTTTTGAAAACGCTTCCGCATTATATATATTTTGGACATGTATTTGACTATATACATTCTCGGTTTGTAACTAAGTCTATCTATTCTATATTTCAACTGCCTGTGATGATGTAACTGTTGTGGCTCCATCGCGAGTCGGATGTGTGTGATGTCGGTTCCTCTGGGATTTGGTGCAAATCGAGAGCCGAGGGCTTCTCGACGGACGACCGGGTTTAGTACGGTCTAAGTACACTGTAAGCTAATGGTGACAGGTGTACTTAGCCCGTATTAAATCGGCGGTTCGGCCACAATATATATATATATATTCATCGGAATCCCCTCGTTGCCCCTTTTTTAGAACCGGTCTCCATTTTTCAATCCCGAAACCCTAGCTTCATAGATCGAGAAAAGAAGTTTCGAATGTTGGTCGCACTCCGGCAAAGGTTCGGCGAGCGATTTCTCTCTGCATAGGCATCTTCAGCAAAAATCGAGTGCATCACCTCGTTTCTCTCATCGAGATCTTTGTCGGCGTAGTCTCGGTTTTGCGAAGGCATCACCGGTAATCTGAAGATCTAAGTTATTTTCCAACTACGGTGAAGACGCCCCAACTCCGGTGAGGTCTCCTTTCTTTCTTCTTCACCTCCGGTCACCTCATTTCACGTGCCGCCAAACGGCACCCGGCCCACACCGCGTCGACCTATGTCTGGAGCCGTCCAAGTTAAATCCACTAAACCAAGCTATCAACCACTTGATGGGCTCAATTTAGTAGAATTAACCCCGGTATTCCCTGGTATGCGTCCCAAACATCGCCCAGGACAACTCGCATACATCAGATAGCAGAATTTTTAAACTGGTAAAACAACACATATCAAATCTTGATTAAGTTATACAACTAAACTAGGTGGCTATCCTACCATGTTTTCTATTTTTGAGAGTTTACGCAGCGGAAATATAATAAAGTGACGCCTTTGCCCAAGGGACATCACCACCATAGCATAAAAGGAGCTCTAACCATGCAACCATTTTGCCGACACCAACAGGATAACATGGTTGAAAACACCTTCCTAATACCTGCAAAACTACTTAACGGCAGCACCATTAGTACATTTCGTACTAGCAGGACTTATCCTAGAAATAAGTATGGTGGATGCAAAAGGCTCTATCAATTTAAATTTGGACGTTGTGAAAGCGGAAGCATTTGACCAAGTTATAATAAGCAAAAGACAAAGCATCTAGCCTTACTCTAAACATTCACCAATACAATCGTGTGGAAGTAAATACTATGATCAAGAGCCAATTTTCCATAGCTTGCATACAAAACTCTATGTTGAAGTCAACTGAAATGAGTGTGCTCAATGACCGAGAGCGCGGCTATTTGAATAGATTTTCACCCGGTCGGGGTGTATTCCTTTTCCCACACAAGGCACAAGACCGAACCTCTATATCCTTAGCCTAGGATAAGGGTTGATTCATGCCCTCAACTTTGAGCATACCCGCCCCATATGTCCTCTGAACGGACGGAAAAAGCTAGGTGCACCGAGCCCCTAGTATGTCAGGCAACTCCAGCTACACCTCAACCATCTCAGCCGAATCCATTGGGTGCACCGGGCGGCTTATGGTACTTGGCTTTCCCCCCATAAAAAAGTATGTGGTGAGTACAGAATGGTGCTCAAAACCGAATGCAATAACTAGCAACCTTATGTGACTTGAGCAAGTATCGCCTTGCACCAAGTCCGATTCACATTAAACATTCTCATAGCTCAAATTTTACCATTCCAAGTCGGAGTTCATTAAAAACAACTCCTAAATCTCGCGAGCGGTGGTGACCTTGCCACCACTCGTCTTCTACTGTTACTAAACATGGCTAAGCATTAATCGAGACACCTATCAAACATATTCATCCTTGTGATTAATCTAGAACTAGGGAAAATACCAAATAGGTTCTACACATCACATATGGACTAATAGACTTAAGCTCATGCACAAACCCTGTCAGCATTCTCAACACAAGAAACTTCAAGTGTTACAGTTACACGTTATAGTTCAGATACCTTGGGTTCCAAGAAGGGTCAGCTACCATGACGTGAGCTGCCTTGGTGAGTATGAGTCCAAGTCCACCAACTTGTGTGGTTAGGCAAAAAAATCGGAGCTCCAGAACTATGACGTAAATGATATTTAATATGCAATCATGCAAGTACACGTAAGTAACAAAGCATATTTGATCTAATCTATGACGTAAAACTTTTAAAAAAAACTTTTAAAAAAGGAACACAAAGAGAACCTTCACAATTCTTTCCCGCTTAGAAACCTTGGTGCTGCCATCAATGCACAAAAACTTGTAGCCTTCTAATAATATGGCTTCCTATTACAAGCCAACAAGTGAAATTGTTGAGTTAAAAGGCCAAAGTTAAATCATAAAATGTATGTAATCTTCTTAGAAAATAAAAAAATGACGATGGATATACTTGTTGAGAAAGAAATTTTCAATGAAGATCGCGAAATATTCAGGTGCCAAAAGGCCAAAGCATCACATATGCTTATGCTAGCAGTAGATCACAGGTCAAAAGGGTACGTCATCTCAACCACTACCGGAGGGAAATGAAAATTCTAATGGTTAATGCAGTCTTGATTACCAAGACGGTAATAAAAGCTCCAAAGATAGCTAGAACAGGATGTGGCGTCCCGCTCCTGATCTAAAGTAACACATGATTTCACTGTCCTAGGTTCTTCCTTGGTCAAAGGCCTCACCTCGCATGTTCATCATACTGCTAGACATGTTGCTCAGAGAGATTTAGCCAAAAAAAGTAAATTGAGGAGAACTACCAGATATCTGAGAGAATATTGCAGACATCGACCCAGACAATGTCAAAATGAAGCAAGAAAAAAAAACTAAATTTACCCATTACATACAATGTCCTCTATAGTAGTATAAACAATGCAGATAAGTAACTCAACTTTGGATCACCAGTGGGTCATACAGCGGGCAGTGACCAATTATAAAGAGGTAAAAAAAAGAGCAAACAATTAGCTCCAAATCTGAGTGGTAAAAAAAGAGCTAGAAAATAGCATTTCGACATATAAGCAGGGCGGCATCCATAGAAAATCTTAATATCTATCAATATGTGATGTGTTGCACTCTTGTATGTAAGGAGACTTTGCAACATTGCATATACCTCGACGCCATTATTCTTTAGGAATTACCTCTCAGCACCCTTGATAGCAAACTCAGATGATAGCTTTGGCGGGCCATTTTTGAGGCCACTAGGGCTCAGGACAGATACTACATTGGGATCAGTTCCACCGGTGACCACTCCAGCCAGCTAATCGGTTACTAAATTTGCAGGACAAATTCAAGGTTAATGGTGTTGTTTCTGTAGATTAGCGCAAAGGAACAGAAGAGAATCTAGAGCCCTACTAACCCGCCTCGCAGCGAATCGTCAGCCGCCGTACACTAGCCGAGCTGGACCTGCTGGAGGAGGGAGCAGCGCTGGAGGAGAGGAGCAGAGGCGCGCGGCGCGAACAGGGTCCATAGCAGCAGAGGCACGTGTACGGTGGCAGTGAGAACTGCCGGACGAAGATCTGTCGGCGTACAGTATTCCGGGTGACGTGGATTGCATAAGTAGCCTTCAAGGTGCGTGTTTCTCTTGTATAGTAATGAGCTTCTGAAAGAAGCAAACACACCTGATCTGAGCTTGCACCGTGTTTGAGCTCCCACGGACCGTCTGCCATTCACCACAAACCCCTGTTTCCCAGTTTCTCCTTGGCTTTTCTGAATCTCCTTATATGTATAGCAAGCGAGGTGTACCTCTCCATGGGCACCACAAACCCCTGAGGCATGTTTTATAAGTTTGAGCTAAGAAATCATAAAATCATTGTAATAAATTGTGTATCGTATATACAACACTCCTATTTCCCTCTCCAAATTCTCTTAAGTCTCCATGTTTAGGTCTTGAAAATAGCGCAGAAAATTTAGCTGGCGAAATAATTCGAATGAAAAAAAACATGATTATGTGAGAGAGAAAGGGTACTCGCTACTCACCTACTCACTACTCACACCACTGAGCACCTGGGTACTTCATAAGCAGATGCCTTGCAAGCAGATAATTCCAAAAGATATAAATATCCCATCAAATCCTGTACTTGAGAACATGAAAGATCAATTAGAAAACAATGACTATACCAGGAGGCAATGGTTGCAGCGAGGCAAAGCGAACCTGGATCCAAATGCGGCTCAGTATGACGGGCGCGGGGCTTCCACTCCACAGCACCATCGTCCACTCAGCAAGGGAAATCGCTGGGCTTGCTTGCACGTTGCGCCGTCGGCTATTCCTCTGCGTCGGACAACCGTGCAGGTGTGAGAGGATTGGGCCAGCAACGCGGCGCTGGGGAAGAGAGGGGCGGAGGCGTGGCAGCGCGTGCCTGCTCCTTTGCGAGGCCGGCGGAGGCGGCGCGAGGACGGGGCCATGCGGGGGGGCACGAGGACAGGGGTGATGGCGAGGCGGCGCTAGGGAAGAGAGGGATGGAGGAGTGGCAGCGCGGTCCGGTCCTGCTCCTCTGCGAGGCCAGCGGAGGCGGCGCAAAGCGGGGGCATCGTGAGGACGGCGCTAGGCGGAGCGAGGATGGGAGAGACGGGCGGTGGATTCATTTGGGTAGGGTTTAGGCGGGGTAGGGAAGCAAAAGCCCGCAATCAGAGAGGATTTTCAAATTAGTGACATGGGTACGCGGGCGGGTATGCGCTCTGGGGTGGTGAAAAAGTAAGCATAAAACGGATGAAACATTTTCCTTCTATCGTTTTTCACCCCTTTCCACCCCTTTTCAACTCTTTCCAACCTGCGCAGTGGGGCTGATGTGAGGGGTACCGTAGGGTCAACGCAGGTTAAAAAAGATTTTCAAGAAACTCGCTCTTTTATAGTGTAGACTAGGATCAAGATGGGTTAAACTCAAACTTTGATTATATCACATCTCACAACAACTTAGACTTGGTTTGAAAGCACTTGCTCCCACAAGGTTAAAGACTAAAGGTAGGATCACGACAAATGCCAATAAATTCAAATTTTTAGGAAAATGTCAAGTTGTAAACAAAATACTTACAAGGAATTAATAGAGCAACTATTCATCATTTCCTTTAAACAAGGATATAAACAAAATTCTAGCATTATAGCTAGGAGTGAGCTTATTCATGATAAAAGCATATCTTTTTGTTATTTTCACATTATGCAAATTTTTATAGTTTTTCTTTTATTTGGGGTAACAAGAGAAGAGATATTTTTTTGGTGTCATGGCAACTTTCAGGATTAAAGATATGCAAGTGAAATACTCAGCATTCGGGGTTCTCACCTGGTGGTCTTCCCCCAAGCTTAGTTCTTGCAAGTGATGACAAAGAAACTGAGCTTCAATATTACCTGGCATTGTCTCCCTTAAGCTTGTTTGCTCCCTGGGTGACGACGATCCTGCTTGACCTCTGCTATACTTACCTATGTTAGGCGAATTTCCTCTGTACTCTAGCTTTACCTCCATTTGAGGCTTTTCGTCATATCTCTAATGCTCCTATCTGGACCTTCTGCATAGTATCGGCAGAGAAAGATCAGACTTGATAGTACTGCTCTCTTCTTGGTGAATGTCTCCTTGTGTTAATGTTAGTTCTCCCGCTCCAACATCATATTTTCCATCAGCTGACATTCTTTTCCCAATTGAAACTTATTGGTGGTCGTAGTGCATCCTTGTCGCATGAAATCGAAGTACACCCAAGGCCCCTTTCGAACCATCTAGCAAAGGTTTCGAACCATTAGCAAAGGGGATGGCGTATAAGAATCCCCCTCAAGGGATCCATCATAGAATCGATCTGATGTTGACCTTCTGGAGTCATATCCTTGGGTTTGAGTGTTGAGGCTCTTGTGTGTTGATCATGAAGAGCTTTCGCTCGATGAGATGAGCCTATCTTCCATTTGCTAACAGGACAAGTAGCATGGTACTTCTGGAAAGGTGCTCCTCTGCGTCTGCTACTGGCATATCACAAGCTCTTGAGGCTTGAGATCCTGTTCACAAAGTTTTGGACCTTTCGAGAATGTGTACCTGAGCAGGCTTCAGTGATGACTCTGCTTTCACAGCTCACTAGCCCTTCATTCCCAAACGAAATTGGGTGGAGACGGATGTAGTTGGGATTGACTCCACTATCATTAGTACTCGCCACCAATCTCCGGTTGATGACTATTCGCATCCAACAGGTTAGAATAGATCTGACCTTGGCAAATCTTGTTGCCCCAATGGTCGAGGAATTTAAGGAACGCTCTTTCGTCGCATTCCTCCACACTTGGGGTGATGTCTCTCCATATAACAAATGTTTTCCGAAACCATGTATTGCCTTCAGTGAAGCAGTGACCAATTGTTGGCGTTTCTTAGCCTACAGATATAGATCCGCAAGCGCATAGAAACACGTTGTAGCCTTTCACCCAAGAGTATTTTAGGGTATCAAAATCCAAGAGGAATAAGGAGTAACTCAACGTAGAATAGATGGAACCGAATAGTAAAGCCAGCAAATGTAGAAACAAAGGACAGAGTAGAGCAGGTTCACTATTTTAAATGAAACAACTTAACTATACTAAACAAACTAGCGTTCTACTCAACAGGTTACTTGGACACTAAGCCTATAGAACCACTTCCGGGCACCAGAGTGCTGATAACCCAGACGAGAAAGGCGGACACTACAGAACTCAGCTATGCATCGATGACTACTTATCCGGATGACGGGGTGGAGTACACAGGGTACATGCTCGCTCTCACCAAGTGGACCTACCACCAAAGCTGCATGGGACAAGACACCCTCCAAGGCAAACTCTAGTCTAGACACCACGTCTACACAACCGAGTTTACTACTGCACAAGTTCGAAGCCTAAGAACAAGCACCCGTAAACTACTGAGCAAAGCATTGAGTATATAAATAAAGTAAGTATGAAATAAATAAAGAAGTGAGTAAGGAACTTTATTGTATCCTGGAAATAGAGTAATAATCCCTCTGAGAATAAGAGCTCAGGAATAGAAGAAAAAAGAGAACTCCGACTCCTTCACTCTACACTCACTACTCACTACTCACACTCTTGATACAATTTGGCTCTCTCTACAATGCCAAGGGTGGCTTCACTACAATGCTCACAGTCAACTACACAAACACACTTGTATTCTATTGATCCACCACACCTTGCAAAAGACCTCTCGGGGGTATTTATAGCTTGGATGGCTAAGGGGGTGTTGACGGCACTTAAGCACGACAAACCTTATACAGCAAGCGACAGTATCGTGTGTAGCTTTTCCCCAGGATGAGTATCATGGGTTTTGTCAATCTAGGAAACGAACTAATTGAGAACTAATTAACAAGAGTTTACGGTAAACTAAAGGTATAAAACAGGGCTCTAATCTAATTCTAAACTAGCCTAAACTATATCTAATCTACGCCTAAACTATACTAATACTATAAGATAAACAATTAGAACAGAACTAGAACACTAATTAAAGGGTATTGACTAGAGTCTAATCAAGCTCTAATTGGATCCAAGACATGCATGATAACGTGCATCACAATAAGATTAAAGCAGCGAGATAACTAGTAGCTCAAGCTAAACAAGCATGTTCAAACATATTCATCATAGCACAATTAAATCAAGATCAATCAACCTAACTCCCTAGATCGACTTAACCTTTCCCCGGGCTCTACTGTCACTAGTAACCAGGTAATCGACAAGAAATTTTCAACAGGCACAAAATTAGAGAATGCACCACTAATTACTTTATATGGTCTAATAACATAATTAGCATAACTAGCACCTCTAATCACCATGATCAAAAGAACTAGATAAGCAATTATATCATTAGTAAGTTAGATCAACAATCAAGAACGCTAGATGAATATAACCCTTAAAGACATGCTCTAATCAATAAGCATCTAGATCTAAAGCTAACTAGAGCTAGAACAAGCATAATTAGAACAAAAACATGATAATTAGACAAGAACAATACTTCATTAATAAATTGTATCATACTTACAACCACGGCCGTAGCTCTTGATGATACAATTAGACCTATGAAGCTATGTAATTAGAGCACCATGCAAGGGCTCTAATCACCTCTAGGAACTAGAAGAATTCTAATCCTAGACTAGAAACTTGACTCTCTAGTCTCATCTAGTTGTTGTCCCTCATTTCTACATCTTGTCGCCTTGATAATGAATTGGATGCCTTGTCTCGGGGCCTATGGTCGCTATTTATACCTTGAGGAAGACGTGGTAGAAAGGAAACCTCGAACCGACATACGGATAGGTGGGGTCGGTCGAGCCATGGGGGGTCTGATTGGCCGACCAGGACTCTTCCTGCATCCAATTGTTTCCATTTTTCGCGGGGACGTTGCTTGATGCCTAAGTAATGTTTATGCGGGGCCTCTCGGACTCTTGGGCTTTTGGAATCTTCGATATGGGCTGAGATTTGACGAAGTCTTCTAGTCTTTGACATATTTGTTGATTTTATTGAATAATTATCTCCAATTCCTAGTAGCTCTTGACATCTTCTTGAAGTTTCTAACTAGAAAGCCTTGATTAATACAGGGAGAGGTATGAATTAACCAAGCCTTCCTTGTTTATCATCTTCAATGAATGTCATCTCAGAGGTCTTTTCTTACTCGACATAGATTGTTGTGAAGTTTGCGGAAATTGGTCAAAAACCTGTAAAAATCACACATAGCATATTTCCAAGACAATGTTGCAAAATCCACAATAATCGGTGACAATTGTTAGTAAAAGATAAAGTTGACGCATAAAAACAGTGAAAAACCATATAAAATGATACAGAATATTCGTTCATAAGTCACATCAACAACATCCCCACTCTTAAACCTTGCTCGTCTTCGAGTAAGTCAAGAATCAGCGTTGCCCTTCATTAACTCTTTCATACCCTTAATCTCAATCAATCAAACTAACAAGCTCTCTCAAAATTTAATGGGAACCAGCAAATCATGAAAGAAAAGATATTCAATTAAGCTTATCCCACAACAAAAGAATTAGCAAGAATTCAAATTTATCAATGACACATCTCCTTATTTTAACAATATGTTTTTGAAAAAGATAATCAAACATTAAGAGATACATTCTTGCAAAGCTAAAGGAACATACTCAACTCTCTAGTCTCTCAATATCTAAATGGTATTCAACAATAAACATATATATAAGGTGGAAGATTATCTGGAGCTTCGTATGAATCCTAATAAAACTTGTTTTCAAAATATTGTCAAACCAGGAAAGAAATCTGCTGGTTTTACTGAGACTTGTCAAAAAGGTCATGGAATAAAATAATATTGAGAGAGAAAGGATGGAACACACATTTAGAAGGGTAGACATGTGCAAGTGTCAATGGATAATCTCAAGGCACAAATGAAGTCCTTGCTATTGGATTGCACATGGTTGGAATATTTTTTGGAGTATATAAACAGGATATCCCTTACTAATACTAAAGACAAACCATATATAAAATTCTTAAAAATACTTAAAAAATTTTTCAGGGTCAACTTTCTCTTTTTTTTTTTTTTTTGCTTTTGCCCCCCTCAAAAGTCTAAAACCGCAGTGTATAACAAGGTAGCTCTCCATCTCCACTCTTAAATAATACTCACCCTCGCCCTTGAGTATGTATCTAAAACAATTTAACTTAATTAGAGGATAGAGTTGTCTAATAAAAAGAATGATATTTAATCCCTTAAATACTGCAGAAAATAATGGGTTGTGGTCAAGCAGGATACACAGAAAGATAATCTTGGTTTAAGGATGGATACCCAGCGAAGTTTGTAATCTCTCTAATGTAGAGAGACACAATGCATGGATAGAAAGGCCAGTAAAGAAAAGATACGCAAAAATGAATGACCAGCTTCTAAGTCTCATACCCTAGAAAACAATCTTGATCCAACTCATTTGAAAAACAAATTTGATAAATCTAAGATTTAAAAATATATAGCTCTGGTAGGAATGGCTATTGTAAGATAACCTCATAAAATTGATCATGGAATTTATAAACGGTAAAAACAAATAAACAAGGAGATGATCATGATAAAGATTAAACCTTGCAAAAATTAAATCATATAGGTCTTTATGAACAATCGTAATCAATCACAAAATTGCTGACCGATTCAATTAAACATGTATTATGAGAGCTCACCAATTTAATTTATCAAAACCAAGGCATGATAAAGACAAAGCGGCAACTTTCGTCATTTTCTTGAAAGCATTTTTATCATTAATTAATTAGGCATAGACCATGATTATAGCATTGGTAGAATTGGGTAAATATTTATCACATACTAAAAACAAGAGAAACACAAAGGGAACACCAAATTGATAGAATTGGGTAAATATTTGCAGAATTTAAAATAAAAAGAGAAGGTGTTAGAAATTTGTTATCGGATATTTTTTCAATTTTCTTGTCTTAAAATAATTTTCTGCAAAACAATTCAAGTGCACATGCTACTCTCGAGGTAACGATCAAGAGTAGAAACAATTTACCATAATCTAATAATATTCCCAATGATTTTTAACTTGTGGCCTAGTTAATCTTAAAAGAAAAAAACAAAAACCTAATGGGTGTATGAGAGTGTGTAATTATGCAAGAGATAAGCATATAAACAAAGACAATGATTAAATCAAGTTCTAAACACCATGTTTACAATATGATTGCTAAGCCTCTCTATAGCCATCAAAATTTTAATTAACCAAGATTAAAACACCATGTTTTATCAAGGTCATTAACTCTTAAAAGCACAAAAAAAAAACAAAACACATTGCAAAACTTATAAACTAATCAAATGAAATTATTGAAAACTAGCAAGGTTAATTAACTTCATCACGATGATCAACAACTTAATCTAAGCACCATGCTTACATAAAATTGTTAAGGAAAACATTGTCAACATGTTATCATAAACATGAAAGCACACATCATGAAGTTAATTAGCAACCAAGCCAATTACAAACATGCAACTTTAATCTAAATGTAACAGGGTGGTTTATGTATGAAATTAATAACATGAAAGATGGAAAAAAACATGTTAACATAACGAAGATGGAAATGTTATCCACAAAAGACATGATTAGCAAGAAACTTTCGATTAAACCTAATGATGATGGTCTTAAATTAAATATAAACACCTATCAAGAAAAATTCCATCGAGTAAAATAAAACATCCATCATGAAGTTTATGAAAAATTCAAAACTAACATAGCAAGTGTGAAAAAATAAATGAAAATGCATATGCAAGGTGGAAAATATGAAATGAAATGATGTGATGGTGTTAACTAAAACAAAGGTTAGATTAAGTTAACTACCCACAAGCTAAAGATTCAAAGTGTGGTGTCATGCTTTCCATTTCTCTATTAAAAGACTCTAAGACTTAACACTACAAATAAAGATATTTGAACGGGTTGACTTCAGAAAAGCACTTAATTTAAAGTCATAAAGCTAGACTTCTTACTTACCTTTGTTGAAGTGAAGCCATGGTCCTTGGAGTAAGAATCCGAAGTGTCCATGCAGCTTGATAACTTGATTGTGCAGCTTCATCGTGTCTTGATCATAGCATCACTTGTGTGCACAATCCTCTATTTGTGTGTTCATGTGCCAATATCTTTGAAGCTCCTGGCAACTGAACTTGATCATAAAAATCTTATGGAAGCACTGTCCAAGCCTTCTTCATTGTTGTTGCCATCATCTTCCTCAAGTGGACATCACCATTGCTGCTGCCACCTCCTTCTTCGTGGAATAACTCATTGGTCTCAAACGGAACATATCTCAAATAATAGATCCATTGGATAGCCTCTGAAATTATCTTTCGAACAAGTACTTATGCGTCAAAATTTGATTCCGTATGAAGGAGTTATACCCATTTTACTCAAGCACTGCGTTCTGTCCAGACTTCAATTCAGCTCTCGCAGCCTTCAATGATTTGCACATTGCTCCTTGTAGAAATCTCTAAATTGAGTAATTCTTGTTGCGTTGTAAAGAGGACTTCATGAGCTTTCCAAATATAAGAAAATATTTTGTCTTTGCCTCCTGAGGTCGAGCTCCATGTTGATAACATCTTCAGCTTTCTATTTTCACCTTTTCCGATGCTAACAATCTTCAACCTTTTGAACTTGGATATTGATGGAAATTGTTTGAGTCCACCATTGTTGATCTTGAAGCTTCATGGCCTTGATTCTTTGTCTTCAATTCCTCCTCCATTCAGTCCACTCACTTTTCAACTTGAAACTCAATCAAACATTTGCAAATTCTGATGATGTCTTCAAATCCTTGCCAAATCCTTGTATCAATCATCATGAATTTGTCTTGTACTATTTCACACATTGGACTCATTGTTTCAAATGAAGTGTGAATTTCTCTGCATGGTTAGCTCAATGTATATATATATAATAGCGTCATGGCAATGATTAGAGATAAAAGTAGAGTCACATGGTTGATTGGTTTAAACAAACATTTGATTCATGAATCACAGACAACTATAAATTAAATTGAAATCACATAGCAAAACACTAAGGCATATATATATCATAGATGAACATGATTCATAAAATCAAACAAGAGATAAACAAGACGATGAGTTTCTAATGATTTTGGCCAAATTAGAGAGATGATTTTGAAAGAAATAAAATAAAATTAGGCTTAGATAAAATTCTAAGGGTTCTTTTTGTAAAGAGACCAAACGTTTTGAAATTTTAAAATTTCAAAGATAATTTTGTATACAATTAATAAGTCATGAAAAACATGCACATGTTCATGTTTAAAAAAATTTCAAAAGCAATTTGCACAAAAGTTAAACCTGGACCGAACCACTTACTGAGAAATAAGCGGTCAGTCCCCTTCTACTTTTGTACAAACCTTGGCTCTTAGTTTTTTTTCTTTATATCCAAACTTAAACTTGAGAATCGACCAACTAGCAAATCTTAACCATCTCTAAATATGAGTAGATTCAATCAACTAGGTAAGTAAAAAGATCTACTACAAGAACATGAAAAACTTCTATACATCGGCCGACTAGACATGTTGGAATTAAGCATTGCAAAGATATGGATCATAAATCATGTATAAACAAGAAGCTAATCTAAAAACAAACTTTATTTATCGATTCTCAAGGTATGGATTAAGGGAACAAAAGTTTTAACAAAAGGCTAAAAACAAAACACAAGAAAGGATAGGAGGATAACAATCAACCAAACAACATTCTAATGATTATTACGAAACATCTCTAATCAAACATAGGTAAACTTTAATTATATTTATGATTAAAACAAGAATTACCTTAATTTTGAAGAAGTGAAGTCCAAATCTTGACTTCATGGTGGTTTCATCTTCTTCCTTGGAATGACATGATTGCATGCACCATCAAGTGTTGGAGAGGAATACTTCTGTCTTTTCCGAAATTCAGCTTCCCTTGCTTTATCCCTTTTGTATTTCAATCATAACTTCCTCATCGGAAATCCAAATAATGCAAATTCCGACTCTATCTTATAGCGCTCGAAAAAATCTACAACTTTGGTATTCGGACTTTCTTCATTTAATGTCATTAAGGTCTTCGAATTGGCCCCTCAAAATGTTGCTGTCCTGAATTCTGAGAGTATCTTGAGATTTAGTTTGAGCTTGGATTGCTCTTGAGATAAACCTTCAATGTCTTCATCTTCCTTGTACTCAAGCAATCCTTAGCTTCCGAAACCTTCTTGGCTAATCATCTTTGCTTCCATTATCAGTAGCTTAGAACAAACAAGCTCCAAAGAACATTAGTCTTAAAAACTTAATTGACGCAGCAGACATACCTTTATCACAATAGTTACTCATTCGTGATAGCTGTAGAAAAACTCAATAACAAATCATAAGCCACTAACAGCGTTAGCATCTACTATTATAGAGTTATGTTGGAAAATATTTTTTATTGGACCGAGGTCCATTTTTTTCTATAATGTTAGTTAGAGCATATATATATATAGGAGAAACTATATTCTAATAGAGTTTATAAAAGATTAAACTAATAAAAGAGCTAAACAAAATTATCTAATTATAAAATTAAATACAAAAAAGTAAATAAAGAGAATAAACTAAAATAAAGTAAAAGGAACAAAGATAAAAGGCTAAATTAAGAAAAACACAAAAACAAAAATCTAATGACATCAAAGTTACTGGGTTGATCTAAACTATGAATGAACATGAGAATGAACGATGAACACAAAAACACAATTAGGGCCCGTTTGGATACTCCAGCTAATTTTTAGCTCCCATCACATCGGATGTTCGGATGCTAATTAAAAGTATTAAATATAGTCTAATTATAAAACAAATTACACAGATGAGAACTAAATGGCGAGACGAATCTATTAAGCCTAATTAATCCATGATTAGCAAATGTGATGCTATAGTAACTAGTCGTTAATTATGTATTAATTAGGCTTAATAAATTCGTCTCGCCATTTAGTCCTCGTCTATGTTATTAGTTTTTTAATTAAACCATATTTAATACTTCCAACTAGCGTTCGGATCTCTGATGTGACATGTGCTAAAGTTTAGCCACTGGATCCAAACACCCCCTTAGAGAACAAGATTAGAACACGAAGACTAAACACAAACTAAAGAATTATAACACACTAACTAATTAGAACACAATTAGAAAAACTAATTAGCACACAATTAAAACTTGATTAGCACACAATTAGTAAACACAAACTATCTATTAAAACTAGTAGTAAAAGACAAAATTAAATATATACATAAACTCAAGTTAATTAGGACTCGACTAATTAATTCCCCGGCAACGGTGCCAGAAAATCTTGTTGACGGCACTTAATCACGGCAAACCTTATACTGCAAGCGACAGTATCGTGTGTAGTTTTTCCCCAGGATGAGTATCATGGGTTTTGTCAATCCAGAAAACGAACTAATTGAGAACTAATTAAAAAGAGTTTACGGTAGCCTAAAAGTATAAAACATGGCTCTAATCTAACTCTAAAATAGCCAAAACTATATCTTATCTACGCCTAAACGATACTAATACTATAAGATAAACAATTAGAACAGAACTAGAACACTAATCAAAGGGTATTGAATAGAGTCTAATCAAGCTCTAATTGGATTCAAAACATGCATGATAATGGGCGTTACAACAAGATTAAAGCAGCGAGATAACTAGTAGCTCAAGGTAAACAAGCATGATTAAGCATATTCATCATAGCATAATTAAATCAAGATTAATCAACCTAACTCCCTAGATCAGCTTAACCGTTCCCCGGGCTCTATTGTAACTAGTAACCAGGTAATCGACAAGAAACTTTCAACAAGCACATAATTAGAGAATGCACCTCTAATTACTTTATATGGTCTAATAACATAATTAGCACAACTAGCACCTATAATCACCATGATAAAAAAAAATAGATAAGCAACTATATCATTAGTAAGCTAGATCAACGATCAAGAACGCTAGATGAATATAACCCTTAAAGACATGCTCTAATCAACAAGCATCTACATCAAAAGCTAATTAGAGCTAGAACAAGCATAATTAGAACAAGAACATGATAATTAGACAAGAACAATGCTTCATTAGTAAATTGTATCATACTTACAACCACGGCCGTAGCTCTTGATGATACAATTAGACCTCTGGAGCTATGTAATTAGAGCACCATGTAAGGGCTCTAATCACCTCTAGGAACTAGGAGAACTCTAATCCTAGACTAGAAACTCGACCCTCTACTCTCATCTAGTTGTTGTGGTTCTTCCTCGGATGCTAGGATGTAGGTGGCAGTGGTGTCCGAGGTGAGGGAAATGATGGCCTTGCCATTGTTGCGTGGAGAAGGTGGTGCCATGGCTGAATTCTGTATGAGATGGGATGAGAGTGTGATGTGTGAGGAAGAAGATGACCCCTTCTTCACCTTAAAACGTCGAATCCCAATCTCATCCACTCAACAGAACCGAAGAAGAAGAAAAAAAGGCTCCAAAATTGAAACTTGAATTTTGGCAGTCGGGCGGCCTCGTTGGAGGTCGGGCGACCTGAACCCTGGGTCGGGCGACCTGACTCCTGGGTCGGTCGACCCGCCTCGCACCTGGTGGCCTGGCTACTACACCAAGGGTTGGGCGACCTGACCCAGAGGTTGGCCGGCCACGCCAACCCTTGGCTGGACGTACCAAGAGTTGGGTTTACCCTGTTTTGGTGACCTTAATCCCAAAAACAACATGTGTTGGACATTGGTTCTATTGAGATTTTTAGCAAAAGGTGAGATTAGAGGAGTTTTAAGGGAGAGTAAGCAAGTACTACATAGCTTCTTTTAAGGTCTGAGCTCGACCATGGATGTGTGATCAAACTACCTCATGCAGCTCAAAGACATCCATTTCTTCGAGCTGAGGCATTTCGGGCTCAAGAAATATTTTAAGGCGTTGCCCATTTGCCTTGAAAACATTTCCATCATCGTTCTGGAGGGTGATGGCACTGTGATCGGTGGCTTCAAGGACCGTGAATGGCCCTTCCCACTTACGTCTAAGCTTACCATGACCAAACAAATGAATACAGGAATTAAAGAGTAGTACCTTATCTCCTGGTTTGAAGGTTTTGATCTTGATTCGCTTATCGTGCCATCGTTTGGTGCGCTCCTTGTATAGCTTGGCACTGTGGTATGCCTTCTCCCTCCATTCCTCCAGTTTGGCCAATTGCATTTGTCTTCTTATGCGTGCCGACTGGAGATCCATGTTCGACCTCTTCACCGCCCAGTGAGATTTGAATTGGAGTTCCACTTGAAGATGACAAGTCTTGCCGTACACCAATTGATATGGTGTCAGGCCAATGGGAGTTTTGTATGCTGTGCGATATGCCCAGAGAGCATCGGGTAGCTTGGATACCCATTCTTTTCCCATAGCCTTGACCGTCTTTTGCAAGATGTTTTTATTTGCTTATTCGAAGTCTCAGCTTGGCCATTGTCTGCGGACGGTAAGGGGTGGCAACACGATGGTCCACACCGAGTTCAGCGAGACACTTCTTGAAGTGCTTGTCAATGAAATGGCTGCCCCCATCGCTAATGATGACCCGCGATACTCCAAAACGGGGAAAGATTGTTTCCCAAAACATCTTGATGGAGTTTGAGTCCGCTGCAGGACACGGCATTACCTCTACCCATTTTGATACATAATCGACTGCGAGTAGAATATACTCCTTGTCTCCTTTCTTGGGAAAAGCTCCCATGAAATCTATGCCTCACATGTCGAATATATCAAGTTGGAGATTGCTTGTTAGTGGCATAGCATCTCTTGGATTTATATTCCCTTGGCCTGGCACCTTGGACACCGTCGCACGAACTCTTTTGCATCCTCATGCATAGTAGGCCAGTAGAACCCACTTTGCTAGATCTTTGCATGAGTCCTATAAGCCCCATAGTGACCTCCATAGGAGGATGCATGGCATCTATCGAGGACTTGCGGTGCTTCACAAGCTAGAATGCAGCGACGTAGGAGTACGTCTGCGCAGAGTTTGTATAGGTAGGGGTCATTTCAGAGATAGAATTGGCTGTCGTGGGTCAATTTCCTCTTGTCTGCTCCTTCAGGGGCATAGCCAGCAACGATGTAAATCACCAGATTAACATACCAAGGTTGGGTTGTTGTCACCTTTAGGAGCTGATCATCTCTCATATAGTCATCGATCGACTAAGGCAACGTTTCTTCAAATTTCATCCGTGAGAGATGATCTCCAACTCTCTACTCCCTTTTTATCTCTGATTTCGAGCCTCTAATCCCTAGCCTAGAACTCGACCTTCAGCTCTCCTCTAATGGATGTCCCTCTATTCTACATCTTGTCGCCTTGATAATGAATTGGATACCCGACCTCGGGGCCTATGATCGCTATTTATACCCTGCAGAAGACGCGGGAGAAAGGAAATCGGAAAGCGCCTCAATATTGGGTAGGGTCGGCCGACCAGAAGGACCAAAGTCGGCCGACCTCACGCCTTCCTTTGTTCGATTCCCATCTTTCGCGGGCTCATTCCATATTGCTTGGGGATGAAGTGTTGGCCTCGGACTCGGCTTGGAAAGCTCTGGAATCCTCGGTATTGGCCAAGAGTTGACGAAATCTTCTAGTTTTGGATAGATATGAAGTGTCTTATCACCTTCCATGTAGATTTCTTCTAGTAGCTCCCCTTACAAGCGTAGCATATGATGTCTTCTAGGAGTCCTTCTAGAATACCATCTCAGAGGTCTTTTCTCACTTGAAGTAGATTATGATGAATTTTGCGAAAAATGGCTCAAAAACCTGCAAAAATTAAGTATAGCATATTTCCAAGATAATTTTGCAAAATCCACAATAATCAGTGATAATTGTTAGTAAAAGATATAGTTGACGCATAAAATCAGTGAAAAACCATATAAAATGACATAAAATATTCGTTCATAAGCCACGTCAACAGGTATAAATACAAATCCCCATGAGACCCCAAGGCCATCCAATTCATTCCAATTCATTATCAAGGCGACATGATGTAGAGGGACCACAACTAGAGGAGAGTAGAGGGTCGAGTTTCTAATCTAGGATTAGAGTTCTTCTAGTTTGTAGAGGTGATTAGAGGCCTTGCGCGGTGCTCTAATTACCTAGCTCCATAGGTCTAATTGTATCATCAAGGGAAGGTATGATCATGGTTGTAAGTATGATACAATTTATTAATGAGGCATTGTTCTTGTCTAATTATCATGTTTTTGTTCTAACTATGCTTATTGTAGCTCTAATTAGCTTTAGATCTAGATGCTTGTTGATTAGATCATGTCTTTAAAGGTTATATTCATCTAGCGTTCTTGATCGATGATCTAGTTTACTAATAATATGATTATGTTTCTAGTTCTTGTAATCATGGTGATTAGAGGTTCTAGTTGCTCTAATTATGTTATTAGACTATGTGAAGTAATTAGAAGCCGGTTCTCTAATTATGTATGACTGTTAAAAGTTTCTCGTCGATTACCTGGTTAGTAGTGACAGTAGAGCACGGGGAAAGGTTAAAATGATATAGGGGATTAGATTGTTTGATCTTGATTTAATTATGCTTTGATGAATATGCTTGAACATGCTTGTCTACCTTGAGCTACTAGTTATTTTGTTGCTTTTTTCTAATTGCGGCACCCATTTTATGCATGTCTTGGATCCAATTAGAGCTTGATTAGACTCTAAGTTAATACCCCTTAATTAGTGTTCTAGTTTTGTTCTAATTGCTTATCATATAGTATTAGTATAGTTTAGGTATAGATTAGATATAGTTTAGGCTAGTTTAGAGAAAGATTAGATTACCTTTTTAACCCTTAGTTTACCATAAACTCTTGTTAATTAGTTCTCAATTAGTTCGTTTACTGGATTGACAAAACCCATGATACTCATCCTGTGGAAAAGCTACACACGATACTGTCGCTTGCAGTATAAGGTTTGTTGTGCTTAAGTGCCGTCAACATGGAGGTAAGTCGGTGGTCGGTCGACCCTGGAGGCAGGTCGGCCGACCTCCTTGGAGGTCGGGCGGCCATCCGATGCACCGTCTCTTGTGATCCAGCGGCTGCTATGCACTGAAAAACGTCGGTTGGTGGTTGTGGCGGTTGGAACACGTGAAAAATGCTTCTGAGGGGAGGTCGGGCGACCACGTGTTGGCTCCCGATTGGTTACATGGCCCTTCCCCTAGATTGATAACATCATTGATCCACGGTTCGGTAATCTTTCGACGCTTGGATTCCCCTAGCATTTGATCCAATGGTTGTGGTTGACATGTTTTGTGTTTCTTTGCATGCAGGCCTAGGATCGGTGACGTGGCAGGGTCGGGCGACCTAGGCCAAGGTCGGGCGACCTGGTTCCTGGTTCGGGCGACCTAGGTCCTAGGTCGGCTGACCTGGCCTCCTAGGCCTAGGGCTGCTGATGGGCCTCCAGGGTGGGCTGACCTGGTCGGGCGACCACACCTTGGTCGGCCGAACCGTGATGGTGGTCGGCCGGCCTGGGGTTCTGGCCCACTACTTCCCTTCTTGCCACGTTGTCTCCGCTTGTTCATTTCTATGTGGTTTTGAATGTTTGAGCCCCTGCATACAACTTTTATACACAACTCGTGGAACTAGTTAGAAATAAATGAAATCTTGGCAAAGTATACTCCAAATCATGAAATGTTGGTGGTCGAAATGGGTTTTATCGACCGCTAACACCAATGGCCTTCTAGTTGCAACCTCATGGCACTGACATTCGCTTCCCAAGTGATTCAGAGCATAGTGAAATCTTGCAACGATCAACCGCTTTGGGTTGAACATCGATGTCCTTCCTTCAGGGGTTGAGTTAGAGGATGGGTGCCTCTTTGCATATCCTTCCCCAAGCTTGATTGTTGTGGCATGATGAAACAAACCTTCCTTGATTGAGAGCATATCTTCATCTGTGTTTGACGAAGTTTCCCTTTTTGTTCCTCTTTGACTTTCTTTTTGTTTCCAATGGAAGGTCTTGTCCCATCATGGTGTGAAGAGACACCCACGATGTTGAGAATGGATTTCTTCATGATAGAATTTTCGTTCTTCCTTGATGATCTCCGGAAAACCTCCTTCTACCTTTCCCTGCGTGTTAGGAATCGACATGTGCAATTGTCTACCTAACATTCTACCTCGTCTTCAATTATTTCAAGATTATCCCGAGGTCAAGGGAGATAGAGAGATAGCTAGCTGTTTGCAAAGCAGCTGGCTTAAGGTAGCACTACTAGAAGATCCTAATGCCTTAGAATCTTAGCATGGCAAAAGCTTTGTTTCAAGTGCTACCACTAATAGGCTTACAATTTAAAGCAACCTCTAAAAAAAGGGTGTTGAAAATAGCTGTTAGAAAGGTTTACATTCATCAATGTTGTTGAAGGAAGTATCTCTGTCTCAACTGATGATGTACCGGCTAAGAGGTCCATCGAGCTTGGGTGTCACGGAGGATGTGATTGATCAAGGAAAATCTGCTCCTCCTCCTTCTCGTTCCATGGCTGGTGAATGGAATATTGTAGAAGCAGACACTTTTGAGCCCTGCTTCGTTGGCTCAGTAATTCAGGTTGTTTCTCATTGCCACAAATTGCTTGTCAAACGCCAGACAATATTCTCCCCCAAGCTTGGATTCAAGATTCTTGTGGCGAAACCGCCGATTTAATACGGACTAAGTACACCTGCCACCATTAGCTTGCAATGTACTTAGACCGTACTAAACCCGGTCGTCCGTCGAGGGGCCTTCGGCTCTCGATAACACCATTTCCCAAAGGAACCGACATCATACACATTCGACTCTCGATGGAGCCACAATAGTTACATCATCACAGGCAGTTGAAATACAGAATAGATAGACTTAGTTTACAAACCAAGAAGGTATATGGTCAAATACATGTCCAAATTATATGTAATGCGGAAGCGTTTTCAAAACATCTCGCAGCGGAAACCGAATACTTAAATAGTCTTCATACAGACGAACGAGGCGAGAAACACCGAGCCCACCGGTGCTACCCTTCTTCAAGCAGCTATCCGAATATGTCATACCCCAAATTTTCCAATTTGGAATGTGACACTTTTGGCTTGAATTAATACAGTGAATTTCTTGAATATTTAAAAATTTTGTGAAGCAGTTATATATTTACATAGATATTTAGTGTAGGAAATAATTATTTTGTAAAGAGAACAAATATAATCTATGTTATAATAATATATGTGTTGCATTCATGCTGGTTCACATGATGTTTTTGAGTGATAAAGATTTTCTAAATGAGTTTAAACTACAAGTAACCTTTTCTAGGAACTTTCTAGATTTTTCTAGAAGCTTTTCCTATTTTCTGTAGAGCACAATCCATTTATTGGAAGCTCTTAAGAACCTTTCCATGAGCTCCAAATATTTTATTTGGGTTCATTAGGTCCAAAACTATTTCTGGGATTTTTCCTAAAATTTTTGAGACCGTCGGCATATTTTTCAGACTTCAAGTATTGATTCTAGACTTATCTATAATTATTTTAATTCCGAAAATAAATAATTCCGAATTTACATGGGCTTTGTCCATTTAAATATTTTGGAATTCCAGTAAATCTCAAAGGCCCATTTATGGGTTCTCTAATGGGCTTTAAGCGCATTAAGCCCATTAGTGGAGGTGGAAGGTGCAAATCAATTAGTACCATATTGCTAGTTGACGCGCATTTACCGGCTCTTCTCCCTATATAATAAACCCAACCCCTCCTCTAAACGGCACATAAAAATATAGACTAGTCTATGGAGGTCCGAAAGTTTGGGAGCCCTAAGATAGTCTATAGCTTTTCTCCAACTCCGACGAGTGTCCCCATTGCCGGTAAACTTTTTATACCTTTCTTCTTTCTTTATATTTCTCTCATCTGTGTTGTGCCGCCTTCTCGAACCAGGGCAGCTCACCATCGTCCTGTTCCTATCCTACTAGGCACCACAGGACTCCATGCATGACGTATATGTGCTGCGCTGGCCGGCCATCCACCGGAAGTCTCACGTCTCCAACATCGCGTTGCCCTGCCCTGCCCTGCCCCGTCGACTCCATCCCTGGCCTGTCCACCACTTGCTGTCGTGCGCGTGGTCTCCTGAAGCCCCAACGCCCTGCTGCTGCCTGCTGTTCTGGCATGCCCAGTGCCTTGCTCGATCCTCCATCCAGGCCATGTACTCGAGCTCCTTCCAGCACACATGAACGGTCAAGCTAGCCGGCGAGGAAGACTCCTGCGACTTGGACTCCAGAGAAGCTAGCTACCAGATGAGTTCCCGTACGTGCAAGCTGTAGGATCGGACCAACACAAGATCAAAGCCCCTGCTGCATGCAACGTCAGCAGGTCAGAACCAGACACGGAGATGCATCTGGTGAAGAAGAGGGGTCGCGAAACCAGATGCTAATCATCCGTATATATATCCTACGAGTTATGACAACCTTGCATCTCAACACAGCAAATCCTTTTGATTCTTTTAGTCTGATCTAATTCATTCCTTTCAGCGGATCGAATCCCAAACTTTGGCCAATTCATGAGTACTGTTCTTTGCACCCCATGAATCTTGATCTGCTTCAGCTCACTGTTAATCATGTCCACGCGCATCGATCCTTAATCTTCTGTATCCAATTCGTTTTAACTCTATTTTATGCCATTCATGCTGCGTTAGTCCCGTAACGATGATACCTATACTTTAGTTTTCATGTTTATCTTACTTATGTGTTTCTGTTTTTAAATATAAATATTAATTGGGTTAATGCTATTCTCATTATTCTTGTATAAATAAAATCAATTTAGGGTTTAACCTCTGGCCTTTTGTTATTAAACATTAAAGTGAATAATATCAACTTTAATGTGATTTGTTTAATAACTTGTTTAGTATAAACCCGACACATGTCACGCTCCGATTAGATGCTTACATGCTATCTTTTGTAACTAAATATTTAACCGGTTTAATCTATATGAAATATTTTGAATAAAATGTGACTAGCTTTAAATACGGTTTTTAATCCAAATCTAATCTGAATTAATTCCAACAGAGATGTTTCTCCGAAATATCTTGCATATGTTATTTATTAATTAAAATAAACTCAACATATAGGTCTTTATGTGTTTAATAAGAAAATCTTCCGTTAGTTGTATCTTTCCAACGGTAGCTCCGTTTTCAGCGTTTCTTGCGCTCTCCTAACTGTGCAACGAGCCCTCTCTTTTAACATGTTTTATAAAGCTTTTCTTTTGATTGGTGTATTGTTTCTTATGCATGTATGATTGTCTGTCTTGTATGTTGTTTGTGTTGTCACGTATAGAACGAGTATGGTACGTGAGAGTGAAGATCAAGCTTTTCAAGACCTATAAGTGAAGATTATTTGAGCAGCTATATAGATGGGAATAAGGCAAGTATTCTTTGACCTATGTCCTATTTACATTAACTACACAATCTAGAGCCCAATTTGATTGCTCCTAATAAGGATGACTAGCTTCATATACCTTTACATGTCTATGAAACTTGGGATGGGCTGTGATGCGTAGATTAATGCTACCGCTCAACATATTTTCATGTTGCTAATCTTGATTAATTAATGATGCAATGATGATGAAAGTTTCGTTATTTAGCAACATGGAGACTTGAGCATGTTTTCGTTGGTTTTGCTCAAGTACTTCGCCCTAAGGATCGGTTCGCCGAGCGACCACCCAGGAAAACAGTGCAACCACAAGAGATGGAATGGGACATCCTTGACTGATTAATTAGATGAACTAGAGTTTTGGCCTGCTTCCCTGAAACATGGCGTATGAGGGGTCTGGGGGATATGGGACTTTGCCCTTTGCCATCGTGGTTAATCACCCTTTGGAACGGAACTCTCATATCTTTAGTTAACTGGAGTAACCTGTAACGAGTGGGCCATAATTCTAGGAATTCTTTGTAAAGGTCTCGTAATGAAACCCTGCCGATTCATCAAAGGATAGTGAATATATGGGGTTTGGCCACCTCTTGGCATATGGGAATCATGACTTGTGGGTAAAGATGTACAACCTCTCAAGAGTGTTTAAAACTGATATATCAGCCGTGCTCACGGTTAAGAGCGGCCTGGACCCTCACAGATTAGAGTTTTCAAAGAAAATGGCTCATGATGATAATGGTGATGACAGTGATGATGACAGTGGTGATGATTATGGTGGCAGTTACGACAATGGTTGATACTCAATTATTTTTTTTTTACTTATAATATTTCAGTTATGGGATGGGTTATGCTAATCATTGCTAGTAATAAAATTTGACCAACTAAAAGCAACCGCTATGCCTGTCCACTATAAAGCTAGTCCACTTTTATCCTAAACGGAATACTTGCTGAGTGCGCCATGTACTCACCCTTGCTATCCCAAACCTATAGTTCTTCTCTATACAAGTTGATGATGATATGAAGACGGAGTGGATCCAAAAGTTTACAATCTATTTAGGCATATGTGCCCCCAGTCAACCTTCCTGTGAAGATGGAGTTCCGCTACGAGATAGAAGTTCCGCTATACTCTGATATATTGACTTTTGTGTTAAATGTAAGATTTATACGCTTATATAATGCACTGTCTATTGATATTCACTGATGAAGTCGGCTGTATGTGTGGAAAATAGATCCTGGGCACACATACGGTGTCATCTGGTTTTGTTTCTAAAACCGGGTGTGACAGAATACCGCCAGTACCTGTGAGCCAAAAGTGGGGGCAAACCCTGAGTACTAATTACTCAGTAGGACTTAATGGACGGGGTTTACGGCTGACGCAAAGCTCAGCTTACTAGCAAGTGGGTCCTTAGCCATTGATTTTAACTGTAAAATGTCGCCATAGGATAGCGGGATTTGACAGTCGCTATCCTCTAATCATGATTATCCACTATGTTTTAGTGTCATGCTATAGCGGGATTTGACAGCCGCTAGTCCTTATCCTGAATATCATTTGTAATATAAAGTGAATAATTTGCATGAAGTAAAGCATGTATATCCATGGTGTAGTATCAAATCATCAATTCCATAAAACATCATGTCTCAAACAGTTCTACGTTGCCCGTGTGTGATATTGGCATTCTCACACCTGGTGAGCATCAGCGATTCGGATCGATTTTTATATTCCCGGGAATAACTAGAAGCACCAGGATGGCATATGCTTACTAACTCCCAGCGTTCCACATATGCTTCCCCCATCTCCACTTGTCCCGTCTCAAGTTCGATGACCACTCCCGCCTGACTCCCGGAGCGCGTTGTCGTAGGAGCGTTACCTCGGTTACGTCGGGTTCCGCCCTCCTTTGACACCCGCCTCCGCGGCCACCTTTCTCTCAACCAGTGAGTAGGAACGTGCCCCTTTCTTGAGACGGCACAAGTAAGACTTTCACCGGTCCATTGATCCCGGATAAGCACCCTAGCAAGGTTATGCCGATCAGCAGGCGAACAGCGAACGGGCCTTATGCGACTCGGGCGGAGTCCACCATACCATCCACATCATTTTTCGATATAGTAAGCCCATATCTCCGCCCAATCTCAATTGAAAGCATAACATAGCAATAATAAATTCATAGTAATGAGAATTCCCCATTTGAAAGTAAACCCTACGAGACGAGTGACAGTGCTCACTCGTGTCTACTCGCACCTAACCATTCTAGGCACTCGTCCTACGAACCCTAAGTATAGGTGCTAGGGCCAGGGCGGCCGGGGAGTCTAATGCAATTGGTTTCAATCAACCCTAATGCATATGCGTAACTCAAAGTACTTTGTTTGCTGGGATTTACATGGTCCTGCCTACCTTGATTCACTTTAATAAAACTAACAAACTAAGCTACTGTTAGTTTGCCGGGTTGTGAGGCTTCGTCCCAGGCAACCCCTTGATCCCTTGGACAACTCCTCCTTCCAAGCACGACTGATGGGTCCTCTAGGTCGTGAATGGGTCTTAGTTGGTCTTTTGGATCACCGTTGGTTGAAGTAGTTCCACGTGCTTATTTCTTGATCATGTATCTGAAATAAGTGTCACTATATGATTGACGTGCATGATGCAGTGGATGAGGTGCACGAACATCAAGCACACACGTGAACCGACATTGCATGGTTAGGCAGAAAAGTGATTGTCAACCATTTAAACGAGATCACCCTCGTGGACATAAAGCTAACATAACCCATATAATTTGAGACACGCAATACAACACTCGGACTAATGCATGAGCAAAACATCAATTTAGATTGTTTGTTATCATTGCATATGTAAACAAAACACCCCCCAGGTTTGACGGGACACCTATTTTCCATATATTAATCCAAGGTGAATTTAAGAGGTACATATGAACAGTGTAAATAGCCCTCTCGAATATACTTTCCGGATTCTACAATACTCCCATATGCTACTGGAATTTTCCTAAAATTTACCTTGCCCATTAGAACCCATTTTTCCGTTTATCTAGTTTTCCAAGTCAAGATTTGTTATTTTCAAATCACCACCAAAACTAAACATGCAGATGCTCATATTTTACCAGTGGTGTCCACAAGCTATATAGGACCTAAGAAAAATATCAGTGAGACATATACAACATATTTTGCATGGACCTCATTTTCATGTTAACAAATAATGCATAAAATAGATGTGAAATGGTAAAACCAAGAGTGGACAGTAAGTTATTGCGTCACCAATAATTACCATAGTACCTGAACACCCTAAGAAGGCTACTGACCGAGTTCTATCTCCTTTTAATTCCAATTAGCCCATGTTGCCTATTTTTACACGATGAATATTCAAAAACAGGGGCAAAACCGTACATTCACACCTCTACATCATACCTACTGTGTAGATCTATTTACCAGGAGTCCAACGCAACTGAGTTTTCCTTTTTACGATTTTTATTTGATTTTATATGAATTTCTAAAGTTTCAGCCGAATTATAGGAAAAAGAAATGGAAAAACATACATCCGGGGGCTAGAACATAATTAACCGTAGACTCCAGGGACTAGCATGCAAGATTCACAAGACTCATCGCACAGCGCTAAGGACTGAAAAGTAAATCACAAGAAACCGAGGGGCCGGATCTAAAGATTCCCGGCCCCCGTCTTCAACCTCCCGCCGCGCGCAACCGCGCGGCGAGGCGCGCGTGCGCCGGCGAGCTCGGGCTCGCCGGAGCCGCGACGCGGGGTGGCGGAGGTGCGCGGGACTGCGGGATTCAACTTCGTGTAGATCTCGTCGACGGTGAGGCAAGGACGGCGGTGTAGGAGGCCGTGCACCGAGCGTGAACCGCGGCGACGTCGGCGTGGCGAGGACGTCGCGGTGGGCTCGATCTCCGCGGTGGAGGGCTCAACGGCGACGAGACCAGGCGGGAAAGGAGCGCGGTGGAGTGGCGGTTGCGGTGGTGGTGGTCTCAGGGCGAGAGGCAGCCGGGAGACGGCGGCGCGAGCTCGAGCTTGGAGCTCGGACCGGCAATGGCGGGCGGGTTTTTGGGCGTGCGGCGCGGCGTGGAGAGGGAACGAACGGCGAAGGCGTCGCTAGGGTTTGGAATGGGGTCGAACCCGCCCCTTTTTGACGCGCACCGGACGGCCGCCGCGGACTCGCCGTACTCCCTGTACGCCGGCGAGCCACGCGGCGCGCGCCGGTTTGCGCCGTGGGCACGACCGCGGACCGCGGGCCCCACCTGTCATATACTTAGAGAAACACCCCCCCTCATTTTGTGCTTTCTCCCTCTCAGTAATTCGCACTTTTGACCCATTTAACGGCCGAATTTGGAGAAACTCAAATTGAATGAAATGTTCTGCTCTTCCAGATCTACAACTTTGTCAAAGTGAGCAACACCAAATTCTAGGCGAAAATATTATTTAAATTCAAATTTAACTAGCAGCCCTAGTTGTGGACAGGGTACTTTTATTGCTTGGAAAAAAGAAAAATCCTATTTCCAAGCTTTTTCTCCCAAAATTCCTTTTGAGTGAGTTGTTTATAATTTCAAATCCTACAACGTTTCCAATTGTAGTTTTGCATGAAAGTGGCCGCAGGCTAGAGCAAATTGGAGATTTCTAAATAGGGCTGATTTGAACTGGTTTTCTGTGTTGGTAGAAAATGACTCTAAACTCCATTTAAACCTCAATATGTGACCAAGCTCTAATTACCAAAGTTGTTCAACAGTACTTTATCTTCAAGTTTGATAATATAGAGTTGACCTAAATCCCAACAGATTTTGAATTATAGACACAATTATGTTCCAAGGTTCATGAAAACAGAAATTTCACTTTGCGAGGAGACTTTCTTGTTTCCAACTTTTGGAGTATCAATTGAAGTCCAATCACTTCCACAATAGGTGCATTTGAAAGGTGATAAGTTTAATTGTATTTCATAGAAAGGGAGAATTTGATGTCATAAAGTGAAATCAAAAGTAATTTCAGATGCAAGTTGGAAGGGCTGGAATTCAGACCTAGGAAAATATTCTAAGTGTAGGTTGACCTATCCAACACGAAAGGTGTGGTCTTGCGTCTTGTATAGAAAATTTTTTGACTTAGTGCCTTCTCCTCATATTTCTCGTTATTCTCTAAGCATAATCATGTCATAATTCCTTATTAACTTGTCTCTAACTGCGTGTTATGGCTCTCGAGATGCTAGGGGGATCACAATTCTGCATTGAATGTTAATTCCAAGCTTGCTCCCTATCATGATGACTGTTCTTCTTCTTCTTGGGCTCGATACTTGTCAAACATGGCATGTGCCACCAGTCATTGACTGCCCTTGTGCCACAGTCTTCAACTACATGTCACTGACATTCTCACCCTACTTATGGACGTTGATTTGTCCATGTTTGCCTTTGTGGTGCTTTAGACGGAGCTCTCCCGCACTAAGAGACGTCTATGCCTGCGCTTTTAGGCTCTACACCACAACTCCATCGGGTGTGCAGATTTCCCATGAAATTGCATATGGAATTGCAAATTAGCATAGAGAAAGCATAGTGTGATATGGAATTGCATGTCACCTTGGATGATGTTGATTCTTGTGTGGTGTTGAAGATCATCTTGTGTCGTCGATGTCGATATCGACCACTACCACTTCATCAGGCATGCTGCTATCATTTTCCAAAGAAGAGCGAAACAGATTGCAAGAGGTCTTGAGCATGAGAATGTGATCAATGTCTCTCTTCTCATGTGGGGATGAATGCTTCCTACAACAGGTTAGTGTACAACAAATACAAGGGTCCAATATATGTAGAGAATATTAACACCGGGCCCATTGCACACAACGTGCTAGCAAAACGTTTCTCATTAAAACATAGCACAAACCATGTCGCTAAACCATGACTTCCATCTTCCAAACTTTTACTCAAATCCACGGTCTTGAAAAAAAACGGGTTGAATTTTTGAAACATAACCGGGTTTTTCATCTCCATTGAACTTGAGATATCCGACTAGCATGAGAATTGCGGCTCATGAACTAGAAACAGAACATCACTACCAAAGTCTACACATAGCTCATTTATGCGAAATGCCGTGCATTGTTTGATAAAAAGAGGCTAATTCCAACCTAAGCACCATGCTTAATTTGGAACTTAGTCTCTGGTCCAGTCGTTCGATTCTAGCCCAAGCTATGCTTTCATAGTAAACTTTGTAGCATGAACAAGCATGATCAAGATTTACTCAATGGATAGAGCAAAAGATTAAAGGATGTTTTGTTTTTCATATTTAAGATTTTTTTGTTTTTAAAAGAATGAAAAAGCCAACAAAAACAAGATGAAAGATAAAAGAGTATTCTGACTCATCGCTTCCCCTGCAACGGCGCCAAAAAGCTTGTTGGCGGTTCTTAGCCTAATAGATTTTACTCCACAAGCGCACGGAGACCACTGTAGCTTTCACCCGGGAGTATTCTGTTGGCGTTCCTTAGCCTATTAGATATAAATCCGCAAGCGTACGGAAAACGTGTTGTAGCCTTTCACCCGAGAGTATTCCAGGGTATCGAATCCACGAGGAATGAGGAGTATAATAATCATACAACACAATGGCCAAACTAGCGAAGCTAGCAAGTAGAGGATAAAAGACAGAAAAGCAGGTTCTCAACAGATGTTAAAGCACCTTACTATACTAAGCATGCAAAGCACTATACTGTAGGACCGAGACGTGCGACTAGAGGGGAGGGGTGAATAGGAGCACTAGAAAATTCAAACTCAAACCCCACCGCAGTGCAAAACGGAAACAACGCCCACAACGAAACTAGATACCGTCCACTGAGAGGATACGTATCTAGCTCACAACACATGCTTGGTACCGTCCACTGAACAGATACGTACCAAGCGCCAAGCGGAAGCACACGCTCAAACGGCTAAGAAAATAGCGCAAAAGGAACCAACTCCGGAGAACTGCAGATTTTCAGACTGACAGGGCTGCAAAGATAAATCTCAAAACCCCTTAAGAGAAGCTCCAAAAATTCTCCCAAAATTACCACACCTTCACAAGGCAATAGGGAACAACTCTAGAAAATTTTAGGTCAATTGGAGCAAGTTTTGACCACCGGACTGTCCGGTGGTTAACCACGGACTGTCCGGTGCTTACAGCCTGACACTCCAAAAAGATTCGAATCAAAACCCTATGAAACCAACACCAAAAATTATGAAATTGTTCCTGGAGGTTAATAAGGGGCCAAGAAACAACTCCACAAATTTTCAGCTCAATTGGACAAGGAATAAAATTCCTAGAGCCACCGGACCGTCCGGTGGTTAACCACCGGACTGTCCGGTGGTTAAAAACCGACAGACTAACCCGAAAAGAAAAATACCAAAACCAGGTCAAAACACCTCCAAATGATCTGAAATTTTTATGGGAGCTTTATGATTCACTGATAAAGAGCTCCACAAAATTTCAGCCCAAAATTCGAAGGTTTGACCCCTAAACCAAACAAGACTTGAAAGTGAACAGAATCAGCAAGAAAACTGGACAGCAGAAAACCTCACGCAAAAGCAATTCGAAACTTGACCAAACCTTCTCCAAACATCACAAAAATTGGCACAGGCTATCCTAGCCCCATTCCAAAGATTTCCCAAAAGATCTTTGGAAAAAGATGACGGGATTAGCGGGAAGTTCAGATCTCGTGAAGTGGTGAATATTTGGGCAAGAAGGGAAAAGCTCAAGAACAACTTGCTCGTGGCAATCCTTTGGGATTGAGATGTTCTAAGACATAATCTCCACGTCCTTGCAAGTCCAAAGCATAAGGAAAACAAAGGATTCAACCTTCGCCAAAACAAACATCCAAAAGGCCAAGGATTGAAGCCAAAAACCAAAGAGAACAAAGGGAGAAGAAGCACACAAAGTTGCTGTACGAAACCACTTCGATTATGAGCCTCAATAGAGGTCTTAGGTCAGATTACAACGAAGGATTTCGTCCCAAGAAACCACCCTCACCTTCCCTCTTGATTTGGAGGCTAGATCTCACCCTAACCCTCCTAAACTTAGAGCTCAAAGCTTGAGGACGAAAATTACCCTAAGGAAATGAAAACCTAGCTGCCAAGACTGCCTCTAATGACCAGCTCTTAGGCTATTTATACACCTGTTCAGTTTTGGCATTTTTACACATAGACCCCTAACACTAGAAACGCCCGGAAGGGCTAAAACAGAAAAGAACCCGAAATATCGGGGACGGACGACCATGATGAAGACTTGATCTTCTTAGCTTCCACGCAATCTTCAGATGTCCTCCACGTGGCCAGTAGTCCAATCCGCCTTTGCACCCCCGGTTTTGAAGTCAGAAACCGGGAAACTTTAGGAAGTCTCCGTCTGGGCCGGACTTGGCCCATCTTCTCTATCTTGGCGAGTCGTGGCCCAACTCACCAAGCCTTGGGTAGCTTGGGTGGCGGTTTTGAGCTGAAGCCGCCAAAGCCTCCCTCGCACGCCTTCGCGCCATGCACTCGGGTTGGAGCACCACGGTGGCACCCGGCTTCTCCAGTCCATCGGAGTTGCCTCGTGGTCCATCGGAGGGCTTACACCACCGTTGCCGATCTGCCCCTCCGTGTACCGAGCTTCCATGGCCGACCGACGCCGAGCATTGCCTCCGGTCCATTGGAGGGCTTTTGCCTCAGTCCATCGAGGTCTTCATCATCTACCTCTAGTCCATCGGAGGGCCTCCAGTCCATCGGAGGGTTTGAGCTCGTTGACAATCACTCATCACACCAGGAGAGCAATGAGGCCGGTCCATTGGCTCTCATATACTTGTCATGTAAACATAGACACCAAAGCTGCAGAGCCATTGCCAGGCACTAGAGTGCTGATAACCCAGCCGGGAAAGGCGGGCGCTACAGGTTTCTATCGTCAGCGGGTCTATCCGAACGACATGATTGGAATACTGAGAACACAAAAGCTGTCACCTAGTGTGTCTACCAACCAGAGCTGCGTGGGATAGCCGACCAACCAAGGCAAACTCTAAGTATGAACACCGTCGTGCCACTCAGAGAGTTTACTACTTATTGGTAATGAGCCAGAAAAGCAAGCACTACTATATAGCCAGCACTATAAGCATGCACAAGGTTCCCGTAAATAGACAAAAGGAACTTTACTCAATCCTAGAACTAAATATCCTTTCTCTGATGATACAAGCCTGGGAGAGAAGAGAATCCTACTCCCGAACTCTGCACTCACTACTCTCCTTGATACAAAAGGAATTCTCTCTACAATGCTAAGGGAAAGCTTCACTTCTCCACACTATACACTCTACCCCTACATTTGTCCACTAATCCACACCTCACAAGGGAGGTCCAAGGGGGTATTTATAGTGCGAAGTGATGGAGAAAGGCGGTTGTGGCGGTTGGAGACGGTTAGAGGCCTGGCGGCTTGGGTGCGAGTGCCAAGCCGGGCGCTCGGGGTGGAGCCGGGCGACCTAGTCCCATGCCGGGCGGCCTGGCCAACCCTTGGATCCACCGCCTCACTTCATCCCACAGTCCATATTGCTCCTCCAAGGCGGTTATAGGTCGGTTGGCGGTTATTCCTGTGTGCTTTTGCCTCAACCATTGGATTCTTTTGTGTTTCTTCCTTAGCCATTGGATGGAACTCCCCTGGATTGCTGATTTAGCCAATCCGTGTGCTGGATTGATGAAGTGGCAAGGCCTTCCGTGGCATGGTGACTGGTTTTCTCGGATTCCACCGTGGAGTTGTATTTGACACGTTGTCTCTTGTATGCAGGTGGAAGATGGCGGCATTTGGAGAATTTCATAGGCCGGGCAGCTTGGCCTGAGCCGGGCGGCTAGGGCCTAAGTCGGGCGACCTGGTCCTTACCCCATATCCAGCCCTTCTCCTTGGTTCACATGTGTTTCTCCATGTTTTCTATGCTTTTGCACCGTGACATGTGTTCCTGCAAGATCTTTGTACACAACCTCGTGGAACTGGTTAATATGTATGAAATTTGCATAAACTTACCCTTGGAACATGAAGTATTGGTAGTCGAAATAGGTTATAACGACCGCCAACACCCTCCTACACTTGGACTTTTGCTCGTCCTCGAGCAAAACAAGAGTTAAGCATGGTGTAGAGGGCATATGACAACTGTAGCCTTAGCAAGTACAAAGGTTACTCCCAAACTGGTTCATCTTACCTAGGATTTCAATGGTGGCTACACTTAGATGTTGAGATGTTGAAACTGAGAACAAGTTTCAGGTGTCACAGCAGTTTTCTCCCAGCTAAGAGCAATAGAGGTTTTTCCCTTTTTCAAAAGACATAGTGTCTACTCTTTTGTTCTCAAGGTCACCTCTCAATCACTCAAAGGATGAGAATCCTTGTGTTTCCTCTCCTCCTAATCTAAGTTTTGGGTGGAGCTGAACGAGAGTGAGACTATCTCATCATGTTTGTATCACCAAATCAAAGCAAGTGTCAAATCAAAGAGTATGAATCAAATCAAGAACTTTGGCTATGTGGAAGTGTGGTGGAAAGTTATTGGTAAGTGTGCTTTGGTATTCCCCTTTTTGATGCGAGAGAGGGCATGGTATTTTCCTTCTTTTTTTTCTTTCTTTCTTTCTCACTTTTTCACTCTCTTTTTTTTCTTTTCAATTCCATGCCTCCTTTCCTCTCTTTTTGCATGATTGATAACGGGGGGGACTGGAATATTGGCATAGCACAACTTATTGGAACTTTGTGGTATGAACGTGTATGTGATAGCCAAAAGTCATGAATGATTCTAACTCATTTGATGGCACAAGGTTTGACAAAGTTCAAAACACTCAAAGATGTCTTTGATACATATTGTATTTGTGGCACTGGTAGCACATGTGACTTGAGAACATTGGAGTAGATCACATTTTAAAATTTTAACAAAACAAAAGCTCTTTGCCTTAGCGGGGGATCACTTTTATGTATCCATGTTACTTATATCTCATGAATCAACAACTTAAATCAAAGCGGGTCCCTAAACAGTAGGTATCCATGGGCAAATTTACTTCAACATAGGGAGTAAAATTTGTATGAGCATAGACATAAGCTATCAATATGATCATGTAGAGTAAAATTTATCCAAGTTTCATGTATAGACTGGAATATATGGACCAAAATTGAAATTTTCATGATAATACCTGATCCTTGTGCAGGGTTGACATGAAGATGGGCCAACTCAGCCCAAGACTAAGCCGGGCGGCCTGGTGGCAGGCTGGGCGACTTGGTCAGGAGCCGGGCGGCCTGACATGTGGGTCTTTCGATCCTTGCACTGATGATGTTGCGTGGACAAGTGTTTTCGGACACCGTTTCTGCATGTGGTACATTTTTCACCATCGTGACAGGCCGAGCGACCTGAAATAGGTGCCGGGCGACCAAGGTGCCAAGCCGAGCGGCTCGGGGTGGAGCCGGGAAGCTTGGGTTTGGCTCGGTTTGTCCCAAATTTTTGTGTGCAACGCAGTCTAACCCTGTACATCGTGTTTCTTCGTTCTTTTCTGCAGGGTTAGTGACGAGAGATGAGGAAGGCTAAGTGCAATCCTCCCCCACCCCACACACTTGTACTCAAAGTAGGGTAAACAGAAACATTATTGAATTATCATTAGAAATAAATGAAACAGGAACATAGGTGCAAATCATACAAAGAATGAAATAAAACAAACTAAGCACTAGGAAAACAAAAAGGGCGCCTAAACTAAAAATTTATTCTAACGCCATGGGCATCTATGGCATAGGTGGATCATAGATATCGGGATGCCCAGTGGCGTTGGCAAGGCGGCGGAACTTGGAAGAGAAGCCCTTCCTAAGGATTTCTATTTTATCATTGATCTCCCACTTCCAAAGTTCTTCTGCGAAGCGTTCTTCAAGCATGATGAACCTTTTATTCATGGCTGCGATCTCCGCCTTGAGAGACTCAATGATCTCTTCCTTCCCCTCCTCCTCCTTATCTGAATCTTCAAAATGTCCAGGAGGAGCCCGGATCAGAGGGGGCTTGATGGTCTTCTTCACGGTCCTCCTAAGGGGTGTAGAGTCAATGGACTCATCAATTGATGCGTCTCCCCCTAAGGACGTTCTCCCTGTGCTTCGGGATCAAAACCTTCCTCCACCCTCTATTGGGAGTAGGTCCTCCCCGGATGGTGTAGGATGGCGACCCCGGACTTTTGGGCTCTCCATTGCCCTCATCCTTCACGGAATCTTCCGAGAAGAGTTTCTGGATGGACACCGCCTTAGGAGTGATCTTCCTGATGTTGGGCCGAGGTGAATCACCCCGAAACGTCTTCTTTGCGATGGTGTGCGTAGGGGATAGGCCCCGTGCCGGCCTTCCCGCACTGCGTGAGCGCGCAGGGGAAGCTAGGCGGCCCCTCTCTGAGCCGGGCAGCCTAGCATCAAGCCGGGCGGCTTGGGGTGGAGGTCGGGCGGCCAAAGGAGTGACGTCGAGCACCATGGAAGGGTCGATCTCGTGGTTGGATCGCGGCGTATAGGTTGCTATGGTGCCGGAGGTGATGGCAAGGCTCTTGGGAGAGGTGTTATTGGAGGCCATGACTTAGGTTTTTCGAGGTGGAGATGAGATGGGAGTGATGAGAGTGGTGGAAGGGAAGAACTCTCGTCCTTAAGTCGTGAAAGCTCGATCTCATCCACTCAACAGAGTCGGGCGGCCAAGGGATCAGTTGAACTCGAAACTTTTTGAAACAAGGTGGCCGGGCGGCAAAATTTGAGGTCGGGCGGCCTCATCCTAGGTCGGGCGGCTCGACACTAGGTTGGGCGGCCTGACTAGGAGCCGGGCGGCTCCACTAGGGGGTCGGGCGGCTTGCACCTGCCTCGCTGACTTTGGTTTGGCAGACCAGAAGTCGGTTTTACCCTTCTAGGTGGACTGAAACTCTTTTTCATCGTGATGTGTCGGCTCTCTGTTGAGATTTTTGGTGGTATGAAAGCATAAGGTGAGATAAGACAGAAAAGTGAGGAGCATGGTAGTGTACATGGCTCGTTTTAGATCATCGCTAGACTGTGGATGTGTGATCATGCCGTTCCTTGCAGCTCGTAGATGTCCACTTCTTCGAGTTGAGGCATTTCGGGCTCCAGGAAGACTTTTAAGCGTTGCCCATTCGCTTTAAAGACCTTCCCGTCTTCGTCCTGGAGGGTGATGGCACCGTGATCGGCGGCATCAAGGACCAAAAAGGGTCCTTCCCACTTACTTCTAAGCTTACCAAGACCAAACAAACGAACGCGAGAATTAAAAAGTAATACCTTATTGCCTGGTTTGAATGTCTTGACCTAGATACGCTTATCGTGCCATTTTTTGGTTCGCTCCTTGTACAGCTTGGCACTGTGGTAGGCCTTCTTCCTCCATTCCTCCAATTCAGTGAGTTGGATCTGACGTCGAACTCCTGCCGATTGGAGATCCATGTTCCACTTCCTTATCGCCCAATGCGACTTGAACTCAAGTTCTACTAGCAGGTGAAAAGTCTTACTGTACACCATCTGATATGGTGTCATGGCAATGGGAGTTTTATATGCTGCGCGGTATGCCCATAGAGCATCGGGTAGCTTGGATACCGAATATTTTCCCATAGCTTCGACAGTTTTCTGCAAGATATTCTTGATCTGCTTATTTGATGTCTCAGCTTGGCCACTTGTCTGCGGGTGGTAAGGAGTGGCAACACGGTGGTCCACACCGAGTTCTGCGAGGCACCTCTTGAATCTTTTGTCAATGAAGTGTGGGCCTCCATCACTGATAATGACCCTTGGCGTACCAAATCGAGGAAATATGGTGTCATAGAACATTCTGATAGAATGTCTTGAATCTGCCGCGGAACACGGCAGTGCCTCTACCCACTCTGACACATAATCCACTGCGATGAGGATGTACTCTTTGTCTCCACACTTGCGAAATGGCCCCATGAAGTCATGCCCCACACATCGAATACATCGAGTTGAAGGTTGCTAGTGAGTGGCATAGCATCCCTTGGATTTATGTTTCCTTGTCGTTGGCACCTTGAACACCTTCTCACGAACTCTTTGGCATCATCGTACATATTTGGCCAGTAGAATCCACTTTGCCAAATCTTTGCATGAGTTCGGTAGGCTACATAGTGACCTCCGTAGGAAGATGAATGGCATCTGTCAAGGATCTGAGAGACTTCACAAGTGAGAATGCAGCGACGCAAGAGCCCGTCTGCGCAGAGCTTGTATAGGTAGGGGTCATCCCAGAGAGAGAACCGGCTGTCATGGACCAGTTTCCTCTTGTCAACTTCTTTAGGTACGTATCCCGTGACCATGTAGTTGACCAGATCTGCATACCATGGTTGGGATGTCGTAACCTTCAGAAGTGTGTCATCTCTCATATAATCATCAATCGGCAAGGATGATGTTTCTTCAAATTGCATTCTTGAGAGATGATCAGCAACTGAATTTTCTACTCCTTTCTTGTCCCTGATCACTATGTCAAACACTTGGAGTAACAGAACCCACCGTATTAGTTGTGGCTTTGCATCTTTCTTGGTAAGGAGGTATTTGAGAGCTGCATGGTCTGTTTATATTATGACCTTGACTCCTACCAAGTATGATCTGAATTTGTCAATGGCAAAGACAACGGCCAATAACTCTTTCTCGGTGGTGGAGTAGTTCAGCTGTGGGCCAGTCAGCGTCTTGTTAGAATAGGATATGGCATGATGCTTTCTATCCTTGCTCTGGCCTAGGACTGCTACTACAACATAGTCACTGGCATCGCACATGATCTCAAATGGAGCATTCCAGTCTAGTGGTTGGATGATGGGTGCTGTGACAAGAGCTTTCTTGAGTGTATGGAAGGCTTCTAGGCATGCGTCATCAAACACAAAGGGTGTATCCTTAGCCAACAAGTTGGACAGTGGTCGGGCAATAAAGGAGAAGTTTTTGATAAATCTCCTATAAAACTCAGCATGACCAAGGAAGCTTCGGAGTGCCTTGAGGTTTGTTGGAGGTGGGAGTTGCTCAATAACTTTGATTTTTGCATGGTCCACCTCTATGCCTCTCTCTGAAACCTTGTGTCCTAGCACAATCCCTTCTCTGACCATAAAGTGGCATTTCTCCCAGTTTAGGATAAGGTCTACTTCTTTGCATCTCTGAAGAACCTATTCTAAGTTCTCAAGGCATCCATCAAAGGTCTTGCCATAGACTGAGAAATCGTCCATGAATACTTCCATTATGTTCTCTATAAGGTCCGAGAATATGGCCATCATGCAACGCTGGAACGATGCTGGAGCATTGCATAGCCCAAATGACATTCGCCGATAGGCAAAAGTGCCATAGGGAGAGGTGAATGTGGTCTTACTCTGGTCATCCGGGTGAATGGGGATCTGGTGATAACCAGAGTAGCCATCAAGATAGCAGAAGAAGGAGTGATTGGCCAGTCTCTCGAGCCTTTCATCAATGAAAGGAAGGGGGAAGTGATCTTTTTGGGTGGCTGCATTGAGTTTTCTGTAGTCGATACACATACGCCATCCGGTGACAGTGCGCTGAGGAATTAGCTCATTATTCTGGTTCTTCACAACTGTCATTCCTCCCTTCTTTGGTACAACTTGGACTGGACTGACCCTTTCACTATCTTGCACCGGGTAGATGATACCGGAGTGTAGGAGTTTAAGCACCTCCTTCTTGATTACCTCTCTCATCGCTTGATTGAGTCTTCGTTGAGGTTCCCGTGAAGGCCGATGCTCGTTCTCCATCGGGATGCGATGAGTGCACAGGTTCAGACTGATTCCCTTCAGATCTTGGAGTGAGTACCCAAGCACCGATCTGTACTTCTCCAAGACTGTGATTAATCGCCGGCTCTCATTCTCGGTCAGCTTGTCGCTGATGATTACCGGTGTGTCTAGATTCCTGTTGAGGAAGGCATACTTCAGGCCAGGCGGTTGCTGTTTAAGCTCAGTTTTTGGGGGGTCGGGCCGCAAGGATTCACCCAGTTTCTCAAACTCAAGCGGCTCTTCTACCGCACTGAAGTTGTTAGCCTCTTCCTCTAGGCTTTGTTGATCTTCCTCTTCCTCAAGTGAAATACCCATCACTTCTTCTAGGAGATCAACCTCTGGCTTAGCCTCCGTTTTGATGTTCAGTGCTCGACTCATGCCAACTTCGAACACTTCTTTGCCAAACTGGAGCTGTAGCTACCCTAGAGTGCTGTAGTTCTGATCAGGGATGCAATAGGGATCCCAACCAGTATGAGTGGCATGGGTTCCTCGGGTATGTTGAAGATATGGAAATCTAAGAACATCCGCTTGTCCCGCAAGGTTACTGGTATGACCCTGATAACTCCATGATTTTCCAATGATTCATTCTTGTTCCACTTCAAGCGAATGTCGGATTTTGATCGTGGGAGAGTGGGTAAATAGGTGTCTACAACATGTTTAGGAATGATGTTCACCCCAACTCGAGGGTCGTACAGGATATCTTGTGGGAACATGTCGAATACATGGCCAGAGACGAGAGATGGTCCTGGGTAGAACCTAGACATTTTCGTGTCGAGTCGTCTCTCTTCTAGCCAGTCCTGATTCAGCACAGCTGTAACCAGAGAAAGTCCCCTCTCATTTGATGTGTTTGTTCTGGGAGTAGATATGCTGGTTGAGAGGTCCTTTTGAAGCGTTGGCTTTCTTTGGGCAACCGAGATGTTTTGCCATAGCCCGTTAGTAGCTCGTCATCAAACGAGAACGGGGGAACCGATGGAGGATTCGTCACGGATTCACTGACCCTTTCAGTGTCTTGTGATGTGCTAGGTTCGGGGACATCTGTGATCATGAGAGTTTATGGAGATGGGGTATGGGTGTTCTGGCTCTCTTCTTGGTAGTTGGGTTCAGGTGGATCTTGTGGATGTGAGCGTAGTTTCTTGATCGTACTGCCATCAGAAGCTTTTTTGAGGATTTTATCAAGGACTTTTCGTCCTTCTAGGGTAGATAGGTGAGAAAACGATCCTCCTAAAGCTAAGTCCAAACACAGTCCTGTGCCTGGTGAAAGGCCTCGGGCAAAGTGCTGCAAGAGCATGGACTCTTGGATCGCCAGATCTAGGCCAAATGCGACCAGACCGGTGAAACGTGACCAGGCTACCGCCAAAGTCTCGTCGCTTCCTTGACGAAAGTTGAGAACTTCACATCGGAGGTCAATGACTCGATTTGGTCAGAAGAAGTGCAGATAGAATTTGACTTGGAGTCTCTCCCAACTCCCCTATACTGCACCGACTGCTCGGTTGTACCATGATTTTGCTGCTTCCGTCAGTGAGAACGGAAATAGCAACCATTGGAGGGTTTCTCCAGGCATACCTGAGATGGAGATACAGCTGCACAGCTGCTCGAACTCTCAGAGGTGTGTGTCTCTCTGATTCCAATCCTGTGATGGATTGGTCCCAAACCATGGCTATCAAGCCGGGACGTAGCTGATAGCCATATGTGATGATGGGGGCGGATGATGGTGAAGGCTCCAGAAACTCGTAGATAGGCGTGTGATCCATGGGGTGGTATGGTGATATTGTGGGATAGTGGTATAGTGGTTGTATAGTAGGAGATAGAATGACCTTGGTTCTGTGTTAAGATAGCTACCGTTCCCTGGCAACAGCGCCAGAAAAGCTTGTTGGCGTTCCTTAGCCTATTAGATATAAATCCGCAAGCGCACGGAAAACGCGTTGTAGCCTTTCACTCGAGAGTATTCTAGGGTATCGAATCCACGAGGAATGAAGAGTATAATAATCACACAACACAATGGCCAAACTAGTGAAGCTAGCAAGTAGAGGATAAAAGACAGGAAAGCAGGTTCTCAATAGATGTTAAAGCACATTACTATACTAAGCATGCAAAGCACTATACTTGTCATGTAAACATAGACAGCAAAGCTGCAGAGCCACTGCCAGGCACCAGAGTGCTGATAACCCAGTCAAGAAAGGCGGGCGCTACAGGTTTCTATCATCAGCGGTCTATCCGAACGACAGAATTGGAATACTGAGAACACAAAAGCTGTCACCTAGTGTGTCTACCAACTAGAGCTGCGTGCGATAGCCGACCAACCAAGCCAAACTCTAAGTATGAACACCGCCGTGCCACTTAGAGAGTTTACTACTTACTGGTAATGAGCCAGAAAAGCAAGCACTACTATATAGCCAACACTATATGCATGCACAAGGTTCCCGTAAATAGACAAGTATAAAACTAAGTATGAAAGTAAAGTAAGAATGTAATAACAAAGGTGAGAGACAAGGAACTTTACTCAATCCTGGAACTGAATATCCTTCCTCTGATGATACAAGCCTGGGAGAGAAGAGAAATCCCACTCCCGAACTCTGCACTCACTACTCTCCTTGATACAAGAGGAACTCTCTCTACAATGCTAAGGGAAAGCTTCACTTCTCCACACTATACACTCTACCACTACATTTGTCCACTAATCCACAACTCACAAGGGAGGTCTAAGAGGGTATTTATAGTGCTAAGTGATGGAGAAAGGCGGTTGTGGCGGTAGGAGACGGTTAGAGGCCGAGCGGCTTGGGTGCCAAGCCGGGTGGCTCGGCGTGGAGCCGGGCGACCTGGTCCCATGCCGGGCGGCCTAGCCAACCCTTGGATCCACCGCCTCACTTCATCCCACGGTCCATATTGCTCCTCCAAGGCGGTTATAGGTCGGTTGGTGATTATTCCTGTGTGCTTTTGCCTCAACCATTGGATTCTTTTGTGTTTCTTCCTTAGCCATTGGATGGAACTCCCCTGGATTGCTGACTTAGCCAATCCGTCGGCTAGATTGATGAAGTGCCAAGGCCTTCCGTGGCATGGTGAGTGGTTTTCTCGGATTCCACCGTGGAGTTGTATTTGACACATTGTCTCTTGTATGCAGGTGGAAGATGGCGGCATTTGTAGAATTTCATAGGCCGGGCGGCTTGGGCCTGAGTCGGTGGGTCCTTAGCCCATATCCAGCCCTTCTCCCTGGTTCACATGTTTTCTCCATGTTTTCTATGCTTTTGCACCATGACATGTGTTCCTGCAAGATCTTTGTACACAACTCGTGGAACCGGTTAATATGTATGAAATTTGCATAAACTTACCCTTGGAACATGAAGTATTGGTGGTCGAAATAGGTTATAACGACCGCCAACATATTCTAGGTATCGTATTTATTTCCATAGGGAAGCATCGAGAAGAATACAAATTTATCCATCATCTAGCTACTGTTAACTCATTCATTACAAAAGATAACAAGAAAAGATAAATGACCAACACCATGCGATACAAACCAAACACCGTTGGCCTGAACTCAAGTTTAAGCTAGGAGGACAACGAGTCGAGGGCTCAGATTCGGTCTTCCAACTCTACAAGCATACAAGAGCTATCCATACTAAGGTCGAAGGGATTGAACAGAGCTATGGTCTTGCGTCGAGCGAAATTCCAAGCTACACCAAGGAGGCCAAGGGGTACATAGGTGGCCAAACGAACGGCAACTGGCTAACGCCTATGGGCTTACCAAACGATGGGATTGGAATACTGAGACCCATAATGCTGTCACTACTATGGGCTACCAACCAGAGCTGCATGGGTAAGATGGCACGCTAAACTAGTGCTCAAGAATTTTCACCACGAAAGTGATTGAGCACTAAAGCTTGCCCTTAATTATAGGGTGAGAGCTAGCTTACCTCTTGGATCTGAGTCTAGGAGGGGCTTATAGCACCGGCAAGTATAACAAAGCTTGATCAAATCTAACTTAGCACAACTCAGGCCTCCAACTTGGCATGCCCAAATGGAAAAGGTGCTAGCAAATTAATGCAACCGCATACATACCAAACTCGAGTAACTAAATAGAGTAGAAGATAAGTGTATAAAGTAGGAAAGTAAAGTACTCGCACTTGTCATAAATCAGAAAGTAATGCTTAAGATAAGATAAGAAAATAAAGTACATTACCGAGGTTTCCGACTGACTCCGAAGCAGCAGAGCTAGCTCTAACACCTAACTAAACAAAAGCTCTAAGAGTGGAGGCACCACCCAAGGGGCGCTTTCTAGAGAGGGAGAGAATGATTACATGGTGAGGTGCATGTGAGTGTGAGGGGGTGCCTCTCTGTTTATAGGTGGAGGAGATGGAATATTCCATGGCATCCTATGGCTTGATTCCTCCCCAAACTCCTCTCTTGGCGCCACCTGGCCTGGAACCGACCTCCAAAGGTCGGTGGAATTGTTCTCCACGTGATGGCGTCGAAAACTGGGAGAAAACCAGACCCTAAGTGCCAGAACTGGCTGTTGGAATGAAGAACCGGACGTTTTGCAGTTAAACTGGGTCAAATAGGGGAAAACGGGCAGCTGGACCGGGACGAACCGCGCTGAACCAGGGGGCTGACCCCTTCCGCGCACGCCACGTCGCCAAGCCAGGGGGCGAACCGCGCCTCGGCCCCTCAGCGGGCGCCACGTGCCCTATCGGGCCGGCGGAGCCGGCTGGCCCAGCTGCCTCCTAGGGTTGCCACGTGGTGGGTCAAAATAGGAAATAATGACCCCCCACAGTGAGACTGAGTATTGATCCTCCGAACAATGCATCAATCTGAGCTCTACACACTGCGTTGAGTCCACCATAAAATTTTTGAATCAAATCACATTTTTGAAAGTTGTGGTGAGGGCAGGCTAAAACATAGTCGTTGAATTTCTCGTAAGCTTCATCAAATGTCTCATTGGGGGCACTGCACAACTGTTGAAATCTTGTTGCACAAAGCTTGTATCTGTCCAGGTGAGAAGTATTTGGCGATGAATGCTTGTAATAACAACTGCCAGTTGTTTACTGTAGTTTCTGGAAGTGCAGACAACCAATGATGAGATTTCTTGATTAGCAAAAATGAGAATAGCCTTCCTCTGATTTGATCATCAGTGACTCCCTCAATCTTGAACATGTTGCAAATCTGCTGAAATGTCTTCGAGTGTTGATTTTGATCTTTTTTCCCACTAAATGGTTGATTCTGCACCATGCTGATCACTGAGCTTCTGATCTTTATTGCTCTCTGAGGTGGAGTCAGGTCTCTGATCTTCAAATCAGTTGAGGTTGGCACACACAGGTCCATGAGCTTCCTGAAGGTAGGACCGACGCCTAAGAGGGGGGTGAATTAGGATTTCTAAAAACTAAGGCTCACTGAAAACTACAACTACTAAGCAAAACCTATGCAAAGTAAATCTAGCTATGGGCACTAAGGTATTGCTAAGTATTGCTACTTCTACCGTGGCCAAGTCTTGCAACCTAGTTCCACCTAGAAACTAACCTACCAAGCTAGTCTAGAAATGTAAGCACACAATTGCAAGAATGTAAATGCGGAAGCTAAAGGTTGGGATAGAGAATGCAAACTCCCGTTGACGATGGTGATAGCATACGAAGAAGACACGATGATGTTTTCCCCGAGGTTCGGGGAGGCCAATGTGCCTCTACCCTCTACGTCCTCGTTGGCGCTCCACAATGGGCTTTGCTCTCGTGCAATCCTCAAAGGAGTGCGGCCTCTCCCACGCAAGGGTAGAGGATGGCAAAGTGACTTCCTCGGAAGCCAAGCAACCACGGTCGGGTCTCCGGATATCCTCAGTACACACCCACCCAAGCCTATCTCTCGCGTAGTCCCCCATGGGCTACGGCCTCGCCCGCGCAAGGGTAGATGATGGATACGACCGTTGGGGTCTTCTGAGTCCTTCTCGCGGAGCTACCCCGCCGTCTCCACTAGGATAAGCTTTTGGGCAACGTCCCGAGGGCCTTCCTCCTTCTCACAAGATGGTGGCGACCACTCCACACTCCAGAGGGTCTCGCAAGACTTACAACTACACTTGATACACCAAGGACGTGCACATAGGCACAGAGAATAGACAAGGTGGCCTAAGCAAGGATGCACGAAGCACTAGCTATGCCAGATGTGTCTAGTTTTGCTATTGTGGTGGTTGGGCTCTCAAATGGTGTTGCTACACTTCAAATAGGCATGGAGAATGTGTATCAACACTTGTGCTAGCTCAGGATACTCCAACCACAATGTGGAGGCCGGCCAAGGGGTATATATAGGCTATTGACGGTCGTTATCTCACGATTTCAACCGTCAATTATCCACCAAATGAAGCTAAACAAGTGAAATATATGGACTAACCCTTGCTACTAGTGAGTTCCACAAGATGTTCATGAATATTTGGATGCAGGTACCAAAAATCACTCAAAAAGGTTGGATATGCACCAAATATCAAAGATGGGCAACATTGGTGACTGGGCCATGACCGCCCGACCATATACCATGGCCGGCCATGGTTGGTGGCTGCCCGACCACCCTCCAGGGTGGAATTGGGTCTACGACCACGTGGAATGGTCCTTTGACCACTTCATGTGCCATGTCATCGATCCGGTGTCAAACAAACACAAAATGGTGAAGATCCAACCATACAAGAGAGCATCCAATGTATCTGAGGGTCACAAAGTGTTGGGACGAGGATTGGTGATGTCAAGGATCTGAGGGAAGCAACATGCAACAAATCGGAGGCAGACATGTGGCCGGCCGACCACGTGCCATGGCCGGCCGACCACCCCTCGACTCATTTTTCACGTGCAACCAACCGTCCTAACTGCCAACCGACGTGGGGGAGCAAGCTCAGCCGTTGGATCCACTAAGGCGGTGGATCCCATGGCTACCCAGCCATGGGGGGTGGCCGCCCGACCACCCACCTAGGTCGGCCGGCCACCGACTTGGTCCCTCCACCGACCTAGTACACATGTAAATACCCCCCTCACTTTCTAGGCTATAAATAGACCCCAGGAGCTCATTTGCAAGGTGTGGAGTAGAGAATAGTTGAGTTGAGAGTTCTATCTAAGAGTGCTTCACTCTTTTCTTAGTAGTTAGGATAGTCCTAGGAGTTACAGTTGAGTCGAGCTTTGCCTCGGAGTCTCCGGAGTTATCTTCGAGTCTGTGGTAAAACTCTTGTATCTTTTGGATTCAGATTATCTTCAATATAATTCAGTTATATTTTACTTTATTTCTATCTCCTGCAAGTGTGGTGTACCTTTATTTTGCATACTTGCTAGGCTTAGATTGTGTTTCACTTAGTTATTCAAGTCTTGTTATTCTTGCGGGTGCTATAACTCAACCCTAGACTTAGACACTAGGCTCTGGCTAGATCCTCTCCTTTGATCAAGGACGATCTATCGTTGTTCAAGCTTTGCTTGAACATGAGCTTGAATATGTTTATAGCCTGCCATCCTCTCCACGCAGCTTTGCTTGGTAGCCCCACTCGGTGACAGCATGTGGTGTGCCTGTGTAGTCCAGGCCCGTCGTTCGAGAGGCCCGTAGGTGTTAGCCAGACTCTCTTTCGTGACCTTACTATCTACCCCATGGTACCCTCGAGACTCTGGAATTTCGCTCGATGCAAGACCCTGGCTTGTTTACTTGAATAGCTTAGTTGGACACGGATAATCTTTGCAGCCGATTAGAATAGAGTTTGGTGACTTTATCTCACTCGTTGTCCTCCCAGGCAACTATACCTTTCTACAGATAGCTTAGATAGATATCCTCCTTCACCATACACCTATTTTTATCACGTTTACCCGTGTTCAACTACTAGTTGGTATAATTTATCCAAGTTTACAGTTCATTTGATTTGAGTTTATTCAATTACACTCTTGAGCCTACCGCTTCCCTGTGGAAATTTACGATACTCGAAATACTCTGAGTGAAAGGCTACAGCGGTCTCCGTGCGCTTGCAGAGTAAAACATGTAAAGGCTAAGAGACGACAACAAGCTTTTCTAGCGCCGTTGCCGAGGAAGCAATTGGCCAAGAGATAATTGATTTCTCATTTCGAACCTGTATACTTGATAGGTTTTACCGCTAGGTGTTAACAGGCTCACTTTGCTCTGTTGTTTTGTTGTGGTTGCAACAGAGAGGTGTATGACCGGTTTTGACCTGCCAGTAAGTTTCCACAATAACCAGAGTCATTGCTCCGGAGAGTCCGATCAAAGACTATCCACAGACAGAGACCTGTACCTAGGGAGATAGAACCAAGTACTTCATCCAGTACTCTATGTTTCATCACCATGGCTGAAAAGACCATCCGTGAGTTCTCCATTCCCTCAAGCGACAACATTCCTACGGGACTAGAGGTGCAAGTGGGGGAGAACTTCGAGCTCAAACCGGGGGGTGATTCACATGGTTCAAGCTATCCCTTTCTGCGGATTGGCTACGGAAGATGCCAATAATCATCTGCAGCAATTCTTAGAGATCTGCAGTACATTCAACATGAAAGGAGCATCACCGGATGCCGTCAAGCTTCATTTCTTTCCCTTCTCTCTTGTTGGGAAAGCAAAACAGTGGTTCTACCTCAACCGAGCAACACTCACAACTTGGAACGCATGTTCCGATGCATTCTTTGCGAAGTACTTCCCACTAGGGAAAACTAACACGTTGAGGAACAAGATCTCGAGCTTCCAACAGCTCGCAGATGAAACCGTGGCTGAAGCTTGGGAATGACTGCAAGAATACATTGCAGCCTGCCCCCACCACGGAATGCAAGAGTGGCTGATCATTCAGAGTTTCTTTCATGGGCTCAACCGCCCAGCTCAAGAACACTTGGATGCAGCCGCTGGAGGATCCTTCCTTTCCTTGAGTATCTCGGCGGCCAAGAATCTCATTGAGAAGATGGCCACCAATCAAGGATAGAGAGAAGAGAGGTCTAGTACCCGTTCCCGTGGCATCCATCAGATCGAGAGCACTGACATGCTCGCTGCAAAGATGGACTTGCTGCTGAAGAAGCTAAACGACGCTCCAGAAGCCGCTCCGGTGCACGCCCTCGACTCTCACATGACTTGCGAAGTCTGTGGGAATACAGGACACTCAGGGAACAGCTGACCTGAGACGCAACCCGAAGATGCGAACTTCATCGGTAACAGTACCAATGGCTTCAATGGGAATCGTCCTCAGCCAGGATGGAATTCACGACCAAATCTCCCTTTCTCTGGGCAAGGTAACTTTTCGAGTTCACAGCAATTTTCTAAGAATAATTATAGTTTTGATCAAAAAGCTGTGAATGATAGCATTAGTAAAAAGTTCCATGCTAATGATAGGTTGTTTGAATCTATATCTTTGCAAATGGAAACTTTGAATAGTGCTATGAAAAACCAACTTAGCTTCAATAAAATGCTAAAAACTCAGATAGCTTAGTTGGCTGCTGCTCTACCTAACCCAAATGCGGGCAAGCTGCCTAGACAACCTGAAGCTCCTCCCAAGGAGCACATAAATGCAGTAACCACTAGGGGTGGAAAGTCCACACAGGACCCCCCATCTCCTAGTCATGCAGGTAAAGCGCAGGAGAAGACTGCCGAGTCAGAAGACAAGGTTGGAGATGAAGATACACCTGGCAAGGAGGAAAAACTAGCATCGAAACATCTACCCCATGAGTTCTACGACACAACGGTGCTACCATTTCCTCCGAGAAACAAGAAGGCTGCCGCTGGCGAACAATATAGTAAGTTCGTTGAGGTCATTAAAAAGCTTTATGTCCACATACCCCTGCTAGATGCTATGCAAGTACCGACATATGCCAAGTACTTAAAGGACATCCTCAACAACAAGAAGCCCCTACTGTCAACGGAAATTGTGCACTTAACGGAAGAGTGTAGCGCAGCTATACTCAAGAAAAAGGACCCTAGAATCCCTACCATCTCATACTCGATTGGTACCCAGCACTTTGATCTAGCATTGTGCGACCTTGGAGCCAGTGTCAGCGTAATGCCGAAGGTCATCTTCAACAAGCTGAATCATGACGCACTTGCTCCCACAGTTATGTGTTTACAGCTTGCGGATCAATCCGTCCGTTACCCCGAAGGAGTGGCAGAGAATGTTCCGGTGAGAGTCCGGAATTTTCTCATTCCAGTGGACTTCGTGGTGCTGGATATGGAGATTGACTCAAAAACCCCACTCATCCTTGGGTGATCGTTTTTGAGCACCGCCGAAGCAACAATCGATGTTGGAGCAGGAAAGGTTCACCTGAACATTAACGGAAAGAAGGAAACATTTGCCTTCAAACCAAAAGTGGAACAATGCAACAAGGTGAAGACTTTCAATGTGATGCCCCGGCATCTCAAAAGCCTTAACACGCAGTTAGAGACAGACTAATACTGAATTAGGACTTAATGATGCTTAGAGAGTAATGAGGATTAGATGAAAAAGTCACTAAGTCATAAAAAAAATTTAAGAGAGAATGCGAAATTCTACGTGGTTTGGTTGTTTAAATCGCCACCCACAAACTTTTAGGCAAAACATCAAATACAAAAGTCATATTTTGGGATGATGTCTTCGACTTTGATATTATGACCATCTTTAGAATCATATGTTAGGAGGTTTAAAAGTCGAGGCTAAATCGAATCAGAGATTCCTGGAGAGGTGTCAATAGTGGTCGTGACCAAATTTGAGCCCTAATAAAAATTTCTAATCCATTAAGTACCTGAGCTCAACTCCATTGTCAAAGTTGTTGTACATGTTATGGACTAACCTTTTGTTACACTGAGCATGGTTTAAATCTGTCATTCACCTATATAAATAGCACCACAATTCTCTTGGAAATAACAAAAATCAGCCCACACTTAGAAATTTCTGAAAGTCTGGATTTTCAGCTTTTCCCCAAGTTGATTCTAAAATTACTTTTGATTTCACTACAGTACTTAAAAATCTTCTTTTCTATAAAATGGAATTGAACTTATCACCTCTCAAATGCACCTATTGTGGAAGCGATTGGACTTCATTTGATACTTCAAAAGTTGGAAACAAGAAAGTCTCCACACAAAGTGAAATTTCTGTTTTTCCAAACCTTGGAGCACATTTGTATCTATAGTTCAAAATCTGTTGGGTTTCAGACCAAAGTCATATTACCAAACTTGTAGGTAATTTACTGGAGAACACCTTTGTTAAATGGGATCTGATCATATATTGAAGTTTACATGGTGATTAGAGTCATTTTTCATCTGCCCAGAAAACCAGTCCAAACCTAACCTGTTTAGTAAACTCAATGTTTCTATAACCTACAGCCATTTTCATGCAAAGATCAAATTGAAGAAGTTGTCGGCTAGGAAATTCTAAACAATGTTGTCAAGAGGCACTTTGGGAGATAATGCCCAGAAATAGGAGTTGTGAATTTCCCAAGTAATAAAGGTTCCCTGTCCAAATTGAAGGCTGCTATATAAATTCATGTATAATTCATATTTCTACTTAGAATTTCATGTTGAACCTTTTTACAAAGATGTAGAGTTCAAAGAGTAAAACATTTCATTCAATTGGAGTTTTTCCAAAATCGGTATCTAAATAGGTCAAATAGGCAAATTACTGGAGGAGAGAAAACACATTTTCTTTTTCCATTTTCCTGGGTCACTGACAGGTAGGTCCCACCTGTCAGCGCCGCGCCGGCTCCCAGCCCGCGGACGCCGCGTGGGCGCGGTTGGGCAGCGCGGCCATGCCGCGGATCGAGCCCCCGCGCCGCGCCTTCATCTAGACGCCATCCCGGCCACATTCGGACAGCCCCGCTCGTTCTCCCCCTCCCTGCTCCATCCGCTCGCTCTCACCCAGAGCACCGGACATCTCCCGCCATTGGAGCTCCAAGCGCGAGCTTGCTTCGAGCTCGCTGCACCGCCATCTCAGACCACCACGCCTCTATCCACTGCAAGCATCACCTTCTCCTTGGTCTCCTCCACCATTTCCCCCATATCTGAGACGCCCTACGCGACCTCCAGCCCCTCCCCACGAGCATGCACGCCATGAATGCCGCCATGGACGGCGTGGCTCAAGCTCCCGCGCCCCGCGCCTCCAGCCCTCTCCCTCCGCGACACCGCACGTCTCGCGCTCGCCTCGAGCCCCTCTACCGAACCCCCAAAGCCTCGGCCGCCGCCATTGCCTTTAGCCCCTCTCCCCACGCGCGCGCCACCGCGGCCGCCATAGCCGCCGACCCCTCACCACGGAGGACCACCCTCGGGCCCTCCCCTCGCCTCCATAACTCCACCGCCGAACTCGCCACACCGTCATACAGCCGAAGCACCCCTCCGCTCCCCTTCCCATCGCCGGAGCTGCGGGATCTAGCCGCGGCCGCCATGAGCCCCGTGCGCCACCGCCGCTTGGTTCACCGCCTCCGCGCTGCTCGTCCCAACCTCCACCGACGACGAGATCAGTGGGAAATGGAAGCCCGTGTCACACCCTGGTTTTCAAAAGAAAAACCAGAGCAAATCTATATGTGTGCCAGGATCTAATCTCACACATATAGAGACAATTAACAGTGATATCATAGACAATGCTTTATTACATATCGTTTAAACAAGACATCAAGTCTTTAACACAGAGTAGCGGAAGCATAACTAAAACACCGGGCCATCCACAGGGAAGCCAACTGGAGGCCGCTCGCCTAGAACTCCATGATCCTTCATTTGTACTCCTTTAAGCCTTCATCTTCTGAGCAGCGGTTGGGTTCCAGCCAACAGTAGGTTGAAATAAAAGAAACAAGCGTGAGTACTTCAACTCGTACTCCACAAGTATAACATGAACTATGAGGCTCTAAGGTTGGCTGACACGTTGCATGAGCTTTTAGTTGGTCAAGTTTTATTAAACAACTAGTTACTACAAGTGGGTAGATAAACCATTAAACCCAAGATATTGCATGTGAACATTAGTCAACAATATTAACATAAGAACCACTTTCAAACCCAACAGAACCACTAATCTGCATAAAGGATCTGGGCCGCTCATAACCGTGAGCACGGCTGACATGTCAGTTTTACACTCTCGAGAGGTCGTACATCTTTACTCATGAGTCGTGGGCTACGCTAGTGGTCCACCACATTACCATAGATGAGATGGCTAGCAAGCACACTATGAGGCCTTTACAAAGATCACGTTGGTAAGGCGTAACCGCTAAGGTTTCAGGATCCGCAACTGTGGAGCAAGCCTCAAGGGGAGATAAACCCACTCAACCCAAGTAGCGCGAGGGCCACAGAAGCTCACCTCCCCTCTTGCCCCGTCGGTAAGTTACTCCGAAACCAATGCAACCTAATTAGTTAGCCAAGACCGTCCCATTCCAGTCTCATGGTAGCATTGTTGTCCCAGGTTGTCGCTTTGCGAACCGGTCCTTACGGAGAGTGGCTATAAGCAAAACACATGCTCATGCCCCCTAAACCAAGTTGCTAAAAAGCCATTTTTACAGAGACGGGAACCACTCAAGCACACAACACAGAGGGTCACGCTCCGAGTTACCATTAACAAGATTATTAACAGAAGTAACATGTGTTCGCGCAGCAACTAGCAAAACTTAACCAACAAGCAACCCATAGGTAAACATATCGATAAAAGAGGCTAGGTACAGTCCTTATTGGCATACAAAAAATTAGACACATGCATATGAAGTGATTCAATGATTATTGGGTTGTGTCCATGTTATACTTGCCTTCCTCAAAGTACTCTTGCTGCTGTTCACACACATTGAGCCTCAGCGCAAACAATTGTAACAACAAACAAAGGGGAACTAAGAACAATACACCATACAAATAAATGATTTTATAAAGAACATAAAAAGAACACTAGTCGTTACTAATAACATGGGAGCGCAACATCTGGAACAATGTTTAACAAGGATATAAAGGTGGCTAGAAAAGAATAAACTCACGATGAAGGATATGAAGGTAGGAACAAAAAGGATTTTGTGGTGTATGGGAAACATCATGATTAGAGTTTGCGATGAGTTTCATGTTTGTCGAATGGCCGATGAGTGTTAGAAGCAGATCATGGGTTAAGGGACAAAGACTCGCAGCAAGACCTTGGTAATGAGGTTAAACTTCTTAAGTAAAACATGCCATGACCGGAAGTGGGTAGACTCACTGAAACTTTCCAAGGACAACAGACTAGCTAGCGGGACGGTTGTCTGTGGAGATGTCAATGGATTGTTTGTGTTCTGGTCACTATAAGGAAATTTGAGATTGATCTCTTGGGATCATGTTGGACACACATGTGAACATGTTTATGACAAGAGGATAGTTCATGAGGACTGCCGGATCAACAGAAAATGCACCGTGCTAACAGGTGTGTGCTGAAATCTGCCGGACAGCCGGATAATAAGAACAAAACCATTGGCAAAATTGGTCCAGACCAGAACCAAATGCTGCACCAATTTGTGGTATTGTGCATTGATATATAAGGAATACTTTGGCCAAAGGGGTCACCCATAACCCTTCTAGATCAATGTAGAATGCAAGCGTAAGGTTGTGCTGCATGGCTATTTTAATAGCAGAGACAACGGGCATGGCAAGAGCTATAACTCTCGCATTGCTGTGCCTATGGACAAACCCTTTTATAAAGACATGTTCTAGAATATGAGGCACGCTCTGGCCAGAGGGTTCATCAAATGGACAACTTGATCACTAGGAAAGCATGTGCCAAAGGGGCAGCAGTGCTGCTGCCAAGACGGCAGCGACAGCGAGCACAACGACGGCCATATCTTTCTCATTGCAGCACAAATGGTGAAACCAAATTACAGGAACGTGTTCGAGGATATAATACACATCTCCGTCGAAGGGCTCGCTGATTGGACCTCCGGATCATTGAGAAAACATGTGCCGAAGTGGTAACAGTGCTGCTGTCTGGACTGCAGTGACAGCGAGCACGGCGACGGCCGTAACTCTCACATCAATACACCTATGGACAAACCATTTTATGGGGATATGCTCAGGGGTGCAAGGTATGATCTGATGAAAGGGCATGACCCGTGGACTACCAGGTCAGCGGGGAGCGCAGCGCCAAGTAGGGACAGCATGGCTGCCTGCTAGTGTAGCGAGACGTCCCATGGTAAACCTTGCCGGAACTTGATGGACATCCATCTACAGCCTACGAATTGCAGCGGGAAACAAGGAAACATAGAGGAACATATTTGGGGTTTCATCACCTAGGGTTTGGTGGTGGAAGAGGTGACATGGGCGACATCAAGGCGGTGATGCCGCTGCGCACACGATCCCATAGGGCTGCAGCCTTGCCTCGGCGTCGGGGATCGTTGGGGGTGCTCTCCATGGTCTCCACACCCATGGACAACAGGGGCAGCAGCAAGGAGGCAACCTCCATGGCATCCTTGAGGGCGTGGATCGAAGAACGCAGCAGGGGATCATCTTCCTTGTGATAAGAGCACTCCGTTTTCATGTTTCGGTGGTGGGGGGGAGTGTAGGGATGAGAGAGGGCAGCCATGGGGGAGAGGGGCGGCCATGGCTGCTCCCTCCTTCTGTTTTCTCATGAGGAGGAAGGGGAGGGGCGACCAGGCGGGGAGGGGCAGCTAGGGAGAGAAAGATTAGGGTTAGTTTGGGCTGTTTTGGGCCTGTTTAGGGCTGGCCCAAGCTATGGACAGAAGTGGAAAATAAAATAAAGGATTTCGGGCCTTGATCCAAGGTCAAAATGAGTGGAAACTTTGGGCCTTGACCCATTGATTGAGTCTTGAGTTTGTCATGCACGGGAGAGAAAATGATAAGGGAGAAAATTCGATGGCATCAACTAGAACCGAATTAGGAATTTCTGGGTTCTATGGAATGAGAGATAGAAGAGAACATCATTTGGACATGAGCCTAAGAATGACACTAAGTTTTACCAAATGATGTCAATGGAAAGAAATGATGAAAAGGTAAACATGGAAACAGGATGTCGAAATGTTGATTTCAAAAGAGGCAAAAAGAGTGAGGTCGGGTGATATCATCAAAGGTTTTAAGAATGACTTAGATAAATTGAAAGACGTGACTTAGTGTAGAGGATGGTCAACAAGATTGGTTTATAGTTTTGAGTCGGTGAAACTTTAGAGATACAACTCGAGTTGGCAAGGAAGCAAAGGACTAGGATTTTAGAGATATGAATTGAGATGGACTTGAAACCTAGCCGGTTTTGAAATATTTTGAAACCTCATTTTACACACATAAATACTATGCAATTCGGCATGAATGCAACAAACAAATGAGTTCTCATTAGAAAAACTTTTCAAAAGCTACGCTTCTTTCAATCCAGCAAAACTTACAAGTTCGAAAATTTTAGAAATTTTAGAAATCCTTCATTTTATTCATTGTTATCTATTCACATCCCAAAATTAGAAATTTTGGGGTGTGACAGCCCGCCAACGGGAACACCTACCCAGACCATGTCGGCCTCAAGACGGCGCCTCCACGCGCCGGCACCGCCGCCGGAACGCCGAGCCGCCGCGCGCAGTCGTCCCTGTCCAGAGGTGGAAGAGGATGGGGTATTTTGCAAAAACCCCCTTGTCGTTTCTTCTATTTGTCGCCTTGTTTCAATCACTATGCACTGAGTTAGTGGTATCTTAGTGCTAACCCCCGAAAGCTATGGTTAATTACGTTCGGGTCCCTGGTCTGTGTGATTTTTCATTTAAATGCATTTAAATTAGCTGTGAACTTTGGAAAATCGTATAAAATCACAGAAAAATCCAAAATGGACAAACTCAGTTGCACTAGACTTCTCTTGAGTAGATCTACATGATTGGTATGATGTGGAAGTGTGAAATGTCTATTTTGCCCATGGTTTGTTGCATGCATGATTAATTAGGATAAAAGTCAAAAGTGGACTAAATGAATCTCAAATGCTATGAAACTTGGATAGTAGCTTTCTTGTGGCATTATAGCGCTATGTGAATTTTTGTAGCCCTAGCACTTGTTGTTAATTACCCTTTTACCATTATACATGTGTTATGTGCATTTACTTAACCTAGGAGTTGGAGACTGCATGGAATGTACTCAAATTGACTCTCTAGCATTTTTCATATACTTTGGGTAGTATAAGTATCTCATTGGTAAAAAATGAGCCCTTGCATGTTAAGTTCTGATGGTGAATTGAAAATGATAAAATAGTGCATGTTTGAAATAATAATTAGAAAAAGTGGTCATTAAAGGCTAGGAAATTCTTTGGAAAATTTGGTAAGCTTAATGTTGATGCATAGAGTCCAGAAAGTATATTCTAGAGGGCTATTTATACTGTTCATCTGTACATCTCAAATTCACATAGGATCAATATATGGAAAATAGATGTCCGGTCAAACTTGGGAGTTTTAACTTGTAAGTTTTTGTACATGCAGTACATGCTAAGTATAGCTCACTGGTAAAATTTCACCTTCGGAAACCATTCCTATAATTCATGAAAAATCTGAGAAGCTATAGCGCTGATAACTTGCTAGAATTTTCATAATTAATTTATAACTCCTTTATAGCTGAAATTTGGACAGTAGCATAATGTAGTGTAAATCTAGATGTCCCAAAAATCTGAGCTCGATTGGAGTTGTCTAGCTACATAAACACAAGTAATATTTCACGAAGTGGGCGTGTGTTATTTAATTGTGAGAGTAGGTGTCTGTTTGCGATCGATATTATCATGCATGTGGGTTGATTTCTAGCTGCATGCTATCTACTGTTGTTTATGCCACACTTGATTGGGGGATTAATTCATTTGCTGTGTAGAATACTTAAAGTTAATGTAGGACCTTAATCCATAAGATAACCGAAGTGTGTGACATCATTAGTGAATGTTCCCCCATGTGTGCACGAAGTAGTCTTTTCGGGTTAAATAACTTATTCCAAACAAAACACCTAATAATGTTTTGACTTTGCATCATCCCTGTGTGGTTTTCATCCACTTCGTACCCAACATGGTTGCTTTACGATAAACAACTTACTAGTTAGGCGTGTGATGGGATATGCTTATTATCAGTCCATTAAGGTACTACTGTTACTAATGCTAGGAGAATGGTGTAGTAATCCACTACATGTGAAATCATATACTGGTGTGATGTTTTGCTTACACATGAAATGATAAAGAACCAGTTAAATTGATAACTTGCTCATGTACTAGTTTATATATTACTCGCTTTTACCGGCTCACATCTTTAATACGGTTGTCGTATGATCACTAACTTGATAAGTGCAATTATACGGTCGATTTAGTATATGTTTGATCTAGGCCCATAAAGGTACTCCTTGTTTAAGTAGTTTATCAATCACCTTTTTGTCTGTTCATGAAATGGTTATTCATACGTGTGCTTCGTATTCATGCATCTCATTCCTTGCATCATCCCGCATGTCAATCATATAGTGACGCTCATTACAGATACGTAATCAAGAAACGAGCGCGTGGGACTACTTCAACCAACGGTGATCCAAAAGACCAACTAAGACCCACTCACGACCTGGAGGTCCCATCAGTCGTGTTTGGATGGAGGAGTTGTCCAAGGGATCAAGGGGTTGCCCGGGCAAAGCCTCACAACCCGGCAAACTAACAGTAGCTTAGTTTGTTGGTTTTATTAAAGTGAATTAAAGGTAGGCAGGACCATGCTTTACCCAGCAAATATACTTGATGAATGCTTACGCATCTGCATTAGGGGTTGTTTGGAACCACTTGCATTAGACTCCTTGGCCGCCCTGGCCCTAGCACCTATATGTTAGAGTTCGTAGGACGAGTTGCCTAGAATTGCTAGGTATGAGTAGACACGAGTGAATGGAGTCACTCGTCGTGTAGGTGATTTTTCAAAAGTTACAAGAAATCTCACTATTATGAATCTTACTTTGATTATGTTATGTTTTAAATGGAGACTGGGCGGAGATATGGAAATGTATGATGAGAATTGGAATATGTGTGGTGGACTCCGCCCAAGTCGCATAAGGCCGGTCGTTGTTCGCCTATTGGTCGGCATAACATTGCTAGGGTGCTTATCCGGGATAATGGACCGGTGAAAGTCTTACTTGTGCCATCCGAAGAACAGAGACAGACTCCTACTATGACACCTTGGGGAGCTTGTAGTCGAGGGGGGGCTGACCCGACGTGACTGTGGTATCGCTCCTAAGGCGGCACAACCTGGGAACAACAGAAGGATTGAATCGAACTTGGGATGCGGCAAGTGGAGATGGGGGCTATATGTGGGAACGCGATGGCTGGTAAGCATATACCCCTGGCATTTCTAGTTATTCCCGGGAATATAAAAATCGATTCGAATCGCTGATGCTCACCAGGTGTGAGAATGCCAATACCACTGACGGGCAAAGTAGTAATCCACTTGAATATGTTGTATTATTAATTCATGATTTTTATATCAACATGCTTGGATGTGTATGTTTCATCCCACTATTCATGGTGCTGCCCATCTACTGGTTGGAGGTCGATGGACTTGGGAGGTGCTTGGAAGTCGAGGAAGGGCTGACCTGACGTACCGTGGTATCGCTCCTGAGACGGCTACTCCCAGGGGTTAGAGGGGGCGCTGTGAATCTTGGGACGGGACATGTGTTCATGTTTTACTTTTCTGCAAGTATTTACTTTACGATATAAATGATCTTCATGATTAATGGATAGCAGCTGTCAAATCCTGCTATCTTATGTCAACATGTCTTTGTTTAAGAATCAACAGCTAAGGATCCACATGATTAGTAAGCCTGCTTTGCGTCAGCCGTAAGCCCTGCCCATTAAGTCCTACTGAGTAATTAGTACTCAGGGTTTGCCCCCACTTTTGGATTACAGGTACTGGCGACATCTGGATAGCTGTGTTGGAGGTGGTAGTACCGGTGGGCTCGGTGCTACTCACCTTGTTCATCTCTTCATGAAGACTACTTAAGTATACTGTTTCTGCTGCGAGATTTCGAAAACGCTTCCGCTACATATATACATATACTCTGAATTCGCTTCCGCTATATTTGAACATGTATTTGGTTTCATACATTTGGCTTGTAAATTAAGTCTATTATTCTCTATTTCAACTGTCTGTGATGATGTAATTGTTGTGGCTCCTTCGAGAGTTGGATGTGTTTGATGTCGGTTCCTCGGAAAATGGTGTTATCGGGAGCCTGAAGGACTCTCGACGGACTACCGGGTTTAGTCTGGCCTAAGTGCACTGCGAGCCAGAGGTGGTAGGTGTGCTTAGTCTAGATTAAGTAGGGCGGTTCCGTCACATTCAATTGCCAGGCCAAGAAGGATGAACCCAAGGCCAACACCGGGACCAATCCATCAAATTCCAAAGAAGACAGTCTCGTGGTATTTATGCTGAAGAAATTGAAAATCGAATCTAAAATTCAACAAATGGAGTATGAGAGGGCCATGCAAAGTATAAGATCGAGAAGCCAAGAGATGAGGTGCGACAGGCCCAGAACTGCACCAAGAGGCAAAGCTCCTGAGAAATGACATGGTGCCACTACAAGAAATCCAAGCTATTGCCACACGATTTATTGCAACACCTTCATTTTTGTTGTATTACAGGGGCGCTATTGCGACGTTTTTTAAAATGAGTGGTAATTCACTCACTTTATTGCCATGAAATAACATTTGTGGTTATAATGTTACATGGTGTTGCAAAAGAAGGTCCATATTGCAACTAGAATATAAATGTAGCGATAAATTAGATTTATTGCCACAAAAAATTATTGTTGCGATTCGCCACACCTTGCGTTGCAAAAGTGAACCGCATTTACAATGAAAACATGTTGATGCAATAGATTCACTTTTATTGCAATAAAAATAGCATTGTTGTAAATTTTGTAACTTATTGCCACACTAGATAAGTGTTGTTAATGGGGTATCAGCCATTCCCAAAAAAATAAAAAAAAACTATCAGAGAAAAAATTTGAACACAAGACCTTACAGAAGTAGCATGCACCAAGTGACCAATCTAGACGTTCTACTCTTTGTGATTTCTATTGAAACACGTTATATATATTTGGATCTGTATGTCCAAAATTACTACATCCTATCAGAGAAAAGATTTGAACACAAGACCTTACAGAAGTAGCATGCACCAACTGACCAATCTAGACGTTATACTCTTTGTGATTTCTATTGAAACACGTTATATATATTTGGATCTGTATGTCCAAAATTACTACATCCAAGAAGAATTGTAGGGAAACCGAGCACAGCTCGGTTGGCAAGGCCAGCCAGTGTGCTGCCTGCCCGCCCGGGTTCGACTCCCGTCTGGAGCAACCCGGGTGTCCCACCGGGGATTTTCCCCTGAGGGGACTGAACGTGTGTAGGTGTGTGTTAGGGTGTGAGTTGTTCAGTAGGCGCGTCCTGGATTATCCAGGCAGCCTCACCTGCGTTTGAGCGCGTGGTCGGCGTAGGTGCCCAACCTGAGTTCTTAAATGATGTACCGGTGCTCCTGGTGTAGTTCAAAAAAAAAAAAAAAGAAGAATCATATGTACAGAACCCTACCATCATATTGCTTGCGCCTTTCACGTATGATCGCCTCCCTGCAGCGCCCGTCTCCAAACCTACACGTCGCCGCCATCCAACACCACAACGGGGGACACTGTGTGGATGAAGCCGTCCACGCCGCTCACCGCGTCGTCGAAGCTCCCCTCCACCATTAGGTCACCGGCACCAGCAAGCAAGTCCTTCACAGCACGTTCTTCATTGTGCCCTGCTCCATGATCAAGGCATCCTTGATCCTGCTCTCATCCGCCCTTGTTGATGCACTCCATCGTTGCTTGTCAAAGGAAATAAAAATCCAAAGTGGTCAAGTGTGGTAAGAATGAAACCACGGAATTTATTTGCCATGCCTGATACAGCAGACATCATACCTGGGGCTGAGATTGATGTTGACTCATTAGATGTGGGTGTGCAAGACATGCACTACTACAGATTTTCTCATATAAAACGCACCTTTAAGGCGGAAACTAGTATAACGTCTTATATTACGTGGTGCCGAGTAATATAAGACGGTTTTTTGAGCATACGTCTTAAATACAATATTGTTTTGAGACGGTTATGTAGCGATAATTGTCTTATATAAATTGGAGACAGTTCATTATTATAAACCGTCGTTGTTAAAGTCACTATGAGTCATTTGACGTGTAAAAACTGCCTTAAGATTTTTCTTTAATACTAGACACTTCCATATATTAAGCGTCTCAGTTTGATGTTCTTATGAGACGTTTTTAATAAAATAAAAGTGTAGTGAAGGATGAAGATTTATCCCTATGATATGAGTGTGCGTTCCTATGTAAATTAATTCTTGGTCCTTATAGCTCACATGCAATTAAAATCCCATAATATTTTATATTTCAGCTTTAAAACTGGACAATTATTTTTTAAGATAACAATGATATGGTAGGTAATGTAGCCATTTGGCAATTTTGATTTTGTACGGATTTCCCCTGGTTGGGTTCTTTTTTTTCTGAACGAAAGTATCAACATTTCATACATAGATAAATGAATATGGTTTGCAAAAGAAAAATAATACGCTCGTTGCCGGCTGTGGATTGGGTAGTCAAGCAGCCGATGGCCCCTTCGAGTCTGCTGGGTGGCCAATCCCATTCCGATCCCCTTCCATCGCTCTGCAACCGCCGCCACCGTCTCCCTGAGTCCCTCTCCGTAAAATCCTTTCTCTCCAATCTGCTCGACCACAAAGCGCGGAATACACCGATCTAGATCCAGATCCTTCAGCCGACAAAGGCATCCCTGAGTGAGAGGAGATCCCCGGGCATGGAGGAGGTAGAGGGCCTCGCCGTTCGTCGCCCCCTACCGGCACTCGCCGCTCAGCGGCCTTCTCCGCACACCTCCGGTCGTCGTCCATCCTTGCTCCGGTCACCACTCCTTCCCGGCGGACCCTCACCATGCGCCTCTGGATGCCGTACCCAGGCCTGCTACCTAGCGTTCATGGCCGTGGCCGCTGCCGCCCTCACCATCGACGTTGAACTGAACCGAGACCCCAGAGCCTAATGTAAGCTATTTGTTTCGTGATCTATTATTCTAATACAAGTGGACATCTACTATACCTACCAACTTTAATTTGTTGCATATTGATCGGTCATCCAGGCAGCTCTCCCTCGTACTTAGGCACCGTTCCATTTGGATTGTGCGGTGCGTATCCGCAATTTCTAGATGCTTCTGCTATTCATGGCTCGTCCGATCATTGGAATGGACGGCTGCCGCTCAACAGCAGCCACGTCGCGGCGCGTTTCCACTCCGCAGCCCTCCGCAAAGAACACTGCCTCATACATACATCGAGCCATCGAGGTAAACACACGCTCCTACGCGATCATTCTATATTGATCATTCTATATTGCAGGTACTGACCAGTGAATACTCTCTGTTCATGGATGGCTATTGGAAAAACTCTTGGTTTTTAAGCTGGTGCGTGAAGGAATTGGCAAGCATCAAGTATGTCTTTTTATGTGCTCTCTTTTGTGCTTGCAAGAACATGATGATTAAGGTTCAGAACTCTCTGTTGTCTTGAATATATTTATACATTCCTGTATATGGAAATTGACAGGGGTGACATTACCTATTATAACTTGCTTAGTTTGAAGTCAAAGTTGGGGTATGCTGCCAGGGACTTCTTATATTATAAGAAGCGATGTGGCAGGGATGTTGGACTTGAAGTGATCGATTTTGATCATCAAGAAGAAGCTATGGTAGCAAATGGTGAGGAAGAGAGGAAAGCCAGATTAGTTTTTACAAAGGAACAACCAAAAGAGATGCAGGTAGTGCATGAGAGTGAAGCCATTTAGTGATGAAGATGGAATACATGATACACTAGATGAATACAAGATATGGCTTCATGAGTTGAAGAAAGAAAACCCGGCAGTAGGTAATTTTTGTTGCTTCAAAGAACACACTCTGTATGATATTGATACTCTTTGGTCATCGTACTAACATAATGTTGATTTTCAGACCTACATGCTGATTTCAGAGATCATACTAATAAAACATATAAAGACTGGCTAAATGATCAAGGACTAATGGAACATATTGGTAATTTTATTTGTGCCCTTGCATAGCCAAATAATATTATTATTTTGTCAATTTTCAGAATACTTATGGTAGCTATTTGGTATGTCGTTTCATCTTCAGAAGACAACGACAATGATGTTGATGAAAGGAGTACATTACCAGTTATTGTGTTTTGAAATATTATACATTGAATTTCTTACTCCCTGACACAGGTACAAATAATTCTAGGTGCGACCATGCCATATTCTACGTACAGATTTGTGCCGAAATGAAGATCAAGCTTCCAGCAAGAATTGGAGACGACTATCCATACAAGTTATCGTAATGACTAAAGTCTTAGTGGCGTCAGCAGTGCTAGTTGCTTTACTGTCTATGTCTACCTTTTGTTTAGAAATACTAGAACCCTTTTATCAAATTCATGAACCTTTTGTGACATTGTATGGTCAATTGATTGATTATCATATATATATTGGGATACTTCTGCGTTTATTCTTGTGTATGATGGAAATTTGTATCATTGGTATTCATGTTTATATGGATGAAATTATGTCCCTATCCTAAATGGCAAATCAAAACCAATATTTCTTTTATGATCAGCGAATTATTGCACACATTTCATTGTGTCGTGATTAGATGAATTGCCATGACAAAAATGTCGTTGCAAGTCAAAACTATCGCCATAGTTTTGTTTTAGTAGCAAAAGATGCAATTGCAACAAATTAACTTTTATTGCAATTTTAAGTGTTGCCACAAAAACAATTCATTGCAACAGTGAGTTAGTACCACACTTTCTTGTTGTTGCAATCAATGTTGATTGTAATGCTAAATTGTGTGGCAATTGCATCACCTTTTGCAACACGACGTAAAGTGTGGTCCAAACTTTCAACAACAGAGGTACTAGCTACACCTAGCAACGAAATCGATTGTGTTGCAATGTGTAACAATTGCCACGATTTTGGGCCTATTGCAATGATTTTACGCTGTTGCAATAGGCTCCGTTCCTTGCAGTGTGCTGAAAGCAAATTGACTACGCCAAAGTGGCCAACCGAACCAACACCCGAGAACAAGGTCGACGCCGAGGACAAATTGACATCAAGGCAGCGTAGAAGAAATAGAACAAAGTGGAAGGCAGCCCCCAGCTATAGTTTCTATGAAACTCCGAAGGGCAAGACATGGGTTCCCCTCGCCAAAAGGTAAATTGGCACACTACCCATCGACGGCATATTTACTTTTCCACCAAAGTTTAATTTTTAGCACTTCACTGCATGTTTAATTTTTGCACGTCCAATTTTAATTTCTACATTGAGAGCCAATGGACTATCCTCATTGCTCTCCTGGTGTGATGAGTGATTGTCAACGAGCTCAAGCCCTCCGATGGACTGGAGGCCCTCCGATGGACTGGAGGTAGATGATGAAGACCTCGATGGACTGAGGCAAAAGCCCTCCAATGGACCGGAGGCAATGCTCGGCGTCGGTCGGCCATGGGAGCTCGGTACACGGAGGGGTGGTTCGGCAACGGTGGTGTAAGCCCTCCGATGGACCGCGAGGCGACTCCGATGGACTGGAGAAGCCGGGTGCCACCGTGGTGCTCCAACCCGAGTGCATGGCGCGAAGGCGTGTGAGGGAGGCTTTGGCGGCTTCGGCTCAAAACCGCCACCCAAGCTACCCAAGGCTTGGTGAGTTGGGCCACGACTCGCCAAGATAGAGAAGATGGGCCAAGTCCGGCCCAGACGGAGACTTCCTAAAGTTTCCTGGTTTCTGACTTCAAAACTGGGGGTGCAAAGGCGGATTGGACTACTGGCCACGTGGAGGACATCCGAAGATTGCGTGGAAGCTAAGAAGATCAAGTCTTCATCATGGTCGTCCGTCCCCGATATTTTGGGTTCTTTTCTATTTTAGCCCCTCCGGGCGTTTCTAGTGTTAGGGGTCTATCTGTAAAAATGCCAAAACTGAACCGGTGTATAAATAGCCTAAGAGCTGGTCATTAGAAGTAGTCTTGGTAGCTAGGTTTTCATTTTCTTAGGGTAATTTTCGTCCTCAAGCTTTTAGCCCCAAGTTTAGGAGGGTTAGGGTGAGATCTAGCCTCCAGATCAAGAGGGAAGGTGAGGGTGGTTGCTTGGGATGAAATCCTTCATTGTAATCTGACCTAAGACCTCTTTTGAGGCTCATAATCGAAGTGGTTTCGTGCAGCAACTTTGTGTGCTTCTCCTCCCTTTGTTCTCTTTGGTTTTTGGCTTCAATCCTTGGCCTTTTGGGTGTTTGTTTTGGGCAAGGTTGAATCCTTTGTTTTCCTTGTGTTTTGGACTTGCAAGGACGTGGAGATTATGTCTTAGAACATCTCAATCCCAAAGGATTGCCACGAGCAAGTTGTTCTTGAGCTTTTCCCCTTTTTGCCCAAATATTCACCTCTTTATGAGATCTGAAATTCCCGCTAATCCCATGTCCTTTTTCCATAGATCTTTTGGGAATAGTTTTGGAATGGGGTTAGGATAGCCTGTGCCAATTTTCATGATGTTTGGAGAAGGTTTGGTCAAGTTTCGGATTGCTTTTCTGTGAGGTTTCCTGCTGTCCAGTTTTCCTACTGGTTCTGTCCATCTTCAAACCTTGTTTGGTTTAGGGGTCAAACCTTCTAATTTTGGGCTGAAATTTTGTGGAGCTCTTTATCAGTGAATCATAAAGCTCCCATAAAAATTTTAGATCATTTGGAGGTGTTTTGACCTGCTTTTGGTATTTTTCTTTTCGGGTTAGTTTCTCAGTTTTTAACTCGGACAATCCGGTGGTTAACCACCGGACGGTCCGATGGCTTTAGGAATTTTATTCCTTATCCAATTGAGCTGAAAATTTGTGGAGTTGTTCCTTGGCCCCTTATTAACTTTCAGTAAAAATTTTATAATTTTTGGAGTTAGTTTGGTAGGGTTTTGATTCGAATCTTTTTGGAGTGTCAGGCTGTAAGCACCGGACAGTCCGGTGATTAACCACCGGACAGTCCGGTGGTCACAACTTGCTCCAATTGACCTGAAATTTTCTGGAGTTATTCCCTATTGCCTTGTGAAGGTGTGGTAATTTTGAGGGATTTTTTAGAGCTTTTCTTGAGGGGTTTTGAGATTTTTCTTTGCAGCCCTGTCTGTCTGAAATCTGCAGTTCCCCGGAGTTGGTTCCTTTTGCGCACCTTTTCTTAGCCATTTGAGCGTGTGCTTCCGCTTGATGCTTGGTACATATCTGTTCAGTGGACGGTACCCAGCACATGTTGTGATCTAGATACGTATCCTATCAGTGGACGGTGTCTAGTCTCGTTGTGGGCGTTGTTTCTGTTTTGCACTGCGGTGGGGGTTTGAGTTTGAGTTTTCAAGTGCTCCTATTCACCCCCCTTCTAGTCGCACGTATCGGTCCTACAAGTGATATCAGAGCCGGTTAGGTTTCCTATACCTTAATCGGTGACAAAACCGTAGCGACGATGACTTACTCCGGAAAAATTCCCGTCCTTGACTCCGATGGCTATCCCTACTGGAAAGGTAGGATGGAGGTGTTCCTTGTTAGCCAGAGTCAGGACATATGGGATGCTACTCAGAGTACAACTTTTGTGGTGCTTCCAGTTGCTGAGCATACTACGCAGGATATCGTGGCTCAGCATGAGGCTAATGCCAAGGCTGTTAACTTTTTCTTCTCCGGGCTTGGTCTCATGGATTATGAGAGAGTGAGTCACCTTAAGACTGCGCGTGAGATATGGTCACTGCTTAGTGCACACCATGAGGGTACTGCGACGATTAAGGCTAGGCTTGTGGAGACTTACCGGCGCGAATATGAGAATTTTGTCCAGAAGCCGGGAGAGTCAGTAGACGACTTGTTTGGTCGCTTTCAGTCGATCATCAACAAGTTGCGTGTCAACTCTGCCCCCGCTGCCCTCCCATATACCGATCATCAGCAGGCTGTCAAGTTGTTGTATGCTTTGGACAGAAAAATATGGGAGATCAAGGTGAATTCAATCATTGAGTCGGCAGGGTATGATACGATTGGAGTAGAGGCGCTCTATAGTAAGCTCAAGGCCACCGAGGTAGATTACAAGATGAGGGATTCCCTCGCTTGTACAGGTTCTAAGAGTCTGGCCTTGGCTACTCCTTCTAGTGAGTCTGTCACTAACCCCATGTTACACAACTTCTCGTTTTCTGCTTTGATGTCTGTTACAGAGGAGCAGCTAGCGACGCTTGGGGATGATGAGTTGTGTCTGGTGTCTAGTCACTTTCAGCGCTCCTATGACAACCGGATGAGCAAGAAGAGGGGAGAGCGGCCCAAGTGCTTCGAGTGCGGAGAGGTCGGCCACTTCATCGCCGAGTGCCCTAACAAGAACAACTACTACAAGAAGGGCAAGAGCTACTCCCGCGACTCTGACAAGTACCACTCTGGCAAGGCCAGCTTTGACAAGCACCGCTCCAGCAAGCACGGCTCCGGCAAGCGTCCCTTCGGCAAGAAGAACTTCCAGAAGGCTTTCAAGAGCTACCAGAAGGACAACTGAAAGCGGGACAAGGCCTTCTTCACCGAGATCGGGTTCTGCAGCAGCGGATCTTCTTCCTTTTCGTCCTCGTCAAGCTCAAGCGATGAGGAGATCACGTACAGGAAGGACAAGAGGAATGATCAAGGAGGTGCAGCTGGCTTGTGCTTCGTCTCCACCAAGTCCAGGCGCAGGAACAAGGAGAAGAGGAGCTTGGTTTGCTCCATGGCGCTTGAGGACAAGGAGGACAAGGATGACGGTAGCAACTCTTCTTCCGATGATGAGGTAATTCCTGAGCAAGCCAAAATCCTTGAGATGCTAGAGCAGAACAGCCGAGAGCTTAAGGCCTAGGATAAGATGCTGGAGAAGGCAGCTAAGAAGTTGCAGAAGTTGAAAGCCCAACTTGCTGAGGCTTTAGAGGAGAATGAGAGGTTGAGGAGTGTGAGACCCCAACCCAGTGAGATTGAGTGCCCTACCTGCGAGTCTTTTGTGACGGAGCTTAGTGACCAGAGAGATAGGTATGCCAAGCGGGTAGAGGAGATAGATGAGCCTAGACCTGAGCTAGGCAAACTCCAGTCCAAGCTAGATGAGCCTATTTTGAGTGGAGAGCTTGAGTGTGAGTCTTGCCTCCGTTTAGCTAGTGAGCTAGCTGCGCTGAAAGGGAAGTTTGAGGGGCAGCTCATGGAGCTTGATGAGCTTAGGGCTAGGCCTGCGCTTTTGGGTGCGTGTATGGTCTGTCCTACTTTGAGAGGTGAGTTAGAGCAGTTGAGAGCTGATTTTGAGGTGCTTTCAGCACCTACTGACACTTGTGAGAACTGCCTGACCCTTAGGATGCAGTTGGTGGATAGGGAAGCCACCATTAAGAAGTTGGAGAAAGCAACTCCTGTGTTTCCCTCTGTAGACTGTGATACATATGCTGCCCAGACAGTAGTTCTGGAAGATCTGAGGCTGTAGGTGTTGTCTTTGCAAGATGACAACAATAGGTTGAGAGAGGTGCTGAGTTGGGTGTATGCAAGGCAACCCCAACTAGAGATGATCATAAAGAGCACCAAGAGAGCTGAGGGTGACTTGAGTGGGTTTGGGTTTGGTGAGTGCAGTACTTCAGGTGAGAAGAGTGCCCCAGCTAAGATCAAGACTGCACCTACCCAGCCAGGTGAGACTGTTGATGGGGTTTACGATGAGCCACCCAATGCTGTCCCAAAGAAGCAGTACTGGACACCCAAGCCTTCCAAGGCTAAGCTGGACAAGATCACAGAGGAAGAGCTTATGCCCAAGGGCAAGAAGCCAGTCTAGCAGCCTAACCACCTAAGGCCACACCACCTAAGCCCAAGTCCCAGCCTAACCCAGTTTCTAGGAGGCCTGTCTACCACTGTGAGTTCTGCCAGCGGAATGGCCACCTAGAGGAGTTTTGCTTCAAGAGGAAGCGGGTTGAGAGGCAGGAGAGAGCTTGGGGGAACCAGGATCAGTTCTACCAGGGTGGTAGGCAGGATCCTCCCCACCGCGGTGAGATAAGAGACCGCTTTGTTGGTGGTGAGAGAGGAGACGGCTTCCAAGCCCATACTCCTAGTGGTGAGAGACGCTTTGTCGGTCGAGTTCCTGGTTGTTTTTAGCGCGGCTATGGACCTCCTGACCGAGGCTTTGTGAGAGAGTTTGAGAGGCCACGCTTTGAAGGTCGTGGTCGGACAAATCATCGTGATGATTTCTTTGACAGTGCTTACCCCACTTTTGAGCAGATGGGTCGGCACTGGTACAGAAGTTTTGGTACTAACCCCAGTGCCGGACCGTTTGCTCACCGTCGCTTTACTTGACTTTGCAGGATCGAGGCATGGAGGACGTGTGGGTCATGGACTCAGGGTGCTCTAGACACATGACAAGGCACCGCAAGTGGTTCTCCAGCCTCAACCTCGTGAGCACTAAGGAGTACATCACATTCGGGGACAATGGTCAAGGTAAAGTGTTGGGTGTTGGTTCTGTTTCGCTCTCTGCTAAGCTTTCCCTGAGAGAAGTTGCTTTTGTTCAGAATCTGGGGTTCAATTTGGTCTCTGTTTCGCAACTTCTCGATGAAGGATTTGAGGTTCGTTTTAAGAAGGGTGCGTGCTGCGTTCTTGATGCTGAGGAGACCCTTGTTTGCTCTTTGCTGCATTTTGGTTAGGATTTTAGGGTCGACCTCACATCTGTTTCTGGCCCTGCTCGCTGTTTGGTTGCTAGTCCTTCTGCTGATATTTGGAAGTGGCATAGGAGGCTTGGTCACTTGAGCTTTGATCTTCTAGTCAGATTGAGTTCAATGGGCCTAATCCGAGGATTGCCCAAGTTGAGAGCTGAGAAGGACTTAGTATGCCACCCCTGTCGTCATGGCAAGATGGTTGCTGCTTCTCACATTCCTGTGTCCTAGGTTATGACCTCCTATCCGGGTGAGCTACTCCATATGGATACAGTAGGTCCCGCTCGGGTAGCGTCGGTCAGTGGGAAGTGGTACGTGCTTGTTGTTGTGGACGATTTTTTGCGGTTCTCGTGGGTATTTTTCATGGAGTCTAAGGATGAGGTGTTTGGTTTTGTTCGGGATCTGGTACTGAGGTTGAGAAACGAGAGTCATAAGGCCATGAGGGCTATCCGCAGTGACAATGGCGGAGAATTCAGAAACTCTCGGTTCGAAAACTTCTGTCGTGACCTAGGTCTTGAGTACCAGTTTTTTTCTCCATATACCCCACCGTAGAACGGTGTTGTGTAACGCTAGAACCGCACACTTGTTGAGATGGCACGGACGATGGTCGATGAGCATAGAACTCCAAGGCGCTTTTGGGCTGAGGCAGTGAATACGGCCTGTTACATTGCGAACCGGATCTTCTTGCGAGCTTTCCTTGGGAAGACCTCGTATGAACTTCGGTTTGGTAGGCAGCCCAGCGTCAAGCATTTGCGAGCTTTTGGCTGCAGGTGCTTTGTGCTTAAGAAGGCGGGGCATTTGGACAAGTTTGAGTCTCGTTGTTTGGATGGGATTTTTCTAGGGTATGCTTCTAGTTCTAGGGCTTTTCATGTGTGGATTTTGGAGGCCAAGCAAGTTGTTGAGACTTGTTAGGTTTCTTTTGATGAAACTATGCCCTGTACAACCCCTGCCTTTGAGCTTTCAGGTGATGATGAAGAAGGCACCCCCATCTTTGAGGATGAGGAAGGTGCGGTTGATGTTGGTGATGCAGGAGCCACTGCACCGGCTATAGCTCCTACCCCCTGCTACAAGCTCAGATGATGAAGGAGGACCCTTGCCCACGGCTTCCTTCTCACTCCCCCGATAGCAAACTCATGCAGAGGCTGGACCCGCTGAGGACGCAGGGGAGGTGACTTCCGAGATTGTTCCATCTCGGTAGGTCCAGCGGGATCATCCTCCACACAGGATGATTGGAGACATTCACCAGCGTGTCACACGCTCTTCGGTTGCTTCTCTAGCCTTTTTCTCCCACTCTACATATGTTGCTTCTTTTGAGCCCCGGGATGTGTCACATGCATTATTTGATCCTAACTGGGTGAACGCCATGCATGAGGAGTTGGAGAACTTTGAGAGAAACCATGTCTGGGATTTAGTTAAACCTTCACCAAACTGTCGCCCTATAGGTACCAATGGGTTTTCAAGAATAAACAGGGTCAGGATGGGATGGTTGTGAGGAACAAAGCGAGATTGTTAGCCCAGGGTTTCTGTCAGAAGGAGGGGATAGATTATGAGGAGACTTTTGCCCCTGTAGCTCGTTTGGAGGCCATTAGGATTTTGCTTGCCTTTGCGGCCTCTAAAGGCTTCAAACTGCAGCAAATGGATGTCAAGTCTGCTTTCCTGAACGGGTTCATAGAGGAGGAGGTATATGTGAGACAACCTCCTGGCTTTGAGAGTGCCAAGTTTCCAGACCGGGTGTATAAGTTGAGGAAAGCCCTTTATGGTCTGAAGCAAGCTCCTAGAGCTTGGTATGCTAGGTTGAAGAGTTTCTTGCTCAAGTCTGGGTTTGTGATGGGTTCAGTAGACAAGACCTTGTTTTTGTTGAGTCGTGGTGGTGACACCCTGATAGTTCAGATATATGTTGATGACATAATCATTGGTGGTTCATCTCACGCTTTGGTGTCTAGTTTTGCTGAATAGATGAGCAGGGAATTTGAGATGAGTCTTCTGGGTGAGCTCCAGTTCTTCCTCGGGCCGCAGATCAAGCAAGGCCTTGAGGGTACCTTTGTCCATCAAGCCAAGTACACAAGGGATATACTCAAGAAGTTTAACATGGGTGACTCAAAACCCATGACAACTCCTATGAGTACAAACACGGCACTTGATGCTGATGAAGATGGGGAGGCGGTGGACCAGAAGGAATTTCGAGGTATGATCGGCTCACTTCTGTACTTGACGGCGACCAGGCCAGACATTCAGTTCGCGGTCTGCCTTTGTGCGCGCTACCAGGCTTCTCTTAGGACTTCTCACCGTCAAGTGGTGAAGCGCATTTTCAGGTATCTGAAATTCACTCCTGAGCTTGGTCTTTGGTATTCCTCGGGTTCTTCTCTTTCTCTTAGAGGGTTCTCAAATGCTGACTATGCTGGCTGCCGGATTGATCGCAAGTCAACCTCCGGCACATGCCAACTCTTAGGAACCTCTCTTGTCTCTTGGTCCTCCCGCAAGCAAGCTAGTGTAGCTCTTTCCACCACTGAAGCAGAATATGTTGCTGCTGCTAGTTGCTGCTCCCAGCTTTTATGAATGAAAGCCACCCTTAGTGATTTCGGCCTTAGGTTTGGTAGGATCCCTCTCCTAGTTGACTCTACATCTGCTATTTCTGTAGCTAAGAACCCTGTCTTGCACTCTAGAACCAAACACATAGACGTGTGGTTTCACTTTCTGAGAGATCACTATGAGAAGGGAGACATAGACCTAATCCACGTAGTATCTTCAAACCAGTTGGCCGATATCTTTACCAAGCCCCTAGAGTTTGACGCTTTTACGCGTCTGAGAGGTGAGCCTGGAGTGTGCTATCCCTTTTAGTCAGGGATAGTGTGCTATTCCTTTTCGTAAGGAATAGCTTCTGTAATTTAGTTTTGCTTTTATCTTGCTTTTATTTCTCTTTGTCTCTTTTGCATATTGTATCATATCATGCATTGCATTGTATCATATCATTTTCACTCCACTAGCACTAGAGCTCTTTTGGAATGATGAGTTAGTACTTGCTTGTGCTAGATTGTACAGATGCTTGCTTGATCATGGTTGGCTAAGCTCTCTTGAGTCTGTTGAATACTAGTTGTGAGCTAAGTCATTTTATTCTTTGCAAATCAAAAACCATGATCACCACTTGATTTGGCTACCTAGCATGTGTAGAATTGTTGAATGCTATGCTATCTTTTCATACCTAGATATGCTAGTTGTATGCCTTTGCTAAGTTAATGCCTAAGCTTTTATGACAACTTGCGTAAATTGAAATCTGAATTCAAATGCTTACAAGTGGTGTCTTATGTGCTATAATGAGAAAGATCCAGGTGGGTTTGCTTGTCACACTGATCTAGTTTGAGACTGCTTGTCATTGCACTTTGACATGAACTTGGACTAGGCTGTGTATGACCAAAACCTTGTCTTAAGCTTCTGATGGTCCTTGAGCCTAGGCTTGGCATTGGTTGGTAAGAAGTGGCAAAAGACAAGTAAATAACCCCTGGCACAAAAAGAACTTGCTTATGAATATAACTGTCTAAATCTGAATTTTGCAAGTCTCTAAAATGCTTATGGCTAGTTGTATATGCTTTGGTTAAGAGTAGCACACCTTGTATGCATTGCTAGCCTCTTGCTGTTCATGCCTACCTTGCTAGGTGCTGTTCATGTTGGTGATGCTTCCTTTTAAACTACCCTTAAAAACATGCTAGCTCTTGACATGTGTAAGATAGATTCATGTGAGCTTGTTGCATGCTTCCTTGCCCTCACTTGCTCTGTATGCTAGAACTTGTGATTACTAGCTTTTCATCCCCTCTGAGCTCGTTCCGTTGCACTCCTTGCATTTCATAGCATATTTTGAGGGGGAGTTGTCTAGTTCAGGGGGAGTTGAGTTCAAGAAACCCTTGATGTGTCGATTGTCAACAAGGGGGAGAAATTTGGGGAGAGATTAGTGTACTTCTCCAAGGGGAAGAAATTTAAAAATATGGACAAGGGGGAGAACTCAGGAGAGATTTTGTTGAGGGAGAGCTTTGCATTCATATTGCATTTGTGAGGATGCATTTCAGGGGGAGTTTGAGCTTTTAGCATGCTCTTTGCATCGGTGCGTTGAGCCTTTTGCCTCTGTCTTGAGGAGCCGATGCTTTGCTTTCTTTTGTTGTCTCATTGTGCCCTGTTTCTTTGCTTGTATTTGGTTCTTGGGCATTTTGAGCAACTTTTTTCTTTCTTTCTTTTTCTCTTGTCTTTGTTCTATTTTAGGTTACAGGTTGAAGGTGTCGACAATGCACTCATCAAGGGGAAGATTGAGAGCCAATGGACCGGCCTCATTGCTCTCCTGGTGTGATGAGTGATTGTCAACGAGCTCAAGCCCTCCGATGGACTGGAGGCCCTCCGATGGACTGGAGGTAGATGATGAAGACCTCGATGAACTGAGGCAAAAGCCCTCCAATGGACCGGAGGCAATGCTCGGCGTCGGTCAGCCATGGGAGCTCGGTACACGGAGGGGCGGTTCGGCAACGGTGGTGTAAGCCCTCCGATGGACCGCGAGGCGACTCCGATGGACTGGAGAAGCCAGGTGCCACCGTGGTGCTCCAATCCGAGTGCATGGCGCGAAGGCGTGCGAGGGAGGCTTTGGCGGCTTCGGCTCAAAACTGCCACCCAAGCTACCCAAGCCTTGGTGAGTTGGGCCACAACTCGCCAAGATAGAGATGATGGGCCAAGTCCGGCCCAGACGGAGACTTCCTACAGTTTCCCGGTTTCTGACTTCAAAACCGAGGGTGCAAAGGCGGATGGGACTACTGGCCACGTGGAGGACATCCGAAGATTGCGTGGAAGCTAAGAAGATCAAGTCTTCATCATGATTGTCCGTCCCCGATATTTCGGATTCTTTTCTGTTTTAGCCCCTCCGGGCGTTTCTAGTGTTAGGGGTCTATGTGTAAAAATGCCAAAACTGAACCGGTGTATAAATAGCCTAAGAGCTAGTCATTAGAAATAGTCTTGGCAACTAGGTTTTCATTTTCTTAGGGTAATTTTCATCCTCAAGCTTTGAGGTCCAAGTTTAGGAGGGTTAGGGTGAGATCTAGCCTCCAAATCAAGAGGGAAGGTGAGGATGGTTGCTTCGGACGAAATCCTTCGTTGTAATCTGACCTAAGACCTCTTTTGAGGCTCATAATCGAAGTGGTTTCGTGCAGCAACTTTGTGTGCTTCTCCTCTCTTTGTTCTCTTTGGTTTTTGGCTTCAATCCTTGGCCTTTTGGGTGTTTGTTTTGGGCAAGGTTGAATCCTTTGTTTTCCGTGTGTTTTGGACTTGCAAGGACGTGGAGATTATATCTTAGAACATCTCAATCCCAAAGGATTGCCACGAGCAAGTTGTTCTTGAGCTTTTCCCCTTCTTGCCCAAATATTCACCTCTTCACGAGATCTAAAATTTCCGCTAATCCCGTGATCTTTTTCCATAGATCTTTTGGGAATAGTTTTGGAATGGGGCTAGGATAGCCTGTGCCAATTTTCGTGATGTTTGGAGAAGGTTTGGTCAAGTTTCGGATTGCTTTTGTATGAGGTTTTCTTCTGTCCAGTTTTCCCGCTGGTTCTGTCTGTCTTCATGCCTTGTTTGGTTTAGGGGTCAAACCTTCGAATTTTGGGCTGAAATTTTGTGGAGCTCTTTATCAGTGAATCATAAAGCTCCCATCAAAATTTCAGATCATTTGGAGTTGTTTTGACATGGTTTTGGTATTTTTCTTTTCGGGTTAGTCTGTCAGTTTTTAACCACCGGACGGTCCGGTGGCTCTAAGAATTTTATTCCTTTCCAATTGAGCTGAAAATTTGTGGAGTTGTTCCTTGGCCCCTTATTAACTTCCAGTAAAAATTTCATAATTTTTGGAGTTGGTTTGTAGGGTTTTGATTCGAATCTTTTTGGAGTGTCAGGCTGTAAGCACCAGACAGTCCGGTGGTGACAACTTGCTCCAATTGGCCTGAAATTTTCTGGAGTTGTTCCCTATTGCCTTGTGAAGGTGTGGTAATTTTGGAGGATTTTTTGGAGCTTTTCTTGAGGGGTTTTGAGATTTTTCTTTGCAGCCCTGTCTGTCTGAAATCTGCAGTTCCCCGGAGTTGGTTCCTTTTGTGCTCCTTTTCTTAGCCATTTGAGCATGTGCTTCCGCTTGGTGCTTGGTACGTATTTGTTCAGTGGAGGTACCAAGTACGTGTTGTGAGCTAGATACGTATCGTCTCAGTGGACGGTGTCTAGTTTCGTTGTGGGCGTTGTTTCCGTTTTGCACTGCGGTGAGGGTTTGAGTTTGAGCTTTCAAGTGCTTCTATTCACCGCCCCCCTCTAGTCGCACGTTTCGGTCCTACATGCATCAGTTTATTTTCTTAAATCATGCATTTTTGAAAAAAAAATATAGTGGCCGGCCGACCAGGCCATTCGCCCTTTCTTTTTCTTTTTCTTTTTCTCTTCTTTTCCTCCCCTTTCACCTTCCTTTACCTCCTACCAAGGCAAGCTCTAGGAGGAGGCACCCTCCTATGGCTGGCCGGCCATAGGTGTGGGCCGCCCGGCCACACCCCCCTGCCTCTCTTTTCCTTTCCTTTTGCTAATCACCTTCCTCTTTTTCTTTTGCTAATCAATCTCTCTACTAGAGGCAGCTTTTGACCATGGCTCCCTCACTTTCGGTGCATGCATGCACACTTGCTCCTCCCACTTGAGAGCCAGGTGCATGAGCACCACCATGGCCGCCCGGCCTTGGAAGGTGGCCGCCCGGCACCCCTCTTCTACTTTCGGCGCATGCACCATCATCTTCTCTCCCCTTTCATCATCACGCGTGACTCCATAACCACCAGAGGCAAAGACCCAACCGGGCTGGTGGCCTCCCGGACATCATGTGTGGCCGCCCGGACACCCTCTCTTTTGCCTTCAGTGAGCACCACGAGCACTAGTTCTCCCTCTCCCTTTACTTCTTGCTGCATCATCTTGCATGGCCGCTCGGCCAACTTTAGTGGCCACCCGGACCCTCCACTTTCCCCCTTTCGGTGCACTCTCTTCCCATAGCTCACCGGAGCAAGTGCTCAGGCACGGTGGCATGGCCGGCCGACCGGGGCCAGTGGCCGCCTGGCCACCATGCATGGCCGCCCGGCCCTCTGCATGCAATCCCTTGCCTACAAATATGTGCACACACCTCCTAGCACAGTGCACCGAGCAGCAAACACGTTTCTCCCTCTCTAATCTCTCACTTAGTGCTTAATTAAGCTCTCTAGCTTAGTTAAAATAATGACCGAATAAAATTTGGTTAGCCAAATAAAATTCTGGCAGTTCTTTCTCTTTTGTGAAGCAGGACGAGAACGTTTTATGGAGGCTCTGCCCCGCAAGGACGCTGTTTTTAGACGACTAACCCGCTAACGCTAATCTTTATTGTCGTCTATCCTTCGGGTATCGTGCATTTGTTGTGTGCCTTGCAGGATGAAGAACGCATTTAAGAAGGGGAAGAAGTCCGTTAGCAAGGCAGGACAACATATCCGCTGGTCCTCCTCGGAGAGTGGCTCCGGCTCGGCAAGCCGGCATGCTACCTCCGAGAGGATGTCCATCAGCACGGAGGAGCCTGAAGAATTCCAGACGTCGTCCACCCACCGGCCGATACTCATACTCGATTTGCAGCTCGTGCCGCGTGGTCAAGATGAGGCCAAGGCATTAAGGTCTTTAAACCAAAAGACTTACGCCTTGACCAAATGCTTCGACGAGGACCTTCTCGTTAACACCGGCATGCGGGAGGAGTTCAACGAGGTGTTCCAGGCCATTGGGTGGAGCGAGTTTGCAGAAATCCCAGAGGAAGGAATCATCCTCCTCACCAAAGAATTCATTATGATGCTCCGCACTGACACCCAAAGGGATGGTACATACATCTGGTTCCGCCTTTTCAATACTGATTATGAGCTTAGTCTGCGCCAACTTAGCAACTTGCTTGACTTCTCCCCTCAATGCACTTTGGGTGAGGATTTAGCGGAGTTTAATTCAGTAGAGTTTTGGAAAGAATTGGTAGGACCAGATGCTCCCAAGAAAAAGAGCATCGCTCACATTAGGCATCCCACTTTGCGGTTTTTAGCCTGCTGGCTCACCATGGTTGTTTTCCCGCGGGATGATACCCGCTGTGTCACAGTAGAGGATGTTAGATGTCTCTATGCCATGTGGAAGAAAATAAAGTTTGCCCCTACACTTAGCATGGTTCGCCACTGGCAAGGACTAGCCCAGAGTGGTCATATCATCTCGATCACGTCATTCGTGACAAGGATCGCCAATGGGTTGGGGATGCTAGCAAATGCTACCGTCTCCTTCATGCCAAATGACCCTACACGAGTAGTCAAAGAGTCGCACTTCATCCATGCACACTTTTTGAGGAAGGACACAAACGGGAATTACATCATGACTTTTAGAGGCTCCGACTTTGAGCTGCCGCTCCCAGCACCGCAATACAAATTATACTCTGTGAGGACACTAACCATTGAGAGCCAATGGACCGGCCTCATTGCTCTCCAGGTGTGATGAGTGATTGTCAACGAGCTCAAGCCCTCCGATAGACTGGAGGCCCTCCGATGGACTAGAGGTAGATGATGAAGACCTCGATGGACTGAGGCAAAAGCCCTCCAATGGACCGGAGGCAATGCTCGGCGTCGGTCGGCCATGGGAACTCGATACACGGAGGGGTGGTTCGGCAACGGTGGTGTAAGCCCTCCGATGGACCGCGAGGCGACTCCGATGGATTGGAGAAGCTGGGTGCCACCTTGGTGCTCCAACCCGAGTGCATGGCGCGAAGGCGTGCGAGGGAGGCTTTGGCGGCTTCGGCTCAAAACCGCCACCCAAGTTCAAATGACTTGGTGAGTTGGGCTCTGACTCACCAAGATAGAAGATTGGGCTAAGACTGTGATGCCCCTGGCATCTCAAGAGCCTTAACACGCAGCTAGAGAAAAGCTAATGTTGGATTAGGACTTAATCATGCTTAGAGAGCAACAAGAAATATGTAGAGAAGTCACTAAGTCAAAAATTTTCTATGCAAGATACAAGACCCCACATTTTGTGGTTGGATAAGTCAACACTCACATGCTTTTGAGCTCATCATCAAATACAAAACCTCGGATAAGAAAGCAACCCTAGACCTTTCGGTTTGACCATGTTCAAAAATCTAAAGACAAGAGGTTTAAAAGATCAAACCAAATCCAACTACCGTTTCTTCCGAAGGTAGCAAATGTGATTGTGAACAAATTTGGACCCTAATAAAACTTTTAAGTTCACTAAGCAACTGAGCTTAGCCCCATTATCAAAGTTGTCATACACACCGTGAACTTTACTTTTGCTACACTGAGCCTGGCTCAAAACTGTCACCTATTTATTTCAAAGTTAACTTAAATGCCTCATGGAAACAACTAGGTCAGCCTACACTTGGAATATTTTTCCAAGTCTGGATTTTCAGCTTTTCCCCAAGTTGATTCTAAAATTACTTTTGATTTCACTACAGTACTTCAAAATCTTCCTTTCTATGAAATGGAGTTGAACTTATCACATTTCAAGTGCACCTATTGTGGAAGTGATTGGACTTCGTTTGATACATCAAAAGTGGGAAACAAGAAAGCCTCTACACAAAGTGAAATTTCTGTTTTACCAATCCTTGGAACATAATTGTGTCTATAATTCAAAATCTGATGGGATTCAGGCCAACCTTATATTATCAAACTTGGAGATAAAGTGCTGGGGAACAACTTTGGTAATTAGAGCTTGGTCACATATTGAGGTTTAAATGGAATGTAGGATCATTTTCTACCAACACAGAAAACCAGTCCAAATCTGACCTGTTTAGTAATCTCAATGTTTCTATGATCTACAGCCACTTTCATGCAAAGCTCAAATTATAGAAGTTGTATATATTGAAAATCTAAACAAACTTTTCAATATACACTTTGGGTGGTAAAGAACAGAGATAGGACTTTTGATTCTCACAATAAGTAGAGGTACCCTGTCCAAACTGGGAGCTGCAACCTAAATTCAAATGAAATTCATATTTGCACTTCGAATCTGAAGTTGATCCTATTGACAAACTTGTAGACCTTGAAGAGGCCAACATTTCCTCCAATTACCGTTTCTCCTAAATCGGCCTCTAATAGGGACCCAGTGCCCAGGAGGCCACGTCGTCGTAGCCGGCGCCGAGCGCGTGGCCACCGGCGTACGGTCACCGGGGCTCTCCCACGGATCGACCCCCCGCGCCTCGGCTTGAACCTGGACGCGAACGCGGCTCCCTTCACTCCCTCGCCCTCGCTTTCCCCTGGCTGGCTTCTTCCTGAGCGCAGAGGCGTGGCCGCCATTGGAGCCGCGGCAAGCTCGCGCCCCGGCCTCCTCCGGCCCTCTCCGTCCGAGCCGCCACCCCCATCGCCCTCGCCTCAAGCACCTCCACCCACCCTCCCGCTGCTCCTCGGCCCCGCCCCGCCACCTCCAGCCGCTCGCCATGGCCCGAACCGCGGCGAGCTCGCGACACGACCGCTACGGACTCCCTCCGTCCCACCCGACACGCGCCCCGGCGTCGGCACACCTCCCTCTTCGCTTTCTCCATGACCTAGGTCCTCCACTGTCTCCTCCTCGACCTCGCTCCGCGTGCGCTGCCGCTCGCCGAGCGCGTCCACCCCGCGTCGCCATGGAGAGCCGTCTCCGGGCCGTCCCCGTGCCATCAGATCGCCACCGCTGAGCTCGCTTAGGCAGCGCACAGCTCGAGCGCCCCTCGGCTCCGCCAATCAGCGCCCCAATCGGCGGATCGAGGCCGCACCGCCACGCACCGCCGCGCCGTGGCCGCCTCCGGTTCACCGCTCTGCGCCGCCCGTACACTCCTCCCCACGCGACTAGACCTAGGGGAATCAAATCCCCGGGGTCGAGGCCCCCTTCCACCGCCGCCTCGGCTCCAAGCGCGCGGCCTCGCGCGTGGCCCGCGCGGGAACGCCGCCGCGCCGTGCGGTTTCGCCCCGACGCGAGCATGAAGAAGGGCAAGTTTTCACTTTAACCCCTGTAGTTTCCGGTATTCCACTCACTGTTGAAGGTGCCTTGATAAAACTACAGATAACCCTCTGGATCTATTAGAGTTTCGCATTCTAACCCGAGCCCTTGCAATCTTGCTGATCTGACCCGGAGAAACTCGAGTTTTGCAGGCACTGTTGACTGTGTGTTGCTGATCTTCTGTGCTAACCCCTGGAATATATAGTTAATTTTGTTTAAGTCCCTGGATCTGTGATTTTTCTATTAAATATATTAATTTCAGCTGAGAACTTTGGAAATTCATAGTAAATCAAATAAAAATCCTAAAAAGACAAACTCAGTTGCATTAGACTCCTCTTAAATAGATCTATCAAATGGTTATGATGTGGATATGTGAAATGACTGTTTTGCCCTTGGTTTGTTGCATGCATGATTAATTAGAATAAATAACAAAAGTGGGCTAAGTGAATTCCAAATGGCATGAAACTTGGACAGTAGCTTTGATAGGATATCTAGGCTCTGTGTGATTTTTGGTAGCCATAGCCTTGGTTGGTAAATGACTGTTTTGCCCTTAGGCCTGTATTTTATGTATTTCTTTAACTTGGAAAATGAGGGCAACATAAAATATGCTCAAATATGACATCTAGTATTTTTCATATACTTTATATCGTATGCGTAGTTCATGGGTAAAGTATGAGGTTGTGCATGCATGTTGTAGTTGCTGTTATGAAAATGACAAGTGTTATGATGATTTAAGCAATAAAATAGGAAAGAGCTATTTACCATGCTCTAAGAATTCCACCAAAATTCATGTAGCCATGTTACCCTATAAGTATGCCTATGTGAATTATTCGTGTATTGTGGTTGTTGTTTCATGAAGGGATTATAAGTGGTCATTTAAATAGGATCAAAAAGTGAAGGAAATAAAAAGGGAATGTTATGCACGCACATACACTCATGGTTGCTCTTGTAAACCCCACTTAGTATATTTAGTTTTTCTATGTCAAAATAAAACTTTGTAAGATTGATGACTCTATGTACTCCACATTCATGTTTCATCCTCATATGACTAAGTTGCAAGTCCATGACCATAAAAGTATTTCATCATTGAAAGGTAGATAGCAATAACTTAATTTAGGTCAGATTGTATGTAACCTATTTACTTAATGCTTGTGTACATTTGGTATGACAATAACGACTGGTAATTTAAGTCTTATCGTGTGTTTCTCTCATGTACTTTGTCTGATATGGATGACTCACTAAGAGGGATTAAACATCACCCCACTCCATGCATGTATCTTAGTAATCCAAATAGCTATTGCTTATTTTATCGGGTCACAGTATTGTCACGTTTCCTTTACGGTCGATGAGTTGATAGTTATATATGTATGATTGTTTGAGTGTATGCTTGCTCTAAGTTTATAACAATGCTACTGTCACAAATGCTAAGAGTGGTAATTCAAACTAGTAGTCCTCTACATGGGTAAATATATGCTTGATTGATTCTTGTTTGCATATGGTAAGATAAAGGACAATTTAAGTTAATACTTGAGCAAGTATTAAATCCATGTGTTGCACTGTGCATATCTAATTGTCCTTGTGCATACTTACTTTAGGTTCATAGAGGAACTCGTTGTTTAAGTAGTTTATTAATCGTTTTTGCGTCTGTCCACGGAATGAGTGCCCATATATGTGCTTGATGATTATGCATCTCATTCCTTGCATCACCACGCGTGTCATCCATATAGTGGCGCTTATTGCAGATACGTGATCCAAAAACGGGCGCGTGGAACTACCTCAACCAACGGTGATCCAAAAGACCAACTAAGACCCACTCACGACCTGGAGGGCCCATTAGTCGTATTTGGAAGGAGGAATTGTCCAAGGGATCAAGGGGTTGCCTGGGGCAAAGCCTCACAACCCGACAAACTAACATTAGCTTAGTTTGTTGGTTTTCTTGAAGTAAAACAAAGGTAGGCAGGACCATGCTTTACCTATCAAATGATTTTGTTGAATGCTTACACATCTGCATTAGGAGTTGTTTGGAACCCATTTGCATTAGACTCCTTGGCCGCCCTGGCCCTAGCACCTACAATAGAGTGCGTAGGACGAGTATGCCTAGTAATGCTAGGTACGAGTAGACACGAGTGAATGGAGTCACTCGTCGCATAGGTGATTGTTTTTCAAAAGTCACAAGAACTATTACTATGATGAAAGCTATGAGGATGCTCATCGTTTTAACTCGAGACCGGGCGGAGATATGCTTATATGAGAAAAATGATGATGATGATATGGATGGTATGGTGGACTCCGCCCGAGTAGCATATGGCCGGTCATTGTTCGCCTATTGGTCGGCATAACATTGCTAGGGTGCTTATCCGGAATCTATGGGCCGGTGAAAGTCTTACTTGTGACATCTCAAGCAAGGGGCACGTTCCTACCCACTGGTTGAGAGGAAGGTAGCCGCGGAGGCGGGTGTCAAAGGAGGGCAGAACCCGACGTAACCGAGGTACCGCTCCTACGACAACGTACTCCGGGAGTCAGGCGGGAGTGGTCATCGAACTTGAGACGGGACAGGTGGAGATAGGGGAAGCATATGTGGAACGCTGGGAGTCAGTAAGCATATGCCATCCTGGTGCTTCTAGTTATTCCCGAGAATTTAAAAATCGATTCGAATCGTTGATGCTCACCAGGTGTGAGAATGCCAATACCACTGAAGGGCAAAGTAGTAATCCACTTGAATATGTTGTATTATGAATTCATAGTTTTGAATACTACATGCTTGAATATACATGCTTCACTTTCGGATAACTTATTATTGTACTCATGATTAGTATTATTGATAGGATGAACTAAGTAGCTGTCAAAATCCTACTTCTACACGATAAATCAAGCAACTGTCAATCCTGCCTTCACCTGTTAATTTGATCCTGTTTAAAAATCAACAACTAAGGATCAAATTCTTAGTAAGCAAGCTTTGCGTCAGCCGTAAGCCAATTCCATTAAGTCCTACTGAGTAATTAGTACTTAGGGTTTGCCCCCACTTTTGGATTACAGGTACCGACGATAGCTGGACAACTGTGTTGGAGGTGGTTGTACCGGTGGGCTCGGTGCTATTCGCCTTGTTCGTCTCTACATGAAGATTTGTTGAGTTTCATTTCTGCTGTGAGATGTTTTGAAACGTTTCCGCTACACATGTATATTTTTAAATCGTTTCCGCTATCTTTGAACATGTATTTGACTATTATCTTCGGTTTGTAAACTAAGTCTACTTATTCTCTACTTCAACTGCCTGGGATGATGTAATCTGTTGTGGCTCTTTCGAGGGCTGAATGTGTGTGATGTCGGTATCCTCGGGCGATGGTTTCATCGAGTGACCTTTTGGGTAGCTCGACGGACTACCGGGTTTAGTCTGGCCTAAGTGCACTGCGAGCCAGAGGTGGCAGGTGTGCTTAGTCTGGATTAAGCAGGACGGTTCCGCCACAGCTGGTATCACAGCCGATCATACACAGACAACAGCTATATCATCAAGTTTTTATTTACAAAACTATTTTCGAAAGCCCTTTTAAGTAATTGAAAAATGAGAGTATACGTTAAGCCCGTATTAAGGATGTTAGTGTTATTCAGGTGACATCACTGACATTCTGACCTAGATAGAACTCATATGCATATTCGGCGCTTTGAGAAGCAACTTTTCGGCCATAGCTGTCCCCATTACTGGTGGAGGCTATCAGGTTTTGCGAACGGTTGTAAACTCTGCATTCATGCTGTATAAGTAAAAGCTCTTTAAGGGTGGTTGGCATGTTTGAGGCGTTCATACCCACCACACTTACATTCGGATTTGGGATCCATCTTTTCCTTGACAATCCCCAGTACTAGTGGGAAGTCAGGCTTTGAGGAAAAGGTGCATCGGCCCACCAACGTTGTCCACGCAGCGGTCACGCGTGGATGCCACACTAGGTGGTAATGTATGAGCATGCATTCTTCTGCAGGTACACTAACCACGTGCGAATCTAAGAACGACTAGATAATGACTAGTTGCATTAAGGAGAGACGTGCATATATGTCACCGAAATATCGTTAGATATATATAATATACCGAGGATGTGTGATGCTAGACCGGATAGGACGAATCATGCATCATGTCATCTCATCTCATGTGCTTTGCTATGTGTTGGATTGAAAACGACTAGAGTCATATGTTATTGTACACATGGTTGTGAGTAATAACAAGTTAACATGAGAATTGCATGTGCAATGCTAATAATGGTATGTAAACGGAAATCTGAGAAGAACTAGTTGAAATGTTGAATAAGGTGCTTATAAGACGTGAAATTATGACCTTTGCCGAAGTTTTACCTTCTGCATTAATACAAACGCTTTTACTGGAAACTTTCCATAACAAAGCTGTAGAGAACAACGAAACAAATAATTGTTCCTCTTAGGTTTTGATTCAAAGGTGTTTGTAAAGGTAACTCACAGTCACTTTAAGTCAGAACTCCACATCGGGACCATTACGCCAAAAATCTGGTAACATGAAGTTCGAGACCTTTGAATAGAGAATTGACCAAAAAGGGATTTGGTAAAAACTCCGAATACGAATGCTCGAGATCCCCTTTTTGGGTTCCTTCCAAAAAGCTAACCGCAACCTGTTCACATCAGAAAGGAAGCGATAAAAAGTTGTGTTACACTGATGATAGGATCGTTTTCATTACACTTTCTCGAGCAAGGAAGTACGATCGCACTATGACCGTACCAAGATTTTCAGATTCTTGTATTGACACAGACCTTATTATTCCTGCTACAGATGTCGCAACCTTCGACGCAGCCCTTCGACTTATGCCCTAATTACTCAGAGTCCACAAAAGCTAAAACAATAGTACCTCGAGATCCTAAGAAGAGAAAAGCGGGAGAGTCTTCCACTGAGGCAGCCTCAGTTCAACATCTGCGACCCGGGATGGTTCTATTGAAAGGATTTGTCAAGCCTGAAGATCAAATCGAGATGGTTCGTATGTGTCGACAACTGGGTAAGGGCCCAGGAGGATTTTATAGACCAAGCCTCAAGAATGGTGTCAAGCTGAATTTATGGATGATGTCTCTGGGAAAGAATTGGGATCCAACAACACGCTCATATGGACCCACACGTCCATTCGATGGAGCACAAGCCCCGACAATACCAGACATTTTCAAGATGATTGCTCAAACTGCGAACTCCACTGCAAGCAAGTTTCCTCAGATTAACCCGGACATATGCATCGTCAACTACTACACTAACTCCGGGAAGCTCGTACTTCACCAAGACAAGGACGAGTCAGAGAGTAGCCTTACCAAAGGTTTACCTTTCATATCCATCTCCATAGGAGACACTGCCGAGTTCTTGTTCGGCGACACGAGAGACAAGGACCAAGCGACCAAGATCAACCTCGAATCTGGTGACGTTCTCATACTCGGTGGAGAATCAAGACTATTGTTTCGTGGCATTTCCCACGTGAAGACCAACACTGCACCAAGTTGGTTGAAAGAAGAAACGGGCCTTCGTCCTGGACGTATCAATCTTACGTTTAGGCAGTATTAGCTAGATACTAGTTGGTGTGCTAGCAGTCATCGCAAACTTTTGTAATGAGAGGAGGTTGACTCTCATAACTCATGAGTTTCCCATGTATCTAGCTCCTTGAAGTCGGCACGTGTCCAACCCTCATGTTTAATGTATCTCCGTTTTCAATGGAGCATTTCAAACTCTTGTAGCTCTCACGCTTCATGTTCTTGTCATTCAGGCACTTCAATCTTTGTAATCCATGACACTTCAGTTATTATTACCCTGTTTTCCGATTCAAATAAATCCGATAAAGTATACCTTCGAAAACATTGTGCTATGGCATGTAAGACTCCTTGTTCATGTCTTTCTATAACCTTGTGTATTCGCATATCCCCTGAGGTTGGATGGAAATACTGCTCTTGACGGGGTGTTTACACGAGCAGTCTATGGTGCCGCGACGGAACCTAGGGTCCCGTGTGTATGGCCGTCACTCGGTTCCACTAGGGGCGCGCTGGTATCAAGACATGCAAAGGCATGACACCGCTACAGTTGTGGAACATTCCTACCCAATTTCTAACGCCTTGTTGACCTCTATCCCTCTAATTCGTGGAAATAATTTATTCTATTTCCACTGCCGCCTAGTATCGTTTCTTTGCTTTGTTTCACCTTGCCTTTCTTGATCTGTGGGAAAAATCTGTCTCAGTCCCTGTATCGTTCACACCTTTGCCTCACCTTGTTGAATCATGTTCTTCTCGATTAGTGGAGACGGATCGACTCTATGGTTCCACTCGTCCACATCTTTTATTGACTTTGTTTATCCTTGCTAGCCGTGCTTCATGGGGATGATCAATTCTAATCTCCATGGTACGATTACAACCATTGGTCCTAGTCTCAGACTCCTCTATGCTTACCTTGATCATCTTTAACGTCCGTATCTGTGGGAATGCTTGGTTCCATTTCTACTGTTTTGCTACATTATTCCATGGCCTTCTTCCAATTTGCCTCTCTTGATTTGTGGGAAGCAATCAACTCTGTTTCCACCACTCTATCTTATGATTTCTTCCCCCGTATATATTGAATCTTATCTCCTAATGGAGAACTTCAGCATCATCCACTGCACTAAGCTTTTGTTCTCGGCTAATGCTTTCATCGCATTGTCCTTTTCAAGAGTTGCTTCATTCTTCTTTTGAAATTATCCTCAAAGTTGGGCTCACTAACCTTGGTGTTCTGTTAGTAAGCATAAGCCCTCTGCCTATACTTTTCTTGGTCAGTCTTGATCAATTATATGAAATCGTACAAACCATCACCTTATCTAGGTGAATATGTCCTATCCTCTTTCCATGGCATCTTTCTTGAAACAATGAGTAGAATGTGTTATGTATCACCCCATCTTACTCTTTAGAGAATGTTCGGATTTAATGTCTTATATGTGTACACAGTCCCTATCAAACGAAACGAATGTGTCTCAAAAACACATCCATTGATGACCCTTTGAAACGCAAGAGCCTTCATGGTTCGACTTTTCCGATTGTGTACACCTTGCTTCTAATGTTCTAAGACTTATATATTTATCACGTTTCAAAATCTTGGTGTGAAAGTCAGGGAGTAACCCTGTACCAGTAATCGAATAAAGCACTGCCGTTTTCACATTGGCCACACCGTCTTTGTGGTTTGTTCATTCGCTCTCATATAAACCACGACTTGCCGAGCACCTGGGAAGGACCACCTTAGACGTATTCAAAAGCTTTGTAACTACTTTGTGTTAAAGAGGCACTAACCATTCACGAGCCAGTTAACGAAGCAAGTTGATGAAGGATTAAGTGTTACCATGTACGTCTGAAGCACACGAACAACGATGCCAAAAACCATTTGCATTTCGTAGTTAGCCGTAGAACCCCGCTTCCTCCAAATCTCGGGACGAGATTTCTTTAAGGGGGGTGGGTTGTGATGCCCCTGGCATCTCAAGAGCCTTAACACGCAGCTAGAGAAAAGCTAATGTTGGATTAGGACTTAATCATGCTTAGAGAGCAACAAGAAATATGTAGAGAAGTCACTAAGTCAAAAATTTTCAATGCAAGATACAAGACCCCACATTTTGTGGTTGGATAAGTCAACACTCACATGCTTTTGAGCTCATCATCAAATACAAAACCTCGGATAAGAAAGTAACCCTAGACCTTTCTGTTTGACCATGTTCAAAAATCTAAAGACAAGAGGTTTAAAAGATCAAACCAAATCCAACTACCGTTTCTTCCGAAGGTAGCAAATGTGATTGTGAACAAATTTGGACCCTAATAAAACTTTTAAGTTCACTAAGCAACTGAGCTTAGCCCCATTATCAAAGTTGTCATACACACCGTGAACTTCACTTTTGCTACACTGAGCCTGGCTCAAAACTGTCACCTATTTATTTCAAAGTTAAATTAAATGCCTCATGGAAACAACTTGGTCAGCCTACACTTAGAATATTTTTCCAAGTCTGGATTTTCAGCTTTTCCCCAAGTTGATTCTAAAATTACTTTTGATTTCACTACAGTACTTCAAAATCCTCCTTTCTATGAAATAGAGTTGAACTTATCACCTTTCAAGTGCACCTATTGTGGAAGTGATTGGAGTTCGTTTGATACCTTAAAAGTGGGAAACAAGAATGCCTCTACACAAAGTGAAATTTCTGTTTTACCAATCCTTGGAACATAATTGTGTCTATAATTCAAAATCTGATGGGATTCAGGCCAACCTTATATTATAAAACTTGGAGATAAAGTGCTGGGGAACAACTTTGGTAATTAGAGCCTGGTCACATATTGAGGTTTAAATGGAATGTAGGATCATTTTCTACCAACACAGAAAACCAGTCCAAATCTGACCTGTTTAGTAATCTCAATGTTTCTATGACCTACAACCACTTTCATGCAAAGCTCAAATTAGAGAACTTGTAGATATTGAAATTCTAAACAAACTTTTCAATATACACTTTGGGTGGTAAAGACCAGAGATAGGACTTTTTGATTCTCACAATAAGTAGAGGTACCCTGTCCAAACTGGGAGCTGCAACCTAAATTCAAATGAAATTCATACTTGCACTTCGAATCTGAAGTTGAGCCTATTGACAAACTTGTAGACCTTGAAGAGGCCAACATTTCCTCCAATTACCATTTCTCCTGAATCGGCTTCTAACAGGGTTAAAAAGGGGAAAACTGAAAGGGAGAAAACACAAACAAGAATGGTTTTTGTCTGAGTGACTGACCGGTGGGACCCAGCGCCCGGGGGGCCACGGTGTCGCAGCCGGCGCCGAGCGCGTGGCTGCCGGCGTACGGTCACCGGGGCTCTCCCATGGATCGACCCCCGCGCGCCTCGGCTTGAACCTGGACGCGAACGCGGCTCCCTTCACTCCCTCACCCTCACTTTCCCCTGCCTGGCTTCTTCCCGAGCGCAAAGGCGCGGCCGCCATTGGAGCCGCGGCAAGCTCGTGCCCCGGCCTCCTCTGGCCCTCTCCGTCTGAGCCGCCACCCCCACCGCCCACGCCTCCAGCACCTCCACCCTCCCCGCTGCTCCTCGGCCCTGCCCCGCCACCTCCAGCCGCTCCGCGTGCGTGCACACCAGGGCGCTCGCCACGGCCCGAACCGCGGCGAGCTCACGACACGGCCGCTACGGACTCTCCACACTCGACGCGCGCCTCGGCGTCGCCACACCACCCTCCTCACTTTCTTCATGACCTAGGTCCTCCACCGTCTCCTCCTCGACCTCGCTCCGCGTGCGCCGCCGCTCGCAGAGCGCGTCCACCCCGCCTCGCCGTGGAGAGCCCTCTCCGGGCCGTCCCCATGCCATCAGATCGCCACCGCCGAGCTCGCCTCGGCCGCTCGCAGCTCGAGCGCCCCTCGGCTCCGCCAATCAATGCCCCAATCGGCGGATCGAGGCCGCGCCGCCACGCACCGCCGCGCCGTGGCCGCCTCCGGTTCACCGCTCTGCGCCGCCCGTACACTCCTCCCCACGCGACTAGACCTAGGGGAATCAAATCCCCGGGGTCGAGGCCCCCTTCCACCGCCGCCTCGGTTCCAAGCGCGCGGTTCCTCGCGCGTCGCCGCGCGCGGGAACGCTGCCGCGCCGTGCAGTTCCGCCCCAATGCGAGGATGAAGAAGGGCAAGTTTTCACTTTAACACCTGTAGTTTCCGGTATTCCACTCACCGTTGAAGGTGCCTTGATAAAACTGCAGATAACCCCCTGGATCTATTAGAGTTTCGCATTCTAACCCGAGCCCTTGCAATCTTGCAGATCTGACCCGGAGAAACTCGAGTTTTGCATTCACTGTTGACTGTGTGTTGCTGATCTTCTGTGCTAACCCCTGGAGTATATAGTTAATTTTGTTTAAGTCCCTAGATCTGTGATTTTTTTATTAAATATATTAATTTCAGCTGAGAATTTGGAAATTCATAGTAAATCAAATAAAAATCCTAAAAAGACAAACTCAGTTGCATTAGACTCCTCTTAAATAGATCTATCGAATGGTTATGATGTGGATATGTGAAATGACTGTTTTGCCCTTGGTTTGTTGCATGCATGATTAATTAGAATAAATAACAAAAGTGGGCTAAGTGAACTCCAAATGGCATGAAACTTGGACAGTAGCTTTGATAGGATATCTAGGCTCTGTGTGATTTTTGGTAGCCATAGCCTTGGTTGGTAAATGACTGTTTTGCCCTTAGGCTTGTATTTTATGTATTTCTTTAACTTGGAAAATGAGGGCAACATAAAATATGCTCAAATATGACATCTAGTATTTATCATATACTTTATATCATATGCGTAGTTCACGGGTAAAGTATGAGGTTGTGCATGCATGTTGTAGCTGCTGTTATGAAAATGACAAGTGTTATGATGATTTAAGCAATAAAATAGGAAAGTGCTATTTACCATGCTCTAAGAATTCCACCAAAATTCATGTAGCCATGTTACCGTGTAAGTATGCCTATGTGAATTATTCGTGTATTGTGGTTGTTGTTTCATGAAGGGTTTATAAGTGGTCATTTAAATAGGATCAAAAAGTGAAGGAAATAAAAAGGGAATGTTATGCACGCACATACACTCATGGTTGCTCTTGTAAACCCCACTTAGTATATTTAGTTTTTCTATGTCAAAATAAAACTTTGTAAGATTGATGACTCTATGTACTCCACATTCATGTTTCATCCTCATATGACTAAGTTGCAAGTCCATGACCATAAAAGTATTTCATCATTGAAAGGTAGATAGCAATAACTTAATTTAGGTCAGATTGTATGTAACCTATTTACTTAATGCTTGTGTACATTTGGTATGACAATAACGACTGGTAATTTAAGTCTTATCGTGTGTTTCTCTCATGTACTTCGTCTGATATGGATGACTCACTAAGAGGGATTAAACATCACCCCACTCCATGCATGTATCTTAGTAATCCAAATAGCTATTGCTTATTTTATCGGGTCACAGTATTGTCACGTTTCCTTTACGGTCGATGAGTTGATAGTTATATATGTATGATTGTTTGAGTGTATGCTTGCTCTATGTTTATAACAATGCTACTGTCGCAAATGCTAAGAGTGGTAATTCAAACTAGTAGTCCTCTACATGGGTAAATATATGCTTGATTGATTCTTGTTTGCATATGGTAAGATAAATGACAATTTAAGTTAATACTTGAGCAAGTTTTAAATCCATGTGTTCCACTGTGCATATCTAATTGTCCATGTGCATACTTACTTTAGGTTCATAGAGGAACTCGTTGTTTAAGTAGTTTATTAATCGTTTTTGCATCTGTCCACGGAATGAGTGCCCATATATGTGCTTGATGATTATGCATCTCATTCCTTGCATCACCACGCGTATCATCCATGTAGTGGCGCTTATTGCAGATACGTGATCCAAAAACGGGCGCGTGGAACTATCTCAACCAACAGTGATCCAAAAGACCAACTAAGACCCACTCACGACCTGGAGGGCCCATCAGTCGTGTTTGGAAGGAGGAGTTGTCCAAGGGATCAAGGGGTTTCCTGGGGCAAAACCTCACAACCCGGCAAACTAATATTAGCTTAGTTTGTTGGTTTTCGTAAAGTAAAACAAAGGTAGGTAGGACCATGCTTTACCTATCAAATGATTTTGTTGAATGCTTACGCATCTGCATTAGGAGTTGTTTGGAACCCATTTGCATTAGACTCCTTGGCCGCCCTAGCCCTAGCACCTACAATAGAGTGCGTAGGACGAGTATGCCTAGTAATGCTAGGTACGAGTAGACACGAGTGAATGGAGTCACTCGTCGCGTAGGTGATTTTTTTTCAAAAGTCACAAGAACTATTACTATGATGAAAGCTATGAGGATGCTCATGGTTTTAACTCGAGACCGTGCGGAGATATAGTTATATGAGAAAAATGATGATGATGATATGGATGGTATGGTGGACTCCGCCCGAGTCGCATAAGGCCGGTCATTGTTCGCCTATTGGTCGGCATAACATTGCTAGGGTGCTTATCCGGAATCTATGGGCCGGTGAAAGTCTTACTTGTGACGTCTCAAGCAAGGGGCACGTTCCTGCCCACTGGTTGAGATGAAGGTGGCCGCGAAGGCGGGTGTCAAAGGAGGGCAGAACCCGACGTAACCGAGGTACCGCTCCTGCGACAACGCACTCCAGGAGTCAGGCGGGAGTGGTCATCGAACTTGATACGGGACAGGTGGAGATGGGGGAAGCATATGTGGAACGCTGGGAGTTAGTAAGCATATGCCATCCTGGTGCTTCTAGTTATTCCCGAGAATATAAAAATCGATTCGAATCGCTGATGCTCACCAGGTGTGAGAATGCCAATACCACTGACGGGCAAAGTAGTAATCCACTTGAATATGTTGTATTATGAATTCATAGTTTTGAATACTACATGCTTGAATATACATGCTTCACTTTCGGATAACTTATTATTGTACTCATGATTAGTATTATTGATAGGATGAACTAAGTAGCTGTCAAAATCCTACTTCTACACGATAAATCAAGCAACTGTCAATCCTGCCTTCACTTGTTAATTTGATCCTGTTTAAAAATCAATAGCTAAGGATCAAATTCTTAGTAAGCAAGCTTTGCGTCAGCCGTAAGCCAATTCCATTAAGTCCTACTGAGTAATTAGTACTCAGGGTTTGCCCCCACTTTTGGATTAAAGGTACCGACGATAGCTGGACAACTGTGTTGGAGGTGGTAGTGCCGGTGGGCTCAGTGCTATTCGCCTTGTTCGTCTCTACATGAAGATTTGTTGAGTTTCATTTCCGCTGTGAGATGTTTTGAAACGTTTTCGCTACACATGTATATTTTTAAATCGTTTCCGCTATCTTTGAACATGTATTTGACTATTATCTTCGGTTTGTAAACTAAGTCTACTTATTCTCTACTTCAACTGCCTGGGATGATGTAATGTTTTGTGGCTCTTTCGAGGGCTGAATGTGTGTGATGTCGGTATCCTCGGGCGATGGTTTCATCGAGTGCCCTTTTGGGTAGCTCGACAGACTACCGGGTATAGTCTGGCCTAAGTGCACTGCGAGCCAGAGGTGGCGCGTGTGCTTAGTTTGGATTAAGCAGGACGGTTCCGCCACAAAGACCCGGCCTAGGAAGCCTGCAGAATAAAGTTTCCTGGTTTCTGACTTCAAAACCGGGGGAAGCTTCCGGACTACTGGCTATGTGGCGCACATCCAAGTGAGGCGTGGAGAAGAAGAAGATCAAGTCGTCATTGTAGTCGTCCGATTGTATCTTTTCGGTTTGGCCCCCTCCGGGCATTTTTAGAGTAGGGGTCTTAATGTAATTGTGTCGTTTAGGGCCTAGGGTATAAATAGACTTGAGAGGCTCCCTTGGAGCTTATCTTGGCAGCCACAAACCCTAGGATTTCCTAACCCTAGCAGCCAAGGTCCAAAGAGAGAAAATAGAGGTGATTAGCTAGGAGATGAGTGCCTAGTTTAGTCTAATCTTGTCATTAGTGGGAGGATGAAGGGAGGTAGGCTCTAGGGAACTTGTGTAACCTGAATTTCGTGTATAATCCAAGTTTCCTTCCTTGTGAATCCCATGAAGTGAGCAGCAATTTTCGTCCTTCCCATTCCCCTCCCCGTTCTAGTTCGTTTTTGGTTCCAATCCTTGGATTTTGGTGTGTTTCGGTTTGTCCAAGGTTGGGATCTTTCTTTTGCTGGTATTTTGCCTTGCTATGATGTGGTAAATCTCACTAGCTAAGTGCTAGGTTCTTCAAATCACGAGCAAGGGCTGTTCTTGTCGGTTTTCGAGTTTTCGGTGTCAACTCACGTACCTCATGAGATTTGCAATTCCTGTGCAACCCTTGATCTTTTCAAATGGATCTTTTGGGGTTTCCAAGAGTTTTCGTTGAGATTTGACCCCGTTTTGATCGATTCTTCGTAGGGGCTTCGGGCTGTTTTTCTGCTGCAGTTTTGGGCTGTCATCAAGACCTGACCGGACAATCCTTCCATTTGTCTGATCTGGCCAAGCTGACTGTCCGGTCTGCACCCTGTTTTTCCTCTTTTTGGTGAGGTTTGTCCAGTCAAGCTCTGAGAGTTAGACCTGACTGTCTGGTTAGGCCTTGGGTTGGTTTGGCTGCGCGCATGGGGTTTTTCTCTTGTTCGTTTTTCTGCCTAGTCTTAGGGTTTATTTTGTGTTCGGTCTTTGGTCCTTGTTCCGAGTCGTTTTTCCTCGTTTGTGTTGTTGTTTGCTTCAAAATTGTTTTGTGTCAACCACAGCATGCCCATACTCTTCACTCACTGATCTTAAGTGAGGCATGCTTCGGTGTGTTGAGTGGCTAGTGCGCGACACTTGCAAGCTTTGTAGCTTGTCTTGTTTTGTTTGTGCTTTGTTGTGTTCGCTTGTTTTGTTGCGTGCTTTAGTGTTTTTCTGTTTAGGGTTTCTCAATGTGTCCTAGGATTGGTAGCTTGTCTATGCTACGCAACTCTGCACATTAGAAAGGTGTAGTTTTAGGTGTAGTTTGGTTGCTCGTCTTATGTCCGTTCCGTTGGGCGTTAATTCAAGTGCTTCCGCTTTGCACCCGATACGTATCTGTTCAGTGGACGATATCGGGTGTGCTTGTGTTTTCATGAGAGCGCACTTTGGGGGGTTTTGAGTTTGAGTTTTTTGAGTGCTCCTATTCACCCCCTCTAGTCGCACATCTCGGTCCTACAAGTGGTATCAGAGCCGGTTAGGTTTCCTATACCTTAACCGGTGATGAAACCGTAGCGGTGATGACTTACTCCGGAAAAATTCCCGTCCTTGGCTCCGATGGCTATCCCTACTGGAAAGGTAGGATGGAGGCGTTCCTTGTTAGCTAGAGTCAGGACATATGGGATGCTACTCAGAGTACGACTTTTGTGGTGCTTCCAGTCGCTGAGTGTACTACACAGGATATTGTGGCTCGGCATGAGGCGAATGCCAAGGCTGTTAACTTTCTCTTTTTTGGGCTTGGTCCCGTGGATTATGAGAGAGTGAGTCACCTTAAGACTGCGCGTGAGATATGGTTACTGCTTAGTGCACACCATGAGGGTACTGCGACGATTAAGGCTAGGCTTGTGCAGACTTACCGGCGCAAATATGAAAATTTTGTCCAGAAGCCGGGAGAGTCAGTAGACGACTTGTTTGGTCGCTTTCAGTCGATCATCAACAAGTTGCGTGTCAACTCTGCCCCCGCTGAGCTCCTATACATCGATCATCAGCAGGCTGTCTTGTTGTGTATGCTTTGGACAGAAAAGTGTGGGAGATCAAGGTAAACTCAGTCATTGAGTCGGCAGGGTATGATACAATAGGAGTAGAGGCGCTCTATAGCAAGCTCAAGGCCACAGAAGTAGATTACAAGTTGAGGGATTCCCTTGCTTGTACAGGTTCTAAGAGTCTGGCCTTGGCTACCCCTCTAGTGAGTCTGTCACTAACCCCCTTGTTACACAACTTCTCGTTTTCTACTTTGATGTCTATGACAGAGAAGCAGTTGGCGTCGCTTGGGGATGATGAGCTATGTCTGGTGTCTAGTCGCTTTCAGCGCACCTATGACAACCGGATGAGCAAGAAGAGAAGCAAGCGGCGCAAATGCTTCGAGTGCGGAGAGGTCGGCCACTTCAACGCCGAGTGCCCCAGCAAGAACGACTACTAGAAGAAGGGCAAGAGCTACTCCCGTGACTCTGACAAGTACCACTCCGGCAAGCCCAGCTTTGACAAGCATCGCTCCAGCAAGCACGGCTTCTTCAACCGTCCCTTCGGCAAGAAGAACTTCCGGAAGGCTTTCAAGAGCAACCAGAAGGACAATCGGAAGCGGGACAAGTCCTTCTTCGCCGAGATCGGGTTCTGCAGCAGCTAATCTTCTTCATCTTCGTCCTCATCAAGCTCAAGCGATGAGGAGATCACGTATAGGAAGGACAAGAGAAATGATCAAGGAGGTCCAGCTGGCTTGTGATTCGTCTCCACCAAGTCCAGGTGCAAGAACAAGGACAAGAGGAGCTCGGTCTACTCCATGGCGCTTGAGGACAAGGAGAACAAAGATGACGGCAACAACTCTTCTTCCGATGATGAGGTAACTCCTGAGCAAGCCGAAATCCTTGAGATGCTAGAGCAGAACAGCCGAGAGTTGGAAGCTTAGGATAAGATGCTGGAGAAGGCAGCTAAGAAGCAGCAGAAGTTGAAAGCCCAACTTGCTGAGGCTTTAGAGGAGAATGAGAGATTGTGGAGTGTGAGACCCCAACCCAGTGAGATTGAGTGCCCTACCTGCGAGTCTTTCATGACGGAGCTTGGTGACCAAAGAGATAGGTATGCCAAGCGGGTAGAGGAGATAGATGAGCTGAAGGCTGAGCTAGGCAAACTCCAGTCTAAACTGGATGAGCCTACTTTGAGTGGTGAGCTCGAGTGTGAGTCTTGCCCCTGTCTAGCTAGAGAGCTATCTGTGCTAAAGGAGAAGTTTGAGGGGCAGCTCATGGAGCTTGAGGAGCTTAGGGCTAGACCTGCACTGTTGGGTGTGTGTATGGTCTATCCTACCTTGAGAAGTGAGTTAGAGCAGTTGAGAGCTGACCTTGTGGTTTTTTCAGCACCTACTGACACTTGTGAGAACTGCCTAACCCTTAGGATGCAGCTGGTGGATAGGGATGCCACCATTAGGAAGTTGGAGAAAGCTGCTGTGGTTCTCTCCCTAGATTGTGACACCTGTGCTGCCAAGACTGTGGTTCTAGAGGATCTGAGGGAGGAGATGTTGTCTTTAAAAAGTGACAACAATAGGTTGAGAGAGGTGCTCAGTTGGGTATATGCTAGGCAACCCCAACTAGAGATGATCATAGAGAGCACCAAGAGAGCCAAGGGTGAGACGAGTGGTGTTGGGTTTGGAGAGTGCAGTACTTCGGGAGAGAAGAGTGCCCCAGTTAAGATCAAGACGGCACCTACCCAGCCAGGAGAGACTGTTGATGGGGTTTACCATGAGCCACCCAATGCTGCCTCAAAGAAGTAGTACTGGACACCCAAGCCTTCCAAGGCTAAGCTGGACAAGATTGTTGAGGAAGAGCTTAAGCCCGAGAGCAAGAAGGCAGTCCAGCAGCCTAAGGCACCCAAGGCCACAGCACCTAAACCCAAGTCCTAGCCTAACCCAATACCTAGGAGGCCTGTCTACCACTGTGAGTTCTGCCAGCGGAATGGCCACCTATAGGAGTTTTGCTTCAGGAGGAAGCGTGTTGAGAGGCAGGAGAGAGCTTGGGGGAACCAGGATCAGTTCTACCAGGGTGGTAGGCAAGATCCTCCCCACTGCGGTGAGAGGAGAGACCACTTTGCTGGTGGTGAGAGAGGAGGCGGCTTTCAAGCCCGTGCTCCTGGTGGTGAGAGACGCTTTGTCAGTCGAGCTCCTAGTCGTTTTCAGCGCGGCTATGGACCTCATGACCGAGACTTTGAGAGAGCTGTCGATCGGTTCACGTTTTGGAGGTCGTGGTTACCCTGATCGTCGTGATGATTTCTTTGATTGTGCTTACCCCACTTTTGAGCAGATGGCTCGACACTGGTACAATAGTTTTGGTACTAACCCCAGTGCCGGACCATTTGCTCACCGTCGCTTTAGTTGACTTCGCAGGATCGAGACATGGAGGACGTGTGGATCATGGACTCCGGTTGCTCTAGGCACATGACAGGGCACCGCAAATAGTTCTCCAGCTTCAACCCTGTGAGCACCAAGGAGTACATCACATTCGGGGATAATGGTCAAGGTAAAGTGTTGGGTGTTGGTTCTATTTCGCTCTCTGCTAAGCTTTCCCTGAGAGAAGTTGCTTTTTTCCAGAATCTGGGGTTCAATTTGGTCTCTGTTTCGCAACTTCTTGACGAAGGATTTGAGGTTCATTTTAAGAAGGGTGCGTGCTGCGTTCTTGATGCTGAGGAGACCCTTGTTTGCTCTTTGCTGCCTTTTGGTTAGGTTTTTAGGGTCGACCTCACATCTGTTTCTAGCCCTGCTCGCTGTTTGGTTGCTAGTCCTTCTGCTGATATTTGGAAGTGGCATAGGAGGCTTCGTCACTTGAGCTTTGATCTGCTAGTCAGGTTGAGTTCAATGGGCCTAATCTAAGGATTGCCCAAGTTGAGAGCTGCGAAGGACTTAGTATGCCACCCTTGTTGTCATGGTAAGATAGTTACTGCTTCTCACATTCCTGCGTCTCAGGTTGTGACCTCCTATCCGGGTGAGCTACTCCATATGGATACAGTAGGTCCTGCCCGGGTAGCGTCGGTCAATGGGAAGTGGTATGTGCTTGTCATTGTGGACGATTTTTCGTGGTTCTCGTGGGTATTTTTCATGGAGTTTAAGGATGAGGCATTTGGTTTTGTTCGGGATCAGGTACTGAGGTTGAGAAATGAGAGTCATAAGGCCATGAGGGCTATCCGCAGTGACAATGGCGGAGAATTCAGAAACTCTCGGTTCAAAAACTTTTGTCGTGACCTAGGTCTTGAGCACCAGTTTTCTTCTCCATATACCCCACCACAGAACGGTGTTGTGGAACACAAGAACCGCACACTTGTTGAGATGGCACGGACGATGCTCGATGAGCATAGGACTCCGAGGTGTTTTTGGGCTAAGGCAGTAAATACGGCCTGTTACATTGCGAACCGGATCTTCTTGCGAGCCTTCCTTGGGAAGACCTCGTATGAACTACGGTTTGGTAGACAGCCCAGTATCAAGCATTTGCGAGCGTTTGGCTGCAGGTGCTTTGTGCTTACGAAGGTGGGGCATTTGGACAAGTTTGAGTCTCGTTGTTTGGATGGAATTTTTCTGGGGTATGCTTCTAGTTCTAGGGCTTTTCGTGTGTGGATTTTAGAGGCCAAGCATGTTGTTGAGACTTGTGTGGTTTCTTTTGATGAAACTATGCCCTGCACAACCCCTGCATTTGAGCTTTCAGGTGATGATGAAGAAGGCACTCCCATCTTTGAGGATGAGGAAGGTGCGGTTGATGATGGTGATGCAGGAGCTGTAGCTCCTGCCCCCTTGGCTACGAGCTCTGATGATGATGGATGACCCTTGCCTACGGCTTCCTCCTCACTCCCCCGACGACAAGCTCATGCAGAGGCTGGACCCGCTAAGGACGCAGGAGAGGTGACCTCCGAGATTGTTCCATCTCGGCAGGTCCAACGGGATCACCCTCCACACAGGATGATTGGAGACATTCACCAGCGTGTCACACGCTCGTCGGTTGCTTCTCTAGCCTTTTTCTCCCATGCATATGTTGCTTCTTTTGAGCCCCAGGATGTGTCACATGCATTATCTGATCCTAACTGGATGAACGCCATGCATGAGGAGTTGGAGAATTTTGAGAGAAACCATGTCTAGGATTTAGTGGAGCCTCCACCAAACTGTCGTCCTATAGGTACCAAGTGGGTTTTCAAAAACAAACAGGGTGAGAATGGGATGGTTGTGAGGAACAAAGCGAGATTGGTAGCCCAGGGTTTCTGTCAGAAGGAGGGGATAGATTATGTGGAGACCTTTGCCCCTGTAGCTCGTTTGGAAGCCATTAGGATTTTGCTTCCCTTTGCGGCCTCTAAAGGCTTCAAATTGCAGCAAATGGATGTCAAGTCTGCTTTCCTGAATGGGTTCATAGAGGAGGAGGTATATGTAAGACAACCTCCTGGCTTTGAGAGTGCTAGATTTCCAGACCGGGTGTATAAGTTGAGGAAAGCCCTTTATGGTCTGAAGCAAGCTCCTAGAGCTTGGTATGCTAGGTTGAAGAGTTTCCTGCTCAAGTCTGGGTTTGTGATGGGTTCAGTAGACAAGACCCTATTTTTGTTGAGTCGTGGCAGTGACACCCTGATAGTTTAGATATATGTTGATGACATAATCTTTGGTGGTTCATCTCGCGCTTTGGTGTCTAGTTTTGCTGAACAGATGAGCAGGGAATTTGAGATGAGTCTTATGGGTGAGCTCCAGTTCTTCCTCGGGCTGCAAATCAAGCAAGGCCTTGAGGGTACCTTCGTCCATCAAGCCAAGTATACAAGGGACATACTCAAGAAGTTTAACATGGATGACTCTAAACCCATGACAACTCGTATGAGTACAAACACGGCGCTTGCTGCTGATGAAGATGGGGAGGCGGTGGACCAAAAGGAATTTCGAGGGATGATCGGCTCACTTCTGTACCTAACGGCGACCAGGCCGGACATTCAGTTCGCGGTCTACCTTTGTGCGCGTTACCAGGCTTCTCCTAGGACTTCTCACCGTCAAGCGGTGAAGCGCATTTTCAAGTATCTGAAATTCACTCCTGAGCTTGGTCTTTGGTATTTCTCAGGTTCTTCTCTTTCTCTTAGAGGGTTCTCAGATGCTGACCATGCTGGCTGCCGGATTGATCACAAGTCAACCTCCGGCATATGCCAACTCTTAGGAACCTCTCTTGTCTCTTGGTCCTCCCACAAGCAAGCTAGTGTAGCTCTTTCCACTACTGAAGCAGAATATGTTGCTGCTGCTAGTTGCTGCTCCCAGCTCTTATGGATGAAAGCCACCCTTAGTGATTTCGGCCTTAGGTTTGCAAAAATCCCTCTTCTAGTTGACTCGACTTCTGCTATCTCTGTAGCTAAGAACCCCGTCTTGCACTATAGAACCAAACACATAGACGTAAGGTTTCACTTTCGGAGAGATGACTATGAGAAGGGAGACATAGACTTAGTCCATGTAGTATCTGCAAACCAGTTGGCTGATATCTTTACCAAGCCCCTAGAGTTTGATGCTTTTACGCGTCTGAGAGGTGAGCTTGGAGTGTGCTATCCCTTTTAGTCAGGGATAGTATGCTATTCCTTTTAGTAAGGAATAGCTTCTGTAGTTTAGTTTTTGCTTTTATCTTGCTTTTATTTCTCTTTGGTTCTTTTGCATATTGTATCATATCATGCATTGCATTGTATCATATGCATTTTCTCTACACTAGCACTAGAGCTCTTTTGGAATGATAAGTTAGTACTTGCTTGTGCTAGATTGTACAGATGCATGCTTGATCATGGTTGGCTAAGCTCTCTTGAGTCTGTTGGTCATTTTATTTTTTGCAAATCAAAAACCATGATCACCATTTGATTTGGCTACCTAGCATGTGTAGGATTGTTGAATGCTATGCTATCTTTTTATACCTGGATATGCTAGTTGTATGCCTTTGCTAAGTTAATGCCTAAGCTTTTCTGAATATGCTAAGTTCACACCTGGATATGCTAGTTGTATGCCTAAGTTAATGCTTAAATTGAAATCTGAATCAAAATGCTTACAAGTGGTGTCTTATGTGATGAATTGAGAAAGATCCAGGTGGGTTTGCTTGTCACACTGATCTAGTTCGAGACAGCTTGCCTTTGCACTTTGAAATGAACTTGGACTAGGCTGTGTATGATCAAAACCTTGTCTTAAGCTTCTGATGGTTATATAACCTAGGCTTGGCATTGGTTGGTAAGAAGTGGCAAAAGACAAGTAAATAACCCCTGGCACAAAAAAAAACTTGCTTATGAATACAAATGTCTAAATCTGAAATTTGCAAGTCTCTAAAATGCTTATGGCTAGTTGTATATGCTTTGGTTAATAGTAGTACACCTTGTATGCATTGCTAGCATCTTGTTGTTCATGCCTATCTTACTAGGTACTATTCATGTTGGTGATGCTTTCTTTTCATTCACCCTAAAAACAAGCTTACTCTTGATATATGTAAGATAGATTCATTTGAGCTTGTTGTATGCTTTCTTGCCCTCACTTGCTCTGTATGCTAGAACTTGTGATTACTAGCTTTCGATCCCTTCTGAGCTCTTTCAGTTACACTCCTTGCATTTCATGGCATATTTTGAGGGGGAGTTGTCTAGTTCAGGGGGAGTTGAGTTCAAGGAACCCTTGATGTGTCCATTGTCAACAAGGGGGAGAAATTAGTGCACTTCCAAAGGGGAGATTTTAAAAATATGGACAAGGGGGAGAACTCAGGAGAGATTTAGTTGAGGGGGAGCTTTGCACTCATTTTGCATTTGTGAGGATGCATTTTAGTGGGAGTTGAGCTTTTAACATGCTCTTTGCATCGGTGCGTTGAGCCTTTTGCCTCTGTCTTGAGGAGCCGATGCTTTCTTTCCTTTTTGCTTCAAGCTGCCTTGTGTTTTGCCTTTGTTTGGTTTTTGGCAGCTTGAGCATTTCTTTTCTTTCTTTCTTTTTCGGTTCTACGCTTTTCTCTTGTTTTTGTTCTATTTCAGGTTACAGGTTGAAGGTGTTGACAATGCACTCATCAAGGGGGAGATTGAGAGCCAATGGACCGGCCTCATTGCTCTCCTGGTGTGATGAGTGATTGTCAACGAGCTCAAGCCCTCTGATGGACTGGAGGCCCTCCGATGGACTGGAGGTAGATGATGAAGACCTCGATGGACTGAGGCAAAAGCCCTCCAATGGACCAGAGGCAATGCTCGGCGTCGGTCGGTCATGGGAGCTCGGTACACGGAGGGGCGGTTCAGCAACGGTGGTGTAAGCCCTCCGATGGACCGCGAGGTGACACCGATGGACTGGAGAAGCCAGGTGCCACCGTGGTGCTCCAACCCGAGTGCATGGTGCAAAGGCGTGCGAGGGAGGCTTTGGCGGCTTCAGCTCAAAACCGCCACCCAAGTTCAAATGACTTGTGGGCTGGGCTCCGACTCGCCAAGATAGAAGATTGGGCCAAGACCCGGCCTAGGAAGCCTGCAGAATAAAGTTTTCCAGTTTCTGACTTCAAAACCGGGGGAAGCTTCCGGACTACTGGCTATGTGGCACATATCCAAGCGAGGCGTGGTGAAGAAGAAGATCAAGTCGTCATTATAGTCGTCCAATTGTATCTTTTCGGTTTGGCCCCCTTTGGGCATTTTTAGAGTAGGGGTCTTAATGTAATTGTGTCGTTTAGGGCCTAGGGTATAAATAGACATGAGAGGCTCCCTTGGAACTAATCTTGGCAGCCACAAACCCTAGGATTTCCTAACCCTAGCAGCCAAGGTCCAAAGAGAGAAACAAGAGGTGATTAGCTAGGAGATGAGTGCCTAGTTTAGTCTAATCTTGTGATTAGTGGGAGGATGAAGGGAGGTAGGTTCTAGGGAACTTGTGTAACCTGAATTTCGTGATTAATCCAAGTTTCCTCCCTTGTGAAACCCATGGAGTGAGCAGCAATTTTCGTCCTTCCCTTTCCCCTCCCCGTTCTAGTTCGTTTTTGGTACCAATCCTTGGATTTTGGTGTGTTTCGGTTTCTCCAAGGTTGGGATCTTTCTTTTGCTGGTATTTTGCCTTGCTATGATGTGGTAAATATCACTAGCTAAGTGCTAGGTTCTTCAAACCACGAGCAAGGGCTATTCTTGTCGGTTTTCGAGTTTTCTGTGTCAACTCACCTACCTCACGAGATTTGCAATTCCCGTGTAACCCTTGATCTTTTCAAATGGACCTTTTGGGGTTTGCTAGGGAAGGTCCTCAGGATTGACCATGCAAATTTTTGTGAAGTTTCATTGAGATTTGACCCCGTTTTGATCGATTCTTCGTAGGGGCTTCGGGCTGTTTTTCTGCTGCAGTTTCGGGCTGTCATCAAGACCTGACTGGACAATCCTTCCATTTGTCCGGTCTGGCCAAGCTGACTATCTGGTCTGCACCCTGTTTTTCCTCTTTTTGGTGAGGTTTGTCCGGTCAAGCTCTGAGAGTTAGACCTGACTGTCTGGTTAGGCCTTGGGTTGGTCTGGCTGCGCGTGTGGGGTTTTTCTCTTGTTCATTTTTCTGCCTAGTCTTAGGGTTTATTTTGTGTTCGGTCTTTGGTCCTTGTTCCGAGTCGTTTTTCCTCGTTTGTGTTGTTGTTTGCTTCAAAATTGTTTTGTGTCAACCACTGCATGCCCATACTCTTTACTCACTGATCTTAAGTGAGGCATGCTTCGGTGTGTTGAGTGGCTAGTGCGCGACACTTGCAAGCTTTGTAGCTTGTCTTGTTTTGTTTGTGCTTTGTTGTGTTCGCTTGTTTTGTTGCGTGCTTTAGTGTTTTTCCATTTAGGGTTTCTCAATGTGTCCTAGGATTGGTAGCTTGTCTATGCTACGCAACTCTGCACATTAGAACGGTGTAGTTTTAGGTGTAGTTTGGTTGCTCGTCTTACGTCCGTTTCGTTGGGCGTTAATTCAAGTGCTTCCGCTTTTCACTCGATACGTATCTGTTCAGTGGACGGTATCGGGTGTGCGTGTGTTTTCGTGAGAGCGCACTTTGGGGGTTTTGAGTTTGAGTTTTTCGAGTGCTCCTATTCACCCCCCTCTAGTCGCACATCTCGGTCCTACAACCATGCAGCTAGAGCCCGAGATAGAACCAGGAAGAAACAGTATCTCTGGAGTCATGACTCACGTCCAACGATGCCGAGCAAAGGAGCAAATCCGCAAGGCCAATGAGGATGCACAGCAGCCAGGAGCTACACCTGCATGTGCTCATCCCAGCACACCAGCTTGACAAGCCAACCCACAGGGTTCCTGGCACAGCTCGTGGAACTCCATTGTGCCCTCCGCCAACCCGACACCATCGTATCACAGCGGAGGTGAGTACTCTTATGGTCATGGTGCAGATCCGTCCCATTCTGCCCGCCACACCGGTGGCGAACTCGATGGGAACTTCACCGCCCTCTTTGGGGCGTTAGATCTCCAGGAGCATCGCACCTTGGGGATGATGGACAGCCTCGCCGACATTCAGCAGCAAGTGAGCTTCATTGAAGCTTGGGGAGGGGGGAGAACCAACAGCTAAGGTATGTGTGTTCCAGCATCACCTTGTTCATCCCTGTACCTGTCTAGTTCTATCTGCTTTACCGTGAGAGAAATGCCCGTTGTATCTTTTAATTCTAGTAGTTTTATTTTACCTTAAAAAATATAAAAAAGTGTGTATCCTAATAAATAACTCCCATGCATAAATGTTAAATTCGCTTGCTAGCTTCGTTTTGGAAATGATGAATAGTTGCTTTATCAAGTGAATAGTTTAATTCTTGCATGGCAACTTATGCTTAGCTTAGTCCTATGTTGGTGAATAAAGATAAGTAAACCAAAAGTTTTACCTTGTGGGTGCCATTTGTGATAACAAGCCTAAGTTGTTATGAGATCATGATATGACCTAAATTTGGGATGATTCTTTTATGTTCCTAGTAAGATGAATATCTCAGGTTTTTATCTTTGAAAATAACAAAATAAAGCTCCCCATGGTTAAAAAGTCCTACCAGAGCCAAATATGCTTTACATGTTCAAAACCAGCTACAAAGAGCTACTTAGATATGTTTTGAGCTTTGTCAAATTTTGAGTCTCATCGAGTAGAAATATCATTTTCTGTTGATAGCTGGAGTATAAAATAAATGCAAGTGATCCATTCCGGACTTTGCATCCACCAAAGTCTCCAAATACTTCTCATAATTGTGGCGGAACCGTCCTGCTTAATCCAGACTAAGCACACCTGCCACCTCTGGCTCGCAGTGCACTTAGGTCAGACTAAACCCGGTAGTCCGTCGAGCTACCCAAAAGGGCACTCGATGAAACCGTCGCCCGAGGATACCGACATCACACACATTCAGCCCTTGAAAGAGCCACAATAGATTACATCATCCCAGGCAGTTGAAGTAGAGAATAAGTAGACTTAGTTTACAAACCGAAGATAATAGTCAAATACATGTTCAAAGATAGCGGAAGCGATTTAAAAATATACATGTGTAGCGGAAACGTTTTAAAACATCTCACAGCGGAAATGAAACTCAACAAATCTTCATGTAGAGACGAACAAGGTGAATAGCACCGAGCCCACCGGTACTACCACCTCCAGCACAGTTGTCCAGCTATCGTCGGTACCTGTAATCCAAAAGTGGGGGCAAACCCTGAGTACTAATTACTCAGTAGGACTTAATGGAATTGGCTGACGGCTGACGCAAAGCTTGCTTACTAAGAATTTGATCCTTAGCTGTTGATTTTTAAACAGGATCAAATTAACAGGTGAAGGCAGGATTGACAGTTGCTTGATTTATCGTGTAGAAGTAGGATTTTGACAGCTACTTAGTTCATCCTATCAATAATACTCATCATGAGTACAATAATAAGTTATCCGAAAGTGAAGCATGTATATTCAAGCATGTAGTATTCAAAACTATGAATTCATAATACAACATATTCAAGTGGATTACTACTTTGCCCGTCAGTAGTATTGGCATTCTCACACCTGGTGAGCATCAGCGATTCGAATCGATTTTTATATTCCCGGGAATAACTAGAAGCACCAGGATGGCATATGCTTACTAACTCCCAGCGTTCCACATATGCTTCCCCCATCTCCACCTGTCCCGTCTCAAGTTCGATGACCACTCCCGCCTGACTCCCGGAGCGCGTTGTCGCAGGAGTGGTACCTCGGTTACGTCGGGTTTTGCCCTTCTTTGACACCCACCTCCGCGGCCACCTTCCTCTCAACCAGTGGGTAGGAACGTGCCCCTTGCTTGAGACGTCACAAGTAAGACTTTCACCGGCCCATAGATTCCGGATAAGCACCCTAGCAATGTTATGCGGACCAATAGGCGAACAACGATCGGCCTTATGCGACTCGGGCGGAGTCCACCATACCATCCATACCATCATCATCATTTTTCTCATATAACCATATCTCCGCCCGATCTCGAGTTAAAACCATGAGCATCCTCATAGCTTCCATCATAGTAATAGTTCCTGTGACTTTTGAAAAACCACCTACGCGACGAGTCACTCCATTCACTCGTGTCTACTCGTACCTAGCATTACTAGGCATACTCGTCCTACGCACTCTATTGTAGGTGCTAGGGCCAGGGCGGCTAAGGAGTCTAATGCAAATGGTTTCCAAACAACTCCTAATGCAGATGCGTAAGCATTCAACAAAATCATTTGCTAGGTAAAGCATGGTCCTGCCTACCTTTGATTTGCTTTAAGAGAACCAACAAACTAAGCTAATGTTAGTTTGCCGGGTTGTGAGGCTTTGCCCCAGGCAACCCCTTGATCCCTTGGACAACTCCTCCGTCCAAACACGACTGATGGGCCCTCCAGGTCGTGAGTGGGTTTTAGTTGGTCTTTTGGATCACCGTTGGTTGAAGTAGTTCCACGCGCTCGTTTCTGGATCACGTATCTGTAATGAGCGCCACTATATGAATGCCATGCGTGATGCAGTGGATGAGATGCACGAATATCAAGCACACACGTTGAACAGTCATTGCATGGTTAGACAGAAAGGTGATTGACAACCATTCAATCAAGATCACCCTTGTGGACATAAAGCTAACATAACCCATATAATTAGAGACATGCAATACAACACTCGAACTAATGCATGAGCAAGATATCAATTTAGATTGTTTGTTATCATTTCATGTGCAAGCAAAACAGCAGGGGAGTATACATGCACACACAGGGGAATATTCACTAATGGCATCACACATTCCGGTTATCTAATGGATTAAGGCTCTATATGAACCTTAAGTGTTTTACACAGCAAATGAGTTCATCTTCCAATCAAGTATGGCATAGACAACAGTAGATAGCGTGCAGCTAGAACTCAACTCACGTGCATGATGATATCAATAATCAACAAACACTATCCTCATATTTAAATAACACATGCCTACTTTATGAATAAAAACGTTACTTGTGTTCGTGTAGTTAGACGATTCCAAACGAGCTCAGATTTTTGTGACATGTAGTTTTCTAATGCATTATGCTACTATCAAAATTTCAGCCATAAAGGAGTTATAAATTAATTATGAGAATTCTAACAAGTTATCACCCCTATAGCTTCTCATATTTTTCATAAATTATAGGAATGGTTTCCGAAGGTGAAATTTTACCAATGAGCTATACTCAGCATGGACTGCATGTACAAAAATTTACAAATTAAAACTCCCAAGTTTGACAGGACATCTATTTCCTATATCTTAATCCTATGTGAATTCAAGATGTACATATAAACAGTATAAATAGCCCTCTAGAATATATTTTCTGGACTCTATGCATCAACATTAAGCTACCAAATTTTCCAAAGAATTTTCCTAGCTACTTATGACCACTTTTTTTAATTATCATTTCCAACATGTATCATTTTGTCATTTTCAAATCACCAATTAAACTTTACATGCACAACTTCATATTTCACCAGTTAGCTACTTATACTACCCAAAGTATATGAAAAATGCTAGAGAGTTAATTTGAGTACATTCCATGTAGCCTCCCATTTCTAAGTTGAATAAATGCACATAACACATGTACAAGGGTAAAAGGGTAATTAAACAACAAGTGCTAGGGCCACAAAAATTCACATAGTGCTATAATGCCACAAGAAAGCTACTGCCCAAGTTTCATGCCATTCGGAATTCATTTAGGTCACTTTTGTCATTTATCCTATTTAATCATGCATGCAACAAACCAAGGGCAAAACAGACCTTTCACACCTCCGCATCATACCAATCACGTAGATCTACTCAAGAGGAGTCTAACGCAACTGAGTTTGTCCATTTTGTATTTTTCTGTGATTTTATATGATTTTCCAAAGTGTAATTCAGTGCAAAGAAATGAGACCAGGGACGTAGACGCAATTAACCGTATACATCAGGGGCTAGCAAACAAGTTCCTCAAGACACAGTCGACATTAAGAGCAAAACCCGCGTTTCTCGGGGCTAGATCTGCAAGATTGCAAGAGCTCGGGTTAAAATGTGAAACGCCAGATGATCTAGGGTCTAACCTGCAATTTTCGCGAGACACAGTAAATAGTGAAATAATACACAGAAATTTGAGGGGCTTAAATGCAAAACTTCTTCTTCTTCTTCTACCTTGGGCCGGCGGGGAATGACGCGCGACGGCCCGCGTTCCGGCGCTTGCGCCGGCGGCGATGGGGCCGACCTTAGAGCCGAGCGGGTCGAGGAAGATGTGCCTAGGCTCGAGCTACCCCGTGAGGTAGACCTCGTCGCGGTTGGTGGAGCGAGGAGACGACGCGAGGCCGGTGAACCGAAGGCCCACGGCGCGGCGGTGCGCGGCGGCGCCGGCTCGGTTTGGACGCAGCAGCGGGGGAGAGGGGTCACGGCCGGGCCCATGAGCTGCGCGGGGACGAGGCGAACCCAGAGAAGGCGGAGTGGAGGCGCGGAGACGGGCCGAGGGTGGCTCCCGACGGCGAGGGTTCGGCGGCAATGGTGGCCGGCGTGGCGTGCGTGTGGGGAAAAGGGCTAGAGGCAGATAGGAGCCTCAAGGAGGGGGCGAATCGGTGGAGGATGGTGGGCCGCGCGTGGTGGTTGTGCGGGTTGGGGAAGAGGAGGACGGGAGATGGGCTGAGGGAGATGGCGTCGCACGAGAGCTTCAAGTCTCGGCCATGGCGGGCGTGCGGCTCTGGGCAGAGAGACGGGCGTGGGACTGAGGGCGAGAGAGTGAGCGAGGAGAGGATGAACGGAGCCACGTTCTCGTCTAGGTGAAGAAGGCGGTCACGGGCAGAGGCATGCCGGGGCGCGGCCAGCGCGTGGCCATGGCGGCCAAAGCGCCGGTGCGCGTCGTCCGCGTGGCGCGGCTCGGCAGAGTGCGGTGCGCGCCGGTTGGGGGAAGAATGGAGGAGGTCGCGCATGGACCGAGTCCGGTGAGCCGGTGAGACCGACCGGTGGGGCCGGACAGGGAAAATGAGAAGGGTCCATTGGACCGGGTTCGCGAGGGGTGCAGGTGGTTTTTGCAAAACCAGGGGCAACGGTGGTTTGCGTCTCGGCTGATTCCGCGGGCTGACAGGCGGGCCCCACATGTCATTGAGACGAAGGAAAACGAAAATGCTAAAAAATAGAAAAGGAAGGTTTGACTGCAGAGACACTCATTTTAAAACCGTGTTTTTAAACAACCTACAGGGCGATTTTGGGAAAACTCCAATTGGAAGAAATGTTGTACTCTTTGATATCCACAACTTTGTCAAAAGCCATGGTGTCATGTTCTGTGTAACAAAGTGGTTTAAATTTGAATTTAGCTTGCTGTCCCTGGTTTGACCAACTGAAACCCTCAGCTTAGAAATTTTTAAAAGTCCATTTTGTGACCACTTTCATAAAAGAGTTTTATATCAATCTTGTTCAGAATTTTATGAGCTACAACATTCTCAATATAACCATTTCAATATTATGGCTGTAAGACCAAGAAAATTTGAATTTACTACACAGGTCAGGTTTGGACAGATTTCATGTGTTGACAGAAAAGGACCAAAAACACTATGCAAATCACTATGCATGTCAACACTCCAATTACAAAGTTGTTCCTAATAAAATTTTCTACAAGTTTGGTATATAAAGTTTGGCTTGAATCACCACATATTTTGAATTACAAGCACAAACATTGTTGAGGGTTTGGTAAAACTGCAGCTTTAGTTTAAGTAGAGTCTTTCTTGTTTCCAACTTTTGAAGTATCAAATGAAGTCAAATCACTTCCACAATAGGTGCATTTGAAAGGTGATAAGTTCAATTCCATTTCATAGAAAGGAAGATTTTGAAGTTGTATAGTGAAATCAAAAGTAATCTCAGATCCAAGTTCGGGAAGGGCTGAAATTCAGACTTGGGAAAAATATTACAAGTGTAGGCTCTCTTGGTTGATTTTTCCAGAGAAATGTGGTGCCATTTATAGTAGGTTAATGACAGATTTAATCCATGTCCAGTGTAACAAAAGGGTAGTCCATAACCCATACAACAACTTTGACAATGGAGTTGAGCTCAGGTGCTTAATGAATTAGAAAGTTTTATTAGGGTCCGAATCTGTTCACGATCACAACTGGCACTTATCATGAAACTTTGGGTTTGATCTTTTTAAACCCCCTGTCTCTAGATTTTTGATCATTGTCTAACAGAAAGGTTTAGGGCTACTTTCTTATCCGAGGTTTGGCATTTGGTGTAGAGCTCCAAAGCATGTGAGTGTTGACTTATTCAACCACGAAATGTGTGGCCTTGTATCTTGTGTAGAAAATTTTGATTTAGTGGCTCCTCCACATATTTCTCACTACTCTCTAAGCATGGTTTAGTCTTAATCCATTATTAGCTCTCTCTAACTGTGTGTTAAGGCTCTTGAAATGCCAGGGGCATCACAACAATCCCCTAGCCTTCAAATCTCAAGGAGTAAGGGTATGGAGCCCAAAAGAAAAATGCATGCAAAAGCATGGCAAAAAAAATGCGTGCAAATGCACGGCAAAATGAAAAGCATGCAAGTTCAAGCATGGCAAAAAGAAATAAAGCTCTATACCCAATCCAAATCTATAAAAGGCTACAAGGGATGAAAATTTAGAGAAGGAGACAACTTGTTCCACCACTCATACTCCAGTGATCAAAGAGAAGAAATGACAGAGTACACTCTTTGGTCCAATCTTTGGCTTAGCAAAATAAGCATTCTAAGTGTGCCACATTCTCCCCCACCTAAAGCTCCATAAAAGCCTTAGTGTAGAAAAATGTTGGCCAAAATCATGGCCTTTGGTGAGGAGACACTTCTGAGCGATCGAGAGTACCAAGGGGAAGCTTATGTTTGTTTTGAAAATCTTGAAAACACCTGAGAAGGACATCCAAAAAGAATGAGTTAGAATCAATCCTGCAAACAAGTTGTTCTGTCTCTCAACCGCCCAAGGCAAGGTAAGGAAAAAGATGCACCACAGGTATGACCGGGGTGAGGTTTGATTATTTCACTACTTGGGGCAAAAGTTTGAGTATCTAGTTGCTTATAAGAAGTTTCCTTCGCTTGGATATTGCAGCAACTCCTGATCCACTTTCAGTCTTAGCTTTGCTCGAGGACGAGCAAAAGTCTAAGCTTGGGGGGGTGTTGACGGTCGTTATCTCACGATTTCAATCGTCAATTATCCACCAAATGAAGCTAAACAAGTGAAATATATGGACTAACCCTTGCTACTAATGAGTTCCACAAGATGTACATGAATATTTGGATGCAGGTACCAAAAATCACTCAAAAAGGTTGGATATGCACCAAATATCAAAGATGGGCACCATTGGTGACTGGGCCATGACCGCCCGACCATATACCATGGCCGGCCGACCATGGTTGGTGGCCGCCCGACTACCCTCCAGGGTGGAATTGGGTCTACGACCACGTGGAATGGTCACTTGACCACTTCATGTGCCATGTCATCGATCCGGTGTCAAACAAACACAAAATGGTGAAGATCCAACCAAGAGAGCATCTAATGTATCTAAGGGTCACAAAGTGTGACGAGGATTGGTGATGTCAAGGATCCGAGGAAAGCAACATGCAACGAATCGGAGGCAGACACGTGGCCGCCCGACCACGTGCCATGGCTAGCCGACCACCCATCGACGCATTTTTCATGTGCAACCAACCGTCCTAACTGCCAACCGACGTGGGGGAGCAAGCTCAGCCGTTGGATCAACTATAAGGCGGTGGATCCCATGGCCGCCCGACCATGGGGGGTGGCCGCCCGACCACCCACCTAGGTCGGCCGGCCCCCGACTTGGTCTCTCCACCGACCTAGTACACATATAAATACCCTCCTCACTTTCTAGGCTATAAATAGACCCCGGGAGCTCATTTGCAAGGTGTGGAGTAGAGAAGAGTTGAGTTGAGAGTTCTATCTAAGAGTGCTTCACTCTTTTCTTAGTAGTTAGGATAGTCTTGGGAGTTACAGTTGAGTCGAGCTTTGCCTCGGAGTCTCCGGAGTTATCTTTGAGTCTGTGGTAAAACTCTTGTATCTTTTGGATTCAGATTATCTTCAATATAATTCAGTTATATTTTACTTTATTTCTATCTCCTGCAACTGTGGTGTACCTTTATTTTCCATACTTGCTAGGCTTAGATTATGTTTCACTTAGTTATTAGTTATTCAAGTCTTGTTATTCTTGCGGGTGCTATAACTCAACTCTAGACTTAAATGCTAGGCTTTGGCTAGATCCTCTCCTTTGATCAAGGACGATCTATCGTTGTTCAAGCTTTGCTTGAACACGTTTATAGCTTGCCATCCTCTCCACGCAGCTTTGCTTGGTAGCCCCACTCGGTGACAGCGTGTGGTGTGCCTGTGTAGTCCAGGCCCGTCGTTCGGGAGGCCCGTAGGTGTTAGCTAGACTCTCTTTGGGTACCTACTATCTACCCCCTGGTACCCTCGAGACTCTGGAATTTCGCTCGATGCAAGACCCTGGCTTGTTTACTTGAATAGCTTTGTTAGACACGGATAATCTTTGCAGCTGATTAGAATAGAGTTTGGTGACTTTATCTCACTCATTGTCCTCCCAAGCAACTATACCTTTCTACAGATAGCTTAGATAGATATCCTCCTCCACTATACACCTATTTTTTTCACGTTTACCCCTATTCAACTACTAGTTGGTATAATTTATCCAAGTTTACATTTCATTCGATTTGAGTTTATTCAATTACACTCTTGAGCCTACATCTTTCCTGTGGAAATTTACGATACTCGAAATACTCTGAGTGAAAGGCTACAGCGGTCTCCGTGCGCTTGCGGAGTAAAACCTATAAAGGCTAAGAGACACCAACATAGGCCAAGCCTCAAAACTAGCCGTTGGGAGCCTTCTTCTCTTCTCTGTGTGACCATCACACCGTCCGATGGTAGGACCATCGGACCGTCCGATGGTGGCTTCCCAAGTAGCCATTGAGTCGACCGTTGGAACCTTAGATGACCGTTGAGACCATCGGACCGTCCTCTGGTACGAACATCGGACCGTCCAATGCATGGAACACCGTGGTCGAGCATTTATTGAGCGTTCTGTCTAACTCGTCCGATGGACCATAGGACCGTCCGATGGTCCTGTCCGATGGTCCTTTTTGTTTCTCCTTCCATGCTGCCTAGATGGTCCAATGGTATCGTCTGATGGAACCGTCCGATGGTCCTGTCTGATGGTCCTTTTTGTTTCTCCTTCCTTGCTGCCTAGATGGTCCAATGGTATGCCCGATGGTATCGTCCGATGGTCCCTTTTCTTGCTGATTTCAGGCTTTTCTTCATCCTTTTGCTTTCTACTTTGAGGTGTTTGTTCCCCACACTGATGAGGACATGCCCGCCAAGGATATGACCAAGGCCCAATAAAAGATGGAACCACAAGCCCAATCAACATTAAAGTCCAATTTATTCGCGAGCCCGGTTCGGACTGCTGGAGTAGGCCTCACGAAAACGGACGCCCAGGCCACATACGGGCTCTGTTTCGGATGTTCTACATGTCGACAGAAATCTAAGAAGATAACCTTTCCAACCCACCTAGTTCCACACCTTTTGGGCTTCGGAGTCGACAGGAAATTGCGTCGCAAGTTGACGTTCAAAATCTGTCAGGGTGCTGCAACGCCGGTTGTTGGCCTCGAATGCCTTGTACGCCATAGGGTTGCTCGGCCACCCCCTTGTCCAACCCCTATATAATCAGTAGCCGTCATTAGGTTAGGTTTTGGGTTTTGCTTAGATTATTCTGTCGTTATGAACAGTTTCGCCATGTGAGAATACTCCGGTTTGTGAAACCCCAACTTGTGAGCTTAATCCTTTCTATTTGCAATTTCAGTTTGCATCTACCATGTTCTTGCTTGTGTTCTTCGATTCGCAAGCAAGGATAAGCCTTCGTGGCAAGGTCAATCGTGTGTGCACGGTTGATAACCAGAGGAGACGTGGTGCTGCGGTTGCAGGGTTCGAATCGTATTGATTGGAAGCCGAGTCGTGTCTGTCGTGCTTCGGCAAATCGATAGTTATTGCCACCTGACGGAAGATCGGGAACCCCCGTTCCCATCAAGTGGTATTCAGAGCAAGGTTTTACCGTCAGGTTTGCTTGCCGTTATCCTTAGTGGATTAGTTTTGTTTCGTCCCATAGCCCACAAAAAGCCGTATAAAAGTTAGGGTTTGTAGCATATCTTGTCCTATCGCCATGTTTAGCCTTTGCATCTTTTGATTTTTGAGTCTACATCATTGAGTTTGTGTCCATAGTCGTGGTCTTGTTGGTAGTTTAGATCTTATTCTTAGATTGGTTTGAGTTTTGCATCGTGTCACTGTGTTCTTTTCCATCACGTCTTCGCGTCCAGTTCGGAATTGTTTCTGTTCAGTTCGGTGTTTTGACAGTATCTCCCACATACAAACTCGGATTTTAGTTTTCTAGTACTTTCTGGAAAGCTTGAGAGATTTTCTACAACTTTGTCAACTGCGACGTTTTAGAAAAAATCGTTATCAGGGCCTAATCTGTGTTGGAAGAAAATCTCTTCGTGACGCAGAAATTTCTGAACGGTCTGTATTTCGGGGTCCATATCTCCTGCTTCGTTTATCCAAAATAGGTGTTCCACGTATTTTATAGAAAGAGAAAAAGTGTATCTACAACTTTTGTGTTGTAAGTTCTAGCATTCGAGGTCATTAAGAGTGTGAAATCGTATGTGCAAGTTTGGGTAAAACATCTGTGATTCACAGACGAAAGTTTTGTGACAGTGTGGTGTTGTATCTCGCTTTGCGGCACTTTTGAGAAAAAAAAGAAAGCAAAAGACAAGTGCATAAAAAAGAAACCAAAAGGAAAAAAATCAGAAGTGCTTGCATCTTTTACGTCCTTTGTACTTTGTATGTGTGACTTGCTTGCTTGAGCTAGTTCTAGGAACAAGCTTAGGCTAGCAACTTTGACAAGTACTTTGGACGCTTATTCAATTTTGCTATATGATTTCAATTTGTGCTAATCCTTGCTACCATATAAATCCTCCCAAAGCTCCACATATATACTTCTGATCAGTACAGGTTCAACCTTTACAATCACATCGCTCACGCCCTCACGGTATCACGAACCAGCCACCAATTGTACCATCCACTTCTTTGTATGGTAAGAACACTTGTAAGAGTTTGGTAAGACGTTTGAGAGTGTCTGACTTTATTCCTTTTACCACGTCCTAGTAGATACTAGGGAAATATAAATTTGTGTGTTTGCTTATTTTCTACTAACAATGTCAGGTTACACCACTTCACACAACAGAACAATGCAGGCATTTGAGAGCCATGTCACTTTGAGAACATCATCATCAAAAAGTTCAGGTTATATCATACCACATCTACCTTCTTATGATGGTTTTGATTTAGACGAGTCCATAAATTGGGAAATAAAAATAGATAAAGTCTTTGCACAATATTATTTATATGATAGAAGAAAGATAAAAAATGACACTAGTTCTTTAACCTCTTATGCTTTATTGTGGTGGAAAAGTCTTTGTTATTATGATGAAAATCCACAAACTTGGAAAGATATGAAACAAACTATGAGAGGTCATTTTGTTTCTGATTCTCATTCTATAAAGTTAATTTGTGAATTGAAATATCTATAACAACACAATAAGACACAACGTGATGATACACAACATATAGAGGGTTCCTTTGCTACTAACCATACAGAGGATATTGAGAGCAATAATGAAAGAGACAACACACTAACGGAGGATGAGCATTGCATCAATCATGTATACACAGGTAATGACATGGGTGAAAAGATCACACGAGGTGAGAAAATTTTTGTTGCACCAAATCTGACCACAGTTCATGCTATTATAGAGCAATCCATAGTGGAACATTTTTCTGATGTATCTTTGTCACTTAATTATTGTCTTGCTGCTCCATGTGAGAAGGAAAGGTGTGATGATTCATCTATTATTTCTATGCCACAACTCATGAATAAGGATGATTTTGTTGCTCACGAACCAATTACTTGTACTGAAAATAAATATTTTTTTCCTATTATTACTGTGCATGATGAGCTGAAATTGTTATCTTCATTGAATACTTTGGGTTATATTGATTTTGATATTCTTTGCAATCTAAATAATTTGAATGAGAAACATTTTGTGCACACTGATTTGCCATGGATATCTAAACATACATATTATTTCATTGGCATGTATGATAGTAAAAGAGAATATATGGTGCATCGTGTTTATATCTCATGAAATTTGGACTCTCTTGTTATTGGTGAATATGGTCAATTAGAGGGATGCACTAATGCTAATCCTATCACAACGAGTTTCTCTTTTTCTCCTTTGTTTGTTTCGTCACAACAAGTTCAATTTCAAAAAGGGGAGCAACGCTGGATCATGTCAAGAACTAGAACAATTACTTCCGCAAGCATTGACGACTTTGAGTTGGGGACGACTCAAAACCAAGAAGGGGAGAACGATTAGGACATGCCCACCAAGGATATGACCAAGGCCCAACAAAAGATGGAACCACAAGCCCAATCAACATTAAAGTCCAATTTATTCGCGAGGCCGGTTCGGACTGCTGGAGCAGGCCTCATGAAAACGGATGGCCAGGCTACATAAAGACTCCATTTGGGACGCTCTACATATCGACGGAAAGCTAAGGAGATAAGCTTTCCAACCCAGTTGGTGCCACACCTTTTGGACTTTGGAGTCGACGGGAAATTGCATCGCAAGTTGACATTCAGAATCTGCCAGGGTGCTGCAACACCGGTTGTTGGGCTCGAATGCCTTGTACGCCCTAGGGTTGCTCAGCCACCCCCTTGGCCACCCCTTATATAATCAGTAGCCGTCATTAGGTTAGGTTTTGGGTTTTGCTTAGATTATTCTGTCGTTATGAACCGTTTCGTCGTGTGAGAATACTCCGATTTGTAAAACCCCAACTTGTGAGCGTAATCCTTTGTATTTGCAAATTTCATTTTGCATCTACCGTGTTATTGCTTGTGTTCTTCGATTCGCAGGCAGGGATAAGCCTTCGTGGTGAGGTCAACCGTGTGTGCACGGTTGATAACTAGAGGAGACGTGATGCTGCGATTGCAGGGTTCAAATCGTATTGATTGGAAGAAGATTGTAGGGTTCGAATCGTTTTGATTGGAAGCTTAGTTGTGCGTGTCGTGCCTCCGCCAAATCGATAGTTATCGCCACCTGACGGAAAATCGGGAACCCCCATCCCCACCACACCCCTTCTACTTGCACCCTGGGCCTTTAGACAAATATTCTCAAACACAAATTAGTCCAAAGGCACATGTTGTCACTTCAACCACCAAAATCACATTAGGGAACTAAGCACAAGGCTTAGGGCCCATTTTCCTTACAATCTCCCCTTTTTTGATGATTGATGACAACACGACCAAGCAAGCAACAAAAGATATTATTTGAAGAACACAACCATACTACTTGCTAGGACGCAATGCAAAGGCGAGATCAAAGGATGCTAATTGAAATATCCAATGATACCAATTGATATTTTATTCCACCAAAGATTGGAAGAATTTGCTCATGTCTTGCCCTCACCATGATCTTGTCCCCTTTGTGGTCAATGGAAATAAAGCTCCCCCTTACTCCAATGCCACTTCCCTCTTTTTCTTGGACCATTGCTCTTGATCATGCGGCAACCCCATTCGGTCCTCTTTGATCTTCTCTTCCCGGTTCATGTTCAACTCCTTGCATGTTTGCTTGGGTCCACAATTTCTCCCCCTTTAGAATCAAACACCGAAAAGGAAAGTATTAAAAGTACAAGGGAGAGTCCCACACACTATGATCCTTAAGATATGGAAGTCAAATGGATCACAATGCATGAGACTCGCATACCATAGGCTAAACTCCCCCTAAATGTGTGCATACATAAGATGTTAGATGAACCATATGCACATTTAGTCATTTGAGACAAAGGGAAGCTTAAACTATATTATGCATGGAGGTAGCTCTAAATAATTGAAATGTACACTAAGGAAGGTGTTACCAATTTGAAGCCCATTTTCCTTAACTTCATGCGTACCTCCGGGGACATGGGTGAGACTAAGATGAACTTGAAAACATTGTAAGTCTCAAAGTAACAAACCATAGGATAGGCTCCCACTAAATATGTGCATACAAGCTTTGAATTGCTTGTGAGAGCCATGCACTATACGTTAAGTGCATTGGAGAAACTCACCCTATGATTTGGACCTAAACTAAGAGACCATGTAGGTTGCTCGTGGGTTAGTCAAGAGACACAAGCAACCTACCAAAAGATAGTCGAGGCGTGCATTACTTGAATTTAAATATGCTCATGCAAACCTAGGCAAGAAAGGCAACTAGATGCTAAAGGAAATACCAAAAGAAAACAAGCCTAGTTATCAACACAAGGAAGACTTGGGTATAAAATGACTTTCTTCACTTGGCTTTTTGACTTGAAACCTTATATCCAATATAGCCAAGTCTCCAAGTCCTCTCTAGTCCTCATAGCTCTATGGTGCCTTGGGAGTGACGCTCTTCTTTTGTTTTCCCTCTCTCTTGTTGGCCTCCTCTTTTCTCTTCAACCTACACATGTAGGACTTGTGGCCTTCCTTGTTGCAAAAGAAACATACCACAGTTTGACTCTCCTCAAGGTTCTTCACCACCTTGAGGCGGTGATCTTGAGAAGGTTGGGCTTGCTCCCTTTGACCTTGTAGCCTTGTCACATCCTTCTTGAGCCGATCCACCTCTTGCTGAAGTACCTCAATTTCCTCCTCCCTACAAGTTTCTTCGTACCAACTAACAAACGGCTTGCAAAAGGGTGAGTGAGGTTTAGCATTTAAATCAAAGAAAGAGATAGAAGCATTCTTTTTAGATTTTTCAAAAGAGAGCGTGGATGCATTACTTGAAGTAGCTTTTAATTCAAGAGCCTCAATTTTCTTTGTTAGCTCATCATTATGGTCGAGGACCATATCAAACTTAAGCACCAATTCTTCATAATTGGTTGATGAGCTAGCCAATTGAGCTTTAAGACTCTCGTTTTCATAAATTAATCTAGCTACTTTTTGTTCAAGCTCATTAGAGAAGAGAGCACCATTATCACTTACATCGCTTTCATTTTTACCTTTGGCCATAAGGCACTTGTGCGATGTAGAGGGTGATTTGCGTGAAGTAGCCTTGTGGAAGTGCTTCTTATGATGATCTTCATCGCTTGACACATCTACCCACATGCCGATGCTCATAAGCTCCCTATGCCTATCTCTTTGTTCTTTTTCCTTCTTCTTGAGCTTGTGCCTCTTCTTCTTCTTTTCCTCCTTGGCAATGATAGGATATGAGTCCATGTATTGCCCTTTCTCACCACATCCAAAGCAACCACCTCTTCTTTCCTTCTTCCTTTGTTAGTTCTGCTCAATTTTCTCAATGGTGATAGGGGTGCCCATGGAGTCGAGCTTCTTCAATGCCCTCTCCATCCTCTTGATCAACATTGCAATTTCTTCTTTATCATCATCGGAGGAGAAGCGTTGGGCTTGATCATCTTCATCACTATCTTCTTCTTCTTCTTCACTTGAGCTTGAGCTTGCTTCTTTCTTTTCTCTTGCCCTCCTTCATCTTCTTCTTTTCACCATGAATGGTGAGTGCATGTGACTTGGATGAAGAGGTATCTTGGCAAATCCCGTTGTAGAGCTCAAATGCAATGATCTTGCCAAGAACCTTGGTGGGCGTATAGGTGCTCATATCTTGTTGGAGAAGATATGTGATGATGCTTGCATATTTGTCTTTTGGAAGCACTTCGACAATCTTCCTTGCAACATCGGCATCGTTTAGCTTGGTTTCACCTATTGAATTGAACTCATTGACAATAACATTTAGGCGTGAGTACATGTCATTAGCCAATTCATTAGGAAGCATAGAAAAGGAATTTAATGTGCGCTTAACCACACCATGCTTTTGCTCCTTGACGTCATTTGTGCCGCCATGGAGTGCTTGAAGTGATTCCCTAATCTCATGAACGCTTGAGAGGCTACATACTCTACTAAATACATCAATGCTCTAAGACCTGAACAAAATATCATGAGCAATGGCATTGAATTGTATTTCTTTCTCATCGGCTTTGGTCGGTTTTGCCGGCCAAGAGAGGGGTTTCGTTCCTTCCTTCGTCACTCTACAAACATCCAACCCTACGGCCTCTAGATAACTAGCTATTCTAACATGCCAACAAGGAAAGTTTGTGCCGTCAAAGTGAGGAGTGCTACCGGTACTCATCCTCCCACTCTAAGACGTCTCTAGTACTCAATCCGGCAGTGAAGCCAAAAAGTCCAAATATAAGTTATGACCCCTTATGACAATAAAATGGACTAGATTGAGCGGCCCGGCTTTAATACCAATTGAAGGTAGGACCGACGCCTAAGAGGGGGGTGAATTAGGATTTTTAAAAACTAAGGCTCACTAAAAACTACAACTACTAGGCTAAACCTATGCAAAGTAAATCTAGCTATGTGCACTAAGGTTTTGCTAAGTGTTGCTACTTCTACCGTGGCCAAGTCTTGCAACCTAGTTCCACCTAGAAACTAACCTATCAAGCTAGTCTAGAAATGTAAGCACACAATTGCAAGAATGTAAATGCGGAAGCTAAAGGACGAGGTAGAGAATGAAAACTCCCGTTGACTATGGTCATAGCACACGAAGAAGACACGACGATGTTTTTCCCGAGGTTCGAGGAGGCCAATGTGCCTCTACCCCCTACGTCCTTGTTGGCGCTCCACAAAGGGCTTTCCTTTCGCGCAATCCACAAAGGAGTGCGGCCTCGCCCACGCAAGGGTGAAGGATGGCAAAGTGACTTCCTTGGAAGCCAAGCAACCACGGTCGTGTCTCCGGATATCCTCGGTACACACCTACCCGAGCCTATCTCTCGCATAGTCCTCCACGGGCTACGACCTCGCCCATGGAAGGGTAGAGGATGGATATGGCCGTTGGGGTCTTTCGAGTCCTTCTCGCGGAGCTACCCCACCGTCTCCACTAGGGAAAGCTTTTGGGCAACGTCCCGAGGGCGTTCCTCCCTCTCACAAGATGGTGGCGGCCACTCCACACTCCGGAGGGTCTCGCAAGACTTACAACCGCACTTGATACACCAAGGACGTGCACGCAGGCACGGAGAATAGACAAGGTGGCATAAGCAAGGATGCACTAAGCACTAGCTATGCCGGATGTGTCTAGTTTTGCTATTGTGGTGGTTGGGCTCTCAAATGGTGTTGTTACACTTCAAATGGGCATGGAGAATATGTATCAACACTTGTGCTAGCTCAGGATACTCCAACCACAATGTGGAGGCCGGCCAAGGGGGTATATATAGGCCAAGCCTCAAAACTAGCCGTTGGGAGCCTTCTTCTCTTCTTTGCAGGACCATCGGACCGTCCGATGGTGGGACCGTCTGATGGTGGCTTCCCAAGTAGCCGTTGAGTCTATCGTTGGAACCTTAGAGGACCGTTGAGACCATCAGATTGTCCTATGGTAGGACCATCAGACCATCCGATGCGTGGAATGCCGTGGTCGAGCGTTTGTTGAGTGTTTTGTCTAACTCGTCCGATGGACCATAGGACCGTCCGATGGTACCGTCCGATGGTCCTTTTTGTTTCTCCCTCCTTGCTGGCTAGATGGTCCGATGGTATCGTCCGATAGTACCGTCTGATGGTATCGGCCGATGGTCCCGTCCGATGGTCCTTTTTGTTTCTCCTTCCTTGCTGCCCAGATGGTCTGATGGTATCGTCCAATAGTACCGTCCTATGGTATCGTCCAATGGTCCTTTTTCATGCTGATTTCGGGTTTTTCTTCATCTTTTTGCTTTCTACTTTGAGGTGTTTGGCCCCCACACTGTTTCTGGCAGAGCTTTGGGACTTTTTTAGTAACCTCTCTAGATCATTCACATAATTAGTAGGCTTTATTGAACCGTGGTCCATCCATTCCTGCTAATGTTAGTAGAAGAGAATATGTACAAAGAGAAACTATATTCTAAAGAGTTTACCTTGAAAAAAGATTAAACTAATAAAAAACTAAACTTAATCTAATCAAAACTAATTATAAAATTATAAATAAGAAATATAGAAATAAAGTAAAGTATATAAAATAGAAATAAAATAAATTGCAAAAATTTAAAGATAAAAAGAAACTAAATTATTAAAGTAAAAAATAAACTCAAATTAATTAAGACTCGACTAATTAATTCCCCAGCAACAACGCTAGAAAAGCTCATTGACGGTACTTAAGCACGGCAAACCTTATACTGCAAGTGACGGTATCGTATGTAGCTTTTCTCCAGAATGAGTATGATGGGTTTTGTCAATCCAAGAAAGTAACTAATAGAGAACTAATTAACTAGAGTTTAAGATAAACTAAAGGTAAAAAGATAAGTCTAATCTATCTTTAAAACAATCATTAAAACTATGTCTAAACTAAGCATAAAATATACTAATTATATAATAAGATAAACAATTATAACTGAACTAGAACACTAATCAAAGGGTATTGACTAGAGTCTAATCCAGCTCTAATTGGATCCAAGACATGCATGATAACGGGCGCCACAACTAGATTAAAACAACGAGATAACTAGCAGCTCAAGGTATAAACAGCCATTGATCAAGCTTAAACTTCATATCATGATTAAATCAAAATCGAATAATCTAATCCCCAAGATCGAGTTTAACCTTTCTCCAACTCTACTTTCACCAGCAAACAGGTAATTGACGAGAAACTCTCAACAGCCATGCATAATTAGAGAATGCGCTTCTAATAACTTCACATAGTCTTATAACATAATTAGCACAACTAGAACCTCTAATCACCATGATTACAAGACCTAGATATACAACTATACAATTAGTAAACTAGATTAACGATCAAGAACGCTAGAAGAATATAACCCTTAATGACATGTTCTAATCAACAAGCTTCTAGACCTAAAGTTAATTAGAGCTAGAACAAGCATAATTATAATAAGAACATGATAATTAGACAAGAATAATACTTCATTGATAAATTGTATCATATGTACAGCCATGATCATACCTTCCCTCGATGATAAAATTAGACCTTTGGAGCTAGATAATTAGAGCACCGTGCAAGGCCTCTAATCACCTCTATGAACTAGAAGAACTCTAATCCTAGCCTAGAAACTCAACCCTTTGCTCTCCTCTAGTTATGGTCCCTCTTGTCATCACATCCGCCTTGATAATGAATTGGATGCCTCGTCTCGTGGCCGAGACTCGCTATTTATATCCTGGAGAAGACGTGGGAAAAAGGAAATCGACAACCAACATATAGAGTCCCTAGGTCAGCCGACTTGGGGGGGTAGGGTCAACCAACCCGAGACCTTCCCTAGTCCGTTTCCTTCCATCTTTTGCGGGGACGCTCCTTGTTGATCAAGAAATAACTTTGCAATATTACTCGGACTCATAGAGTTCTGGAATCTTCGGTATTTGCCGAGGCTTGACGAATTCTTCTGTTTTTGGATAGATATGAAGTGTCTTTCCCTTGTATGCTTCTAGAATCTTGTAGTCCATCATAGCTCATGCTATCTTCCATAAGTTTCTCGAATAGAAAGCTTTGATCACCTCATTGGGGGAATGAGTCAATCAATCTTTCCTTGTTTATCACCTTCTAGAATTTTATCTTAGAGGTTTTTCTCACTCGATGTAGATTATGATGAATTTTACAAAAAAATGGCTCAAAAACCTACAAAAATGAAGTATAGCAAAATTTCAAGACAATGTTGCAAAATCCACAATAATTGGTGATAATTGTTAGTAAAGGACATAGTTGACGCTCAAAATTAGTGAAAATCACATAAAATGATATAAAATATTAGTCAAAATCTTGCGTCAATAGCAACTCATCCTATTGTTTCATCAGATCATCATATTCCTTCCCACACATTCTGTATGGTGCCTTTGCGATCGGAGCGGTCCCAGGTATAAGTTCAATAATGGGCCTTTACTCTAATCCCCCAGATGGTAACACCGTGAGGTCTACCTTGAACTCTAATCCCCAAATCAGGATGCTAACCCCTTTACATATCCAAGCGCAACTTATTTCCTCGAGTGGGGAGCTAGTAATAATGGGCTTTCTCCAGGCCATGGATATAAGGGGTTCTTTTGTATCAAATTTAGATGAAACGAAAGAACTTGTAGCACCAGGGTCAAACAATACAGTAGCAAGTGAACTGTTAACCAAAAACTCACCAGTCACAACGTCTGATGCCTCAGATGCGTCCTCTGCGGTAAGGTTGTTCAGTCGGCCTCGCATAGTTGGTGCTGCTGAGCGAGTCTGTGAGTGCTGGGCTGATCCTCCAAGGGATAACGTCTTTGCTGGTATGGCCCTACAGTCTTCCGTTCTAGGTAATCACTCGCCTTGTGACCAGTCTTACCACTTCCATAGCAAGTGAAGACGAACTGACTGCCAGGATGTTGTCCTAACACTGGCGGCTTCCCTGTTTAAGTCTACGGAATTCTACTGACTTCTAAACTAGGAGCACCTTCGGAACGTAGTACTCAAGAAAGGCCTCAGAGAACTCTTCCCAGCTGATGTGTGCGGGGTCATCGTGAGTCTCACAGAAACTGTCCCACCAGGCTCTAGCTGAACCTATCAGCTGGTGTGTTGCAAGCACCATGCACTCCTCATCCGTGCAGGTGGTCAGGTCCAGGTTCTTCTCAATCTCCAGTAACCAGTCTTGTGCCTCAAGTGGGTCCTCAAAGAAGTTGAAGGAAGGTGGCCTCAACTTTAGAAATCCCTCTATCTTGCGTGTAAGGCTCTCAGGTGGTGGGTCGTGGCAATGTCCATTGCCACCCTGGTTCTGTTGCTGTTGTTGGTTTGCAAGGAAGTTACCGATGGCTGTGGGGAATAGATATCCCCTGGGCCCTCACAGCGTGGATTCAGTACATGGACCGTTGGAGGGCCCAGTAGAGACAGCAGGCCCTTGTACGAGGTGCCGACTGGTCTCGTGGACCCGAGAATGGATGACGAGCTCGAAGACCAAGTCAAGACGCTGTAATTCAGGAAAGGCGTAAAGGAGTTGGTTTGGACATTGTATTCCAAGAGCAGCAGTACTCAGGAAAGGAAGCATATAATAGTAGATTCTGTGTACTCTTTTAGGTTTCCAAACAGAGTAGGACTCGTAGATAGAAACCGACTTGTAACCCAAGTCCAGCCGGTTATATAAGGCGGGTGAGGGACCCCTATGTAGAGAATCAATTGTCTCATCGCACATCAACCACCAAGCCTCTAAACCCTCGTTGTAACCTCGAGAACTCAGATCAATACAACTCGCCGGCTCGTTGAAGTCATGGAAGTTTGGAAGATGTATTTCGACAGCTCGTTGAAGTTGGAAGGAGCTGGCGCTGGCGTCGTCTTAACCTTGCCAGCAGGCGAAAAACTCAAGTATGTATTACAGATTCTCTTCCCGGTTTTCAACAACGCAGCTGAATACGAAGCCCTCCTCCATGGTCTACGCATCGCCATATCACTCGGGATCCAGCGTCTAATGGCCTACGGAGATTCCTTGGTGGTCATTAATCAGGTCAACAAGGAGTGGGATCGCTCCACAGAAAGTATGGACAAATATTGCGAGGCAGTCCGCAAGCTGGAAGGCAGATTTCAGGGCCTTGAGTACATTCATGTGGATCAGATCGCAATGTAGACGCTGACATCCTGTCTAAGCTGGGCTCGTCACGAGGGAAGGTACCCTCCGGCATCTTCGTCCAAGAGTTGCATCATCCTTCCGTCCAGCTAGACGAGATGAGCGTACGTCCCGACCGGCTTATCTCAACTCTGGATGCACCGACTGACTGGAGGGCCCCATCATCAAGTACATTCTGAACAAAGAAATTCCAGAGGATAAAGCAGAGGCCGAGCGAATAGCGATACGGTCTTCCAGCTATACTCTGATCAATAATGAGTTATACAAGCGTGCAGCCTCAGGAGTTTTGTTGAAATGCCTAAGCACCTCATCAGGGCAGAGTTTGCTAAAAGAGATACACACTGGAGTCTGTGGAATCAATGCTGCCTCACGCACATTGGTCGGGAAGGCGTTCAGGGCCGGCTTCTATTGGCCTATGGCAAAGAAGGATACTGTCGAGTTGGTGCAGCACTACGAGGCTTGCCAATTCCTCGCCAAGCAGCATCATCTTCCAGCGCAACAGTTGCAGAATATATCGGTCTCATGGGTCAACTGGTCTCGTGGGCTCGAGAATGGATGACATGCTCGAAGACCAAGTCAAGACGATGTAATTCAGAAAAGGCGTAAAGGAGTTGGTTCGGACTTTGTATTCCAGGAGCAGCAGGACTCAAGAAAGGAAGCATATAATCGTAGATTTTGTGTACACTTTTAGGTTTCCAAACAGAGTAGGACTCGTAGATAGAAACCGACTTGTAACCCAAGCCTGGCCGGTTATATAAGGCGGGTGAGGGACCCCTATGTAGAGAATCAATCATCTCATCGCACATCAGCCACCAAGCCTCCAAACCCTCATTGTAACCTCGAGAACTCAGATCAATACAACTCGCCGCCAACAGGACGTAGGGTATTATGCATCTCGCAGCCCGAACCTGTATAAACCCTTGTGTTTTGTTACATCTCTACGCTAACCATCGAGCTACGCTGATTTCGCCACCCCCAAAAGCACTACGTAACACACCCCGTGGTGCATTGCCGGTATCGAACACCGATAGTTGGCACGCCAGGTAGGAGACGGCGAAATCGACATCAGCTAGCTCCATGGCCGACCGTCTCGTCAACGGCTTCACCCCAGGCAACATGATCCAGTTCAGATCGATCACCTTCATCGCCGATCGGAGCGACGACCTTCACCAGCTTCACAGCACGCCGGTGCGACCACGCATCGTCGTGCAGCTATCGTCCACTCTAGAGCGGTCTGCACCATCGGATCATCGCCGGGGACCAGTGCCTCATCAGCATCCACCAACTCCGCGCTAAGCTCCAACACATCGACACGAGGCGCCGGCCCCTCGCCAAAATCCGCTTCTGCGTCGTGCTGAGTCAGATCGAGCTCTCCGTGGTTATCACGGCTCGGGAGCGCGGACCGTCCGCAGGGTCTTCTTCAGGGTTAGATCTACATCGACCACGCCAGCCCGAGCAGAACCTGCAATGGCCACCGCTTTGGCCCCAACCTGTCGCACGGCGCTCTCAACTTCCCCGACTCAAGTCTGGACCCAGATTAGTCGGGGACCGAGATCAGGTTCCTCAGGGAACCCCTCACGAGATCCGCGACGGGCCCACGTCTCAGGCTGTGCTCCACAGGGCCCGAGGTCAGTTCCTGTTGATACTCATTCCTAGGTCCCACGTCCGCTACGGGTCGCACCACCTCCGCCAGCATCAAAGCGAGCCCGGCCAGCCTCGCCTACCCAGGGCCGAAAGAAGACTAGGGTGGAACCCGTCATTCCCTCCATCCCGTTCGGTCTCCGCAACTTTACTACCACATACCAGGGGATCTTTCCTGTGCCTCGGCTCCCCTCAACAACGATAAGGGTGCACGGGGGGCACCCAACTCAAGGCAGTCCGTGCCTCTTCTAGATGATCGCATCTACAATGGGCTCGATGCGCCGCCAATGGGTCGTCGCCTCTCACTCATCATCGATTCTCCCCTGGCAGGAAGATCCGTTCGCTGGAACGCCTCGTCGACCGGCGGGGCTCGCTGTCGTCCGGTGAACACTGATAGGACTCGCGGTGCGGGGCACCCTCATATGATCTCCAGCATTGATACTCCTACGGTCTCTGAACATGTTGCGACAACCGTGACGACCACGACATCCACGGTCCCTGCCTCGAACGCCAACGTGGGGGTGCCGGTCACGACCACCAGCGGATCCGAGGGATCATTTCCCAGCTCTACCCTTTGCTTCCCTGAGCTCCTCGTGATCAGCTGTGCACCGAACGAGATAGATGAAGTGGTCTCGGACGATGAGCAACCCGTCCTCGTCGAAACCTCACAAGATCGCCATAGGAGGGAGAGGGCGAACCGCATCCGTAACATCTGACGCCGCCACATCCTGGGTAACAAGGATCCCACACTGCCTGTCTCGATAGACGAGGTAACTCGGGAGAGCGAGAATGAGCAGGAAGTGCAGAGCCACCAACGCAGGAACCAGAGACGGCAGCGGCGTCGCAATTGGCAGACTGCTCAAGCCAGGCGACAGCGGCTGGTGGCGCTCTCCGGACGCAATATTCTGAAGGAGTTCAAAGAAGTCATGGAGACCCCGAGTCAAGCAGGAGGGGCACTGGTCAAGCTCTACGAGCTTCTCCCCAACAACGAAGATGGGGTGACCATCAAGACCGTTCTTGCTCGGGTAGCAGACCACCTTGTGCCTAGGCAGCAAGAGGTGGTCGACGCACGACAGGTCATCAACGGCAACAGCGACGCACGTCACAGCATCGAGCAATCTCGCGCTCAGAGATACCAGCTCGAGATAGACCGGCGCGCGAACTACGACCGAGACTACGGCCCCCCTCTGCGTGCTCCAGCCGCCAGGGGTCACTCAGGAGCTGTCTCCATGAACAGCTCCGCTCCTCGAGTCAGAACTGGCAGGATCATCGACCTTAGTCCCCGCCTCGCCACCCAATGGAGGACCGCGGCAACCCAGCTGCCACCGCCGAAGCCGCTATAGCAGACTTTGGCCAGAGGATTCAAGATGTTGAGTGGCCGCCTAATTTCAAAATCTCAAACATTGAAAAGTTTGAGACGAAGATGGATCCTTGGAACTGGCTGGCCGTGTACACTACCGCGGCCCGAGCGGCCAATGCCTTGGAAGATCTCATGACGTCCTATGTCCCAATCAAGTTGGGGCAGGACACGCTTCAATGGCTTCGCCACCTCAGGCGGAGCAGCATTGAGGACTGGGGCGACTTTCGTCGGATATTCATTGCCAACTTTCAGTCACTCTCCGACAAACCGACGCAACGGTGGGACCTCAAAACCATCAGGCGCAAGGATTCGGAAGGCCTGCGATCATACCTCAAGCGGTTCCAGGCTCTCAGAAACCGCATCCCCGACGTATCTGAGGATACAGTGATTGACGACTTCCTCCAGGGCTCCAACGACCAGGTCTTCATCAAGCACATACTGGAAAGGGCGCCCACTACCTTGGAGCATCTCTTCCAGGAAGCGGACCGCTACATCACGGCGGACGAATGAGCTCGCGACCTCGTTCGCCCCCGGCAAGACGACCGGGGCAAGGGCAAGCAGGAGAGACACGAAGAACCCTCACGGCAAGATCGTCGCTAGGACAAGATGACTCAAGAGGAGGTCTGAGCCATGGCTCCGGCCCCAGTATGACCACACGGCCCGCCTCCAGCCCAGGCTCGAACCCTCGATCAACTCCTCGACGAACTGTGCCCTGCGCATAAGGATATGCGCCATACTCTCAGAAACTGCCGTGACTTCAAAGCCATGCTGACGCGCGGTCAGTTCCCCATGACGCAGCCTACTCCGCCGCCTCCTCCACCGTGGAACCAGCCTCCGCAACGGCCCACTGGAGGCAATAATCAACGCTTCTCTGATGTCAATAAGGAGGTCAACTTCATCCTAGGGGAGCACGGAGCGTATGCGAGCAAACGCCAGCAGAAGCTGGAGGATCGGCGGATCAACGCGGCCACCTCAGAGCCGCAACCATACGATTGGTCCCACGAGCCAATCTCGTTCAGTCGGGCGGATCAGTGGCTCAACTTTGATGAGCCAGGGAAGTACCCGTTGCTTGTAACACCCATAGTCGGCGATACCCGACTCAAGAAGGTTCTAATCGACGGCGGGGCTAGCATCAACGTGGTGTTCCTAGAGCTCTACAAGAGATGGGGATCCCGCTTAGCGAACTCAAGAAGTCGGATACCTCGTTCTTCGGAATTGTTTTGGGCGCAGGCGAATACCCGCTCGGACATATCTGTCTGCCGGTCGCTTTTGGCACGACAGAGAACTTTCGCATCGAGACGTTGCGATTTGAAGTCCCGACCTTCAATTGCGTCTACAACGCCATCATCGGGCGTCCTAGGCTAGCCAAGTTCATGGCTATCCCGCATTACCCATATCTCATCCTCAAGATGCTAGCCCCAGGTGGTACTCTTTTCATACGCGCCGACTTCATGGGGGCCTCAGAGTGCGTACAAGAGGCTATGCAGATAGCCCTTGAGCAGAATCACATGGCAGCACAGAAGAAGCTCAAGGTGGATGAAGCCGGCATGTCGCAGGAAGACCTCCAGATCCCAACTCAAGAGGCGGCCTCAAGCGCGGCGATTCAACCAGCCATTCCGACGAAAGCGATAAGTCTCGACCCCTCGGGCGCGACCAAGACGACCGCCATCAATGCTCTTCTTCCTTCCAAATAGGAAGACGCGCTCGTCCAATTCCTGAGGGCCAACCGCGACATGTTTGCATGGAAGCCAGCGGATATGCCTGGGGTCCCGAGGGAATTGGCTGAGCACCAACTCAAAGTGTTCCCCAATGCCAAACCCATCAAGCAGAGGCTGCGGTGATTCACTCCAGAAAAGCGAGAGGCCATTAGTGCAGAGTTAACCCGGGTGAAGGCTGCCGATTTTATTAGAGAGGTCATGCATCCCGAGTGGCTTGCAAATCCTGTACTCATTCTCAAGAAGAATAAAAAGGACTGGTGGATGTGTGTTGATTATACCGATCTCAATAAGCACTGCCCTAAGGACCCATTCAGGGTTGCCTCGCATCGACCAGGTCGTTAACTCTACGGCCGGCTGTGCTTTGCTCTCCTTCCTTGATTGTTACTTAGGCTATCATCAGATCAGCCTAGCAACCAAATATCAGGAGAAAACAGCGTTCATCACACCCTTCGGTGCCTATTGTTATACCTCAATATCTTTCGGGTTGAAGAACGCAGGAGCTACGTACCAAAGAGCAATCCAAACTTGCGTCGCCCATCACTGGGGCGAACGTGTCGAGGCTTATGTTGATGACGTCGTAATCAAGACCAAGAACGAAGAAGATTTCATTGATGATCTGCGCAGGTGTTTGACAGCCTGAGGAAATTCCGGTGGAAGCTCAACCCCACCAAGTGCGTCTTCGGTGTTCCCGCAGGTTAGCTACTCGGTTTTGTAGTCAGCAACAGAGGAATCGAAGCCAACCCCGAGAAGATCAAGGCTATCCTGTGCATGCACCCTCCCAGATCACAGAAAGATGCTTAGAGGCTGACTGGGTGCATGGTAGCCTTGAGCCGATTCATATCACGGCTCGGCGAGCGTGGCCTGCCCTTCTACAAGCTCCTCAAAAAGGTCAACAGGTTTCAGTGGACTGCGGAGGCTCAGGAAGCGTTGGACACTTTGAAAAAGTTTCTAACGTCACCTCCCGTACTCAAATCTCCTAATCGTGCCACTGCCGACTCACCAGCAGAAGATCTACTCCTCTACATCTCTTGTACGACTCATGTAATCAGTACCGCGTTGGTGGTCATGCGATCGGATGGACAACACACGGTACCCAGGCGACATCCGGTCTACTTCATCAGCGAGGTCCTCAGTTTCTCCAAAATCAGGTATCCTCAAGTACAGAAGTTATTATACACAGTTCTCATTACCGCACACAAACTGCGCCATTACTTTGAGGAACATAAAATCATAGTGGTTACGGAGTTCCCAATCGGGGAGGTCTTGCGCAATCGGGAGGCCACAGGGCATATCGCCAAGAGTGCTTGTGAGCTGGGGGCTCATGACATTGAATTCCGTCCTCGTACTGCATTTAAGACTCAAGCACTAGTCGATTTCGTCTTTGAGTGGACCGAGCATCAAGTGCCTGAGAAGCCAGAAGTCATGGAAGTTTGGAAGATGTATTTCGACGGCTCGTTGAAGTTAGAAGGAGCTAGCGCTGGCGTCGTCTTCACCTCGCCAGCAGGGGAAAAACTCAAGTATGTATTACAGATTCTCTTCCTGGTTTCCAACAACACAGCTGAATACGAGGCCCTCCTCTATGGTCTGCGCATCGCCATATCACTCGGGATCCAACGTCTAATGGCCTACGGAGATTCCTTGGTGGCCATTAATCAGGTCAACAAGGAGTGGGATCGCTTCACAGAAAGTATGGACAAATATTGCTAGGCAGTCCGCAAGCTGGAAGGCAGATTTCACGGCCTTGAGCACATTCATGTGGATCGGGATCGCAACGTAGACGCTGACATCCTGTCCAAGCTGGGCTCATCACGAGCAAAGGTACCCTCCGGCATCTTCGTCCAAGAGCTTCATCGTCCTTCTATCCAACTAGACGAGATGAGCATACTTCCCGACCGGCATATCTCAACTCTAGATGCACCAACTGACTGGAGGACCCCATCATCAAGTACATTCTGAACGAAGAAATTCTAGAGGATAAAGCAGAGGCCAAGCGAATAGCGAGGCGGTCTTATAGCTATACTCTGATCAATAATGAGTTATACAAGCGTGCAGCCTCAGGAGTTTTGTTGAAATGCCTAAGCACCTCATCAGGGCAGAGTTTGCTAAAAGAGATACACGCTGGAGTCTGTGGAATCCATGCTGCCTCACGCACATTGGTCGGGAAGGCGTTCAGGGCTGGCTTCTATTGGCCTACGGCGAAGAAGGATGCTGCCGAGTTGGTGCAGCACTGCGAGGCTTGTCAATTCCTCGCCAAGCAGCATCATCTTCTAGCGCAACAGTTGCAGAATATACCGATCTCATGGACCAACTGGTCTCGTGGGCCTGAGGACGGATGACGAGCTCGAAGACCAAGTCATGACGCTATAATTTAGGAAAGTCATAAAGGAGTTGGTTCGGACTTTGTATTCCAGGAGCTGTAGGACTCAGGAAAGGAAGCATATAATCATAGATTCTGCGTACTCTTTTAGGTTTCCAAACAGAGTAGGACTCGTAGATAGAAACCGACTTGTAACCCAAGCCTGGCCGGTTATATAAGGCAGGTGAGGAACCCCTATGTATAGAATCAATCATCTCATCGCACATCAGCTACCAAGCTTCCAAACCCACGTTGTAACCTTGAGAACTCAGATCAATACAACTCACCGCCAACAGGACGTAGGGTATTACGCATCTCGTAGCCCAAACCTGTATAAACCCTTGTGTTTTGTTGCATCTCTACACGAACCATCAAGCTATGCCAATTTTGCCTCCCGCAAAAGCACTACGTAACAAACCCCGTAGTGCATTGCCGGCATCAAACACCGACACTTCTTGTACGTGTACTCCTCATCACTTGAGCTTGACGAGGACGAAGAGGAACAAGATTCGCTGCTGCAAAACCCGATCTCAACAAAGAACGCCTTGTCCCGCTTCCGGTTGTCCTTCTGGTAGCTCTTGAAAGCCTTCCGGAAGTTCTTCTTGCTGAAGTGGCGCTTACCGGAGCTATGCTTGCCGGAGAGGTGCTTGTCAAAGCTTGGCTTGCGGAGTGGTACTTGTCGAAGTCGTGGGAGTAGCTCTTGCCCTTCTTGTAGTAGTCGTTCTTGTTGGGGCACTCGGCGATGAAGTGACCGACCTCTCCGCACTCGAAGCACTTGGGCCTCTCGCCCCTATTCGCACTTGGGCCTCTCGCCCCTATTCTTGCTCATCCAGTTGTCATAGGCGTGCTGAAAGCGACTAGACACCAGACAAAGCTCTTCATCCCCAAGCATCACTAACTACTCCTCTGTAACAGACATCGAAGCAACAAATGAGAAGTTGTGAAACAGGGAGATTAGTAGCAGACTCACTAGAGGGGGTGGCCAAAGCCAGACTCTTGGAACCTGTACAAGCAAGGGAATCCCTCATCTTATAATCTACTTCTGTGGCCTTGAGCTTACTATAGAGCGCCTCTACTCCTATCGTATCATACCTCGCCGACTCAATGATTGAGTTCACCTTAATCTCCCATATTTTTCTATCCAAAGCATACAGCAATTTCACAGCCTGCTGATGATCGGTGTATGGGAGCTCAGCGGGGGCAGAGTTGACACGCAACTTGTTGATGATCGATTGAAACCGACCAAACAAGTCATCCACAGACTCTCCCGGCTTCTGGACGAAATTTTCATATTCGCATCGGTAGGTCTCAACAAGCCTCGCTTTAATGGTGGCGGTACCCTCATGGTGTGCACTAAGCAGGGACCATATCTCGTGCGCTGTCTTGAGGTGGCTCACTCTCTCATAATCCATGGGACCAAGCCCGGAAAAGAGAAAGTTAACAGCTTTGGCATTCGCCTCATGCTGAGCCACGATCTCAGGCGTAGTACGCTCAGCAACTGGATGCATAACAAAAGTCATACTCTAAGTAGCATCCCATATGTTTTGACTCTGGCTAACAAGGAACGCCTCCATCCTACCCTTCTAGTAGGGATAGCCATCGAAGCCAAGTACGGTAATCTTCCCACAGTAAGTCATAGTCGCTACGGTTTCTTTACCGGTTAAGGTATGGGAAACCTAACGGGCTCTGATATCACTTGTAGGACCAAAACGTGCGACTAGAGGGTGGGTGAATAGGAGCACTTGAAAACTCAAACTCAAACTCCCTCGGTGCAAACGGACACACTACCCACAACAACCGCTAGACACCGTCCACTGAAAAGAAACATGTCTGGCAAGCACTTGGTGTCGCCCACTAAAAGGGTACACACCAAGTGAGCGGAAACACAAGACACAACAAACTAGAGAGCACAGGACCAATTGAGCAATGCATCACGCAATGAGGAACCCACGTAGGCACTCCACACCTAAGTGCGTCTTGCCAAAAAATAGCAAGCGATGAGTATGGGCCAGAGGTGAGAAACACTCAAACACGTGAACAAAGCAAAAACCAACACACCAAACACTAAAGAAACCAAGAAAAACAAACCACAAAAGAAGCGGAGCAAGAAACACGCAAAAACAACCCTAAAAAGACTAGACCAGACAATCCTAACCCCTCCAAAAGGGCCTGACCGGACAAACCCAAAGAAGGGGTTAAAACAGCCCCAAAACACTACAGACTAGACAATCCAAGGGAAGGGGACCGGACGATCCCAAGTCCCTACTTCACACAATCCTAAGTTGTCCTATCAGTTCTCCAAAAAACTGCGCAGAAAAACAGCCCGACACCCCATCGAAAAATCGATCGAAACGGGGCCATATCTCAACAAAACTTCACAAAAATTTGCATGGACAATCCTAAGGACCTTTCCTAGCAAACCCCAAAAGAGCCACTTGAAAAGATCAAGGGTTGCACATGAATTGCAAATCTCATGATGTAGGTGAGTTGACACCGAAAAACTAAAATCCGACAAGAACGGCCCTTGCTCGTGGTTCAATGATTCTAGCACTTGGCTTGTGGGATTCACCACATCATAGCAAGAGCAAAAACAAGCAAATGAATGGATTCAACTTTGGCCAAAGCAAACACCCGAAAAGCCAAGAATTGAGTCCAAGAACGAAAGGGAAAAAGGGGAAGAACAAGCACACAAGTTGCTGCACGAAATCACTTGGATTAATGGCCCAAGATGGGTCTCAAGATCAGATTACAACCAAGGAATTCGTCCCAAGCAACCACCCTCTCCTTCCCTCTTGACGTGGAGGCTAGATCTCACCCTAATCCTGCTAAACTTTGTGCTCAAGGCTTGAGGACGAAAATTACCCTAAGGAAATGAAAACCTATCAGCCAAGAGAAGTCCTAATGACCAGCTCTTAGGCTATTTATACACTGGTTCAGTTTTGGTATTTTTACACATAGACCCCTAACACTAGAAACGCCCGGAGGGGCTAAAATAGAAAAGAACCCGAAATATCAGGGACGGACGACCACGATGAAGACTTCATCTTCTTAGCTTCCACGCAATCTTCGGATATCCTCCACGTGGCCAGTAGCTTCCACGCAATCTTCGGACTTTCTTCATTTGACGTCATTAAGTTCTCCGAATTGGGCCCACAAGCTGCTGCTGTCCTGAAATCCGAAAATATCTCGAGATTTAATTGGAGCTTGGATTGGACTTGTAATAAATCTTCCTTATCTTCATATTCTTCATACTCAACCAATCCTTAGCCTCCGGAACCTTCTCCATAATGGACTTGGGCCTTATTTTGGGCTTCAATTGTCCTTCTTTAATTCATTGTCTCACCTCCCTAGACTTGTAGCATAAATCCTTTATTTGAGAAATCCTCAAATTATTACAATTATACCCTATTTTCCTACAAAAATCAATATTGTACAAAAACAAAGAGCATTATTGAAAACGGGCTTATTTGTTAGCAAAACAAGACTAAAGCATAAGATTAACCTCTGAAAAGATACAAAATCATATGAAAATAGAGCATATTTTTAATACATAACGAGCGTCAACACCTCGGCCGTTGGAGTTGTGGCCGCTACCTCCGGAGGCGAAGAGATTGTTGACAAAGTCGCCGAGTGCTGGATCGATGTGCTGTCCAGACTGTTGGCAAATAAAGATAACAAATTACACAATTAGCCAATAATTTTAGATGTGTGGCAATACATAGAGACAATGAGTATAGTTTGATGGCACAAGTGATGAAACAAACCTAATCTCCATGTTGTCCTGAGGCTGGTGGAGGAGTTTGGTAAGGATTGGAGCCCTGCACTCCCGATCCCTATATAATAAACTAAGTTAAGCTACATTTGTACAATGTGTTGAACATGGAGATCAAGTTGCACATCTAAAAGTTGAACAAGTTAAGCTAGCTACATTGGTAAAGTTGAACAAGTTAAGCTACAGTTGAGCAATTTTCACCTGAGGTGCTGGAGAAAAACTCATCTAAGCAAACATTCCCCATTGTGGTGGTACTGGTGCCGGTGCAACCTCTGGCATGACATTGCCTGCACAATGCAACACATTAGTGGCATGTTTTGATAATGATAGGAATGGTAATTGTGGAATTTCATACTTACTTGAATAGCCGCCATCTGCTGTGTGTGAAGGCGTTCAGTATGAGCTTGCTGCTCCTTCTGGTACTCCTCTTGGGCTTTAAGGAATGCATCAGGCTTCTAAATCTCTTGCCTCAGACTGTCAAGCTCCATCTCAGACATGGTGCAGCGCTGGCGGCTACTGCTACAGCCCGAACTCTGTGAGTGTAACACCCTAAATTTCATTTTCAGTATTTATAAAATATTTAAAATGCTTTTCTCAATTTATTAAGGACTTTGGTGTTTAGAATGAGCATTTAAATTATTTTATAAAAAAAGATTATTGAAAATAAAATTAATATAGGATAACATGTTGTGCCTTCATGCTGGTGCATTTGTTTTCTGTTTGTATGATTTAAGGATTAAAAATTCGAATTTATTTGGATTCATAGAACCTTTGCTTTCTCAATCCGAAAGGTATTTAAAAAAAGAATTAAAAAAAAAGGACGAGACGGCCCAGCCCCTCCCTTCTTGCTCTCAGCCACCTAACCTTCTGCCTGGGCCAGCCCTTCGGCCCACCTTGCCACAGACAGGCCCAAGCCGAGCAGGCCAGCCGCACACCCCACGCCTCTGTCTCTTGCTGCCAGTGGTCCCGTCCTGCTCTCTCTCCGACTAGTGGGACCCGAAGGTCAGCACTCTTTCCCACCTCCAGTCGCTCCCCCGTTCGCACCTCGTTTCCTCTCTCTGGCTAGTGGCCCGCACCACTGATCCTGCCGATAGGAGAGCCCCTCCCGTCATCCCCCTCCACGGTCCATCTCCTGACTCGCGCCCGGCGCGGACCCGACTCGGAGGAGCCCGAGCCGCCATCTCCGATTCGGGTCGCAGACTGGCTCCATTCTGCCCTATAAAAGGGTCCTAAATCTCTGCCGCCGCGCTCTTTCCGCATCCAAGCCCTAGCACCTATAGGACCGAGACGTGCAACTAGAGGGGTGAATAGGAGCACTTGAAAACTCAAACTCACAACCCCCTGGTGCAAACTGACACAATACACACCACAACTGCCAGACACCATCCACTGAAAGGAAATGTGTCTAGCAAGCACTTGGTGTCGCTCACTGAACAGGTACACACCAAGCGAGCGGAAGCACTAGACTCAACGACCACGAGATCGCAAGTCTAGCAAAACAACGCCTCTTGCAAATAAGGATCCCACATAGCCACTCTGCACCTAAATGCGTCTCACTGATGAACAAAGAGCGATGAGTGTGTGCTAGTGGTGAGAATCACTCGGGCAAGGACTAAGCAAAACCCGAACGGCAAAAACTCCAACAAAAACCGACAGCCCATACACATGCCGGATAGTTTGGTAGAGACCGGAAAGTCCGGTGACCTGCACTGGATAGTCCAACAGGAGCTGGGACGAGGGCCCAAGCCGGATAATCTGGTGCACACCGTCGGACTGTCCGGTAAGATACCGGAGAGTCCGGTCGTTGCACCGGATAGTCCGGTAGCACCTTGGAACTTGAGTTCCCAAACCTAAAACCTGACCAAACCTTGTCCAATCTTCACAAAAATTGACACAAGATATCTGAGCACTATTCCAAAGCTATTCCCAAAAGATCCATAGAATATGATCGAGGGATTAGCGGGAATTTCAGATCTCGTGAAGAGGCAAGCTTTGGGCAAGAGAAGAGAAAAACTCAAGAACGACTTGCTCGTGGCAATCCAAGGGGATTGAGATGAACTAGGTCATAATCTCCATGTCCTAGCAAGTCCAAAAGAGCCAAAAGAACAGGATTAACTCGTGGGCAAAGCAAATCACCAATAGCCTTTGAGTTTCATCCTAGAACCAAACTAGAGAGCGGAGGGAAAAGAGGGCTGCACTCAAGAACTCCAATTTCAGAGGAATATTGCTGGATTAATGATGAAATTGACTTCATACAAAGGTTCCTACAGCTTATCACCCTTCATCCTCCCTCTTGATGTGAAGAACCCTAGCTAGGGGACTCAAAACCTAGCCTAAAACTCTCGTTTCTCTCTTTAGCACTTAGCTGTATAGAAACTAAGCCTAAGGTTTTCTAATGGTAGAAGAGTGACCTAAATGACCAGCCACTTAAGTATATATACCCCAGGCCTAACGACACCATTTAACACTAAGACCCCTACTCTGGAAAGCCCGGAAGGGGCTGAAATGAAAATGATACAAATCGGAGAAACTAAGCCTAGGGTTTTCTAATGGTGGAAGAGTCACTAAATGACCAGCCACTTAAGTATATATACCCCAGGCCTAACAACACCATTTAACACTAAGACCCCTACTCTAGAAAGCCCGGAAGGGGCTGAAATGAAAATGACACAATCGGACAACTACGATGACACTTTGATCTTCTTCTTCTCCATGCCTCGCTTGGATGTACGCCACGTAGCCAGTAGTCTGGAAGCTTCCCCCGGTTTTGAAGTCAAAAATTAGGAAGCTTTATTCTACGGGCTTCCTGGGCCGAGTCTTGGCCCAATCTTCTATCTTGGCGAGTCGAAGCCCAACCCACCAAGTCATTTGAACTTGGGTGGCGGTTTTGAGCTGAAACTACCAAAGCTTCCCTCGCATGCCTTCGCGCCATGCACTCGGGTTGGAGCACCACGGTGGCACCCGGCTTCTCCAGTCCATCGGAGTCGCCTCATAGTCCATCGGAGGGCTTACACCACCGTTGCCGAACCGCCCCTCCGTGTACCGAGCTCCTATGATCGACCGACGCCGAGTCTTGTGCCTCCGGTCCATTGGAGGGCTTTTGCCTCAGTCCATCGAGGTCTTTCTCCTTCTACCTCCAGTCCATCGGAGGGCCTCCTGTTCATCGGAGGGCTTGAGCTCGTTGACAATCACTCATCACACCAGGAGAGCAATGATGCTAGTCCATTGGCTCTCAGCGCCAGTCGCTCTGTGGCCAACGGAGTACAGAATAGCTCAGGCTGGGAAGGGTCTGGTCCTCTATGTGCCATAATATACATTTCTACGGCACTCGGCGACTCTTCGATCGCCGCAACCTAAATGTAGATGTTAGAATCATATATTTTCAAATAGTTGAGGGACGAAACATAAAGCGGTTTCTCACCGAGCGTTGAGCCTTTCGGCGGTATCCATCACCACCAAGCTTATGCGTTCTTAGTCCCAGCATTTCTATGCTTCCTTGATCGCTCCTAAAATTCTTCAAATGCCCACAGGTCACAAAGTGCCTTGTAAGGGCCTGGCTTATCTTCAAACAGAGGATGTGAGATCTGCATGTACACGAGTTAGTATATCATAATAACAATCATAATATGTGAAGCAACAACACAATTCTCAAACAAGACCATTACCGATCCATACTCCTCAGCGGTCAGGTACGTCTCCGAAGCATCACGAAAACGGCCCACTGGCTGCCCTTGACTCTTAAGCCAAGAGTTTGTTACCAGGATCCGAAGGTTGGAGAATAAATCTTTGCATATTTTGTTCACAGCATTCTCAAGAACTTTATTTGCATGATCCTACTCTGAGGGATTCACATAGTAATATTTCTGCAACATTAAATAGTTAATACAAAGAATCAGTATAATTCGAATCAACGGCCAATAGAAAGAATCAGCACAATAGAAATCAAACAGTTAGAGGAAAGGACTTTACACAGAATTTGTATCTCACAAACCCCTGAACACTTCCATACATAACATTTGGAGCAAGTGCAAAATGCTTCCAGGTTGTCATGGGTATTGTCTCACCATTCTTTTCTACAACTCCAAGGTTGTGCACACAAATAAGGTTACCTAGCAAGCCGTTAGGAGTCCTACGGTGACCTGCCCCATCTCAAGTCACGTCCTCCCATTGGCTACAAAACAAAATAACAGTGAAGACATGTCATGTGTACAAACAATTGAAGTAAACAACCCATAATGACCATACCTATCACCGATTGGTTTGATCAGTTTCTTGTCCGCGGCGGCAGGAATTGGAGGAGGGTTGACGTAGTGGCTCCTCCTAGTCCCCCTCCTCTGAACCACCTCTTCCAAACCATCCCCACCCATTAGGTCCTCATCAGCATCCTCCTGCCCATCTCCAGCCTCCTCATCCTCTTGCCCATCTCCAGCATCCTCACCCTTAGCCTCCTCATCCTCCTGATCCTCCTCGTCCTGCAAAAGTAAACATGAGATAAGTTATTGAAAACATATATGAAAATTGTGCATATAAAACTCTATGCACATATGTACCTCATTTCTTTGAAGGGCGATAGGAACTCCCTGCAAGTTTGGGTCCACACACCTCAACAAAGCCTCACGCCTAGAGCCAGTCGACGTACTCCCCGGAAAAAGCCTCTCTTTGCTTGGGATCATCTTTCCCACGAACACCTTTGCTACTTGCTTGAACCTACAGCTCATCCTGTTGATGAAATAAAAAGAGTTAGTTCAGTATTCATAAAATACATAAATAAATGATTAACAACGCACATAAAGTACATAAATACATAAAGTACAGAATTAATGATTTACTTGTCAAAACTCATCAACGTCATGATTAAGTTGTCCCCTCCGTGCTAAACCCGACCACCGAACTTTTTTCTTAGGTGGTTTTTGTTTCCGTTTGTTTGGAAAACTGATGTCCTCACTATCTCCGACCAAGGAATTCAGTTCCACACTGGGCTCTATAACGAAAGATGTGGCAATTCTTCTTCTTGAAAAACATCATCAACTTCATGATGAACACGGGGCACGAGGTTTACCGCCACTAGCGGTGAGCTCAAGGGTTGGCCGTTTGCAAATCTTTGTCAAGTCCTTTCGGGCCTTTATATTGTCGTTTGTTTTGTCAGTGAAATCCGTCCAAGTGCTTATGATGCTTTCAGCAACATTACGTTCTTGATGCATAACATCAATGTTGTGTGAGAGCTTCAACGCCTTGGCATATGGAAGGTCCCATATTCCACCGATGTGAGTCCAGTTGTGCTCCTTTCCAAATCCTTCATACGCAGTCTTTTCCTCGTTCAGCTTTAGGCTTGTGAGCTGGTAAAAAATTTCCTGCGCGCTTAGCCTTTTTGGTGGTCCCTCCCAGCAGACGATGTCTTTTCTAAAGCTATCATTTTCACCTCTAAATATATGATCTGAAGGCAACCAACATCTGTGGCAATCAAAGTAGTAGATCTTCCCACCAAACTCAAGACGAAAACATCTAGTGTTAGCACCACATATCGGACATGTCAAGGTCCCATAAACACTCCATCCAGCAAAGATACCATATGCCATGAAATCATGAACTGACCACAGGTACGCTACCCTAAGGGTGAATTTCCGCTTCAAAGAAATGTCATATGCTTTGACACCGTACCACAACTGTTTGAACTCTTTGATCAAGGGTTGTAACATCACGTTGATTTTTGGTCCAGGATGTTCTGGACCATGTATGATGAGGCAAAGGAACATAAATTCATACTTCATGCACATATGAGGTGGAAGGTTGTATGGAATAACAAACATAGGCCAACAAGAGTAGGAAGCGACCGATTGACCGAAAGGTGTGAAACCATTAGTTGCCAAACCGAAGCGAATGTTCCTTGCGTCCTTAGCGAACTCTGGGTCAAACTCATCCAAAGCCTTCCATGCATCTGAATCAGCAGGGTGCCGTATGAACCCTGGGTTGTCACGTACACCTTCTTTCGACCACTGCATGGGTTCACATGTCTTCATTGAGAGAAACAGCCGTTTAAAACGAGGTGCCATAGGGAAGGAACAGGGTTACTTCTGTGCAACGTCTGTCGTCATCTTATCACCATCCTTATTTACTACCTCGACATATGTCCCTTTGCCACACTTTAAGCACTTTTTCTCGTACACATGATCATCACAGAAAAGCATGCAGCCGTCTAGACACATATCTATCTTCTCATAGCCCATACCGAGGGCTTTGGCCAACCTCTTGCATTGATACATGTCGTTGGACAACTTATGAGGCCGCGGAAGGACATCCTCGATCAATTGCATGAGGTCATTGAAAATAGTTGTTCGAGAAGAAATATTTGGACTTGATGGCAATGAGCCAAGTCACAAAAGCTAGGAGGGACACTTTTGTGTGCTCGTGCAGTGGCTCTTCTGAAGCTTGAAGGAGCTTAAAGAACTCCTTAACCTCCTTTGTAGGAGGATCCTCAGAGTTTAGACCAAACTCCGGCTGTAAAGCTTCTAGCATCTCATTCATCCTATCAACGCCTGCCGAATCATCATCAGCTTCCCTTTCTGTTTCAACTCTAATTTCTTTCTCACCGTGGAAGCTCCACATTTCATAACCAGGCATGAAACAATAATTAACCTGGTCTTTGGTTAATTCCTCCTTACTTTGAAATTTTCCGTTGTTGTGCTCATTGCATGGTCGATAAAAGTTTGTGTCTTCTTCCTCCATTCAGCTGAGTGAGCTTTAACCCCACTCTTATCAAAACCATCATACATCCACCGGCGATCGTTGGCCATACTTGAGGCTATAGATTAAGGGAGGCAAGTAGATGGTAAGCTTATTTTTTTCAACGTATTGTGGCCCTACATCTATAGGTAATGATAGGTCCTAAACCCACCCAAGAGTGGCCGACAGAGCGCGGATTTATGATGAGTCTGCGGGATTCGAACGAAATTTCGGTAGCATAACCCCGTGGTTCTTCTACTGCATGCCCAAATGTGGTGTAGCGGAGAACAACAGGGTTATGCCACCGAAACTTCGCTCAGACCCCGTGGCTCATCATAAATACCATGCTCTATCGGTCACTCCGAGGCTGTCCAAAAAAGGGACAATTTCGGACCAGCTACATCTCACGTGTGTGCCACGCTGCTAGTCCGAAACAGGTGACGCATAGGTTCCGTGACTTCATATAAGTGGTAACATTTAACTGAAACATTGTATGATAAAGCATAGCATATCAAAATGATAAGACATTGCGTAAGTAGTAACATATAACTAAGCATGTTCAACCATAACAAATCATAACTCGTGAAATTGCCTAAGCAGTAACATATAACTAAGCATGTTAATCCATATATTTTATACTACTTAGACATTCTATAATCATAAGTTTCTACAACCATGCAAGAACCGCCGAAAATTAACTACAATTACACTTACAATCAAAACTTTCATCGGCCAAACGCGTAACGCCGCTGAAAATTAGCTGCAAACACTATAAAAGTTAAACTTCTCACCTCAACTTGTCCTACAAGTTCTAGAGTGGATGAACCGAAGCTGCTGGGGAGGGGGTGCTAGCGTGGAGGGGATTGGAGCCGGCCCGGGCTGCTGTTGAGGAGGAGCGCCAACGGGGAGGGACTGCCGGCAGGGAGGGAAGTGCTGGGGTGGGGCACTAGGCAGGGGGCGCCGGGCGACCGACGGGTGCGACGCCAGGCAGGGGCGTGTCGGGGAGGGCCGCCAGCCGACGGGCAAGGACGCCGCAGGGAAGGGGCCGAGGTAGCACGGCTAGGTGCGGCGCGGCCGGCCAAGGCTGGGGTAGGGGCTGGGCGGGCGCGGCCGGCCAGGCGCGGGGCGAGGGGCGTGTGGCGGAACCGCCCTGCTTAATCCAGGCTAAGCACACCTGCGACCTCTGGCTCGCGGTGCACTTAGGCTAAACTAAACCCGGTCGTCCATCGAGCTGCCCAGAAAGGCACTCAATGTAACGTACCATCACCTAGGGATGCCGACATCACAAACGTTAAGCCCTCGAAAGAGCGACAACAATTACAGCAACCCATCATTTCATACAAACATAGTTTGATCGATTACAAATACTTTGCTCAAAATAATGTACAAGAGGCATTGAACTAGACCTTCAAAAGTAACTCGCAGCGGAAAACATATAATATACAGGTACATCGGAGTGGAAGAATAGAAACGTCAAGGCATGACACCGAGCCCACCGTTGTCATCCTTGCTCGCAAACTGACATGTACCTAAAAAAATATCAACAACAAACGATGAGTACATGGGGTACTCGTAGGACTGACCCAAGGGCGGTATCAACCCGACACGTTTGAGAGTATGCAAGGCTTTTTGTGGACTTGACTTCTAACCCGCATAAGCTTACTAAAAGTGAGTCCTTACTTTCATGTTTCATTCAATGTTAAATCATAAGCCTCAATTTATTCATTTTATTATCATGATCCATACTTCATATATCTCATCATTTCAACATATATAGCATCATAAAGTAGTTTGCAGAAATGTAAACATACAAGTTCAAGCATGTAATATAAAAAGCATGATTAAATAAATAATATGTTAAAGTTATTACTACCTTGCCCGTCAGTGATATTGGCATTCTCACACCTGGTGAGCATCAGCGATTCGAATCGATTTTTAATTCCCCAGGACTAACTATTATGCCAGGGGTATATGCTTACTAGCCATCGCGTTCCCAGATATAGCCCCCATCTTCACTTGTCCCATCCCAAGTTCGATTCACTCCTGCCTGACCCCCGGGTTATGCCCCCATGGCGAGCCTGCCGACATCTCGGTCTCCCCACCATGAGTACAAAGCTCCCCTGGGCCACCTTCCTCTTAACCAGTGGGTAGGAAGGTGTCTCTATTTTTTGGATGGCACAAGTAAGATTTCACCGGTCCATTATCCCGGATAAGCACTCTAGCAATGTTATGCCGATCAGCAGGCGAACAGCGGACGGAGTCTTAAATGACTCAAGCGGAGTCCATCGAACCATCCACATCATTTTTCAACATAATATATCCATATCTTCGCCTGGTCTCAATTTTTCCATCACATCATAGTATATCATATTACTTTCGAATTTAACTTTTGTAAAACATTTTTGAGCCCTATCATCTCGCGAGTGAATGTCTTCACTCGACTTCTACCGTCTAAGCATGGCTAAGCATAGACTTCCATCTATCCATACTACATAGGATAGCAGGGGTTTATGCATGCGGGGTTTCATACAACCCCTAAACGTAATGCACAAACAAATATATGATGATGGAACTCCCCAAATAGGTGTAGATGCCTAAGGGGCCTACCTTTGTTGTTGAAAACTTGAACAAACTATTCTAAAGTTAGTTTGCCGAGTTGTGAGGCTTTGCCCAGGCAACCCCTTGATCACTTGGGCAACTCCTCCGTCCAAACATGACTGATGGGCCCTCCAGGTCGTAATTGGGGCTCAGTTGGTCTTCTGGACGCCGTTGATTGATGTAGCTCCACGCAATTGCTTGGTGATCACGTATCTGCAATAAGCATTGCTCACGATGAAATGAACGCGATGCATGAGTATCACACACACATATATGAACAAGAAGAGATTGACAAGCTATTTGACAAGAAGTGTTTTTACACATTTCGGACAAGCATACAACTATGCACTCAACCCTTCCCGATGCACATAGAAGTTTATTATATGATCCAATGTTAAGTTAACTTGTTCTTCTTCATGCCACATGCAAGCAAAACATCACACAACATATATTTACACATGTATGGAATGCTAGTAACATCACTCGTGTTATTAGTGACAATAGTACTGTTATGAACCTAGAGCAAGCATACTTCCACACAATCATATATACACTAACAAGTCATTCATAGGAAACATTTACTAGTTATATCATATATTTTGTTTATTTTATGATTAAAACCCTATGTTGACTTTAGGTGTTTTACATGAGCAAGTAAATTAATTCCTTAATCAAGTGTGTCATAGAAAATAGTAGATAGCATGCAGCTAGAAATCAACCCACATGCATAATGATATCAGTTGCAAACAAACACCTGCACTTATATTCAAATACCACACTCCCACTTTATGAATAAAATGCATACTTGAGCTCATGTAGTTAGATAATCCCAAATGATCTCAGGTTTTTATGACATGCATAACCATACCACATAATGCTTCTGCCAAAATTTCAGCAACAAAAGACTTATAATTAATTTATTAAAATTCCAGCAAGTTATCAGCCCATTATCTTCCCAGTTTCTCATAATTTGTAGGAATGGTTTCTGGACCTGATATTTTTACAGCAATCGCAACTTTGCATGAATCTCATATACAAAAATCAGCAAGCATTGTGGGGGATAGATATCCCCTGGGCCCTCATGGCGTGGATTCAGTATGTGGGCCATTGGAGGGCCCAATGGAGACAGCAGGCTCCCAGACAGGGCGCCGACTGATCTCGTGGGCCCGAAGACGGATGATGTCTTGAAGATCAAGTCAAAGCGTTATAATTCAGGAAAGATATGAAGAAGATGGCTTGGACTCCGGATTCCAGAAGCAGGAGGACTCAGGAAAGGAAGCATGTAATCATAGATTCTATATACTCTTTAGGATTCTAAATTGAGTAGGACTCATAGATGGAAACCGACTTGTAACCCAAGCCTTGCCGGACTATATAAGGCGGGTGAGGGACCCCTACGTAGAACATCTAGCATCTCATCGCATACCAGCCACCAGACGCCCTAGCTTTCATTGTCATCTCGAGAGCAAAGGCAATACAACTCGCGGCAAACAGGACGTAGGGTGTTACGCTCCCGCGGCCCGAACCTGTATAAACCTTCGTGTCTTATCACATCTCCACGCGAACCATCGAGCTACGCCGATTTTGCCACCCCAAAAGCACTACGTAACACACCTTGTGATGCATTGCCGGTATCAAACACCGACAGTTGGAGCGCCAAGTAGGGGGCGGCGAGATCGACATCAGCTAGCTCCATGGCTAACCACTTCATCAATGGCTTCGCTCCTGGCGACATGATCCTCTTTGGGTCGATCACCTTCATCGCCGACCGAGGCGGAGATCTCCACCAGCTTCGCAGCACGTCGACGCAACCGCGTTTCGTCATGCGACCACCAACTACTTCAGGTCCTGATGGACGATCTGTGCTACCAGATCACCGCTAGGAACCAGCACCTCGTCAACCTCCACCGACTTAGCGTCGAGCCCCAACACGTCGGCACGAGGCGCCGGCCCATCGCCAGAACCCACTCCCACGACATGCTGCGTCGGATCGTGCTCCCCAGGGTCACTCTGGCTCAGGAGTATGAGCCGACGAGAGGTCCTTCTCTGGGCTTAGATCTGCATCGTCAGCACCGACTCAAGCGGCCCCAACAATGGCCACCGCTTTGTAGGACCGAGACATGCGACTAGGGGGGTGAATAGGAGCACTTAAAAACTCAAACTCACAAACCCCCGGTGCAAACTGACAGCTACTTCACACAACAAGTGCTAGACACTGTCCACTGAAAGGAAACGTGTCTAGCAGCACTTGGTGTCGCCCACTGAACAGGTACACACCAAGCGAGCGAAAGCACAAGACTCAACGATCACAAAATCGCAAGTCAAGCGAAACAACGACTCACGCACTAGCGTCTTGTTCGCCACTCAACGCACTAAAATGCGCCCTACTGGTTCACAGTAGGTTAAGAGTATGGGCAGCAACAAGGAACACTAAAGCGAGATCGAAGCAAAAGCATGGCAGCGAAAACCTCAACGAAAAAGCTCACAGCCACCTCACAGGCTACTGCCAGACTATCCGCTAGCGGTCACCGGACTGTTCGGTGGAACCAGATGGTCCGGTGACTGAGCTAGAAACCCAACGCCAGACTGTCCGGTGACGCCGGAAGTCCGGTAGCAGAGTCGGACTGTCCGGTGGGGTCTGGAACTTAAGCCTCTCAAACCCTAAACTTAACCAAACCTTATCCAATCTTCACAAAATTTGACAGAGGCTATCTGAACCCTATTCCAAAGCTATTCCCAAAAGATCAACTCAAAATGATCACGGGATTAGCGGGAATTTTAGATCGTGTGAAGAGGCAAGCTTTGGGTAAGAAAAGAGGAAAACTCAAATTCGACTTGCTCGTGGAAAACCAGTAGGTTTGTGATGCACTAGGGCATAATTTCCACATCCTTGCAAGTCCAAAACACCGGCAAAAGAAAGGATTCACCCATGGACAAAGCAAACAACCAAAAGCCAAGGATTGAACCCAAAAACCAAACTAGAAGGGGGAGGAGGAGAGGGCTGCACAAATGAGCTCGAATTTCTGCTGAATCTTGAAGGATTAATCATGAAATTGAGTTCATACAAAGTTCCTAAAGCCTACCACCCTTCATCCTTCCCTCTTGTGTGAAGAACACTAGCTAGGGGACTCAAATCCTAGCCCCAATGCTCTCTCTTCTCTCTTTGGCACATGGCTGTATGGAAATGAAGCCTAGGGTTTTCTAATCATGGAGAGTCACCTAAATGACCAGCCATTTAGGTATTTATAGCCCTAGGCCTGACGACACAATTAACACTAAGACCCTTACTCTAGAATGCCCGGAAGGGGCTGAAATGTAAAAGATACAATCGGATGACTACGATGACGCTTTTTGATCTTCTTCTTCTCCATGCCTCGCTTGGATGTACGCCACATAGCTAGTAGTCCGGAAGCTTCCCCCGGTTTTGAAGTCAGAAAACGAGAAACTTTATTCTGCGGGCTTCTTGGGCCGGGTCTTGGCCCAATCTTCTATCTTGGCGAGTCGGAGCCCAACCCACCAAGTCATGTGAACTTGGATGGCGGTTTTGAGCAGAAGCCGCCAAAGCCTCCCACGCACGTCTTTGCGCCATGCACTCGGTTTGGAGCACCACGGTGGCACCTGGCTTCTCCACTCTATCAGAGTCGCCTCACGGTCTATCGGAGGGCTTACACCACCGTTGCTGAACCGCCCCTCCGTGTACCGAGCTCCCATGGTCGACCGACGCCGAGCATTACCTTCAGTCCATTGGAGGGCTTTTGCCTCAGTCCATCGAGGTCTTCATGATCTACCTCTAGTCCATCGGAGGGCCTCCAGTCTATCGGAGGACTTGAGGTCATTGACAATCACTCGTCACACCAGGAGAGCAATGAGATCGGTCCATTGGCTCTCACGCTTCAACGCCAACTCGTTGTACGACGCTCTCGACCTCTCCGACTCAAATCTGGAATCAGATTAGTCGGGGGCCGAGGGTATGTTCGTTAGGGAGCCCCCTTCGAGATCCGCGATGGGTCCACACCTCAGGCAGCCCTCCGCGGATCCCACGACAAGTTCCTGTTGATACCGTCCCTCTCCTACTGCGGGTCCCACCACCGCTGCCTGCACCAAAGCAGACCCCGCCATCTTCGACTGACTAGGGCCGCAAAAGGACTCGGGTGGAGTCCTTTGCCCCGTTCGGTCTCCGCAACTCCACCGCCACATACCAGGGGCTTCTCTCCCGTGCCTCGGCTCCCCTCAACAACGATGAGGGTGCGCGGGGGATGCCTGACCTAACTCAGTCCGTGCCTCTTCCGGATGATGACATCTACAACGAGCATGATGTGCCGTTGACCGGCCTTCACCTAGGGCTCGTCATCAACTCTACACCGGCGGGGAGAACCATTCGCTAGCGTAGCTCGCAGACTGTCACCATGTCGGCGCCTACCTCTGAGCCACAAGAAGCCTCTCATCGCTTGACGGTCGCTCAGGATGCTCGCGACGCGGGGCATCACCACGTTATCTGCAACATCGAGGCTTTTACGGCCTCTGACCACGGTGCGACCACTACGACAGCCACAGCTCCAGCCTCCAATACCAGCATGGACATGGAGACTACGCTTACTGATGATCCCGAGAGTTCGCTTCCAAGCTCGACTCTCTGTTTTCCTGAGATCCTCATGATCAATGGTCCAAGGAATGAGATCGAGGAGGAAGTCTCAGGCGATGAGCAACCTGCTCTCGCTGAAACCTCGCAGGATCACCACAGGAGGGAGAGGGCAAATCGCCTCCATAACAATTGGCGTCGTCATATCCTGGGCAATAAAGACCCCATGTTGCCCGTCTCACTAGATGAGGTGACGCGGGATAGCGAGAACGAACAAGAAGTCCAAAGCCATCGACGCAGGAACGGAGTCCGACAGCAGCGTCATGACTGGCAAGCTGGCGAAGCTAGGCGATGGCGGGTGGCCACGCTTCCTAGGCGTAATCTTCTAAAAGAGTTCGAAGTGGTCATGGAAACTCCGAGTCAAGCTGGCGGGGCATTGGTCAAGCTCTGCGAGCTCCTCCCCAACAACGAAGATGGGGAGGCTATGAAGAATGTTCTCGCTCGGGTAGCGGACCACCTCGTGCCCAGGTGTCCCGGGATAGGAGATACGCGGCAGATCATCAACGACAACTGTGATGTGCGTCTTAACATCGAGCAATCTTGTGCTCAGCGACACCAGATCCAGTTGAATCGACGTGCAAATTACAACCGGGACTATGGACCCCCTCAGTGTGCTCCGGCTGCCAGAGGTCACTCGGGAGCTGCCTCTGTTAACAGCCCCGTACCCTGAGTCAGGGCTGGGGATGAGCTCCGCCCTCAGTCCCCGCAACGTCATCCAGATGAGAACCACGGCAACCCAGCTAGCAGTTCTAAATTAAATAGCCGTGGAGGCCATTGGTTAGAGGATTCAGGACGTCGACTGGCCGCCCAACTTCAAGATCTCAAATATTGAAAAATTCGAAACAAAGATGGACCCACGGAATTGGCTGGCCGTGTACACTACAGCGGCCCGAGCGGCCAATGCGTCCGAAGATCTCATGACGGCCTACATCCCGATCAAATTGGGACAGGAAGCACTTCACTAGCTTCGCCACCTCAGGCGGGGTTGCATTGAAGACTAGGGCGACTTTCGTCGTTTGTTCGTTGCTAATTTCCAATCACTCTCCGAAAAACCAGTGCAGCGATGGGACCTCAAAACCATCAGACGCAAGGACTCAGAGAGCCTGCGGTCGTACCTCAAGCGGTTCCAGGCTTTGAGGAATCGCGTCTCCGATGTCTCTAAGGATACGGTGATTGATGACTTCCTCCAAGGGTTGAACCACCAAGTGTTCGTCAAACACATATTGGAAAGAGCACCCACTACCTCGGAGCACCTTTTCCAAGAGGCGGATCGCTACATCATGGCGGACGAATGCGCTTGTGACCTCATCCGCCCCCGACAGGACGATCGGGGCAAAGGCCAGCAAGAGAAGCACGAATAATCCTCGTAGCAGGAGTGTCGCTGGGAGAAGAGGCCTCGAGAGGAGGTCCGCGTTGTGGCACCACCTCCAGTGCGTCCATGCGGCCCGCCTCCTGCTCCGGCCCGGACGCTCGACCAACTCCTCGACGAGCCGTGCCCCACGCATAAAGACATGCGCCACACTCTCTGGAATTGCCGCGACTTTAAATTTATGCTGGCGCGTGGCCGGCTTCCCATGCCACAGCCTGCCCTGCCGCCGTCCCACCACGAAACCAGCCTCCGCAATGCCAGAACGGAGGCAATCATCAGCGCTTCCCAGATGTCAACAAGGAGGTCAACTTCATCTTGGGAGGGCACGGAGCCCACGCGAGCAAGCGCCAGTAGAAGCTGGAAGACCGGCGGATCAACGCGGCCACCTCAGAGCGGCCACAGCTATATGATTGGTCCCACGAGCCAATATCTTTCAGTCGGGCAGATCAGTGGCTCAATTTTGACGAGCCAAGCAAGTATCCGTTGCTGGTGAACCCCATAGTCAGCGACACCCGACTCAAGAAGGTGCTGATTAATGGAGGGCAAGCATCAACATTGTGTTCCCTAGAACTCTGCAAGACATGGGGGTTTCTCTCTGCGAACTCAAAATGTCAGATAACCCGTTCTTCGGAATCATGCCGGGTGCAGGGGAATATCTGCTCGGGCATATTTACCTGCCGGTGGCACTGCAGAAATTTTTCGTACAGAGACACTGCGCTTCGAGGTCTCGACCTTCAACTCTGTCTATAATGCCATCATTGGGCGTCCTGGGCTCGCCAAGTTCATGGCCATCCCACACTACCCGTACCTCGCCCTCAAAATGCCAGCTCTAGGCAGCGTTCTTTCCATACGGGCCGACTTCAAGGGAGCTTCGGAGTGCGTACAGGAAGCGATCCAGATGGCCCTCGAACAGAACAGCATGGCGGCGCAGAAAAGGCTCAAGGCGGACGTAGCTCACATGTCGCAGGAAGACATCCAGATCCCGACCCAAGAAGTGGCATCAAGCGCAGCAATACAACCGGCGGTCCCTACGAAGCAAATAGGCCTCGATCCCTCGGGCGTGTCTAAGACAACTACTGTCAACGCTCTTCTTCCTCCCAAATAGGAAGACACGCTCGTCGAGTTCCTAAGGGCCAATCGTGACATGTTTGCATGGAAGATTGCGGATATGCCTGGGGTCTCGAGGGAACTGGCCGAGCACCAACTCAAGGTGTTCCCCAACGCAAAACGCATCAAGCAGAGGCTGCGGGGATTTACTCCTGAGAAGCAAGAGGCCATTAGGGTAGAGTTAACCTGGCTAAAGGCTGTCGGTTTTATTAGAGAAGTCATGCATCCCGAGTGGCTTGCGAATCCTGTACTTGTTCTCAAAAAGAATAAAAAGGACTGGCGGATGTGTGTTGATTATACTGATCTCAATAAGCACTGCCCTAATGACCCGTTTGGGTTGCCTCGTATAGACCAGGTCATTGACTCTATGGCCGGCTGCGCTTTACTCTCTTTTCTCGATTGTTACTCAAGCTACCATCAAATTAGCCTAGCGGTCGAGGATCAAAAGAAAACCGCGTTCATCACGGCTTTCGGTGCATATTGTTATTCCTCTATGTCTTTTGGGTTAAAAAACCCTAGTGCTACGTACCAAAGAGCGATCCAGAAATGCCTCGCTGACCACTGGGGCAAGCGTGTCGAGGCCTACGTTGACGACGTTGTAATCAAGACCAAGAACGCGGAGGATTTCATTGACGATCTACAACAGGTGTTCAACAGTCTGAGGAAATTCCGATTGAGGCTTAATCCCACCAAGTGTATTTTTGAGGTTCCCGCGGGCCAGTTACTTGGCTTTGTTGTTGGCAACATGGGAATCGAAGCTAACCCCGAAAAGGTCAATGCCATACTTCGGATGCACCCTCCCAGATCGCAAAAGGATGCTCAAAGGTTGACTGAGTGCATGGCGGCCTTGAGTCGATTCATCTCGCGACTCGGCGAACGTGGCATGCCCTTCTACAAACTCCTCAAGAAGGTAGATCGGTTTCAGTGGACCATGGAGGCTCAGGAAGCTTTGGACGCTCTGAAAAAATTCTTGACCATGTCTCCTGTACTCAAATCTCCCAATCGTGCCACTGCCGACTCACCAGCCGAAGATCTACTCCTCTATATCTCCTGTACGACTCATGTGATTAGTACCGCATTGTCGTTGAGCGGCTGGACGGACAACACACAGTACCGAGGCCACACCCGGTCTACTTCATCAGCGAGGTTCTTAGCCCCTCCAAAATCAGGTATCCTCAAGTTCAGAAATTATTATATGCAGTTCTCATTACCGCACGCAAACTGCGTCATTATTTTGAGGAGCATAAGATCGTGGTGGTTACTGAGTTCCCAATTGAAGAAGTCTTGCAAAATCGGGAGGCCGCATGGCGTATTGCCAAGTGGGCCTGCGAGCTGGGGGCTCACGACATTGAGTTTCGTCCTCGTTCAAGACCCAAGCACGGGTCGACTTTGTCTCCGAGTGGACTGAACACCAAGTCCCTGAGAAGCTAGAAGTTATGGAGGTCTGGAAGTTGTATTTTGGTGGCTCACTGAAACTGGAAGGAACCGGCGCTGTTGTTGTCTTCACCACACCAGCAGGGGAAAAACTCAAGTACGTGCTACAGATTCTTTTCCCGGTATCTAATAATGCAGTTGAGTACGAGGCTTTACTCCATGGTTTGCGCATAGTCATATCACTCGGAATCCAGTGGTTGATGGCCTACAGAGATTCTTTAGTGGTCATTAATCAGGTCAACAAGGAGTAGGACCGCTCTACAGAAAATATGGACAAGTACTGTGAAGCAGTTCGCAAGCTAGAGGGCAAGTTCCAAGGTTTGGAGTACATTCATGTGGATCGGGACCGCAATACAAACGCCGATATTTTGTCCAAACTAGGCTCATCACGAGCCAAAGTGCCTCCTGGTATCTTCATTCAAGAGCTTCGTCACCCTTCTATTCAGCTAGAAGAGCTGGATGTACCACCTAACTGACACATTCTATCTCTGGGCGATATTCCGACTGATTGGAGGGCCCCTATCATCAGGTACATCTTGAATGAAGAGACTCCAGATGATAAAGCAGAGGCCGAGCGACTAGCAAGACGATCGTCCAGCTATACTTTGATCGGCGGCGAGTTATATAAGCGTAGCGTTTCAGGAGTACTGTTAAAATGCCTAGATACCTCGTCAGGGCAGAGTTTGTTGAAAGAGATACATGCTGGAGTCTATGGAATTCATGCCGCCTCACGGACATTGGTTGGGAAGGCGTTTAGGGCGGATTCTATTGGCCAACAGCGAAGAAGGATGCCGCTGAATTAGTGCAGCGCTGCGAGGCTTGCTAGTACCTCGCCAATCAGCACCATCTTCCAGCACAACAATTGCAGAATATACCGGTGTCATGGCCTTTTGCTTGCTGGGGGCTGGACATGCACTCATATGTTGGTTGCTATTGATAAGTTCACCAAATGGATCGAGTATAAGCCCATTGCCTCCTTGACATCCGCCAAAGCCGTGGAGTTTATTCAAGACATCACCTTTCACTTTGGGATCATGAACTCTATTATCACAGATCTGGGGTCTAATTTTATGAGTTCAGAATTTTTTGATTTCTATGAGCAAAGGTCCATTCACATCAAGTATGTTTCGGTGTCTCACCCTAGAGCCAACGAGCAGGTTGAGCGAGCTAATGGCATGATTCTGGACGCGCTCAAGAAGAAGATCTTTGACAAAAATGAGAAGTTCGCTGGCAAGTGGATACGTGAGCTCCCATACATGGTCTGGAGCCTTCGAACACAACCTAGCAAAGCTCTCGCAGGCAACACGCACTTCTTCATGGTCTATGGGTCGGAGGCGGTATTACCTATTGACCTACAGTTTGGAGCCCCACGACTGGCTTTCAAGGATATTGCTGAAGCCGAGGCAACACGCATCGAGAAGATCGACTTACTCGAGGAGGAGGCCTGAACTCTGTTATTCAGTCAGCTCGCTACCAACAGACTCTACGCCGTTGTCATGATAGAAAAATGAGGCCTCATTCCTTCTCAATAGCGGAATTGGTGCTACGCAGGGTGCTCAAGACCGCTGGACAACATAAGTTGTCTCCTCCCAGGGAAGGCCCATACATTGTCACAGAAGTCACTCATCCAGGATCGTACCGTCTATCTAAAATGGACGAGACACCAATTGGAAACTCCTGGAACATAGAGCATTTGCGCAAGTTCTATGCTTAAAGTCTTCTGGTAATCTCTAGAATTAGCGGCTAGTGTTGTTCTGTATATTCTGTCTTCATTGTACTCCTTATTCTCTATGAATAAAGTACTCTTAGGACATGCATTATGTGTTTTTTCTATTTCGTTTGCATTATTTACTCACTGTATAAGGGCAATCGACCTAGATTAGATGACTGACAGTACGGTGTTACATGCCCACTCTTACTCTTGACGGGGATGACTTCGGCCCCACCATGAGAGCAATCGGCCTAGGTCAGACGACCGACAGCACGGTGTTACATGCTCTCGTTTGTACTCATGCCAGGGGAGCAATCAAGGCCTAGTCAAACAGAGACAACGGGCTTAGGTTCGATGACCTACAGCCCGATACTACATGTCTTTACTTCATAACAACTCCATGTTACTCTTTCTTATAGCACACGTTCTCTTTATCATCATGTTTATTTTCGTTTCATCTTTACTGCTGTGTCACAAGTATTAACTCAAATCTCGTTGCCAACATAACATTGTCTTTTTTTCTCTAGCAGATATGACCTCCAGGTAAGCATAGACTACTTGTTTCATTTATAAATGTACTAACTCTTTTTTTGCAGGACAGTAGTTGGGGGTACCGACCTAAGAGCATAATATCTCCATACAGTACTCCGTTCACTGCATTACATGAGAAACCATTGTCTATTCAATGTCATCTACAAGGGCTTCAGCAACTACTCGGGCCTCATTCTCGTACTCAGTACTTTGGGTCTCGCTCGTCACCCATGTTGACAAGCTCGTCAAGTTTATGTCGGGCTGTGATTTCTTGATCACTACCAGGACTTGAGCAAGGATTGTTTTCACTCGTTCAGATGTTCTAGCCTTCATATCATCTACAAAGGTGGCTATTCGGTCACCCAGGGGACGTGGCACGTCTTTCTCTAGCGCACATATGCCTAAAGCTTTGGTTAGAGCTGTATTTGCAGCTAGCGCAGCTTCTTTCGCCTTTTCATAGGCGTCCTTCAGTCTACTACAGTTCTTCTTACTGGTATCATAATATTTCTTGAAGGACTCCAATACTTGAGCTAGTTGTGCGGCCTCATCGTGGGATTCCTTCAGTGCAGACCTTGTGGAGGATAGCACCTTCCTCATGTCATCATGAGCATTCTGAAATTCAGCTAATTCAGCCTCTTTGTTTTCAAGTGCCTAGCGAGTCAAGGAATGACCGTTCCTCAAAGCTTCCAAAGAATTGACAGTATCACGAAATGATTTCTCAAATCCGTCCCGGGGTTCCTAAACAGTTTTGAGTTTCGCTTGCAGCTGCTGGTATTCATCAGTCTTTTGCTGCATTTCCTCCTGTGGAACGATACAATTCATATGCTTCTATAAGCAGAGAATATGCTAGTTGAGATTCTTGACGAGTTACCTCATGTTTTCTCTTCTCGCTATCTAGCTGCCTGCGAAGGTCATCTGCCGTGTCGTGGGCTTGGTCTCTATCTGCAATGGCATTGCAGTACTCTGCTTCGCGAACAACAGCGACTTGTTTCAGACGCGTAATCTCAGGAGTGGCCGCTGTCAAGGGACATTTATTAGCTCGGGGACTCAGTTATTGACTGGAGCAAAAAGGTTGGATACATACTTGTTGTTTCAGCTCTTCGAGCGACTACAGAATCGGCTAGCTGTTGCCTCAGAGTGACAACCTCATAACTGGACAACGCATCAGCCTTCTCCCGAATCATGCTGGCTTGTTGTATTCCGCCTTGTAGCATCTTTAGCATATCCTGCGGAGAACTGTAGGACCGAGACGTGCGACTAGAGAGCTGTGAATAGGAGCACTTGAAAAACTCAAAATCAAACCACCAAAGTGTGCTCTCATGAAAACACACGCACACCCGATACCGTCCAATGAATAATGCGTATCGGGTGGAAAGCGGAAGCACTCGAATTAACACCCAACTAAACGGACGTAAGACGAGCAACCAAACTACACCTAAACGAACAAACACACTACACCTAGACGAACATACACAACACCTAAAACTACACCTCTCTAATGTGCAGAGTTGCGTAGCATAGAGATGCTACCAACCCTAGGACACATTGAGAAACCCTAAATGGAAAAACACTAAAGCACGCAACAAAACAAGCGAACACAACAAGGCACAAACAAAACAAGACAAGCTACAAAGCTTGCAAGTGTCGCACACTAGCCACTCAACACACAGAAGCGTGCCTCACTTAAGATTAGTGAGTGAAGAGTATGGGCATGCAGTGGTTGACACACAACAAGTTTGAAGCAAACAACAACACTCCAAATACCAAAGAAACCAAGAAAAACAAACCCCAAAGCAAGCGGAGCAAGAAACACGCAAAAACAGCCCCAAAAAGACTAGACCGGACAATCCCCTCTTCACCCAAAGGCCTAATTGGACAAACCTCAACCGAGGGGTTAAAACAGCCCTAAAAAACTATAGACCGGACAATCCTAAGTCTAGGGTTTGGACAAACAAGTTGTCCGGTCAGTTCTCTAGAGAACTGCGTAGAAAAATAGCCCGATGCCCCATCGAAACATCGATCAAAACGGGGTCAAATCTCAATGAAACTTCACAAAAATTTGCATAGACAATCCTAAGGACCTTCCCTAGCATACCCCAAAAGATCCACTTGAAAAGATCAACGGTTGCACGGAATTGCAAATCTCATGAGGTAGGTGAGTTGATACCGAAAAACCAAAATCCGAGAAGAACAGCCCTTGCTCGTGGTTTGATGATTCTAGCACTTAGCTAGTGAGATTTACCACATCATAGCAAGGCAAAATACCAGCAAAAGAAAGATCCCAACCTTGGACAAACTAAAACACACCAGAATCCAAGAATTGGAACCAAAAACGAACTAGAACGGGGAGGAGGAAAGGGAAGGACGAAAATTGCTGCTCTCTCCATGGGCTTCACAAGGAAGAAAACTTGGATTAATCACGAAATTCAGGTTACACAAAATCCCTAGAGCCTAGCTCCCATCATCCTCCCACTAATGACAAGATTTGACTAAACTAGGCACTCATCTCCTAGCTAATCTCCTCTCTTTTCTCTCTTTGGACCTTGGCTGCTAGGGTTAGGGAAACTAGAGTATGTGGCTGCCAAGATAAGCTCCAAGGGAGCCTCTCAATTCTATTTATACCCTAGGCCCTAAACGACACAATTACACTAAGAACCCTACTCTAAAAATGCTCGGAGGGGGCCAAACTGAAAAAATACAATCGGACGACTACAATGATGGCTTGATCGTCTTTTTCTCCACGCCTCGCTTGGATGTGCGCCACGTAGCCAGTAGTCCGGAAGCTTCCCCCAGTTTTGAAGTCAGAAACCGGGAAACTTTATTCTGCGGGCTTCCCGGGCGGGTCTTGGCCCAATCTTCTATCTTGGCGAGTCGGAGCCCAATCCACCAAGTCATTTGAACTTGGGTGGCGGTTTTGAGCCGAAGCCGCCAAAGCCTCCCTCGCACGCCTTCGCGCCATGCACTCGGGTTGGAGCACCACGGTGGCACCCGGCTTCTCCAGTCCATCGGAGTTGCCTCGCGGTCCATCGGAGGGCTTACACCACCGTTGGCGAACCGTCCCTCTGTGTACCAAGCTTCCATGGCCGACCGACGCCGAGCATTGCCTCCGGTCCATTGGAGGGCTTCTGCCTCAGTCCATCGAGGTCTTCGTCATCCTCTACCTCCACTCCATCGGAGGGCCTCCAGTCCATCAGAGGACTTGTATCGTTAACAATCACTCATCACACCAAGAGAGCAATGAAGCCGGTCCATTGGCTCTGAATCTCCCCCTTGATGAGTGCATTGTCAACACATCTCCAACCTGTAACCTGAAATGGAACAAAGACAAAAGAAAAGCGTAAAACTGAAAAAGAAAGGAAAATAAAAGAAATGCTCATGCTGCGCAAAACCAAACAAAGGCAAAACACAAGGCAACTTGTAGTAAAAAGAAAACAAAGCATCGGCTCCACAAGATAGAGACAAAAGGCTCAATGCACCAATGAAAAGAGCATGCTAAAAGCTCAACTCCCCCTGAAATGCATCCTCACAAATGCAATATGAGTGCAAAGCTCCCCCTCAACTAAATCTCTCCCGAAGTCCTCCCCCTGTGTCCAATACTCCAAAATCTCTCCCCCTTGTTGACAATGGACACATCAAGGGTTCCTAGGACTCCCCCTGAACTAAGCAACTCCCCCTCAAAATATGCCATGATGTGCAAGGAGTGTAACATAAAGAGCTCAGAAGGGATAGAAAGCTAGTATTCACAAGTTCTAGCATACACTGCAAGTGAGGGCAAGGAAGCATATAACAAGCTCAAATGAATTTATCTTACACATATCAAGAGCAAACTTGTTTTTCAGGGTAGTTTAAAAGAAAGCATCACCAACATGAATAGGACCTAGCAAGATAGGCATGAACAACAAGATGCTAGCATTGCATACAAGGTGTGCTACTCTCAACCAGAGCATATACAACTAGCCATAAGCATTTTAGAGACTTGCAAATTTCAGATTTGAACATTTAAATTCATGAGCAAGTTCTTTTTGTGCCAGGGGTTATTTACTTCTGTTGCCACTTCTTACCAACCAATGCCAAGCCTAGGCTCAAAGAACCATCAGAAGCTTAAGACAAGGTATTGATCATACACAGCCTAATCCAAGTTCATGTCAAAGTGCAATGACAAGCTGTCTCAAACTAGATCAGTGTGATAAGCAAACTCACCTGGATCTTTCTCATTTTAGCACATAAGACACCACTTATAAGCATTTTGATTCAGATTTCAAATTTGGCAAGGTATCATAAAAGCTTAGGCATTAACATAGCAAAGGCATACAACTAGCATATCCAGGCATGAAAAGATAGCATAGTATTCAATATTCCTACACATGCTAGGTAGCCAAAACAAGTGGTGATCATGGTTTTTGATTTGCAAAGAATAAAATGACTTAGCTCACAACTAGTATTCAACAGACTCAAGAGAGCTTAGCCAACCATGATCAAGCAAGCATCTGTACAATCTAGCACAAGCAAATACTAACTCATCATTCCAAAAGAGCTCTAGTGTTAGTGAAGTGAAAATGCATATGATACAGTGCAATGCATGATATGTTACAATATGCAATAGAAACAAAGAGGAATAAAAACAAGATAAAAGCAAAAAACTAAACTAAAGAAGCTATTCCTTACTAAAAGGAATAGCACACTATCTCTGACTAAAAGGGATAGCACACTTCAAGCTCACCTCTCAAACGCGTAAAAGCGTCAAACCCTAGATCTAGGGGCTTGGTAAAGATATCGGCCAACTGGTTTGCTGAAACTACATGGACTAAGTCTATGTCTCCCTTCTTATAGTGATCTCTCAGAAAGTGAAACCTCACGTCTATGTGTTTGGTTCTAGAGTGCAAGACGGGATTCTTAGCTACAGAAATAGCAGAAGTAGAGACAACTAGAAGAGAGATTTTTTCAAACCTAAGGCCAAAATCACTAAGGGTAGCTTTCATCCACAAAAGCTGGGAGCAGCAACTAGCAGCAGCAACATATTCTGCTTCAGTGGTGGAAAGAGCTACACTAGCTTACTTGCGGGAGGACCAAGAGACAAGAGAGGTTCCTAAGAGTTGGCATGTGCTGAAGGTTGACTTGCGATCAATCCGGCAGCCAGCATGATCAGCATCTGAGAACCCCCTAAGAAAAAGAGAAGAACCCGAGGAATACCAAAGACCAAGCTCAGGAGTGAATTTCAGATACCTGAAAATGTGCTTCACCACTTGACGGTGAGAAGTCCTAGGAGAAGCCTGGTAATGCACACAAAGGCAGACCGCGAACTGAATGTCCGACCTGGTCGCCGTCAGGTACAGAAGTGAGCCGATCATCCCTCAAAATTCCTTTTGGTCCACCGCCTCCCCATCTTCATCAGCATCAAGCGCCATGTTTGTACTCATAGGAGTCATCATGGGTTTAGAGTCACCCATGTTAAACTTTTTGAGTATGTCCCTTGTGTACTTTGCTTGATGGACGAAGGTACCCTCTAGGCCATGCTTGATCTGCAGCCCGAGGAAGAACTGGAGCTCACCCATGAGACTCATCTCAAATTCCCTGCTCATCTGTTCAGCAAAACTAGACACCAAAGCGTGAGATGAACCACCAAAGATTATGTCATCAACGTATATCTGAACTATCAGGGTGTCACTGCCACGACTCTACAAAAACAAGGTCTTGTCTACTGAACCCATCACAAACCCAAACTTGAGCAGGAAACTCTTCAACCTAGCATACCAAGCTCTAGGGGCTTGCTTCGGACCATAAAGGGCTTTTCTCAACTTATACACTCGGTCTGGAAATCTAGCACTCTCAAATACAGGAGGTTGTCTCACATATAGCTCCTCCTTTATGAACCCGTTCAGAAAAGCAGACTTGACATCCATTTGCTGCAGTTTGAAGCCTTTAGAGGTTGCAAAGGCAAGCAAAATCCTAATGGCTTCCAAACGAGCTACAGGGGCAAAGGTCTTCTCATAATCTATCCCCTCCTTCTGACAGAAATCCTAGCTACCAATCTCGGTTTGTTCCTCACAACCATCCCATTCTCACCCTATTTGTTCTTGAAAACCCACTTGGTACGTATAGGGCGACAGTTTGGTGGAGGCTCCACTAAATCCCAGACATGGTTTCTCTCAAAATTCTCCAACTCCTCATGCATGTCGTTCACCCAGTTAGGATCAGATAATGCATGTGACACATCCTAGGGTTCAAAAGTAGCAACATATGCAGAGTGGGAGAAAAAGGCTAGAGAAGCAACCGACGAGCGTGTGACACGCTGGTGAATGTCTCCAATCATCCTGTGTGGAGGGTGGTCCCGCTAGACCTGCCGAGATAGAACAATCTCGGAAGTCACCTCCCCTGCGTCCTCAGCGGGGCTAACCTTTGCTTGAGCTTGCTGTCGGGGGAGTGAGAAGGAAGTCATAGGCAAGGGTCCTCCATCATCATCAGAGCTCGTAGCAGAGGGGGTAGGAGCTGCAGCCGGTGCAGTGGCTCCTGCATCACCAATATTATCTGCACCTTCCTCATCTTCAAAGATGGGGTGCCTTCTTCATCATCACTTGAAAGCTGAAAGGCAGGGGTTGTGCAGGGCATAGTTTCATCAAAAGACACCTCACAAGTCTCAACAACTTGCTTGGCCTCCAAAATCCCATCCAGACAACGAGAATCAAACTTGTCCAAATGCCCCGCCTTCTTAGGCACAAAGCACCTGTAGCCAAATGCTCGCAAATGCTTGACACTGGGCTGCCTACCAAACCGAAGTTTATATGAGGTCTTCCCAAGGAAAGCTCGCAAGAAGATCCGGTTTGCAATGTAACATGTCGTATTCACTGCCTCAGCCCAAAAACGCCTCGGAGTCCTATGCTCATTGAGAATCGTCTGTGCCATCTCAACGAGTGTGCGGTTCTTGCATTCCACAATACCGTTCTGCGGTGGGGTATATGGAGAAGAAAACTGGTGCTCAAGACCTAGGTCACGACAGAAGTTTTCGAACCGAGAATTTCTGAATTCTCCGCCATTGTCTCTGCGGATAGCCCTCATGGACTTATGACTCTCGTTTCTCAACCTCAGTACCAGATCCCGAACAAAACCAAACGCCTCATCCTTAAACTCCATGAAAAATACCCATGAGAACCGCGAAAAGCCATCCACAACGACAAGCACGTACCACTTCCCACTGACTGATGCTACCCGAGCGGGACCTACTGTATCCATATGGAGTAGCTCACCCGGATAGGAGGTCATAACCTGAGACACAGGAGTGTGAGAAGCGGCAACTACCTTGCCATGAGGACAGGGGTGGCATACTAAATCCTTCTCAGCTTTCAATTTGGAGAATCCTCGGATTAGGCCCATTGAACTCAACCTGACTAGCAGATCAAAGCTCAAGTGACGAAGTCTCCTATGCCACTTCCATATATCAGCAGAAGGACTAGCAACCAAACAATGCGCAGGGCCAGAAACAGATGTGAGGTCAACCCTAAAAACCTGACCAAAAGGAAGCAAAGAGCAAACAAGGGTCTCCTCAGCATCAAGAACGCAGCACGCACCCTTCTTAAAACGAACCTCAAATCCTTCATCGAGAAGTTGCGAAACAAAAACCAAATTGAACCCCAGATTCCGAACAAAAGCAACTTCTCTTAGGAAAAGCTTAGCAGAGAGCGAAACAGAACCAACATTGTCCTCGAATGTCATGTACTCCTCGGTGCTCATGGGGTTGAGGCTGGAGAACCACTTGCGGTGCCCTGTCATGTGCCTAGAGCAACCGGAGTCCATGATCCACACATCCTCCATGCCTCGATCCTGCAAAGTCAAGTAAAGCGACGGTGAGCAAACGGTCCGGCACTGGGGTTAGTTCCAAAACTGTTGTACCAGTGCCGAGCCATCTGCTTAAAAGTGGGGTAAGCACAGTCAAAGAAATCACCACAACTGGAGTAACCACGACCCTCAAAGTGTGGCCTCTCAAGCTCTCTCACCACCAGGAGCACGGGCCTGAAAGCCGCCTCCTCTCTCACCACCAGTAAGGCGGTCTCTCATCTCACCGCGATGGGGAGGATCTTGCCTACCACCCTGGTAGAACTGATCCTGGTTCCCCTAAGCTCTCTCCTGCCTCTCAATCCGCTTCCTTCTGAAGCAAAACTCCTCTAGGTGGCCATTCCGCTGGCAAAACTCACAGTGGTAGACAGGCCACCTAGGAACTGGGTTAGGCTGGGACTTGGGCTTAGGTGGTGTGGCCTTGGGTGGCTCAGGCTGCTGGACTGACTTCTTGCCCTTGGACTTAAGCTCTTCCTCTATGATCTTGTCTAGCTTAGCCTGAGAGGGCTTGGGTGTCCAGTACTGCTTCTTTGGGGCATCCTTGGGTGGCTCATGGTAAACCCCATCAACAGTCTCACCTGGCTGGGTAGGTGCAGTCTTGATCTTAAATGAGGCACTCTTCCCGCCCAAGGTGCTGCACTCTCCAAACCCAAAACCACTCGTGTCACCCTCGGCTCTCTTGGTGCTCTCTATAATCATCTCTAGTTGGGGTTGCCTAGCATATACCCAACTGAGCACCTCTCTCAACCTGTTGTTGTCATTTTGCAAAGACAACACTTCCTCTCTCAGATCCTCCAGAACTACAGTCTAGGCAGCACAGGTATCACAATCTAAAGAGGGAAACACAGCAGCTTTCTCCAACTTCCTAATGGTGGCATCCCTATCCACCAGCTGCATCCTAAGGGTTAGGCAGTTCTCACAAGTGTTAGTAGGTGCTGAAAGCACCTCAAAGTCAGCTCTCAACTGCTCTAACTCACCTCTCAAAGTAGGACAGACCTTACATGCACCCCACAGCGCAGGTCTAGCCCTAAGATGCTCAAGCTCCATGAGCTGCCCCTCAAACTTATCCTTCAGCACAGCTAGCTCTCTAGCTAAACAGGGGCAAGACTCACACTCAAGCTCTCCACTCAAGGTAGGCTCATCTAGCTTGGACTGGAAGTTTGCCTGGCTCAGCTCTAAGCCCATCTATCTCCTCTACCCGCTTGGCATACCCATCCCTCTGGTCACCAAGCTCCGTCATGAAAAACTCGCAGGTAGGGCACTCAAGCTCACTGGGTTGGGGTCTCACACTCCTCAACCTCTCATTCTCCTCCAAAGCCTCAGCAAGTTGGGCTTTCAACTTCTGCAGCTTCTTAGATGCCTTCTCCAGCATCTTATCCTAGGCTTTCAACTCTCGACTGTTCTGCTCTAGCATCTCAAGGATTTTGGCTTGCTCAGGAGTTACCTCATCATCAGAAGAAGAGTTGCTACCGTCATCCTTATTCTCCTTGTCCTCAAGCGCCATGGAGCAAACTGAGCTCCCCTTGTCCCTGTTCTTGTGCCTGGACTTAGTGGAGACGAAGCACAAGCCAGCTGGACCTCCTTGATCGTTCCTCTTGTCCTTCCTGTACGTGATCTCCTCATTACTTGAGCTTGACGAGGACGAAGAGGAAGAAGATCCGCTGCTGCAGAACCCGATCTCGGTGAAGAAAGCTTTGTCCTGCTTCCGGTTGTCCTTCTGGTAGCTCTTGAAAGCCTTCCGGAAGTTCTTCTTGCCAAAAGGACGCTTGCCGAAGCCGTGCTTGCTGGAGCGGTGCTTGTCAAAGCTCGGCTTGTCGGAGTGGCACTTGTCAGAGTCGCGGGAGTAGCTCTTGCCCTTCTTGTAGTAGTCATTCTTGTTGGGGCACTCGGCGATGAAGTGGCCGACCTCTCCGCACTCGAAGCACTTAGGCCTCTCGCCCCTTTTCTTGCTCATCCGGTTGTCATAGGCACGCTGAAAGCGACTAGACATCAGACATAGCTCTTCATCCCCAAGCGATGCCAACTGCTCCTCTGTCACAGACATCAAAGCAGAAAACGAGAAGTTGTGCATAAGGGGGTTGGCAACAGACTCACTAGAGGGGGTAGCCAAGGCCAGACCTTAGAACCTGTACAAGCAAGGGAATCCCTCAACTTGTAATCTACTTCTATGGCCTTGAGCTTACTATAGAGCGCCTCTACTCCAATTGTATCATACCCTGCCAACTCAATGATTGAGTTCCCCTTGATCTCCCATACTTTTCTATCCAAAGCATACAACAACTTGACAGCTTGTTGATGATCCGTGTATGGGAGCTCAGCGGGGGGCAGAGTTGACACGCAACTTGTTAATGATCGACTGAAAGTGACCAAACAAGTCGTCTATAGACTCTCCCGACTTCTGGATGAAATTTTCATATTCGCGCCGGTAAGTCTCCACAAGCCTAGTGTGATGCCCCCGGCATCTCAAGAGCCTTAACACACAGTTAGAGACAAGTTAATAATGAATTAGGACTTGATGATGTCTAGAGAGTAACAAAGACTAGATGGAGAAGTCACTAAGTCAAAATTTTTCTAGGAGAATACGGAACTCTATGTGGTTTGGTTGTTTAAGTCACCACCCACAAGCTTTTATGCAAAACACCAAATACAAAAGTCTTTAGTTCGGGATGTTATCTCCAACTTTGATATTACGACCATCTTTAAGATCATATGTTGTATGGTTTAAAAGTCAACACCAAGTCAAACCAGAAATTCTTGAAAGAGGCCAATTGTGATCATGACCAAATCTGGACCCTAATGGAACTTTCAAATTCATAAAGCACCTGGGCTCACCTCCATTGTCAAAGTTGTTGTACAGGCTGTGAGCTACACTTTTGCTACACTGAGCATGTGCTCAAAACTGTTATCTACTTATTTCAATGTTAACCTAAATGCCTCTTGAAATCAGCCCAAGTCAGCCCACACTTAGAGAACTTCTCGTCTGAATTTTCAGCTTATCCCAAATTAGAATCTGAAATTACTTTTGAATTCACTATACGACTTCAAAATCTTCCTTTCTATGAAGTGGAATTAAACTGGTCATCTTTCACATGCAATAGACCTTGAAGTGAGTGGATTTTATTTGATACTTCAAAAGTTGAAAGCAAGAAAGACCCTACACCAAGTGAAATTTCTGTTTCACCAAACCTTGCAACACATTTGAGTCTATAGTTCAAAATCTGTTGGGATTTAGACCAAGTCTATATTACCAAACTTGTAGATAAATTTCTGAGAAACAACTTTGTCAATTAGGGTTTGACCATATACTGAAGTCTAAATGGGGTTTAGAAACGATTACTACCAGCACAGAAAACCAATCCAAATCTGACCTGTTTAGTAATCTCAATGTTACTATAAACTACACCCACTTTCATGCAAGACTCTATTTGAATGAGTTGTAGCTTTTGAAATTCTAAGCAACCTTGTCAAGAATCACCTTGGGTGAAAATGGCTAGAAATAGGACTTTTGAAATTTCTAAGCAAAAAGGGTCCCCTATCCAAATTTAAGGCTGCTAGGTAAAGTCAAGTTTAAATCATATCTCCACTCAGATTTCAGTATCAAGCCTTTCGACAATATTGTAGAGCTTGAAGAGTAGAGTATTTCATCTAATGGAGGTTTTACCAAAATCGGAATCTAACTAGGTCAAAATGGCTATTTTTTGGATGGGAGAAAACACATTTCCATTTGTTCTTCTTCTGAGTCACCGACGGGTGGGCCCGGGTTGTCAGCGCCGCGCCACACCGCACCCAGAACACGGCCGCCACGCGGTCGGCGGCGTACGGGCCGCGCGAGGCCACCACAGATCGCTGCCCTGGCCGCGCCTTGCCCTCTTCACCTGGACGTCGTCCCGACTCCTTTCACCCCTCCCTCACTCACCCTTTTCCTGTCTCTCTGTCCAGAGCCGAGCGCCTGCCATGAACGGCACTATGGCCGAACTTGAAGCTCTCGTGCGCCGCCGCCTCCCCAATCCATCCCCACACCTCCTCCACCCCGCCAAGCTCGAGCACCCGCATCGCCACTCCGACCACTTCGGTTTCCCCCAAGGACTCGAAGCCCACTGTTGCCTCTACCACCTTTCCCACCATCGCCTCTTTGAAGCCACCGAAGGGTTCGACCTCACGCCGCCTCACACTTCCACAGCCCCACCATTGCGTTCGCCATCTCACCGCGCAGCTCGAGGGCCCTACAGCGCCGCCTTCCTGCCTTCCCTCGACGAGATCGAGACCGCGATTACCGCGCCTCGTGCGCCGTGCCGCGCCAGTTCAATGCCTCTGCACCGCCTCTGTCCTACATCGCCGGCGACGAGATCAACCCCGAGAGACAGCCCATCGCCGGGAACACATCCTCAGACCCTGTCGGTTTCAAGTGTGGGCCCCCACACGCCGTCGCAACTTCGCCGTTCCCCTCCCTGCGCGCGGCCGAAGGAGGAAGAAGAGGAGAAAGATTGAAGAAGGTTAAATTCCGATCTAGCCCCTGCCCTTCTCCATTTTTCGTTTCCGTCCTGCGCGCTGTTCATTGTGTCTTGCAGAACTTACACGCTAGCCCCTGGGAACTATGGTTATTTATGTTTTAGTCCTTAGATCTAATGTTTTCCATTTAAAGGCATTTAAATCGACCATGAACTTTGTTGCATTAGACTCCTCTTAAATAGATCTATTGAATGGATATGATGTGGATGTGTAAAGAGACTGTTTTGCACCTGGTATATTGCATGCATGTGGAAATTAGATAAATGTCAAAAGTGGACTAAATGAACTCCAAATGCTATGAAACTTGGACAGTAGTTTTCTTGTGGCATTGTAGCACTATGTGAATTTTTGTAGCCCCAGCACTTGCTGTTTAATTACCCTTTTACCATTATACATGTGTTATGTGCATTTATTTAACTTAGAAATTGGAGGCTACATAGAATATGCTCAAAATGACTCTCTGGAATTTTTCATATACTTTGGGTGGTATAAGTAGCCCATTGGTGAAATATAAAGTTGTGCATGTAAAGTTTGACTGGTGATTTGAAATTAACAAGATATGGCTTACTTATCTAAATAAATGGAAAAAAGGTGACTTTAGAATGCAAGGAAAATTTCATGGAAAATCTGGTATAATGTTGGTGTTATATAAAGTACAAAAAGTATTTTTTTGAGGAATTATTGACACTGTCATATTGTACATTTGAATTGACATGCAGTAAATATATGGAAAATAAATGTGCTATAAGACTGAGAGTACTTCACTTGCTGATTTTTGTGGTGGTAGATTTTGCTATGCACTGCTCACTGGTTTAATTTCGTGGCCAGAAACTTATCCTATAAATTATGAAAAATCTGAGAAGCTATAGGGCTGATAACTTGCTAGAATCTTCATAATTAATTTATAACTCCTTTGTGGCTAAAATTTTGACAGTGGCATAATGTAGTATAAATGTACATGTTATAAAAAATCTGAGCTCATTTGGAGTTGTCTAACTACATGAACACAAGTAAGGCTTTTTATTCATAAAGTGGGCATGTGTTATTTGATTATAAGAGTAGGTGTTTGTTTGCAATTGATATCATTATGCATGTGGGTTGATTTCTACCTGCAGGCTATCTACTATTCTCTATATCACACTTGATTGAGAAATTAATTCATATACTCATGTAAAGTACCTGAAGTCAATATAGCGCTTGAATCCATTAAATAAACATACTACATGATATAATTGGTGAATGTTTTCTATAAATGCATGAAGTACATGATTTCAACTTGTTACCCGTTGAATGGAAATGAGCACCACCACACCTATTTTAGTAACCAAAGCAACTATTGCTCGCATTTATCGAATCCCATAAGTGACATGTTGTTATAATCAGGAGCTTGTTTATGTGTGATCCTATGACTGCGTGTTGGGTCGTTGTCCATAAAAATTTCTCCTGGTGTATGTAGTTTAGTAACCACCTTTCTGTTTTTCCGTGAAACGATTGTTCATACATATTCGTGCATCTCATTCCTTGTATCATCACGCATGTCAATCATATAGTGGCGCTCATTACAGATACGTGATCAAGAAACGAGCGCGTGGAACTACTTCAACCAACGGTGATCCAAAAGACCAAGTAAGGCCCATTCACGACCTGGAGGGCCCATCAGTCGTGCTTGGAAGGAGGAGTTGTCCAAGGGGCCAAGGGGCTGCCTGGGGCCAAGCCTCACAACCCGGCAAACTAACATTAGCATAGTTTGTTGGTTCTCTTAAAGTAAAGCAAAGGTAGGTAGGACCATGCTTTACCCAGCAAATGTATTTGATGAATGCTTACGCATCTGCATTAGGAGTTGTTTGGAACCCATTTGCATTAGACTCTTTAGCCGCCCTGGCCCTAGCACCTATATATAGAGTTCGTAGGACGAGTGCCTAGAATTGGTAGGTACGAGTAAATACGAGTGAATGGAGTCACTCGTCGCGTAGGTGATTTTCAAAAGTCACAAGAGATATTACTATGATGGAAGCTATGAGGATGCTCATGGCTTAAATCGAGACCGGGCGGAGACATGGATATATAAGAAAAATGATGAAGATGATGTGGATGGTATGGTGGACTCCGCCCGAGTCGCGTAAGGCCGGTCGTTGTTCGCCTATTGGTCGGCATAACATTGCTAGGGTGCTTATCCGGGATAATGGACTACTTTTAAGCACAGAGACACGTTCCTACCCACTGGTTGAGGGGAAGGTGGCCGCGGAGGCGGGTGTCAAGGGATGGCTGACCCATTGCGTGGTAACGCTGCTGCAACAGCGCGCTCCGAGACTCAGGCGGGAGTGAATCAAACTTGAGATGAGACAGGTGAAGATGGGGGAAGCATATGTGGGAACATCGTGGGTTAGTAAGCATATGCCATCCCGGTACTTCTAGTTATTCCCGGGAATATAAAAATCGATTCGAATCGCTGATGCTCACCAAGTGTGAGAATGCCAATACCATTGACGGGCAAAGTAGTAATCTACTTGAATATGTTGTATTATGACTTCATGGTTTTGAATACTACATGCTTGGTTTTACATGCTTTACTTTCATGCAACTTATGATGGTACTCATGATTAGTATTTATTGACATGATGAACTAAGTAGCCGTCAAATCCTGCCTCTATATGGTAAATTAAGCAGCTGTCAAATCATGCCTCCACATGTTAACTTGATCCTGTTTAAAATCAACAGCTAAGGATCAAATTCTTAGTAAGCAAACTTTGCGTCAGCCGTAAGCCATTTCCATTAAGTCCTACTGAGTAATTAGTACTCAGGATTTGCCCCCACTTTTGGCTTATAGGTACTGAAGACTTTTGGATAATCGCTTGAAGGAGGGTACAACCGGTGGGCTCGGTGCTACTCACCTTGTTTATCTCTACATGAAGACTAGTTGAGTTTTATTTCCGCTGCGAGATGATTTGAAAATGCTTCCGCTATACATATGTATTTTGCAATCGCTTCCGCTATAATTGAACATGTATTTGATTATTTATCTTCTGTTTGTAAACTAAGTCTACGTATTCTCTACTTCAACTACCTGTGATGTTTTAACTGTTGTGGCTCTTTCGAGGGCTGAATGTGTGTGATGTCGGTATCCTCGGGCGATGGTTACATCGAGTGTCTTTTGGGTAGCTCGACGGACTACCAGGTTTAGTCTGGCCTAAGTGCACTGCGAGCCAGAGGTAGCAGGTGTGCTTAGTCTGGATTAAGCAGGGCAGTTCTGCCATAGCTGGTATCAGAGCCGATCATACACAGACAATAGTTATACATCAAGTTTTGGTTTACAAAACTATTTTCGAAAGCCCTTTTCAAGTAATTCAAAAATGAGAGTATGCGATATGCCCATATTAAGGATGTTAGTGTTATCCAGGTGACATCGCTGACATTCTGACCTAGATAGAACTAATATGCATGTTTGGCGCTTTGGGAAGCAACTTTTCGGCCATAGCTGTCCCCAGTACTGGTGGAAGCTATTGGGATTTGCGAACGATTGAAAACCCTGCATTCATGCTGTATAAGTAAAAGCTCTTTAAGGGTGGTGGGCATGTTTGAGGCTTTCATACCCACCACACTTACATTCAGTTTTGGGATCCACCTTCTTCTTGACAATCCCCAGTACTGGTGGAAAGTCCGGCTTTGAGAGAAGGTGCAAAGGCCCACCCTACGTTGTCCACGCAGCGGTCATGCGTGGATGCCACACTAGGTGGTAATGTATGAGCATGCATTCTTCTGCAGGTACACTAACCACGTGCGAAACTAAGAACGACTAGAGAACGATTAGTTGCATTAAAGAAAGACGTGCATATATATCACCGAATTATCGCTAGTTATGTATATAATATACCTAGGATGTGCGGTGTGAGATCGGATAGGACGAATCATTCATCATTTCATCTCATATGCTTGCTATGTGTTGGATTGAAAATGACTAGATTCATATGTTATCGTACGCATGGTTGTTAGTAATAACAAGTTATCATGAGAATTGTATGTATGATGCTAATGATGGTATGAGAATGAAAATCCGAGAAGAACTAGTTGAAACGTTGTATAAGGTGCTTATAAAACGTGAAATTGTGACCTTTGCCGAAGTTGTACCTTCCGCATTAATACAAACGCTTTTACTGGAAACTTTCTATAACAAAGCTGTAGAGAACAACAAAACAAATATCTTCTCTACTTGGGTTTTGATTCAAAGGTGTATGTAAAAATAACTCACAAACCCTTTAAGTCAGAACTCCACATCGGGACCATTATGCCAGATATGATAACTTGAAGTTTTGAGATCTTTGAATATAGAACTGGCCATAGGCATCCCTAAGAAAGTTGAAGTACATGAAGTTTGCAAAGTGTTTTCTATTTTTACCATAACCTGGACAGATCTTGGCCAGCTGAATAGTTTGAGTTCTAGACCATACCGGGGTAGAACTAGTAAACATCGTCCATGCCAATGATGTAGGATGTAAAACTTCCCATGGCCTTCGCATTCGGAGTTTCTACCAGATCCCTTTTTGGTTTTCGTCCAAAACTAACCGCAACCTGTTCACATTAGAAAGGAGGCGAAAAAGAGTTGTGTCACACGCTGTGATGGGGTCGTTTTCAATACATTTTCTCGAGCAAGGAAATACGAGCGCACTATGTCCGTACCAAGATTTTAAGATTCTTGAATTGACACAGGCCTTATTCTTCCTGCTACAGATGTCGCAGCCCTCGACGCAGCCCTTCGACTTATGCCCTAATTACCAAGAGTCCACGAAAGCTAAAACAACAATACCTCGAGATCCTAAGAAGAGAAAAGCGGGAGAGTCTTCCACTGAGGCAGTCTCAGTTCAACTTTTGCGACCTGGGATTGTTCTATTAAATAGATTTGTCAAGCCTGAAGATCAAATCGAGATGGTTCGTATGTGTCGACAACTGGGTAAGGGCCCAGGAGGATTTTAGAGGCCAAGCCTCAAGAATGGTGCCAAGATGAATTTATGGATGATCTCTCTGGGAAAGAACTGGGATCCGACGGCACGCTCAAATGGACCCACACGTCCATTCGATGGAGCACAAGCCCCGGTAATACCAGACGCTTTCAAGATGATTGCTCAAACTACGAACTCCACTGCAAGCGGGTTTCCTCAGATTAACCCTGACATATGCATCGTCAACTACTACACCAACTCCGGGAAGCTCGGACTTCACCATGACAAGGACGAGTCAAAGAGTAGCCTTACCCAAGGTTTACCTTTTGTATCCATCTCCATAGGAGACACCGCTGAGTTCTTGTTCGGCGACACGAGAGACAGAGACAGAGACCAAGCGACCAAGATCAACCTCGAATCTGGTGACGTTCTCATACTCGGTGGGGAATCAAGACTATTGTTTCATGGCATTTCCCACGTGAAGACCAACACTGCACCAAATTGGTTGAGAGAAGAAACGGGCCTTCGTCCTGGACGCATCAATCTTACGTTTAGGCAGTACCAGCTAGGTACCAATTCGTACGATGTCAACCATCGCGAGCTTTGGTAATAAGAAGGTTCTGATTCTCATAGCTAATAGGGGTCTCCAGTACCTAGCTCCTTAGAATCAACATGTGCCCAATCCTCGTGACTAGCGCATCTTGGTTTTCCTATGATGCATTCTGAATTCTTAAGTCATCATGTTTCGAGCTCTAACATTCAGGAACTTTAGTCGTTGTAACCCATGATGCTCCACGTTGTCGTCATGATGTTTCAAATTCTAATTATTGTGATGCTCCAAAACCTTGAAGACCATATGCCTCGTTTCATGGATTTATATCGTTCACATGTTAAGCTTTATAGGCCCAAAGCTCTAATACTGTCATCACACCCCTATCTCATTCCGTGTTGTGACCTTGCGATCCCCGTGGTTCTGGAAATGGTATGGTTGGACCCCTTTTGATGTGGTGTTTCCCCGAGGGATCTATGGTGCCGCGACGGGACCTAGGACCCCGCGTGTACAGACATCACCCGGTTGCGTCTCTAGGTGCGCACTGGTATCGAGGCCTGCCAAGGCGAGACACCGCTTCAATCGTGGAACATTCGCATCCATCTTCCACCCATTTGTGATCATTATGCGTCCACTTCATGGAAATGATCGACTCTATTTCCGCCCCTGCAATATATCATATCATTGCTTTGTTTCACCTTGCCTTTCTTGATCTGTGGGAGTGATACACCTCGATCCCATGACTCGTTCATATCTTTCACTACGGTTGTTTAGCACTGTCTTCCATTGATCTATGAAAATGAACAGTCCTACATTCGTTCCTTGTTCACCTACTTCCATTGTGTTGTTTCACGTTACCTTCGTGACTCATGGAAGAAGACAACCATGATCCCACTAGCGGTTACATTTTTCCTCTTGGTTTAACCCCGTTGTGGAAATGATCAACTCCGCTCCCCTATTTCACTTGTATCTTTTCCTTCGACTCGATGAATTTAATTCCCCGAGGGTGAATTCTAAGGATGCCTTCTACACTAGCTGTTGTTCTTGGCTGTTTTTGTTGCCACACCCCCTTTCCATGAGTACTTCTTCCCTTATGGAATCATCCTCGAAGGTGGACTTACCAATCTTGCAGGTTGACTTGATAGTAAGCACACATCGTTTATCCAGACCTTACTGGGTCAGTTGTGTCCAACGCTAAGAAATTGTACAAACCATCACCTTGTCAAGTCTAAATTAACCCTCGTGCACATTTCTCGCTGCCAAGGACAAGATGTGTTGAACCTCACTACTCCTTTTCTTTGAAGTTACCTAGAATTGTTGTCTTATATGTGTACACAGTCCCTATCAAATGAATGTGTGTCTCAAAAACACATCCATTGATAACCCTTTGAATCACAAGATCCTTCATGGTTCGGTCTTCCAGTTTCGTACGCTTTGCTTCTAATTGTTCCAAGACCTATATATTTATCACGTTTCTAAATCTTGGTGTCAAAGTCAGGGAGTAACCCTGTTCCATTATTCGAATCAATCGTTGTTGCTTTCGCACGGTGGCTACACCGTCCTTGTGGTTTGTTCATTCGCTCTCATATAAAACACGACTTGCCGAGCATCTGGGAAGGACCACCTTAGACCAGCTCAAAAGCTTTGTAACTACCTTGTGTTAAGGAGGCACTAACCATTCACAAGACAGTTGACAAAATGAACCCATGAAGAATTGGATGCTACCACGTGTTTCCAAAAGCCTAGGAACAATGATGCCAAAACTATTTGCATTTCGTAGTAAGCCGTAGAACCCCACTTCCTCCCATTCTCGGGACGAGATTTCTTTAAGGGGTGTGGGTTTGATGCCCCCGGCATCTCAAGAGCCTTAACACGCAGTTAGAGACAAGTTAATAATGAATTAGGACTTGATGATGCCTAGAGAGTAACGAAGACTAGATGGAGAAGTCACTAAGTCAAAATTTTTCTAGGAGAATACGGAACTCTACGTGGTTTGGTTGTTTAAGTCACCACCCACAAGCTTTTATGCAAAACACCAAATACAAAAGTCTTTAGTTCAGGATGTTATCTCCAACTTTGATATTACGACCATCTTTAAGATCATATGTTGTGTGGTTTAAAAGTCAAGACCAAGTCAAACCAGAAATTCTTGAAAGAGGCCAATTGTGATCATGACCAAATCTGGACCCTAATGGAACTTTCAAATTCATAAAGCACCTGGGCTCACCTCCATTGTCAAAGTTGTTGTACAGGCTGTGAGCTACACTTTTGCTACACTGAGCATGGCTCAAAACTGTTATATACTTATTTCAATGTTAACCTAAAAGCCTCTTGAAATAGCCCAAGTCAGCCCACACTTAAGAGAACATCTCGTCTGAATTTTCAGCTTATCCCAAATTAGAATCTGAAATTACTTTTGAATTCACTATACAACTTCAAAATCTTCCTTTCTATGAAGTGGAATTAAACTGGTCATCTTTCACATGCAACAGACCTTGAAGTGAGTGGATTTCATTTGATACTTCAAAAGTTGAAAGCAAGAAAGACCCTACACCAAGTGAAATTTCTGTTTCAGCAAACCTTCGAACACATTTGAGTCTATAGTTCAAAATCTGTTGGGATTTAGACCAAGCCTATATTACCAAACTTGTAGATAAATTTCTGGGTAACAACTTTGTCAATTAGGTTTTGACCATATACTGAAGGCAAAATGGGGTTCAGAAACGATTACTACCAGCACAGAAAACCAATCCAAATCGGACCTGTTTAGTAATCTCAATGTTACTATAAACTACACCCACTTTCATGCAAGACTCTATTTGAATGAGTTGTAGCTTTTGAAATTCTAAGCAACCTTGTCAAGAATCACCTTGGGTGAAAATGGCTAGAAATAGGATTTTTGAAATTTCTAAGCAAAAAGGGTCCCCTGTCCAAATTTAAGGCTGCTAGGTAAATTCAAGTTTAAATCATACCTCCACTCAGATTTCGGTATCAAGCCTTTTGACAATATTGTAGAGCTTGAAGAGTAGAGTATTTCATCTAATGGAGGTTTTACCAAAATCGGAATCTAACTAGGTCAAAATGGCTATTTTTTGGACGGGAGAAAACACATTTCCATTTGTTCTTCTTCTGACTCACCGACGGGTGGGCCCAGGTTGTCAGCGCCGCGCCGCACCGCACCCAGAACACGGCCTCCACGCGTTCGGCGGCGTACGGGCAGCGCGAGGCCACCCCAGATCGCTGCCCTGGCCGCGCCTTGCCCTCTTCACCTGGACGTCGTCCCGACTCCGTTCACCCCCTCCCTCACTCGCCCTTTTCCTGTCTCTCTGTCCAGAGCCGAGCGCCCGCCATGAACGGCACTGTGGCCGAACTTAAAGCTCTCGCGCACCGCCGCCTCCCCAATCCATCCCCACACCTCCTCCACCTCGCCTAGCTCGAGCACCCGCATCACCGCTCCGACCCCTTCGGTTTCTCCCAAGGACTCGATGCCCACTATTGCCTCTACCACCTTCCCTACCGCTCTTTGAAGCCACCGGAGGGTTCGACCCCGTGCCGCGGAGGACCCCCACCGGCGCCGCCTCACACTTCCACAGCCCTACCATTGCGTTCGCCGTCTCACCGTGCAGCTTGAGGGCCCAACAGCGCCGCCTTCCCGCCTTCTCTCGACCAGATCGAGCCCCCGATCACCGCGCCCCGTGCGCCGTGGCCGCGCTAGTTCACCGCCTCCGCGCCGCATCTGTCCTACATCGCCAGCGACGAGATCTACCCCGAGAGATAGCCCATCGCCGGGAACACATCCTCAGACCCCGTCGGCTTCAAGTGTGGGCCCCCACACGCCGACGCAGCTTCGACGTTCCCCTCCCCGCGCGCGGCCGAAGGAGGAAGAAGAGGAGAAAGGTTGAAGAAGGTTAAATTCCGATCTAGCCCCTGCCCTTCTCCATTTTTCGTTTCCGTCCTACGCGCTATCCATTGTATCTTGCAGAACTTACACGCTAGCCCCTGAGAACTATGGTTATTTATGTTTTAGTCCTTAGATCTAATGTTTTCCATTTAAAGGCATTTAAATCGACTATGAACTTTGGAAATTAATAACAAATCAAAGAAAAATCATAAAAAAGCAAACTCAGTTGCATTAGACTCCTCTTGCATAGATCTATTGAATGGTTATGATGTGGATGTGTAAAGAGACTGTTTTTCCCCTGGTATATTGCATGAATGTGGAAACTAGATAAATGTCAAAAGTAGACTAAATGAACTCCAAATGCTATGAAACTTGGACAGTAGCTTTCCTGTAGCATTATAGCACTATGTGAATTTTTGTAGCCCTAGCACTTGCTGTTTAATTACCGTTTTACCATTATACATGTGTTATGTGCATTTATTTAACTTAGAAATTGGAGGCTATATAGAATATGCTCAAAATGACTCTCTAGCATTTTTCATATACTTTGGGTGGTACTAGTAGCCCACTGGTGAAATATAAAGTTGTGCATGTAAAGTTTGAATGGTGATTTGAAATTAACAAGATATGGCTTACTTATCTAAATAAATGGAAAAAGGTGGCTCTAGAATGCAAGGAAAATTCCATGGAAAATCTGGTATAATGTTGGTGTTATATAGAGTACAGAAAGTATTTTTTTGAGGAATTATTGACACTGCCATATTGTACATTTGAATTGACATGCAGTAAATATATGGAAAATAAATGTTCTATAAGACTGAGAGTACTTCATTTGCTAATTTTTGTTGAGGTAGATTTTACTATGCACTGCTCACTGGTTTAATTTCATGGCCAAAAACTTATCCTATAAATTATGAAAAATCTGAGAAGCTATAGGGATGATAACTTGCTAGAATCTTCGTAATTAATTTATAACTCCTTTGTGGCTAAAATTTTGACAGTGGCATAATGTAGTATAAATCTACATATCATAAAAAATCTGAGCTCATTTGCTGTTGTCTAACTACATGAGCATAAGTACGGCTTTTTATTCATAAAGTGGGCATGTGTTATTTAATTATAAGAGTAGGTGTTTGTTTGCAATTGATATCATTATGCATGTGGGTTGATTTCTACCTGCAGGCTATCTACTATTCTCTATATCACACTTGATTGCGAAATTAATTCATTTACTCATGTAAAGTATCTAAAGTCAATATAGCGTTTGAATCCATTAAATAAACATACTACATGATATAATTGGTGAATATTTTCTATAAATGCATGAAGTACATGATTTCAACTTATTACCTGTTGAACGGAAATGAACACCACCACACCTATTTTAGTAACCTAAGCAACTATTGCTCGCATTTATCGAATCCCATAAGTGACATGTTGTTATAATCGGTAGCTTGTTTATGTGTGATCCTATGACTCGTGTTGGTACATATTTGTGCATCTCATTCCTTGCATCATCACACATGTCAATCATATAGTGGCGCTCATTACAGATACGTGATCAAGAAACGAGCGCGTGGAACTACTTCAACCAACGGTGATCTAAAAGACCAAGTAAGGCCCATTCACGACCTGGAGAGCCCATCAGTCGTGCTTGGAAGGAGGAGTTGTCCAAGGGGCCAAGGGGTTGCCTGGGGCCAAGCCTCACAACCCGGCAAACTAACATTAGCATAGTTTGTTGGTTCTCTTAAAGTAAAGCAAAGGTAGGCAGGACCATGCTTTACCCAGCAAATGTATTTGATGAATGCTTACGCATCTGCATTAGGAGTTGTTTGGAACCCATTTGGATTAGACTCCTTGGCCGCCCTGGCCCTAGCAACTATATATAGAGTTCATAGGACGAGTAGATATGAGTGAATGGAGTCACTCGTCGCGTAGGTGATTTTCAAAAGTCACAAGAGATATTACTATGATGGAAGTTATGAGGATGCTCATGGCTTAAATCGAGACCGGACGGAGATATGGATATATAAGAAAAATGATGAAGATGATGTGGATGGTATGGTGGACTCCGCCCGAGTCACATAAGGCAGGTCGCCTATTGGTCGGCATAACATTGCTAGGGTGCTTATCCGGGATAATGGACCGGTGAAAGTCTTACTTGTGACGTCTCAAGCACAGGGACACGTTCCTACCCACTGGTTGAGAAGAAGGTGGCCGCGGAGGTGGGTGTCAAGGGAGGGCTGACCCATTGCGTGGTAACGCTCCTGCGATAGCACGCTCCGGGAGTCAGGCGGGAATGAATCAAACTTGAGATGGGACAGGTGGAGATGAGGGAAGCATATGTGGGAACGCCGTGGGTTAGTAAGCATATGCCATCCTTTTACTTCTAGTTATTCCCGAGAATATAAAAATCGATTCGAATCGCTGATGCTCACCAGTTGTGTGAATGCCAATACCATTGACGGGCAAAGTAATAATCCACTTGAATATGTTGTATTATGACTTCATGGTTTTGAATACTACATGCTTGGTTTTACATGCTTTACTTTCATGCAACTTATGATGGTACTCATGATTAGTATTTATTGACATGATGAACTAAGTAGCCGTCAATTCTTGCCTCTATATGGTAAATTAAGCAGCTGTCAAATCCTGCTTCCACATGTTAACTTGATCCTATTTAAAATCAACAGCTAAGGATCAAATTCTTAGTAAGCAAGCTTTGCGTCAGCCGTAAGCCATTTCCATTAAGTCCTACTGAGTAATTAGTACTCAGGGTTTGCCCCCACTTTTGGCTTACAGGTACTGAAGACTTTTGGATAATTGCTTGAAGGAGGATAGAACCGGTGGGCTCGGTGCTACTCACCTTGTTTATCTCTACATGAAGACTAGTTGAGTTTTATTTCCGCTGCGAGATGATTTGAAAATGCTTCTGCTATACATATGTATTTTGCAATCGCTTCCGCTATAATTGAAGATGTATTTGATTATTTATCTTCCGTTTGTAAACTAAGTCTACCTATTCTCTACTTCAATTGCCTGTGATGTTGTAACTGTTGTAGCTCTTTCGAGGGCTGAATGTGTGTGATGTCGGTATCGTCGGGCGATGGTTACATCGAGTGCCTTTTGGGTAGCTCGGCGGACTATCGGGTTTAGTCTGGCCTAAGTGCACTGTGAGCCAGAGGTGGCCGGTGTGCTTAGTCTGGATTAAGTAGGGCGGTTCTGCCACACCTAGCCTTTATCGTCGCAGTACCCTCATGGTGTGTACTAAGCAGTGACCATATCTCACGTGTAGTCTTAAGGTGACTCACTCTCTCATAATCCACGGGACCAAGCCCGGAAAAGAGAAAGTTAATAGCCTTGGCATTCGCCTCATGCCGAGCCACGATATCCTGCGTAGTATGCTCAGCGACTGGAAGCACCACAAAAGTCGTACTCTGAGTAGCATCCCATATGTCCTGACTCTGGCTAACAAGGAACGCCTCCATCCTACCCTTCAGGTAGGGATAGCCATCGGAGCCAAGGACGGAAATCTTTCTAGAGTAAGTCATGGTCGCTAAGGTTTCTTCACCGGTTAAAGTATAGGAAACCTAACCGGCTCTGATACCACTTGTAGGACCAAGACGTGCGATCCAATTCTGTTATTTCAACTACACCAAACGATCTTTCGAATTGGTCAAGACTCTCCAGTTTATGGCCCCTTCTATATGGTACCAATTGTTGTTTCATTGAATTTGCTTCATTAATAGGCTCACGATTCGACTTTGATCGTTATGGATTGGTACCAAGATCAAGTCCGAGGCAAGTGGACCTAATTTTAACAGCTGGTACGGTAACAATGAAAATGGCTACATCTTTAGTGCGATTATATGAGCAAATGCCTGAACCGAAATACGTCATAGCTATGGGAGCCTGTACTATTACAGGGAGAATGTTTAGTACGGATTCCTATAGTACTGTTCGAGGAGTTGATAAGTTAATTCCTGTGGACGTCTACCTGCCGGGTTGCCCGCCTAAACCAGAAGCTGTTATAGATGCCTTAACAAAACTTCGTAAGAAGATAGCGCGAGAAATAGTTGAGGATCGAACTCTATGTCAAAGTCAAAAGAAAAATCGATCTTTTACTACCCGTCACAAGCTTTATGTTTGGCGTAGTATTCACACTGGAACTTACGAACAAGAATTGCTCTATCAATCACCATCCACTTTAGATATATCTTCTGAAACTTTTTTCAAATCCAAAAGTCCAGTATCTTCCTACAAATTAGTGAATTAGGAGGGGTTCTTTTGTGCAGAAAAAGAAAGAGCAGTGCAATCTTTCAAACTTGCATTTGAAATGTGAAATATTTATACAAAGGGGGAGAGATCAAGACAATGCAGTAGGGTTGGTTATCTAATTGGCTAGTCAAACATGACGTGGTTCATAGATCTTTGGGCTTCGATCACCGAGGAATAGAAACTTAACAAATAAAAGCGGGGGATTGGGATTCCATTGTTATCATTTTATATGTATATGGTTACAATTATTTATGTTCCCAATGTGCTTATGACGTAGCACCTGGTGGATCTTTAGCTAGCGTGTATCATCTTACGAGAATACAGTATGGTATAGATAACCCAGAAGAAGTATGCATAAAAGTCTTTGCCCAAAAGGATAATCCTAGAATCCCGTCTGTCTTCTGGGTTTGGAGAAGTGCTGATTTTCAAGAACGCGAATCTTATGATATGGTGGGAATTTTTTATGATAATCAACCGCGTCTTAAACGTATCATAATGCCTGAAAGTTGAATAGGCTGGCCCTTACGTAAGGACTATATAACCCCCAATTTCTATGAAATACAAGATGCTCATTGAATGATAATAAATTCATGTTCACTTATACAACACAACTCCAGATTTTATTCAAATCAAGGAATTTTTTTACGTTCTGTTCCTAGACGAAATGAAATATTCTAATTAATTCCTATTATACAAAATTATATTCTAATTAATTCCTATTATACAAAAAGGGCTTCATTTCCATTTTCCAATTTTGAAAATCAGATATTTGTTTCCTTCGTAGAGGGGGGTGAATAGGAGCACTTGAAAAACTCAAACTCAAACCCCCAGAGTGTGCTCTCACGAAAACACACGCACACCCGATATCGTCCACTGAACAGATACGTATCGGGTGAAAAGCGGAAGCACCCAAATTAACGCCCAACTAAACGGACGTAAGACGAGCAACCAAACAACACCTAAATGAACAAACACACTACACCTAGACGAACATACACAACACCTGAAACTACACCTCTCTAATGTGCAGAGTTGCATAGCATAGACATGCTACCAACCCTATGACACATTAAGAAACCCTAAATGGAAAAACACTAAAGCATGCAACAAAACAAGCGAACACAACAAGGCACAAACAAAACAAGACAAGCTACAAAGCTTGCAAGTGTCGCACACTAGCACTCAACACACAGAAGCGTGCCTCACATAAGATTAGCGAGTGAAGAGTATGGGCATGCAGTGGTTGACACACAAGTTTGAAGCAAACAACAATACTCCAAATACCAAAGAAACCAAGAAAAACAAACCCCAAAGCAAGCGGAGCAAGAAACACGCAAAAACAGCCTCAAAAAGACTAGACCGGACAATCCTCTCTTCACCCAAAGGCCTAACCGGACAAACCTCAACCGAGGGGTTAAAATAGCCCTAAAAAACTATAGACCGGACAATCCTAACCCTACAGACCAGACAATCCTAAGTCTAGGGTTCGGACAAACAAGTTGTCCGGTCAGATCTCTAGAAAACTGCGCAGAAAAACAGCCAGACGCCCCATCGAAAAATCGATCAAAACGGGGTCAAATCTCAACGAAACTTCATGAAAATTTGCACGGACAATTCTAAGGACTTTCCCTAGCAAACCGCAAAAGCTCCACTTGAAAAGATTAAGGGTTGCACTGGAATTGCAAATCTTGTGAGGTAGGTGAGTTGACACCGAAAAACCGAAATCTGACAAAAATGGCCCTTGCTCGTGGTTTAATGATTCTAGCACTTAGCTAGTGAGATTTACCACATCATAGCAAGGCAAAATACCAGCAAAAGAAAGATCCCAACCTTGGACAAAATGAAACACACCAAAATCCAAGAATTGGAACAAAAAACGAACTAGAACGGGGAAGGGGAAAGGGAAGGACGAAAATTGCTGCTCACTCCATGGGATTGACAAGGAAGAAAACTTGGATTAATCACGAAATTCAGGTTACACAAAATCCCTAGAGCCTACCTCCCATCATCCACCCACTAATGACAAGATTTGACTAAACTAGGCACTCATCTCCTAGCTAATCTCCTCTCTTTTCTCTCTTTGGACCTTGGCTGCTAGGGTTAGGGAAACTAGGGTATGTGGCTGCCAAGATAAGCTCCAAGGGAGCCTCTCAAGTCTATTTATACCCTAGGCCCTAAACGACACAATTACACTATGACCCCTGCTCTAAAAATGCTCGGAGGGGGCCAAACCGAAAAGATACAATCGGACGACTACGATGACGACTTGATCTTCTTCTTCTCCACGCCTCGCTTGGATGTGTGCCACGCAGCCAGTAGTCCGGAAGCTTCCCCCGGTTTTGAAGTCAGAAACCGGGAAACTTTATTCTGCGGGCTTCCTGGGCCGGGTCTTAGCCCCATCTTCTATCTTGGCGAGTCGGAGCCCAACCCACCAAGTCATTTGAACTTGGGTGACGGTTTTGAGCCGAAGCCGCCAAAGCCTCCCTCGCACGCCTTCGCGCCGTACACTTGGGTTGGAGCACCACGGTGGCACCCGGCTTCTCCAATCCATCGGAGTTGCCTCGCGGTCCATCGTGTGATGCTCCAGCATCTCAAGTGCATAGTCATTCTTCATATGTGCAGCATTCATCATGAAGCATCATACATTGGCATGCATTTAAACCTTAGTTCAAACTTGGTCGAAATGCAACTTGTCGAAACCGATTTTCTGCATATATGTCTCTATGATTGTGCCCATAACTTTTATTCTGTTTAGATTTGGGTGAAACTATTGACAAACTTGTAGATAATTTAATGTAAACAACTTTGGTAATTGGTGCTTTGACATGCATGAGGTTTGCATAGAGTTTTGGGGCTTTTTCTGTCAGCATGTGAATTCTGTCCAAACATGACCTGTTTAGTAATTTTAAATTTTCTTGATTTAAAGCCAAAATCTTGTAATGCTTTTATTGAGAAAGTTGTAGGTCCTGAAATTCTAAACAACATTGGTATAAAACTCTTTGAGTGAAAGTGAATAGAAAATAGACTTTTAGAATTTCCTAACTGGAAGGTTCTGTTGGTCAAACCTTGGTCAGCAGCTTAATTTCAAATTTAAACCATTTTTTTGAATATGACATGGTATACAAGTTTATAAGACAAATGTAGGGAAACAAATTTAGGACATTTCATCCAATTGGAGTTTTGTCAAATTCAGCTCCTAAGTTGGTCAAATATGCAAAGTTCAGAAACCTGTTCCCTGGTCAAACTGGGCTTTTTCCATTTTCGGGATTTTTGGAATTCCCTCTATCTCTATGACGCGTGGGTCCCACTTGTCAGCCCATCGGATTCTCGCCCGAGCCGGACGAAAACTGGGACGGTGGACCCCACCATCGCGCGACTCCGTGCACCCGGTCCATGCACTAGGGATCGTTTCCCTTCGCCCCGCCCCACCTGTCAGCGTTGTCGGTCCATGGACCAAGTCCATCCGTCGTGGCTGTCTCCTTCTCCCCGCTCCAACGCGCCCACGCGGCGGCCGCGCTCTGCCCGCGCCGCACCGACGCCAGCCGAGGATGAGGCCACGCCTAGGGCCTTAACCTAGACGCGTTCCGGGCTACATTCTTCCTCGCCCTCACTCTTGCCCCGCCTTCCTACCGTCTCGCTCTCCTCCTGCACTCATCTCCAACCAAGCCGAGCCACCGCCGCCATTGGAGCCGCCGCGGCAAGCTCGCCCCGCCACCGCCTCGGGCTGCCTCCTGCCCCGCTGAAGCGCGCCTCGCGCCCACCTCATTGTCCTCCACCGTCCCCACACAGCCTCGCCCCTCGCACTCGCCTCTTTCCCCCTTCACCACACGCGCAACCGCACGGCCCTTCGCCATGGGAGGCCACCTTCTGGCCATCCCCTCGCCTCCCTGACCCCACCTCTGAACTCGCCGCCCCACCGCGCAGCTCTCGCGCCCCATCATACCCGCTACCGCGCCCTACCTCGGCGGATTGACGCCGTGCGCCACGCGCCGTGGTGCCACCGCGGCCGCCAGTTCACCGCCGCCCCGTCGCCATCTCCTCCACCTCGTGCGACGAGGTCTACGGGAGGGCATTCACCATCACCGGGGGCACCGACCGCCACCCCCTCGGCGTCAAGTAAGCGCCTCTACGCGCCGTGCTGCGCGCGAGAACGTCGGGCCATCATGCCATTCATCCCCGGCGAAAGGTAGAAAAAAGGGAGGGTCGTTTTGCGATCTCGCACCTGCGTTATCCGTTATTTACGTATCGGTCCGGAGTGCTGTGCATTGAGTCTTGTGGATCTAGCAGTCTAGCCCCCGCAGGTTACGGTTAATTGTGTTCAAGTCCCGATCTATAAGGTTTTTTCATTTATTTCATTTATATTAGGCTATGAACTTTGAATAATCATAACAATTCAAATAAAAATCCAAAATGGACAAACTCAGTGGCTATGGGTTCCTTGTGAATAAATCTACAGAATAGGTATGATGTGGATGTGTGAAAGTACAGTTTTGCTCCTGCTTGTGTGCATGCATGTTAATCCATGTTAAATAGAAAAAGGTGATGTAAATGAACTCCAAAAATCATAAAACTTGGGCAGTAGCTTTGTTATGGCATCTAGGTACTGTGTGATTTTTGGTAGCCCTAGCATTGGCTGTTTAATTACTGTTTTGCCCTTATGCATGAGTTTTATGTATTTATTTAACTTGGACAATGAAGGCTACATAAAATATGTTCAAATATGACCTCTGGTATTTTTTATGTACTTCATATAGTAGGAGTAACTCACTCGTAAAGTATGAGATTGTGCATGCATGTTTTAGTTGCTGTTTTGAAATTGACAAAATGCTACTTACTAGACTTAATAATTGGAAAAAAAGTGACATTAGGGTGCAAAGATAATTCTATGAAAAATCTGGTATGCTACTAGTATGATAGGGAGTTCAGAAAGTAATTTTGTAGAGTTTATTAACACTGTTTGTAAGTACATTTTAATTTGCATAAGATAAATATATGGAAAATAGATGTCCTATCAAACTATGGATTTTGTATTTGATGATTTTTGTATATGATGTTCATGCAATGAAATGCTTGCTGTAGAAATTTCAAGTCCAGAACTCACTCTTATAAATTATGAAAAATCTGAGAATGCTATAGGGCTGATAACTTTGGAATTTTAATAAATTAATTATAACTTGTTTGTAGCTGGAATTTTGGCAGTAACACTATGTAGTATGTTTCTACATGTGATAAAAAATTGAGATCAATTTGAGTTGTCTAACTACATAAACTCATGCGTGCATTCCATTCATAAAGGTAGCATGTCCATTATTTAGTGTGAATATGTCTACCCACAAATAACAACGTTATTGCATATTGTCAATGGAGGTGTTTTTGAGAGACACTTTCATTTCATTTGATAGGGACTGTGTACACATATAAGACAGTAAATTATGATAACTTCAGAGATAACATGGAGTGATGGGTTGTATGATTTCTTAGCAAAGTTATTAAGTTTCTTATTATGGGATGTGTTTGAACTGGTATGCTCGAGTCATTTCATCACAAGCTACTTGACCTGCATTATGTTTCATTTGCACCTCATGACTACAATTGCATTTTGTTGCACTATGTCATGCATATAACCTGTACCCTATGCATGTATTTGCATACTATTGCACTCACTTGCATATTATATCATGCATATAGATTCCGCGAAGGAAGGATCAACATAGGAGCTGCTATTGATCGATAAGCCGAACAACGGATTGCACCAAGAGCAAGAAGACGACGTGTCGCTGATTATCCATCCCTGTTTCAAGGGGTTGCCTGGGGCAAAGCCCCACAACCCGGCAAACTAACTTAGATTAGTTTGTTGGTTTTCATAAGAGTACTCAAAGGTAGGCAGGACCATACTATACCCAGCAAACATCTTATGTCTTGATGATTAGCCATATGCATCAGGAGTTGTTTGGAACCAACTGCATTAGACATCCTGGCCGCCCTGGCCATAGTACCTATACATAGAGTTCGTAGGACGAGTGCCTAGAATTGCTAGGTACGAGTAGATATGAGTGAATGGAGTCACTCGTCACGTAAGTGATTTTACAAATCTCAGAACTCTCACTATGATGGCATTTATTGCTATTATGCTCATGATTTAAATGGAGACTGGGCGGAGCGTAAGTTTACTTTTCGTGGTGTGCGTTGTTGTTATCCGGCTTCGCCCGAGTCACATAAGGCCCGTCTGCTATTCGACTGCTGATTGGCATAACATTGCTAGAGTGCTTATCCAGGACATGGGCCTGGTGAAAGTCTTACTTGTACCATCCGAAGAACAGAGACTTGGTCCTACCAGACTCTAGGGGCGCTCACTCTCATGGAGGGCTGACCCATCGTGGTATCGCTCTGTGGGGGCTAAACCTAGGGAATGGTGGGTTGGAATCGAACTTGGGATGGGACAAGTGGAGATGGGGACTATATGTGGGAACGTGATGGCTAGTAAGCATATACCCCTGACATTTTTAGTTGTTCCCGGGAATTAAAAATCGATTCAAATCGCTGATGCTCACCAGGTGTGAAAGTGCCAAATATCACCGTCGGGCAACGTAGTAACAACCTCAATACTATGCTTATGTTCATGTTTTCAAATACAACATGTTTGGCGTATATGATGAATTACTTATATGCAAGTTATGATGGATTACTCTCATGCAAGTTGTTATGGTTTACTTTCCTGCAAGGATATTATTACTACTGTCATGATCTGTTCTTAATAAGATTAAGATAGCAGTTGTCAAATCCTGCTGTCTTATGTCAACATGACCTTGTTTAAAAATCAATGGCTAAGGATCCACATGATTATTAAGCATGCTTTGCGTCAGCCGTAAGTACTGTCCATTAAGTCCTACTGAGTAATTAGTACTCAGGGTTTGCCCCCACTTTTGGATTAAGGTACTGGCGACATCTGGACAATTGTGTTGGAGGTGGTAGTACCGGTGGGCTCGGTGCTACTCGCCTTGATTATCCCTGCATGAAGACTATTGAGTTTGTTTCCACTGCGAGATGTTTTGAAAACGTGTATTTGATTCCATACATGATGGTTTGTAAACTAAGTCTATCCCTCTTATATTTCAACTGCTTGTGATGATGTAACTGTTGTGGCTCCATCGAGAGTCGGACGTGCTTGATGTCGGTTCCTTTGGGATTTGGTGTTATCGAGAGCCGAAGTACTCTCGACAGACTACCAGGTTTAGTTCAGCCTAGGTGCACTGTGAGCCAGAGGTGGTAAGTGTGCTTAGTCTGGATTAAGCAGGGCGGTTTCGCCACACGTCGGAGGGCTTACACCACCATTGCCGAACCGCCCCTCCATGTACCGAGCTTCCATGGCCGACCGACGCCAAGCATTGGCTCCGGTCCATTGGAGGGCTATTGCCTCAGTCCATCGAGGTCTTCGTCATCCTCTACCTCTAGTCCATCGGAGAGCCTCCAGTCCATCAGAGGACTTGTACCGTTGACAATCACGCATCACACCAGGAGAGCAATGAAGCCGGTCCATTGGCTCTCAAGAACAATTTGAACTATTTAAATTTTGACATGGATAGAGTGCGATGTAAAACATTGAAGATTGGCGCACCTCAACAGCTGATAGTAACCCTGAACTTGGGGTTGCTAGCACCAATTGACAGTTGGTACCATCTGATTCAACTGGAGGAGGCTGGGTACTGCTCAGCTCAGCTAAAGCTTGAGTATCAAGTTGCCCTCTTTCTGCATGTTGCAGTTCTGCACTTGTTTCGGGGTGGTTAGGTTCTTCAACGCCTCTTTCTTGTACCGTGTCAAGCACCTCAGAAGTTGACCGAGGAACATCTTCCGCATTGACCTCAGCTTGTTGCTCATGGTTGATGTCAATCACGGGCAATGGCTTGGGTACAGTTTTATGCTGAAGTTCTTCTGGGGTAGGCCCAGTCAGTACTTCTTGCCAGTTCTCGGTTGGTATTTGTCCTTCATTAACAACTTTAGTCGATTAATCCATTGTAGTTTCGGTCTTGCCCTCAGGAGTATGTGTCAACATTGTATCTGCATGACCCTCTATCACCGAGTCTCTAGATGCCAGCACAGAGGTGGGACGATGCAACGCATCTTCAAGCTTTGGTGATGCTCGGGGGCTTGATTTCTCAGGCGCTTGGTCCTTGGAACATGATGACAATGGATTTATATCATTATCAGTGCATAGTGTGAATGGAAATCTGCAAGCATCCTTGATAATCTGATCTAAATCTAAGTCTTCTGCAGTCAGGTCTATTTCATCCTCATTTGGCGGTAGAGTGGATTAAGATTGGGCCATTGTGGCATCGTCGTGGTGTTTTTTGGATCGTCTTTCACGATGACGAAGCTGAGCCTCTTCCTTTTCTTCCTCATCCTCATTGATCAAGCGGCTCTAGTTAACCCCGACTGTCGAATCATCAGTCTTGGCCACTTTCTGTGAGGAGTCTGGATTTCTTGCTCGTTTTTTCGGCTGACTCGGGGGATTTAGTGACATCCTTAATTGCTCTTTTGCTCGTTCTCTGTTTTCGTGGCACCGTGGGACTAGTAGCACTCGCCTTAGTACGTCCCTGACCGGCTGTTGCTCGAGTTTTGACACCACTTGTGACGGCTGCACGCCTAGGGGCTGCTTTGTTGACATTGCTAACTCCCGCTTCTTGGGCATTTTGAGTTGCATGCCGTATTATTATAAAGGAATGCTCTTCGTCATTACCTTCCCATGTGCAGCAGCAACAACGGCCTCCATTTCTTCTGCAGATAGCTCGGATTGACGCTTAGATAGCTCGTCAGCACCAGAAGACAATGGATCCGATAGAAACTTGGATATATTGCTCTGCATCAACTCTACATGTCAGGAACAGATTACAAGTAATTGTGGTCACAGGAATAAGAGTCACAACACTTACATTTGGAGTCGAATGCCAGATAGAGTATGGCCTGGGAGTGCCCTCGTTATGGGCTTTACCTTTCAGCATCAATTCAACTCGGGCCTTGACACTATCTTTAGTCATGACTTGGGACAACTCTCGAGTAGGATCACTGGCTCCAACATACAGATATGCAGGGTATATCCTATCCTTCAGCGGTTGTATACAGCGATATACAAAATCTATGACCACTGCATGGGCAGTTAAGCCATTCTCTTTAAGATTGGCAATTTCCTTCAATAGCACCTCTATCTCAACTTGTTCTTCAGGAGTTGGTCCTTCCTCCCAACTTGTTAGCTTGTTGTCAGGTTGTCTACCAGACCTTGCAGGAAGCGAATTCCAATGATTCTCTATGTAAAACCACTCGGAATGCCATCCTCTATTATTGTCTGGAAGTGGGATATCCAAATAGATAGATTTGCGATTCTTGTGAAGCTCGAAGCTGGCTCCTCTAGTGACTTGCAAAACGCCATCTCTCGAACCTGCTTTGCAGTGGTAAAGATGTTTCCACAAACCAAAATGGGGAACAATCCCAAGAAATGCTTCGCAGAGATGGATAAAAATCGAGAGTTGAAGAACAGAATTGGGATTCAGATGTGTCAAATTGATGGAGTAAAATTGTAATAGGCCTCGCACAAAGGAACACACAGGAAGACCTAACCTGCGGATGAAGAAAGGAGCAAACACCATTGACTCGTGAGTATTTTCAATTGGTGCGGCATCATCTTGCTCCTCGCAGACCCTTCAGTTCACCACTTCCTTCGGTGGCAAGACGCCCGTAGCTACCAGCGATTCTAGAATGGGTTCAATGATGGTGGAGGGACGGTATGCCAAATATGGAGAGGGTAGCCGTCGATCTTCGCTGTGGAAGTCCCTCAGTGGTGTTTCCACGCTCGCTTAAGGTCCTCTTCTTGGGAGCCATCGACGAGGACGTTTCTATCAATTTGGGGATTCAAGAATGGAAGGAAGCAGTAGCACTCTATGCTCAGCAAAGGTGGCAGCGGACTCAGTGGTGGAGAATGGTAGCACAGTACTCAGATGGATGAGATCGGCTCACAAGGTAGATCTAAAAAACCCTGACGCCGTTAGCAACAGTCCTCGAACTGTTGACGAAAACAGTGTCCACTGTTATCTTAACTTAGATTCTATGCTACTTGTTTAGGTTGAGTCGGGTATTTCTGAGATTGGGTGTCGATTTCAGTCGGGTTGTTTCTTAAGGTTGATGGCTGTTTAGTCAGTTTCCTTGGCACAAGTAAACGTCCTCTATCACTTGAAAGATGAGATCTCTAAAATAGAATTTTACTCGACACAATAATTGATATATTGCCTATCCTCTGTGAGAGCCAATGGACCAGCCTCATTGCTTTCCTGGTGTGATGAGTGATTGTCAACGAGCTCAAGTCCTCCGATGGGCTGGAGGCCCTCCGATGGACTAGAGGTAGATGATGAAGACCTCGATGGACTGAGGCAAAAGCCCTCCAATGGACCGGAGGCAATGCTCGGCGTCGGTTGGCCATGGGAGCTCGGTACACAGAGGGGCGGTTTGGCAACGGCGGTGTAAGCCCTCCGATGGACCGCGAGGCGACTCCGATGGACTGGAGAAGCCGGGTGGCACCGTGGTGCTCCAACCCGAGTGCATGGCGCAAAGGCATGCGAGGGAGGCTTTGGCGGCTTCGGCTCAAAACTGCCACCCAAGTTCAAATGACTTGGTGGGTTGGGCTTCGACTCACCAAGATAGTAGATTTGGCCAAGACCCGGCCCAAGAAGCCCACAGAATAAAGTTTTCCCGTTTCTGACTTCAAAACCGGGGGAAGCTTCCGGACTACTAGCTACGTGGCGTACATCTAAGCGAGGCGTGGAGAAGAAGAAGATCAAAGCGTCATTGTAGTCGTCCGATTGTATCTTTTCATTTCAGCCCCTTTTGGGCATTCTAGAGTTAGGGTCTTAGTGTTAAATGGTGTCATTAGGCCTAGGGATATAAATACCTAACTGGCTGGTCATTTAGGTGTCTCTTCCACCATTAGAAAACCCTAGGCTTAGTTTCTAATCAGCCATGTGCTAAAGAAAGAAAGGAGAGCATTAGGGTTAGGATTTGAGTCCCCTAACTAGTGTTCTTCACATCAAGTGGGAGGATGAAGGGTGGTAGGCTGTAGAAACTTTGTATGAACTCAATTTCGTGATTAATCCAGCAATATTCCTCTGAAATTGAAGTGCTTGTGTGCAGCCCTCTCCCTTCCCCTTCTCTAGTTTGGTTTTTGGCTGAATTCACAAAGGCTTTTGGTGCTTTGTTTTGCCTACGAGTTTTCTCCACTTCTTTTGGTGTTTTGGACTTGCAAGGACGTGGAGATTGATGATGAGGACATCAACTACAACACCAGCACATCTACACCCCAGGCTCAGGCGTCATCCCCTACACTTGGGCCAATTACTCGGGCCCGTGCGAGGGAATTGAACTACATCATGCTATTGAAGAACGAAGGCCCAGAAGAATAGCAGTTGGCCCAACCGGAGGCCCAACCTTCGCAACCCTAGGCGTGAACAGTACTCGCGGGTACTGTAGCACGCCGCCCCTCCTTGGCCGCCAGGGGCTGCGTCCCCTATTTAGATAGACTCCGTTCTTATTTTCAGACTCGAGTTTTGTTTTACATCTAGCTTTAGCTACCTCAGAACACGCACAAATACGTGCTGTCCTCTGTGATTCAGAACTCCACCTCGAGTGATATTAAGATTGCTCGTTACATATTCTTGTTCGTTCTTCGATTGCGTACAGGAATTGATCCTCGTGATCAGGCTGATCTTGCGGCCGCAAGGTTGGTAACCATTGGGAGTTGGTTCAGCGATTGCATTGGCGCTTCGGGTTCGCTCGTCGTAGTCGGATCGTGAGGGTCTACTTCCACCAAGTCGAATTTATCCCCACTCACCGAAAGATCGGGCACTCCGCCTCTATCAAGTGGTATCAGATTTCCAGGTTGATCGGTGAGTTTATCGAGTGTTTTACAATTCCTACAGTCCACAAAACCAAAATTAAAATATATTCAGGTTAGATCCTTGTCCCAGAACCCTTTTGAGCCTTGCACTGTCTTTCAATAATTTGCATTGTTGAATTTGTGTGCCTGTGCGTTGAATTGTTGCTGGTTACTTTGTGTTCTATCGCCATTTTTTTCCCAAACCCTAGCGTGCCGCCACATCCTTTTTTCCTTGCGCATCAACCCTTGCTGCTCGCCAATCCACCACGCGCCGCACCACTCACCTTTCTCCGCATCACCCTCTTGATCTGTTCTTTTTTTCCCCCGCCTTGTGTGGCCTCGTCATATTAGGGTTCCTCACGGTAGCTTGGTGACTCGATTCTAAGCCTACCCAAACTAGCCTTTGGCCTGTTTGCGCCGTCCAAAATTGCCAAAAAAATTCAGAAAAATAAAGAAAAAAATTGATCAAGGGTTTTGCACGCTTTTCAGAGAACGTGCTGTTTTTCTGTAGACCACATCTGACCTCTGTTAAAGGTGAAATTTCTTGTGGTTCTACCTTTGTGATCCTTGTTCTGGGAAAAATATCAGTGAAAAAAAGTGCCAAAAAAAAGTGAAAAAAAAAGTGCAAAAAAAAAAAAACAAAACAGAGCGGCGAATCAGGAAGCCATTCGATTTGCATTTCACGAACTGTGTGGTACCCCTAATACTTGTTCTCCTTTCTACCCTTGTCGTCCATCTCCATCTTTTTCCTCCACTTTTGCACCTTGTTTCCAGCAGCTTTGATTACGTGTTTGGCACTATAATTCAACTTTGCATTATTGTTTGATTGTGCTAACCCTTGAATTGAGTGCAGCCTACCCAGAACTCCACATAGTTCTACGACGAGCAGACTTTGTTTCACCAGGCAATCGCTCTTCCAATCTTTCGCCGGTTCTACCTGCTGGTTGCAGCTCACCCCTGTTTGCTTGGTAAGAACGGATAAGAATTTGATAACAGCACTACTGTGAGCGCCTGATCCACACCTTTCTTGTCGTAGGCTTTTGCTTTGTGTTTGTGCTAACTATGGCAGGCGACGACGACAAGACGGATGCACGGCTTCCGGACGTGCGGCAACAGGTTGATGGCCTCACCGCGGACATAAAGACGATACATGAACGGCTTGATTCTACAGTCACTTCGTCGAACGAGCGGTTCGACCAGCTAGACCTCGCTCAGACGGCCACTGCAACCACACTCAACGACATAGTGGCACGACTCGATACGTTGACCACGACGATCACGGAGTTGCAACAGCAAGACTACGGTGGCGACACGGAGCAGGACGATGGAGCTCGCCGCGGGCGTGCCCGCCGTGTGGTACGTCGCCCACCTAATGACTCATTTGCTAAGATTAAATTTAAAATTCCATCTTTTAATGGCAAATATGATCCTGCTGCATACCTTGATTGGGAATTAGAGGTCGAACAGAAATTTTCATGCCATGATATTCCTGCTACTTCTCAAGTTAAAGCTGCTATTTGTGAATTTACTGATTTTGCTTTAATTTGGTGGCATGAATATACACAAAAACATCCTAATGCCACTCCCACCACTTGGACTCAATTAAAAGCTGCTATGCGACACAGATTTGTTCCTTCCTATTATGCCCGAGATTTGCTTAATAAAATGCAGCGTTTTCAGCAAGGTCAACAATCTGTTGAGGAATATTACCAGGAACTACAAAAGGGTATGCTTCGTTGTGGTTTGGTTGAACAGGATGACGCTGCTATGGCACGTTTTCGCGGTGGTTTAAACCGAGAAATTCAGGATATACTTGATTATAAGGAATATTTTGATATAACCACATTGTTTGAATATGCTTGCAAAGCTGAACGTGAAGTGCAGGGGCGCCGATCCAAGACATATGCTAACTCTTTTGCAGGACGGAGCCCGACATCCAGCTCAACTCCTGCTCTTCCTGCGCCATCCACCATTGGCACTACACCGCGCGAGAGGACGGCCAAACCTGCAGCGCCACCAGCCACAGGCGCTGCCCCTTCCACAGGACGTACACGGGATATTCAGTGCCATCGTTGCAAAGGATTTGGGCACGTGATTCGGGACTGCCCCAGCAAGCGTACCTTGCTCATTCGTGACGATGGTGAGTACTCTTCCGCTAGTGATTCTGAGGCAACTCAATATGCTATGCTTGCCACTGACCATGCAGCTCAGGCGGAGGTACATGTCAACCCGGGTGACGCCGATAGGTATGAAAGTCTTGTTGCGCAGCGTGTTCTTAGTACACAGGTCGCCCCGCCCGAGAAGAATCAGCGACACACCCTGTTCCACACTAAGGGCGTTGTGCAGGAGCGGTCGATTCGCATCATCATCGACAGCGGCAGCTGCAACAACTTGGCGAGCACCATGCTGATAGAGAAGTTATCATTACCCACTCGTAAGCATCCGAACCCCTATCACATTCAGTGGCTTAATGATGGTGGAAAGATTAAAGTAACACGGTCGGTGCGTGTCTCTTTCTCAATGGGTGCTTATTCTGATTTTGTCGATTGTGATGTTGTTCCCATGGAAGCATGCTCTTTGTTACTTGGTAGACCTTGGCAATACGATACTGATAGCTTGCATCATGGTCATTCGAATCATTATTCTTTCATGTTTAAGGGTCAGAAAATAATTATACATCCAATGACACCGGAACAAATTGTTAAAGATGATATTGCTCGAGCTGCTAGACATGCTAAACAACTTGAACCATCACCATTGCCGTCTAAATCTGAAATCGAGTTGAATGCTCCTGTTTTACTTGCTACACGTGCTGATTTTGATGATCTCCGTGATGCTCCTTTGCCCTGCTATGCCCTTGTATGCTCTCGTATGCTCGTTACACTTGATGATGCACCGTCTTTGGATATTCCCCCTGCGGTTGCTAACCTTTTGCAGGAGTACACTGATGTTTTTCCCAAAGACTTACCACCGGGTCTTCCACCGCTCCGTGGCATTGAGCATCAGATCGATCTCATCCCCGGCGCCCAGCTTCCCAACCGCGCCCCATACCGTACAAATCCGGATGAGACGAAGGAGATCCAACGCCAAGTGCAGGCGTTGCTTGACAAGGGGTACATCCGTGAGTCTCTTAGCCCTTGCTCAGTTCCTGTGTTACTTGTTCCAAAGAAAGATGGATCATGGCGTATGTGTGTAGACTGTCGTGCTATTAATAATATCACCATTCGTTATAGATATCCTATACCACGCCTTGATGATATGCTTGATGAGCTTAGTGGTGCCATTATTTTCACTAAGATAGATTTGCGAAGTGGTTACCACCAGATCAGAATGAAACTGGGTGATGAATGGAAAACGGCTATGAATGGTTGGTTATGCCGTTTGGTTTGACTAATGCCCCCAGCACCTTTATGCGCTTAATGAATGAAGTTCTAAGGCCTTTCATAGGTTTGTTCGTTGTTGTCTATTTTGATGATATCCTGATTTACAGCAAGTCTATGCACGAACATTTAGAACATTTGCGTGCTGTTTTTGATGCGTTGCGTGCTGCTCGCTTGTTTGGTAACATAGAAAAATGCATCTTTTGCACACAACGTGTCGTGTTTCTTGGCTATGTCGTTACTCCACAGGGCATTGAGGTGGACAGCAGCAAGATCGATGCCATTCGGGAATGGCCAACACCGACGACGATCACACAGATTCGGAGCTTCCTTGGACTTGCAGGATTCTACCGTCGGTTCGTCCCTAATTTCAGCTCCATTGCAGCCCCTTTGCACGAGCTTACAAAGAAAGACGCGCCATTTTCTTGGGGCGACTCGCAGGAGGTAGCGTTCACCACCTTGAAAGATAAGTTAACACATGCTCCTCTCTTACAATTGCCTGATTTTAATAAAGTGTTCGAGCTTGAATGTGACGCTAGCGGTATTGGAATAGGTGCTGTTTTGTTACAAGAAGGAAAACCGGTTGCTTATTTTAGTGAGAAATTAAGCGGTGCCAGCCTGAGATATTCTACTTATGATAAAGAGCTTTATGCTTTAGTTCGTACTTTGCAAACATGGCAGCACTATCTATGGCCTCGCGAGTTTATAATCCATTCTGATCATGAGGCGTTGAAACATATTCGTACCCAAACAAATCTAAACCGTCGTCATGCTACTTGGGTAGAATTCATTGAGTCTTTTCCTTACATTATTAAACACAAGAATGGAAAGGAAAATGTCATTGCTGATGCTTTGTCTCGTCGATATACTATGCTGTCCCAGTTAGATTTTAAAATCTTTGGCTTGCAAACTGTGAAAGATCAATATGTTGATGATGCTGATTTTAAAGATATCTTAGCTCATTGTATGAATGGCAAACCATGGGGCAAATTCCACATGCAGGATGGGTTCCTGTTTCGCGCTAACAAGCTGTGTGTTCCAGCAAGCTCGGTTCGTCTTTTGTTGTTACAGGAAGCACACGGAGGCGGTCTCATGGGACACTTTGGTGTCTACAAGACACATGAGGTGCTGACCGCCCACTTCTTTTGGCCCCGGATGCGCCGTGATGTTGAGCGCCTTGTTGCCCGCTGCACTACTTGTCAGAAAGCTAAGTCACGTCTGAACAACCATGGTTTGTATATGCCTTTGCCTACCCCTACTTTCCCTTGGCTTGATATTTCTATGGACTTTGTTTTGGGGTTGCCTAGAACTAAGAAGGGGAGGGATAGTATTTTTGTGGTTGTTGATAGATTTTCCAAAATGGCTCATTTTATACCATGTCATAAGACCGATGATGCTAGCATTGTTGCTGAATTGTTCTTTCGAGAGATTATTCGTTTGCATGGTATTCCGAATACGATAGTCTCTGATCGTGATGCTAAGTTTCTCAGTCATTTTTGGAGATCACTTTGGAATAAATTAGGAACTAAATTGCTGTTTAGCACAACTTGTCACCCTCAGACTGATGGACAAACTGAGGTGGTTAATAGAACTTTGTCAACCATGCTTCGGGCTGTTTTAGACAAAAATTTGAAACATTGGGAAGATTGCCTGCCTCATGTTGAGTTTGCTTATAATCATGCAACACATTCTTCTACAAAGATGTGCCCTTTTCAGATTGTTTATGGTTATATTCCTCGGGCGCCTATTGATTTGTTTGCGCTTGATGCTGCGGACGCCCCACACATAGATGCTGCTGCCCATGTTGACCGCATGATTACTTTGCATGAACAAACTCAACAGAACATTGCTGCTGCTAATGCCAAATATCAGGTTGCTGGTAGTAAAGGTAGAAAACATGTTACTTTTGAACCTGGTGATATGGTTTGGTTGCATTTGAGAAAGGATCGCTTTCCTACTTTACGCCGTTCTAAATTGATGCCTCGTGCTGCTGGTCCTTTTAAGGTGCTAACCAAGATTAATGATAATGCTTATATCCTTGACCTGCCTACGGAGTTTGGTGTTTCCACTAGTTTTAATGTTGCAGATTTGACACCATATGTGGGCGAGGATGAGGAGTTGCCGTCGAGGACGACTTCCGTTTCAGAAGGGGAGGATGATGAGGACATCAACTACAACACCAGCACATCTACACCCCAGGCTCAGGCGTCATCCCCTACACTTGGGCCAATTACTCGGGCCCGTGCGAGGGAATTGAACTACATCATGCTATTGAAGAACGAAGGCCCAGAAGAATAGCAGTTGGCCCAACCGGAGGCCCAACCTTCGCAACCCTAGGCGTGAACAGTACTCGCGGGTACTGTAGCACGCCGCCCCTCCTTGGCCGCCAGGGGCTGCGTCCCCTATTTAGATAGACTCCGTTCTTATTTTCAGACTCGAGTTTTGTTTTACATCTAGCTTTAGCTACCTCAGAACACGCACAAATACGTGCTGTCCTCTGTGATTCAGAACTCCACCTCGAGTGATATTAAGATTGCTCGTTACATATTCTTGTTCGTTCTTCGATTGCGTACAGGAATTGATCCTCGTGATCAGGCTGATCTTGTGGCCGCAAGGTTGGTAACCATTGGGAGTTGGTTCGGCGATTGCATTGGCGCTTCGGGTTCGCTCGTCGTAGTCGGATCGTGAGGGTCTACTTCCACCAAGTCGAATTTATCCCCACTCACCGAAAGATCGGGCACTCCGCCTCTATCAATGACTTAGATCATCTCAAACCTTCAGGTTTGCCACGAGCAAGTTGAACTTGAGTTTTCCCTTTCTTGCCCAAACATTGCCTGCTTCACGAGATCTGAAATTCCCGCTAATCCCGTAGTCATTTTGAGTTGATCTTCTGGGAAAAGCTTTGGTATAGGGTCTAGATAGTCTATGCAAAATTTTGTGAAGTTTGGACAATATTTGGTCAAGGTTTGGGTTTGAAAACTCAAGTTCTAGGTTTGCACCGGACTATCCGGTGTCTCTACCAGAACATCCGGCTCCACTGGAAGTTCCGGTAGCAGCCACCGGAACATCCGGTAGGTCGACACAGGGAGTGTCACCTGCAGATCCTATCGGAACATCCAACAGCAGCCACTGGAACATCCGACAGCAGCCACCGGAACATCCGGCTTCACCAGAACATCCTAAGGCGGCTATCGGAACATCCGGTAGATCTGGGCATCCTGCGTTTTGGTTGCATTTTGTGTTCGACTCTTTGCTTCGACCTCGCTTTTGGTGTTCCTTGCTGCTGCCCATACTCTTAACTTGCTGTGAACCAGTGAGACGCATTTCGGTGCGTTGAGTGGCGGGCGAGGGACTAGTGCATGAGTCGTTGTTTCGCTTGACTTGCGATCTCGTGATCGTTGAGTCTTGTGCTTCCGCTTGCTTGGTGTGTACCCGTTCAGTGGGCGACACCAAGTGCTGCTAGATACATTTCCTTTCAGTGGACAGTGTCTAGCGCTTGTTGTGTGTGAAGTGTGTCTGTCTGCACCAGGGGGCTGTGAGTTTGAGTTTTTAAGTGCTCCTATTCACCCCCCTCTAGTCGCACGTCTCGGTCCTACAAGTGGTATCAAAGCCGGTTAGGTTTCCTCATACCTTAACCGGTGACGAAACCGTAGTGACTATGACTTACTCTGGGAAGATTTCGGTTCTTGGCTCCGATGGCTATCCCTACTGGAAGGGTAGGATGGAGGCGTTCCTTGTTATCCAGAGTCACAGCATATGGGATGCTACTCAGAGTACGACTTTTGTGGTGCTTCCAGCTGCGGAGCATACTACGCCTGAGATCGTGGCTTAGCATGAGGCGAATGCCAAGGCGGTTAACTTTCTCTTTTCCGGGCTTGGTCCCATAGATTATGAGAGAGTGAGTCACCTCAAGACAGTGCATGAGATACGGTCACTGCTTAGGGCACACCATGAGGATATTGCGACGATTAAGGCTAGGCTTGTGGAGACTTACCGGCGCGAATATTAAAAATTCGTCCAAAAGCTGGGAGAGTCTGTAGACGACCTGTTTGGTCGCTTTCAGTCGATCATTAACAAGTTGCGCGTCAACACTACCCCCGCTGAGCTCCTATACACCGATCATCAGCAGGCTGTCAAGTTGTTGTATGCTTTGGACAGAAAAGTATGGGAGATCAAGGTGAACTCAATCGTTTTTGCAGGAAAATAGGGAATAATTGAAGATATTTGAGAATTTCTCGAAGAAAGGATTTATGCTTTGAAGATGGCTTTAAAATAAAGATTAATTTAAGCCCATTAGAGGAGGAAGCCCGTTAAGAAAAGAAGTCCTCGAAGATAAAGATTGCTTGAAGGACTAAATCCTGAAATCTTCTCGAAATTCATGACAGCAGCAGCTTGTGGGCCCAATTCGGAGACTTAACGATGTCAAATGAAGAAAATTTGAAAACCAAATTGTAGCTCCCTTCAAGCTCTACAATTTAGAGTCCGAGTTTGCATTCTTTGGACTTCGGATGAGGAAGTTATGGTCGAAATACTAAAGGCTGCAGAATATGGAAGAGTCTAACTCGGGAAGGACAAGTATGGAAGCTTCATCTACAAGCAAGGAAAGGGTATGGACGTCCGGAACTCTTTTGGAAACTTTTATATACTTGGAAATAGGAGTTTTAGGTGTTTTAGGACTCTTAGAACCGACCAATTGGATGCCATGTATAGGGTTCCCTCTGGGGTATATATAGAGAGCCTCCCAAGGGGAGAGGCATCATATTCCACCACATTATTCATCGCAAGTCGAGAGTCTAGGGCAAGGGTCGGGGTCGAGAAGCGTTCAACTCGGCGAGAAGTACATCTCAGCGAAAGGAGGACAAGAGGAGGCAGGAAGCCGGCCGGTCGGCCGGCCCCTAGGGGGTCTGGGCGGCCGACCAGGCGCTTCCCGAGGAGCTCCTAAGGTCATCTTTCGACATGTTCTTCGTCGAGTTCATCCTGACGACTATGCTTCAAAGTTTACGATGTATCTCGAGTAATTCCTTGTACTTCCTATGATACTTTGATGAAACCTTGTTAGTTGATCAATAAAGTTTGTCTTTTAGACCTAGTTTGTTGTTTATACATGATTCTTGATCCATATCTTTGCAATGCTTAATTCTAGCATGGTTTACTGGCCAGTAATTAACGTTATCATGTTCTTTTAGTAGATCTCTTTACTTTAATTAGTTGATTGAATCTGCTCATGCCTAGAGATGGTTAGGGTTCGCTAGTTCGTCGATTACCTGGTTACTAGTGACAGTAGAGCCCAGGGAAAGGTTCGAGTAGATCCTTGACATTCACGACCATGTTTATTCTTTGCTTTATGTTTAGATCTAGTTTCAAGGTGGTTCTTAGTATGATGGTTGTTTGTCTCATATCTCTTGTGGATCCTTTTGCCATGTTAAACCTATCGTTCTCGCGTTTATAACCTAAACCCTGTTCTATCATTTTATGGTATAGATTTATCTTGTTTATAGCCTTATTAGAGTATAGATTAGAGTTTATTTAGATTAGCTTTATCTCTTGTTTAAGCTTGTTTTGATCTATTAGAATTAGCTAGTAATTCAATTAATATTAGATAGATAATATCTTAAACATAACTATTCCTGGATTGACAAACCCAAGATACCTATCCTGGGGAAAAGCTACTACGATACTGTGCGCTTGCAGTATAAGAATTGACGTTCTTAAGTGGCGTCAACGAGCTTTTCTGGCGCCGTTGCTGGGGAATCTTAATTATCATTTAAGTTATTATCAATCTTTTATTAGCTATATTGCTACTAGTTTTAATATTTAGTTTGTTTGCTTTTTGTGTGTTTAATTTTTGTTTTAGTTTGTTTTTTCGTTATTTCACGTTTAAGTGCTAGTTATTTAGTTTTATTTAATTTTGTTCTTAGTTTATTCAAGCTAACTCAGCATCTTCCTGTCATAGATTCTTTGTTTTGTGTTTTTGTTTTTATAATTAGTTTCAGGTATGACTTCAAAGTCTGAAGAGTGGGCGCTCTTGACACTTGGGGAGTACATGACTCCAAAAGCTGTAGACTTCAAGTTTTAAGGATCCAACAAGAAGCCAGAGTCAAGATCGTACGAGCTAAAGCCAGGAATTATCAGGATTGCTGCTGAAAATCCATTCAGTGGAGAGGACGACGAGAACCCGTACAAGCACCTGGAGAAGCTCAGGCAAGTGTGCCACACCTTCTATCAAGAAGGAGTTCCAGTGGAATGGGTTGACTGGAATATCTTTCCATTTACCCTCGTGGATAAAGCCAGCAAGTGGTACCAAGTTGCCTTAATTGAAGCTAAACGAGACTGGGAAATTCTTGAGAAGAAGTTTCTAGCAAGATTTTTCTCGTCACTGAAAGTGTACAAGTTGAGGAGGCAAGTGTTCAACTTCAAGCAAAGACAAGATGAAGACATCGATGAAACTTGGGAGAGACTTAAAGGTTTGCTCACACAAGGACCACTACTTGATGTAACACCAATGGTGCATTTGCATATCTTCTACTATGGTCTGATGCCAGAATCTTTCGAGAAAGCGAATATTACTGCTGGAGGATCACTGTTGAGCAGAACACCGAGTGAATCCAGACAGATTTTATCTGATATCTGCATGGGCTGCAAGTTCAACAGAGAAAGAAAACAAGATGGAGTGAAGAAGCGGAAGGAGTACATGGCGCCCACTTATGCTGTCTTTGAGGACCAACCACCTGTCAAAAGGACTACAGTGTCTTATGCCTCTGATGAGGAGGATTGTGAAAGTTTTGCACCTCGAGAGGAGACCAAGAGTGATTTCAGAAGTCTTGCCAGTGCAAAGCCTTTGACAGAGTTCAAAAAGATGAGTTGGATGCCAATGGAGTTTGGAGATACACTCAAGTGTGCAGGACCACTTCCAACAAAAGACTTAGTGGAGGAAGAAGAGTTGTTCCCACCAGAAGTACCACTAAGGAAGTGCGATGATAGTCAAGATACATGGGAGATGCTGCAGAAATTATTCCAAGAAGAGGAGCTGGATAGTGAGTTCGTCTCTGAAGTGAAGCTGGTGAGCGGAGTCAAGCCGAAGGCATCGCTTACTAAGGAAGTTATCGTTCAGCTACCAGCCGAGGAATCACCAACTGGACTTTCGTGCTCCATCAACAAAGAAGTCTTCAACAACATACACTGCGCTATGGAAGCCCAGGTAAGTACTATGAGCTATGAAGTTTATTCTAAGTTAAGTAATAAACCATGTTTAATTTCCACTAATCTTAAGATTAAACTTGCTAGTAATGAAGTAATTAAACCTGTAGGCTTAATTAAAGATGTTGAAGTTGACTTTGCTGGAAAAATCATACCAATTGATTACTATGTCATTAATGTCTGTGATGATGATATTAAATTAATTTTTAGTAGACCTTTTTTTAAGTTAGTTAATGCCATAGTTAATAATGAAAAAGGAAAAGTCACCTTAGATATTAATGGATTAAAATATGACTTTGATTTCTTACCGGCATCTAAAGTGCCTATTAATCTCACTCCCGATATAGAGGAGATAGAGAGTATTAATTATATTAATGCTTTTAGAGAACCTCTAACTCTAATCTTAGAGGGAGAAGATGAAGGGTTTTTCTGTGAAGAAGCAACCAATGCCACTAATGAATTAGAACATAATATAGAAGATACCCAAGACTTACCAGTAGAGCCGTTAGGTGACCTCAATCATCAGGAGGCACCTGATGTAGAATTAAAACCGCTGCCTAATGGACTTAGATGCGAGTTTTTAGGAAAAGATAAAACCTACCCAGTAATTATCAGTAACGAGCTAAGTCCAGAAGAAGTAGAGAGGCTGCTGGAAGTGTTAAGGAAACATAAGAAGGCGATTGGTTATTTTTTAGCAGATCTTAAAGGAATCAGTTCCGCGTTTTGTACTCATCGCATTCCGATGGAAGAAGACCACAAGCCAGTAATTGACAACCAAAGGAGACTGAGTAACGAGATGAGGTCTGTAGTCAAAAAGGTCATTTTTATCAAGCTTTTAAATGCCGGAATTATCTATCCAGTGCCAACTAGTGAGTGGGTTAGCCCTGTTCATTGTGTGCCTAAAAAGGGAGGTTTAACCGTGGTTAAAAATGATAAAGATGAATTAATTCCACAAAGAACAATGACTGGTTGGAGAATGAATATAGATTACCGGAAGCTTAATAAAGCTACTAAGAAAGATCACTTTCCTTTACCCTTTATAGATGAGATGTTAGAGAGACTTGCTAAGAATACCCATTTTTGCTATTTAGATGGATATTCTGGATTCTTTCAAATCCCTATTCACCCAGATGACTAGCATAAAACTACCTTCACATGTCCTTATGGAACCTTTGCCTATAGAAGAATGCCCTTTGGACTTTGTAATGCGCCTGCATCTTTCCAAAGGTGTATGATGGCTATTTTCTCAGATTTTATTAAAGATATCATGGAATTTTTTTTGGACGATTTCTCAGTTTACGGTACAAGTTTTGACCATTGCTTAAGGAATCTAGAGAAGGTGCTTAAGAGATGTAAAGATGTCAACTTAGTGTTAAACTGGAAGAAGTGTCATTTCATGGTTAGAAGAGGATTTGTGTTAGGGCACATCATTTCCGAAAAAGGGATTGAAGTAGATAAAGCCAAAATAGAGACCGTAGAAAAACTGCCACCACCCACTGACATTAAGTCCCTAAGAAGCTTTCTTGGTCATGCTGGATTTTATAGGAGATTTATTAAAGATTTTTTTAAAATAGCTAAACCGCTTACTTAATTGCTTCAAAAGGACGTTCCTTTCGAGTTTACTGAAGAATGTAAGGTCGCTTTTAGAAAAATAAAAGAGTTGCTTATTAGTGCACCTATCATTCAACCACCCGACTAGAGTCTACCTTTTGAGATCATGTGTGATGCAAGTGATTACGCAGTAGGACCTATGCTGGGTCAAAGAAAGGATGGAAAAGTGCATGCCATTTATTACGCCAGTAAGACTCTTAATAAGGCTCAAGTAAATTACGCTACTACGGAGAAGGAGTTATTAGCAGTAGTTTTTGCCTTTGAGAAATTTAGATCTTACATAGTTAATTCAAAGGTTATAGTTTATACCGATCATGCTGCTATTAAATAGCTTCTTACTAAAAAAGATGCTAAGCCTCGATTAATTAGATGGATTTTAATGTTATAAGAGTTTGATGTAGATATTAGAGACAAGAAGGGAGTTGAGAATGTAGTGGCAGATCATTTATCTAGAATGAACCATGCTGAGGGTGGACTACACAAAGAAGACGCGTTAAGAGACGATACCCTTTATGCCATTCTAGATAAAGACTCATGGATGATAGATGTTATAAGAGCCATAAGAAAAGAGCCGTTAACTCATCTCAACTATAATTCCAAAAGAGAAGTCCTAGCCAAAGCTAAGAAGTTCTACTGGAACACCCCTTACCTATATAGGTTTGGATTTGACAGAGTCCTTAGAAGATGTGTGCCAGCAGAAGAGAGAGAAGAAATTCTTAGGAAGTGTCATGCTTCGGAATATGGAGGGCATCATGGACATTTCAGAACTCAATCCAAGATATGGGGGAGTGGATTTTATTGGCCGGGAATGCATGAAGATGCAAGGAAATTCGTTGCTTCTTGTCCTGAGTGTCAGAGGATTGGGAATGTTATGTCTAGAAACTCAATGCCTCTCACTTACAACCTACAAATTGATTTATTTGATGTTTGGGGAATGGATTTCATGGGTCCATTTGAAAATTCACATGGATATGAATACATTCCAGTGACTGTGGATTATGTCTCAAAGTGGGTAGAGGCTTTACCTTATAAAAAGGCGACTACACAGGAGTCCATAGAGATGATTAGAAATAATATCTTTCCAAGATATGAAGTACCTCGAGTGATCATCTCAGATGGAGGATTGCATTTTGTTGGTAAAGAGTTTACTAACTATTTAGAAAAGATGGGAATCGAACATAGAATTTCCACAGCTTATCACCCACAAACGAATGGCCAAGCCGAAACATCGAATAAACAATTAAAAGAAATTCTTAAAAAGACAATAATTAAAGGAGGTAAAAATTGGTCGAATAAGCTTAGCGATGCTTTGTGGGCATATAGGACTGCGTTTAAGGCACCGTTTGGAATGATGCCTTATCAGTTAGTCTATGGAAAAACCTGTCATTTTCCGGTGGAGATAGAGCATAAAGCTTATTGAGCGATTAAGGAATTAAATTTAGATTTAGACGCTGCTCTAGTCAAAAGGAGGATTCAACTTAGTACCCTTGATGAGGCAAGGTTGCAAGCTTACCATAATGCCACTATCTATAAGGAAAGGGTTAAGAGATTGTTTGATAAGAGAATCTTAAAGAAGGAGTTTAAAGTAGGTGATAAGGTTCTTCTTTTTAATTCAAGGTTTAAATTATTTGGAAAAGGGAAATTGCAAAGTAAATGGGATGGACCTTATATAGAACATGATGTGTCACCTACTGGAGCAGTTACCATTATGGATCTAGAAGGAAACAAGTTTATGGTAAATGGTCAAAGACTTAAGGTTTTCCTTGAAGGGGATAAATTTGAAGTTAATTATATTGATACATTTGAATTCAAGGAAGTGAGGATTCATTACCATGGCCATACTCTCTAGTTTTCCATAGTTTCTGTCGGTACCCAGCAAACCGGGTACCTGCTTATATAGGACAAAAGCTAATTACTGCCCTTAACAAGGCTCCACGCAGCCTGACAAAGAAGGGTTTTCCCCTTCTTGCGGACCAACGGTCCTGGCCTCCCCGCCAACCAAAGGGAGCGGCCAGTGTTGCCACGTGTCTCAGTACGGAAAGAGCCCAAAGCCACTCGCAAGCAGTTCTGGCCCACCACTTGTGGGCCGGACTGCACCCCGGGTCCATGCGGAAGTCCCAGACCTGTTCCCGCGAGGTCCGGACCTCAGTTAGGGGACGTTACATCCCAAGGGGGGAGCCGAGCCGACCCAGCTTGGGGAGGTCCGGAGCAGCCACGTGCCATTCACCCAGCGAGGAAGCTGCGGACTACGGAGGATGCCCGCCCCCGCGGCAGCCTGGTCCGGGGCCGCCACGTGTCCCCAGGGCTCGCGGCGGGGCCTCCGGCTGCGGGCCACGCCCACCTACCGCATTCATTGCAGGCAGGCGGGCGTGCCCTGACATCCGCTGACAGGCGCTGGCACCGCCGCTGACAGGCGACAGCGACCATACTGTGGGACGCGCGTTACCGAGGAGCGGCAGCCATGACAAGGCGTAGCGGTCAACTTCCCGCCGGATATCGGGGATTAAACCGCATAAACAAGTACACCGTACGCGGCGTGGGCTACGCCGCGCGCACGCGACAGCCATGCCCAGGCTATTACGGTAGGGTCACTGTGGCACGCCGCAACCTACCTGTAATGTCACGCCGGCACGCCGCCCGCCACTCCTGCCCCTGGAGCCACACCGCCGGGTACTACGGCGGATTGGACCGAGCAGCGCAAGCCAGGGCAGCGTGGCGATATTTCCGGGCTACACTAGACCGGCGGAGCACTTCCCGGACGGCACCATACTGCTGCGGCAGATGCAAGTACAAGGCGCAGGGATCAGGGGTCATCACGGCAACGGAGCACGGGACATATCGATGGAGGCGTAGCCGAAGGCCCTGACCTCCGCCGGAGATAACCCAAGAAGCCAAGTCAGCATAAGGGAACTCTGCGGAATAAAGATAGCAGGCCGGGACCACCTGTCGGGCCCCGGTCACCATGTACATGCACCCCTTGGACTATAAAAGGGGAGGCATGCGAAACGTAGAACATAGGCTGAAACACACGCTCACACGCTCGGAGGGCATCCAGAGAAGGAGACACACGATCTTCTTCACTTCCTTCACACTCAAGCCAATACAAGAACATACCTCTAGTGGACGTAGGGTATTACGCTCCGGCGGCCCGAACCACTCTAAACCCTTGTGTCTCCATTGTGCCTTTACTACGTGGCTATCAACGATCGCTCCCCCTAACTACTCATAGTACTTAGGATCGGGCGGGTGCATTCTACTACCCGGCCGGAGCTCACGCTCCGACATTTGGCGCGCCAGGTAGGGGGTCAAGCATCAGATAGCCACATCCACGCGGTGTGATGGTTCGCATCAGCGACATCCATGATGGCGCAGCCGCGACGGAGGAGGTGGCTTCGTCAGGGTCGCACGCCTCCCACCACGGTTCTGGCGGCACGGCGTGGACGCCGCGAGCACCTCGCCGCCCTGCAATAGACGCAGTGGCGGCAAACGTTGCGGTGGCCAGCGCCGTGACGGCAAACGATGCCGCGGCGAACCGCGCTGCTATCCGCGGACCGCTCGCCGCGGCCAGGGAGCTGCTCAACCACCCTCCGGGGCCGGCAGCCTCTCCCAGCGCTCTCGCGCAATGGCGCAGCGACGTGGATCGCCTGATCCACTTAGCTAAGGCCGCCCCCAGCTCATCAAGGGCTGGGTCTCGACTTCCACCCAGCAATGGTGGGAGGTCGAATCGCCACGGGCCGCACGACGTGGCAGCGTCCGTGCGCTCCCCCACAGTGAGGAGCGCGCCGATGAAAGACCTGCGCGCCGAGCTCAACTGCCGGCGAGCAGGCACCCATACAACTGTGGAGCAACCACGGTTGCAGCCGAACGCCGTCAAAGGCAAGAACCTTGACACAGTGTTCGCTGTTGCGGCTCTTAGGCCCTCGGGTTATGCGCAGGCCCCGGCCGGGGCGCAGACACCGCCAGGGGTCATACCAGCTGGAGTTGGCTGTGCCGCGCTTGCAGACGGCCTTCGCTCCACGCGTTGGCCACCAAAGTTCCGGCCACACTTACCGGATAAGTACGATGGGACCACCAACCCGTCGGAATTCCTGCAGGTGTATGTCACCGCTATCTTGGCGGCTGGTGGGGATGACGCCGTCATGGCGTCATACTTTCATGTCGCCTTGTCTGGGCCAGCCCGAACTTGGCTTATGAACCTCACCCCAGGGTCAATCCAATCCTGGGAGGAGCTATGCACGCAGTTCATCGCGAACTTTGCCAGTGCATGCCAGCAGGATGGCGTGGAGGCCCACCTCCATGCTGTGCGGCAAGAGCCTGGAGAACCGCTCCGGGCATTCATCGCACGCTTCGCCAAGGTGCGGGGTACCATTCCCCGCATCTCCGATGCATCCATCATCACCACCTTCCGGTAGGGTGTCTGTGATGAGAAGATGCTGGAGAAGCTAGCAACCCGCCAGGTGCAGGACGTCGCCACGCTGTACGCGCTGGCAGACAAATGCGCCAAGGCCGCTGAGGGCCGTGCATGGACTCCCCTCAGCAAAATATGGCTGCCCAAGCAGGAGGCTCTACCAGTGTCGCCCGAGAGGGTGGCAAGAAGAAGAAGAAGGATCGACGCCCTCAGAGGTCCTTATCGGCTGTGCGTGGAGCCCCCGTAGCCGCGGCTGCTCCTGGCGGCCGTGACGCCAGCGGCAAGCGCCCGAGGCAACAGGCGCGGAACAGCAGCGGCTCATGCCCTGTTCATCCCAACAGCGGCCACAGCGCCGCCGACTGCCGCGAGATACAGAAACTCGTGCAGCGGTGCCTCAACGAGCGGCGGGAACGCCCGCTCAGGGTCGACTCGCCCCCGCGCCAGCGGCCTGGCAAGGGGAAGGCAACCAGCGACGGCGGAGCCGCCGCTGGGGGCAAGGAGATGGGCTATCAGCCCCCGGAGCGGGAGCCCAAGAGCATCTACGCTCTGGCCAACTCTGACTCCGACTCCAGTGACAACGAGCGTCGCAAAAAGCTGTACGTCATGTACGGCGGGAGCTGGGAGGTTTCCTCCCGGCGAGACGTGAAGGCCCTGCGCCGAGAGGTCCTCTCGGTCACGCCTAGCGTCCCAAAGGTGGCCCCACACCTCAAGTGGAGGAACACCACCATTTCCTTTGGGCCATCCGACTGCCCGGAGAACATGGCCGGGGCCGGCCTGCTGCCGATCATCACGTCGCCGGTGGTCGCCAATATCCGGCTCTACCACGTGCTGATCGATGGTGGGGCCGCCCTCAACATCATCAGCTACGCAGCTTTCAAGCAACCGCAGATTCCAGAGTCACGCCTGGCTCCGTCGCACCCATTCTCCGGAGTCGGCCCGCTGTCGGTCCACCCGAAGGGGAAGATCGACCTCCCGGTCACCTTCGGGACACCGAAAAACTTCCGCACGGAGAGCGTCCAGTTCGACGTTGCGGATGTAAACCTGCCGTTCAACGCCATCATTGGCAGACCGGCGCTCTACCGCTTCATGGCCGTAGCCCATTATGGGTACTTGGTCGTGAAGATGCCCTCCCCGGCTGGTGTCCTCACCGTGCCGGGGGACCGCCTCGCCGCGGTCGCCGCCGTGGAGAAACTCCACGCCCTTGCTGCTGACGCAGCGGGCCCCGAGGGGGCCGTCCCCTCAGCCTCTGGGATTAAGGCTCCTGCGAAGGACCCGAAGGTGCCCAAGGTGCGCCCGGCTGGCCCAGAAGACGTGCCAGTCAAGTCCGTCCAGATCGGGGCGGAGGCCTCCCGGACCACCCGCATCGCGGGGAATCTGGGGGAAAAATAGGAAGACGCGCTCGTTGCCTTCCTCCGAGCAAATGTTGACGTGTTCGCCTGGGAACCGTCACAAATGCCCGGGATCCCTTGGGAGGTGATTGAGCACCGTCTGAAGATCAACCCGGATGCCAAGCCGGTGCGGCAAAAGCCACAAAGGCAATCCGTGGAGCGTCAGGACTTCATCCGTCAGGAGGTCCGGAAGCTTCTAGACGCGGGCTTCATCGAAGAGGTCCATCACCCCGAGTGGCTAGCCAACCCGGTAGTTGTCCCTAAGGCAAACGGGAAGCTTCGGATGTGTATCGACTACACCAGCCTCAATAAGGCGTGTCCTCCGGACCCTTATCCCCTTCCGCGCATAGATCAGATAGTAGATTCCACCTCCGGGTGTGAGCTTTTGTCTTTTTTGGATGCGTATTCCGGGTTCCATCAGATCCGGGTGAACGAGGAGGATAAGAGGCATACAGCCTTTGTAACGGTAGACGGTCTGTACTGTTACGTTGTAATGCCTTATGGTCTGAGGAACGCTTTACCCACATTTCTGCGTGGCATGAACTTTACGTTCCGTGACCTGATCAGAAATATAGTCGAGGTTTACGTCGATGACATCGTTGTCAAGACCAGGGAAGGGTCAACCTTGCTGGAGGACCTGACCCTCGTTTTCGACAGGCTGCGCGCAACGCGCACGAAGCTGAACCCCGAGAAATGCGTCTTTGGCGTCTCGGCTGGTAAGCTGTTGGGTTTCCTGGTATCGCACCGGGGGATTAAGGCAAACCCAACCAAGATCAGGGCGATCGAGGCTATGAGGCCACCTGCATGCATTAAGGACCTGCAGAAGCTTACCTGGTCCTTGGCAGCCCTCAGCCGCTTTATATCAAGGCTAGGAGAGAGAGCCCTGCCCTTCTTCAAGCTTTTGAGGAAGTCCGGATCATTTATATGGACCGAAGAGGCTGAACAAGCCTTCCAAGAGATGAAGCAGCATCTCACCACACTACCCATATTGGTGGCGCCAGAGCCTGGTGAGACTCTGTATCTCTACCTCGCAGCAACATCCAAGGTAGTCAGCATGGTCCTGGTCGCTGAAAGACCGGAGCACCCCCACGAGGGAGGGACCGGGACCCCCGAGTGGAAGGCGGTGGTCCGTACACCGCAGAAACAACGACCAGCTCCGAAACCGAAGGTTCAGCCGGCACCCTACCCTGCCAAGGTGGTGAGCTACCAGAGGCAGAGGGGCGGGCTGCCCAGGAGGCTGACTTAGCAAAGGCGGGTGGCCCAGGATCCTCAGCAAGGGTCGGGACCACCCAGAGGCCGGTGTATTACGTCAGCGAGGTCCTCCACGGGGCAAAGGCCAGGTATCTAGAAACTCACAAGTTCACTTATGCGTTACTGGTAGCTTCGAGGAAGTTGCGCCATTACTTCCAGGCGCATAAGATTTTCGTAGTGACCTCTTACCCGCTAAGAGCGATCCTGCACAACTCTAACGCCACCGAGAGTATCGCCAAATGGGCTGCGAAGCTGGCGGAATTCCAGCTCGACTTCCAGCCCCGCAGCGCTACCAAGAGCCAGGTCCTGGCAGACTTCATCGCGGAATGGACACCCACTGCCGCTGAGTCGGGAGGCCCGCAGTCTGAGGCGAGTCCCTCACAGCCAGGCAGGCCTGTCCGGGTTTTCACCGAGCCACACTGGACGCTCTTTTTCGATGGGTCCGCCCGTGAGAGGGGATCCAGGGCAGGTGTGGTACTCGTGGACCCAGACGGAGATCAAGTAAAGTACATAGTACGCTTCGAGTTCAAAGCCACCAACAACATGGCAAAATACGAAGCCTTGATCTTCGGGCTAATGGCGCCCAATCACTAGGAATCAAGCAGCTCCTAGTCAAAGGAGATTCCCAGCTGGTGATCAGACAGGTCCGGGGGGAGTGCTGCTGCAACAACCCCCAACTCGCGGCGTACCTCATGCGAGTGAGGGAGCTCGAAAAAGACTTTGAGGTCCTGGAGCTGCAGCACATTCCAAGAGACCTCAACTCAGTGGCAGATGACCTCTCCGCGAGAGCATCAACTCGGGGCCTAGTACCTGATGGCGTCTACAAAAGACAGCTACTGAGACTGACTGCCCAGCCAGCCGAACTGGGTGAAGGGGGCGGAACTAGCACCTCGAAGCTAGCAGTCCCGATGGTCCTCCACCTCTGGGGGCCATCAAGGATCGTGTGGACTGATGACCCCGGCACGTCATCAGGGACACATCCACTGGCTCAGGGCAGTCCCGATGCATGGATCTTTGAGATCCGAGACTACTTGAAGGACAAAATCCTTCCCGATGAACATGTGTCTGCTGAGCGCATAGTGCGGTTGGCTAAACGCTACACACTGGTATAAGGGGATCTCTACCGGCGTGGCGCCAATGGCATCCTCATGCGATGCATAACCCGGGAAGAGGGCCATGATTTACTCACGGAGATCCATGAGGGCGAGTGCGGGAATCATTCGGGGTCCCGTACGCTGGTCAGAAAAGCCTTTCGGCACGGATTTTACTGGCCGACAGCTCTCCAGGATGCAGCCGAGCTGGTAAGGTCCTGTAAAGCGTGCCAGTTCCACGCAAAGCAGATACACACACCAGCTCAGCCGCTGCAGATGATTCCGCCCTCCTGGCCCTTCGCGGTATGGGGGGTAGACATCCTGGGACCATTCCCTAGGGCCGTCGGTGGGTACCGATACCTCTATGTTGCCATTGACAAATTCACAAAATGGCCAGAGGTAACCCTAGTGGTGAAAATCACCCAAGGAACTGCAACAGCTTTCCTCAAGTCCATTGTATGCCAGTTTGGCGTCCCTAACCGTATCATAACGGACAACGGGACCCAGTTCAGGAGCCGAGTCTTCCAGGATTACTGTGACGGTGTTGGCATCCAGCTATGCTTCGCATCGGTAGCACACCCCAGGAGCAATGGACATGTAGAAAGGGCTAATGCGGAAATCCTCAGGGGGCTCAAGACTCGCACCTACGACTGCTTAAAGAAGCACGGTGCCAAGTGGATTGATGAGCTCCCCTGTGTGTTGTGGGGAAACCGGACCACACCCAGCCGAGCGACCGAGGAAACCCCGTTCTTCCTGGTGTACGGGGCCGAAGCATGCCTCCCGCCAGAGATTCTCTTGGGTTCCCTACGGGTCCAAGCTTTTGATGAATCTTTGCAGGAACAGGTCAGGCGCGACGACATCGACCTCGTTGAGGAGCAACGGTGGCAAGAGGCAATCGGAACGCACGGTACAACCAGGCGCTCAAGCGCTACCATGAACGGACCGTGCGGGGAAGGGTCCTCCAACCTGGGGACCTGGTCCTGAGACGCATCCTAAACCGAGAAGGGCTCAACAAACTCTCCCCTAGCTAGGAGGGGCCCTTCAAGGTGACGAAAGTAAGTCGCCCCGGTTGCGTCCGTCTTGCCACGGAGGAGGGCGTTCCGCTGCCAAACCCATGGAACATCGAACACCTCCGTAAGTTTTATCCATAGGCAGAAGCAGGGCTTTTTTTTTCTTTATAAGGTAGATAATACCACCATGTGGTCTAGAGCGGTGGAGGTCCACCCTTGTAATCCCGGCCTCTGGCTGACATCGCATGATTTCACCTTATAAATAAAGGAAATTGCCCCTGTTGCTGCCTTTGCAATGATTTCAATTATCTCCTTATCTCCCTATCAATATCGTTATCACTAACCCCCGTCCGGTACCCTATTATTGCCTAAAGCTTGAAACGGGAAAATCTGACTTGGGAGCAGGTGAGGAATACCTTGTCTAGTCACTCGGGTGTTTTTCCGCCGTGCTGGGGGCCAGCTCCCGAGAAAAGGAACTTGCCTTGGTGGCCCGGAGTCGTCAGCTGCTTAGCCTGGTCCCGTACCCTAAGCACTGTACACTCCCCACTTCGCCGCAAGTTCCCCAGTACCAAGAGCAGAGCGTGCAGCACGCTGAACCACACCCTCGCCATTAGCAAGCTCTCCAGATCCTGACCAACAAGGCCCAGTCCCTTAAAGCCCTAAGGCACCTGAGAAAGATGTGTTTCGCTGAAAGAGGCCTGTAGCGTCAGGAGCCGGGCCGTGTCTAAGATACTTGAAACAGGGATAGTCCGAGGCTGTACAGTGCCTTAGCCTGGTCCTGCACCCTAAGCCTGTGCATCCTACTATCCCCATCCGGGCATCTTGGTCACGGACCATGCACCCAGGAACGCCGGACCACAATCAGTCGAGAAAAGTCAGCTAAAAATAGGGTCCCGCGGGTCTACTACTAACATCTACCATGAGTTGCATGCAGGTACGATCCCTAACTTGGTGGTAGCCAGCCTCAAAAAACTAGAGCCTACCTACCAGGGGGCCAGGGGTCAGGCAGAACCATGTCAGCGTGCAACAGGAAAGTGGGAAGGTACAACATACAGATAAGTCACAACGCCCATCCTCCCTCATTTCATAAGTTGTCCATCCAATATCTTACAAAAAAAAAAAAAAAAAAAGATACACTTGAAGCCGGATTGAAGGGGGCTCTGTTCTTGCCAAAGGCAACGGCAGAAGATCCACAGGCGGCACGAGAGCTCAACCGCTCGGTAGCAACCGTGCAGAACCAACGCGGCCGAGCGCGACAGGCAGCTCGGGGTCCGCGGGGCGCGCAAGCCGAGGAGCGTCGGCACCAGCGACGGGGAGGCAGCGGCGAAGCTGCTGAGCTCCTGCCATGGCCACACCGCCTCCAGCCACGCTGCCGCCGAGCGCGCGCTGTGGAGCACTTGGCAGTGGTTCAGGAGTGCCCTGTCCCACTGCCGGTGCCGGATCCCCCTCGACAGCCACGCAGGTGCGGGGTCGTCGGGAGGGAGCTTGGCTGCAGGTGTCCCCTATGAAGACACTCGTAGCCAAAAATCGGCACTCATATGAAGAAACTCATAGCCAAAGAAGATGGGTTCCATGGGAACACCCCCAGGCTATCCTAAGAGTATCTTTCCCAACTTGAGGAAACACTCTTGGGAAAACTCCCCATGCCTTGCTGCATGGAAGGGGCCATGCCCCTCTTGGAGAGGGAGGGAGTCCCATGATCTACCCTACCTTGCTTGACTATGCAACTGGAGAAGTTGTGTTGAGGACGGGGTGGCATGCCCCTATTTATAGGGATAGCCCGAGACACTGCGGCTGCCAAGCCCAAGGCGTGGTAAGGAGCGCGGCTCACGGGCGCACTATTCCCTCCTGACGTGCCCGGGTCAGACTGAGAGCGCGCGCCTTTGTAAGGGCTGCGCCGCCCGAGAGTGAGGTGACCTATCCCTGCGATAGAGCAGGACAGCATCCGATGCCCTGCCCGCCAGTAGAGACAAGACTGGATATAGAGGGATGGGGGAGACCCTACGGAGAGCACGCGCGTGACCCGCCGCGTCCCTCGGGCGCCCCACCGGCAGTACAACCGCGTACAGGCGAGCGAACCGCTGCGACCGCATTTAATAAGAAGCAAAGAAACCGGCCGGTGCGGCGTCAGCACAGCATCATGTCACCAGTCAGCACGAGCCAGCTACCTCAAAAGGCGGGGGATTCCCACGATCTGAATCGCCAGACCGTGGGGCCCGGCAATAACCCACACAGCCGATAAGGCTTAGCATGCAACAAGAAATAAGAGAAGTGATATAGATAAGTCACGCTCTCTATTTTCATTCCAGATATGACTTCTTACATAAGAAAAAGAAATAAAAAGGAGGCAGGTAAAGCCTCTATGGCGCTGGGGGAACTCCCGCCTCCGGTGCATCCGGCTCCTCGTCCGCAGGGGCCCGCTGAAACCGAGCGGCCACGATCTCAACCACTTCCCGCACGCTTTCCCGGGCGGCGACCTCCGTTCCTTCCACCGGACCAACGACAACTGGATCCAGGGAGATGGCGGGGTCGTGACTCCGGAAGCAGACCAGCAAGTGCTCCGCCACGGCACGAAGCAGATCACAACCCTCGGCTTCAAGGCGCTCCGCAAGCGTGGAATCCAAGCGCCGAAGCCGCTCAATAGCAGAGTGAAGGACGGGGAGAGCGTCCACCATGGTCGACGACGGCTCTAGCACCTGGATGGGACTCAACCCGAGCGGCACCAGAGCGGTGTTCGCCTCCCCAGCCCAGTCGGCGAAATGAGGAAGGTCGGCGCGCAGCTGCGCCTGACTCTCCGCCAGTGCCTGCTGGGCGGCCTCCCGTTTCAGCTGCTCCAAAGCAGCTTGCTCCGCTCGGAGCTACTTCGCCTGCTCATCGAGCTCCGCCTCCCGGGACTTCACCCAGTCTTCTCGGACCTTGAGGGTACCGGACAGGCGGGTGGCCTCCGTCTTGAGGGCCCTGGCCGCCGCCTCGCGCTGGGAAGCGGAGTCCTCAAGGGCTTTGGCAGCAGCTTCGCGCTGAGAGAGGGTCTCTTCGAGGGCCTTGACCGCCGCCTCGCGTTGGTCAAGCGCCGCCTCCTTCTCGTCAAGTTTTTTATTGACGGCGAGCTGCCTCTCGGACACCTCCAGCATCTCCTTCCTGCGCCGCTCCATCCCCTGCATCTCGGACTCCAGCTCGGCCTGATCGAGCCTCAGGTTCGCCGCGTCCACAGCGACCGTCTTCTCCCGGAGTGGAACCGCACGCTCTCGGGCGACGAACAGCTGTAGGTCCTTCTCATAGGCCTCGCGGTCAGCGCCGAGGTCCCTGCGGGCGGCGGTGAGTTTCGCGCGGACCTGGGAGTACTGAGAGGATGTGGCGCGGATCTGTTCCCCTAGGCGGGCCTGCCAGCCAGCCAGGCGCTCACGCTCCTGCTGCAGCTGCGCCCATTCCAGCTGGAACGCCTCCTTGACGTCCTCCAGGGCCTGGAGTCCTCTGCGCAGCATGCGGGGGAGAGCCGGTGCCCCTGGCAATGGCAGGTGCGGCCGACCCTGGACCTCTTCCAAGCCGCTCTCGGTTGGACGAGGGGCCCCGGACCCCGTCGCAACTCCTGGCGTCAACCCGCCCGTTGTGGTCTTCTCCGTTGCGGCTTCCGGCGTCGGACCACCTGGAGCGACCACCTTTGTCGTGTCCGCCCGACTGCCGGACCTGCTGGGTGGGACAGCACCGGCAGAAGGAGCAGCTGCGGAGGAGCCGACCGGGCGAGATGTCCTAAACAGGGCAGGAAATGAGGACTGGGAAAATTCGAGAAACTAACAGCGACACTGCAAAAATGCTTGGACCAACCCAAAATAGCTTACCTCGGTGTCTGCGCCGTCTAGCGACCTCGGAGGCCAGGAGCCCGTCGCTGCTGTTGGTCCGGCTTGAGTGGCGGCGGCGCCTGCTGCCGATGCTGCTGCCGGTCCGGCTTGGGTGGCGGCGGCACATGCTGCCGCTGCTGCTATTGGTCCGGCTTTGGCGGTGGCGGCACTTGTTGCCGCTGCTGCTGTTGGTCCGGCTTTGGCGGTGGCGGCACTTGCTGCCGATGCTGCTGCTGATCCGGTTTGGATGGCGGCGGCGCATGCTGCCGCTGTTGCTGTTGGACTGGCTTTGGCGGTAGCAGCGCCTGCCGCTGCTGATGCTGCTGGCGCGGCTGGTGCTGCTGGTCCGGGCGCGGCGGAGGTGAAGGACGCCCCCACTGCCCGGATGAGCTTCCCCCCTTCGTGGTCCGCTGGTGCTTTGGCTCGGGCTCCGAAACGGAGGACCCGTCGCCGCGAGACAGCCTACGCCGCCTTTCCTCGCCGCCAGCCGTCGCCGCGGGTTCCTTCCCCCTGCCAACAGGGGTGGAACCCCCAGTGCGGACGCTCCCGATCGGAGCGTCGCCAATGTTGATCCCCCGGTCGGGGTCGCCCCCGAGCTGCCACACCGCGAGCCCGGCGTCATCGAGTGTCGGCATGTCCCGGAGCACCGCCGTCCGCAGGGCCTGGTCACTGCAGAGCGGCACGACGGCGGCGGGCAAAATCAGCTGCTCGGGGGCAAATGCCTCACCCACGACGCGGCACATCAAGGATTCTAGCTCCCCAGCGTCTGGTTGTTGACCTCGCCCCGCGCAATCTGGCTACAGTCGTTGGGGCCGGTGTAGCTCCACGCCCGCCTCGGTCGCTGCTGCAAGGAGGCGAGTCTCCGCGTGAGGAAGTCCGCGAGGACGTGCATCGAGGTGAGCCCGTCATTAACGAGCTCGGTGATCCTCACTAGCACGGAGGAGAAGTCGCCCGGCAGGTCCGCAGGGGCACCCCATTCCGGGCGGGGCGAGGTTGGGCCGCCCTCCGGGAGCTTCAGCCGGTCGTTTGGGTCCACCCTCGCAATCACCCAGTCATTGCGCCAGTTCTCCCACTTGGCGCTGGAGAAAGGGGGAAGGTAGGTCGACGACCTCCTGGACCCCCTCAGCACGAAGTAGAAGCCGCCGATGTCACTCGCGCTCCTACCGGAACCTTTCAGCGAGAAGAAGTGGCGAAAGAGCGCCACGCAGGGCGGCACCCCCACGAACATCTCGCAGAGGTGGGCGAAGATCGCCGCCTGGAGGATGGAGTGGGGGGTGAGGTGCTGGAGCTGCAGCCCGTATCCCTCCAGCAGCAGCAGGAAGAAGGACGAGATCGGCACCCCCAGGCCGCAGTAGAGGTAGGAGATGAAGAGCGCAAACTCCCCGGGCCGCAGATTGCGGAGGGGGAGGGAGCCCGCGCGAACGCCGTCACGACGCGTCGCGTCCGTCCAGCCAAGGAGGCGATGCATGATGTCGAGGTCCTTCTCAGACTGCCAGTTGGCGAGATCACCGAGACCCATCGCCATGGATTGGAGTAGCGAAAGGCAATGGGGATGCACGGCACCGGCGAGGGCAAGAGCTCTGCGGCGAAGAAGGTGAGGCGCGGCTGCGGTTGCTAAGGGAGCAGAGACGAAGCCTGGAAAAGCGTACCAGGCATCCGGTCAAAAACCCTATTTAACGGAGCCACCGGTGCACTACATACTTTAAACACACACGCACGGACGCACCCGCAACCCGTCCAGCCTCTGACAAGGGGCCCCAGGGGCTGCTAACCGCGACAGGCGGGTAGGAAATCGGGTGAGAAAGAACGCGAACCGTCACTCGGCTTTCGCGCGGCCAAGCGTGCGATCCGCTGCCCCCGCCTTAACTGCGGAGAGGTGAGCAGGCGGCCCGTCACTTCGTCTGCTGGCGCTGGCCTGCCTCCTCAAAGCTCGGGAAAATTCCCACGACCTGGCATGACCAGATCGTGGCGGGCCCGACAGGCGCCCATGTGATCCGGTGTGGGTCGAGAGGGCCGGGGCCAAAGGCCACACGAAGCCCCCGATGGCGCAGGCGATAAGCGCTGGTGGACCCACCTTAGGTTCCCAAGCTCACCTAAGGTGGGCCCAGGGGCCACTGTCGGTACCCAGCAAACCGGGTACCCGCTTATACAGGACAAAAGCTAATTACTGCCATTAACAAGGCTCCACGCAGCCTGACAAAGAAGGGTTTTCCCCTTCTTGCGGACCAACAGTCCTGGCCTCCCCACCAACCAGAGGGAGCGGCCAGTGTCGCCACGTGTCTCAGTAAGGAAAGAGCCCAAAGCCACTCGCAAGCAGTTCTGGCCCACCACTTGTGGGCCGGACTGCAACCCGGGTCCATGCGGAAGTCCCAGACCTGTTCCCGCGAGGTCCGAACCTCAGTTAGGGGACGTTACGTCCCAAGGGGGGAGCCGAGCCAACCCAGCTCGGGGAGGTCCGGAGCAGCCACGTGCCATTCACCCAGCGAGGAAGCTGCGGACTACGGAGGATGCCTGCCCCCGCGGCAGCCTGGTCTGCGGCCGCCACGTGTCCCCAGGGCTCGCGGCGGGGCCTCCGGCTGCGGGCCACGCCCACCTACCGCATTCATTGCAGGCAGGCGGGCGTGCCCTAACATCCGCTGATAGGCGCTGGCACCGCCGCTGATAGCCGAAAGCGACCATACTGTGGGACGCGCGTTACCGAGGAGCGGCAGCCATGACAAGGCGTAGCGGTCAACTTCCCGCCGGATATCGGGGATTAAACCGCATAAACAAGTACACTGTACGCGGCGCGGGTTACGCCGCGTGCACGCGACAGCCACGCCCATGCTATTACGGTAGGGTCACTGTGGCACGCCGCAACCTACCTGTAATGTCACGCCGGCACGCCGCCCGCCACTCCTGCCCCTGGAGCGACACCGCCGGGTACTACGGCGGATTGGACCGAGCAGCGCAAGCCAGGGCGGCGTGGCGATATTTCCGGACTACACCAGACCGGCGGAGCACTTCCCAGACGGCACCATACTGCTGCAGCAGATGCAAGTACAAGGCGCAGGGATCAGGGGTCATCACGGCAACGGAGCACGGGACATATCGACGGAGGCGTAGCCGAAGGCCCTGACCTCCGCCGGAGATAACCCAAGAAGCCAAGTCAGCATAAGGGAACTCTGCGGAATAAAGATAGCAGGCCGGGACCACCTGTCGGGCCCCGGTCACCATGTACATGCACCCCTTGGACTATAAAAGGGGAGGCATGCGAAATGTAGAACATAGGCTGAAACACACGCTCACACGCTCGGAGGGCATCCAGAGAAGGAGACACACGATCTTCTTCACTTCCTTCACACTCAAGCCAATACAAGAACATACCTCTAGTGGACGTATGGTATTACGCTCCGGCGGCCCGAACCACTCTAAACCCTTGTGTCTCCATTGTGCCTTTACTACGTGGCTATCAACGATCGCTCCCCCTAACTACTCATAGTACTTAGGATCGGGCGGGTGCATTCTGCCACCCGGCCGGAGCTCACGCTCCGACAGTTTCCATACCTTTGTATGTATATAGTCGCGTTTAGTTTAGGATTTTCTAAAAATTTAGTTCCATTTTTATTTTAAATTAGGAAATAGAGTTACCGACAAAACTTGGACTCTTTTCGCGAAGGAAAGAGCCTAGGTCGGCCGACCCCTAGGGTGTCTGGTCAGCCGACACAGGGACTTTCCGAGGCGTTTTGCTTCCAAATTTTGCCGGTAGAGTCCGCGTTGTATTTTAAGTAAGTTTAGGGTAGAGTTCGGATCGGAATCGCTGTTTTGTTTCCAAATCTCTCCAATCTCCGGAGTATAAAACCATAGGCAAGCCATGGAGTCGAGACATCCAACTCAAAACACATCCAAACCTAGCCACAACAAGTTTCGAAGCAATGGAGATGCAACTCGTGAAGAGGGACGCCGAGGCGCCACAAGAGGGGCCTTGTCGGCCGACCAGGAGGAGGCTACTCTGCCGACCAGCTCTGTCTCGTGGGGAGTTCATCGCAATTTTTCGGAAGTGATTACTGATGATGAAGATGAAGGGCCAAGGGTGTGTGGATCAGCTAAACGAGGAATCTCGAAGCACTTGGCGAAACTTTCGATCCAACCTTTGAAGATGAAGGTTAGAAGGCCTGGAAGAATTAGGGGGATGCCCAGAATTAATTATCAAGATGTCCTGCCCGTTCTGGGGGGACTATCAATTCAAGCGAGAATCAATCTATGAGCTTTGATGGTTTTCAAGGATCAGAGGCTGAGGAGGTAAATTCAATCAATTTCGTTCCTTATTTAAATACTTATCATGTTGGAGCAGAGGATGGAGTAGATTGCTGCCCAAAGTGTAGAGAACCCATCTACTTCAATAAACAGAAAAGTGAGGATATTCTGGATATAGTCATTGATGTAGAGGAAAGGCTTCACAAGGAGATATGAGAGACAAGAGAGAGGGTTGACAATTTTGTCAGGAACCTAAAAGGGCAAGTTAACTACCTTCAAAGTGTTTGTGAGAGTCAAAAGCGAGTAATTGATTCAATTTGGGGCCATGTTACAGAACTAGAAGGAGGAGGCTATCAACCAGATTCTACTTAGGATGAGCCAGAAGAGACTTATTCACCTCCACCCAATTATCTACCTGATGAAGATCCTCATGATGGGCCGGTGGATGATACACACTAGTTCAGCGGTGACGATTAAGGGCCTTGCTTAGTTTAAGTGTGGGGATATTAATAGAATGTCCCATTTAGATAGAGAGTTTAGATTAAATAGTGTTTTTTAGAGTCTTTAAAGTTAGTTTAATAGAGTCAGTTGTCTTTTGTGTAATCGGTCTATTAGATTAACAAAGTGTGAGATTGAATAATTTACTTTACTTTATTTAAGTTTGTTCTTTATATTTGCTTTGATGATTAATCTTGCTTAAAGTTTTATGATTTGATTAATATGGTGATTGCTAGATTAATTAATTTTGCATAACCCATATGATTATCGAAGGATTATGTTTTATAGCTTTGCCAAAGTTTTAATTAAGAAAAAGATTAGAGGAGTTTTATCTTTTCATTAAAATTTCTTTTTCTTGGATCAAGTTTTACATCCCTATGTTAAGAGAGAGCTTAAAATTCCTAGTAGAGCTTAGGTTTATGAAACTTAGTTTGAAAAGCATAGTTGTCTTATATAAGTTTAGTTAAGTTTGATCCCTTTAGATGTTTTGATCACTTAGAATTATCTTGGTCATCTATTTTCATCTTTTGCTAGCCTTTCAATATATTCCAATTGCTTACATGAATAGAGCAATTTCTTTAATCCTTGAAGCCTTTATCATCTCATTATTTTATCTTTAGCTATATAAAGGTTTTGCTCAAAATAATACTTCATAAAAGCAGTTTATCTAAAGAAAGGTGGTGAAAAGAGGAAAAGAGGCGCTCATCTAAAAAAAAGAGAAAGAGAAGGGTTATGGCGCCTAAGAAAAAGAAGAAAAGAAAGAAAAAAAGAAGAGAAAAGGGAGAAAAAAATGGCCAAGTGGTCGAATTATAAAAAGGTAGAATTAGGAAAAGGAGAAGGGGGAAGATGTAAAAGTTTGGAGAAATAAAAAGAGCTTTTATAATCCTGTTAAATATAATGAGTAAAGACTTTTTCCAACCTTGTGCAAAATTTCGGAATTTATTCCACTTCATTTTTGTTCTTGCACATGTCCACTATCTATATCTTCTTTTTCCTTGATCTTTGTTATAATCTCTTTTCTTTATTTCGATGGCCAAGATAGTTTATAAGTTGGTTGAATAATCTTTAGAGAGATACCTTAGCTAGACAATAGAATAAGCAGCTTTGTTTAGCCTTTACCAAGCTCCACTTAAATTCTAAGTGAGATGAGAGAAAAGGAGTGTTTTCTGTAGGATAGCCACTTATAAGAGTGCCTTTTTGAGAGCTTAACCTCTGGGATATAGTGATTTCTTGATCCTTGAAAAGTTTTTATTTCAAAATAAATAAATAAATAACCTCTTTGATAATTCTGAAATGAGACTTTTGGCATTGCTATAATTCGTTTGACTTAGATAAACTTTGTGGGGATCTATATGCATGAAAATTAATCTGGAAAGATCTATGTTATGATTTGAATAAATTCTAAAGGCATGGTTATTTCTGAAAGGTAATTATTTAGAATTTGCTTAAATATAGTTAAAGTTCTTTTATCGATCTTTTGCTCGAGGACCAGTAAGATCTAAGTGTGGGGATATTGTTGACGCTCGTTAAGTACTAAAATTTTGCTTTATTTTCATATGTTTTTATGTCTTTTCGAGAGTTAACCTTATCATTTAGTCTTTTTTACTAACAAATAACCCCGTTTTTGAGAATGCTCTTTGTTTTTGTGCAATGTTTGTTTTTGCAGGAAAATAGGGAATAATTGAAGATATTTGAGAATTTCTCAAAGAAAGGATTTATGCTATGAAGATGGCTTTAAAATAAAGATTAATTGAAGCCCATTAGAGGAGGAAGCCCGTTAAGAAAAGAAGTCCTGAAAGACAAAGATTGCTTGAAGGACTAAATCCTGAAATCTTCTCGAAATTCATGACAGCAGCAGCTTGTGGGCCCAATTCGGAGTCCTTAACGATGTCAAATGAAGAAAGTTTGAATACCAAATTTGTAGCTCTCTTCGAGTTCTATAATTTAGAGTCTGAGTTTGCATTATTTAGACTTCGGATGAGGAAGTTATGGTCGAAATACTAAAGGCTGCAGAATATGGAAGAGTCTAACTCGGGAAGGACAAGTATGGAAGCTTCATCTACAAGCAAGGAAAGTGTATGGACGTCCTGAACTCTTTTGGAAACTTTTATATACTTGGAAATAGGAGTTTTAGGTGTTTTAGGACTCTTAGAACCGACCAATTAGATGCCATGTATAGGGTTCCCTCCGAGGTATAAATAGAGAGCCTCCCAAGGGGAGAGGCATCATATTCCACCACATTATTCATCGCAAGTCAACAGTCTAGGGCAAGGGTCGGGGTCGAGAAGTGTTCAACTCGGCGAGAAGTCCATCTCGGCGAAAGGAGGAAGTAAGAGGAGGCAGGAAGCCGGCCGGTCGGACCGCCCCTAGGGGGTTTGGTCGGCCGACCAGACGCTTCCCGAGGAGCTCCCGAGGTCATCTTTCGACATGTTCTTCGTCGAGTTCATCTCAACGACTATGCTTCAAAGTTTACGATGTATGTCGAGTAATTCCTTGTACTTCCTTCGATACTTTGATGAAACCTTATTACTTGATCAATAAAGTTTGTCTTTTAGACCTAGTTTGTTGTTTATACATGATTCTTGATCCATATCTTTGCAATGCTAAATTCTAGCATGGTTTACTGGCCAGTAATTAACGTTATCATGTTCTTTTAGTAGATCTCTTTACTTTAATTAGTTGATTGAATCTGCTCATGCTTAGAGATGGTTAGGGTTTGCTAGTTCGTCGATTACCTGGTTACTAGTGATAGTAGAGCCCAGGGAAAGGTTCGAGTAGATCCTCGACATTCACGACCATGTTTATTCTTTGCTTTATGTTTAGATCTAGTTTCAAGGTGGTTCTTAGTATGATGGTTGTTTGTCTGATATCGCTTGTGGATCCTTTTGCCATGTTAAACCTATCGTTCTCACGTTTATAACCTAAAGCATGTTCTATCATTTTTTGTTATAGATTTATCTTGTTTAGAGCCTTCTTAGAGTATAGATTAGAGTTTATTTTGATTAGTTTTATCTCTTGTTTAAGCTTGTTTTGATCTATTAGAATTGGCTAGTAATTCAGTTAATATTAGATAGATAATATCTTAAACATAATTATCGCTGGATTGACAAACCCAAGATATCTATCTTGGGGAAAAGCTACTACGATACTGTGCGCTTGCAGTATAAAGATTGACGTTCTTAAGTGGCGTCAACCGAACCAGGATCAGTTCTACCTGGGTGGTAGGAAAGATCCTTCCCACCGCGGTGAGATGAGAGACCACTTTGCAGGTGGTGAGAGAGGAGACAGCTTTCAGGCCCGTGCTCCTAGTGGTGAGAGACGCTTCGTCGGTCGAGCTCCGAGTCATTTTCAGCGCGGCTGCGGATCTCGTGACCGAGGCTTTGTGACAGAGCTTGAGAGGCCACGCTTTGAGGGTCGTGGTTACTCCAATCGTGGTGATTTCTCTGACTGTGCTTACCCCACTTTTGAGCAGATAGCTCGGCACTGGTATAGCAGTTTTGGTACTAACCCCAGTGCCAGACCGTTTGCTCACCGTCGCTTTACTTGACTTTGCAGGATCGAGGCATGGAGGACGTGTGGATTATGGATTCCGGTTGCTCTAGGCACATGACAGGGCACCGCAAGTGGTTCTCCAGCCTCAACCCCGTGAATACTAAGGAGTACATCACATTCGGGGACAATGGTCAAGGTAAAGTATTGGGTGTTGGTTCTGTTTCGCTCTCTGCTAAGCTTTTCCTGAGAGAAGTTGCTTTTGTTCGGAGTCTGGGGTTTAATTTGGTCTCTGTTTTGCAACTTCTCGATGAAGGATTTGAGGTTCATTTTAAGAAGGGTGCATGCCGCGTTCTTGATGCGGAGGAGACCCTTGTTTGCTCTTTGCTGCCCTTTGGTCAAGTTTTTAGGGTCAACCTCACATCTGTTTTTGGCCCTGTGCGCTGTTTGGTTGCTAGTCCTTCTGTTGATATATGGAAGTGGCATAGGAGATTTGGTCACTTGAGCTTTGATCTGCTAGTTAGGTTGAGTTCAATGGGCCTAATCCGAGGATTGCCCAAATTGAAAGCTGAGAAGGACTTAGTATGCCACCCCTGTCGTCATGGCAAGATGGTTGCCGCTTCTCACACTCCTGTGTCTCAGGTTATGACCTCCTATCCGGGTGAGCTACTCCATATGGATACAGTAGGTCCCACTCGGGTAGCGTCGGTCAGTGGGAAGTGGTACATGCTTGTTGTTGTGGATAACTGTTTGCGGTTCTCATGGGTATTTTTCATGGAGTTTAAGGATGAGGCGTTTGGTTTTGTTTGGGATCTGGTGCTGAGGTTGAGAAATGAAAGTCATAAAGCCATGAGGGCTATCCGCAGTAACAATGGCGGAGAATTAAGAAACTCTCGGTTCGAAAACTTCTGTCGTGACCTAGGTCTTGAGCACCAGTTTTCTTCTCCATATACCCCACCGCAGAACGGTGTTGTGGAATGCAAGAACCGCACACTCGTTGAGATGGCACGGACGATGCTCGATGAGCACAGGACTCCGATTCGCTTTTGGGCTGAGGCAGTGAATACGGCCTGTTACATTGCGAACCGGATCTTCTTGCAAGCTTTCCTTAGGAATACCTCGTATGAACTTCGGTTTGGTAGGCAGCCCAGTGTCAAGCATTTGCGAGCGTTTGGCTGCAGGTATTTTGTGCTTAAGAAGGCGGGGCATTTGGACAAGTTTGAGTCTCGCTGTTTGGATAGAATTTTTCTGGGGTATGCTTCTAGTTCTAGGTCTTTTCGTGTGTGGATTTTGGAGACCAAACAAGTTAGTGAGACTTGTGAGGTTTCTTTTGATGAAACTATGCCATGCACAACCCTTGCCTTTGAGCTTTCAGGTGATGATAAAGAAGGCACCCCCATCTTTGAGGATGAGGAAGGTGCGGTTGATGATGGTGATGCAGGAGCCACTGCACCGGCTGCAGCTCCTGCCCCCTCTGCTATGAGCGCTAATGATGATGGAGGACCCTTGCCTACGGCTTCCTCCTCACTCCCTCGACAGCAAGCTCAAGCAGAGGCTGGCCCCGCTGAGGACGCAGGGGAGGTGACTTCTGAGATTGTTCCATCTCGACAGGTCCAGCGGGATCACCCTCCACACAGCATGATTGGAGACATTCACCAGCATGTCACACGCTCTTCGGTTAACTCTCTAGCCTTTTTCTCCCACTCTGCATATGTTGCTTCTTTTGAGCCCCGAGATGTGTCATATGCATTATCTGATTCTAACTGGGTGAACGCCATGCATGAGGAGTTGGAGAACTTTGAGAGAAACCATGTCTGGGATTTAGTTGAACCTCCACCAAACTGTCGCCCTATAGGCACCAAGTGAGTTTTCAAAAACAAACAGGGTGAGAACGGGATGGTTGTGAGGAACAAAGCGAGATTGGTAGCCCAGGGTTTCTGTCAGAAGGAGGGAATAGATTATGAGGAGACCTTTGCCCCTGTAGCTCGTTTGGAAGCCATTAGGATTTTGCTCGCCTTTGCGGCCTCTAAAGGCTTCAAACTGCAGCAAATGGATGTCAAGTCTGCTTTCCTGAACGGGTTCGTAGAGGAGGAGGTATATGTGAGACAACCTCCTGGCTTTGAGAGTGCTAGATTTCAAGACCGGTTGTATAAGTTGAGGAAAGCCCTTTATGGTCTGAAGCAAGCTCCAAGAGCTTGGTATGCTAGGTCGAAGAGTTTTCGGCTCAAGTCTGGGTTTGTGATGGGTTCAGTAGACAAAACCTTGATTTTGTTGAGTCATGGCGGTGACACCCTCGTAGTTTAGATATATGTTGATGACATAATCTTTGGTGGTTCATCTCATGCTTTAGTGTCTAGTTTTGCTGAACACATGAGCAGGGAATTTGAGATGAGTCTCATGGGTGAGCTCCAGTTCTTCCTCGGGCTGCAGATCAAGCAAGGCCCTGAAGGAACCTTCGTCCATCAAACAAAGTACACAAGGGACATACTCAAGAAGTTTAACATGGGTGACTCTAAACCCATGACAACTCCTATGAGTACAAACACGGCGCTTGATGCTGATGAAGATGGGGAGGCGATGGACCAGAAGGAATTTCGAGGGATGATCGGCTCACTTCTGTACTTGATGGTGACCAGGCCGGACATTCAGTTCCCGGTTTGCCTTTGTGCGTGCTACCAGGCTTCTCCTAGGACTTCTCATCGTCAAGCAGTGAAGCGCATCTTCAGGTATTTGAAGTTCTCTCCTAAGCTTGGTCTTTGGTACTCCTCGGGTTCTTCTCTTTCTCTTAGAGGGTTCTTAAATGCTGACCATGCTAGCTGCCGGATTGATCATAAGTCAACCTCCGGTACATGACAACTCTTAGGAACCTCTCTTGTATCTTGGTCCTCCCGCAAGCAAGCTAGTGTAGCTCTTTCCACCACTGAAGCAGAATATGTTGCTGCTGCTAGTTGCTGCTCCCAGCTTTTATGGATGAAAGCCACCCTTAGTGATTTCGGCCTTAGGTTTAGAAAAATCCCTCTTCTAGTTGACTCTACTTCTGCTATTTCTGTAGCTAAGAACCCCGTCTTGCACTCTAGAACAAAACATATAGACGTGAGGTTTCACTTTCTAAGAGATCACTATGAGAAGGGGGCATAGACTTAGTCCATACAGTATCTGCAAACCAGTTGGCCGATATCTTTACCAAGCCTCTAGAGTTTGACGCTTTTGCGCGCTTGAGAGGTGAGCTTGGAGTGTGCTATCCCTTCTAGTTAGGGATAGTGTGCTATTCCTTTTAGTAAGGAATATCTTCTGTAGTTTAGTTTCTGCTTTTATCTGGTTTTTATTTCTCTATGTTTCTTTTGCATATTGCATCATATCATGCATTGCATTGTATCATTTGCATTTTCATTTCACTAGCACTAGAGCTCTTTTGGAATGATGAGTTAGTACTTGCTTATGCTAGATTGTATAGATGCTTGCTTGACCATGTTTGGCTAAGCTCTCTTGAGTCTGTTGAATACTAGTTGTGAGCTAAGTCATTTTATTCTTTGCAAATGAAAAACTATGATCACCACTTGCTTTGGCTAGCTACCATGTGTAGGAATGTTGAACACTATGCTATCTTTTCATTCCTGGATATGCTAGTTGTATGCCTTTGCTATGGTAATGCATAAGTTTTTATGACACCTTGCTTAAATGAAAATCTGAATCCAAATGCTTCTAAGTGGTGTCTTATGTGCTAAAATGAGAAAGACCCAGGTGGGTTTGCTTGTCACACTGATCTAGTTTAAGATTGCTTGTCATTGCACTTTGACATGAACTTGGACTAGGCTATGTATGACTAAAACCTTGTCTTAAGCTTCTGATAGTTGTTTGAGCCTAGGCTTGGCATTGGTTGGTAAGAAGTGGCAAAAGGCAAGTAAATAACCCCTGGCACAAAAAGAACTTGCTTATGGATACAAATGTTTAAATCTAAAATTTGCAAGTCTCTAAAATGCTTATGGCTAGTTGCATATGCTTTGGTTGAGAGTAGCACACCTTGTATGCATTACTAGCATCTTGTTATTCATGCCTATCTTGCTAGGTGCTATTCATGCTGGTGATGCTTTCTCTTAAAAACTCCCTGAAAAACAAGCTTGCTCTTGATATGTGTAAGATAGATTCATTTGAGCTTATTATATGCTTCATTGCCCTCACTTGCTCTGTATACTAGAACTTGTGACTACTAGCTTTCCATCTCTTTTGAGCTCATTCAGTCACACTCCTTGCATTTCATGGCATATTTTGAGGGGGAGTTGTCTAGTTCATGGGGAGTTGAGTTCGAGGACCCTTGATGTGTCCATTGTCAACAAGGGGGAGAAATTAGTGTACTTCCAAGGGGGAGAATTTACAAAAAATGGACAAAGGGGAGAACTCAGGAGAGGATTAGTTGAGGGGGAGCTTTGAACTCACTTTGCATTTGTGAGGATGTATTTCAGGGGGAGTTGAGCTTTTAGCATGTTCTTTGCATCGGTGCGTTGAGCCTTTTGGCTCTATCTTGAGGAGCCGATGCTTTGTTTTGCTTCAAGCTGCCTTGTGTTTTGCCTTTGTTTGGTCTTGGGCAGCTTGAGCATTTTCGGTTTTACACTTTTCTTTTGTCTTTGTTCTATTTCAGGTTACAGGTTAAAGGTGTTGACAATGCACTCATCAAGGGGGAGATTGAGAGCCAATGGACCGGCCTCATTACTCTCCTGGTGTAATGAGTGATTGTCAACGAGCTCAAGTCCTCCGATGGACTGGAGGCCCTCCGATGGACTGGATGTAGATGATGAAGACCTCGATGGACTGAGGCAAAAGCCCTCCAATGGACCAGAGGCAATGCTCAGCGTCGGTTGGCCATGGGAGCTCGGTACACGGAGGGGTGGTTCGGCAACGGCGGTGTAAGCCCTCCAATGGACCGCGAGGCGACTCCGATGGACTGGAGAAGCCGGGTGGCACCATGGTGCTCCAACCTGAGTGCATGGCGCGAAGGCGTGCGAGGGAGGCTTTGGCGGCTTCAGCTCAAAACCACCACCCAAGTTTAAATGACTTGGTGGGTTGGGCTCCGACTCGCCAGGATAGAAGATTGGGCCAAGACCCGGCCTAGAAAGCCCGCAGAATAAAGTTTTCCTGTTTCTGACTTCAAAACCAGGGGAATCTTCCAGACTACTGGCTGCGTGGCGTACATCCAAGCAAGGCGTGAAGAAGAAGAAGATCAACGCGTCACCTAGTCGTCCGATTGTATCTTTTCATTTCAGCCCCTTTTGGACATTCTAGGGTAAGGGTCTTAGTGTTAAATGGTGTCGTTAAGCCTATGGCTATAAATACCTAAGTGGCTGGTCATTTAGGTGTCTCTTCTATCATTAGAAAACCCTAGGCTCAGTTTCTAATCAGCCATGTGCCAAAGAGAGAAAGGAGAGCATTAGGGTTAGGATTTGAGTCCCCTAACTAGTGTTCTTCACATCAAGTGGGAGGATGAATGATGGTAGGCTGTAGAAACTTTGTATGAACTCAATTTCATGATTAATCCAGCAATATTCCTCTAAAATTGAAGTGCTTGTGTGCATCCCTCTCCCTTCCCCTTCTCTAGTTTGGTTTTTGGGTGAATTCTCAAAGGCTTTTGGTGCTTTGTTTTGCCTACGAGTTTTTCCTACTTCTTTTGGTGTTTTAGACTTGCAAGGACGTGGAGATTGTGACTTAGATCATCTCAAACCTTCAGGTTTGCCACGAGCAAGTTGAACTTGAGTTTTCCCTTTCTTGCCCAAACATTGCCTACTTCACGAGATCTGAAATTCCCGCTAATCACGTGGTCATTTTGAGTTGATCTTCTGGGAAAAGCTTTGGTATAGGGTCTAGATAGTCTGTGCAAAATTTTGTGAAGTTTAGACAAGATTTGGTCAAGGTTAGGGTTTGAAAACTCAAATTCCAGGTTTGCACCGGACTATCCGGTGTCTCTACCAGAACATCCGGCTCCACTGGAAGTTCCGGTAGCAGCCACCGGAACATTCGGTAGGTCGACTCAGGGAGTGTCACCTGCAGATCCTACCAGAACATCCGACAACAGCCACCGACATCCGGCTTCACCGTTACATCCGAAGGCAGCTTTCGGAACATCCGGTAGATCTGGGCATCCTGCGTTTTGGTTGAGTTTTGTGTTCGACTCTTTGCTTCGACCTCGCTTTTGGTGTTCCTTGCTGCTGCCCATACTCTTAACTTGCTGTGAACCAGTGAGACGCATTTCGGTGCGTTGAGGGGCGGGCAAGGGACTAGTGTGTGAGTCGTTGTTTCGCTTGACTTGCGATCTCGTGATCGTTGAGTCTGTACCCGTTCAGTGGGTGACACCAAGTGCTGCTAGACATGTTTCCTTTCAGTGGACGGTGTCTAGCGCTTGTTTTGTGTGAAGTGTGTCTGTCTGCACCAGGGGTGTAACACCCTAGTTTAAATTCCAGCCTTTTACAATAAACTTCAAGCAATTTATTTAATTTTCTAAGGTTTATGTGCTAGTTTGCATTTATCATGAATTTATTTAAATTAAATAAATGCATAAAAGTAACCTAGGCCTAACCTTCCTTGTGCATACATGCTGGTGCATTGTTTCTTGCTTGATTGAATTAAGGATTCAAATTCAAATTTATTTGAATTTTAGAACCATTTTCTATCTCAATTCAAAGGAATTCAAAATCAGAAAAGAAAAAGAAAAAAAAAGAAAAAGAGAGAGCCAGGCCGACCGGCCGGCCAGCCAGCCCCCGCCCCCTCTCCCCGCCTGGGCCCGGCCCAGCCACCCCGCGCCCCCCCTCTTCCCACGTGAGCCGAACGGCCGGCCCACTCGGCGCGCCCCTCTCCTCCACGCCCCTTCTCCCTCTGCCAGGCGGACCCCACCCGTCAGCGCCTCCTTCTTCCTCCGACCGCCCGCTCCGCCGTGACTCCCGCTTGCCTTCCTCCCTCCGCTCGACCACGTCAGCAGCCGGGGTGGGAAACTCTTCCCGAATCCGCACCCCGCGCCCTCTTTCCTTAACCCTCATTCAAATCCCAAAAACCCCACAGCCGTTCGCCCCAACCTTCATTGCACCGGGCCATGCTCTGAGGCCGCCGGGCGAAATCACCGCGCCACGACGCCCTCGTCCCTCTCGGTGCCTATAAAACCGACCCCAAGCTTCGCCCTCGCCCTCTTTACCACGTCTCCACTCCAATTTCATTCTCGTGCCTCGACGCGCCCGCAATCCGCCGCCGGAGTCCCGCCTCGGTAAGCCCTTCGCCGCCCAAATTCCTCACCGGCGAGCCATCTTTGACCCTCTAACCACCGCCAACATGTTTGCAGGAGCTTCGGGAAGCCGTTCCGTGGATTCTAGTCGCGAGCACACCACTCCGAAGCCTCTACCCGCGAACGTCGTCCGAGCCGTCCGCCGTCCTCCATCGCAAGCCCTCACCGTCGCGCCTCCACCCGTTTCGACCCCTCGGTGAGCTCCGCCTCGGCCTCCTCTCTCTTCCCCACTAGATCTAGTCCAGCGGGATGGCCCTAGGCCCTGGCGTGCACCACGCCGGCGAGCCACCGCCGCGCGGGCCGAACCCCGCCGTGGGTTTTGGTCGCCGCCGGCGCCTCACCGTCCCCGTGCACCCTGGCCGTCGGATCTTTCATGGGTGGCCAAGATTAGAACACAGCGTACCCCTTCGTGGACCATTCAGAACATGCCACGTCGCCTTCTCTTAAACCCGACAGTGGGGGCCCACCCGCCAGGCCCACGTGTCGCGCCACGCGCGCGTCGCGTCAGCGCCGCGTCGGCGTAGACCGGTCAGCGCGGTACTTTCGCAGAAAAGCCCCCGCGTTTCTCTGGAATCAACCCGCAGTCCATGTCCGTTGAAAAATAATTAGGTTTAGGTCCTGTTTTCTTCGGTTTGGCCCCTCGGCTTTTCGGTTTTTGAACCCGCGGTCCAGGACCCGGTGGTTTTGCCTAGAAACCCTCGGCGGCTATGGTTAATTACGTTTAGGTCCTCGGTTTTTCAAATCTAGCCCCTGGTTTCAATGTTTTGTCGCAGTTCTGCCCCTAGGAGCCCGTTTTATGCATAACTTCCGCATTTTAACTCCGATTTGAGTGATTCTTGCGCTCACACGACCGTAGAAACATGTAGAATGTTTTTAGTATAGTTTCGTCTTCTGTTTTTATGATATGATGTACTGTTTCTCACCTTTTGATAATTGTTTGCATGTATGTATGCGTGGAAATGCTTGTATGTTGCCGTGAACGTGGTTAGACGGTGAGCAGTTTGTTGGTGACGAAGAGCAGCAGTTTGAGGGTGTTGAGCAGCAGACTCAAGACCAGTTTGAGCAAGGCAAGTATAACATGAACACAACCTAACAACCCTTTAATCACTTCATATGCATGTGTCTAATTTTGTATGCCAATAAGGACTGTACCTAGCCTCTTTTATCGATATGTTTACCTATGGGTTGCATGTTGGTTAAGTTTTGCTAGTTGCTGCGCGAACTCATGTATCTTGGTTAATAATTTGGTTAAATGGATCTATGCAATCAAATCTTGAGCTTGACCCCTTTGTGGTTCATGTTCCTTTAAAAATGGCTTTTTAGCAACTTGGTTTAGGGGGCATGAGCATGTGTTTTGCTTATAGCCACTCTCTGTAAGGACCGGTTCGCAAAGCGACAACTTGGGACAACAGTGCTACCATGAGACTGGAATGGGACGGTCTTGGCTAACTAATTAGGTTGCATTGGTTTGGGAGTAACTTACCAACGGGGCAAGAGGGGAGGTGAGCTTCTGTGGCCCTCGCGCTACTTGGGTTGAGTGGGTTTATCTCCCCTTGAGGCTTGCTCCACAGTTGCGGACCCTGAAACCTTAGCGGTTACACCTTACCAACGTGATCTTTGTAAAGGCCTCGTAGTGTGCTTGCTAGCCATCTCATCTAAGGTAATGTGGTGGACCACTAGCGTAGCCCACGACTCATGGGTAAAGATGTACGACCTCTCGAGAGTGTAAAACTGACATGTCAGCCGTGCTCACGGTTATGAGCGGCCCAGATCCTTTATGCAGATTAGTGGTTCTGTTGGGTTTTGAAAGTGGTTCTCATGGTCATGTTGTTGTTTAATGTTCACATGCTATATCTTGGGTTAATGGTTATCAACTCACCTGTAGATACTAGTTGTTTAATAAAAACTTAACCAACTAAAAGCTCATGCTAAGTGTCAGCCAACCCTAGATGCCTCATAGTTCATGTTATGCTTGTTGAGTATGAAATACTCACGCTTGCTTTACTTTAAACCTACTGTTGGCTGGAACCCAACCGCTGCTCAGCTCCAGAAGACTTCGAAGAGTATGTTCAGGACTTCAACGAGTTCTAGGCGTACCGGTCCACCAGTCGACGTCCCTGTGGTGGCTCGTTCTTCTTCGTTTACGCTTCCGCTATGATTCTGGTTTAAAGACATGTTGTCTTATTGTAATAAAGTGATGTTATACTCTATGTAAACGTTTTATTTATCGTTTATGCACGTTCTGTGATGTCACTATTGTCATGATATATGTGAGACACGTTCCTGGCACATATATGATGTTCCGGTTCCATTGGTTGAGAACTGGGCGTGACAAAGTGGTATCAGAGCCGTGTTGACTGTAGGACGGAAGCCTAGTTAGAAACGGACGTAAATAAGGACCTCATTCCCCTTTTGCCCTCTTGCTGTTTATGAAAATTTTATTTTTGCTATCAAACTATATGTTCACTCTATGTTAAATTATTACTTTTTGCTTTATTCATTCAATCATATAGAACTGATCTCCATCTTACTCCATCCTCCTTATAGGTCATGGCACGCAGCAAGCAAACCGCCCGCAAGAGTACCGGGGGCCGCCTTCGCCGTGTTGCACCACCGACCCCACGGCGTGCCCCAGTACCTCGTCCACCACAGCAGATCGAGCCTCCGTCACCGGAGTTGCCCGAGCCGTTGCCACCACCACCCTTTGAGTATGCTCCCATGGACCAGGCGCCACACCCCTTTGAGGGGAATGGTCTGCTTCCAGCGGACACTGACCCTGAGGAGGAGGAGGACCCAGTGGAGGTAGTTTACTACCTCGACTCAGACGACGATGGTGATGCGCGGGAGGAGGCTCCATCGCCACGCCTGCCGACACTGACACCTCCTTCCCCGCGTGCGCCGACACCACCACCTTCTCCAGCGGCACCTGCAGCTTCACCGGCACCCCCACCGCCACCGCCTGCCGCACCCGAGTGGCCGTTCCGTGTGGCTGTCCCTTCCAACGAGGGTGGCCAGCGGGAGGTTGACGCCTGGGTCGACCTGACGCACCCACACCACGGTGCTGACCTGGAGTTCCCGGGGCTACTCCGCGACTGCCTCTACGACCTGGGTTACACTACCCATGAGGTCGTCTACCAGGTCCGGCAGCGAGCGCGCCCGGACCACACCACCCTCTGGTCCGCCGGTGCGCAGATCATGGAGCCCAACCCCAACCACGGGGGACACACCGTGCTGCGCCGGCACTACAGCATCGCGGAGCACGTGACCATGGAGATGGCCATGGAGGATGCTGCTCAGCAGGCTCTTGGGGTCCTCTGCCAGCACTACCACACTCCGCTTTGCCAGACTCAGTACCGCTACTTCCCCCGCCGGCAGTCCGGGGATACTGAGCACGAGATCGCGTCCATCTGGGGTGAGGACAACCGGCAGCTGTTGAAGCTGGTCCGGTATGTGTCAGCCCTGATCACTGCCTACGTCAGGGTGTCCGAGGAGCTCCATCACCGGAACGGTGAGGTGTTCCACCTTCAGGCGCAGCTGGACCAAGTGGCAGGTCCACCGCCCCAGGTGCCAATGGTGGATCCAGCTCAGACTCCACCTCGCAGGAGGCCTGGCACGGGAGAGTTAGGTGGTGCCACCAGGATACTCCCTCGGGATGACTAGTCGTCCTCATGTACCGCGTTAGCACGTTTGTTTAAGTTGTCATGTTGAGTTGGTCATGTGGAACTTAAGTTAAGTTGTGTTGGCTGGTTGTTTGTTATTTTGAACCATGTTTGATTTGGATCTTTGGTTGTGTGTTATCCAGCTATGGGGATTTGTCCCAGCATGAACAAGTTAATGTTATAAGTTAGTTCGTGGGGTTAAACACTATATCCACTCTATCGCTCTTACTACTTTATCTTTAGTCGCTACTGCTTGTGCACCCATATGTTGGCTATGTGCTTACGGTGTCTCTGCTACAAACAGATGGTTAACACAAGGCGCAACGCTGCTGGTGGAAATGCTAGCCAGGGTAACCAGGGGGGTGGCAACCCGCTGCCCAACCCTCCACCACTGACACCGGAGCAATTCTACAACCTCCAGATGCAGATGATGGCGACAATGACCAACGCGGTGCACGTTCTCCAGCAAGCCCAAGCTCAACCACCACCCCACCACCTCGGGACAGGCGTGGAGATTTCCTGAAGGGTCATCCACCAACCTTCTCCCATGCCACAGAGCCACTGCAAGCTGATGATTGGCTTCGCGCAGTGGAACGCCAGCTGGACATTGCTCAATGCAATGACCGGGAGAGGGTTTTGTATGGTTCCGGTCAGCTAAGGGGTGCAGCCCTGGATTGGTGGGAATCTTACAGACCCCAAGATAGGGATGCTTTCACTTGGGCACAGTTCAGGGAGAACTTCCGCAACCACCATGTGCCTGTGGGGTTGATGAAAATGAAGAAGAAGGAGTTTCTTTCCCTGAAGCAGGGCAGCATGTCGGTGACTGAGTATAGGGATAAGTTCCTTCAGTTGGCCAGATATGCCACTGCAGAGGTGGCGGAGGATAGGGAAAAGCAACAATACTTCCCGGAGGGTCTAAATGATGAGCTCCAATACCAGCTGATGAACCATACCTTTCCTAGCTTCCATCAACTGGTGGACAGGGCTCTTTTCACTAAAAGGAAGCGCCAGGAGATTGAAGAAAGGAAGAGGAAGTACAACAACTCTTCATCAAGCAGCAACACCCGCCCCCGTTTCTCTCAGGGTCCGAGCTCACAGCAGCAGCGGGCTCAAGGACAGCAAGGCTACCGGTACCAGCAGCGCTACCAGGGTCAGCCAGCTCGTCCTATGTATCCAGCTCAGCGCCAAGTGCAGACCACCCCTCCCACCACAAACCAGACTACAGGTGTTGGGCCTTGCTACAAGTGTGGTGGAGCGGGCCACTATGCTAATGCTTGTCCCCGTAAGGTGCAAGGTAACCAACAGGGGCAACAATCGGGCCAAAGGCAGAACCCTCCCCAGCCGCAGCAAGGGCGCCCCAATCAACAGGGCAAGGCTCCGTGGCAAGGGAAGGTGAATCATGTGACAGCTGAGTCTGTAGCTGAAGCCCCTAACGTCGTGCTTGGTACGTTCCTGGTCAACTCTCACCCTGCTACAGTTCTTTTTGATACTGGTGCCACGCATTCATTTATTACCAAATCATATGCTGAGCAGTACAATATTCCTGTAAGGTCTATAGGTAGACCCATGGTAGTATCTACACCGGGGGAAACGTTGAGCACCAGTTTAATATGCCCTCGAGTTAGCATAAACATAAGGGGGGTAGAATTCTGCACCAAGTTGATAATCATTGGTTCCGCGGGAATTGATATCATTTTGGGAATGGAAACGCTTGCTAAGTGGGATGTCAGAATTGATTGTGCCAAGCGAACCGTCCACTTAACAGCTCCTAATGGTCAGAAGGTGGAAGTCAGTGCCACAGAACCTTCTGGTTGTCTGCATCAGATGGAGGCAAAGCCCACGGAGGGAATTCGAGTAGTGTGTGAGTACCTGGATGTCTTTCCAGAAGAGTTACCAAGTATACCACCTGACCGAGAAGTTGAATTTTTAATAGAACTTTTACCTGGTACAGCCCCTATAGCAAAAAGGCAATATAGAGTGGCATCCAAAGAACAAGAGTTAATAAAGGAAAATGTAGATGAGTTGTTAGGAAAAGGGTTTATACGGCCTAGTTCTTCACCTTTGGCCTTCCCAGTTCTGTTTGTTGATAAGAAGGATGGGTCAAGAAGGATGTGTGTGGATTATAGGGCTTTGAATGATGTCACCATCAAAAACAAATACCCCTTACCTCGGATAGATGATTTGTTTGATCAGTTGCAAGGTGCATGTGTGTTCTCAAAAATTGATTTGAGGTCGGGTTATCATCAAATGAAGATTCGTCCATCTGATATTCCAAAGACTGCTTTCATTACCAGATTTGGGTTATATGAATATACAGTGATGTCTTTTGGGTTGACAAATGCTCCTGCTTATTTCATGAATCTTATGAACAAGGTGTTTATGGAGTATCTTGACAAGTTTGTTGTGGTGTTCATTGATGATATATTGATCTATTCCAAGACGGAAGAAGAACATGAAGAACACTTGAGGTTAGTTTTGCAGAAGCTGAGAGACCATAAGTTGTATGCAAAGTTGAGCAAGTGTGAGTTTTGGCTTGATCAAGTGCCTTTCTTGGGACATGTAGTCTGGAAAGGTGGAATCAGGGTGGATCCTAGCAAGATCAGCAGTGTCATGGATTGGAAGGTGCCAGAAGTTGTGAAAGAAGTTAGTGGATTTTTGGGCCTAGCAGGATATTACAGAAGGTTCATTGAGAGTTTCTCCAGGATTGCAAAACCAATGACATCATTGCTCGAGAAGGGTGTTCCCTTTATTTGGACTAAGGAGAGGCAAGCTGCATTTGATGAATTAAAGAAGAGACTCACCACAGCCCCAGTGCTTACTCTACCAGACTTAACCAAGAGTTTCACCGTGTATTGTGATGCCTCTAAGGAAGGTTTGGGTTGTGTGCTGATGCAGGAGGGTAAGGTGATTGCTTATGCTTCGCGCCAGTTAAGAAAGCATGAGGTCAATTATCCCACTCATGATCTGGAATTAGCAGCTGTTGTGCATGCTCTGAAGATCTGGATGCATTATTTATTCAGAAATAGATGTGAGATATACACCGACCATAAGAGTCTTAAATATATCTTCACACAGAATGAGCTGAATATGAGGCAGAGAAGATGGCTAGAGTTGATTAAAGATTATGACCTGGAGATACATTACCATCCAGGGAAAGCTAATGTGGTAGCAGATGCCTTAAGCAGAAAAAGTTATGTTAACATGGCAGTTGCTTTTCAGATGCCCTTTGAGCTGTGTGCGGAATTTGAGAGTTTGAATTTGGGATTCGTGCATCACACCACAGTAGCAACATTTGAAGCAGAGCCTACCCTTGAACAAGAGATAAGGAACCATCAGAAAACGGACGAGAAAATCCAGGAGATCCGGGAACAGATCAAGTTGGGCAAGGCGCCACACTTTCGTGAAGATGAACAAGGTACTGTATGGTACAAGAATCGGATCTGCGTGCCAGATGTGGACAGTATCAAGAAGTTAATACTCAGTGAGGCTCACGACACCGCTTACTCAATTCACCCGGGCAGTACAAAGATGTATCATGATTTGAAGGAAAGGTTCTGGTGGTATGGAATGAAGAGAGCAGTGGCAGAATATGTTGCGGTATGTGACACTTGTCAGCGTGTGAAGGCTGAACATCAGAGGCCTGCGGGTTTGTTGCAACCTTTGAAGATCCCAGAGTGGAAATGGGAGGAAATAATTATGGATTTCATTGTGGGGTTACCCAGAACTCAGAAAGGTTACAACTCGATCTGTGTAGTTGTTGATCGGTTGACCAAGGTTGCTCATTTCATTCCGGTGAACACCACCTATTCGGGTGCAAGGTTAGCAGAGTTGTACATCTCCAGAATCGTTTGCTTGCATGGTGTGCCTAAGCGGATCATATCGGATAGAGGGTCACAGTTCACATCTCGTTTCTGGGAGCAGTTGCATGATTCCTTGGATTCCAAGCTTCGGTTCAGTACAGCATATCACCCACAGACAGATGGTCAGACGGAAAGAACAAATCAGATTCTAGAGGACATGTTGAGGGCATGTGCTATACAATACGGAACCAGTTGGGATAAGAGTCTGCCTTATGCTGAGTTCTCCTATAACAACAGCTACCAAGCCAGTCTGAAGAAGTCACCGTTTGAGGCACTGTATGGCAGAAGGTGCAGGACACCGCTATTTTGGAACCAAACAGGAGAGAAGCAGGTGTTCGGACCCAACCTTATCAGGGATGCTGAACAGCAGATCAAGATGGTACGTGAGAATTTGAGAGTTGCTCAGTCCAGACAGAAGAGCTATGCAGATGTGCGACGCAGGGATTTGACCTTTAAGGTTGATGACTTTGTGTATTTGAAGGTGTCACCAATGAGAGGTATCCGGAGGTTTAATATGAAAGGGAAGCTGGCACCAAGATACATCGGTCCATTCAAGATAGTGGAAAGGAAAGGCGAAGTGGCTTATAAGTTGGAATTGCCATCAAAACTATCTGGCATACACAATGTGTTCCATGTGTCCCAACTAAAGAAGTGTTTGAGGGTGCCGGAAGAACAAGCACCACTGGAAGGTCTGGATGTGCAGGAGGATTTGACATACACCGAACACCCGGTGAAGATTCTTGAAACATCTGAAAGGGTTACCCGGAATAGGAGGGTCAAAATGTGCAGAGTGCAGTGGAAACATCACACGGAGGATGAGGCAACTTGGGAAAGAGAGGAGGAGTTGAGAGCAACTTATCCTGGTCTCTTTTGCTAACCACCTATGAGAATCTCGGGGGCGAGATTCCTGTTAAGGGGGGTAGGTTTGTAACACCCTAGTTTAAATTCCAGCCTTTTACAATAAACTTCAAGCAATTTATTTAATTTTCTAAGGTTTATGTGCTAGTTTGCATTTATCATGAATTTATTTAAATTAAATAAATGCATAAAAGTAACCTAGGCCTAACCTTCCTTGTGCATACATGCTGGTGCATTGTTTCTTGCTTGATTGATTTAAGGATTCAAATTCAAATTTATTTGAATTTTAGAACCATTTTATATCTCAGTTCAAAGGAATTCAAAATCAGAAAAGAAAAAGAAAAAAAAGAAAAAGAGAGAGCCAGGCCGATCGGCCGGCCCAGCCGACCGGCCCGCCCAGCCCCCGCCCCCTCTCCCCGCCTGGGCCCGGCCCAGCCACCCCGCGCCCCCCTCTTCCCGCGTGGGCCGAACGGACGGCCCACTCGGCGCGCCCCTCTCCTCCGCGCCCCTTCTCCCTCTGCCAGGCGGACCCCACCCGTTAGCGCCTCCTTCTTCCTCCGACCGCCCGCTCCGCCATGACTCCCGCTTGCCTTCCTCCCTCCGCTCGACCACGTCGGCAGCCGGGGTGGGAAACTCTTCCCGAATCCGCACCCCGCGCCCTCTTTCCTTAACCCTCATTCAAATCCCGAAAACCCCGCGGCCGTTCGCCCCAACCTTCATTGCACCGGGCCATGCTCTGAGGCCGCCGGGCGAAATCACCGCGCCACGACGCCCTCGTCCCTCTCGGTGCCTATAAAACCGACCCCAAGCTTCGCCCTCGCCCTCTTTACCACGTCTCCACTCCAATTTCATTCCCGTGCCTCGACGCGCCCGCAATCCGCCGCCGGAGTCCCGCCTCGGTAAGCCCTTCGCCGCCCAAATTCCTCACCGGCGAGCCATCTTCGACCCTCTAACCACCGCCAACATGTTCGCAGGAGCTTCGGGAAGCCGTTCCGTGGATTCTAGTCGCGAGCACACCACTCCGAAGCCTCTACCCGCGAACGCCGTCCAAGCCGTCCGCCGTCCTCCGTCGCGAGCCCTCACCGTAGCGCCTCCACCCGTTTCGACCCCTCGGTGAGCTCTGCCTCGGCCTCCTCTCTCTTCCCCACTAGATCTAGTCCAGCGGGACGGCCCCTAGGCCCCGGCGTGCACCACGCTGGTGAGCCACCGCCGCGCGGGCCGAACCCCGCCGTGGGTTTTGGTCGCCGCCGCGCCTCACCGTCCCCGTGTACCCTGGCCGTCGGATCTTTCACGGGTGGCCAAGATTAGAACACAGCGTACCCCTTCGTGGACCATTCAGAACACGCGACGTCGCCTTCTCTTAAACCCGACAGCGGGGGCCCACCCGCCAGGCCCACGTGTCGTGCCAATCGCGCGCTGCATCAGCGCTGCGTCGGCGTAGACCGGTCAGCGCGGGACTTTTGCAGAAAAGCCCCCGCATTTCTCTGGAATCAACCCGTAGTCCATGTCCGTTGAAAAATAATTTGGTTTAGGTCCTGTTTTCTTCGGTTTGGCCCCTCGGCTTTCCGGTTTTTGAACCCGCTGTCCAGGACCCGGCGGTTTTGCCTAGAAACCCTCGGCGGCTATGGTTAATTACGTTTAGGTCCTCGGTTTTTCAAATCTAGCCCCTGGTTTCAATGTTTTATCGCAGTTATGCCCCTAGGAGCCCGTTTTATGCATAACTTCCGCGTTTTAACTCCGATTTGAGTGATTCTTGCACTCAAACGACCGTAGAAACATGTAGAATGTTTTTAGTACAGTTTCATCTTCTGTTTTTATGATATGATGTACTGTTTCTCACCTTTTGATAATTGTTTGCATGTATGTATGCGTGGAAATGCTTGTATGTTGCCGTGAACGTGGTTAGACGGTGAGCAGTTTGTTGGTGACGAAGAGCAGCAGTTTGAGGGTGTTGAGCAGCAGACTCAAGACCAGTTTGAGCAAGGCAAGTATAACATGAACACAACCTAACAACCCTTTAATCACTTCATATGCATGTGTCTAATTTTGTATGCCAATAAGGACTGTACCTAGCCTCTTTTATCGATATGTTTACCTATGGGTTGCATGTTGGTTAAGTTTTGCTAGTTGCTGCGCGAACTCATGTATCTTGGTTAATAATTTGGTTAAATGGATCTATGCAATCAAATCTTGAGCTTGACCCCTTTGTGGTTCATGTTCCTTTAAAAATGGCTTTTTAGCAACTTGGTTTAGGGGGCATGAGCATGTGTTTTGCTTATAGCCACTCTCCGTAAGGACCGGTTCGCAAAGCGACAACTTGGGACAACAGTGCTACCATGAGACTGGAATGGGACGGTCTTGGCTAACTAATTAGGTTGCATTGGTTTGGGAGTAACTTACTGACGGGGCAAGAGGGGAGGTGAGCTTCTGTGGCCCTCGCGCTACTTGGGTTGAGTGGGTTTATCTCCCCTTGAGGCTTGCTCCACAGTTGCGGACCCTGAAACCTTAGCGGTTACACCTTACCAACGTGATCTTTGTAAAGGCCTCGTAGTGTGCTTGCTAGCCATCTCATCTAAGGTAATGTGGTGGACCACTAGCGTAGCCCACGACTCATGGGTAAAGATGTACAACCTCTCGAGAGTGTAAAACTGACATGTCAGCCGTGCTAACGGTTATGAGCGGCCCAGATCCTTTATGCAGATTAGTGGTTCTGTTGGGTTTTGAAAGTGGTTCTCATGGTCATGTTGTTGTTTAATGTTCACGTGCTATATCTTGGGTTAATGGTTATCAACTCACCTGTACATACTAGTTGTTTAATAAAAACTTAACCAACTAAAAGCTCATGCTAAGTGTCAGCCAACCCTAGATGCCTCATAGTTCATGTTATGCTTGTTGAGTATGAAATACTCACGCTTGCTTTACTTTAAACCTACTGTTGGCTGGAACCCAACCGCTGCTCAGCTCCAGAAGACTTCGAAGAGTATGTTCAGGACTTCAACGAGTTCTAGGCGTACCGGTCCACCAGTCGACGTCCCTGTGGCGGCTCGTTCTTCTTCGTTTACGCTTCCGCTATGACTCTGGTTTAAAGACATGTTGTCTTATTGTAATAAAGTGATGTTATACTCTATGTAAACGTTTTATTTATCGTTTATGCACGTTCTGTGATGTCACTATTGTCATGATATATGTGAGACACGTTCTTGGCACATATATGATGTTTCGGTTCCATTGGTTGAGAACTGGGCGTGACAAGGGGGTTGTGAGTTTGAGTTTTTAAGTGCTCCTATTCACCCCCTTCTAGTCGCACGTCTCGGTCCTACACTCTGGGCATGGCAAAATATGATTTCTTCAGTCGTTTGTTGGTTTCTACTCTACTTTGAGTACTCAGAGGATGCATTTCACTCAAACGCTTGTTTTTCAAGATGAGGGCACACAGATATCATGGCAAAGCATAATATGATGGATTCATTATATATATATATATATGGTTCATTACATTGGAATACATATAGATGGATTATGCTAATCTACTGCTACTGCTACTATGGCGGTAGTGGCGCACCTACTGGCCGGTGGATGGCCCGGTCGAGGGCTCGGTGATGCGGCGACGCTTGGATGCCGGGGCGCCAGCCTCGTCACCGCCGTCGTCGCCCCCGTCGAAGCTGCCCGCACCGTCATGGTCGTCACTGCCATGATCGTCGCCGTCGTCATCATCATCATCGTCGTCGTCTTCAGGCTCTTCTTCTTCCTCCTCGCTGTCCTTTTCCTCCTCGTCGAAGCCTTGGAGACCGGCGTGGTGGAGGCCGCGGAGCTTGGCCCGCTCCTTGTAGTCGTAGCCCTGGGAGTCCTCGGAGTCTGGGGCTTCATCGTCCTCCTTCGGAGGCGGGTTGCCATACAGCACCGCCTCCTCAGGGATTTCCTCATCCTCGCTGGAGAAGCGGTTGAGAGGGGAGTCTTCCTCCTCAAACTCCCCGGCCTAGAACGCGTCCTCAGAGTTAGAGTACTCGTGCCGCGGAGACACAGAGGAACCCGCGCACTTCTTTCCCTTGCCGCCGGCCATGTTGAAAAGGAAGTGAAGAGTTCTTGGGTTTTTTGGATGATAGTGTTTGCAGTGGAGGCGTAATGGATGGCCGGGCTATTGCTTTGATTTTATAGCACGATCATGTCGCTTCGCTTTCCATGAACGCGATACAAGAAGCTGCGTCGTTTTGACTTCTTCCATGCGTCAGTCATTTCTTGGGTAATAGAGGCTGTTTCGTGTTTGGTGGTTTCCTGTTTTCTCGGAGGTCCACGAGTAACTCCTTGGTGTCTTCTGCTCGTTCCCTTTGGGTTAAGCACATGGGGTGCGGGATTTGTTGGCAAAATATTCTTTTTCCTAAAAATCTAAAAAGCAGAAGTGTGGGTTGGCTTTCTATGACTCAGAAGGCTAGGTGAGAAATGGCAACTCGGATGCGGGGATCAGTTATTTCTCAAATTGACTCGAAGCTTGGAGGATACGTCTGATGAGTCTGACTGAAGGGTTTAGAATTATCTTTTCTCTCTGATTTTTTGGATCTTCAAGCTGATTGATACTCAAGTCAACTTGAAGCTCGGGGGCTACCCCATGGGGTGCCCCTAGCGGCGCACCATGAGAAAAAATATAATGTTAACTCAAGCATGGAGTTCATGAGCGGTATGTTATGCTTTTTAGAGCCTTGAGTCAATTAATTTCTAAATTAACTTGAGCCTCGGGGGCATGTGGGGGATAGATATCCCCTGGGCCCTCATGGCGTGGATTCAGTATGTGGGCCATTGGAGGGCCCAATGGAGACAGCAGGCTCCCAAACAGGGCGCCGACTGATCTTGTGGGCCCAAAGACGGATGATGTGCTTCAAGATCAAGTCAAAGCACTGTAATTCAGGAAAGACGTGAAGAAGATGCCTTTGACTCCGGATTCCAGAAGCAGCAGGACTTAGGAAAGGAAGCATGTAATCGTAGATTCTATGTACTCTTTAGGATTCTAAATCGAGTAGGACTCATAGATAGAAACCGACTTGTAACCCAAGCCTTATCGGACTATATAAGGTGGGTGAGGACCCCTACGTAGAACATCTAGCATCTCATCGCATACCAGCCACCAGACGCCCTAGCTTTCATTGTAATCTCAAGAGCAAAGGCAATACAACTCGCGGCAAACAGGACGTAGGGTGTTAGGCTCCGGCGGCCCGAACCTGTATAAACCTTCGTGTCTTATCGCATCTCCACGCGAACCATCGAGCTACGCCGATTTCGCCACCCCAAAAGCACTACGTAACACACCCCGTGGTGCATTGCCGGTATCAAATACCGACAACCATGAAATCAACGATTTGATAGGTCATCTATTTCCCATCTATTTATCTAGATCCAATTCAAATCCACATTAAAACATTGTTCATAACTTCCACAGATATACTTCGTGGAACCTACACATCAGCAGCATGCCACCATGTTTTTCATGGAATATAGAACCGCTTTTTCCTATTATTTCGTTAAGCAAGTAACATTTTGTTATTTTCAAAACACCACTCAAACCTTACATGCAGAGCTTAAAACTTTTACGAGCAGGATAAATATACTATAGAGAGTGTCCATAAAATCTAGTATAATATTTGGAGCATAATTCATATGGCAACTGTTTTCCAACACAATAATACATGCATGAGGGCAAAATAGTAAAAAACCAAGCAGTGATAGGGCTACCAAAATCACACAGTGCCTAAACATCATTAGAAAGGTACTGTCTAAGTTTCACAATTTTTTTGGAGTCCATTTAGTCTACTTTTGCCATTTGTCTAGCTTCGTCATGCAAGCAACAAACCAAGGGCAAAACATTCCTTTTACACATCCACATCATAACCCTTCAATAGATCTATTTAAGAGGAGTCTAATGCAACTGAGATTGCCTTTTTAGGATTTTTCTTTGATTTGTTATGATTTTCCAAAATTCACAGCCAAAACAGTTGAAATATATGGGCAAATCATTGATTGAGGACTTAAACACAATTAACTATATACGCCAAGGGCTAGCATGGGAGATACTCAAGACTCTGTGAATAGTGCCCGTGAATACCGAGAAACGCAGGGGGTTTTGGGGAAAAACCCCCTTCTTCTTCTACCTTCGGCCGGGGCACGAGCCGCGCGGCGGCCCGGCGTTCCCGAGCCCGGTAACGCGTGTGGCGGCGCCGCCTTGGAGCCGACGGGGTCGGGGAAGGTGTTCTTGGCCATGGGGAACCCGTTCCCCTTGGTCTCGTCGTGTGGAGTGGAAAGTAGAGGCAGCGCGGGTCGGTGAACCGGAGGCGGCGGTGGCATGTGCGGGCGTGGTGGCGGCGGCTCAATCCGGCAAGGGAGATGCAGAGCGGTGGCCACGCCTCATGTGCCGGGTGCAGGAGTCTGAGGCGGCGGTGGTGGTCTGGAGTGCGTGGAGACGGTGTAAGGTGGTGCACGACGGCGGTGAACCGTGCACGAGTTCGGCGTCGTGAACATCGACAAACGGCTCGATCTACTCGAAGGGGAGGGGAATGGTGGGGAGACTTGGCGCGGTGGACGTGCGAGGTCGCGGCGAGTGCGGTGGTGGGGGTCTAGAGGTGCGGAAGTGGACGGGGAGAGCGGCATGAGCTCGAGCTTGAGCTCGGGTTGCCAATGGTGAGCGCGGGCAGAGGGGATGGAGCGGCCCGGTGGAGAGTTGGGAAGGTGAGTGGGGAGCGCTTGAATGAGACTGCGAAGGAGTCCAGGTGAAGAGGGCGCGGCACGGGCGTCGATCCACGTCGAGGGGGCGTCGCCCGTATGCCGGCGGCCACGCGGCATTCATGGCCTGGCCATGGCCGTCCGCGCCGGACTGCGGGGCCCGCCTGTCAGTGAACGAAAGAAATGGAAAAAGAAAATGTGTTTTCTCCCCTTCTAAACAAGCAAAAAGCCGAATTTGCAAAAACTCCAATGGGATGAAATGTTATACTCTTTGAGCTCTACAACTTTGTCAAAAGGCTTGATACAAAAATCTGTTTGTAAACCTGATTTCCATTTGAATTTAGCTCTCAAATTTCAATTTGTCCTAGAGACCAGGAATGCTTAGAAATTCTAAAACTCCATCTTCTGGCCATTTTTACTCGTATATCCTATCGACACCTTTGTTGGGAACTCTAGGATCTATAACTTCTTCAATTATCGGTTTACACAATTATGGTTGTAGATTAGAGAAAATTTTGAATCACTATGCAGGACAGGTTTTGGCAGAAACACAAGCTGACAGAAAAAGATCCAAAGCGCTATGATAACCTCAATGTATGGCCAAGCCCCAATAACCAAAGTTGTTCACACTAAAGTTGTCTACAAGTTTGGTATATAATGTTTTGTCTAGTTCATCACAGAATTTGAAATATAAACACAAATGCGTCCAAAAGTCTGGTCAAACAGCAAGTTTCACTTTGTGTAGAGCCTTTCTTGTTTACAACCTTCGTAGTACCAAATGAAGTCCAAACACTTCCACACTTGGTGCATTTGAAAGGTGATACATTTAATTTCACTTCATAGAAAGGAAGATTTTGAAGTTGTATAGTGAAATCAAAAGTAATTTCAGATTCAAATTCAGGATGAGCTAAAAATTCAGACTTGAGAAGTTTCTAAGTGTAGACTGACTTGGGCTGACTTCAAGAGACATTTAGGTTCAATTTGAAATAAGTAGATGACAATTTTGATCCATGCTTCGTGTAGCAAAAGTGTAGTACATGATCTGCACCACAAGTTTGGCATAACGTTTAAGCAAAGGTGCTTAATGGATTCGTAAGTTTTATTAGGGCTCAAATTTGGTCATGATCACAATTGGCACCCTTCAAAGAATTTCAGGTTTGATTTGGTTTCGACTTTTAAACCTCATAACATCTGATTTTAAATATGGTCATAATATCAAGTTGAAGGTAACATCCCGAACTATGACTTTTGTATTTGGTGTTTTGCATAAAAGCTTGTGGGTGGTGACTTAAACAACCAAGCCACGCAGAGTTTTGCTTCTTCCTAGAAAAATTTTGACTTAGTGACTTCTCCACCTAGCCCTCATTACTTTCCAAGCATCACTAATTCATTATTAGCTTGCCTCTGACTGCATGTTAAGGCTTTTGAGATGCCGGGGGCATCACAACCAACCCCCCTTAAAGGAATCTCATCCCAAGATTTGGAGGAAGCGGGGCGTAATGTGAATGGTTTTTGGCTCGCGGTTCGTGTGCTTCTGTCACACATGGTAACATTCGATTCTTCATCTATTAGCTTTGTTAACTGGCTCGTGAATGGTTAGTGCCTCTTTAACACAAGGTAGTTACAAAGCTTCCTTAAATTGGTCCAAGGTGGTCCTTCCCAGGCACTTCGCAAGTCGTGTTATATATATGAGAGCGAATGAACAACCCACGAAGAGGGTGTGGCTAGAGTGAGAGAACGACAGTGATTGATTTGAACAATAGAACAGAGTTGCTCCCTGACTTTGACACCAAGATCTGAAAACATGATAAACATCTAGGTCTTCAGAACAATAGGAGCAAGGTGTACACAATCAGAAAATCAAACCATGAAGGATTTTGTGAATCAAAGGGTTATCAATGGATGTGTTTTTGAGAGACACATTCATTTCATTTGATAGGGATTGCGTACACATATAAGACAATAATTAAAAGTATCTACAAAGAAAAAGATGTGTTGAAGCATAGTACATCCTGCTCATGACGGCAAGAAAGGTACAAGAGGGTCAAGATAGACTGAACAAGGTGATGGTTTGTACGATTGCTTAGCATTGGTTAAGACTGATCCAGAAAAGTCTAGGTAGATGATACGTGCTTACCAATGAAACAATCGGCGATGTTAGTAAGCCCAACTTTGAGGTTAATTTTGAAGAAGAAGGTAACAACTCATGGAAAGGGCGGTATGTCACCAGCATCAGCTGAGAATAAAAGCTAGTGTAGAAGGTGACCCTAAAATTCACCCTTGGGGAATTAAGTTCATCAAGTGCAAAGAAAATAAACAAGTGAAATAGTGGAGCAGAGTTGATCGTTTCCACAAATCAATGAAGGCAGGGTTAATCCACGAGGAAAAAGATGTAACTGCTAGTGGGATCGAGGTAGTCTTTCCCATGAATCGAGGAAGTAATGTGAAACAACACATCAAAAATACGTAAACATGGAATGAACGTAGGACTGTTCATCCTCCTAGGTCAAGAGAGACAAGGTTAAACAAAGTAATGAAAAGATATGAACAAGTTGTGGGACGGAGGTGGACCATTCCCACAGATGAAGAAAAGCAAGGTGAAACAAAGCAATGACATGATATAATGAGCGGTGGAAGTAGAGTCGATCATTCCCATGAATTAGATGCATAAAGGTCAACCAAAAGATAGAAGATGGATATAAATGTTCCAAGATTTGAAGCGGTGTCTTGCCTTTGCATGTCTTGATACCAGCGCGCACCTAGTGACACAACCAAGGGACGACCATACACACGAGGTCCTAAGCTCCATTGCGGCACCATAGACTGCTTGGGTGAACGCCACATCAAGGGTGGTCCAACTACCCAATCCAATCCTTGGGGGACATGAATGATTCAAGGTCATGTTAAGACATAATCAAGAAGTCTATACATTAGCAACTTAGAGCACGTGGATCTCACTATTGGGTGATATGGACCAAAGAGGTGAGGACAGAACGATTTCAAAGTTTTGGATCACCAGACTACTTTGACTCACGAACACAGTAATAATCAAACCGAAGTATTGTGGATTGCAAAGACTGAGGTGCATGAAGGACAAGAGTTAGAAATGCCTCGCAGAAGGACCAAAATACGTTAGTCATGAGGGTTTGATACAAGTTGATTTTAAGGAGCTAGGTACATGAGAACCCCAATAGCTATGGGTTAGAATTCTCCGTATTACAAAAGTTTGCGATGATTGCCATCGTACTAAAGTACCTAGCTAGTACTGCCTAAACGTAAGATTTACGCATCCAGGTCGAAGGCCCATTTCTTCTTTCAGCCAAGTTGGTGTAGTGTTGGACTTCACATGGGAAATGCCATGAAACAATAGTCTTGATTCCCCACCGAGTATGAGAACGTCACTAGATTCGAGGTTGACCTTGGTCACCTTGTCTTTGTTTCTAGTGTCGCTGAACAAGAATTCGGCGGTGTCACCTATGGAGACGGATATGAAAGGTAGACCTTGGCGGAGGCTACTCTTTGATTCATCCTTGTCTTGGTTGTGGCAGAACCGCCGATTTAATTTGAGCTAAGTACACCTACCACCTTTGGCTCGCAGTGCACCTAGACCGAACCAAACCCGGTAGTCCGTCGAGCTACCCAGAAGGGGAACTCGATGTAACCATCACCTAAGGATGCCGACATCACACACGTTAAGCTCTCGAAAGAGCCACAACAATTACAACAACCCGTCATTTCATACAAACATAGTTTGATCGATTACAAATACTTTGCTCAAAATAATGTACAAATGTAGTGAAGTAAAGCTTCAAAATAATCTTGCAGCAGAAAACCTATGATATACAGATACATCGCAGCGGAAGAATAGAAATGTCAAGGCATGACACCGAGCCCACCGTGGTCAACCTTGCTCACAAATTGACATGTACCTAAAGAAAAAATATCAACAACAAACGATGAGTACGTGGGGTACTCGTAGGACTTACCAGAGGGCGGTATCAGCCCGACACATTTGAGAGTATGCAAGGCTTTTTGTGGACTTGACATCTAACCCGCATAAGCTTACTAAAAGTGAGTCCTTACTTTCATGTTTTATTCTATGTTAAACCATTGTGGGGGATAGATATCCCCTGGGCCCTCATGGCGTGGATTTAGTACATGGGTGTGGCGGAACCGCCGATTTAATACGGGCTAAGTACACCTGCCATCACTGGCCCACAGTGCACTTAGACCGAACTAAACTCGGTAGTCCGTCGAGCTACCCAGAAGGGCACTCGATGAAACCATCTCCCAGGGATGCCGACATCATACACGTTAAGCTCTCGGAAGAGCCGCAACAATTACAACAACCCACCATTTCATACAGACATAATTTGATTGAGTACAAATATTTCTGCTCAAAAGGAGTACAAGGTAGTGAAATAGAACTTCAAAATAAACCTCGCAGCGGAATACTTATCGTTACAGAGATGTAACGTGCAGCGGAAAGTAAACATCAAGTATGACCTCGAGCCCACCGTAGTCATCCTTGATCATAATCTGATATGCACCTAAAAGAAAAAATATCAACAACAAACGGTGAGTTCGTGGGGAACTCGTAGGACTTACCCGTGGGCGGTTTCAGCCCGACACATTTGAGATTATGCAAGGCTTTTTGGTGGACTGACTTCTAACCCGCATAAGCTTACTAGAAGTGGGTCCTTAGCCATTGATTGTTTATTTAAAACATGTCATCATAAGATAGCAGGATTTGACAACTGCTACCCCTTAGTTATGATTATCAACAATATCATAGGGGAAAATCTTGCAGAAAAATAAAACATGAACGCATGCCCCGTCCCAAGATTTATAGAGCCCCCATCGAACTTTTGGGAGTAGCCGTCTCAGGAGCGATGCCCCTATACGTCGGGTCATCTCTCCCTCGACCTCGAAGCATCTCCCAAATCCATCAACCTCCTCTCAGTGGATGGGCAGCACTATGAATAGTCGGACGGATCATACTTATCCAAGCATGTTGTATATAAAACATGAATATAAGCATAAAGTATTTAAGTTGTTACTACGTTGCCCGTCAGTGATATTTGGCATTCTCACACCTGGTGAGCATCAGCGATTCGAATCGATTTTTAATTCCCGGGAATAACTAAAAATGCCAGGGGCCCATATGCTTACTCACACGACGGCTTTCCCACATATAGTCCCCCTCCTCCGCCTGTCCCATCCCAAGTTCGATTCACTCCCACCTGACTCCCGGGTTGTGCCCCCATGACGAGCCTGCCGACATCTCGGTCTCCCCGTCATGAGCACCAAGCTCCCCCGGGCCACCTTCCTCTCAACCAGTGGGTGGGAACGTGTTTCTGTTCTCCGGATGGCACAAGTAAGGTTTCACCGGCCCCATATACCGGATAAGCACTCTAGCAATGTTATGCCAATCAGCAGGCGAACAGCGGATGGGCCTTAATCGACTCGGGCGGAGTCCACCAACACATTATCACAATCTCATCATATCAAACCATATCTCTGCCCGGTCTCAACTTATCATCAAGTCATAACAGATTTCCTTTCGATTCCAAGGTTTTGTAAAAACATTTGTAGGCCCTATCATCTCGCGAGTGAATACCTTCACTCGTCTTCTACCATCTAAGCAGGGCTAAGCGTAGACTTCGTTTTATCCTTTCTACTTTGGGCATCAAGGATTTATGCATGTGGGGTTTCATAAAATCCCTAAACGTAATGCACAAACAAGAATAGGGTGGTGAGACTCCCTAGATAGGTGAAAATGCCTAAGGGGCCTACCTTTGTTGTTGACAACTTGAACAAACTAAACTACTGTTAGTTTGCCGGGTTGTGAGGCTGTGCCCCAGGCAACCCCTTGTTACAGGGACGGCCAACTCAGCGACACGTCGTCTTCTTGCTTCGGGTTCCACTTGTCGTCTGGCTTCTCGATCAACGGTAGATCCTGCGTCGGCTCCTCGATCCCGTGGTCTATATGCATACCAGATATGCAAATGAGTGTAAGGATGCAACGCAGGATAGAGTGCAGTGGAAAAGTAACCCACGGTGGATGCTACATGTCAAAGTAAACAAGCCTTCTTATTTAAGGTCTACCTCCCGAGGAAGGCATTCATACTCTCCTAGGAAATTCTGCATGCCATCTTTTAAGAAATCGTATAAACTATCACCTAAAGCTAGCTCAACTCATCATATTAACTAAACTAGCTTACTCTTAGAGTGTAATTAGCAAAAGAGTTTACCTAGTACAAAACAGTGGTTTAAACATGCACATATATACTTTCTGAGTCCTATGTATCATGTACAAGCTACCAAAGTTCTCCTGAAATTCTCCTAGCCATTTAACCCCACTTCTTCCTATTTTCTTTCCTAGCTAGTGGTACTTTGTCCATTTCAAAACACCACTCAAACTTGACATGCACAAACTCATACTTTACCAGTGACTCTTATTAGTTATCTAGTGCATAGGAAAAATACCAGATGACTCATTCTAGCAGGTTTTGCATGGTGTTCACCTTTTAATTAATAGAAAGGTACATTATGCAAATATAATGGCAAAGCCCCACCTAACAGCAAGCACTATGGCCATAAAGTTTGTCATAGTGTTCTCATGTGCTACAAAGCATACTGACCAAGTTTTACCATTTTAGAAGTTCATCTAGATCACTTTTTCTATTTATTTTCCTTTTACATACATGCACAAAACCGAGGGTAAAATGGTCATTTCACTCATCTTCATCATACCTAACCTGTAGATCTACTCAAGAGGAGTTCATAGGTACTGAGTTTGCCCATTTTGGATTTTTCTTTGAATTGATATGATTTTTCAAAGTTTCAGCTCAAAATAAATATAGATCTAGGACCTATACGCAATTATCTATAACTTCCAGGGGCTAGCTCGTGAGATCCGCAAGACACAGTACACAGCGCTCGGGTTGGATCTGTAAAAACGCAAAACATCAAGGGCTAAACCGCAAAGCGGCGTCTTCCTCCTCGGTCTTCTTCCTCCTCGCGACCGAGGAGGAAGACGGCGGCGCGCACGGCCGAACCCGGCCTGCGGGGCGCGGCGGCTCGCCGGAGGCGGCCGGAGAGAGGGAGGGGAGCGCGGGAAAGCTTACCCCGTTACCTACGGCGGCGGAGGGGGCGCGGAGAGGGCCGGCGGCGGTGAGGTGCCCGGCGGCGACCGGCGCGACGTGGACCGGGCGATGGGGAGGCGGAGCGGCACCTAGACCTTGCCCCTCGGGTCCGCGAGGTCGTGGCGGAGGTGGCGGTGGTGTCCTAGCGGCGTGAGGAGCTCGGGAGGCGGGGCACGGCGGTGGTGAACCGGCGGCGCGGCGCGGCGAGCTTGGTGGCGCGGCGGACTCGTTCTGGCGAAAGGAGGGCGGAGCAGGGGCGAGAGCTTTTCCCTCGGGTGCGCGACGAGGTGGCGAGTGCAATGGAGGGGTCCTAGGGGCGCGAGAGGCAGCGGAGGCGGCTCGGGAGCTCGAGCTCCGAGCTCGCTCCAATGGCGGACGGCGCACGGCGCTCTGTGCGGGCGAAGGCGGAGAGAGGGCCGAGAGTGGGGCGAAAGTGAGCGAGAGGGCGAGCGGGGTCGCGTCCGCGCCCGGGTGAAGGCGCTCGGGCGTGGGGCCGACGATCCGCGGCGCGGAGGAGCCGCCGGTGCTTGCCGGCCGCGTGGTGGCCGCCGGCCCGGACACGGTGGCGTGTCGGGTCGGTGGGCCCCACCGGTCGGCGACAGTAGGAAAAGGAAAATAGAAGAAAAATAAAAATGTGTTTTCTCCCCTGCTGAAAACCGCCATTTTGACCAATTTAGAGGCCGAATTTGGAAAAACTCCAATTGAATGAAATGTTCTACTCTTTGAACTCTACAACTTTGTCAATAGGCATGATTTCAAATTCGGCATGGAAATATGAAATTTGTTTGAATTTATGCAGCAGCCATAGGTAGGGACAGGGTAGGTCATCTGCTTGGGAGGGGAAAATACCCTAGTTACAGGCCTCAACTCCACTTGCTCCTTTTGACAAATTTGTTGGTTACTTTCTAAACTATATTTCATTTCATTAGGGCAGGTCATGAAAATAGCTATATGGGTAAGAAAATCTCAAATTACCAAACTGGACAGAGTAGGGGTGTGTTTCTGGGCTGACAAAAATTAGTTGAAAGGACCAATTTGAATTCATATTATGACCTGACTCATATTGACAAAGTTGTTTCCTAGATCATTACCTACAACTTTGTTAATATGATCCTCCTCTAAATCACAACATATTTTGAAATACAACCCTAATCTTGTTTAGGGTTTTGGTAAAATAGCAGATTTATCCTAAGTAAAGCTTTTCTTGTTTTCATCTTTTGAAGTATCAAATGAAGTCCAAATACATCCACAATAGATGCATTTGAAAGGTGATGAGTTCAATTCCATTTCATATAAAAGAAAATTTTTGAGTTGTATAGTCCAATCAATAGAAATTTCAGAATCAATTTGGGGATGAGCTAAAATTTCAGATTTGAGAAATTTTGACTTAGTGGTTTATCTACCAATTCCTCATTACTCTCTTAAGCATGATTTAGTCTTAATTCATCATTAGCTTATGTATAATTGTGTGTACGGCTTCTGAGATGCCAGGGGCATCACAACCCACCCCCCTTAAAGAAATCTCGTCCCGAGATTTTGAAAGAGGCAGGGTTCTATGTCGTAGGGTGAAAAGATACTACCCGCATCTTGGGGCTCGGGACTCTTTTAATAGTTGCAAACGCACTTTAACTCTTCCTTTGTCCTTTGTTGGCTTTGTTAACGACCGGGTGAGTGGTTAGTACCTTCCTAACACAAGGTAGTTACAAAGCATCATTTGGTTGACTAGGATGGTTCCTTTAAGGTACTCGATAATTCACGTCTCATATGAGAGGGAAATGAACAAACCACGAAGAGAACGTGGTGGCAGCGAGCGAATGACATGATTGGTTCAAGCACGACGAGAGGGTTACTTCCTGGCTTTGACACCAAGTTTAGGAGCGTAATAAACATCTGATTTATTTGAACAATGAGAAGCAAAGCATACGCAGTAGGGAGTTTGAATGAAGCAAAAATCTCGCGAGTTATAGAAAACAACAATGGATGTGTTGTTAGGAGGCACATTCATTTCATTTGATAGGGACTGCGTACACATATAAGATATCAAATCCAAATATTCTCAAAGAGTAAGGTGTGGCGTTACATAGCACACACTACTCATTGCCTCAAGAAAGTTAACACGGGAAGAAGTAGGACATATTCACCTAGACAAAGTGATGGTTTGTACGATTCCATAAGATTTGTCAAGTCTGACCAAGAGAAGTATAGGCATATGATGTGCGCTTACTAACGAAACAATAGTCAGTGTTAGTAAGCTTATCCGAGGATGATTTTCAAAGAAGAACGAAGCAACTTCTTCAAAAGGACGATATGACACAAGCACTAGCTGAGAACAAAAGCTTAGCGCGGCGGATGGTGCTGAAGTTCCCCTTCAGGAGATAAGGTTTAATATATACCAGAAAGGAACATAATAGAAAGCAGTGGAAACAGAGTTTGACGGTCTCCACAATTTAGAGGGAGGCCAGTTGGAAGAAGAAATGAGATGATGTAGTAAGACAGTGGGAATGGAATCAAGCATTTCCACATGTACAAGACGTTAACGAGAATCGGGGTAAGCGCAGAGAAGTCCGAGGTTTGGACCAATGGGTGTAAATGTATCGTGGAGAATAGAATTGCTCATCCCCGTGAAGCACGACCAGCAAAGATAAACAAGGTCAACGAAAAGATGTGGACGAGTGGAACCCTAGATTTGACTCGTCTCACGGATCGAGAAGAACATGGTTCAACAAGGCAAGGGGAAGGTGTGAACGATAGGGGGGTTAGGGTGGATCTTTCCCTACAGACCGCGAAGGGCAAGGTGAAACAAAGCAATGAAATGATACAAGGTGGCAGTGGAATTTGAGTAAATTATCTCCACGAATTAGATGTATAGAAGTCCACAAGGGGTTAGGAGTTGGATAGGAATGTTCCACAAATGCAGCGGTGTCATGCCTTTGCATGTCTTGATACCTGCGCGCCCCTAGTGGAACCGTGTGACGGCCGTGCACACAGGACCCTAGGTTCCGTCGCGGCACCATAGACTACTCGGGTAGACACCCCATCAAGTGCGGTATTTCTTTCCAACTTCAGGGGATATGCGAATAACACCGGATTATAGAGAGACATGAACAAGGAGTTTTACACGCCATAGTACAATGTTTCCGGAGGTATAATTTATTAGATTTATTTGAATCAGAAACAAGGTAACGACAACTAAAGTGTCATGGATTTACAAGGACGGAAGTGCCTGGATGACACAAGCATGAAACGTGAGAACTACAAGAGTTCCGAAGGCTCCATTGAAAATAGGGTTACATCAATCATGAGGGTAGGACACATGCCGACTGCAAAGAGTTGGATACATGAAAATTTCAAAAGTTAGGAGGGTCAGCATTCTCTCATTACAAAAGTCTATGATGACTGCTAGCACTCCAACTAGTAACTAGCTAGTACTGTCTAAACGTAAGATTGATGCGTCCAGGACGAAGGCCTGTTGATTCCTTCAACCAAGTTGGTGTAGTGTTGGTCTTCACGTGGGAAACGCCATGAAATAACAGTCTTGACTCTCCACCGAGTATGAGAACGTCACCAGATTCGAGGTTGATCTTGGTCGCTTGGTCCTTGTCTCTCGTGTCACCGAACATGAACTCGGCGGTGTCTCCTATGGAGATGGATATGAAAGGTAAACCTTTGGTAAGGCTACTCTCTGACTCGTCCTTGTCTTGGTGAAGTCCGAGCTTCCCGAAGTTGGTGTAGTAGTTGACGATGCATATGTCCGGGTTAATTTGAGGAAACTCGTTTGCAGTGGAGTTCGCAGCTTGAGCAATCATCTTGAAAGCATCTGGTATTGTCGGGGCTTGTGCTCCATCGAAGGGACGTGTTGGTCCATACGAGCGAGTAGTCAGATCCCAGTTCTTTCCTAGAGACATCATCCATAAATTCAGCTTGGCACCGTTTTTGTAGCTAGGTCTATAAAATCCTCCTGGGCCCTTACCCAGTTGTCGACACATACGAACCATCCCGATTTGATCTTCAGGCTTGACAAATCCTTTTAACAGAACCATCCCAGGTCGCAGGTGTTGAACCGAAGCTGCATCGGCGGAGGGCTCTCCCGCTTTTCTCTTCATGCTGCTCTTAGGTATTATGGTTTTAGCTGTCCTGGATTCATGGTGGCCAGGACATAAGTCGAAAGGCGGTGTCGAGGGTTGCGACATCTGTAGCAGGAAGAATAAGGCTCCTGTCAATTTGATAGTTTCGAAGGCCAAATGTGGTCATAAGGCAATTTGTATTCATGTGCCAATTAAGTTACGTCCCGAACTTCATCTTCTAAATTTCGTACTTGCTACCTAGATGTAAGCTTGGACTTAAAATGGTTGTAAGTTAATGTCCAGAGTATTTTGCCAAAGGGTCGTTATAGATCAATTTGTTGGTTGAAATTTTTCGCACTACAACTTTTTATATATAATATTTGTTTTAAAATGGACATAAGACACGCCCTAAACTGGTACCTCGCTCGTATCTACTTTCAGAGCAAGTAATCTATACATAAGTTGTTTAGAAATTTCTTGTACTACTAGGTTCTTATAATAAGTTTCTGTTGATTTCATTCGTAGTTTGAAATGCATCTTAAAACCGCAGACAGGATTCATATGTAAAATGCTACTACCCAACGAGTATACTTATAGATGCAGTAAGAAATCTAGTTATTTTCAAGCAAAAACAAGTAAAGCACATGAGATGAGATGGAATGATGCATAATTCGCCCTATCCGATCTCACATCACACCTTCTAAGTATACAACTTAGCGATATTCGGTGACATATATGCACGTCTCTCCTTAATGTAACTAGTCGAGTCCTAGTCGTTCTTAGTTTCGCACGTGGTTAGTGTACCTGCAGAAAAATGCATGCTCATACATTACCACATAATGTGGCATCCACGCGTGACCGCTGCGTGGACAACGTTGGTGGGCCGCTGCACCTTTTCCTCAAAGCCTGACTTTCCACCAGTACTGGGGATTGTCGAGAAAAAAGGTGGATCCCAAAAACCGAATGTAAGTGTGGTGGGTATGAAAGCCTCAAACATCCCCACCACCCTTAAAGAGCTTTTACTTATACAGCATGAATGCAGAGATTACAACTGTCCGCAAAACCCAATAGCTTCCACCAGTACTGGGGATAGCTATGGCCGAATAGTTGCTTCTCAAAGCGCCCAAAATGCATATGAATTCTATCTAGGTCAGAATGTTAGTGATGTCACCTGATATCTCCTAACATCCTTATAATGGGCATATACGCGATATCTCTCATTTTCGCAAATACTCTGAAAAGATTTGGAAAATAGGCTTTTGAAATCAAAACGAAGTTGTTATAATTGTTGCTCGTGCATGATCGGCTCTGATACCAGCTGTGGCGGAACCGCCGATTTAATACGGGCTAAGTACACCTGCCATCACTGGCCCACAGTGCACTTAGACCGAACTAAACTCGGTAGTCCGTCGAGCTACCCAGAAGGGCACTCGATGAAACCATCTCCCAGGGATGCCGACATCATACACGTTAAGCTCTCGGAAGAGCCGCAACAATTACAACAACCCACCATTTCATACAGACATAATTTGATTGAGTACAAATATTTCTGCTCAAAAGGAGTACAAGGTAGTGAAATAGAACTTCAAAATAAACCTCGCAGCGGAATACTTATCGTTACAGAGATGTAACGTGCAGCGGAAAGTAAACATCAAGTATGACCTCGAGCCCACCGTAGTCATCCTTGATCATAATCTGATATGCACCTAAAAGAAAAAATATCAACAACAAACGGTGAGTTCGTGGGGAACTCGTAGGACTTACCCGTGGGCGGTTTCAGCCCGACACATTTGAGATTATGCAAGGCTTTTTGGTGGACTGACTTCTAACCCGCATAAGCTTACTAGAAGTGGGTCCTTAGCCATTGATTGTTTATTTAAAACATGTCATCATAAGATAGCAGGATTTGACAACTGCTACCCCTTAGTTATGATTATCAACAATATCATAGGGGAAAATCTTGCAGAAAAATAAAACATGAACGCATGCCCCGTCCCAAGATTTATAGAGCCCCCATCGAACTTTTGGGAGTAGCCGTCTCAGGAGCGATGCCCCTATACGTCGGGTCATCTCTCCCTCGACCTCGAAGCATCTCCCAAATCCATCAACCTCCTCTCAGTGGATGGGCAGCACTATGAATAGTCAGACGGATCATACTTATCCAAGCATGTTGTATATAAAACATGAATATAAGCATAAAGTATTTAAGTTGTTACTACGTTGCCCGTCAGTGATATTTGGCATTCTCACACCTGGTGAGCATCAGCGATTCGAATCGATTTTTAATTCCCGGGAATAACTAAAAATGCCAGGGGCCCATATGCTTACTCACACGACGGCTTTCCCACATATAGTCCCCCTCCTCCGCCTGTCCCATCCCAAGTTCGATTCACTCCCACCTGACTCCCGGGTTGTGCCCCCATGACGAGCCTGCCGACATCTCGGTCTCCCCGTCATGAGCACCAAGCTCCCCTGGGCCACCTTCCTCTCAACCAGTGGGTAGGAACGTGTTTCTGTTCTCCGGATGGCACAAGTAAGGTTTCACCGGCCCCATATACCGGATAAGCACTCTAGCAATGTTATGCCAATCAGCAGGCGAACAGCGGACGGGCCTTAATCGACTCGGGCGGAGTCCACCAACACATTATCACAATCTCATCATATCAAACCATATCTCTGCCCGGTCTCAACTTATCATCAAGTCATAACAGATTTCCTTTCGATTCCAAGGTTTTGTAAAAACATTTGTAGGCCCTATCATCTCGCGAGTGAATACCTTCACTCGTCTTCTACCGTCTAAGCAGGGCTAAGCGTAGACTTCGTTTTATCCTTTCTACTTTGGGCATCAAGGATTTATGCATGTGGGGTTTCATAAAATCCCTAAACGTAATGCACAAACAAGAATAGGGTGGTGAGACTCCCTAGATAGGTGAAAATGCCTAAGGGGCCTACCTTTGTTGTTGACAACTTGAACAAACTAAACTACTGTTAGTTTGCCGGGTTGTGAGGCTGTGCCCCAGGCAACCCCTTGTTACAGGGACGGCCAACTCAGCGACACGTCGTCTTCTTGCTTCGGGTTCCACTTGTCGTCTGGCTTCTCGATCAACGGTAGATCCTGCGTCGGCTCCTCGATCCCGTGGTCTATATGCATACCAGATATGCAAATGAGTGTAAGGATGCAACGCAGGATAGAGTGCAGTGGAAAAGTAACCCACGGTGGATGCTACATGTCAAAGTAAACAAGCCTTCTTATTTAAGGTCTACCTCCCGAGGAAGGCATTCATACTCTCCTAGGAAATTCTGCATGCCATCTTTTAAGAAATCGTATAAACTATCACCTAAAGCTAGCTCAACTCATCATATTAACTAAACTAGCTTACTCTTAGAGTGTAATTAGCAAAAGAGTTTACCTAGTACAAAACAGTGGTTTAAACATGCACATATATACTTTCTGAGTCCTATGTATCATGTACAAGCTACCAAAGTTCTCCTGAAATTCTCCTAGCCATTTAACCCCACTTCTTCCTATTTTCTTTCCTAGCTAGTGGTACTTTGTCCATTTCAAAACACCACTCAAACTTGACATGCACAAACTCATACTTTACCAGTGACTCTTATTAGTTATCTAGTGCATAGGAAAAATACCAGATGACTCATTCTAGCAGGTTTTGCATGGTGTTCACCTTTTAATTAATAGAAAGGTACATTATGCAAATATAATGGCAAAGCCCCACCTAACAGCAAGCACTATGGCCATAAAGTTTGTCATAGTGTTCTCATGTGCTACAAAGCATACTGACCAAGTTTTACCATTTTAGAAGTTCATCTAGATCACTTTTTCTATTTATTTTCCTTTTACATACATGCACAAAACCGAGGGTAAAATGGTCATTTCACTCATCTTCATCATACCTAACCTGTAGATCTACTCAAGAGGAGTTCATAGGTACTGAGTTTGCCCATTTTGGATTTTTCTTTGAATTGATATGATTTTTCAAAGTTTCAGCTCAAAATAAATATAGATCTAGGACCTATACGCAATTATCTATAACTTCCAGGGGCTAGCTCGTGAGATCCGCAAGACACAGTACACAGCGCTCGGGTTGGATCTGTAAAAACGCAAAACATCAAGGGCTAAACCGCAAAGCGGCGTCTTCCTCCTCGGTCTTCTTCCTCCTCGCGACCGAGGAGGAAGACGGCGGCGCGCACGGCCGAACCCGGCCTGCGGGGCGCGGCGGCTCGCCGGAGGCGGCCGGAGAGAGGGAGGGGAGCGCGGGAAAGCTTACCCCGTTACCTACGGCGGCGGAGGGGGCGCGGAGAGGGCCGGCGGCGGTGAGGTGCCCGGCGGCGACCGGCGCGACGTGGACCGGGCGATGGGGAGGCGGAGCGGCACCTAGACCTTGCCCCTCGGGTCCGCGAGGTCGTGGCGGAGGTGGCGGTGGTGTCCTAGCGGCGTGAGGAGCTCGGGAGGCGGGGCGCGGCGGTGGTGAACCGGCGGCGCGGCGCGGCGAGCTTGGTGGCGCGGCGGACTCGTTCTGGCGAAAGGAGGGCGGAGCGGGGGCGAGAGCTTTTCCCTCGGGTGCGCGACGAGGTGGCGAGTGCAATGGAGGGGTCCTAGGGGCGCGAGAGGCAGCGGAGGCGGCTCGGGAGCTCGAGCTCCGAGCTCGCTCCAATGGCGGACGGCGCACGGCGCTCTGTGCGGGCGGAGGCGGAGAGAGGGCCGAGAGTGGGGCGAAAGTGAGCGAGAGGGCGAGCGGGGTCGCGTCCGCGCCCGGGTGAAGGCGCTCGGGCGTGGGGCCGACGATCCGCGGCGCGGAGGAGCCGCCGGTGCTTGCCGGCCGCGTGGTGGCCGCCGGCCCGGACACGGTGGCGTGTCGGGTCGGTGGGCCCCACCGGTCGGCGACAGTAGGAAAAGGAAAATAGAAGAAAAATAAAAATGTGTTTTCTCCCCTGCTGAAAACCGCCATTTTGACCAATTTAGAGGCCGAATTTGGAAAAACTCCAATTGAATGAAATGTTCTACTCTTTGAACTCTACAACTTTGTCAATAGGCATGATTTCAAATTCGGCATGGAAATATGAAATTTGTTTGAATTTATGCAGCAGCCATAGGTAGGGACAGGGTAGGTCATCTGCTTGGGAGGGGAAAATACCCTAGTTACAGGCCTCAACTCCACTTGCTCCTTTTGACAAATTTGTTGGTTACTTTCTAAACTATATTTCATTTCATTAGGGCAGGTCATGAAAATAGCTATATGGGTAAGAAAATCTCAAATTACCAAACTGGACAGAGTAGGGGTGTGTTTCTGGGCTGACAAAAATTAGTTGAAAGGACCAATTTGAATTCATATTATGACCTGACTCATATTGACAAAGTTGTTTCCTAGATCATTACCTACAACTTTGTTAATATGATCCTCCTCTAAATCACAACATATTTTGAAATACAACCCTAATCTTGTTTAGGGTTTTGGTAAAATAGCAGATTTATCCTAAGTAAAGCTTTTCTTGTTTTCATCTTTTGAAGTATCAAATGAAGTCCAAATACATCCACAATAGATGCATTTGAAAGGTGATGAGTTCAATTCCATTTCATATAAAAGAAAATTTTTGAGTTGTATAGTCCAATCAAAAGAAATTTCAGAATCAATTTGGGGATGAGCTAAAATTTCAGATTTGAGAAATTTTGACTTAGTGGTTTATCTACCAATTCCTCATTACTCTCTTAAGCATGATTTAGTCTTAATTCATCATTAGCTTATGTATAATTGTGTGTACGGCTTCTGAGATGCCAGGGGCATCACAACCCACCCCCCTTAAAGAAATCTCGTCCCGAGATTTTGAAAGAGGCAGGGTTCTATGTCGTAGGGTGAAAAGATACTACCCGCATCTTGGGGCTCGGGACTCTTTTAATAGTTGCAAACGCACTTTAACTCTTCCTTTGTCCTTTGTTGGCTTTGTTAACGACCGGGTGAGTGGTTAGTACCTTCCTAACACAAGGTAGTTACAAAGCATCATTTGGTTGACTAGGATGGTTCCTTTAAGGTACTCGATAATTCACGTCTCATATGAGAGGGAAATGAACAAACCACGAAGAGAACGTGGTGGCAGCGAGCGAATGACATGATTGGTTCAAGCACGACGAGAGGGTTACTTCCTGGCTTTGACACCAAGTTTAGGAGCGTAATAAACATCTGATTTATTTGAACAATGAGAAGCAAAGCATACGCAGTAGGGAGTTTGAATGAAGCATCTCGCGGCCCGAAACTATATAAACCTTTGTGTTTTGTCACATCTCTACACGAACCATTGAGCTACGTCGATCTCGCTACCCTAAAAGCACTACGTGATACACCCCGTGGTGCATTGCCGGTATCAAACACCGTTAGTTGGCGCGCTAGGTAGGGGGTGGCGAAATCGACATCAGCTAGCTCCATGGCTGATCATCTCGTCAACGGCTTCACCCCAGGTGACATGATCCAGTTCGGATCAATTACCTTCATCGCCGATTAGAGTGGCGACCTTCACCAGCTTCGCAGCACGCCGGTGCGACCGCACATCGTCGTGCAGCCGTCGACTATTCCAGAACGGTCCGTACCATCGGATCGTTGCCAGGGATCAGCGCCTCATCAGCAACCAACTCTGCGTCAAGCTCCAGCACGTCGGCACGAGGCGACAGTCCCTCGCTAAAATCCGCCCCCGCGCCTGTCGGTGTTTGATACCGGCAATGCACCACGGGGTGTGTCTCGTGATGGTTTTGGGGTGGCGAGATCGGCGTAGCTCGATGGTTTGCGTAGAGATGCAACAAGACACGAGGGTTTATATAGGTTCGGGCAGTAATAAGCGTAACACCCTACGTCCTGTTTGGGGCGAGTTGTATTGATCTGAGTTCTCGAGGTTACAATGAGGCTCTCGAGGTTTTGGTGGCTAGTGTGCGATGAGATGATAGATGATCTATGTAGGGGTCCCTCACCCGCCTTAAATAATCCGGCCAGGCTTGGGTTACAAGTCGAGTTCTATATATGAGTCCTACTCTGTTTGGAAACCTAAAAGAGTATACTGAATCCACGATTACATGTTTCCTTCCTTGAGTCCCGCTGCTCCTGTAATACAGAGTCCGAACCAACTCCCTTGCGTCTTTCCCAAATTATGGCGCCCTTGACTTAGTCTCCAAGCTCGCCATCCGTTCTCGGGCCCATGGCCCATGAGACTAGTCGGCACCCCGAGAAGGGCCTGCTGTCTCTACTAGGCCCTCCAATGGCCCATGTACTGAATCCGCACCGTGAGGGCCCAAGGGATATCTATCCCCCACAAGCCCCCGAGGCTCGAGTTAATTTAGAGATTAATTGACTCGAGACTCCAGAAAAAATAACATATTGCTCATGAGTTCCTCACCTAAATCCACACTGTCTCTCATGGTGCACCGCTAGGTGCACCCCATAGGGTAGCCCCCGAGCTTCAAATTGACTTGAGTACCAATCAGCTTGAAGATCTAAACTTTCTGGTTAGGCTTCACAGGATGCAATCCTCAAGCGCTGAGTCAACTTGAGGAATAGCAAATTCTCATATCCGAGTTACCATCTACTCCCAGTTTTCCGAGTTATAGAAAACCGACTCAAGCTTCCTGCTTTCTCAGATTTTAGGAAAAGAATAATTTTCCGCAAATCCCGCACCCCATGGGGTTAACCCAAAGGGAACGAGCAGAGGGACCGAGAAGTTACCCCAAAAAGGCCCCAGGAAACAGGAAACTTCCAAACACGCAACAGCCATTACCCTCCCACGCAACAATTGACGCGTGAAGGAAGTCGAAACGACGCAGCCTATCATCTCATTTGCACAGAGATAGAAGCGAAGCAGCCATGCTATAAGAGCAAAGCCATCGCCCATCCATCCATTACGCCTCCACTGAGTAACAGTCCTTCAAGAAAATCCCAAGAAATTCCCCACTCCCTCACTTTCAGCCATGGCCAGAGGGAAAGGCAAGAAACGCACGCGCTCGCCACCGCCATCGGAGTACGAGGACTTCGACGACGCGTTGTTTGGTGGTGCATACGACGAGCCCTCGGAGGACTTCTCCAGCAAGGAGGAGAAAACCCCCAAGGAGGCGCCGCCGCAGGAGTACGAGTCGGAGCCCAACACTGACAACTCCCAAGGCTACAGCGCCAAGGAGCGCGCCACGCTCCGGAGCCTCCGTCGCACCGCGTTCGAGGACTCCACCAACAAGGAGGAGGAGGACAGCGAGGAGGAGGACTCCGACGATGACGACGACGACGATGGCCCTGGCGGCCACGACGGTGGGGATGAGACCAACGCTCCGGCCTCCAAGCGCCGCCGCATCACCGGGCCCCCGGCCGGGCCATCCACCGGCATGTAGGCCACCACCACCACCATATTAGTAGTAGTAGCTAGTAGTAGATTAGGATAATCCCCTTCTTATATGTAATCCACCTCGATGAACTATATATATTATATAATGAAATCCATCTATTATCCTTCATTCCTGAGTTCTTCTGTGTGTTCGTATCTTAAAAATCTTGCGTCCGAGTCAAATGCACCTTTTGAGTTCTTTGAACTAAGACCAAGAGCGTCATACAGCAAAAGAAACCATACTTCACTTATGCCCAGAGTTCAGGCAAAACTTAAACTGTTAGGTCCGAATGGATAACTCATTCTTCGAGTAATAAAGAACATGAACTTGTACTTGTGAACATCGACTGAATAACTATGCTTAAGGAATCATCCCGACTGAAATGGGCGACTTAATTCCAGTGCCATCTGACTCAAATGTTACTGTTAAGAGATCTGAGTTATTCTTGCCATCCGACTCAAATGTTACTGTTAAGAGATCCGAGTTATTCTTAACGATATCTGCCAATTCCGTCAGTCCGCGTAAACTGTTACTAACGGCGTCAGGGTTATTTTGAGATCTATACCCTGAGCCGAAAGTTCTCTTATCCAAGATCTGAACTGCCATTCTTCCTCAATGAGACTGCTGCCATTGTTATTTTGAAAATCAAAGTTCCACTGCACCCACTTCTTCTCGATTCCCCATCCAAACATAGACATCCACCTCCATGGCTCCCAAGAAGAAAACCTTGAGCGAGCGCGGAAACACCACTGAGGGCCTGCCACACAACGAGAACCGGCAGATACCGTCACCATACCTGGCGTACCGCCACTCCATTGTTATCGAGCCCATGCTACAATCTTTGGTGGATATGGGCATCCTGCCTCCGAAGGAAATGGCAAACTGGAGGGTGTGCGAGAAGAAGGATGACGCTGCTCCAACTGAGGATACTTACGAGGCAATGGTGTTCATGCCGTTCTTCATCCGCGGGTTAGGTCTCCCCCTCTGCTCATTCGCACGAGGCTTGTTGCAATTCTATGCCATCAATCTGACCCATCTGAGTCCCAATTCAATTCTTCAACTTGCAATTTTCATCCACCTCTGCGAGGCGTTTCTCGGAATTGTCCCGCACTTTGGCTTGTGGAAATACCTCTACCACTGCAAAGCCGGTCTGAGAGCCAGAGTGCTACAAGTGACTGGAGGAGCTAGCTTTGAGCTGCGGAAGAATCGCAAAGCTGTTTATTTGGATATCCCCCTCCCAGATAACAACAGAGGATGGCACTCCGAGTGGTTTTACATTGAAATTCATGGAAACTCTCCCCCCCCCGAGGTCTTGGAGACAACTTGATAGCAAGCTGCCCAGTTGGGAAGAAGGCCCAACTGTTGAAGAGCAGGCCGAGGTTGACACACTACTGGAAGAAATAGCCAATCTGAAGGAAAGAGGCCTCACTGCCCATGCCGTGGTGATAGATTTTGTGTATCGCTGCATTCAGCCTCTGAAGGATAGGATCTACCCCGCCTATCTATATCTCAGAGCTAGTGATGCAACTAGAGAAACAGCTCAATCTATGACTGAGGATGATGTCAAAGCCCGAGTGGAGTTAATACTGAGAGGTGAAGCTCACAACGAGGGTACTCCCAAACCATACTCTGCCTGGAATCCAACTCCCACTGTAAGTAACCTTGACTGTCATTTCCTTAAGCATCCTTGCACATAACCACATTTTGACTTATGATATTACTACAGAGCAATATATCCAAGTTTCTGTCAGACCCTACAACCTCTGGAGCTGTCGGGCTATCAAAGCGACAATCCGAGTTATCCACTGAAGAGATGGAAGCTGTTGTTGCTGCCGCCCATGGTGCAGGAAACAATGAAGATCGTACATTCATTGTGGTGCCACGTACAGCCTAGACCGCTCAAGAGTTCAATGTGAGCAACATCTCCAAAGTATCCCCCGAGCTAACAGCTGCTCCAAGCGGTGTGAAGACATGAGCTGCGACTGGTCAGGGGCGCGTCAAGGCGAAAGCAACTCGCACTATGGTGACACGTAGACAGAGGACACACAAGAGGACGATCAAATATTTGACAAGTACTCCAGAGTCAGCGGACAAGGCTAAGAAATCCAGATATTCCTCCCATACCGCAGCCAAAACTAACAAAACTGTAACTGGAGTTGACTGGAGAAGCTTGGTTGATGAGGACGAGGAAGAAGAAGAAGAACAAACTCAACTGTCTCATCGTGAGAGGCGGTCCAAGAAACATCATGATGACACTATATCAACCCCTTCTGCATCCATACTACCATTTGAGGAGGATGAAATTGATCTAACAGCAGAAGATATGGATCTAGAACAAATTATCAGAGATATATGCAAACTCCCCTTCACCTTATGCTCTGATGAAGATATAGAGTCACTGTCAACATGCTCTAAGGGACAACAAACTGAGGCTACAAGCCCCCGAGCGAAAACAAAGCTAGGGTCAAAGAGTTTAGAGTCTGAAAATCCTGCGAGCCCAACGTCAGTAGATATTCCTGAGGATGAGAATGCTTATGCCAATGAGGCCACTGAAACTGTGCATGAGGTACCAACGCCATCTGAGAACTGGCAACAGGCATTAACTGGGGCAGCGTCAGAAGAGAAACAACAAGAGAAACAACAAGAATCTTCAACCGAGCCTTTGCCTGAAACTACTAGCTCTCAGGAACGCCTGACTGAGATCAATATAGGCGATGCTCTTCATCCTCCGTCTGAAACTCATGAGTCGGCCCAAGAGAAGGAAACTGAAAAACCAAAAGATGCTGATCAGGTTCAAAAGGGACAATCAGACTCCCTAGCCACAACTGAGCCAGGCAGCACCCAACTCCCTCCAACTGAGGCAGGTGATAACAGCCACCAAATAGTACCAGCACCCCCAAGCTCAGGGTTGCTGACAGCTTTCGAGGTATGCTAATTGTGCACATAACCTGTATGGACCTTACTGTTGCTTGAACAACTCGAATTGCTCTCTATAGGCTATGCTAAAAACGCTCCAAGGTGGGGTGCAGCAGGCCAACTTGATCCATGATAGGATTGCCGCAATATCTAGCCTGGAGGTTACTACTCTGAGGCAACAACTAGCTGACTCTGAAGCTGTTCGAAAAGCTGAAACAACAGGTACGTATGCAACTGTCCCATACTCCAATATCTGAGATTTCAAAGTGACTTGTGGAATTGCTGCCAGCTGCTGCTGCTGAGATTGCTCGCCTGAAACAAACGGCTATAGCTCGCGAGACAGAGCACCGCAATGCAATTGCTGACAGAGATCAAGCCAGAGAACTATCAGCAGACCTGCGCAGACAGTTGGATATTGAGAAGAAAAACCATGAGGTAACCTGTCAAGAATCCCAACTAGCCTATTCTTTGCTCACAGAAGCATATGAGCTGTATCATTCCACAGGAGAAGATGTGCCAATGAAATGATGAATATAAACAGCTACAGAAATCGCAAGATGGCTTTGAGAAGTCATTCCGTGAAACTGCCAACTCCTTGGAGTCTTTGAAGAATAGCCACTCCTTAACACGCCAAGCGCTTAAGGATAAAGAAACTGAGCTGGCTGAATCTCAAAGCGCCCATGAGAAGATGAAGAAGATACTAGCCGCCACAAGGTCTGCGCTTAAAGAATCCCAAGACCATGCTGTTCATCAGGGTCAAGTATCAGAGGTCTTGAAAAAGAACTATGAAACCAGCAAGAGGAACTGCAACAAGCTGAAAGACGCCTTTGAGAAGGCAAAGGAGGCTGCCTTGAATGCTAATACTGCCTTGATCAAGATCCTGGACATCTTGTGCCAGAAAAAGCTGCACCTCGCCCTCTGGGCGATCGAATAACAACCTTCATGGATGATATGAAGTCCAAGGTGTCTGAGCGAGTAAAAACCGTACTTACTTGCGTCCTTATGGTCATCAAGAGTTCACAACTTGAGATTGACTTGGCAGGTTTACCAGGAAAAATAGTAAACGAGAATCAGGGTGTTGATCATGAAGATGAGGCCCGGATGATTGCTGAGCTCCTTGTTGGTGACAATGAGTAAACAATGACCCCCCATGTAATGTAATGACCTGAATGCTATGTGTATCTTGTGTCGATGATCTTGACTTTTTATTCTGCAAAACCAAGTTAGTTTAGAAAACAAATCAAAGTATTCCATACGTACCTGAGAGTTATTCTTGTGTAGAGAAGACAAGCGACACTATCACGATATGAGTTTGAACTGAATATAAGAAAGACAACATATAACAGTAAAAAACACGAATACTGTAAGATAGAGTATGGTGATGAAGCAAAGACATGCAGTAACGAGCTGTAGGTCATCAAAACCTAGGCCTTGATGTCTTTGTTCAGTCGGGGCCTTGAATGCTCCCCAATTATGAGGTCCTGCAAAGGCATGTAGCACCGTGCTGTCGGTCGACTGACCTAGGCCGATTGCCTTTGTTTTGTTGGGGCCCTGAGTGCTCCCCTATCATGAGTTCGAACAAGAGCATGTAACACCGTGCTGTCGGTCATCTGACCTAGGCCAATTGCTCTCGTTGTTGGGGCCGGAGACATCCCCGTCAAGAGTAAGAGTGGGCATGTAGCACCGTACTGTCGGTCATACGACCTAGGTCGATTCCCCGTATACGACGAGTGAACATCACGAGTAAAAAATCAGAGAGAGAACACTGAATACTTTATCTCAAGAGTACGTTTATTTATAGAACATGAATAAGGACGAGTACAAAAGATGATACTGACCACTAACTCAAAAAATCATAGAGAAAGAAAAAGACTACGCATAGAATCTGCGCAGATGCTCTATATTCCAGGAATTCCTGACCGGTGTCCCATCCATTTGAGACAGACGATATGATCCTAGACGAGTAACCTCCGTTACGATGTATGGGCCTTCCAAGGAGGAGATAACTTATGTTGTCCCGCAGTTTTGAGCACCCTACGTAGCACCAGGTCCCTGATTGAGAAGGAACGAGGCCTCATATATCGATCATGGTAACGACGTAAAGTCTGCTGATATCGAGCCGACTGAATAATAGAGTTAAGACGCTCCTCCTCGAGTAGGTCGATCTCCTCGAGTCGGGTTGCTTCAGCCTCAGCAATGCTATTGAAAACCAAACGTGGGGCTCCAAACTTGAGGTCAGCGGGTAAGACTGCTTCTGATCCATATACCATGAAGAAGGGCATGTTCCCTGCGAGAGCTTTGCTAGGTTGTGTTCAAAGGCTCCAGACCACATATGATAATTCTCGTATCCACTTCCCAGCCAGCTTCTTATCTTTATCAAAGATGTTTTTCTTGAGTGCATCCAGTATCATGCCATTGGCCCGCTCAACCTGCCCATTAGCTCTGGGGTGAGCCACCGAAACATACTTGACACGGATGGACCTTTGTTTACAGAAATTGAAGAATTCAGAGCCTGTGAAGTTGGACCCTAGGTCTGTGATAATGGAATTTATGATCTCAAAGCGAAAGATGATGTCTTGAATGAACTCCACCGCTTTGGCAGACGTTAAAGAAGTAATAGGCTTGAACTCGATCCATTTGGTGAACTTGTCGATGGCGACCAGCACATGAGTGTATCCACCTTGAGCTTTCTTGAAGGACCCAATCATATCCAGCCCCCAGCAAGCAAAAGGCCATGAGACCGGTATATTCTGCAACTGCTGTGCCGGGAGGTGATGCTGCTTGGCGAGGAACTGACAAGCTTCACAGTGCTGCACTAACTCGGCAGCGTCCTTCTTCGCTGTGGGCCAATAGAAACCAGCCCTGAACGCCTTCCCGACCAATGTGCGTGAGGCGGCATGAATTCCACAGATTCCAGCGTGTATCTCTTTTAGCAAACTCTGCCCTGACGAGGTACTTAGGCATTTTAGCAAAACTCCTGAGGCAGCCCGCTTGTATAACTCATTATTGATCAGAGTATAGCTGGAGGACCGTCTTGCTATTCGCTCGGCCTCTGCTTTATCCTTTGGAATTTCTTCGTTCAGGATGTACTTGATGATAGGGGCTCTCTAATCAGTCGGCGCATCCAGAGTTAAGATATGCCGGTCGGGAGGCATGCTCAGCTCGTCTAGCTGAACGGAAGGATGATGAAGCTCTTGGACAAATATGCCAGAGGGTACCTTGGTGTGTGACGAGCCAAGCTTGGACAGAATGTCGGCATCCACATTGCGATCCCGATCCACATGAATGTACTCGATGCCCTGAAATCTGCCTTCCAGTTTACGAACTGCCTCGCAGTATTTGTCCATGCTTTCTGTGGAGCGATCCCACTCCTTGTTGACTTGATTAATGACCACCAAGGAATCGCTGTAGGCCATTAAACGCTGAATCCCGAGTGATATGGCAATGCGCAAGCCATGGAGGAGGGCCTCATATTCAGCTGCGTTGTTGGAAACCGGGAAGAGAATCTGCAATACATACTTGAGTTTTTCCCTACTAGCGAGGTGAAGACGACGCCAGCGCCAGCCCCTTCCAACTTCAACGAGCTGTCGAAATACATCTTCCAAACTTCCATGACTTCTGGCTTCTCAGGCACTTGGTGCTCAGTCCACTCGGAGACGAAATCGACTAGTGCTTGAGTCTTGATTGCAGTACGAGGACGGAATTCGATGTCATGAGCCCCCAGCTCGTAAGCCCACTTGGCGATATGCCCTGTGGCCTCTCGATTACATAAGACCTCTCCGATTGGGAACTCCGTAACCACTATGATTTTATGTTCCTCAAAGTAATGGTGCAGTTTGCGCGCGGTAATGAGAACTGCGTATAGTAACTTCTGTACTTGAGGATACCTGATTTTGGAGGGGCTGAGGACCTCGCTGATGAAGTAGACCGGGTGTTGCCTGGGTACCATGTGCTGTCCATCTGGTTGCTCGACCACCAATGCGGTACTGACCACATGAGTCATACAGGAGATGTAGAGGAGCAAATCTTCTGCCGGTGAGTCAGCAGTAGCACGATTAGGAGACTTGAGTATGGGAGGTGACGTGAGGAACTTTTTCAAAGCGTCCAATGCTTCCTGAGCCTCTGTAGTCCACTAAAATCTGTCTACCTTTTTGAGGAGCTTGTAGAAGGGCATGCCACGCTCCCCGAGCCGGGATATGAATCGACTCAAGGCTGCCATGCACCCAGTCAGCCTCTGAGCACTTTCTGCGATCTGGGAGGATGCATGCGCAGAATAGCCTTGATCTTCTAGGGGTTGGCTTTGATTCCTCGGTTGCTGACAACAAAACCGAGGAACTGACCTGCGGGGACGCCGAAAACGCACTTGGTGGGGTTGAGCTTCCACCAGAATTTCCTCAGGTTGTCAAACATACGGTGCAGATCGTCGATGAAATCCTCTTCGTTCTTGGTCTTGATTACAACATCGTCAATGTAAGCCTCAACGCGCTCTCCCTAGTGATCAGCAAGACAAGTTTGAATCGCCCTTTGGTACGTTGCTCCTTCGTTCTTGAACCCGAAAGGCATTGAGGTATAACAGTAGGCACCGAAAGGCGTGATGAACGCTGTTTTCTCCTCATCTTCGGCTGCTAGGCTAATCTGATGATAGCCCGAGTAACAATCGAGGAAGGAGAGTAAAGCGCATCAGGCTGTAGAGTCAACGACCTGGTCAATGCGAGGCAACCCGAACAGGTCTTTAGGGCAGTGCTTATTGAGATCGGTATAATCAACACACATCCGCCAGTCCTTTTTATTCTTCTTGAGGATGAGTACAGGATTTGCAAGCCACTCGGGATGCATGACCTCTCTAATAACACCGGCAGCCTTCAGCCGAGTTAACTCTGCTCTAATGGCCTCTCGCTTTTCTGGAGTAAATCGCTGCAGCCTCTGTTTGATAGGTTTGGCATTGGGGAACACTTTGAGTTGGTGCTCGGCCAATTCCCTCGTGACCCTAGGCATATCTAATGGCTTCCATGCAAATATGTCGCGGTTGGCCCTCAGGAACTGGACGAGCGCGTCTTCCTATTTTGGAGGAAGGAGAGCGTTGATGGCGGTAGTCTTGGTCGCATCCGAGGGGTCGAGAGTTATCTCTTTTGTCGGGACGGCTGGTTGAATTGCTGCGCTAGAGGCCGCCTCTTGAGTCAGAATCTGGAGGTCTTCCTGCAACATGCCGGCTTCGTCTGCCTTGAACTTCTTCTGTGCCGCCATATGATTCTGCTCGAGGGCAATTTGCATGGCGTCTTGTACGCACTCCGAGGCTCCCTTGAAGTCGGCGCGTATGGAGAGAGTACAACTTGGGGCTGGCATCTTGAGGATGAGGTATGGATAATGCGGGACAGCCATGAACTTGGCTAGCCCTAGACGCCCGATGATGGCGTTGGAGATGCAGTTGAAGGTTGGGACTTCAAATCTCAACGTCTTGATGCGAAAGTTCTCTGCCGTGCCAAAAGCGATCGGCAGATAGATGTGTCCGAGCGGGTATTCGCCTACGCCCGGGACAATCCCGAAGAATGGGGTATCCGATCTCTTGAGATCGCTAAGCGGGATCCCCATCTCACGCAGAGCCCTGGGGAACACCACGTTGATGCTGGCCCCTCTGTCGATCAGGACCTTCTTAAGTCAGGTGTCGCCGACTATGGGGGCTACCAGCAGTGGGTACTTGCCCGGCTTATCGAAGTTGAGCCACTGATCTGCCCGACTGAACGAGATCGGCTCGTGGGACCAATCGTATGGCTGCGGCGGCTCCGAGGTGGCCGCGTTCATCCGCCGATCCTCCAACTTCTGCTGGCGCTTGCTCGGGTACGCTCCGTGCCCTCCTAGGATAATGTTGACCTCCTTGTTGACGTAGGGGAAGTGTTGATTACTGCCTCCAGCCGACCTCTGCAGCGGCTGGTTCCATGGTGGAGGAGGCAACGGAGGAGCTTGCACCGTCGGGAACTGGCCCCGGTTCAGCATGGCTCTGAAGTCGAGGCAATGTCTAAGAGTATGGCGCATATCCTTATGCGCTGGGCATGGCTCATCGAGGAGTTGATCAAGGGTTCAAGCCTGGGCTGGAGGTGGGCCGCGTGGTCGTACCGGAGCTGGAGCCGTGGCTCGGACCTCTTCCTGAGGCCTCTTGTCCCAGTGTCGATCTTGCCGCGGGGGTTCTTCATGCCTCTCCTGCTTGCCCTTGCCCCGGTCGTCTTGCCGGGGGCAAACGAGATCGCGCGCTCATTCGTCCGCTGTGATGTAGCGATCCGCTTCCTAGAAGAGACGCTCTGAGGTGGTGGGCGCCCTCTCCAGTATGTGCTTGACGAAAACCTGGTCGTTGGAGCTCTGGAGGAAGTCGTCAATCACTGTATCTTCAGATACGTTGGGGATGCGGTTTCTGAGAGCCTGGAACCGCTTGTGGTATGATCGCAGGCTCTCCGAATCCTTGCGCCTGATGGTTTTGAGGTCCCACTGTTGCACCGGCTTGTCAGAGAGTGACTGGAAGTTGGCGATGAACAGGTGTCGGAAGTCGCCCCAGTCCTCAATGCTGCCACGCCTGAGGTGGCGAAGCCATTGAAGCGCGTCCTGCCCCAACTTGATTGGGACATAGGCCGTCATGAGATCCTCCGAGGCATTGGCCGCTCAGGCCGCGGTAGTGTACACGGCTAGCCAGTTCCGCGGATCCATCTTCGTCTCAAAATTTTCAATGTTTCAGATTTTTGAAGTTGGGAGGTCACTCGACATCTTGAATTCTCCGGCCGAAGGCTGCTATAGCAGCTTCTGCGGTGCCAGCCGGGTTGCCGCGGTCCTCCTCGAGACGGCGAGGCGGGGACTGAGGTCAATGATCCCGCTCAGATCTGACTCGGGGGGCGGAGCTGTTCACGGAGACAGTCCCCGAGTGACACCTGGCGGTTGGAGCACGCTGCGGGGGGCTGTACTCTCGGTCGTAGTTCGCGCGCCGGTCCATCTCGAGCTGATGCCTCTGAGCACGAGATTGCTCAATGCTGTGACGTGCGTCGCGGTTGACGTTGATGACCTGACGGGCGTCGGCAACCTTTTGCTACCTGGGTACGAGGTGATCTGCTGCCCGGGAGAGAATGGTCTTGATGGCCACCCCATCTTCGTTGTTGGGGATGAGTTCGCAGAGTTTGACTAACGTCCCTCCTGCTTGACTCGGAGTCTCCATGACTCCCTCGAATTCCTTCAGGAGATTGCGTGCGGGAAGCGCTGCTGTGCGTTGTCGCCTGGCTTGAGCAGCCTGCCAATCGTGCCGCCGCTGCCGCATCTGGTTCCTGCATCAGCGGCTCTGTACTTCCTGCTCATTCTCGCTCGCCCGAGTTACCTCGTCTATCGAGACAGGCAGCGTAGGATCCTTGTTCCCCAGGATGTGGCGGCGCCGGATGTTATGGTTGCGGTTCGCCCTCTCCCTCTTATGACGATCTTGTGAGGTTTCGGCGAGGACGGGTTGCTCATCATCCGAGACCACCTCGTCGATTTCGTTCCCCGCGCCGCTGATCACAAAGATCTCAAGTAAGCAGAGAGTGCAGCTAGAAAACGATCCCTGGGGCCTGCAAGTGGTCGTGGCTGTCAGTCCCACGCTGGCGTCCGAGGCAGGGACCGTGGACGCCGTGGTCGCTGTGGTAGTTGCAACGTGTTCAGAGACCGTAGGAGTATCGATGCTGTAGATCTTATGAGGGCAGCCCAAGTTACGAGTCCTCGTAGTGTTCATCGGGCTATGGTGAGCCTCGCCAGTCGGCGAGATGCTCCGGCGAACAGATCTTTCCGTTGGCGTGGGATCGATGACGAGTCATGGGCGACGACCCACCGGCGTCGCGTCGAGCCCACCGTACATGCGATCGTCCGAAAGAGGCACAGACTGTCTTGAGCTGGGCACCCCCCCACGCACCCTTGTCGTTGTTGAGGGGAGCCGAGGCATGGGAGAGAAGCCCCTGTACATGGCAGCAGAGTTGCGGAGACCGAACGGGATGGAGGGAACGGCGGGCTCCACCCGAGTCTTCTTTCGACCGTGGGCGGGCGATGCCGGCCAGGCTCGCTTCAGTGCCGGCGGAGGTGGTGGAACCTGCAGCGGATGTGGGACCCAGAATGAGTATCAACTGCGACTCACCCCGGGCTCTATGGAGTGCTGCCTGAGGCGCGAGCCCGCTGCAGACCTCGTGAGGGGTTCCCTGAGGAACCTGGTCTCGGCCCCCGACAGATCCGAGTCCAGATTTGAGTCGGAGAAGTCGAGAGCGTCGTGCGATGAGTCGGGGCCGAGGTGGTGGTCGTTGCAGGTTCCACCCGGGCTAGCGTGGTCGGTGTAGATCCAACCCTGAAGGAAACCCTGCGGTTAGCTCGCGCTCCCGAGTCATGGTGACCACAAGGAGCCCGATCTGACTCAGCACGACGGGGAACCGGATTTTGGCCAGGGGCGAGCGCCTTGCGCCGATGTGCTGGAGCTTGGCGCGGAGTTGGTGGACGTTGATGAGGCGCTAGTCCCTGGAGATGATCCGATGGTCCAGGCCGCTCTGGAGCGGTTGATGGTTCCACGACGATGCGTGGCCGCATCGGCGTACTGCAAAGCTGGTGAAGGTCGCCGCTCCGATCGGCGATGAAGGTGATTGATCCGAACTGGATCATGTCACCTGGAGTGAAGCCGTTGACAAGACGATTGGCCATGGAGCTAGCTGATGCTGATTTCACTGCCCCCTACTTGGCGCGCCAACTGTCGGTGTTTGATATCGGCAATGTACCACGGGGTGTGTCTCGTGATGCTTTTGGGGTGGCGAGATCGGCGTAGCTAGATGGTTTGCGTAGAGATGCAATAAGACACGAGGGTTTATACAGGTTCGGGCCGCAATAAGCGTAACACCCTACGTCCTGTTTGGGGCGAGTTGTATTGATCTGAGTTCTCGAGGTTACAGTGAGGGTCTCGAGGTTTTGGTGGCTGGTGTGCGATGAGATGATAGATGATCTACGTAGGGGTCCCTCACCCGCCTTATATAATCCGGCCAGGCTTGGGTTACAAGTCGAGTTCTATATACGAGTCCTACTCTATTTGGAAACCTAAAAGAGTATACGGAATCCACGATTACATGTTTCCTTCCTTGAGTCCCGCTGCTCTTGTAATACAGAGTCCGAACCAATTTCCTTGCGTCTTCCCGAATTATGGCGCCCTTGACTTGGTCTTCAAGCTCGCCATCCATTCTCGGGCCCACGAGACCAGTCGGCAACCAGAGAAGGGCCTGCTGTCTCTACCGGGCTCTCCAACGGCCCATGTACTGAATCCGCGTTGTGAGGGCCCAGGGGATATCTATCCCCCACAGTGCCATGCTGAGTCAGATCGGGCTCCCTGTGGTCATCATGGCTCGGGAGTGCGAGCCATCCGTAGGGTCTCCTTTAGCGTTGGATCTACATCGACCACGCCAACCCGAGCAGAACCTGTGATGACCACCGCTTCGGCCCCGACCCATCACACGGCGCTCTCAACCTCCCCGACTCAAATCTGGACTTGGATTAGTTGGGTATCAAGATCAGGTTCCTCAGGGAACCCCTCACAAGATCCGCGACGGACCCACGTTTCAGGTAGTGCTCCACAGGGCTCGAGGCGAGTTCCTGTTGATACTCGTTCCTGGGTCCCACGTCCGCTACGGGTCCCAACAACCTCCGCCGGCATCAAAGCGAGTCCGGCCAACCTCGCCTGCCCAAGGCCGAAAGAAGACTTGAGTGGAACTCGTCGTTCCCTCCGTCTCGTTCGGTCTCCGCAACTCTGCTACCACATACCAGGGGCTTATCGCCCGTGCCTCGGTTCCCCTCAACAACGATGAGGGTGCACGGGGGGCACCCCACTCAAGCCAGTTTGTGCCTCTTCTGGACGATCGCATCTACGATGGGCTCGACGCTCCACCGACGGATCGTCGCCTCCGACTCATCATCGATTCTCCCCGGGTAGGAAGATCCGTTCGCTGGAACGCCTCGCCGACTGGCGGGGCTCGTTGTTATCCGGTGAACACCGAGAGGACTTGCGATGCGGGGCGCCCTCATATGATCTAGAGCATCGATACTCCTACGGTCTCTGAACATGTCGCGACAGCCGCGACGACCACGGCATCTACGGTCCCTGCCTCGAAACGCTAGCATGGGGGTGGCGGCCACGACCACCAGCAGATCCGAGGGATTGTTTCCCAGCTGCACCCTTTGCTTCCTTGAGCTCCTCATGATCAGCGGTGCGCCGAACGAGATCGACGAAATGGTCTCAAATGATGAGCAACCCGTGCTCGCCGAAACCTCGCAATATCGCCACAGGAGGGAGAGGGCGAACCGCATCCGTAACATCTGACGCCACCACATACTGGGCAACAAGGATCCCACGCTGCCCGTCTCGATAGACAAGGTAACTCGGGAGAGCGAGGATGAGCAGGAAGTGTAGAGCCACCGACGCAGGAACTAGACGCGACAGCGGCGTCGCAACTGGCAGACTGCTCAAGCCAGGCGATAGCGGTGGGCGGCGCTCCCTGGACGCAATCTTCTGAAGGAGTTCGAGGGAGTCATGAAGACCCCGAGTCAAGCAGGAGGGGCGCTGGTCAAGCTCTGCGAGCTCCTCCCCAACAATGAAGATGGGGTGGCCATCAGGACCGTTCTCGCTCGGGTAGCGGACCACTTTGTGCCCAGGCAGCAAGAGGTCGCCGACGCACGACAGTCATCAATGGCAACCGTGATGCCCGCCACAGCATCGAGCAGTCGCGCGCTCACAGACACCAGCTCGAGATAGACCGGCGCGCGAACTACGACCGAGACTACGGTCCCCCACAGCGTGCTCTAGTCACCAGGGGTCACTCGGGAGCTGTCTCTGTGAACAGCTCTGCCCCCCAAGTTAGATTTGAGCGGGATTGTTGACCTCAGTCCCCGCCTCGTCGCCCGGTGGAAGACCGAAGTAACCTAGCTGGCACCACCGAAGCTGCTATAGCAGCCTTCGGCCGGAGGATTCAAGATGTTGAGTGGCCGCCCAATTTCAAAATCTCAAACATTGAAAAGTTTGAGACGAAGATGGATCCGCGGAACTGGCTGGCAGTGTACACTACCGTGGCCTGAGCGGCCAATGCCTCGGAAGATCTCATGACGGCCTGTGTCCCAATCAAGTTGGGGCAGGACACGCTTCAATGGCTTCGTCACCTCAGGCGGGGCAGCATTGAGGATTGGGGCGACTTTCGCCGCCTATTCATCGCTAACTTCCAATCACTCTCCGACAAACTGGCACAATGGTGGGACCTCAAAACCATCAGGCGCAAGGATTCGGAAAGCCTGCGATCGTATCTTAAGCGGTTCCAAGCTCTCGGAAACCGCATCCCCGACGTATCTAAGGATACGGTGATTGACGACTTCCTCTAGGGCTCCAACGACTAGCTCTTCATCAAGGACATACTGGAAAGGGCACCCACTACCTCAGAGCGTCTCTTCCAGGAAGCAGACCGCTACATCATGGTGGACGAACGAGCTCGCGACCTTGTTCGCCCCCGGCAAGACGACTGGGGCAAGGGCAAGTAGGAAAGACATGAAGAGCCCTCATGGCAAGTTCATCACTGGGACAAGAGGCCTCGGGAAGAGGTCCGAGCCATGGCTCCAGCTCCAGTACAACCACGCGTCCCACCTCCTACCTAGGCTCAAACTCTTGATCAACTCCTCGACGAGCCATGCCCTGCTCATAAGGATATGCGCCATACTCTTAGGAACTGCCAAGACTTCAAAGCCATGCTGACGCGCGGCCAGTTCCCGATGGCGCAAGCTGCTCCGCCGCCTCCTCCACCACGGAACCAGCCGCCACAACGGCCGACTGGAGGCAGTAATCAACGCTTCCCCGACGTCAACAAGGAGGTCAACTTCATCCTAGGAGGGCACGGAGCGTACGTGAGCAAGCGTCAGCAGAAGCTGGAGGATCGGTGGATCTATGCGGCCACCTCAGAGCCACCGCAACCATACGATTGGTCCCACGAGCCAATCTCGTTTAGTCGGGCAGATCAATGGCTCAACTTCGATGAGCCAGGCAAGTACCCGTTGCTCCCCATAGTCGAAGACACCTGACTCAAGAAGGTCTTGATCGACGGCGGGGCTAGCATCAACGTGGTGTTCCCTAGGGCTCTACAAGAGATGGGGATCCCGCTCAACGAACTCAAGAAGTCAGATACTCCGTTCTTCGGAATTGTTCCGGGCGCAGGCGAATACCCGCTCGGACACATCTATTTGCCGGTCGCTTTTGGCACGGCAAAGAACTTTCGCATTGAGACGTTGCGATTTGAAGTCCCGACCTTCAATTGCGTCTACAACACCATCATCGGGCGTCCCGGGCTAGCCAAGTTCATGGCTATCCCACATTACCCATACCTCGTCCTCAAGATGCTAGCCCTAGGTGGTACTCTCTCCATACGCGCCGACTTCAAGGGAGCCTCGGAGTGCGTGCAAGAGGCCATGCAAATGGCCCTTGAGCATAATCACATGGCGATTCAGAAGAAGCTCAAGGCGAATGAAGCTGGCATATAGGAAGACCTCCAGATCCTGACCCAAGAGGCGGCCTCAAGCGCAGCAATTCAACCAGCCGTCCCGACAAAAGAGATAAGTCTCGACCCATCGGACGCGACCAAGACGACCGCCATCAATGCTCTTCTTCCTTCCAAATAGGAAGACGCGCTCGTCCAGTTCCTGAAGGCCAACCGTGACATGTTTGCATGGAAGCCATCGGATATCCCTGGGGTCCAGAGGGAACTGGCCGAGCACCAACTCAAGGTGTTCCCCAATGCCAAACCCATCAAGCAGAGGCTGCTGCAATTCACTCCAGAAAAGCGAGAGGCCATTAGGGCAGAGTTAACCTGGCTGAAGGCTGCAGGTTTTATTAGAGAGGTCATGCATCTCGAGTGGCTGGCAAATCCTGTACTCATTCTCAAGAAAAGTAAAAAGGACTGGCGGATGTGTGTTGATTATACTGATCTCAATAAGCACTGCCCTAAGGACCCATTTGGGTTGCCTCGCATCGACCAGGTCATTGACTCTACGGCCGGCTGTGCTTTGCTCTCCTTCCTCGATTGTTACTCAGGCTATCATCAGATCAGCCTAGCAACCGAAGATCAGGAGAAAACAGCGTTCATCACACCCTTCGGTGCCTATTATTATACCTCAATGTCTTTCGGGTTGAAGAACGTGGGAGCTACGTACCGAAGAGCAATCCAAACTTGCCTCGCCGATCACTAGGGCGAACGTGTTGAGGCTTACGTTGATGATGTCGTAATCAAGACCAAGAACGAAGAAGATTTCATTGATGATCTGCGCCAGGTGTTTGACAGCATGAGGAAATTCCGGTGGAAGCTCAACCCCACCAAGTGCGTCTTCGGCGTTCCTGTAGGTCAGCTACTCGGTTTTGTCATCAGCAACAGAGGAATCGAAGCCAACCCCGAGAAGATCAAAGCCATTCTGCGCATGCAACCCCCCAGAATACAGAAAGATGCTCAGAGGCTAACTGGGTGTATGGCAGCCTTGAGCCGATTCATATCACGGCTTGGTGAACGTGGCCTGCCCTTCTACAAGCTCCTAAAAAAGGTCGATAGGTCTGATGGCCCTTTGCCTGCTGGGGTTTGGATATGGTTGGGCCTTTCAAGAAAGCTCAAGGTGGATACACTCATGTGCTGGTTGCTGTCGACAAGTTCACTAAATGGATCGAGTTCAAGCCCATCGCGTCGTTAACATCTGCTAAAGCAGTGGAGTTTATCCAAGACATCATCTTTCGCTTTGGGATCATGAATTCCATTATCACAGATTTGGGGTCCAACTTCACAGGCTCTGAATTCTTCGATTTCTGTGAGCAAAGATCCATCCGTGTCAAGTATGTCTCGGTGGCTTACCGCAGAGCTAATGGGCAGGTCGAGCGGGCCAACGGCATGATACTGGATGCACTCAAGAAAAAGAACTTTGATAAGAACAAGAAGCTGGCCGGGAAGTGGATACGCGAACTGCCGTATGTGGTCTGGAGTCTTCGAACACAACCCAGTAAAGCCCTCGCAGGGAACACGCCCTTGTTCATCGTATATGGATCAGAGGCAGTCTTGCCTGCTGACCTACAGTTTGGAGCCCCACATCTGGTTTTTAACAGCATTGCTAAAGCTGGAGCAACCTGACTCCAGGAGATCGACCTACTCGAGGAGGAGCGTCTCAACTCCGTTATTCAGTCGGCTCGATATCAGCAGACTTTACGTCGTTATCATGATCGATATACGAGGCCTCGTTCCTTCTCAATCGGGGACCTGGTATTACGCAGGGTGCTCAAGACTGCGGGACAGCATAAGTTATCTCCTCCTTGGGAAGGCCCATACATCGTGACAGAAGTTACTCGTCCAGGATCATATCGTCTATCTCAAATGGATAGGACACCAGTTGGGAATGTGGTGGAACCGCCCTACTTATTTTAGACTAAGCACACCAGCCACCTTTGGCTCGCAGTGCACCTAGGCTAGACTAAACCCGGTAGTCCGTCGAGCTACCCAAAGGGCACTCGATTTAACCATCGCCCGAGGATACCGACATCACACACATTCAGCCCTTGAAAGAGCCACAACAGTTACATCATCACAGGCAGCGGAAGTAGAGAATAGTTAGACTTATTATACAAACCGAAGATAAATAATCAAATACATGTTCAATTATAGCGGAAGCGATTTCAAAATATACATATATAGCGGAAACATTTTCAAATCATCTCGCAGCGGAAACAACTCAAATAGTCTTCATGTAGAGATACACAAGGTGAGTAGCACCGAGCCCACCGGTTCTACCCTCCTTCAAGCGATTTGTCCAACAGTCATCGGTACCTGTAAGCCAAAAGTGGGGGCAAACCCTGAGTACTAATTACTCAGTAGGACTTAATGGAAGGGTTTACGGCTGACGCAAAGCTTGCTTACTAACATTTGATCCTTAGTCATTGATTTTAGCAATGAGATATTGACATAAAGTAACATTTCCTCAATTGCATATACCATCATAACCATAATAACTTCCAGAAAAGTAAGCATACAAATACAAGCATGTAGTATTTGAAAACATGAATAATAATGTAACATGTTCAGATAGTTACTACGTTGCCCATGTGCGATATCTGGCATTCTCACACCTGGTGACCATCAGCGATTCGAATCGATTTGTTAAATTCCTGGGAATAACTAGAAGTACCAGGATGGCATATGCTTACTAACCCCCGACGTTCCCACATATGCTTCCCCCATCTCCACTTGTCCCATCCCAAGTTCGATTCAATCCTTCTGTTGTTCCCAGGTTGTGCCGCCTTAGGAGCGATACCACGGTCGCATCGGGTCAACCCTCCCTCGACTACAAGCTCCCCAAGGTGTCACAATAGGAGTTTGTCTCTGTTCCTCAACTGGCACAAGTAAGACTTTCACCGGTCCATTATCCCGGATAAGCACTCTAGCAATGTTATGCCGATCAGCAGGCGAACAGTGAACGGGCCTTATGTGACTCGGGCGGAGTCCATTGCACAATACCATAATCAACCAGTAACTCATAAAATCTCCGCCCAGTTTCCATTTAAAACATAAGCATAATGATTTCCGTAATAGTAAGATTTTTTGTGATTGAAATCAGCTACGCGACAAGTGACTCCATTCACTCGTGTCTACTCGCACCTAGCATTACTAGGCACTCGTTCTACGAACTCTATGTATAGGTGCTAGGGCCAGGGCAGCCTAGGATTCTAATGCAATTGGTTTCAAATCACTCCTAATGCACATGCGTAATCATCAATCATAATCATATTAGCTGGGAAGAGCATGGTCCTGCCAACCTTTGATTGTACTTATGAAAACCAACAAACTAATCTACGTTAGTTTGCCGGGTTGTGGGGCTTTGCCCCAGGCAACCCCTTGAAACAGGGACGGATTTAATCAGCGACCCTTCGTCTTCTTGCTCTTGGTGCAATTCGTTGTTCAGCTTCTCGATCAACAGTGGCTCCTGTGTTGGTCCTTCTTTCGCGGAATCTAATTGCATGGTTTAATATGCAAGTGAGTGCAAGAGAATGCTAATACATGCATATGGTACAAGTCATAAGTATGACATGGTGCGACCATGAGTGCAACGAATGCAAATGTATGCATGAGGTGCAAGTGAATATAATGCATAGTCATGTAGCTTGTGATCAAATGACGCAAGTATACTTAATCCAGACACACCCCGTAATGAGAAAACTTCACGACTTTACTAAGAAATCGTACAAATCATCACTAAGAAATCATACAAACCATCACTAAAAGCTAGTTCAACCCATCATGCATAAGCGTAGGTGACATGTACTTTACCACTTTTTATCACTGAAGTTATCATGAACTACTGTCTTATATGTTGTCTTATATGTGTACATAGTCCATATCAAATGCAAAGAAAGTGTCTCTCCAAAAACATCTCCATTGATAACCCTTGGAATCACAAGATGTACTTGACGGCGTGCAACAAGTAACTTTATATGTGCACAAAAATGTTGTCACTTACAGTTAAACATATACACACAAATTAATGGACACCCTACCTTTACGAATAAAATGCACTCAGGAGTTTAGGTAGTTAGACAACTCAATTTGATCTCAAGCTTTTATCGCGTGCAGAAACCTACTACGTAATGCTACTGCCAAAATTTCAGCTACAAACAAGTTATAATTAATTTATTAAAATTTTAGCAAGTTTTCAGCCCTATGGCTTGTCAGAATTTTAATAATTTACAGGAGTAAGTTCTGGACTTAAAATTTCTGTAGCAAGCATTTCATTGCATGAATATCATGTACAAAAAAAAAGCAAGCACAAAATCCATAGTTTGATAGGACATCTATTTTCCATATATTTATCTTATGCAAATTAAGATGTGCTTACAAACAGTGTTAATAAACTCTACAAAATTATTTTCTGGACTCCCTATCATACTGGAGCATACCAGATTTTTCATAGAATTATCTTTGCACCCTAAATTCACTTTTTTCCAATTATCAAGTCTAGCAAGTAGTATTTTGTCAATTTCAAAACAGCAGCTTAAACCAATATGCACAACCTCATACTTTACTAGTGAGCTATCCATAATATATAGAGTACATGAAAAATACCCGATGTCACATTTGAGCACATTTTATGTAGCCTTCATTTTCCAAGTTAATTAAATACACAGAATACATGCATAAGGGCAAAACAGTAATTAAAAAGCCAATGCTAGAGCTACCTAAAATCACACAGTGCCTAGATGCCATAACAAAGCTACTATCCAAGTTTTATAATTTTAGGAGTTCATTTGGTCCATTTTTACCATTTATTAACCCTCACATGCATGCAACTTAAACAAGGGCAAAACAGACTTTTCACACATCCATATCATGCCTATCCTGTAGATCTACTCACAAGGAGTTCATCTGAGTTTGTCCATTTTGGATTTTTATTTGAATTGTTATGATTTTTCAAAGTTCGAAACTGAAAATATGCACATTAACTCTAGATCTAGGACGTAGACGGAATTATCCATAACCTCCAGGGGCTAGACCAGAAGATTAGCGAGGCACAGCGCACAGCGCTTGGATTTGAATGGAAAATACCGAAACGACGAGGACCTAAATGCAAACACGCGGGCCTCCTTCAACCTCCCGCCAGGGGTGACCGGCGGCGTCGCGCGCGGGAACTCGCCGCGCGGGGCCCGAGGGCTCGCCGGCGGGGGTCGAGGAGAGGGAGAAGGAGTCGGGGAACCTCACCCACTACCTTGATTCGGCGGAAGCGCGTCGAGGAGTGCCGGCGACGTAAGTGGAAGTCCGCCGTGGTGGTGGGGCTCGTCGATAGGGTCTCGCCGGCCTAGGGCTCGGGTTTCAGTGGAGGGGAGGATGGGGAGTGCCGGCGTGGGGGTGTGGAGGAGCGGAGACGAGCTTGACGGCGGGCCCGAGCTCGACCCCGAGCTTCGTGGCTAGGGCGGTTTGGCGGCAAAATGCGCGGCGGTGGAGCGGTCGCGGTGGCCTAGACCTAGGTGAATCGGTGGAGGGGAGGCCGGGGAAGAGCGGCGTGGTGGTGTAGGGGCTTGGAAACGGCCGGAGCGACGGGCGCGGGGTCGGCCGAGCGTGCGGCAATGGCGGCGGCCGGTGGAGAAAACAGAGGAGTAAAGGGGTTCGGTGAGGACCGAGTGGGAGAGGGAGAGAGCGGAGGGAGTGAGCAGAGGGGAGGGCTCGGCTTCCTCTTGAAGCCAGGCGGGGCAGGGCGCCGCGGCCTCGGCCGGCCGCCGGCAGGCGCCGGGCACCACGTGGAGGCGACGAGTAGGGGAGGAGAACGGTGGCGCGTGGGTGAATGCGGTCTACGGACCCTGTGAGACTGACCAGTGGGACCGGCAGAGAGGATGAAAGGAACGGTCCAATGGACTGGGTGCATGGAAGGCGTGCGGGGGTGGGACCCACCGGTCTGAGTTTCCAATCCCGCGGGCGGGAAACCGACGGCGGTCTGGCGTGTGGGGCCCGCTGGTCATAGAGACAGAAGGAAAAGGGAAATTCCCAAAATTGAAAAACCCATGTTGACTGCAGGAACCCTTGTTTGTATTTCGCGTTTTTGAACAAGCTAGAGGCCAAGTTTGAAGATATCCCAATTGGATGAAATGTTCTAAATTTGTTTCTCTACATTTCCATTATAAACTTGTATACCATGTTATATTCAAAAATCTGGTGTAAATTTGAATTTAAGCTGCTGACCAAGGTTTGACCAACAGAACCCATAACATTAGAAATTCTAAAAGTCCATTTTCTCATCACATTCATGTGATGCCCCTAGCATCTCGGAAGCCTTAACACACAGTTAGAGGCTAGCTAATAATGAATAAAGGCTTAATCAAGGTTAGAGAGTAATGAGAAAGATGTGGAAAAGTCACTAAGTCAAAAATTTTCTATACAAGATACAAGACCACACATTTCGTGGTTGGATAAGTCAACACTCACATGCTTTTGAGCACACCCCCAAATACAAAACCTCGGATAAGAAAGTAACCCTAGACTTTTCTGTGGGACCATGTTCAAAAATCTAAAGAGAAGAGGTTTAAAAGATCAAACCAAATCCCACTAACGTTTCTTCCGAGGGTAGCGAGTGTGATCAAGACTATACTTGAGCCCTAATAAAACTTTCAAATTCATTAAGTGCCTGAGCTCAACTCCATTGTCAAAATTGTTGTACATGTTACGGACTACCCTTTTGTTACACTGAACATGGTTTAAAGATGTCTTTATCCTATTTTAAACTTCACCACAACTCTCTTGGAATTAACCAAAATCAGCCCACACAGAAATTTCCCAAGTCTGAATTTTCAGCTCATCCCAAACTTAAATCTGAAATTACTTTTGACTTCACTATACAACTTCAAAATCTTCCTTTCTATGAAGTGAAATTAAACTTATCACCTTTCAAATGCAACAGACCTTGAAGTGATTGGACTCCATTTTACTTCAAAAGTTGGAAACAAGAAAGTCTCTACACAAAGTGAAATTTCTATTTTACCAAACCTTGGAACACATTTGTATCTATAGTTCAAAATCTGTTGGGATTCAGAGCAAAGTTATATTACCAAACTTATAGATCACTTACTGGTGAACAACTTTGGTAATTAGATCTTGATAATATCTTGAGGCTTAAATCGGGTTTAGTGTCATTTTCTACCTGCACAGAAAACCAGTTCAAACCAGACCTGTTTGGAAATTTCAAATTTTCTCTAAACTACAGCCACTTTCATGCAAGACTCTAATTGGATGGGTTGTAGCTCAAGAAATTCTAAGAAACTTTACCAAATGGCACTTTGGGTGAAAATGGGTATATGTAGGACTTTTGAAATTTCTAAGCAAAAAAGGTCTCCTGTCCAAATTTAAGGCTGTTAGTTAAATTCGAATTTAAATCATATTTCCACTCTTGATTTGGCATCAGGTCTTTTGACAAAGTTATAGAGATCAAAAGGTAGGATACTTCTTCCAATTGGACCTTTTCCAGATTCTCCTTTTAAGTTGGTCATATAAGCGATTTTCTGATGGGAAGAAAACCAAATGAGGGTGTTTCTTATTTTCTCCATTGCCTTTTGGTCACTAACGGGTTGACCCATCGATCCGGGACGACTGGTGTGGCCCAGGCCAGGGCCTCCACGCGGCCGCGGCGTACGGGCTGTGGCGCGCAGCGCCTGGGACGCCGTCCCGATGACCGCGGCTTCACCTGGATGGGTTCCCGGCCTCCTGCGCTTAGCCCCGCTCACTCTCCCTGTCCCTGCTCTTCCTCCCCGAGCTCAAGCGCGCCAGTCGCCATGGCTGCCATGGGCGACCCGAGCTCCAAGCTCAAGCTCCCGTGGCTGCTACAGCCATTCCCATGCCTCCAAAACGCCACTATCGGCTTCGCCTTCACCCCGCGCATCCGGAGAGCCAAACCGCGTCGCCGTTCCATTTCCCATTCGCCGAGTCGAGGCGTGCCCCGAGAGCACCCCGCCATGGCCACCATGGTGAGCCACGGCGAGCTCATGCACTGGCTGCCTTGGTCCCTCTCCCTCCGCGACACCGCGTGTCCCGCGCTCGCCTCAAGCCCCTCCATCAAATCCCCACGTCTTTGTCCCTAGCCCCTGCCTCCACCACCCTCTCCCACGCGCATCGGCCCCGCGAACACCATGGCGACTGGGACCTCACCGTGGACAGCACCATACGGGCCGTCCCTGTGCCTTCAACCCACTCTTCTGAACTCCCCTTGTCACCACGCAGCTCGCGCCCCCATCCGGGGCCTCTGCCCTCACCCGTGCGACGAGATCGAGCCAGAGCCGTCTCGCGCCGCCGCGCCATGGGCTCTCCGGTTCACCTCCTCGTGCGCCTCGTCCGAGCGACCTCCACCGCTGCCGTCACCTCCAGGTAGTAGCCCGTGGATGGGAGTACCTCCCCGCACCCTCTCGGCTCAAGATGGCGCCTCCACACGCCGGCACAGCCCCACCATGTCCGGCCACCGCGCGCGCCGTCCGCCCTACCTGAGGAAGAAGAAGAAGAGGGGGTTTTCTGATTTAACCCCTGCCTTTTTGTGATTTCATGTGTTCGTTTCATGCACAGTGATATGAGTCTGGTGATTCTTGCAAGCTAACCCCTGGAAACTATGGTTAATTACGTTCTAGTCCTCAGATCTAATGTTTTCTATTTAAATGCGTTTATTTGAGCTGTGAACTTTGGAAATCGTGTAAAATCACAGAAAAATCCAAAATAGACAAACTCAGTTGCATTAGACTCCTCTTGAATAGATCTATTGAAGGGAGGTGATGTGGAAGTGTAAAATTTCTGTTTTGCCCTTGGTTTGTTACGTGCATGACTAATTAGGATAAATGTCAAAAGTGGACTAATGAACTCCAAATGCTATGAAACTTGGACGGTAGCTTTCTTGTGGCATTATGGCACTATGTGAATTTTTGGTAGCCCTAGCACTTGCTGTTTAATTACCCTTTTACCATTATACATGTGTTAGGTGCATTTATTTAACATAGAAATTGGAGACTACATAGAATATGCTCAAAATGACTCTCTAGCATTTTTTGTACACTTTGGGTAGTATAAGTAGCCCACTGGTGAAATATGAAGTTGTGTATGTAAAGTTTGAATGGTGAATTGAAATTAACGAGATATGGCTGGCTTATTTAAATAAATGGAAAAGGTGACTTTAGAATGCAAGGAAAATTCTCTAGAAAATTTGGTACCTTAATGTGGGTGCATAGAGTCCAGAAAGTACATTCGAGAAGGCTAATTACACTGTTCATATGTACATCTTAAATCCACACAAGATTAATATGTGGAAAATAGATGTCCTGTCAAACTTGGGAGTTAGCAAATTTTTGTACATACAGTCCATGCTAAGTATAGCTCACTGGTAAAATTTCACTTTCGGAAACCATTCCTATGGTTTATGAAAAATCTGAGATGCTATAGGGCTGATAACTTGCTAGAATTTTCATAATTTATTTAGAACTCCTTTGTGGCTGAAATTTTGACAGTAGCATAATGTGGTATAAATCTACTTGTCATAAAAATCTAAGATCATTTGGAGTTGTCTAACTACATGAACACAAGTAATACTTTTTATTCATAAAGTGGGCATGTGTTATTTAATTATAAGAGTATGTGTTTGTTTGCGATTGATATCATTATGCATGTGGGTTGATTTCTAGCTGCAGGCTATCTACTATTCTCTATATCACACTTGATTGAGAAACTAATTCATTTACTCATGTAAAGTACCTGAAGTCAATATAGCGTTTGAATCCATTAAATAAACATACTACATGATATAATTAGTGAATGTCTCCTATAAATGCATGAAATACATGATTTTAGCTTGTTACCCGTTGAATGGAAATGAACACCACCACACCTATTTTAGTAACCTAAACAACTATTGCTTGCATTTATCGAATCCCATAAGTGACATGTTGTTATAATCAGTAGCTTGTTTGTGTGTTATCCTATGACTGCGTGTTGGATCATTGTCTATAAGAATTTCTCCTTGTGTATGTAGTTTAGTAACCACCTGTCTATTTTTCCATGAAACGATTGTTCATACAGATGCTTCATTTTCATGCATCTCATTCCTTGCATCATCACGCATGTCATCCATATAGTGGCGCTTATTGCAGATACGTGATCGAGAACCATGTGCGTGGGACTACACCAATCAACGGTGGTCCAGAAGACCAACTAAACCCCAAGCACGACCTAGAGGGCCCATCAGTCGTGTTTGGAAGGAGGAGCTGTCTAAGGGATCAAGGGGTTGCCTGGGGCAAAGTCTAACAACCTGGCAAACTAACATTAGCTTAGTTTGTTGTGTTCTTAAAGTAAATCAAAGGTAGGTAGGACCATGCTTTTCCTAGCAAACATATTATGGTTGATGATTACGCATCTGCATTAGGAGTTGTTTGAAACCAATTGCATTAGACTCCCTGGCCGCCCTGGCCCTAGCACCTATATATAGAGTTCGTAGGACGAGTGCCTAGAATTGCTAGGTACGAGTAGACACGAGTGAATGGAGTCACTCGTTGCGTAGGTGATTTTTCAAAAGTCACAAGAAATATTACTAAAATGGAAGCTATGAGGATGCTCATAGTTTAAATCGAGACCGGGTGGAGATATGGGTATATAAGAAAAATGGTGATGATGAGATGGATGGTTTGGTGGACTCCGCCTGAGTCGTTTAAGGCCCCGTCCGCTGTCCGCTTGGGATCGGCATAACATTGCTAGAGTGCTTATCCGGGATAATGGACCAGTGAAAGTCTTACTTGTGCCATCCGAAGAACAGAGACAGACTCCTACTTTGACACCTTGGGGAGCTTGTAGTCGAGGGAGGGCTGGTCCCGGTACGCCGAGGTAATGCTCCTAAGGCGGCACAACCTGGGAACAACAGAAGGATTGAATCGAACTTGGGATGGGACAAGTGGAGATGGGGCTATATGTGGGAGCGCGAGGGCTAGTAAGCATATACCCCTGGCATTTCTAGTTATTCTCGGGAACTAGAAATCAATTCGAATCGCTGATGCTCACCAGGTGTGAGAATGCCAGTATCACTGCCGGGCAACGTAGTAATAACTGTAACATGTTGTTTATTAAATCACGCTTTTCCATATAACATGCTTGGATGTGTATGATCCATCCTACTATTCATGGTGCCGCCCATCTACTGATAGGAGGTCGATAGACTTGGGTGGTGCTTTGAGGACGAGGGAGGGCTGACCCGACGTACCATGGTATTGCTCCTGAGACGGCTACTCCTAGGGGTTAGATAGGGGCGCTGTGAATCTTGGGACGGGACATGTGTAGATGAGGGGTATATCTTGGATGTGCATGATATACTATTATGCAAGTTACTGATGGGTTCTCATGTTTTTACTTTCATGCAAGTATCTACTTTATGATATCAATGACCTTCATGGGTAATGGATAGCAGCTGTCAAATCCTGCTATCTTATGTCAACATGACCTTGTATAAAATCAATGGTTAAGGATCCACATGACTAGTAAGCTATGCTTTGCGTCAGCCGTAAGCCCCGTCCATTAAGTCCTACTGAGTAATTAGTACTCAGGGTTTGCCCCCACTTTTGGATTACAGGTACCGGCGACATCTGGACAACTGTGTTGGAGGTGGTAGTACCGGTGGGCTCGGTGCTACACGCCTCGTTCGTCTCTTCATGAAGACTGCTTAAGTATCATGATTCCACTGTGAGATGTTTCGAAAACGCTTCCACTATATAAAATTTTGCAAACGCTTCCACTATATTTGAACATGTATTTGATTTCATATATTTGGTTTGTAAATTAAGTTTATTACTCTCTATTTCAACTGCCTGTAATGATGTAATTGTTGTGGCTCTTTCGAGAGTCGGATGTGTTTGATGTCGGTTCCTCTGGGAATGGTGTTATCGAGAGCCCGAAGGACTCTCGACGGACTATCGGGTTTAGTCTGGCCTAAGTGCACTGCGAGCCAGAGGTGGCAGGTGTGCTTAGTCTGGATTAATCAGGGCAGTTCTGCCACAATTCACTCAAAGAGCTTTATATCGATATTGTTCAGAATTTCAAGACCTACAACTTTCTCAATAAAAGCATTTCAAGATTTTTGCTTTAAGATCAAGAAAATTTAAAATTACTAAACCGGTCATGTTTGGACAGAATTCATATGCTGACAGAAAAAGCCCCAAAACTCTATGCAAACCTTAATGCATGTCAAAGAACCAATTAACAAAGTTGTTTGCCATTAAATTATCTACAAGTTTGTCAATATGGGTTTCACCCAAATCTAAATAAAATAAAAGTTATGGGCACAATCACAGAGACAGATATGCAGAAAACAGGTTTCGACAAGTTGCATTTCGACCAAGTTTGAACTAGGGTTTAAATGCATGCCAATGTGTGATGCTTCATGATGAATGATGCTCATAGAAGAATGATTATGCACTTGAGATGCCTGGGGCAGCACAACCCACCCCCCTTAAAGAAATCTCGTCCCGAGATTTTTATGTGATGTGGGTGAATAAGTTGAATGAGAAGGAGAGTGCATTGTGTATGTATTCGATTACGAATCTGAAAATTAAAACTATGTGACATACTCTTTTGAAGCGGATGGAAGAAAACCGGGATACTTAGTTTGCAAAAATTCCTCTTGTTCCCATGTTGCCTCTTCTTCAGAGTGATTACTCCATTGCACTTTGTAGAAGTTAATGGTTCTTCGCCGGGTTGATCTTTGCTTTTGGTCAAGAATCTTTATGGGCTTCTCCTCGTAAGTGAGGTCTGGTTGGATCTGAATTTGAGAGGTATCGATCACTTCCTCTGGCACTCGTAAACACTTCTTGAGTTGTGAGATATGAAACACGTCATGAACTGCAGCTAGATGTGGTGGTAGCTCCAGCCGATAAGCAACTGACCCACATTGCTCTGTGATCTTGAACGGATCAACGTATCGTGGTGCTAACTTGCCTTTTACACCGAAGCGATGTACTCCCTTCATTGGTGACACCCAGAGATACACGTGATCACCCTTCTCAAAGACTAGTGGTCTCCTCCTCTTATCTAAGTAGCTCTTCTGCTTAGACTGTGCTCTCTTCAGATTGCTGTGTATAAATTTAACTTGCTCTTCTGCCTGTGCTACCAAGTCGGGACCGAATGTGACACGCTCACCTGGTTCAGACCAATTCAGTGGCGTTCTACATCGCCTACCATAAAGAGCTTCGAAAGGTGCCATTTCCAAACTCTTTTGGTAGCTGTTGTTGTAAACGAACTCCGCCAAGGGGAGACATTCATCCCACTTAGTGGAATAGGTCAATGCACAAGCTCTCAACATATCTTCTAAGATCTGGTTCACTCTTTCGACTTGGCCGCTGGTTTGTGGATGGTATACTGAACTACGAATCAAATTTGTCCCAAGAGCAATTTGCAGTTGCTCCCAGAAATGGGACACAAACAGTGAGCCTCTATCCGAAGTGATGGTCTGAGGGACACCGTGCAAGGATACAATCCAAAAAATATATAGTTCAGCATATTGTTTCGCCCGATAGGTGGCCTTGACAGGGATGAAATGTGCAGATTTTGTGAATCGGTCAATAATCACCCAAATGGAATCGTACCCCTTCTGTGTGCGAGGCAAACCTACTATGAAGTCCATGTGTACATCCTCCCATTTCCAGGCTGAAACTGCTAATGGCTGGAGCATACATCACACTCAGACACATACTTCGTGATCTCCCGTTTCATACGGGTCCACCAGAATTTCTGCTTTAAGTCTTGGTACATCTTATTGCTGCCCGGGTGCATGGTGAACATGGAGGCGTGAGCTTCATCCAGGATTTTCTTTCTCAACTCGATGTCCTTAGGTACCACTAAACGATTTTTAAACCATAGGACGCCCTCTTCATCAAGCCTAAAACAAGCCTTCATCCTTTCATTGATCTCACCTCTAATGTGGGCCATGCCCTTATCCTGCTTTTGGGCTGCAATGATCTGATCCTTTATTTTAGGTTCAATGATGAGGCTATACAGTTCAGCGTGCTACTCTGTAGGCACTTCGATCTCATCCATCTCACAACATATAACTCTCACCGTCGGGCAGGCTTCAATCACATTGCAATGAGCCTTATGGCTTAATGCATCAGCTACTACATTGGCCTTGCCAGGATGGTAGTTAATCTCTAGATCATAATCTTTTATCAGCTCTAACCACCGTCGTTGCCTCATATTTAATTTGGCTTGTGTGAGGATGTATTTGAGGCTCTTCTGGTCAATATAGATGTGACAAGTGTTGCCTAGCAGATAGTGTCTCCATATCTCCAACGCGTGAACAACTGCTGCAAGCTCAAGATCATGTGTTGGGTAGTTGGCTTCATGTTTTCTCAGTTGGCGCAAGGCGTAGGCAATTACTCTCTCTTCTTGTATTAAGACACAGCCAAGCCCATTGCCGGAGGCATCACAACACACATCAAAGGGTTTAGTGACGTCCGGTTGTGCTAGCACTGGTGCAGATATTAACAATTTCTTCAGGGTTTGAAAGGCTTCCTCACAATTCGAACTCCACACATATTTTGCATTTTTCTTTGTTAGTGAGGTCATTGGCTTCGCAGTTTTGGAGAAGTCCTTAATGAAGTGGCGGTAGTAGCACGCTAAACCAAGGAAACTCCGAATCTCAGTCACTGTCTCGGGTTGCTTCCAATTCAGAACATCCTTTACCTTGCTAGGGTCAACTGCTACCCCCTTCTCAGACAGAATGTGACCTAAGAAACTCACTTCCTTCAGCCAAAAAGCACACTTACTAAATTTGGCATATAGCTTATCTCTCTAAGCCGAGTGAGTACTATCCTCAAGTGCTCCTTGTGTTCTTCCTCACTTTTAGACTAGATTAATATGTCATCAATGAACACTACTACAAACTTCTCCAGTTCATTCATAAACACTGAATTCATCATGTACATGAACAAAGCCGGTGCATTGGTTAACCCAAAGGACATGACCAAATACTCATATAAGCCGTATCTGGTCGAGAAAGCTGTCTTGGGTATATCCTCTTCTCTGATCTTTATTTGATATTAACCAGACCTCAGATCGATTTTTGAAAAGACCTTAGCTCCAGCTAACTGATCAAACAAAATGTCAATGTGTAGTAGCGTGTATTTATTCTTGATGGTGACAGCATTCAAAGGTAGGTAATCAACACATAGCGTTTTACCACCTTGGTCCTTCTTTTCAACAAAGAGGGCTGGGCAACCCCAAGGTGATGAGCTAGGTCGAATAAACCCTTTCATCTAGCTGTTCTTGGAACTGCACTTTCAGCTCTTTCAATTCATCCGGTGCCATTCTGTGTGGCCTCCGGGAGACAGGTGCGGTGCCAGGTACAAGCTCGATGGCGAACTCAACATCTCTGTCCGGTGGGAGCCTGAGAAGCTCTTCTGGAAACACATCTGGAAAGTCAGAAACCACCGGTATCTTCTCGATCAACTGGGCTTCTGTGGCATTTACTGTGGGTGGCGAATGTTTGTGACTTGGCAGATGAATGTGCATAGTTTTTCCACTCCTGCTAGACTTCATTTGAACTATCCTGCTAGTAATGTCTAACAAGACGTTGTGCTCTTTTATCCAATTCATCCCAAAGATAATGTCAATCCCCTAGTTAGGAAGTACCACAGGGTCAACATAGAATTCCTCCATGCCTATGCACAGGCGCAAGTGCCTCAAAATCTGATTCGTGTCAATTGGTGACCCCGGGGTTGTGATATGGTATTTTGCCTTCATATTATCAATGTGATAACCATGTTTGGTCGCATATGACCTCCTGATGAAAGTGTGTGTTGCTCCGGATGCAAACAAAACCACTGTAGGGTGCTCGTTGACAAGAAATGTGCTTGCTAACACTAGTTCACCTTCTGGAATCTGATCTATGTGGGTGTAGTGCACATGACCCTCTCTTGGGGCTGGATCTCGCTCTGGTCCTTTCTTCTTATTCTAGCGTTGGTTGCCTTTAATCAACACTGGTGCTGGCTTCGTCAAAGGGCAAGACAATTCTTGCTGAATTGGCCGGTCTTTCTGCACTTATAGCAGGGGTATTTGGCACTTGGTTTGGCCGGTGGCACTGAAGCAGGCGGATGAGGCAGTACACTGCAGAAGGAGAGATGGTGTTGTGCCCCACATTATTGTTCTTGCTGCTGGGGCATGTCAATGTAACAGATGCGCGGCGGTGGGCGATGCATGACCCGTTGCCACTGAGATGAACCCTGCTAAAGTGTGCTTGCAAATCTTTTCCTCCGCTGATCCTCGTGGGCCTGACTGAGGCGATGCTCCATGTCGAAGGCGGCGTCTACCAACTCGGTGAAGCTGTCATAGCGGCGCCCCAAGTGAGTCAGGAGAGTGGGATCAAACCCTTCCAACAGACGGGCAGCCCTACGCGGGTCAGTGTCGACGTCTTCAGGGGAGTACTGGGACAAGCGGATGAAAGCCTGCACGTACTCGAGTACCGACATGTCCCCTTGTTGAAGTGCACGAAATTCCCGTTGCTTGAGCTCGATGAGGCTAGGTGGGAGATAGTGAGCCCGAAAAGCCACACGAAACTCATCCCACAAGACCTAGTGCCCGGCTGGTTGCATTGCCAGGAATGAAGCACACTAGGCCCCCGAGGGACCATGTAGACACTGTGCCGCGAAGCGAGCCTTCTGTTGCTCAGTGAGTTGGGGCAGTAGACTGAACTTGGACTCAATGATCCGAAGCCAGTCATCAGCATCCAAGGGATCCAAGGCAGTGGTGAAGATTGGCGGTTGGAGTGCCGCAAATTTAGTGTAACTGATCTCTTGCGGATTGCGCCGTTGTTGCTCTTGAACGAGCATGTCGATGATTTGACCTTGCTGAGCGACCAGAGTAGCCAACTCAGGAGGAAATTGTGCCCCATGGGCAGCCCCTTGCGCAGACGTCTTTGGTGGAGTAACCATCTACATGAATGAGGCCAAATGTGATTAGTCCAACAACTTTTAATGCAATCAATGCGGTGATAAAAGATCGTAGCACCAAAATTTCGTCCTAAATACATGAAAGCATGTAAGTGAATCAGAACAACTTGATTGCACATAAAGTGTTAGCAATCATCTTGTAGGTTCGGACAATCGTCATTGCTAATGGAAAACTTGTGCGTTGTTTTGGATACAGGACAACATTCCTATCCATCTGACTAGGACAACGGTGCATGGTCGTTTTACTAACTGCAGGTGAACATGACTTCAGACTACAAGCCGGAATCAAATTGGCAGTGCAGCTTCACACTACGATTCACTTCATCATTTTAGATCACTTATGAGTACTGTACCTACTTCAGATGCCGTTCTGAAGTTTCAATTCAATCCTAAGGGTCTCTCCTTAAGGCTTTTAATTTAGCATGGTGAAACAGGTTCATAGAATTCAATGTTTCCCATTAGTGAAACGTGCAGAAAGTATGCTTAAGTTACGATTTATTTCCTTTGTGTTTCAATAGCCCCTAAAAGGATTAAGATAAAAATTATGATGCATGATCCGTCCTATTCGGTCTCACATCACACATCCTATGATTTATAATTATAGCTAGTGATAATTCGGTGACATATATGCACGTCTCTCTCTAATGCAATTAGTCGTTCTCTAGTCATTCTTAGTTTTGCACGTGGTTAGTGTACCTGTAGAAAAATGCATGCTCATACATTACCACCTAGTGTGGCATACACGCGTGACCGCTGCGTGGACAACGTTGAGTGGGCCGCTGCACCTTTTCCTCAAAGCCTGACTTTCCACCAGTACTGGAGATTGTCGAGAAAAAGGTGGATCCCAAAACCGAATATAAGTGTAGTGGGTATGAAAGCCTCAAACATGCCCACCACCCTTAAAGAGCTTTTACTTATACAGCATGAATGCAGGGTTTACAACCATTCGCAAAACCCCGATAGCTTCCACCAGTTCTGGGGATAGCTATGGACAAAGAGTTGTTGCCCAAAGCACCGAATATGCATATGGGTTCTATCTAGTTTAGAAAGTTAGCGATGTCACCTGGATAACACTAACATCCTTAGTATGGGCATATCGCATACTCTCATTTTTGAATTACTTGAAAGAGGTTTTCCGAAAATAGGTTTGTAAACCAAAACTGGTTGATATGACTGTTGTCTGTGTATGATCGGCTCTGATACCAGCTGTGGCGAAACCGCCCTGCTTAATCCAGACTAAGCACACCTGCCACCTTTGGCTCGCAGTGCACCTAGGCTAGACTAAACCCGGTAGTGCATCGAGCTACCCAAAGGGCACTCGATGAAACCATCGCCCGAGGATACCGACATCACACACATTCAGCCCTCGAAAGAGCCACAACAGTTACATCATCACAGGCAGTTGAAGTAGAGAATAGGTAGACTTATTATTCAAACCAAAGATAAATAATCAAATACATGTTCAATTATAGCGGAAGCGACTTCAAAATATACATATATAGCGGAAACATTTTCAAATCATCTCGCAGTGGAAACAACTCAAATAGTCTTCATGTAGAGATACACAAGGTGAGTAGCAACAAGCCCCCCCGGTTCTAGCCTCCTTCAAGCGATTTGTCCAACAGTCATCGGTACCTGTAAGCCAAAAGTGGGGGCAAACCCTGAGTACTAATTACTCAGTAGGACTTAATGGAAGGGTTTACGGTTGACGCAAAGCTTGCTTACTAACATTTGATCCTTAGGCATTGATTTTAGCAATGAGATATTGACATAAAGTAACATTTCCTCATTTGCATATACCATCATAACCATAATAACTTGCAGAAAAGTAAGCATACAAATACAAGCATGTAGTATTTGAAAACATGAATAATAATGTAACATGTTCAGATAGTTACTACGTTGCCCGTATGCAATATCTGGTGTTCCCATGTTGTGCCGCCTTAGGAACGATACCACGGTCGCATTAGGTCAGCCCTCCCTAGACTACAAGCTCCCCATGGTGTCACAGTAGGAGTCTGTCTCTGTTCTTCGGATGGCACAAGTAAGACTTTCACCGGTCCATTATCCCGGATAAGCACTCTAGCAATGTTATGCCGATCAGCAGGCGAACAGCGAACGGGCCTTATGCGACTCAGGCAGAGTCCATTGCACAATACCATAATCAACCAGTAACTCATAAAATCTCTGCCCGGTCTCCATTTAAAACATAAGCATAATGATTTCTGTAATAGTAAGATTTTTTGTGATTGAAATCACCTACGCGACGAGTGACTCCATTCACTTGTGTCTACTCGCACCTAGCATTACTAGGCACTCGTCCTACGAACTCTATGTATAGGTGCTAGGGCCAGTGCGGCCTAGGATTCTAGTGCAATTGGTTTCAAATAACTCCTAATGCACATGCATAATCATCAATCATAATCATATTAGCTAGGAAGTGCATGGTCCTGCCTACCTTTGATTGTACTTATGAAAACCAGCAAACTAATCTACGTTAGTTTGCTGGGTTGTGGGGCTTTGCCCCAGGCAACCCCTTGAAACAGGGACGGATTTAATCAGCGACCCTTCGTCTTCTTGCTCTTGGTGCAATTCGTTGTTCGGCTTCTAGATCAATAGTGGCTCCTGTGTTGGTCCTTCTTTCGCGGAATCTATATGCATGCTTTAATATGCAAGTGAGTGCAAGAGAATGCAAATACATGCATATGGTACAGGTTATAAGTATGACATGGTGCGACCATTTGTGCAACGAATGCAAATGTATGCATGAGGTGCAGGTGAATATAATGCACAGTCATGTAGCTTGTGATGAAATGACGCAAGTATACTTAATGCAGACACACCCCGTAATGAGAAAACTTCACGACCTTACTAAGAAATCGTACAAATCATCACTATGAAATTATACAAACCATCACTAAAAGCTAGTTCAATCCATCATGCATAAGCGCAGGTGACATGTACTTTACCACTTTTTATCACTGAAGTTATCATGAACTACTGTCTTATATGTTGTTTTATATGTGTACATAGTCCCTATCAAATGCAAAGAAAGTGCCTCTCTAAAAACATCTCCATTGATAACCCTTAGAATCACAAGATGTACTTGACGGTGTGCAGCAAGTAACTTTATATGTGCACAAAAATGTTGTCACTTGCAGTTAAACATATACACGCAAATTAATGGACACGCTACCTTTACGAATAAAATGCACTCAGGAGTTCAGGTAGTTACATAACTCAATTTGATCTCAAGCTTTTATCGCGTGCAGAAACCTACTACGTAATGCTACTGCCAAAATTTCAGTTACAAACAAGTTATAATTAATTTATTAAAATTTCAGCAAGTTTTCAGCCCTATAGCTTGTCAGAATTTTAATAATTTATAGGAGTAAGTTCTACACTTAAAATTTCTGTAACAAGCATTTCATTGCATGAATATAATGTACAAAAATCAGCAAGCACAAAATCCATAGTTTGATAGGACATCTATTTTCCATATATTTATCTTATGCAAATTAAGATGTGCTTACAAACAGTATTAATAAACTCTACAAAATTACTTTCTGGACTTCCTATCACACTAGTAGCATACCAGATTTTTCATAGAATTATCTTTGCACCCTAAATTCACTTTTTTCCAGTTATCAAGTCTAGCAAGTAGTATTTTGTCAATTTCAAAACAGCAGCTTAAACCTACATGCACAACCTCATACTTTACTAGTGAGCTACCCATACTATATAGAGTACATGAAAAATACCCGAGGTCACATTTGAGCATATTTTATGTAGCCTTCATTTTCCAAGTTAATTAAATACACAGAATACATGCATAAGGGCAAAACAGTAATTAAAAAACCAATGCTAGAGCTACCAAAAATCACACAGTACCTATATATCATAACAAAGCTACTATCCAAGTTTCATAATTTTTGGGGTTCATTTGGTCCATTTTTACCATTTATTAACCCTCACATGCATGCAACTTAAACAAGGGCAAAACAGACTTTTCACACATCCATATCATTCCCATCCTGTAGATCTACTCACAAGGAGTTCATAGCCACTAAGTTTGTCCAATTTGGATTTTATTTGAATTGTTATGATTTTTCAAAGTTCAAAACCGAAATATGCACATTAACCTTAGATCTAGGACGTAGACGGAATTATCCATAACCTCCAGGGGCTAGACCAGAAGATTTGCGAGGCACAGTGCACAGTGCTTGGATTTGAATGGAAAATGCCGAAACGACGAGGACCTAATTGCAAACACGCGAGCCTCCTTCAAACTCCCGCCGGGGGTGACCGGCGGCGGCGGCGCGCGCGGGAACTCGCCGCGCTGGGCCTGAGGGCTCGCCAGCGGGGGGTCGAGGAGAGGGAGAAGGGGTCGGGGAACCACACCCACTACCTTGATTCGGCGGAAGCGCGTCGAGGAGTGCCGGCGACGTAGCGCAGGGGAGGCGGAAGTCCGCCGTGGTGGTCGGGCTCGGCGGTATGGTCTCACCGGCCTAGGGCACGAGGTTTCGGTGAGGGGAGGATGGGGAGTACCGGCGTGGGGGTGTGGAGGAGCGAAGATGAGCTTGACGGCGGGCCCGAGCTCGACCCCGAGCTTCGCGGCTATGGCGGTTCGGTGGCAAAATGCGGGGCGGTGGAGCGGTAGCGGTGGCCTAGACCTAGGTGAATCGGTGGAGGGGAGGCCGGGGAAGAGCGGCGTGGTGGTGTGGGGGCTTGGAAACGGCCGGAGCGACGGGCGCGGGGTCGGCCGAGCATGCGGCAATGGCGGCGGCCGGTGGAGAAAACAGAGGGAGTAAGGGGGTTCGGTGAGGACCGAGTGGGCTCGGCTTCCTCTTCAAGCCGAACGGGGCAGGGCGCCGCGTGGAGGCGACGGGTAGAGGAGGAGAACGGTGGCGCATGGGTGAATGCGGTCGACAGACCCTGTGAGACTGACCAGTGGGACCGGCAAAGAGGATGAAGGGAACGGTCCAATGGGCCGGGTGCATGGACGGCGTGCGGGGGTGGGACCCTGTAACACCCTAATTTTATTTCCAGTATTTTACAATAAATTTAATATAGTTTATTTAATTTTCTAGGATTTTATATGTTTAGCCATGCATTTAATGATTTATTTTATCTACAATAATTAAAATTAATCATAGGTTAATTTTTATTGTACATTCATGCCGATGCATAGTTTTATTTTTTTTGTATGAACTTAGAATGTTTAGTGTTCCTTTGGCCTTGGATTTTAAAAGAGAAAAGGAAAAAAAAAGGGAGAGGGGCGAGCAGGCCAACCAAAACGGTCGGCCAGCCCACCCCACATTCTCCATCTCGCTCCCACCGGGCCCAACCGGCCGGACCAGCCCAGTAGACCGCCCAGCCCAGCAGCGCCTTTCTCTCCCTTCTCTCTCTAACGCGCGGGCCAGCCCTGTCATCTCTTTCTCACACCTCCCGCCGCTGCCTGTGGCCTAGCCGTGCCGTCGTCTCCCTGGCCATGGCCCACCTTCCCTACTCCGTGGACCCTACCGCGGTTCCGTAGGTCCACCTGCTAGCGCCTCCGCTTCCCCCTTCGACGCGGACTGCACGCGGAGCCGAGTCGGACCCAGGTGAGCCCCGCGCCGCCAAGCCCTCTCGAACCCGAGTCGCTCTCGCCTCCGCCGCCCTATAAAAGGGGTCCAATAGCCCTGCTGCTATGTCCCTTTTCACCCTACAAACCTAGCCCGAGCCCTAGCGCGGCGCATGCAGTCGATTTTACCATCAACGCCGAGAGGTGAGCTCGCCGCCGCTGCTCAATTGGCCGCCGTCGAGGCCCCTCTGGTACAATTGACCCCCTCTATGGCTTCGCAGGATCACCCCAGAACCAGCCCGCCGGTTCTTGGAATCCGCAACCGCCTCCCGACGCCTGTCTACGTCCATCGACCATCGCATTCCGCCCCCGCTCGTCGACCGCCGTCTCCGTCGCGCCTCTGCCTCGTCCAAGCTCAGAGTAAGGTTCGCCGTGCCCTGTTGTCTCTCCCCGGTCTATTTCCGTCCCGCTTAGCCCACCGGAACTCGCCTGCGCTCGCACACCGGCGAAGCTCCACCGTGTACAAGCCAAGCTGCCGTGGCTCTTGGTCACTGCCGGTCGGTCTCATCTCCCATCCACCTAGGCCGTCCAATCTTGATCCAGTGGCCCAGAAACGCCGGTGACCCGGTCAATACCGGTCAACCGAGTCAATCCCCGATCAGCCGCCGTCATTTCGCTAAAACGCCCCTGAAGTTTCTCCTATTTAACCCGCAGTCCATCCCTTTAGTGAGGAAGCCCTGTTTTTGACGTTTTAGCTCTAGTTTTTCGAAAACTATTTACAGGTAGGTCCTTTTATATTCAAATGCTCATAACTTTCACGTTTTAAATCCGTTTTCGGCGATTCTTGCGCGCACGCGATCGTATAAATGTGTAGAATAATTTTATATATGTTTTACCTTCTGTTTTTATGTAATGATGTACTATTTATTACCCTTTTGCATTTGTTTGCTTGCATGTGTGATCGTGTGTATGGCTGTTTGGTGCCGTATATCGTGCGTACACGTTGATCTTCCCGTTGAGTTCGAAGAGCAACCTCCAGAAGCCTCTGAGTAGCAGCAAGGAATAAATTTTGAGGAAGGCCAGTATAACATAAACAACACCTAGCAATCTTTTATTTACTGCATGTGCATTTTAATTTATATGCCTGTAAGGTTTACCTAGCTACTTCTATCTTTATATGTCTACCTTTTGGGATGCATATGGTTAAGTTGTGCTAGGTGCTGCGCAAACTCTTATCCTTGTTAATTTAATTTTGATTAATGATCCTATGCAATTAATTGTTGGGCTTGACCCTGATCGGTTCATGTCCATTTTAATATGGCTTTTTAGCAACATGGTTTAGGGAGCTTGAGCAATGTACTCGTGTGCTTTTGCTAGTTCTCTCCCTAAGGACCGAATCACAAAGTGACCACCTGGGACAACAGTGCTACCACAAGGCTGGAATGGGACAGACTTAGCTGATTAATTAGGTTGTTTTGGTTTGGGAGTAACTTACTTGCAGGGCAAGAGGGGAGGTGAGCTTCTGTGGCCCTCGCACTGCTTGGGTTGACTGTGCTTTACGTGATATGTATGTGGTTCTCCCCTTGAGGCTTGCTCCACGGATGCGGAACCTGAAACCTTAGCGGTTACACCTTACTAATGCAATCTTTGTAAATGCTTCGTAGTGCACTTGCTAGTCATCTCATCTCCGGTAATGTGATGAACTCCTAGCGTAGCTCACGACTTGTGGGTAAAGATGTACAACCTCTCGAGAGTGTAAAACTAACATGTTAGCCGTGCTCATGGTTATGAGCGGCCCAGACCCTTCCCAGTGATTAGAAGGACCCTTGGCTGAAGTTCCTTGGTTTTGGTTATGGTTACGATAATGGTTATATCTGTTTAATCTCATTTAATTTTTTATGCAATATCTTTTGGGCTAATGGTTTTGTCATTAATTCATAGTAATTAGGCCTTAATAAATGTTTTAAATTAAAAGCTTATGCAGTCTGTCAGCTAACCATAGAGCCTCATGGTTTATGTGATATTTGTTGGGTATTCTGTACTCACGCTTGTTTCTTTATATTTATTCCTTGTTGGGGGAAAAATCCAACCGCTGCTCAGATGATGGTAAGGGTAAAGGGGAAAGGGAGAGATGGCCGGCGACGACCATTGGCCACAGCAAAGCTTCGCCGGCGCACGCGTAACCCCGTGAACGGAGACGCAGCTCGGGACGAGGATGGGTCGGGGAGAGAGAGCGGAACGCGGTGATTCTCACCGTGGGTTCGGGAGCGGTGGTAGGTGGCCGGAAGGGGGTCGGCGACGGACGGGGCGGACGGTGGTGACGGTGCTCGCATGGAGCGGCGCCAAGGGGTGATTTCGGCATCCAAGAACCGGTGGAAAGGCCTTGTTAAGGTCCTGCAATGGCGACACAGAGGTCAATTGGGCCAGAGAAATCGTGACGGCGACGAATTGTACGTGGCGACGGCTCACCTTGCGGCTTCGGCGGCCAAATTGATGCGGCGCAAGGCGGCTAGGGCTTGGGCGCTGGCGAAAAGATTGCGGCGATGGGTCAGAGGAGTCTCTTTATAGGGCGGTGGAGGTGAGCTCGACTCGGGTTCGACTCGAATTGGGAAAAGGCGGCGCAACGCTTGGTTCGACTCGAACTCGAGTCCGCGTCGTCTCTGGGTCGAGCGCGCGAGCCGCACATGGAGGAGAGGCGCTGGCAGGTGGGCCTTGGCCGCGGCGGCGTGGGTCCATGGTGTAGGGAAGGCGAGGTCGGCCTAAGGTCAGAGAGAAAAGGAGCCGCGCGAGACTCGGCCGTGGCGTGCGTGAGGTGGAAGACACCCCTGACTAGGCGGTCCCACATGGCAGAGAGACAGAGAGGGGAGCGCGGGAGCTGCTGGGCCAGGCTGCCGGGCAGGCCGAAGGGGGAAGGCCAGGCCTGGGCCGGCTCGGTGGTGGGCCTAGCGGCCGCTAGGGGAAGAAGGTGGGATGGGTGAGCCGGTTCTCATTGGCCTGCTCGTCCCCCTCTTTTTTTTTTCTTTTCAAAACCAAGACCAAAAAACAAAATCTAAAATTCAAATAAATTTGAATTTCCATCCTTAGTTCATACAAGGAATAAAACTATGCAACAGCATGAATGTACAACAAAAGTTGACCTAGGATTAATTTTAATTATTTGTTTAATAAAATAAATCATGAAATGCAGGCCTAGGCATATAAAATCCTAGAAAATTAAAGAAGCCATATTAAATTTATTGTAAAATACTGGAAATAAAATTAGGGTGTTACAAACCTACCCCCTTAACAAGAATCTCGCCCCGAGATTCAGATAGGCTGGTTAGCAAAGAGAGTGGGATATGCTGCTTTTAACTCATCCTCTCATTCCCATGTTGCCTTGGCCTATGTATGATGACTCCACTGCACACGGCATATCTTGATCCTTTTGTTCCTAGTTCTCCTCTCTGAGGTGTCTAAAATTTTCACTAGATGCTCTGTGTAAGTCAAATCCTCCTGTGCCTCCAATCCTTCTAGCGGTGCTTGCTCTTTGGGCACCCTCAAGCACTTCTTTAACTGGTACACATGAAACACATCATGCACACCTGACAAACTGGGAGGTAATTCCAAGCGGTAAGCTACTTCACCTTTCTTCTCCAGTATTTTAAATGGTCCAATATATCTTGGTGCTAGCTTCCCTTTCATGTTGAATCTACGAATGCCCCTCATTGGTGACACCTTCAAGTACACATGGTCATCCACTTTAAAGGACAAATCCCTCCTGCGAACCTCAGCATAACTTCTCTGCCTGGACTGGGCAACTCTCAAATTCTCCTGAACGATCCGCAATTGCTGTTCAGCATCCTGTACTATGTCAGGTCCAAATACCTGCTTCTCACCTGTCTGATTCCAGAACAACGGCGTTCTGCACCTTTTGCCGTACAGTGCTTCAAACGGCGATTTCTTCAGACTGTTATTATAGGAAAACTCAGCATACGGCAAACACTTATCCCAACTAGTGCCGTACTATATGGCACAAGCCCTCAACATATCCTCAACTATCTGATTAGTTCTTTCTGTCTGCCCGTCTGTCTAAGAATGGTACGCTGTACTGAATCTGAGCTTTGTGTCCAATGAATCATGCAACTGCTCCCAAAAGCGAGAAGTAAACTGCGAACCTCGATAAGATATAATTCTCTTAGGCATGCCGTGCAGGCAGACAAATCTAGAGATGTACAGCTCAGCTAACTTAGCACCTGAATAAGTAAGTAGTGTTAACCGGTATAAAGTGAGCTACCTTGGTTAAACGATCCACTACTACCCATATTGAATTATAACCTTTCTGAGTACGAGGCAAACCCACAATGAAATCCATGGTTATTTCTTCCCACTTCCATTCTGGCACCTTCAACGGCTGTAATAAACCCGTGGGTCTCTGATGTTCTGCCTTTACACGCTGACAGGTATCACAAATAGCTACATACTCGGCCACGGCACGCTTCATACCGTACCACCAAAATCTTTCCTTCAGATCATAGTACATCTTGGTGCTGCCGGGATGAATAGAATAAGCCGTATCATGAGCCTTACTCAAAATCAACTTCCCGATGCGGTCCACATTAGGCACACATATCCTGTTCTTGTACCATAAAATTCCCTGTTCATCTTCCCTGAAGTGTGGCGCCTTGTCTAATTTGAGCAACTCACGAATTTCCTGCAATTTTTCATCATCCTTCTGATGCTCTCGAATCTCTTGTTCTAATGTCGGCTCTGCCTCAAACGCTGCGGCTGTAGTGTGATGTAGGAAACCCAATCTCAATCTTTCGAATTCTTCACATAACTCATGCGGCATCATGAAACCCAAGGCCATATTCGCATAACTCTTCCTACTCAAAGCGTCTGCCACCACATTAGTCTTGCCAGGATGATAATGAATTTCTATATCATAATCCTTAATTAATTCCAACCTTCTTCGCTGCCGCATATTCAACTCGTTCTGTGTGAAGATATATTTGAGGCTCTTGTGATCAGTATAAATTTCACAATGCTGCCCGTACAAATAGTGATGCCAAATCTTCAGTGCGTGCACCACTGCTGTAAGTTCCAGGTCATGTGTCGGATAATTCAACTCATGCTTGCGCAACTGCCGTGAAGCGTAGGCAATCACTTTACCTTCCTGCATCAGAACACATCCCAAACCATCTCTGGAAGCATCACAATAAACGATGAATTTCTTCTGCTGGTCAGGCAATGTCAACACAGGTGCTGTCGTCAATCTCTTCTTCAACTCATCAAAGGCAGCTTGCTGTACACTTGTCCATCTAAATTCTGTATCCTTCTCTAATAGGGAAGTCATGGGCTTCGCAATTCTTGAAAAATTCTCAATAAATCTCCGATAATAACCAGCTAAACCTAGAAATCCACGAACCTCTTTTGCTATTTTTGGCACCTTCCAGTTCATTACAGTACTGACCTTGCTTGGATCCACTGCAATTCCTCCTTTGGAGACGACGTGACCAAGGAAACGCACTTCATCAATCCAAAATTCACATTTGCTGAACTTGGCGTACAGCTTGCGTTCCCTCAATCTCTGAAGAACTAACCTTAAATGCTCCTCATGTTCTGCTTCAGTTTTGAAATAAATCAGAATGTCATTAATAAAAACCACCACAAATTTATCCAAATAATCCATAAATACTGAATTCATTAATTGCATGAAATAGGCAGGAGCATTGGTGAGGCCAGAGGACATTACTGTATACTCATACAAGCCGTACTTAGTGGTGAAGGCAATCTTAGGAATATCTGAGGGATAAATTTTTAACTGATGATAACCAGATCTCAAATCAATTTTGGAGAAAACACAAACACCCTGAAGCTGATCAAATAAGTCATCAATGCGGGGGAGTGGGTACTTGTTCTTAATGGTGACTTTATTTAGAGCTCGGTAATCCACACACATTCTTTTCACATCAGTATCATTTTTCTCAACAAGCAAGACTGGAAAAGCCCAAGGAGAGGAACTAGGGCGGATATATCCTTTAGCTAGCAATTCATCTATATTCTTTTTAATCTCCTCGTGCTCTATAGGTGCCATTCTATATTGCCTCATTGCTATGGGTGCAGTGCCAGGTAAAAGCTCTATTAAAAACTCAATATCTCTGTCAGGCGGCATACCTAGCAACTCATCAGGGAAGACGTCTGGATAATCACACACTATCCGAATACCGTCTGTAGGTCGAGCCTCCATCTAGTGCAAATATCCTGAAGGACTTGATGCACTGATTCCCACTTCCTGGCCATCTGATGCTGCTAGATGAGCTGTCCGTTGAGCACAATCAATTTTGACACCCCACTTCTCCAGATTGTCTATGCCTAAGATGATATCAATACTCATAGAGTCAATAACTATTAGCTTGGCACCGAACTCTACCCCCCTTATTTTTATACCCACTCTAGAACAAATAGAACTGGTGTTTATCTCTCCACCTGGTGATGCAACTACCATAGGTCTTTTCATAGAACTTATAGGTATGTTGTTTTGTTCAGCATATGATCTTGTAATAAAAGAATGTGTAGCACCAGTATCAAAAAGTACAGTAGCAGGATTGGCATTGACTGTAAACATACCGAGAATGACATTTGGAGCATCTGCTGCGGTTTCTGCCGTCACATGGTTGACCTTGCCCTGAAGTGGCGCCCTATTCTGCTGGTTGGGGCGTCCCTGCTACTGCTGCGGGGCGTTCTGCCTAGCGCCCTGCTGCTGCTGTTGCCCCCCTGAGGGCAGTTGTTGGCGAGGTGTCCACTGTCGCCACACTTGTAGCAGTTTCTAACAACTGGAACAGTAGCCTGATTTGGGGCAGGTGGGTTAGACTGCCCCTGTGGCATAGCTCGGTAGGTAGGGCGTTGGTTCGGATTCTGATAGCGCTGACCCTAACCTGTCTATTGTTGGTACTGCTGCTGCTGGGGCTGCTGTCGCTGTTGGTACTGCTGCTACTGGTACTGCTGTGGATAACGGGGATGGGTGTTGCTGTTAGAGGAAGCAGGGCTGAGCTTTCTTTTCCTCTCATCAATCTCCCTGCGCTTCTGCTCTGTAAGCAAGGCACGGTCCACCAGGTGCTTGAAATTATTAAATGTGTTGTTCATCTTCTGTAACTGGAGGTTGTCATTAAGACCCTCTAGGAAGTGCTCCTGCTTGTCGCCATCTTCTGCAACTTCTATGGGAGCATAGCGAGCAAGCTGCAGGAATTTGTCACGGTACTCTGTAACTGAAATGTTCCCCTGTTTCAGAGAGAGGAACACCTCGAAGTATGCACCAAGTAAAGCATTATATGTCTTGAGGTCTGTACGATCCCACCAATCTAGAGCAGCACCTCGAAGTTGTCCTGCTGCATACAGGATCCTCTCTTGAGTCTTGATCATTGCACTATGCAATGTCAAGCTATCGCTCCACTGCACGGAGCTAGTCATCTGCTTGTAATGGATCAGCAGAATGAGAAAAAGTTGGCGGGTGCCTCTTCATGAAGTCTCCACGCCTGTCCCTCTGCTGCGGCTGTTGGTTGGCTTGAACAGTTTGTATAGCCTGTACCGCATTGTTGAGAGTAGCCATTATCTGCATCTGGAGTTGAAAGGATTGTTCTGCTGTCAGCGGCGGAGGGTTTTGTGTTGGATTGCCATTGGCCTGATTGTGATCCTCCAGTCCATTGCCTCTGTTCCTGGTGTTTACCATCTGTTGGCAGCAGGTTAGACAACATCAGTAAGCAAATGTTGACATATCCAGGATGATGAACAACAGTGACCGATAAAGTAAAGAGAAAAGAGTAGATGGCTATTTATAACCCCCAACGATCTAATCTTTATTAATTAATTAATTTAATCTTCATAGTTGTTTATACTGTAGACATATAACACAGCTAGACTATCAATCAAGCAAAGAACCAATCAAGCATAGTTCACCATGACAAGCATTTACACACCAAAACAAAGTGTGCTAACGAGACATTATAAGGGTATACCCTAATGATGACATCCATAGAAACGATAGAAATACTTGAGTTAAGTTTTATACGACAGAAGGAATAAATAAAAATTTTCGAACGTAATGTGAGCAATTAATTAGTAAAATTAAAAATAAAGGCAAAACATTTAAAAATCAACAGGTAAGACAAAGGAAAGTGAAATCCTTAAACACGACCAGTTCTTCTAACTAGGCTTTCATCCTACAGTCAACACGGCTCTGGTATCAAATTTGTCACGCCCAGTTTCAACGAACAAAACCATGCAACATATATATATGCGCTAGGAAACGTCTCGCATATACATGACAAATTACAGAATACCACAACACATGCCAAAGATAAAAATGTGCATAATCATTAAATATATCATTATTACACTGTGACACAAGTGTTTAACTCAGAGTATAACGTAGCATAGCGGAAGCATAAAACATGGGCGCCACAGGGATGTCAACTGGTGAACGAAACGCCTAAAACTCGTCGTAGTCTTGCACATAGTTTTCATTACCACCACCATCTGAGCAGCGGTTGGATTTTTCCCCCCAACAAGGAATAAATATAAATAACAAGCATGAGTACAGAATACCCAACAAATATAACACAAACCATGAGGCTCTATGGTTAGTTGACAACTGCATAACCTTTTAATTTAAAACATTTATTAAGACCTAATTACTATGAATTAGTAACAAAACCATTAGCTCAAAAGATATTGCATAAGAAATTAAATAAGATTAAACAGATATAACAATTGTCAATACCATAACCAAAACCAAGAAACCTCAGCCAAGGGTCCTTCTCATTGGGAAGGGTTTAGGCCGCTCATAACCGTGAGCACGGCTAACATGTTAGTTTTACACTCTCAAGAGGTTCTACATCTTTACCCACAAGTCGTGAGCTACGCTAGGAGTTCATCACATTATCGGAGATGAGATGACTAGCAAGCGCACTACGAAGCCTTTACAAAGATCATGTTGGTAAGGTGTAACCGCTAAGGTTTTAGGGTCGCAACGGTGGTGTCCGCTTCCAAAGAGAGAAGCACATACATATAACGTAAAGCACACTCAACCATAAGGTAGTGCAGTGACCACTGATGCTAGCCTCCCCTTTTGCCCCGCAGGTAAGTTACTCCCAAACCAAAACAACCTAATTAATCAGCTAAGTCCGTCCCATTCCAGCCTTGTGGTAGCACTGTTGTCCCAGGTGGTCGCTTTGTGATTCGGTCCTTTGAGAGAGAACTAGCAAAAGCACACGAGCACATTGCTCAAGCTCCCTAAACCATGTTGCTAAAAAAAACATATTAAAATGGACATGAACCGATCAGGGTAAAGCCCAACAATTAATTGCATAGGATCATTAATCAAAATTAAATTAACAAAAGATATGAGTTTGCGCAGCACCTTGCACAACTTAACCATATGCATCCCAAAAGGTAGATATATAAGGATAAAAGTAGCTAGGTAAACCTTACAGGCATACAAATTTAAAATGCACATGCAGTAAATAAAAGGTTATTAGGTGTTGTTTATGTTATACTTGCCTTTCTCGAAATTTATTCCTTGCTGCTGCTCAGAGGCTTCTGGAGGTTGCTCTTCGAACTCAACAGGCGGATCAACGTCTACGCACGATACACGGCACCAACAAACATATAGATAATCACACATGCAAGCAAACAAATGCAAAAGGGTAAGAAACAGTACATCATTACATAAAACAGAAGGTAAAACGTATATAAAACTATTCTACACATTTATACGATCGCGTGTGCGCGAGAATCGCCGAAAACGGATTTAAAACGTGGAAGTTATAGCCTTTTAAATGCTGTTAGGAATGATCTGTAAATAGTTTTCAAAACCCAGGGTTTAAAGCGATAAAACACAGGGCCTCTCACCACGGGCTACGGACTGCGGGTTGATTTTGTCAAAGGTGGAGGGCTCCTTACCAAAAGTGCTCGCGTGGAGCGGCTCCAAGGGGCAATTTCGGCGTCCAAGAACCGGTGGAAAGGCCTTGTTAAGGTCCTGCAACGGTGACACAGAGGTCAATTGGGCCAGAGAAACCGTGACGGCGACGAATTGCACGCGGCGCCGGCTCACCTTGCGGCTTCGGCGGTCAAATTGATGCGGCGCAAGGCGGCTAGGGCTTGGGCGCTGGCGAAAAGATTGCAGCGGCGGGTCAGAGGAGTCTCTTTATAGGGCGGCGGAGGTGAGTTCGACTCGGGCTCGACTCGAATTGGGAAAAGGCGGCGCGACGCTTGGTTCGACTCGAACTCGAGTCCGCGTCGTCTCTGGGTCGAGCGCGCGAGACGCACATGGAGGAGAGGCGCTGGCAGGCGGGCCTTGGCCATGGCGGCACGGGTCCACGGTGTAGGGAAGGCGGGGTCGGCCTGGGGTTAGAGAGAGAAGGAGCCGCGCGGGACTCGGGGGTGGCGTGCGTGAGGTGGAAGACACCCCTGACTGGGCGGTCCCACATGGCAGAGACACAGAGAGGGGAGCGCGGGAGCTGCTAGGCCAGGCTGCCGGGCAGGCCAAAGGAGGAAAGAAAGACAGGCCGTGCCTTGGCTGGCTCGGTGGTGGGCCTGGCGGCCGCTAGGGGAAGAAGGTGGGATGGGTGGGCCGGTTCTCACTGGCCTGCTCGTCCCCCTCTTTTTTTTCTTTTCAAAACCAAGACCAAAAAAACAAAATCTAAAATTCAAATAAATTTGAATTTCCATCCTTAGTTCATACAAGGAATAAAACTATGCATCGGCATGAATGTACAACAAAAGTTGACCTAGGATTAATTTTAATTATTTGTTTAATAAAATAAATCATGAAATGCAGGCCTAGGCATATAAAATCCTAGAAAATTAAAGAAACCATATTAAATTTATTGTAAAATACTGGAAATAAAATTAGGGTGTTATACTGTGTCTCTTGGCTTGGTCTCTATCAGCAATGGCGTTACGGTGCTCTGTCTCTCGAGTCATAGCCACTTGTTTCAGGCGAGCAATTTCAGTAGCAACAGCTGACAGTGAGTACACGGATCAGCATGAGACCTCAGATTTTGGTGTAGAGAAAGGTTAAGTATATACCTGTCGCCTCAGCTTTGCGTGCAGCCTCAGAATCAGCTAGTTGCTGTCTTAAAGAGGTAACCTCCAGGCTGGATAGTGTAGCAATCTTCTCATGGATCAGGTTGGCTTGTTGCACTCCACCTTGTAGTGTCTTCAGCATAGCCTGCAGAGAGTAATTTGAGTTGTTCAGGCAACAGCAAAGTCAATACAGGATATGTGCAAAGTTGGCATACCTCGAAAGCTGTCAGCAGCCCTGAGCTTGGGGGTGCTGGTACTAGTTGGCGACTGTTGTCAGGGCGCTGCCTGGCTTAGTTGTGGCCAGGGAGTCTGATTGTCCTCCTTTGACTTGATCCGTATGTGACGGTTCTTCAGTTTTTTTCTCTTGGGCCGACTCATGTGCTTCAGATAAAGGATGGGGAGTATCTCCTGTATAGATCTCAGTTAGGCGTTCCTCGGAGATAGCGGCTTCAGGTAATGACTCGGTTGCAGGTTCTTGCTGCCTCTCTTCTGGAGCTGCCTCGGTTAATGTCTGTTGCCAGTTTTCAGATGACATTTGTGCCTCGTGCCCAGTACCAATGGCTTTATTCATATGAGCAGTCTCACCCTCAGATCTACTGATGTTGGACTCTTGGGGCTTCTAGACTCTAAGTTCCTTGATTCTAGTTCTGTGGTCACTCGGGGGATTGTGGTTTCAGTTTGTTTTGCCCTAGAACATGTTGACAGTGACTCTATCTTAATCAGAGCATATGGTGAAGGGGAGTTTGCACGTATCTCTGATAATTTGGTCCAGATCCATATCGTCTGCCGTCAGATCAATTTCATCCTCCTCAGGTGGCAGTATGGACGCAGAAGGGGCTGATATAATGTCATCATGATGTTTCTTAGACCGCCTCTCACGATGAGACAATTGAGTTTGTTGTTCTCCTTCTTCGTCCTCATTAACCAAGCTAGTCCAGTCAACCCCAACTAAGGTGTTGTCAATTTTAGCTGCGGTATGGGAGGAATATCTGGATTTCTTAGCTTTGTCTGTTGACTCTGGAGAGCTTGTCAGATCTTTGATTGCCCTCTTGTGTGTCCTCTGTCTACGTGTCACCACAGTATGAGTCGCTTTCACCTTGGTGCGCCCCTGACCAGTGGCAGCTCGCGTCTTCATACCACTTGGAGCAACTGTTAGCTCGGGGGCTGCTTTGGTGATGTCGCTCACATTGATCTCTTGGGCGGTCTGGGCTGCACGTGGTATCACAATGAATGTATGCTCTTCATTGTTTCCTGCACCATGGGCAGCAGCAACAACAGCTTCCATCTCTTCAGTGGATAACTCGGATTGTCGTTTGGATAGCCCAGCAGCTCCAGAGATTGTAGGGTCTGACAGAAACTTTGATATATTGCTCTGCAGTAATATCATGAATCAGAACGTGATTATGTGCAAGGATACTTAAGGAAATCATAGTAAGATTACTTATAGTGGGAGTTGGATTCCATGCAGAATATGGTTTGGGAGTACCCTCGTTGTGAGCTTCACCTCTAAGCATCAACTCCACTCGGGCCTTGACATCATCTTTAGTCATAGATCGAGCTGTCTCTCTAGTTGGATCACTAGCCCCGGCATACAGATAGGCAGGGTAGATCCTATCCTTCAGAGGTTGAATGCAGCGATACACGAAATATATAACCACAGCATGGGCAGTGAGGCCTCTTTCCTTCAGATTGGCTATTTCTTCTAGCAGTGTGTCAACCTCGGCCTGCTCCTCAACAGTTGGGCCTTCTTCCCAGCTGGGCAGCTTGCTGTCAGGTTGCCTCCCAGACCTCGAGGGGAGAGAGTTTCCATGATTCTCAATATAAAACCACTCGGAGTGCCATCCTCTGTTGTTTTCTAGGAGGGGAATATCCAAGTAAACAGCTTTGCGATTCTTCCGCAGTTCAAAACTGGCCCCTCCAGTTACTTGTAGCACTCCGTCTCTCAGACCAGCTTTGCAATGATATAGATACTTCCATAAGCCAAAGTACGGGACAATTCCAAGAAATGCCTCGCAGAGGTGGATGAAAATTGAAAGTTGGAGAATCGAATTGGGGTTCAGGTGGGTCAAATTGATTGCATAGAACTACAAAAGGCCTCGCACGAATGAGTAGACATGGAGACCTAACCCGCGGATGAAGAATGGTATAAACACCATTGCTTCGTAGGTGTCCTCAGTTGGAGCAGCGTCATCCTTCTTCTCACACACCCTCCAGTTTGCCAATTCCTTCGCAGGAAGGACGCCCATATCCACTAGTGATTGTAGCATGGGCTCAGTAACAATGGAGGGGCGGTACGCTAAGTATGGTGAAGGTAGCTGCCGGTTCTCGTTGTGCGGCAGGCCCTCATTGGTGTTTCCGCGCTCACTCAAGCTTTTCTTCTTGGGAGCTATGGATGTGGATGTCTCCGTTGGGTTGGAGATTCGAGAAGAAGCGGATGCAGTGGCAGTTTGATTTCAAACAACAGTGGTGGCGGTCTCAATGGGGAAGAACGGTAGTATAGTTCTTGGATAAGAGAACTTTTGTTCAGGGTATAGATCCCAAATAACCTTGACGCCGTTAGTAACAGTTCGCGTGAGTTGACGGAATTGGCGGATATCATTAAAGTTGACTCGGATATCTTGACGGTAAAATTTCAGTCGGATTGCACTGGAATTAAGGCATCCATTTTAGTCAGGATGATTTCTTAAGAATGGTTGTTCAGTCGGCATTCGTAAGTACAAGTTCATGTTCTCTATTACTCGGAGAATGAGGTTTTTTACTCGGCCCAGTGAGATTGAATCTTGACCTAACTCTGGGCATAAGGGAAGAGTGAGTTCTTTTGTTGTATGATGATTTTGTTTTTTCTTCAAAGAACTCAAAAGAAGCAATTGACTCGGATGCACGCTTTTCAAAGTAAGAACACACAGACGAAATCAAGAACGAAGGATAATACGATGGATTTCATTATATAAAGATAGTTCATTACAATGGTGGCGATTACATATATAGGCGGATTGTACTAAACTACTACTACTATTCTATGGTGGCGAAGATGGACGGTCCGGTGGCCTGCTTAGTGGCCGGTGGACGGCTCGGCCGAAGGCCCGAAGGTGCGGCGGCATTCTAAGGCCGGGCCATTGGCCTCGTCTCCACCGTCATGGCCGCCGTCATCGCCGTCGTGGCCACCTGGGCCATCATGGCCGCCAGGGGCATTGTCATCATCGTCGTCGACGTCATCGGAGTCCTCCTCCTCGCTGTCCTCCTCCTCCTCATCGGCGGAGTCCTGGAAGGCGGAGCGATGGAGGCCACGGAGCTTGGCGCGCTCCTTGGCGTGGTAGCGTTGGGAGTCGTCGGTGTCGGGTTCCGACTTGTCCTCCAGCGGCGGCGTCTCCTCGGGGGCTGGCTCTTCCTCAGTGGAGGAGCTGTCGTCGCAGGAGTCCCCGTCGTACGCGCTGCCGAAGAGCGCGTCATCGGAGTCCTCATACTCCTCCTCGCTGGCGCGGGTGCGTTTCTTGCCCTATCCTCCGGCCATGGCTGAGAGAGAGAGGGTGGGGAGTTCTTGGGGTTTTTTCTTGAAGAACTGGGTACTTGGTGGAGGCGTAATGGATGGACGGGCGATGGCTCTACTCTTATAGTATGGCCATCTCGCTTCGATCTCTGTGAACACGATTCAATAGGCTGCGATGTTTCGACTTCCTCCACGCGTCAGTTATCGCTTGGGCGAGCAGTGGCTGTTGCGTGTTCGAAAGATTCCTGTTTTTTTTGGGGCTTTTTTGGGTAACTCCTCGGTACCCTTTGCTCGTTCCCTTTGGGTTAACCCCATGGGGTGCGGCATTTGTGGAAAAATTATTCTTTTTCCTAAAAATCTGAGAAAACAGGAAGCTTGAGTCGGTTTTCTATAACTTGGAAGACTGGGAATAGATGGTAACTCGGATAAGAGGATTTGCTATTCCTCAAGCTAAATCGGCGCTTGAGGATTGCATTCTATGAAGTCTGACCAGAAAGTTTAGATCTTGAAGCTGATTGATACTCAAGTCAACTTGAAGCTCGGGGGCTACCCCATGGGAGAAACAATGTGAACTTGGATGAGGAACTCACGAGCAGTATGTTATTCTTCCTAGAGTCTCGAGTCATTTAATCTCTAAATTAACTCGAGCCTTGGGGGCTTGTCTGGGATAGATATCCCTTGGGCCCTCACGGCGTGGATTTAGTACATGGGCCGTTGGAGGGCCCAGTAGAGACAGTAGGCCCTGTACAGGGTGCCGACTGGTCTCATGGGCCCGAGAACGGATGACGAGGTTGAAGACCAAGTCAAGGCACTGTAATTCAGGAAAGGCGTGGAGGAGTTGGTTCGGACTCTGTATTCCAGAAGCGGCAGCAATCAGGAAAGGAAGCGTATAATCGTAGATTCTGTGTATTCTTTAGGATTCCGAGCCTGGTAGGACTCATAGATGGAAACCTACTTGTAACCCAAGCCTTGCCGGACTATATAAGGCGGGTGAGGGACCCCTACGTAGAGAATCAATCATCTCATCGCACACCAGCCACCAAGCCTCCAAACTCTCGTTGTAACCTCGAGAACTCAAATCAATACAACTTGCCGCCAATAGGACGTAGGGTATTACACATCTCGCGGCCCGAACCTGTATAAACCTTTGTGTTTTGTCGTATCTCTACGCGAACCATCGAGCTACGTCGATCTCGCTACCCTAAAAGCACTACGTGATACACCCCGTGGTGCATTGCCGGTATCAAACACCGACAACCATAAGCCTCAATTTATTCATATATCTCATCATTTCCACATATATATATAGCACCATAAAGTAACTTGCAGAAATGTAAACACACAGGTACAAGCATGTTATATATAAAGCAAGATTAAATAAACAATATGTTACAGTTATTACTACGTTGCCCGTAAGTGATATTGGCATTCTCACACCTGGTGAGCATCAGCGATTCGAATCGATTTTTAATTCCCACGAATAACTAAAAATGCCAGGGGTATATGCTTACTAACCCTCGGCGATCTCACATATAGCCCCCATCTCCACTTGTCCCATCCCAAGTTCGATCCAACCAGCCATTCCCTAGGTTTAGCCCCCATGGAGCGTTACCATGGCGTACTAGGTCAGCCCTCCACGAGTCAACACCCAAGCGCCCCTGGGCCCGATGGTAGGACCAAGTCTCTGTTCTTCGGATGGCACAAGCAAGACTTTCACCGGTCCATTATCCCGGATAAGCACTGTAGCAATGTCATGTCGACCAATAGGGGAACAACGAACGGGGTCTTAAACGACTCGGGCGGAGTCCACCAAACCATCCACACCATTTTTCAACATAATATACCCATATCTCCGCCCGGTCTCAATTTTCCAACGTATCATACCATATTACTTTTGAAATTGAGATTTTTGTAAAACATTTTTGAGCCCTATCATCTCGCGAGTGAATATCTGCACTCGACTTCTACCGTCTAAGCATGGCTAAGCATAGACTTCGATCTATTCGTATTACATAGGATATCAGGGATTTATGCATGTGGGGTTTCATACAACTCCTAAACGTAATGCACAAACAAATATAGGATGGTGGAACTCCCTAAATAGGTGTAGATGCCTAAGGGGCCTACCTTTGTTATTGAAAACTTGAACAAACTGATCTAAAGTTAGTTTGCCGGGTTGTGAGGCTTTGCCCTATGCAACCCATTGATCACTTGGACAACTCCTCCTTCCAAATACCCCATCAGGGCCTCCAGGTGGTATTTGGGTCTTAGTTGGTCTTTTGGACACCATTGATTGAAATAGCTCCACGCACTTGCTTCTTGATGTCTGCAATAAGTGTTGCTATTTGAATGATATACATGATGCAGTGAATGAGATGACAAGCACACATAAACAACCATTTAATGGATAACAGAAAAATAATTGTTGCACTACTTAAGCAAGGGCACTTTCGTGGACCTAGAACAACCATACACTCATAAAATCGGATATTCACAATGCAATACATGGAATCATTACTAGACCAAGTATCAATTTAAATTATCCTTTATCATACCATATGCACGCAAAAATTAGACAGACATATAATTATTCATGTAATGAGCAGCTAGTAACATCACTGACGGGGGACAACTAAAAGCCCCCACGACGTGAAAAAGCCCGCAGCCCACCGCAAGGCACAAGAGATGGCTCTCACTAGAAGGCCCGGAAAGGACTTAGCGGAGCACGGGCCAAACACAAACACGGGACGGCCCGCCCAAGCCTCGGCCTGTACGGTCGGGCGGGGCCGAGGCGACCGACCGTTGCCCGGGACAGTCGGGACAGGCCTGGCGGCCGAGCTAGGCCAACGGAGGTCATACGGAACCACGATGGTCCGACAAGGCGGAGCGGCCGAGCCCCTCCTTAAGGAGAGCAGGTCCGGCCGCGGGCCCGACTGATGGGACCCCACGGCGCAACAGGACGGGAGCACGCCTCTGACTGGGTGCACGCCTGTACTCGCGGCATAGAAAAACTAGGAAGCACTTCCCAAAGGCGCGACAGGATGACACCTAAATTAAACCCTATGACTCATCTCAGAATGATGCATAAGAAGATTTCAGACCGCAGGGAGCGACGGAATGGGATGCCCTCCCCCTTTTTCGTACCACACAGTTGACTACAAGAGGGGAAGGCCCTGCGCCAAGTACCGCCAACGCCAGGACAGCGTCGCCACAGGAGCTAGCACGGCGTCGCCATAGGAGCTGGCATGGCGTCGCTACAGGAGCTGACACGGCATTGCTACAAGGCTGGGGATGCGGCCATACCGCGCGTGCGGAGGAAGCTCAGGGGAACCGCGCGTGCAGAAGACACGCAAGGATAGCCTGGGAGGAAACTTTCTGTAATAGGGTCCCACATATTAGTTTATCCTTTTCCTCTTTTTGATTCTTCTCCTTCTACCGGCTCCATGCCTCCTCAGGCGCTGTAAGCTCCCCCTTGCACCTATAAAAGGAGGGACGCGCTCGCCAAGGGGGGCAGGGCAACAGGCTTCACACATTCACACCGTGTAACACCACACACTGAGCCCAGAGCAATACAAGCAAGAACAACAGCTCACTAGACATAAGGAGTTCAGTCCCAAACCAGTATAAATCCCTCGAGTCCCTCGGCTCACCATTCGGAGCAAGTCCGTGTTGACCCCCACGAACTAAAAAACTACTGTTTGTGTCACCCCGGTTCCCAGAAACACGACAGTTGGCGCGCTAGGTAGGGGATTCTTAGCGCATCACGCGACATCACCGCTCTGATGGCTCCGTCACACATCTTCGCTAGCGGCGAGGCCCTGGAGCCCGGGAGCCGCATCACCTTCGGCTCCTTCGACTTCGTCACCACCACCTCGGGCGAGCTGCGCTTGGCCGGCTCCACCTCGACTATCGACGCCCTCACTCAAGGCATGAGCAGCCTTCGGCTCATGGAACCTCCCTGTGACGTCGTGATGGCAGAAGTGGAGCCCCTTTTGCCCGCTTGCCCCGACATCGGGTTGCTCGTCGACTGCGCCAGCGCACTCCTGCACCCGTCCTCCACCAGCGAGGAACGCGATCAAGTGCTCTATGCACTCGCAAACATGGTGACCCAACTGCATGGGAATCCACCGCTGCCATCCATGGTAGAGCAGAAGACAACACCCCGCGCGAGCCAGCGGGCACCCCGGCAACCGCCGAAGCAAAGGCGGAGAGATGTCGCCTCAAGAGGCACGCCGCCGCATCCAGGCGAAGCCATAATAGGCTTGTGGCTACCCCTCAGGGGGAAGCACCACGCCCTCTGGCACTAGTGGCCATGGCGGGACATCTCCCGACCTCAGTCCACGACCTGCTGGAAAACGTCTCCAGCAGCAGGTCAACCTCCGACCCAGGCGCAGAAGCTCCTATAACCCTCGGAAGAGCATGCCTCGTGGCAACTCCGCCGGCCAACACGGGGGATGTTGTGACGCCCAACCAAGAGCTGGAGTATCAACGCGAACGGCTCGCGCGCGCGGCGGCGCGAGAGGAAGAACTCCGCCAGAAGGAGAAAGAAATCGGCGACCTAGAGCAAAGGCTCGGCGAACTTCACCAGGAAGTAGGCCGCCGCCAGCACAAGGGCGACAAACCTCACGGCCGTGAGGTCTACAACTAGCTCCTCCAAGGGAGCGACGGGACGCCCTACTTCCTCCGCCCTGACCAGAACATTGCTGCCGCCGCAATGATGCTCCAAGCCATCCTAGAGCCCACCGAGCTTGCGGCTCAGGTGACGCTCCAAAATCTCCACAACCTTGTGCAAAGGGCGGCACTACAGCAGGTCGAGCTGGCCTTCGAGACGTCGATCGAGACATCCGGGAGATCATGCCCATCTGCAAGCTGAGGGCGACGGTAAAAGGACGCCTGGGCAACGTGCGCGACGCCTGGCATACCCTCGAAGCTCGCCGAAGGGACAAAGGCTACACCGACCAATCGCGCACCCCCGACACAAGGTACGAACAGGGACGAGGCGTGTCTGGTCCAGGCCCACAGGCGTTCGGGCGCGCGATTCGCGAGGTGCAGTTCCCAGAACGAGTCCGCGTGCCTACGAACCTCGCCAAGTAAGACGGGATGACGAACCCAGCCGTCTGGCTCGAGGACTATCGCCTCGCCTGCAGGCTGGCAGGAATCAAGGATGACTCCTTGATAATACAGTATCTCCCCATCCACCTTGGAGATGCGCCTCGGGCTTGGCTCGAGCACCTGCCAGAGGACACCATCCATGACTGGGAAGGCCTCAAGAAGGTCTTTGTGGGCAACTTCTAGGGGACGTATAAACGCCTCGGGAGCCCATGGGACCTCAAGGGCTGTATGTAGAAGCCCGTGGAAAGTCTCCGAGACTACATCCGAAGGTTTCCCAGAAAAGGAACGAGCTGCCCGACGTCATCGACGCCGACGTCGTGAGCGTCTTCACGTATGGCACCTCTAACGAGGCACTCGTCCACAAGCTCGACCGTGGACGGCCAAGAACCACCGCGGACCTTCTTGACATTGCGACCAAGTTCGCCGATGGCGAGGACGCTGTCAGGGCCATCTTCCGAAAGGGAAGGTCCTATCGCGATGTCACACCCTGGTTTTCAAAAGAAAAACCAGAGCAAATCTATATGTGTGCCAGGATCTAATCTCACACATATAGAGACAATTAACAGTGAAATCATAGACAATGCTTTATTACATATCGTTTAAACAAGAATTACAATAAGACATCAAGTCTTTAACATAGAGTAGCGGAAGCATAACTAAAACACCGGGCCATCCACAGGGAATCCAACTGGGGGTCGCTCGCCTAGAACTCCATGATCCTTCATTTGTACTCCTTTATGCCTTCATCTTCTGAGCAGCGGTTGGGTTCCAGCCAACAGTAGGTTGAAATAAAAGAAACAAGCGTGAGTACTTCAACTCGTACTCCACAAGTATAACATGAACTATGAGGCTCTAAGGTTGGCTGACACGTTGCATGAGCTTTTAGTTGGTCAAGTTTTATTAAACAACTAGTTACTACAAGTGGGTAGATAAACCATTAAACCCAAGATATTGCATGTGAACATTAGTCAACAATATTAACATAAGAACCACTTTCAAACCCAACAGAACCACTAATCTACATAAAGGATCTGGGCCGCTCATAACCGTGAGCACGGCTGACATGTCAGTTTTACACTCTCGAGAGGTCGTACATCTTTACCCATGAGTCGTGGGCTATGCTAGTGGTCCACCACATTACCTTAGATGAGATGGCTAGCAAGCACACTACGAGGCCTTTACAAAGATCACGTTGGTAAGGCGTAACCGCTAAGGTTTCAGGATCCGCAACTGTGGAGCAAGCCTCAAGGGGAGATAAACCCACTCAACCCAAGTAGCGCGAGGGCCACAGAAGCTCACCTCCCCTCTTGCCCCGTCGGTAAGTTACTCCCAAACCAATGCAACCTAATTAGTTAGCCAAGACCGTCCCATTCCAGTCTCATGGTAGCACTATTGTCCCAGGTTGTTGCTTTGCGAACCGGTCCTTACGGAGAGTGGCTATAAGCAAAACACATGCTCATGCCCCCTAAACCAAGTTGCTAAAAAGCCATTTTTAAAGGAACATGAACCACAAAGGGGTCAAGCTCAAGATTTGATTGCATAGATCCATTTAACCAAATTATTAACAAAGATACATGAGTTCGCGCAGCAACTAGCAAAACTTAACCAACATGCAACCCATAGGTAAACATATCGATAAAAGAGGCTAGGTACAGTCCTTATTGGCATACAAAAATTAGACACATGCATATGAAGTGATTCAATGATTATTGGGTTGTGTCCATGTTATACTTGCCTTTCTCAAAGTACTCTTGCTGCTGTTCACACACATTGAGCCTCAGCACAAACAACTATAACAACAAACAAAGGGGAACTAAGAACAATACACCATACAAATAAATGATTTTATAAAGAACATAAAAAGAACACTAGTCGTTACTAATAACATGGGAGCGCAACATCTGGAACAATGTTTAACAAGGATATAAAGGTGGCTAGAAAAGAATAAACTCACGATGAAGGATATGAAGGTAGGAACAAAAAGGATTTTGTGGTGTATGGGAAACATCATGATTAGAGTTTGCGATGAGTTTCATGTTTGTCGAATGGCCGATGAGTGTTAGAAGCAGATCATGGGTTAAGGGACAAAGACTCGAAGCAAGACCTTGGTAATGAGGTTAAACTTCTTAAGTAAAACATGCCATGACCGAGAGTGGCTAGACTCACTGAAACTTTCCAAGGACAACAGACTAGCTAGCAGGACGGTTGTCTGTGGAGATGTCAATGGATTGTTTGTGTTCTGGTCACTATAAGGAAATTTGAGATTGATCTCTTGGGATCATGTTGGACACACATGTGAACATGTTTATGACAAGAGGATAGTTCATGAGGACTGCCGGATCAACAGAAAATGCACCGTTTGCTAACAGGTGTGTGCTGAAATCTGCCGGACAGCCGGATAATAAGAACAAAACCATTGGCAAAATTGGTCCAGACCAGAACCAAATGCTGCACCAATTTGTGGTATTGTGCATTGATATATAAGGAATACTTTGGCCAAAGGGGTCACCCATAACCCTTCTAGATCAATGTAGAATGCGAGCGTAAGGCTGTGCTGCATGACTGTTTTAATAGCAGAGACAACGGGCATGGCAAGAGCTATAACTCTCGCATTGCTGTGCCTATGGACAAACCCTTTTATAAAGACATGTTCTAGAATATGAGGCACGCTCTGGCCAGAGGGTTCATCAAATGGACCACTTGATCACTAGGAAAGCATGTGCCAAAGGGGCAGCAGTGCTGCTGCCAAGACGGCAGCGACAGCGAGCACAACGACGGCCATATCTTTCTCATTGCAGCACAAATGGTGAAACCAAATTACAGGAACGTGTTCGAGGATATAATACACATCTCCGTCGAAGGGCTCGCTGATTGGACCTCCGGATCATTGAGAAAACATGTGCCGAAGTGGTAACAGTGCTGCTGTCTGGACTGCAGTGACAGCGAGCACGGCGACGGCCGTAACTCTCACATCAATACACCTATGGACAAACCATTTTATGGGGACATGCTCAGGGGTGCAAGGTATGATCTGATGAAAGGGCATGACCCCTGGACTACCAGGTCAGCGGGGAACGCAGCGCCAAGTAGGGACAGCATGGCTGCCTGCTAGTGTAGCGAGACGTCCCATGGTAAACCTTGCCGGAACTTGATGGACATCCATCTACAGCCTACGAATTGCAGCGGGAAACAAGGAAACATAGAGGAACATATTTGGGGTGTCATCACCTAGGGTTTGGTGGTGGAAGAGGTGACATGGGCGACATCAAGGCGGTGATGCCGCTGCGCACACGATCCCATAGGGCTGCAGCCTTGCCTCGGCGTCGGGGATCGTCGGGGGTGCTCTCCATGGTCTCCACACCCATGGACTGCAGGGGCAGCAGCAAGGAGGCAACCTCCATGGCATCCTTGAGGGCGTGGATCGAAGAACACAGCAGGGGATCATCTTCCTTGTGATAAGAGCACTCCGTTTTCATGTTTCGGTGGTGGGGGGTGTGTAGGGATGAGAGAGGGCAGCCATGGGGGAGAGGGGCGGCCATGGCTGCTCCCTCCTTCTGTTTTCTCATGAGGAGGAAGGGGAGGGGCGACCAGGAGGGGAGGGGCAGCTAGGGAGAGAAAGATTAGGGTTAGTTTGGGCTGTTTTGGGCCTGTTTAGGGCTGGCCCAAGCTATGGACAGAAGTGGAAAATAAAAGAAAGGATTTCGGGCCTTGATCCAAGGTCAAAATGAGTGGAAACTTTGGGCCTTGACCCATTGATTGAGTCTTGAGTTTGTCATGCACGGGAGAGAAAATGATAAGGGAGAAAATTCGACGGCATCAACTAGAACCGAATTAGGAATTTCTAGGTTCTATGGAATGAGAGATAGAAGAGAACATCATTTGGACATGAGCCTAAGAATGACACTAAGTTTTACCAAATGATGTCAATGGAAAGAAATGATGAAAAGGTAAACATGGAAACAGGATGTCGAAATGTTGATTTCAAAAGAGGCAAAAAGAGTGAGGTCGGGTGATATCATCAAAGGTTGTAAGAATGACTTAGATAAATTGAAAGACGTGACTTAGTGTAGAGGATGGTCAACAAGATTGGTTTATAGTTTTGAGTCGGTGAAACTTTAGAGATACAACTCGAGTTGGCAAGGAAGCAAAGGACTAGGATTTTAGAGATATGAATTGAGATGGACTTGAAACCTAGCCGGTTTTGAAATATTTTGAAACCTCATTTTACACACATAAACACTATGCAATTCGGCATGAATGCAACAAACAAATGAGTTCTCATTGGAAAAACTTTTCAAAAGCATACGCTTCTTTCAATCCAGCAAAACTTACAAGTTCGAAAATTTTAGAAAATTTAGAAATCCTTCATTTTATTCATTGTTATCTATTCACATCCCAAAATTAGAAATTTTGAGGTGTGACACGCGAGGACGGCGAGGGCACGAGTGGCACCAAAAAAGATCAGCGTGACCGTCGTGACAAGCGCCGCTGAGACGACCACCCCCGGCACGAGAAGAACGAGGTCGCTGCCGCCGAGCGACCGCCCAAATAGCCTTCAAAAGGTAACAATGAGCATTTCCAGAAGCTGATGGATGGACCATGCCCGAATCATGGTTTCCCGGTGCGCCACAAGCTCAAGGAATGCGAGCTCCTCAAACGGTTCGTCGGGGGGCCGTCACAGAAGAAAGCAAGGACGGAAGAGGCCGCCCAGATGGCGGAGGCCAAGGACGGCACGGTAGATACCTTCCCCGAGCCATCCGGGTGCCTCATGATCTTTGGCGGTTCAGAGGCATACGGTGACAAGCGACGCCTCAAGCTAGCGAGCCATGAGGTGAACGCCGCAGATCCCGCCGTCCCAACCTACCTCCGATGGTCGGAGGCTCCGCTCACCTTCGACCGGAGTGACCACCCGGACAAGATCCCACATCCAGGGACATACCCGCTGGTCATGGAGCCCATCATCGGCTCCAAGCGCCTCACCAGGGTGCTCATGGATGGCGGCAGCAGCCTCAACATCATGTATGTCGAGACCTTAGACGTGCTGGGAATCCCCAGGACTGACCTGCGCCCAAGCAGCGTACCCTTCCAAGCATAATCTTGGGACAGCAGGCATACCCACTCGGGCAAATCACGCTGCCCGTCACCTTTGGCGACCATTCAAACTTCCGCACCGAACGGTTGCAGTTCGAGGTAGTCGACTTCGTCGGGTCCAATCACGCGATCCTAGGGCGACCTTCCTACGCCAAGTTCATGGCCGTTCCCAACTACGCCTATCTCAAGCTGAAGATGCCTGGACCGTGCAGGGTCATCACGGTTGGCACTTCCTTCAAGGCGGCCTACCAATGCGAGTGGGCCAACTGCGAGCTCGCGGCATCGCTCGTGGTGTCTAAGGAACTGTCTGACCTCAAGAAGGGCATGCCTCAGGGCCTTAGGGAAGCGCCCAAGGACGGTCACCAGGGCACCTCAGAAGGGTCAGGGCCCGGGGGAAGCAACTTCAAAGCCACAGAGGACACGAAGGAGATAAGTCTAGACCCCGCCGACCAGACCAAGAAGATTCGGATTGGGGCATCGCTTTCCAAGGAATAGGAAAGCATGCTCGTTGACTTCCTCCAAGCCAACTAGGACGTCTTCGCATGGAAGCCATTTGACATGCCAGGCATCCCCCGGGAGGTCGCCGAGCACTCCTTGAATATCCGACTGTCCGCAAGACCGGTCGCCCAGCGCCATCACCGCTTCGATGAGGAAAAGCATAGAGCAATAGGGGAGGAGATCGCCAAGCTTTTAGCCGCAGGGTTCATAAAAGAAGTGCACCACCCAGAGTGGATCGCCAACCCTGTACTTGTTAAAAAGAAGAATGGAAAATGGAGGATGTGTGTCGACTATACGAGCCTGAATAAGGCGTGTCCAAAAGACCCCTTCCCTCTACCACGCATCGATCAAGTGGTAGATTCCACTGCGGGATGCGAGCTACTCTCCTTCTTAGATGCATACTCCGGCTATCACCAGATCACGATGAAAGAAAGCGACCAGCTTGCTACATCCTTCATTACCCCTTTCGGTTCTTTTTGCTACGTGTCTACGCCCTTCGGTTTAAAAAACGCGGGGGCCACATACCAACGATGTATGCTCCTCTGTTCCATCGATCAAATAGGGCGCAATGTCGAAGTATACGTGGATGACATAGTCATCAAAACCAAGAGGTCCGGCGACCTCATAGCCGACCTAGAAGAAACTTTCACAAACTTGCGCAGGTTCAACATCAAGCTCAATCCCGAGAAGTGTGTCTTGGGAGTTCCAAAGGGGAAGCTCTTGGGATTTATGGTCTCCGAGCGGGGCATTGAAGCAAACAAGGAGAAGGTCGACGCCATCCAGAAGATGGGCCCATCAAAAACCTAAAAGGGGTCCAGCGACTGGTCGGTTGCTTGGCCGCTCTAAGTCATTTCGTGTCCAGACTCGCCGAGCGGAGCATGCCTCTTTACAAGCTCCTCAAGAAGGGGAATCGCTTCTCTTGGACCCCAGAGGCATAGGAACCGCTAGATCGGATCAAGGTGTTTCTAACAACACCTCCGGTACTAGTAGCTCCCTAGCTGGGCGAAAGTTTGCTTCTATACGTCACGGCCACCGAGCAGGTGGTCAGCGCAGCCCTCGTTGTAGAATGAGCAGAGGAAGGCCGTGCGCTCAAAGTGCAAAGACCGGTGTATTTCGTCAGCGAAGTACTATCCGAGTCCAAGGCTCGGTATCCACAAATACAGAAACTCCTCTACGCTGTGCTCATCGCCAAACGGAAGCTCATACACTACTTCAACCGGCACCCTCTGACGTTCGTTTCCACCGCTCCTCTAGGGGAGATCGTTCATAACCGCAACACCACAGGTTGCATAGTCAAATGGTCACTCGAACTCAACAGGCTCGACATAACATACATGCTAAGGACCACCATCAAGTCGCAGGCGCTGGCCGACTTTGTCGCCGAATGGACGGAGGCATAGGCCCCTCCACCCGTTGAGGATCCAGAGTATTGGATCATGTACTTCGATGGGTCAAACCTCAAAATGGGTAGCGGAGCCGTGATCGTTCTTGCCTCCCCACAAGGGCACCGTCTGCGCTACTCTATACGCCTCCACTTTCCGTCCACAAACAACATGGCGGAATACGAAGCACTTATCAATGAGCTCTGAATAACCGTGGAGGTAGGGGCGAAACGCCTCCTCATGTGAGGCGATTCGAAGCTAGTGGTGGACTAGGTCATGAAGGCCATAGAGCCTTGAGACCCAAGGATGTGCGCCTACTATAAAGAGGTGTGCAAGCTCGAAGAGAAATTCAAAGGCTTTGAGCTCCAGCACAATTATAGATGCTTCAACAAGGAGGCGGACCGGCTCTCGACCATCGCCTCCGGACGAGAACCCATCCCAGAGGGAGTTTTTTCCTCCGACCTCTACGAACCATCGGTTAAGGTCGAGCATCCAGAAGAGAGGGCACCTGTCGCCGGCCCAGAGCCACGCACTGACCCAGAGGAACACCCCCGGGGGCTAGTCGCCTCAACCAGCGACCCCGACTGGCGCTCTCCCATCATCACAAGACTCAGCACAGGCAACCTACCAGAAGGCATGACCGAGGCAAGGCGCCTAGCTCACAAAGCGAAATCCTTCGTCCTCATCAATGGCGAGCTCTACAAGAAAAGTGCCTCTGGGATAAAGCAGAGATGCATCTCGATCAATGAAGGAAGAAAACTCCTCAACGATATTCATAGTGGCACGTGTGGCCATCACGCCGCTCCCAGGTCCTTGGTCGGCAAAGGCTTCAGACAAGGCTTTTACTGGCCAACCACTATGACGGACGCCGAGCAGGTTGTATGAACCTGTGTTGGCTGCCAATTCTTGGCCAGGCAGACGCTCTTGCCGGCACAGGCCCTCCAGACCATTCCCATAACATGGCCTTTCGCGGTATGAGGCCTGGACATGGTCAGTCCTCTCAAGAGGACGCCTGGGGGCTTCACCCATTTGCTCATCGCTGTCGACAAGTTCACCAAATGGATCGAAGCAAAACCGATTGCGGCACTCAGAGCCGCAGACGCGGCTTCTTTCTTCCGCAACATCGTCTACCGGTTCGGAGTACCGAACTCCATCATGACTGATAACGGCATGCAGTTCACTGGGCGAAGTTTCCTCGAGTTTTGCGATGAGTTCGACATCAAGGTCGATTGGGCTGCAGTGGGACATCCACGAACTAACGGCCAGGTCGAGCGCGCCAACGGCATGATCCTAGAGCCTCGAATCTTCGACAGGCTTAAGAAATTCAGATCCCGTTGGGCCACTGAGCTACCAGCGGTCCTATGGAGTTTACGAATGACAACATCCAGAGCAACTGGTTGTACGCCATTCTTTATCGCGTACGGCGCCGAAGCAGTACTCCCCTCTGAGCTAAAGTATGGATCCCCAAGGATCCAGGCCTACAACGACAAGCAGAACGCAACCCACGCTCAACTCACCAACGACCTCCTTGACGAAGCTCAGGACGCAATCGTCGTCACGTTGGCTAAGTATCCGCAAGACCTACGACGCTACCACGACCGTCAGGTCCGCAGCAGATCCTTCAACGTCGGCGATCTAGTACTGCGAAGAGTCATGGCCACTAAAGACAAGCACAAGCTTTCCCCGCCATGGGAAGGACCATACATCATCACACAAGTCTTGCGGCCAGGGTCATACAAGCTCAAGGACTCTGACGGCAATGTCCTCACCAATGCGTGGAACATCGAAAAACTGAGGAAGTTTTATCCCTAAAGGCACCATCGGTTCTCCCACGGTTAAGTTAGCTCAACCGACCTACCTGTCGCTTTACCTAACTCGGGGGCTAGAGGGAGAATACCCGCGGAACCCGCAGAACAAATTACAGAAAGCAGTTTCATTACAAAACAGGTCGTCGCGACCAAAAGTCCGGTCCAAACATTACAAAAGACGTCGTGCCTAAACAGACCTACTGTGAGGGTGGCCTCCACAAAAGAGAAGCGGGATCGACATGACTAGAAATCAGCACGGCATGAGGGCGGGCCTCCTCCTCAAGGCGCTCCATGACTTCGTCGCCTAGTCCACTGGTGAACCCTTCCGCTATCGGCCCCAGACCGAGGCGAAGCTCGTCGAAGTGAGAGGTCGCCTGCGCGAGTGTCACATTGCTCCCATAGAAGGCGGACTCCCACACGACAAGATTGACTTGATCCAAGAGCCTAGCTAGACACTCTGGGAGCGAGAGGAGCGACGGCGGTGACAGACGGGCACACGCCGAAGCAGCAGCGTCCCGAAGGAGCTGATGCTCCGTCCGCAGCCCTGAAAAACCAAACGTCACGACAAAAGCTCTGGCGCAAAATAAGACTCAAGGCCAACTAAAAGACTCACTGTCCAAAGCACCGAGCTCCTCGGTCACGCGGTTAAGGGAGTCCGTCGTCACGCGAAGAGCCATCTCCATGTTGGTAGCACGCCGCGTCGCGACATCAAGCTCCCGACGCAGAGCCGGTTCGCTAGCGTAGCGCTCCGCGCGGAGCTTCTCCAACTCTCGACGGAGGTCCCCCGCCTCCGAACGGAGCAGCGACGACTCAGCGTTCGCGCTGTCCAAACGCACGAACAGAACGCTCGACCGTCGTACCTCCGCGGCCCTCAGCCCCTCCAAGTGCAAGGACTCCGCCCGAGCCTGCTTTGCCTCGCTCTGCACGGCCGCCAGTACAGAACTGGCTCGGCCGCGTGCGACATAAGGACCTGAAACCAAGGGTCGACATGAGATCAAAAAGAAAACGAAAAGGTCACCAAAAGAAGGCCCCATAAAAAAAAGAAGGAAGGGTCCGCACCGCCCCGTGAGGAAGGATGCGCTCCTTGACGGCCCCTCGAATGCGGCCAGCCGCGCTTACGGCCTCGTGGAGCGAGGACAGGAGCCTGTCAATCTCGGACATGACCTACATGGAGGCCTCCTCCACGACCTTCCACTCCCTGGCCTCCTGCCCAAAAGAAAAATTAGAAGCCCCCTGTTCGAGGCGGGATAGCAAAGGGGGGACAAACAGCTGGATGGCCCTAGAAGGAGGAGGCCCTGGGGGGAGCGGCAGGCTGATCGGCGTGGCCTCTCCTAACGGTCGTGCCTCAGCGGCATCACCAGGAGCCCCCAGAGGGACCACCATCGGGACCACGGCGCGATGCTCCCCCATGTCACCCGACAAAGGCGGCGCTTGAGTCCCCGCAGTAGACACGGGCGCCACGGACGAAGCTTACTGACGAACGATCCGCGCGGCCTCCGACAGCGACTTATGTGGGATATGAAGCCTAAAAGAAAAGCAAATCAATGAAACAGGGCCATGAGCAAGAACAAAAAACTTCCAGAATCACTAACCAGGAAGATCGCGGCGCAGAAAAAGGGCGCCGCGGCATGGACAGAGCAGGAACGCGCTCAGCGCCCCTCTGCGGTGAAGGAATGCCCTCTGACGGGCGTAGGCAGATCAGAACCCGCGGTGGGAGACGACGAGGCCCCCGCAGCCCCTGGGCCCGGAGGTGGACGGAGGATGTCACCCGCCGTCTGGGCCACGGGGTCAGCCACACCCACTGGCGAAGCCGATGCGGGACTCCTTCCTGACTGAGCCGCGACGTCGGCCGCACCCACAAGCGGAGACGCCGCGAGCGCCACGACGGTAAGGGTTGAAGCCGGTGCAGGCGCCCCAACGGCGAGAGGCGGGACTGTCGTGGACGCCACGACGGATGATACAACCACCGCCGCGACCTCAGGGCCGCGCGGCTCCACCTCCCGAGCATCAGCCTGATGGGGCGACGGCGCCGGCGACGGCACCAGGTGGACCTCCAGAGGGTCCATGATCATGAGAGCCTCAAGAAGAGTCTCGGAGTGTGAACTCTCCCCGGCTAGCGGGACCGCCTTAGACGTCACGTCAGAGGACCACTCCTCGTCGGAAAGGTCGGTAGGAGGGGTCGACGAGTCGCCACGCTCCTGTGCCCGCCGGGCGCGCTCCACCTTCTTCAGATCACGCACGAGTTGGCGGCACTTCTTATGCTCCTCCTCCACACGCGCGCTCGCCTCCCTCTTACGCTTTCGGTCCGCCCTCACGGCGGCATCCTCCGGGAGAGGGGCGGGGGACAGCCTCATGCCACCAAGGCCCTGAAACGACGCAAGGCAAAGTACGGGTGAGTCTAATGAATCTACTGCCAAGCTTCGAGAGAGGCCTTACCAGATCACTCCTAATCGAATAATTGAGAGCCGGAGGGTCACCGGAGAGGTTCGCTGACGAAGCACCCTCGGTGATGGCAGTCAGGCGGAGCCGAACCTCTTTCGAAGAAAGCTCCTCGATCGAGCACTAGTCCGGGTCAGCCGAACCGACATACTCCCACACGGGGAAGCGCCGAAGCCGCAGCGGCTGGACCCTCCTACGAAGGAAGGTCGAAACCAGCTTGAGGCCGGTCAAACCACGGCGGCAGAGGGCACCGATCTTCTCCAAGATGAGGCCCACCTGGTTGGCCTACCTCTTATCCCGGCCCCACTCCCATTGTTTCTGCTTTGAGGGAGCGACCCCGGTGAAAACAGGGTCCCTCCCAACGTAGTTAGGCGGCAGCACAGCCCCGTCCGGCAAAGGAGGGTCGCCAAGGTTTCGAACGTAGAACCACTCCCCCGCATACGCATGGGTGGACGAGGGGAGCGGGATCTGGAAGTAATCTTGCTGGCGGCCGTTGCGCAACTGGATTGTCACGCCGCCGACAAGACATTATCCGCCCTGCCCCGGTGACAGTTGTGACGCCCCTGGCATCTCCAGAGCCCTAACACGCGGTTAGAGACAAGCTAATGATAGATTAAGACTTAATCATGCTTAGAGAGTAACAAGAAATATGTGGAGGAGCCACTAAATCAAAATTTTCTACACAAGATGCAAGACCACACATTTCATGGTTGGATAGGTCAACACTCACATACTTTTGAGCTCAACTCCAAATGCCAAACCTCAGATAAGAAAAGTAGCCCTAGATCTTTCTGTTGGACGATGTTCAAAAATCTAAAGACAGGAGGTTTAAAAGATCCAACCCAAAGTTTCTTGATAAGTGCCAATTGTGATCGTGAGCAAACTTGAGCCCTAATAAAGCTTTCAAATTCATTAAGTACCCGAGCTCAACTCCGTCGACAAACTTGTTGTACATGTTATGGACTATCCTTTAGCTACACTGAGCATGGATCAAAACTATCATCTACTCACTCAAAATTTCACCCAAATATCTCATGGAAACAACTAGAACAACCCACACTTAGAAATTTCCCAAGTATGGGTTTTCAGCTTTTCCCCAAGTTGATTCTGAAATTACTTTTGATTTCACTACAGTACTTCAAAATCTTCCTTTCTATGAAATGGAATTGAACTTATCACCTTTCAAATGCACCTATTATGGAAGTGATTGGACTTCGTTTGATACCTCAAAAGTGGGAAACAAGAAAGCCTCCACACAAAGTGAAATTTCTGTTTTACCAAACCTTGGAACATAATTGTGTCTATAATTCAAAATCTGTTGGGATTCAGGCCAACTTTATATTATCAAACTTGGAGATGAAGTGCTGGGGAACAACTTCGGTAATTTGAGCTTGGTCACATATTGAGGTTTAAATGGAGTTTAGGATCATTTTCTTCCAACACAGAAAACCAATCCAAATCTGACCTGTTTAGTAACCTCAATGTTTCTATAACCTACAGCCACTTTCATGCAAAGATCAAATTAGAGAAGTTGTAGGTTTTGAAATTATAAACAAACTTGTCAAAAGGAACATTGGGAGAGAATGCATGAAAGTGGGACTTTCTGAATTCCTAAGCAATAAAGGTCCCCTTGTCCAAATTGGGGCTGCCACACAAATTCAAGTGAAATTCATAATTTCAAACCGATTTAGGGGTTGAACCTTTTGACAAAGTTGTATAGTTCAAAGAGTAGAACATTTCATCCAATTGGCACTTTTTTAAAATCGGACTCTAAATAGGCTAGAAATGTGATTTACCGAGAGGGAGAAAACACAAATGGAAATGGTCTTTCTCTGAGACACTGGCGGGTAGGACCCGCGCGTCAAGCGCGCCACCCTGTCTGGACCGGCGAACGCCGCGTGGACGCCGGCGTACGGTCACCGCGCCCGCGATGCGGATCGACCCCCTCGGCCATGCCTTTAACCTAGGGCCGACGCGCCTCTCCTCCCTCTTTCACCTCCACTCACTCTCTGCCTGTCCCGAAGCTCTCCTCGTCTCCCTCTCGCTCGCCATCGCCGCGTCGCCATTGCCGTCCCGAGCCGAAGCTCAAGCTCGCGCTGCGCAACCCTGTCCTCCCCAAGCCAAGGGAACTACACCACTACACTCTCCATTCCACCCCGCACCTCCTGCGCTTACCCTCGTCGCCTCCCTCACTCCCTATCGCCAGATCGAGAAGCGACCGACGCGGGCAGCCATTTCCGGCAAAGCTCGGTTCGAGCTCGCGCCGGCCGTCTCCGTCCACCCCGCGCCCCTAAACCACCACCATTGCATTCGCCTCGCTCCCGCGCACCCGAAACCCTAGACCTCGTCGCCGTTCCGCTCTCAACCGCGGAGATCGACCTCAGCGCGACGTCCTCGCTGCGCCGCCGTCACCGCCGTTCACGCTCCGACGCCGCCTCGTCCACGCCACCTCCGCCGTCGAGATCCACCCAAGGTAGCGCGCCGCACCCGTGCGGACCTCCCACGCCCCGCGTCGCGGCTCCGGTGAGCCCCGGCTCGCCGGCGCACATGCGCGCCGCCGCGCCGTCGCGCGCGGCCGGAGGAGGAAGAAGACCCGAGGGTTTTGCAAGTTAGCCCCCGGGGTTTTTGCATTTCACGCAGAGTCTTTTATCGCTATTTACTGAGTCTTGTGAATCTTGCATGCTAGCCCCTGGAGTCTACGGTTAATTATGTTCTAGCCCCCGAATTTATGTTTTTCCATTTCTTTTCCCTATAGTTCGGCTGAAACTTTGGAAATTCATATAAAATCAAATAAAAATCGTAAAAAGGAAAACTCAATTGCGTTGTACTCCTGATAAATAGATCTACACATTAGGTATGATGTAGAGGTGTGAATGTACGGTTTTGCGCCTGTTTTTGAATATGCATGATAAATCAAGTAAAAAAAGGAAACATGGGCTAATTGGAATCCAAAGGAGATGAAACTCGGTCAGTAGCCTTCTTAGGGTGTTTTGGTACTGTGATAATTGTTGGTGACTCAATAAATTACTGTTCACTCTTGGTTTTACCATTCACATCTATTTTATGCATTATTTGATAACATGAAAATGAGGTCCATGCAAAATATGTTGTATATGTCTCACTGATATTTTTCTTAGGTCCTATATAGTTTGTGGACACCACTGGTAAAATATGAGCCTCTGCATGTTTAGTTTTTGTGGTGATTTGAAAATGACAAATCTTGACTTGGAAAACTAGATAAATGGAAAAATGGGTTCTAATGGGCAAGGTAAATTCTAGGAAAATTCCAGTAGCATATGGGAGTGTTGTAGAATCCAGAAAGTATATGCTAGGGGGCTGCTCACACTGTTTATATGTACATTTTAATTTTGGACTAGATTTATATATGGAAACTAGGTGTCCTATCAAACTTGGGAATTTTAACTTGTCAATTTTTGTGTATACAGTTAATGCTAAGTACAGCTCACTGGAAAAATTTCACCTTCAGAAACCCTGGCAATAAATTATGAAAATTCTGACAAGGTGTAGGGCTGAGAAATTGCTAGAATTTTAATAAAATAATTATAACTCCAATTGGGCTGAAATTTTGGCAGTAACCTTGGGTATGAAGTATCTGCACGTCATAAAAGTTTGGTCTCATTTGGGTTAGTTAAACTGCTAGAACTCAGATGCATGATTTAATTCACAAATGTGCATGGCTTACACTAAGTATATGCATATGTCTAGTTTTAACTACTATGCACATGTCGTTTTCTATGAAGTATATGCTGCATACTGACATCTGCATTTCGTCTACATCAAATGCATACATCTGCATTCATATGCGCTCATGTCTGTACCTTTTATGCATATAGACCCCGCGATCGAAGAAGAGACGGTGCAGGAGCAACCCCTAGTCGAGGAGCCCGAAGAGGAGCAAGAGGACCCACAGCTGACCGCTGACACCGCTGCTGAGGAGACTAACCCTAGCGAGGAAAAAGGTAGGCAGGATCATGCAATTCTCAGCAAATAAAATATCTGTTGATTACGCATCTGCATTAGGTGTTGATTGAAACCAATTGCATTAGATCCCCTGGCCGCCCTGGCCGTAGCACCTATACCTAGAGCTCGTAGGACGAGTGCCTAAAATGGCTAGGTACGAGTAGACACGAGTGAATAAAGGTCACTCGTCGCGTAGGAGCTACTTTTCAAAGGAAGAAATCTCACTATGAAAGTTATTATTGTCATGCCATGATTTTGGTATGTTTTAAATGGAGACCGGGCGGAGATATGGGTATGAATGATGAGAATTGAGATAATGTGTGGTGGACTCCGCCCGAGTCGCATAAGGCCGGTCGTTGTTCACCTATTGGTCGGCATAACATTGCTAGAGTGCTTATCCGGAATCCATGGGCCGGTGAAAGTCTTACTTGTGACATCTCAAGCAAGGGGCACGTTCCTACCCACTGGTTGAGAGGAAGGTAGCCGCGGAGGCAGGTGTCAAAGGAGGGTAGAACCCGACGTAACCGAGGTATCGCTCCTGCGACAACGCGCTCCGGGAGTCAAGCGGGAGTGGTCATCGAACTTGAGACGGGACAGGTGGAGATGGGGGAATCATATGTGAAACGCTGGGAGTTAGTAAGCATATGCCATCCTGGTGCTTCTAGTTATTCCCAGGAATATAAAAAATCGATTCGAATCGCTGATGCTCACCAGGTGTGAGAATGCCAATACCACTGTCGGGCAAAGTAGTAATCCATATGAATATGTTGTATTAAGAATTCATCTTTTGACAACTACATACTTGGATATGCCTGATTTACTTTATGCAATACTTGTCACATTCCTGATACATGCTTTACTTTCATGCCATGCTATGCCATATCCATCATGTTCCACCAATTATGATGACTCGAGCAGCTGTTAAATCCTGCTCGGGCGCAATAATGTAAGTAGCTGTCAAATCATGCTTCCACTGATTAATTTGATCCTGTATAAAAGCAATGGCTAAGGACTCAAATGCTAGTAAGCAAGCTCCGCATCAGCCGTAAGCCTCATCCATTAAGTCCTACTGAGTAATTAGTACTCAGGGTTTGCCCCCACTTTTGGCTTACAGGTACGGAGTTCCTCTTCTGTGCCTGTGTTGGTGGAGGGTCGTGTCCCCATCAGGAATGAGGAGAGTCATGATCTGGCAAGGAGCGGCATCAGTGGGCTCGATGCTCGTTCTTTTATGCAAGTCTTTTGGGTATCATGAAACATGAACTTTAAATTTCCGCTGCGAGAGACTATTTGAACTATGTTGTTGTATGACACTATGTTGAACTCTATTTGATTTCGAACTTGGTTTGTAACTAAAGTCTATGTAATATCTATTCAACTGCCTGTGATGTTGTAACTGTTGTGGCTCCATCGAGGGTCGAATGTGGATGACGTCGGTTCCTCTGGAAAATGGTGACGATGGACTACCGGGTTTAGTCTAGCCTAAGTGCGCTGCGAGCTAGAGGTGGCAGGTGTGCTTAGTCTGGATTAAGCAGGCGGTTCCGCCACAGCTGGTATCAGAGCCGATCATACACAGACAACAGTTATATCATCAAGTTTTGGTTTACAAAACTATTTTCGAAAGCCTTTTCAAGTATTTGAAAAATGAGAGTATACGATAGGCCCATACTAAGGATGTTAGTGTTATCTAGGTGACATCGCTGACATTCTGACCTAGATAAAACTCATATGCATATTCGGCGCTTTGAGAAGCAACTTTTCGGCCATTGCTGTCCCCAGTACTGGTGGAAGCTATTGGGTTTTGCGAACAGTTGTGAACTCTGCATTCATGCTGTATAAGTAAAAAGCTCTTTAAGGGTGGTGGGCATGTTTGAGGCTTTCATACCCACCACACTTACATTCGGTTTGGGGATCCACCTTACTCTCGACAATCCCCAGTACTGGTGGAAAGTCAGGCTTTGAGAGAACGTGCAAAGGCCCATCAACGTTGTCCACGCAGCGGTCACGCGTGGATGCCACACTAGGTGGTAATGTATGAGCATGCATTCTTCTGCAGGTACACTAACCACGTGCGAAACTAAGAACGACCAGAGAACGACTAGTTGCATTAAGGAGAGACGTGCATATATGTCACCGAATTACCGCTAGCTATATATAAGATACATAGGATGTGTGATGTGAGACCGGATAGGTCGAATCATGCATCATTCCATCTCATCTCATTTACTTAGCTATGTGCTTGATTGAAAGTAACTAGATTCATATTGCAATGGTGTATGTGCTGCTGATTTGATGCGTAGTTCAACATGCAAATAGAATCAGTACAAACTTTATATAAGATGATTGAAGAATGTAAAAAATTTGTGATCACCTTGTTATACGTCGCTTACTCTAAATATGAGAGGATCCATTACTACAAACCACACACATTCGGCATGGCCGTAGTGGGATCTGCACCACTATGACCATTGTCGAAGATCTAAAATCTTGGGTTTACCTAAATGGTTGAGTAAAAGCTTTCTACACAAAAGTCGTAGCTAATCACATAACAACCAACTTTGGTATAATTATTTTGTTACAAAGATGCACAGAAGCAGGACTTACAATCACTTTTAGTTGAAGATTAAGTCTTGATAGGTAGTGTGACACTTACAGGTTGAAGTTCTGGGCATGGTCCATACAAATTTGCTAAGGCTTATCATACCAAAGTTCCGGAACATGAAACCTGTAACAACTTTTCTATTTTGACCATCCTTTGGACATGCTTCTAACTAGGCCAAGATACTAAAAATACAAGTAAGACTTGAGATAGTACAGATTTAACCACGTAATCAAGAGTTTCATCCATTTTTGGCTCGTTAGTAAAAGTGTTTTATACCAATGTTAGAGAGACCTTCAAAAGGAACGACCTCGGTACTTTGGTCTTAGTCTAAAACAGCTACTATGTTGAGTTATGATGGAATTAGCCTGGAAGTTGACATCTGGGCAGGCTTTGGCTAGCTAAACAATTTGAATTTTGGGACCATTTCCAAAAAGACCTAACAAATGACTTTGTACCAACGGTGTAGGGTAAGAACTTTTGTGTAATTTCATATCTTTAGTTCTAGAAGAACCAAAGATCTACTTTCTACAATCCAGGTGTAAGTTGTACACGCGAGAAGGGAACGATATAAGTTGGTGTCATAGTGCTGCATTGAGTTCCCTTATTAGGCGTATTACCTTCAGCCCATAAATACGAAACGCACTATGACCGCACCAAGCTAGATTTTAAAAAAAAAAATTGACATGGCCCTTATTCTCCCTGTTACAGATGTCGCAGCTCTCGTCGCAACTGTTAGACCCACGCTCTAGTGACAACAAGCCGGTGCAGGTTAAAGAAGTGCCTCCTACGAGCAACAAAAGGAAGGTAAGAGTGAGCAAGAAAATCAGGTCAGCAAGACGCGAGGCCATCGAGGATGAGATACGCCGCCTTGACTTAAGCGAGTGGACGATCACCTACAAAGAAGTTCACCCATGCAACAATGGGGACATTTCTGCACCAGTGAACGATGAGAAAGATCCGGTAGGACATGTCTACCCAGAGAAACTAGAGATAAATCTTGATGAGTGGGACATAACCTACAAGGAAAAGCGCCCACGGGAACCCCGTGAGCATTTCAACCAATTGGATTGTAGGATTTCTAAAAAGATATATTGCTATAACTGTGGACGAGCTGGGCACATTGAGCGGAATTGTCGATCAAGAGGGAGGAATACGGGACACGCAAAAACCACGTATCAGCTTGGACCAATGACAAAAGATGGCGATATCAGGGGTAAAGAGCCAGAGGACAAGCATCAATGATTGCAAGGCGGATCAACATGTTTTCACTCCAAGTCTGATGCTACACCAACCCAGTTGCAAGAACAAATCAGTTGATGGCACGAACTTATTCAAATGCTGGACGCCTAAATCATAGACTTAGACAGCACTAGCCGTGCAGCAAGTAGTAAGTTGATATTTATATCCAACTTTTGTAGTGTGGTATTCTGACCCTCGTAGATCAGGAAGACCTCGTGTAATTGGATGTGTAGAATCGATGTGTATCTCATTCTTAAGGTTAATGTACTTCTGGTCATGTTACGATAGCACATTGAACTCTTGCAAATCCTTATGTTCAAGCTCTTATCATTCATGTATTTCTGTCCTAGTAATCCATGATACATTGGTTCGCTTGTCACTATGTTCCTAAATCAAATTGATTTGACGATCCAGATCTTCGGAATTGTTGTATTCACACCTCTTGGGCCCCGACACTGCGAAGACTCACCCTTCGGCACGTTTTCCTAAGCAAATAATTGTAACAAACTCGTAATCATGCATAAGTTTTAGGGGCCAAATCACTGCTAATCCACGCCATATTGACTTCCCCAAGCTTCACAAGAGGAGGACCAGAAGTAAGACAAGGCTAAAGAGTGCCCCAGATGCACGACCACAACTCAACATCTATGACTCGAGGTGCTTCTGCAGGAGGGATTCACCAAGCCGGAAGATCAAGTCAAGATAGTTCTAGCATGTTAAATCTTAGATGCTCGTTTGGTAGAAATCGACAGGTATATCAACAACTGCAAGACTAGTGCACGAGCTTGTGCAATACCAGAAGCGTTCAAGAAGGTTGCTTGACACGTCATAACTGAAGGAGGAGAATTCTCCTCTAACCAACGCCGACGTACACAACGCCAACTTTTACACTGGCACACGAAGCGGGAGCTCCACCAAGACAAGACTGAGTTCAGAAGATACCGCGGGCAAGATTCTACCATCGCTTACATACCCCTAGCAACACTTAGAGTTCTTAGTTGATGACATGAGAGATAAAGAGGAAGCTTTCAGGGTCAACTCGACTCCAGCAATATTCTGCAAAATGATGGTCCATCAAGACAACAATCACCATGGTGTCACCCATGTGAAGCTCAATGCTGCATCAACCAAGTTGGAAAAAGAAACTAGTTTGGAGAATGAAATGGATATCGATTAGCGTAGTGACAACATTTAGCTTGGACTTGTATTGGTTGGACTTTGGGATGGCATGGTTCATTTCGCTACATGATCTTAACTCCTTGGAATCACCTCTAGAGTATCATGAGTTTTCCAACTGTTACAACTCCTTGGTTCCCAAACTCTTGTATTCCAGGCATTCTGTGCCAATTAACGTCATATTGAATCTATGTAGTGTAACACCCTAATTTTAATTCCAGAATTTTACAATAAAGTTAATATGGCTTATTTATTTTTTCTAGGATTTTATATGTTTAGCCATGCATTTAATGATTTATTTTATCTACAATAATTAAAATTAATCATAGGTCAACTTTTGTTGTACATTCATGCTGGTGCATTGTTTTATTTCTTGTATGGTCCAAGGTTTGAAGTTCAAATTTATTTGAATTTTAGACGTTTGTTTTAGACCAAGGTTTTGGAAAATAGAGAAGAAAAGAAAAAGGAAAAAAAAAGGGAAACCAGCTGAGCCAACTGGCCCAGGCCCGGCCGGCCTCCCCTCCCCCTTCGGCCCCAGGTCACCCCCGCACCACCGGGCCCAAATCGGCCGGACTGGCCCAGCAGATCACCGGCCCAGCTTCACTCACCCGCGCCTCCCTCTCCCGCGCTCACTGACTGGTGGGGCCACCCGGTCAGGGTTTTCCCCGACCTCGCGGCAGCTCTGCTCGCTGCCTGTGGACAGCCACGCCGAGCTCTCTCTGCGCCTTGGACCCGAGCTCCGCCTACCAGTGCCGTCGCGGCGCCCCAACGCGGCTCGAGTTTGAGCCGACCCGGACCCTGGTCGAGTCGCGCTGCCACCCCTCTCGGGTTCGAGTCCGACTCGCCCCGCCACCACCAAATTCCCTCGAACCCGAGTTGCTCTCACCCTCGGCCCCTATAGAGAGATCGTTTAGCCCTGCCGCCGCTTCCTTTTCACTCCGGACGCCCTGGACCAAGCCCTAGCGCCGCCATCTCCTCGAATTTTGACGCCGACGCCGCACGGTGACCACCTTCCCCACTCCGAATTCGCCGCCATCGGTGGCCTCTCCGGCCCTCTGACCGCCACCTCCTCCTTCGCAGAGCCGCCGCGCACCTTCTTTGCAGGTTCTTGGAAGCCGAAGTTGCCCCCTCGACATCTCTCCACGTACACCGCCCTCACCGTCCGCCCCTGTCCGCCGTCCGACTTCTCCGTCGAGCCGCCGCCACCTCCAAGCCCCTGGTAATGCTCGCCGCACCGCCCTCTTCCTCCTGGGCTAGACCTAGTCGTAGCTATCCTATTCCCGCACCCGGAGCGCCTTCCTCCGGCGAGCTGCCGCCGCGGCCAGCGTAGCGCCGCTGCCCCTGTGGGTCGTCGTCGGCCACCCCCTTTTTTCCTCACTCTTGGAGCCGTAGGATCTTGATCCAAGGGCCATTTTTTAGCCGGTGACCGGTCAACTGTAGTCAACCGCTGGGTCAAAGTCCGGTCAGCGTGGCCGTTTTGCTAAAGAGACCTTCTGTTTCCTGGGATTTAACCCGCGGTCCATCGTAGTTCAAAAGTAATTAGATCTAGGTCCTTTTCTTTATGTTTTAGCCCCTGCCCTTTTGTAATATAGAACCCGCCATCCCAGGGCCGCCGGTTTTGCCTGTAAGCCCTCGGGAAGTTCCTTTATTTATGCATGGGCCCTCAGTTTTACCAGATAAACCCTAGATCTAAGTTTTTAATCAAAGTTATGCCCCTGGAACCTTGTTTTCGGCATAACTTCACCGTTTTAAATCCAATTTCGGCGATTCTCGCGCCCATGCGATCGTATAAATGAGTAGAATAATTTTAAATATGTTTTACCTTCTGTTTTTATGTTATGATGTACTGTTTCTTACCTTTTGCATTTGTTTGCTTGCATGTGTGATCATGTGGATTCTTGTTTGGTGCCGTGTGTCGTGCGTAGACGTTGATCCGCCTGTCGAGTTCGAAGTGCAACCTCCAGAAGCCTCTGAGCAGCAGCAAGGAATAAATTTTGAGGAAGGCAAGTATAACATAAACAACACCTAATAACCTTTTATTTTCGCTGCATGTGCATTTTAACTTATATGCCATAAGGTTTACCTAGCTACTTTTATCCTTTTACATCTACCTTGTGGGATGCATATGGTTAAGTTGTGCTAGGTGCTGCGCAAACTCACCTCTCTTGTTAATTTAATTTTGATTAATGATCCTATGCAATTAATTGTTGGGCTTGACCCTGAGCGGTTCATGTCCATTTTAATATGGCTTTTTAGCAACATGGTTTAGGGAGCTTGAGCAATGTGCTCGTGTGTTTTTGCTAGTTCTCTCCCTAAGGACCGAATCACAAAGCGACCACCTGGGACAACAGTGCTACCACAAGGCTGGAATGGGACAGACTTAGCTGATTAATTAGGTTGTTTTGGTTTGGGAGTAACTTACCTGCGGGGCAAGAGGGGAGGTGAGCTTCTGTGGCCCTCGCGCTGCTTGGGTTGAGTGTGCTTTACGTTATATGTATGTGCTTCTCCCCTTGAGGTTTGCTCCACAGTTGCGACCCTGAAACCTTAGCGGTTACATCTTACCAACATGATCTTTGTAAAGGCTTCGTGGTGCGCTTGCTAGTCATCGCATCTCCGGTAATGTGGTGAATTCATAGCGTAGCTCACGACTTGTGGGTAAAGATGTACAACCTCTCGAGAGTGTAAAACTAACATGTTAGCCGTGCTCACGGTTGTGAGCGGCCCAGACCCTTCCCACTAATTAGTAAAGGACCCTTGGCTGAGGTTACTTGGTTATGGTTTTGATAATTGTTATATCTGTTTAATCTTATTTAATTCTTATGCAATATATTTTGGGCTAATGGTTTTGTTATTAATTCATAGTAATTAGGCTTTAATAAATGTTTTAAATTAAAAGCTTATGCAGATGTCAGCTAACCATAGAGCCTCATGGTTTATGTTATATTTGTTGGGTATTCTGTACTCACGCTTGTTTCTTTATATTTATTCCTTGTTGTGGGGAAAAATCCAACCGCTGCTCAGATGATGGTGGTAATGAAGACTATGTGCAAGACTACGACGAGTATTAGGCGTTTCGTTCACCAGTTGACGTCCCTGTGGCGCCCGTTATGTTTTTGATTTATGCTTCCGCTATGCTACGTTATACTCTGAGTTAAACACTTGTGTCACAGTGTAATAATGATATATTTAATGTTATGCACGTTTTTATCTTTGGCATGTGCTGTGGTATTCTGTAATTTGTCATGTATATGCGAGACGTTTCCTGGCGCATATATATGTTGCACGGTTTTGTTCGTTGAAACCGGGCGTGACAAATTTGGTATCAGAGCCGTGTTGACTGTAGGACGAAAGCCTAGTTAGACTGGTCGTATTTAAGGACTTCACTTTCCTTGTCTTAACTGCTGACTTTTAAATGCTTTGTCTTTATTTTAGTTTTACTGATTAATTGCTCACATTATGTTCGAAAATTTTTATTTATTCATTCTGTCATATAGAACTTTACTCAAGTATTTCTATCGTTTCTATAGATGTCATTATTAGGGTGCCTTTATATATTAGATCATACCCTTATAATATCTCGTTAGCACGCTTTGTTTTGGTGTGTAAATGCTTGTTATGGTGAACTATGCTTGATTTGGTTCTTTGATTGATTGATAATCTAGCTGTGTTATATGTCCACAGTATAAACAACTATGAAGATTAAATTAATTATATAAATTAATTAATAAAGATTAGATCGTTGGGGGTTATAAATAGCCATCTACTCTTTTCTCTTTACTTTATCGGTCACCATTATTTATCATCCTGGATACGTGCAACAATTGCTTACTGATATTGTTTCAACTGCTGCCAATAGATGGTAAACACCAGGAATCAGGCTAATAGCAACCTACCGCAGAACCCACCGCCGCTGACAGCAAATCAGTCTTTTCAGCTTCAAATGCAGATGATGGCTACTCTCAACAATGCAGTACAAGCTCTGCAGAATGTTCAAGCCAATCCGCAGCCGCAGCAGAGGGACAGACGTGGAGTCTTTATGAAGGGACATCCACCTACTTTCTCCCATTCTGCTGATCCTCTTCAGGCAAATGACTGGTCCGTGCAGTGGAGTGACAGCTTGACATTGCGCAGTGCAATGATCAAGAGAGGGTCCTGTATGCAGCAGGACAGCTTCGAGGTGCTGCTCTAGACTGGTGGGAGTCATACAGACCGCAGGACAGGGAATGCTTCACCTGGGCTCAGTTCCGTGAGAGATTCAGGAGTCACCATGTGCCTGCGGGCATAATGAAGATGAAGAAGAAGGAGTTCCTCTCTCTGAAGCAGGGGAACATGTCAGTCACGGAGTACCGTGACAAGTTTCTACAGCTTGCTCGCTATGCTCCCACAGAAGTTGCAGAAGATGGTGGTAAGCAGGAGCACTTCCTGGAGGGCCTTAATGACAGCCTCCAGTTACAGCTGATGAACAACACGTTCAATAATTTCAATCACCTGGTGGACCGTGCCTTGCTTACAGAGCAGAAGCGCAGGGAGATTGATGACAAGAAAAGAAAGCTCAACCCTGCATCCTCCAACAGCAACACCCGCCCCCGCTACCCCTAGCAGTACCAGCAGCGTCAGCAACCACAGCAGCAGCAGTACCAGCAACAGACAGGTCAGGGTCAGCGTTACCAGAATCAGAACCAACGCCCTACCTACAGAGCTATGCCACAGGGGCAGTCCAACCCACCTGCCCAAAATCAGGCTACTGTTCCCGTGGTTCGTAGTTGCTATAAGTGTGGCGACAGTGGGCACCTCGCCAACAATTGCCCTCAGAGGGGGCAACAGCAGCAGCAGCAGGCCAGACAGAACGCCCCACAGCAGCAGCAGCAGGGACGCCCCAACCAGCAGCATAAGGCACCACTTCAGTGCAAGGTCAATCATGTGATGGCAGAAACTGCAGCAGAAGCCCCAAACGTTGTGCTTGGTACGTTTACAGTCAACTCCAACCCTGCTACAATACTTTTTGATACTGGTGCTACGCATTCTTTTATTACAAGATCTTTTGCTGAAAAACATAACCTTCCCTTAAGCTTCATGAAAAGACCTATGGTAATTAATTCACCGGGGGGAAAAGATAACTACCAACGCAGTCTGTACCAGAGTTAGTATCAACATAAGGGGGGTAGAGTTTCGCACTGGGTTGCTAGTTATTGATTCCATGGATATTGATATAATCTTGGGCATGGACACTCTAGAGAAGTGGGGTGTCAAAATTGATTGTGCTCAATGGATAGTTCACCTAGCAGCATCAGGTGGATAGGAAGTGGGAATCAGCGCAACAAGTCCTTCAGGTTATTTGCACTAGATGGAGGTTAGACCTACAGACGACATTCGGATAGTGTGTGATTATCCAGATGTCTTCCCTGATGAATTGCCAAATATGCCGCCTGACAGAGATATTGAGTTTTTAATAGAGCTTTTACCTGGCACTGCACCCATAGCAATGAGGCAATATAGAATGGCACCTATAGAGCATGAGGAGGTTAAAAAGAATATAGATGAATTGCTAGCTAAAGGATATATCCGCCCTAGTTCCTCTCCTTGGGCTTTTCCAGTTTTACTTGTTGAGAAAAAGGATACTAATGTGAAAAGGATGTGTGTGGATTACCGAGCTCTAAATAAAGTCACCATTAAAAACAAGTACCCACTTCCCCGCATTGATGATTTGTTTGATCAGCTTCAGGGTGCTTGTGTTTTCTCCAAGATTGATTTGAGATCTGGTTAATATCAGTTAAAAATTCGTCCCTCAGATATTCCTAAAACTACCTTCACCACTAAGTACGGCTTGTATGAGTATACAGTAATGTCCTTCGGCCTCACCAATGCTCCTGCCTATTTTATGCAATTGATGAATTCAGTATTTATGGATTATTTAGACAAGTTTGTGGTGGTTTTTATTGATGACATACAGATTTATTCCAAGACTGAAGCAGAACATGAGGAGCATTTAAGGTTAGTTCTTCAGAGACTGAGAGAATACAAGTTGTACGCCAAGTTCAGCAAATGTGAATTTTGGATTGATGAAGTGCGTTTCCTTGGTCACGTCGTCTCCAAAGGAGGAATTGCAGTGGATCCAAGTAAGGTCAGTACTGTCACGAACTGGAAGGTGCCAGAAATACCAAAAGAGGTTCGTGGATTTCTGGGTTTAGCTGGTTATTATCGGAGATTTATTGAGAATTTTTCAAGAATTGCAAAGCCCATGACTTCTCTATTAGAGAAGGATGCAGAATTTAGATGGACAAATGCACAGCAAGCTGCTTTTGATGAGTTGAAGAAAATATTGACTACAGCACCTGTGTTGACATTGCCTGACCAGCAGAAGAAATTCATAGTTTATTGTGATGCTTCCAGAGATGGTTTGGGATGTATTCTGATGCAGGAAGGTAAAGTGATTGCCTATGCTTCACGACAGTTGCGCAAGCATGAGTTGAATTATCCGACACATGACTTGGAACTTGCAGCAGTGGTGCACGCACTGAAGATTTAGCGTCACTATTTGTACGGGCAGCGTTGTGAAATTTATACTGATCACAAGAGCCTCAAATATATCTTCACACAGAACGAGTTGAATATGCGGCAGCAAAGATGGCTGGAATTAATTAAGGATTATGATATGGAAATTCATTATCATCCTGGTAAGGCTAATGTGGTGGCAGACGCTCTGAGTAGGAAGAGTTATGCTAATATGGCTTTGGGTTTCATGATGCCGCATGAGTTATGTGAAGAGTTTGAAAGATTGAGCCTGGGTTTTCTACATCACACTACAGCCGCAGCGTTTGAGGCAGAGCCGACATTAGAACAAGAGATTCGGGAGCACCAGAAGGATGATGAGAAATTGCAGAAAATTCGTGAGTTGCTCAAATTGGGCAAGGCGCCTCACTTTCGGGAAGATGAACAGAGAACTTTATGGTACAAAAACAGAATATGTGTGCCTAATGCGGACAGCATCAGAAAATTAATTTTGAGTGAGGCTCATGATACGACTTATTCTATTCATCCTGGCAGCACTAAGATGTACTATGATCTAAAGGAAAGATTTTGGTGGTACGGTATGAAGCGTGCCGTGGCCGAGTATGTAGCTATTTGTGATACATGTCAGCGTGTGAAGGCAGAACATCAGAGACCAGCAGGTTTATTACAGCCGTTGAAGGTACCAGAATGGAAGTGGGAAGAAATAACCATGGATTTTATTGTGGGTTTGCCTCGTACTCAGAAAGGTTATAATTCAATGTGGGTAGTAGTGGATCGTTTAACCAAGGTAGCTCATTTTATACCAGTTAACACTACTTATTCAGGTGCTAAGTTAGCTGAGTTATACATCTCCAGAATTATCTGCCTGCACGGCATGACTAAGAGAATTATATCTGACTGAGGTTCGCTGTTTACTTCTCGCTTTTGGGAGCAGTTGCATAATTCTTTGGACACAAAGCTCAGATTCAGTACAGCGTACCATCCTCAGACAGATGGACAGACAGAAAGAACTAATCAGATACTTGAGGATATGTTGAGAGCTTGTGCCATATAGTACGACACTAGTTGGGATAAGTGTTTACCGTATGCTGAGTTTTCCTATAATAACAGCTATCAAGCCAGTCTGAAGAAGTCACCATTTGATGCATTGTACGGCAAGAGATGCAGAACGCCGTTGTTCTGGAATCAGACAGGTGAGAAGCAGGTATTTGGACCTGACATAGTACAGGATGCTGAATAGCAATTGCGGATCGTTTAGGAGAATTTGAGAGTTGCCCAGTCCAGGCAGAGAAGTTATGCTGATGTCCGCAGGATGGATTTGTCCTTTAAAGTGGATGACCATGTGTACTTGAAGGCGTCACCAATGAGAGGTATTCGCCGTTTCAACATGAAAGGAAAGCTAGCGCCAAGATACATTGGGCCATTTAAAATACTGGAAAAGAAAGGTGAAGTAGCTTACCGCCTTGAATTACCTCCCAGTTTTGTCAGGTGTGCATGATGTGTTTCTTGTGTCCCAATTAAAGAAGAGTTTGAGAGTGCTCGAAGAGCAAACACCGCTAGAAGGATTGGAGGTACAGGAGGATCTGACTTACACAGAGCATCCAGTGAAAATTTTAGACACATCTGAGAGGAATACTAGAAACAAAAAGATCAAGATGTGCCGTGTGTAATGGAGTCATCATACAGAAGCAGAGGCAACATGGGAACGAGAGGATTAATTAAAAGCAGCATACCCCGCTCTCTTTGCTAACTAGTCTATCTGAATCTCGGGGCGAGATTCTTGTTAAGGGGGGCAGGTTTGTAACACCCTAATTTTAATTCCAGAATTTTACAATAAAGTTAATATGGCTTATTTATTTTTTTTAGGATTTTATATGTTTAGCCATGCATTTAATGATTTATTTTATCTACAATAATTAAAATTAATCATAGGTCAACTTTTGTTGTACATTCATGCTGGTGCATTGTTTTATTTCTTGTATGGTCTAAGGTTTGAAGTTCAAATTTATATGAATTTTAGACGTTTGTTTTAGACCAAGGTTTTGGAAAATAGATAAGAGAAGAAAAAAAAAAGGGAAACCAGCCGAGCCAACCGGCCCAGGCCCGGCCGGCCTCCCCTCCCCCTTCGGCCCCAGGTCACCCCCGCACCACCGGGCCCAAATCGGCCGGACTGGCCCAGCAGATCACCGGCCCAGCTTCACTCACCCGCGCCTCCCTCTCCCGCGCTCACTGACCGGTGGGGCCGCCCGGTCACGGTCTTCCCCGACCTCGCGGCAGCTCTGCTCGCTGCCTGTGGACCGCCACACCGAGCTCTCTCTGTGCCTTGGACCCGAGCTCCGCCTACCAGTGCCGTCGCGGCGCCCCAACGCGGCTCGAGTTTGAGCCGACCCGGACCCTGGTCGAGTCGCGCTGCCACCCCTCTCGGGTTCGAGTCCGACTCGCCCCGCCACCGCCAAATCCCCTCGAACCCGAGTTGCTCTCACCCTCGGCCCCTATAGAGAGATCGTTTAGCCCTGCCGCCGCTTCCTTTTCGCTCCGGACGCCCTAGACCAAGCCCTAGCACCGCCATCTCCTCGAATTTTGACACCGACGCCGCACGGTGACCACCTTCCCCACTCCGAATTCGCCGCCGTCGGTGGCCTCTCCGGCCCTCTGACCGCCACCTCCTCCTTCGCAGAGTCGCCGCGCACCTTCTTCGCTGGTTCTTGGAAGCCGAAGCTGCCCCCTCGACGTCTCTCCACGTACACCGCCCTCACCGTCCGCCCCTGTCCGCCGTCCGACTTCTCCGTCGAGCCGCCGCCACCTCGAAGCCCCTGGTAATGCTCGCCGCACCGCCCTCTTCCTCCTGGGCTAGACCTAGTCGTAGCTATCCTATTCCCGCGCCCGGAGCGCCTTCCTCCAGCGAGCTGCCGCCATGGCCAGCGTAGCGCCGCCGCCCCTGTGGGTCGTCGTCGGCCACCCCTTTTTTCCTCACTCTTGGAGCCGTAGGATCTTGATCCAAGGGCCATTTTTTAGCCGGTGACCGGTCAACTGGAGTCAACCGCTAGGTCAAAGTCCGGTCAGCGTGGCCGTTTTGCTAAAGAGACCTTCTGTTTCCTGGGATTTAACCCGCGGTCCATCGTAGTTCAAAAGTAATTAGATGTAGGTCCTTTTCTTTATGTTTTAGCCCCTGCCCTTTTGTAATATAGAACCCGCCGTCCCAGGGCCGCCGGTTTTGCCTGTAAGCCCTCGGGAAGTTCCTTTATTTATGCATGGGCCCTCAGTTTTACCAGATAAACCCTAGATCTAAGTTTTTAATCACAGTTATGCCCCTGGAACCTTGTTTTCGGCATAACTTCACCGTTTTAAATCCGATTTCGGCGATTCTCGCACCCCACACGATTGTATAAATGAGTAGAATAATTTTAGATACGTTTTACCTTCTGTTTTTATGTTATGATGTACTGTTTCTTACCTTTTGCATTTGTTTGCTTGCATGTGTGATCATGTGGATTCTTGTTTGGTGCCGTGTGTCGTGCGTAGACGTTGATCCGCCTGTCGAGTTCGAAGAGCAACCTCCAGAAGACTCTGAGCAGCAGCAAGGAATAAATTTTGAGGAAGGCAAGTATAACATAAACAACACCTAATTACCTTTTATTTTCGCTGCATGTGCATTTTAACTTATATGCCATAAGGTTTACCTAGCTACTTTTATCCTTTTATATCTACCTTGTGGGATGCATATGGTTAAGTTGTGCTAGGTGCTGCGCAAACTCACCTCTCTTGTTAATTTAATTTTGATTAATGATCCTATGCAATTAATTGTTGGGCTTGACCCTGAGCGGTTCATGTCCATTTTAATATGGCTTTTTAGCAACATGGTTTAGGGAGCTTGAGCAATGTGCTCGTGTGCTTTTGCTAGTTCTCTCCCTAAGGATCGAATCACAAAGCGACCACCTGGGACAACAGTGCTACCACAAGGCTGGAATGGGACAGACTTAGCTGATTAATTAGGTTGTTTTAGTTTGGGAGTAACTTACCTGCGGGGCAAGAGGGGAGGTGAGCTTATGTGGCCCTCGCGCTGCTTGGGTTGAGTGTGCTTTACGTTATATGTATGTGCTTCTCCCCTTGAGGCTTGCTCCACGGTTGGGACCCTGAAACCATAGCGGTTACACCTTACCAACATGATCTTTCTAAAGGCTTCGTAGTGCGCTTGCTAGTCATCGCATCTCCGATAATATGGTGAATTCCTAGCGTAGCTCACGACTTATGGGTAAAGATGTACAACCTCTCGAGAGTGTAAAACTAACATGTTAGCCGTGCTCACGGTTATGAGCGGCCCAGACCCTTCCCAGTGATTAGTAAAGGACCCTTGGCTGAGGTTCCTTGGTTATGGTTTTGATAATTGTTATATCTGTTTAATCTTATTTAATTCTTATGCAATATCTTTTGGGCTAATGGTTTTGTTATTAATTCATAGTAATTAGGCTTTAATAAATGTTTTAAATTAAAAGCTTATGCAGATGTCAGCTAACCATAGAGCCTCATGGTTTATGTTATATTTGTTGGGTATTCTGTACTCACGCTTGTTTCTTTATATTTATTCCTTGTTGGGGGGGAAAAATCCAACCGCTGCTCAGATGATGGTGGTAATGAAGACTATGTGCAAGACTACGACGAGTATTAGGCGTTTCGTTCACCAGTTGACGTCCCTGTGATGCCCGTTATGTTTATGATTTATGCTTCCGCTATGCTACGTTATACTCTGAGTTAAACACTTGTGTCACAGTGTAATAATGATATATTTAATGTTATGCACGTTTTTATCTTTGGCATGTGCTGTGGTATTCTGTAATTTGTCATGTATATGCGAGACGTTTCCTGGCGCATATATATGTTGCACGGTTTTGTTCGTTGAAACTGGGCGTGACATGTAGCCACCATGACTCAAGGTTTTGTTGTCCATATGTTCCCTAGGATTCCCATACTAAGAACCATTTTTGAAAAGTAAACCACTATATCTTGTTTCCTTGAGTCGTGCCACCTGGGTATTATACGCCATGCGCTCTAAGCTTCTTTAACTAAATATATCACTTATTGATCGCTTCGTTACCATGATCTTGTAGCATTCGAGTCCTAGGGGGTTGGACTGGATGGTTGTGCCACTTTGGTTGTGATGTCTATCCGAGCAGTCTATGGTGCCGCGACGGAACCTTGGGTCCCCTGTGACCGGCCATCACATGGTGGTGCCACTAGGGGCGCGCTGGTATCAAAACATGCGAAGGCTTGACATCGCTTCAAGTGCGGAACCATTCATATCCAATTTTCATCACCGTGAGGAACTCATTACTTCTGATCTGTGGAAATACTCAACTCCATCTCCATGGCCCGATCGTGCCGTTTCATTGCCTTGTTCCACATCGCCCTTCGTGATCTGATGGAAGGATCCATCTCAGTCCCACAGCTTCTTAATACCTTTTATTACCCTGTTAATCTTGACTTTCTTGATCCAGGGGAATGATCAATCCTAGGGTCATTCCTTGTTCACTTGATTTCATTGCTTGTTTCACCTTGCCTCGCCGTACTCATGGGAAAGACTACCTCGATCGCCTTGTTGACCTCTATGCATCTAACTCGTGGAAATGATTTACTCTATTTCCACTACCGCATTGTATCATTTCTTTGCTTTGTTTACTCTTGCTAGTCGTGATTCATGGGGATGAGCAACTCTATCTCCATGGTACATTTATACCTATGGGTCCGAATATCGAACTTCTCTATGCTTACCTTGATTATCTCTAATGTCTAGTATTTGTGGGAATGCTTGACTTCATTTCCACTGTCTTGCTACATCATTCCATTTCCTTTTTCCAAATTGCCTCTCTTGAATTATGGGAACAATCCGCAATGTTCCCACTGCCATCTCATATGTTTCCCTTGTCCGTACATATTGAATCTTATCTTCTAAAGTGAACTTTAAAATTTCCAGCCGCACTAAGCTTTTGTTCTCGGTTAGTGTTTTATCACATTGCCATTTCAAGAGTTTCTCTGTTCTTCTTTTGAAATTTTCCTCGGAGATGGGTTCACTAACCTTACCAATCATTTAATTCGTAAGCACATATCATCCCCTAGACTTTATTGGATCAGTCTTGTCCATTATTAAGAAATCGTACAAACCATCACCTTATCTAGTTTATTTGAGTCCCGTGTACATTTCTTGCCACCATGTGCAGGATGTGATATGCTTCACCACCTCCTTTCTTCGAAGATGTTCTAACTTATTATCTTATATGTGTACACAGTCCTTATCAAATAACATGAATGTGTCTCTCAAAAACACATCCCATGATAACCCTTTGAATCACAAAATCCTTCATGGTTCGATTTCTCTAATTGTGTACACTTTGCTTCTGTTGTTCTAAGACCTATATCTTTGGCACGTTTCTGAACCTTGGTGTCAAAGTCAAGGAGTAACCCTGTTCTATTGCTCCAGTCAATCACTGCCATTTTCTTATTGGCCACACCTACCTCGTGGTTTATTCATTCGCTCTCAAATAGAACACGACTTGCCAACACCTGGGAAGGACCGCATTAGACGTATTCAAAAGCTTTGTAACTACCTTGTGTTAAAGAGGCACTAACCATTCACGAGCCAGTTAACAGAGCAAATTGATGAAGGATTAAGTGTTACCATGTATGTCAGAAGTACACGAACCGTGAGCCAAAAACCATTTACATTACGCAGTAAACCGTAAAACCCTGCTTCCTCGAAATCTCGGGACGAGATTTCTTTAAGGGGGGTGGGTTGTGACGCCCCTGGCATCTCCAGAGCCCTAACACGTGGTTAGAGACAAGCTAATGATGGATTAAGACTTAATCATGCTTAGAGAGTAACAAGAAATATGTGGAGGAGCCACTAAATCAAAATTTTCTACACAAGATGCAAGACCACACATTTCGTGGTTGGATAGGTCAACACCCACATACTTTTGAGCTCAACTCCAAATGCCAAACCACGGATAAGAAAAGTAGCACTAGACCTTTCTGTTGGACGATGTTCAAAAATCTAAAGACAGGAGGTTTAAAAGATCCAACCCAAAGTTTCTTGATAAGTGCCAATTGTGATCGTGAGCAAACTTGAGCCCTAATAAAGCTTTCAAATTCATTAAGTACCCAAGCTCAACTCCGTCGACAAACTTGTTGTACATGTTATGGACTATCCTTTTGCTACACTGAGCATGGATCAAAACTATCGTCTACTCACTCAAAATTTCATCCAAATATCTCATGGAAACAACTAGAACAACCCACACTTAGAAATTTCCCAAGTATGGGTTTTCAGCTTTTCCCCAAATTGATTCTGAAATTACTTTTGACTTCACTACAGTACTTCAAAATCTTCCTTTCTATGAAATGGAATTGAACTTATCACCTTTCAAATGCACCTATTATGGAAGTGATTGGACTTCGTTTGGTACCTCAAAAGTGGGAAACAAGAAAGCCTCTACACAAAGTGAAATTTCTGTTTTACCAAACCTTGGAACATAATTGTGTCTATAATTCAAAATCAGTTGGGATTCAGGCCAACTTTATATTATCAAACTTGGAGATGAAGTGCTGGGGAACAACTTCAGTAATTTGAGCTTGGTCACATATTGAGGTTTAAATGGAGTTTAGGATCATTTTCTTCCAACACAGAAAACCAATCCAAATCTGACTGTTTAGTAACCTCAATGTTTCTATAACCTACAGCCACTTTCATGCAAAGATCAAATTAGAGAAGTTGTAGGTTTTGAAATTCTAAACAAACTTGTCAAAAGGCATATTGGGAGAGAATGCATGTAATTGGGACTTTCTGAATTCCTAAGCAATAAAGGTCCCCCTGTCCAAATTGGGGCTGCCACACAAATTCAAGTGAAATTCATATTTTCAAACCGATTTAGCGGTTCAATCTTTTGATAAAGTTGTAGAGTTCAAAGAGTAGAACATTTCATCCAATTGGCACTTTTTCAAAATCGGACTCTAAATAGGTTAAAAATGTGATTTACCGAGAGGGAGAAAACACAAATGGAAATGGTCTTTCTCTGAGACACTGGCGGGTGGGACCCACGCGTCAGGCGCGCCACCCTGTCCGGACCAGCGAACGCCGCGTGGACGCCGGCGTACGGTCACCGCGCCCGCGACGTGGATCGACCACCTCGGCCGCGCCTTTAACCCGGGGCCGACGCGCCTCTCCTCCCTCTTTCACCTCCACTCACTCTCTGCCTCTCCCGAAGCTCTCCTCGTCTCCCTCTCGCTCGCCATCGCCGTGTCGCCATTGCCGGCCCGAGCCGAAGCTCGAGCTCACGCTGCGCAACCCCGTCCTCCCCAAGCCAAGGGAACTACACCACTACACTCTCCACTCCACCCCGCACCTCATGCGCTTACCCTCGTCGCCTCCCTTACTCCCTATCGCCAGATCGAGAAGCGACCGACGCGGGCCGCCATTTCCGGCAAAGCTCGGTTCGAGCTCGCGCCGGCCGTCTCCATCCACCCTGCGCCCCTAAACCACCACCATTGCATTCGCCTCGCTCCCGCGCACCCGAAACCCTAGACCTCGTCGCCGTTCCGCTCTCAACCGCGGAGATCGACCTCGGCGCGACGTCCTCGCCGCGCCGCCGTCACCGCCGTTCACGCTCCGACGCCGCCTCGTCCACACCACCTCCGCCGTCGAGATCCACCCAAGGTAGCGCGCCGCGCCCGCGCGGACCTCCCGCGCCCCGCGTCGCGGCTCCGGTGAGCCCCGGCTCGCCGGCGCACACGCGCGCCGCCGCGCCGTCGCGCGCGGCGGGAGGAGGAAGACCCGGGGGTTTTGCAAGTTAGCCCCTGGGGTTTTTGCATTTCACGCAGAGTCTTTTACCGCTATTTACTGAGTCTTGTGAATCTTGCATGCTAGCCCCTGGAGTCTACGGTTAATTATGTTCTAGCCCCCGGATTTATGTTTTTGCATTTCTTTTCCCTATAATTTGGCTGAAACTTTGGAAATTCATATAAAATCAAATAAAAATCGTAAAAAGGAAAACTCAGTTGCATTGTACTCCTGGTAAATAGATTTACACAGTAGGCATGATATAGTGGTGTGAGTGTACGGTTTTGCGCATGTTTTTGAATATGCATGATAAATCAAGTAAAAATAGGAAACATGGGCTAATTGGAATCCAAAGGAGATGAAACTCGGTCAGTAGCCTTCTTAGGGTGTTTTGGTACTGTGATAATTGTTGGTGACTCAATACTTACTATTCACTCTTGGTTTTACCATTTCACATCTATTTTATACATTATTTGGTAACATGAAAACGAGGTCCATGCAAAATATGTTGTATATGTCTCACTGATATTTTTCTTAGGTCTGATATAGTTTGTGGACACCACTGGTAAAATATGAGCCTCTGCATGTTTAGTTTTGGTGGTGATTTGAAAATGACAAATCTTGACTTGGAAAACTAGATAAATGGAAAAATGGGTTCTAATGGGCAAGGTAAATTCTAGGAAAATTCCAGTAGCATATGGGAGTGTTGTAGAATCCAGAAAGTATATGCTAGGGGCTGCTCACACTGTTTATATGTACATTTTAATTTTGCACTAGAGTTATATATGGAAACTAGCTGTCCTGTCAAACTTGGGAATTTTAACTTGTCAATTTTTGTGTATACAGTTAATGCTAAGTATAGCTCACTGGAAAAATTTCACCTTCAGAAACCCTCCCAATAAATTATGAAAATTCTGACAAGGTGTAGGGCTGAGAAATTACTAGAATTTTAATAAAATAATTAAAAACTCCAATTGGGCTGAAATTTTGGCAGTAACCTTGGGTATGAAGTATCTGCACGTCATAAAAGTTTGGTCTCATTTGGGTTAGTTGAACTGCTAGAACTCAGATGCATGATTTAATTCACAAATGTGCATGGCTTACACTAATGATATGCATGTGTCTAGTTTTAACTACTATGCACATGTCGTTTTCCATGAAGTATATGCTGCATACTGACATCTGCACTTCGTCTACATCAAATGCATACATCTGCATTCATATGCGCTTATGTCTGTACCTTTCATGCATATAGACCCCGCGATCGAAGAAGAGACGGTGTAGGAGCAACCCCTAGTCGAGGAGCCCGAAGAGGAGCAAGAGGACCCACAGCTGACCGCTGACACCGCTGCTGAGGAGACTAACCCTAGCGAGGAAGAAGGTAGGCAGGATCATGCAATTCCCAGCAAATAAAATATCTGTTGATTACGCATATGCATTAGGTGTTGATTGAAACCAATTGCATTAGATCCCCTGGCCGCCCTGGCCGTAGCACCTATACCTAGAGCTCGTAGGACGAGTGCCTAAAATGGCTAGGTACGAGTAGACACGAGTGAATAAAGGTCACTCGTCGCGTAGGAGCTACTTTTCAAAGGAAGAAATCTCATTATCAAAGTTATTATTATCATGCCATGATTTTGTTATATTTTAAATGGAGACCGGGCGGAGATATGGGTATGAATGATGAGAATTGAGATAATGTGTGGTGGACTCCGCTGTGGCGGAACCGCCCTGCTTAATCCAGACTAAGCACACCTGCCACCTCTGGCCCGCAGTGCACTTAGGCCGGACTAAACCCGGTAGTCCGTCGAGCTACCCAAAGGGCACTCGATGTAACCATCGCCCTAGGATACCGACATCACACACATTCAGCCCTCGAAAGAGCCACAACAGATTACACCATTACAAACAGTTGAAGTAGAGAATAAGTAGACTTAGTTTACAAACCGAAGATAAATAGTCAAATACATGTTCAAATATAGCGGAAGCGATGTCAAAATATACATGTATAGATACATATAGAGCATATATGTATAGCGGAAGCGTTTTTTTTTTTAAAAAAATCTCACAGCGGAAACAAACTCAAGCAGTCTTCATGAAGAGATGAACAAGGCGAATAGCACCGAGCCCACCGGTACTACCACCTCCAACATAGCTATCCAGGTATCGCCGGTACCTGTAATCCAAAAGTGGGGGCAAACCCTGAGTACTAATTACTCAGTAGGACTTAATGGACGGGGCTTACAGTTGACGCAAAGCATGCTTACTAATCATGTGGATCCTTAGCTGTTGATTCTTAAACCAAGTTCATGTTGACATATGATAGCAGGATTTGACAGCTGCTATCCATTAATCAAGAAGATCATTTATATCATAAGGTAAATACTTGCATGAAAGTAAAACATGAATACATGTCCCGTCCCAAGATTCACAGCGCCTCCATCCCAGCCCTTTGGAGTAGCCGTCTCAGGAGCGATACCACGGTACGTCGGGTCAGCCCTCCCTCGACCTCTAAGCATCTCCCAAGTCCATCGACCTCCTAGCAGTGGATGGGCGACACCCTGAATAGTGTGACGGATCATACACATCCAAGCATGTTGTATAAAAAGGTGTGACTTAGTAAACAGCATGTTACAGTTATTACTACGTTGCCCGTGTGCGATATCTGGCATTCTCACACCTGGTGAGCATCAGCGATTCGAATCGATTTGTTAATTCCCAGGAATAACTAAAAATGCCAAGTGATATATGCTTACTGGCCATCGCGTTCCACACATATATCCCTCATCTCCACCTGTCCCGTCCCAAGATTCACAGCGCCCCCACCTAACCCTTGGGAGTAGCCGTCTCAGGAGCGATACCACGGTACGTCGGGTCAGCCCTCCATCGACCTCCAAGCACCTCCCAAGTCCATCGGCCCCCTATCAGTGGATGGGCAGCACCATGAATAGTAGGACGGGGCCGGTAAGACTTTCACCGGTCCCACGACCCGGATAAGCACTCTAGCAATGGTATGCCAATCAGCAGGCGAACAGCGAACGGGCCTTATGCGACTCAGGCGGAGTCCACCATACCTTGCCACATCATCATTTTTCTTATAATATTCCCATAACTCCGCCCGGTCTCTATTTAACATCAGCAATAATAATCATAAATTGCATCATAATAAGTTTTCTGAGGTTTGTAAAATCACCTACGCGACGAGTGACTCCATTCACTCGTATCTACTCGTACCTAGCAATTCTAGGCACTCGTCCTACGAATTCTATGTATAGGTGCTAGGGCCAGGGCGGCCAGAATGTCTAATGCAGTTGGTTCCAAACAACTCCTGATGCATATGCCTAATCATCAAGACATAAGATGTTTGCTGGGTATAGTATGGTCCTGCCTACCTTTGAGTCGCTTTAAAAAAACCAACAAACTAAGCTAATGTTAGTTTGCCGGGTTGTGAGGCTTTGCCCCAGGCAACCCCTTGATCCCTTGGACAACTCCTCCTTCCAAACACGACTCATGGGCCCTCCAGGTCTGAGTGGGTCTTAGTTGGTCTTTTGGACCACCATTGGTTGAAGTAGTTCCACGTGCTCATTTCTCGATCACGTATCTGAAATAAGCGTCACTATATGAATGCCATGCATGATGCAGTGGATGAGATGCACGAATATCAAGCACACACGTTGAACAGTCATTGCATGGTTAGACAGAAAGGTGATTGGCAACCATTCAAACAAGATCATCCTTGTGGACATAAAGCTAACATAACCCATATAATTAGAGACACGCAATACAACACTCGAACTAATGCATGAGCAAGATATCAATTTAGATTGTTTGTTATCATTCCATGTGCAAGCAAAACAGCAGGGGAGTATACATGCACACACATATGGACTGCTAGGTCGAAACACGGTATCTTTGACATAGCGATTGTAGTGCCTTCATATCCCGGAGCAAGCATATACTCAGACAATCCTATATATACATATACATATATATACTTCTACCAGTCCACTGATCGGAAGGAAACATGATAATGCTGTGACTCAGTAAAGATAAGCGCTAGCTATTTGGGTTACTCGGGTATTTTTATGGAGTATGTCGTTGATTAATCTATCTCAGCAAGCTAAGTATACCAGCTAAGCATTCGGATCAAAGTACATGATAGACTTCTACTTCCAAGTAAATTTTTGTCCCATTCACTATACATCAAACATATAAGTAAATAAGTGATATATCTTGACTTAATCGAGTTATTGATATCCACATATTAATAGTGCAACACTTTTTATAATTAAAGATCTACAACCTAGTCATAGGAGGATCAAACATACATGTGGAGTGTATAGAATTAACTACCTTACAAGGTTCTTTTTGACTCCGCAAAATAAATTATATTAAATGAAGTTTATAAGAGTAATCTCTGGTGCATATGAGTACGTTGCTTTCCATTCCTATTACCTTCACTTTTGGCCCATTTTTAGTGACTACCTTTCATGAAACAGCATCCACAAAGCATGAATAACCTACATACGTATACTTGCACAGGAATATAGCTATAGGAATTTCGGTGGAGTTTTTAGGGTACAATAAATAGCACTTTTACATTTTATTAATTTAATCACCTTAGCACTTGTCATTTTCAAAACCGCAATCAACCTAACATGCAAGAGCTCAAACTAATACAGTGAGTTACATTTATTATAAGGAGTGCCCAGAAATTATAGTTCATCCATTGAGCATATTTTATGTAGCCTCCAACTCCTGGGTTAAATAAATGCACATAACACATGTAAATGGCAAAAGGGTAATTAGACAGCAAGTGCTAGGGCTACAAAAATTCACATGGTGCTATGCCACAAGAAAGCTACTGTCCAAATTTCATGGCTTTAGAATTCATTTAGTCCACTTTTGTCATTTATCCTAATTAATCATGCATGCAACAAACCAAGGGCAAAACAGATATTTCACATATCCACATCATACCAAACATGTAGATATATTTAAGAGGAGTCCAACGCAACTAAGTTTGTCCATTTTGGATTTTTCTGTGATTTTATACGATTTTCCAAAGTTCACAGCTCAATTAAATGTATTTAAATGGAAAATATCAGATCTCAGGACCTAAACGTAATTAACCGTAGTTTCCAGGGGGTAGCAGGCAAGTAGGTCGAGACTCAGTGAACAGTTCACGTAAAACCCATAGAACCTAGGGTTAGATCTGCAAAAATGCAAGGTTTGTGTTAAGATGCATGACCACTTTAGTTCCAGGGGGTTATTAGCAAGTCCTGCAAGACTCAGTAGACTGTGGAATAATAAGCGATAAAGTGAGGGTTCTATCTGCAAAATCCACTCTTTCTTCTACCATCAGACGGTGGCGAACCGCGCGCGGTGGCCGGTGTTTCGGCGCGTAGGGGCCGCGACTTGGAGCCGAGGTGGTGTGGGAAGGTGTTCTCCGCCGCAGGCTTCCGTTTCCCCTAGCTCTCGTCGCCGATGGTGGAGAGGGAGAGCGGCGCGGAGCGGTGAACTGGGGCGGCCACGGCGCACGGAGCACGGCGAACACGGGCTCGATCTCGTCGAGGAAAGGCGGGAAGGCGGCGCCGTAGGGCCCTCGAGCTGCGCGGTGAGACGGCGAACGCGTAGGAGGCGGAGTGGAGGCGCACAGACGGGCCGAGGGTGGCTCCCGACGGCGAGGGTTCGGCGGCAATGGTGGCCGGCGTGGCGTGCGTGTGGGGAAGAGGGCTAGAGGCGGATAGGAGCCTCAAAGAGGGGGCGAATCGGTGGAGGATGGTGGGCCGCGCATGGTGCTCGTGCGGGTTGGGGAAGAGGAGGACGGGAGATGGGCTGAGGGAGATGGCGTCGCACGAGAGCTTCAATTCTCGGCCATGGCGGGCGTGCGGCTCTGGGCAGAGAGACGGGCGTGGGACTGAGGGCGAGGGAGTGAGCGAGGAGAGGATGAACGGAGCCGCGTTCTCGTCTAGGTGAAGAAGGCGGTCACAGGCAGAGGCATGCCGGGGCGCGGACAGCGCGTGGCCATGGCGGCCAGAGCGCCGGTGCGCGTCGTCCGCGTGGCGCGGCTCGGCAGAGTGCGGCGCGCGCCGGTTGGGGGGGAACTGGAGGAGGTCGCGCGTGGACCGAGTCCGGTGAGCCGGTGAGACCGACAGGTGGGGCCGGACAGGGAAAATAAGAAGGGTCCATTGGACCAGGTTCGCGAGGGGTGCAGGTGGTTTTTGCAAAACCGGGGGCAACGGTGGTTTGCGTCTCGGCTGATTCCGCGGGCTGACAGGCGGGCCCCACACGTCATTGAGACGAAGGAAAACGAAAATGCTGAAAAATAGAAAAGGAAGGTTTGACTGCAGAGACACTCGTTTTAAAACCATGTTTTTGAACAACCTACAGGGAGATTTTGGAAAAACTCCAATTGGAAGAAATGTTGTACTCTTTGATATCTACAACTTTGTCAAAAGCGATGGTGTCATGTTCTGTGTAACAACGTGGTTTGAATTTGAATTTAGCTTGCTGTCCCTGGTTTGACCAACTGAAACCCTCAGCTTAGAAATTTTTAAATGTCCATTTTGTGACCACTTTCATACAAAGAGTTTTATATAAATCTTGTTCAGAATTTTATAAGCTACAACTTTCTCAATATAACCATTTCAATATTATGGCTGTAAGACCAAGATAATTTGAATTTACTACACAGGTCAGGTTTGGACAGATTTCATGTGTTGACAGAAAAGGACCCAAAACACTGTGCAAATCACTATGCATGTTAACACTCCAATTACCAAAGTTGTTCCTAATAAAATTTTCTACAAGTTTGGTATATAAAGTTTGGCTTGAATCACCACATATTTTGAATTACAAGCACAAACATTGTTGAGGGTTTGGTAAAACTGCAGCTTTATTTTGAGTAGAGTCTTTCTTGTTTCCAACTTTTGAAATATCAAATGAAGTCAAATCACTTCCACAATAGGTGCATTCGAAAGGTGATAAGTTCAATTCTATTTCATAGAAAGGAAGATTTTGAAGTTGTATAGTGAATTCAAAAGTAATTTCAGAATCAACTTAGGGAAAAGCTGAAAATTCCATACTTGGAAAATTTCTAAGTGTGGGTTGATCTGGTTGTTTCCTTGAGATATTTGGGTGAAATTTTGAGGGAGTAGACGATAGTTTTGATCCATGCTCAGTGTAGCAGAAGGATAGTCCATAACATGTACAACAAGTTTGTCAACGGAGTTGAGCTCGGGTACTTAATGAATTTGAAAGCTTTATTAGGGCTCAAGTTTGCTCACGATCACAACTGGTACTTATCAAGAAACTTTGGATTGGATTTTTTTTTTAAACCTCCTGTCTTTAGATTTTTGAACATTATCCAATAGAAAGGTTTAGGGCTACTTTTCTTATCCGAGGTTTGGCATTTGGAGTTGAGCTCAGAAGCATGTGAGTGTTGACTTATTCAACCACGAAATGTGGGGTCTTGTATCTTGTGTAGAAAATTTTGATTTAGTGGCTTCTCCACGTGTTTCTTGTTAATCTCTAAGCATGATTAAGCCTTAATCCATCATTAGCCTTCATCTAACCGTGTGTTAAGGCTTCTGAGATGCCAGGGGCATCACAACCCACCCCCCTTAACGAAATCTCGTCCCGAGATTTGGAGGAAGCGGGGTTCTAGGGCTTACTGCGCAATGTAAAAGGTTTTGGCATCGTTGTTCGGGTGCTTCTGTCACACATGGTAACACTTACTCCTTCATCAATTTGCTTTGTTAACTAGCTCGTGAATGGTTAGTGCCTCTTTAACACAAGTTAGTTACAAAGCTTTTGAATACGTCCAAGGTGGTCCTTCCTAGGTGCTCGGCAAGTCGTGGTTTATATGATAGCGAATGAACAAACCGCAAAGACGGTGTGGCCAATGTGAAAACGGCAGTGCTTTACTCGAATAATGGAACAGGGTTACTCCCTGACTTTGACACCAAGATTTATAAACGTGATGAATATATAGGTCTTAGAACAATTAGAAGCAAGGGGTACACAATCGGAGGACCGAACCACGAAGGCTCTTGGGATTCAAAGGGTTATCAATGGATGTGCTTTTGAGAGACACATTCATTTCATTTGATAGGGACTGTGTACACATATAAGGTATTAAATCCGAACATTCTTCAAAGAGTAAGATGTGGTGATACATAGCACATTCTACTCATTGTTTCGAGAAAGATGCCGTGGAAAGAGGATAGGACATATTCACCTAGATAAGGTGATGGTTTGTATGATTTCATATAATTGATCAAGATTGATCAAGAAAAGTACAGGCAGAGGGCTTATGCTTACTAACTGAACACCAAGGTTAGTGAGCCCAACTTTGAGGATAATTTCAAAAGAAGAATGAAGCAACTCTTGAAAAGGACAATGCGATGAAAGCACTAGCCGAGAACAAAAGCTTAGTGCAGTGGATGATGCTAAAGTTCTTCTTTAGGAGATAAGATTCAATACATACGAAGGAAGAAATCATAAGATAGAGTGGTGGAAACAGAGTTGATTGCTTCACACAAATCAAGCGAGGCAAATTGGAAGAAGGTCATGGAATGATGTAGCAAAACAGTGGGAATGGAATCAAACATTCCCACAGATACGGACGTTAGAGCTGATCAAGGTAAGCATAGAGGAGTCTAGGACCAATGGTTGTAATCATACCATGGAGATTAGAATTGATCATCCCCATGAAGCACGACTAGCAAGGATAAACAAAGTCAACGAAAAGATGTGGACGAGTGGAACCATAGAGTCGATCCGTCTCCGCTGATCGAGAAGAACATGATTCAACAAGGCGAGGCAAAGGTGTGAACGATACGGGGATTGAGACGGATTTTTTCCCACAGATCGAGAAAGGCAAGGTGAAACAAAGCAAAGAAACGATTCTAGGCGGCAGTGGAAATAGAGTAAATTATTTCCACGAATTAGAGGGATAGAGGTCAACAACGCGTTAGGAGTTGGATAGGAATGATCCACAATTGCAGCGGTGTCATGCCTTTGCATGTCTTGATACCAGCGCGCCCCTAGTGGAACCGAGTGACGGCCGTACACACAGGACCCTAGGTTCCATCGCGGCACCGTAGACTGCTCGGGTAAACACCCCGTCAAGAGCGGTATTTCCATCCAACCTCAGGGGATATGCGAATACACAAGGTTATAGAAAGACATGAACAAGGAGTCTTACATGCCATAGCACAATGTTTTCAAAGGTATAATTCATCATATTTATTTGAACCAGAAACAAGGTAACAACAACAAAAGTGTCATGGATTACAAGGACTGAAGTGCCTGAATGACAAAAGCATGAAACGTGAGAACTACAAGAGTTCAGAATGCTCCATTGAAAATAGAGTTACATTAATCACGAAGGTGGGACACATGCCAACTGCAAAGAGTTGGATACATGGGAACTCGAGAGTTATGAGAGTCAACCCCTCTCATTACAAACGTTTTGCGATGACTGCTAGCACCCCAACTAGTATCTAGCTAGTACTGCCTAAACGTAAGATTGATGCGTCCAGGACGAATGCCCGTTTCTTCTTTCAACCAACTTGGTGCAGTGTTGGTCTTCACGTGGGAAATGCCATGAAACAATAGTCTTGATTCTCCACCGAGTATGAGAACGTCACCAGATTCGAGGTTGATCTTGGTCGCTTGGTCCTTGTTTCTCGTGTCGCCGAACAAGAACTCGGCAGTGTCTCCTATGGAGATGGATATGAAAGGTAAACCTTTGGTAAGGCTACTCTCTGACTCGTCCTTGTCTTGGTGAAGTCCGAGCTTTCCGGAGTTGGTGTAGTAGTTGATGATGCATATGTCAGGGTTAATCTGAGGAAACTCGCTTGCAGTGGAGTTCGCAGTTTGAGCAATCATCTTGAAAGCGTCTGGTATTGCTAGGGCTTGTGCTCCATCAAATGGACGTGTGGGTCCATATGACCGTGCTGTCGGATCCTAGTTCTTTCCCAGAGACATCATCCATAAGTTCAGCTTGGCGCCATTCTTGAAGCTTGGCCTGTAAAATCCTCCTAGGCCCTTACCCAGTTGTCGACACATACAAACAATCTCGATCTGATCTTCAGGCTTGACAAATCCCTTCAACAGAACCATCCCAGGTCGCAGATGTTGAACTGAAGCTGTATCAGTGGAGGACTCTCCCATTTTTCTCCTCTCAGGATCTCGAAGTAGTGTCGTTTTAGCTTTCGTGGACTCTTGGTAGTTAGGGCATAAGTCGAAGGGCTGCGACATCTGTAGCAGGAAGAATAAGGCATGTGTTAATTCAAGTATCTAAAAAGCTTGGTACGGTCATAGTGCGATCGTATTTCCTTGTCCGAGAAAGTGTACCGAAAACGATCCCATCACCACGGGTGACACAACTCTTTATCATTCCCTTTCTAATGTGAACAGGTTGAGGTTAGCTTTTGGAAGGAAACCAAAAAAGGGATCTCGAGCATTCGTATTCGGAGTTTTTACCAAATCCCTTTTTGGTCAACTCTCTATTCAAAGGTCTCGAACTTCAAGTTACCAGATTTTTGGCGTAATGGTCCCGACGTGGAGTTCTGACTTAAAGTGACTGTGAGTTACCTTTACAAACACCTTTGAATCAAAACCTAAGAGGAACAATTATTTGTTTCGTTGTTCTCTACAGCTTTGTTATGGAAAGTTTCCAGTAAAAGCGTTTAGGTCATAATTTCACGTCTTATAAGCACCTTATTCAACATTTCAACTAGTTCTTCTCGGATTTCCGTTTACATACCATTATTAGCATCATACATGCAATTCTCATGTTAACTTGTTATTACTAACAACCATGTGTACAATAACATTTGACTCTAGTCGTTTTCAATCCCACACATAGCAAAGCACATGAGATGAGATGAATGATGCATGATTCGTCCTATCCGGTCTCACTTCACACATCCCATGTATTTTATATATAGCTAGCGATATTTCGGTGACATATATGCACATCTCTCCATAATGCAACTAGCCGTTGTCTAGTCGTTCTTAATTTCGCACGTGGTTAGTGTACCTGCAGAAGAATGCATGCTCATACATTACCACCTAATGTGGCATCCACGCGTGACCGCTGCGTGGACAACGTTGGTGGGCCGATGCATCTTTTTCTCAAAACCTGACTTTCCACCAGTACTGGGGATTGTCGAGAAAAAGGTGGATCCCAAAACCAAATGTAAGTGTGGTGGGTATGAAAGCATCCAAAGCATACCCACCATCCTTAAAGAGCTTTTACTACGGGGCATGAATGCAGGGCTTACAACCATTTGCAAGTCCCAATAGCTTCCACCAGTACTAGGGACAGCTATGGCCGAAAAGTTGCTTCCAAAAGTGTCAAATATGTATATGAGTTCTATCTAGGTCAGAATGTCAGTGATGTCACCTGTATAACACTAACATCCTTATACGGGCATAGCGTATACTCTCATTTTTGAATTACTTGAAGGTGGGTTTTCAAAAATAGTTTTGTAAACCAAAACTTGATGAGATAACTGTTGTCTGTGTATGATCGGCTCTGATACCAGCTGTGGCGGAACCGCCCTGCTTAATCCAGACTAAGCACACCTGCCACCTCTGGCCCGCAGTGCACTTAGGCCGGACTAAACCCGGTAGTCCGTCGAGCTACCCAAAGGGCACTCGATGTAACCATCGCCCGAGGATACCGACATCACACACATTCAGCCCTCGAAAGAGCCACAACAGATTACACCATCACAAACAGTTGAAGTAGAGAATAAGTAGACTTAGTTTACAAACCGAAGATAAATAGTCAAATACATGTTCAAATATAGCGGAAGCGATGTCAAAATATACATGTATAGATACATATAGAGCATATATGTATAGCGGAAGCGTTTTTTTTTTAAAAATCTCACAGCGGAAACAAACTCAAGCAGTCTTCATGAAGAGATGAACAAGGTGAATAGCACCGAGCCCACCGGTACTAACACCTCCAACATAGCTATCCAGGTATCGCCGGTACCTGTAATCCAAAAGTGGGGGCAAACCCTGAGTACTAATTACTCAGTAAGACTTAATGGACGGGGCTTACGGCTGACGCAAAGCATGCTTACTAATCATGTGGATCCTTAGCTGTTGATTCTTAAACCAAGTTCATGTTGACATATGATAGCAGGATTTGACAGCTGCTATCCATTAATCAAGAAGATCATTTATATCATAAGGTAAATACTTGCATGAAAGTAAAACATGAATACATGTCCCGTCCCAAGATTCACAGCGCCTCCATCCCACCCCTTGGGAGTAGCCGTCTCAGGAGCGATACCACGGTACGTCGGGTCAGCCCTCCCTCGACCTCTAAGCATCTCCCAATTCCATCGACCTCCTAGCAGTGGATGGGCGACACCCTGAATAGTGTGACAGATCATACACATCCAAGCATGTTGTATAAAAAGGCGTGACTTAGTAAACAGCATGTTACAGTTATTACTACGTTGCCCGTGTGCGATATCTGGCATTCTCACACTTGGTGAGCATCAGCGATTCGAATCGATTTGTTAATTCCCGGGAATAACTAAAAATGCCAAGTGATATATGCTTACTAGCCATCGCGTTCCACACATATATCCCTCATCTCGACCTGTCCCGTCCCAAGATTCACAGCGCCCACACCTAACCCTTGGGAGTAGCCGTCTCAGGAGCGATACCACGGTACGTCGGGTCAGCCCTCCATCGACCTCCAAGCACCTCCCAAGTCCATCGGCCCCCTATCAGTGGATGGGCAGCACCATGAATAGTAGGACGGGGCCGGTAAGACTTTCACCGGTCCCACGACCCGGATAAGCACTCTAGCAATGGTATGCCAATCAGCAGGCGAACAGCGAACGGGCCTTATGCGACTCGGGCGGAGTCCACCATACCTTGCCACATCATCATTTTTCTTATAATATTCCCATAACTCCGCCCGGTCTCTATTTAACATCAGCAATAATAATCATAAATTGTATCATAATAAGATTTCTGAGGTTTGTAAAATCACCTACGCGACGAGTGACTCCATTCACTCGTATCTACTCGTACCTAGCAATTCTAGGCACTCGTCCTACGAATTCTATGTATAGGTGCTAGGGCCAGGGCGGCCAGGATGTCTAATGCAGTTGGTTCCAAACAACTCCTGATGCATATGCCTAATCATCAAGACATAAGATGTTTGCTGGGTATAGTATGGTCCTGCCTACCTTTGAGTCGCTTTAAAAAAACCAACAAACTAAGCTAATGTTAGTTTGCCGGGTTGTGAGGCTTTGCCCCAGGCAACCCCTTGATCCCTTGGACAACTCCTCCTTCCAAACACGACTGATGGGCCCTCCAGGTTGTGAGTGGGTCTTAGTTGGTCTTTTGGATCACCATTGGTTGAAGTAGTTCCACGTGCTCATTTCTCGATCACGTATCTGAAATAAGCGTCACTATATGAATGCCATGCATGATGCAGTGGATGAGATGCACGAATATCAAGCACACACGTTGAACAGTCATTGCATGGTTAGACAGAAAGGTGATTGGCAACCATTCAAACAAGATCGTCCTTGTGGACATAAAGCTAACATAACCCATATAATTAGAGACACGCAATACAACACTCGAACTAATGCATGAGCAAGATATCAATTTAGATTGTTTGTTATCATTCCATGTGCAAGCAAAACAGCAGGGGAGTATACATGCACACACATATGGACTGCTAGGTCGAAACACGGTATCTTTGACATAGCGATTGTAGTGCCTTCATATCCCGGAGCAAGCATATACTCAGACAATCCTATATATATATACATATATATACTTCTACCAGTCCACTGATCGGAAGGAAACATGATAATGCTGTGACTCAGTAAAGATAAGCGCTAGCTATTTGGGTTACTCGGGTACTTTTATGGAGTATGTCGTTGATTAATCTATCTCAGCAAGCTAAGTATACCAGCTAAGCATTCGGATCAAAGTACATGATAGACTTCTACTTCCAAGTAAATTTTTGTCCCATTCACTATACATCAAACATATAAGTAAATAAGTGATATATCTTGACTTAATCGAGTTATTGATATCCACATATTAATAGTGCAACACTTTTTATAATTAAAGATCTACAACCTAGTCATAGGAGGATCAAACTATAGAATTAACTACCTTACAAGGTTCTTTTTGACTCCGCAAAATAAATTATATTAAATGAAGTTTATAAGAGTAATCTCTGGTGCATATGAGTACGTTGCTTTCCATTCCTATTACATTCACTTTTGGCCCATTTTAAGTGACTACCTTTCATGAAACAGCATCCACAAAGCATGAATAACCTACATACGTATACTTGCACAGGAATATAGCTATAGGAATTTCGGTGGAGTTTTTAGGGTACAATAAATAGCACTTTTACATTTTATTAATTTAATCACCTTAGCACTTGTCATTTTCAAAACCGCAATCAACCTAACATGTAAGAGCTCAAACTAATACAGTGAGTTACATTTATTATAAGGAGTGCCCAGAAATTATAGTTCATCCATTGAGCATATTTTATGTAGCCTCCAACTCCTGGGTTAAATAAATGCACATAACACATGTAAATGGCAAAAGGGTAATTAGACAGCAAGTGCTAGGGCTACAAAAATTCACATGGTGCTACAATGCCACAAGAAAGCTACTGTCCAAATTTCATGGCTTTAGAATTCATTTAGTCCACTTTTGTCATTTATCCTAATTAATCATGCATGCAACAAACCAAGGCCAAAACAGAAATTTCACATATCCACATCATACCAAACATGTAGATATATTTAAGAGGAGTCCAACGCAACTAAGTTTGTCCATTTTGGATTTTTCTGTGATTTTATACGATTTTCCACAGTTCACAGCTCATTTAAATGTATTTAAATGGAAAATATCAGATCTCATGACCTAAACGTAATTAACCGTAGTTTCCAGGGGGTAGCAGGCAAGTAGGTCGAGACTCAGTGAACAGTTCACGTAAAACCCGTAGAACCTAGGGTTAGATCTGCAAAAATGCAAGGTTTGGGTTAAGCTGCATGACCACTTTAGTTCCAGGGGGTTCAAGTCCTGCAAGACTCAGTAAACTGTGGAATAATAAGCGATAAAGTGAGGGTTCTATCTGCAAAATCCACTCTTTCTTCTACCTTCAGACGGTGGCGAACCACGCGCGGCGGCCGGTGTTTCAGCGTGCGCGCCGGTGCGTAGGGGCCGCGACTTGGAGCCGAGGTGGTGTGGGAAGGTGTTCTCCGCTGCGGGCTTCCGTTTCCCCTAGCTCTCGTCGCCGATGGTGGAGAGGAAGAGCGACGCGGAGCGGTGAACTGGCGCGGCCACGGCGCACGGAGCGCGGCGAACGCGGGCTCGATCTCGTCGAGGGAAGGCGGGAAGGCGGCGCCGTAGGGCCCTCGAGCTGCGCGGTGAGACGGCGAACGCGGAGGAGGCGGAGTGGAGGCGCAGAGACGGGCCGAGGGTGGCTCTCGACGGCGAGGGTTCGGCGGCAATGGTGGCCGGCGTGGCGTGCGTGTGGGGAAGAGGGCTAGAGGCGGATAGGAGCCTCAAAGATGGGGCGAATCGGTGGAGGATGGTGGGCCGCGCATGGTGCTCGTGCGGGTTGGGGAAGAGAAGGACGGGAGATGGGCTGAGGGAGATGGCGTCGCACGAGAGCTTCAATTCTCGGCCATGGCGGGCGTGCGGCTCTGGGCAGAGAGACGGGCGTGGGACTGAGGGCGAGGGAGTGAGCGAGGAGAGGATGAACGGAGCCGCGTTCTCGTCTAGGTGAAGAAGGCGGTCACGGGCAGAGGCATGCCGGGGCGCGGACAGCGCGTGGCCATGGCGGCCAGAGTGCCGGTGCGCGTCGTCCGTGTGGCGCGGCTCGGCAGAGTGCGGCGCGCGCCGGTTGGGGGGGAACTGGAGGAGGTCGCGCGTGGACCGAGTCCGGTGAGCCGGTGAGACCGAAAGGTGGGGCCGGACAGGGAAAATAAGAAGGGTCCATTGGACCGGGTTCGCGAGGGGTGCAGGTGGTTTTTGCAAAACCGGGGGCAACGGTGGTTTGCGTCTCGGCTGATTCCGTGGGCTGACAGGCGGGCCCCACACGTCATTGAGACGAAGGAAAAAGAAAATGCTGAAAAATAGAAAAGGAAGGTTTGACTGCAGAGACACTCATTTTAAAACCATGTTTTTGAACAACCTACAGGGAGATTTTGGAAAAACTCCAATTGGAAGAAATGTTGTACTCTTTGATATCTACAACTTTGTCAAAAGCGATGGTGTCATGTTCTGTGTAACAAAGTGGTTTAAATTTGAATTTAGCTTGCTGTCCCTGGTTTGACCAACTGAAACCCTCAGCTTAGAAATTTTTAAAAGTCCATTTTGTGACCACTTTCATACAAAGAGTTTTATATCAATCTTGTTCAGAATTTTATAAGCTACAACTTTCTCAATATAACCTTTTCAATATTATGGCTGCAAGACCAAGAAAATTTGAATTTACTACACAGGTCAGGTTTGGACAGATTTCATGTGTTGACAGAAAAGGACCCAAAACACTGTGCAAATCACTATGCATGTCAGCACTCCAATTACCAAAGTTGTTCCTAATAAAATTTTCTACAAGTTTGGTATATAAAGTTTGGCTTGAATCACCACATATTTTGAATTACAAGCACAAACATTGTTGAGGGTTTGGTAAAATTGCAGCTTTATTTTGAGTAGAGTCTTTCTTGTTTCCAACTTTTGAAGTATCAAATGAAGTCAAATCACTTCCACAATAGGTGCATTCGAAAGGTGATAAGTTCAATTCTATTTCATAGAAAGGAAGATTTTGAAGTTGTATAGTGAATTCAAAAGTAATTTCAGAATCAACTTAGGGAAAAGCTGAAAATTCCATACTTGGAAAATTTCTAAGTGTGGGTTGATCTGGTTGTTTCCTTGAGATATTTGGGTGAAATTTTGAGGGAGTAGACGATAGTTTTGATCCATGCTCAGTGTAGCAGAAGGATAGTCCATAACATGTACAACAAGTTTGTCAACGGAGTTGAGCTCGGGTACTTAATGAATTTGAAAGCTTTATTAGGGCTCAAGTTTGCTCACGATCACAACTGGCACTTATCAAGAAACTTTGGATTGGATTTTTTTTAAACCTCCTGTCTTTAGATTTTTGAACATTGTCCAATAGAAAGGTCTAGGGCTACTTTTCTTATCCGAGGTTTGGCATTTGGAGTTGAGCTCAGAAGCATGTGAGTGTTGACTTATTCAACCACGAAATGTGGGGTCTTGTATCTTGTGTAGAAAATTTTGATTTAGTGGCTCCTCCACGTGTTTCTTGTTAATCTCTAAGCATGATTAAGCCTTAATCCATCATTAGCCTTCATCTAACCGTGTGTTAAGGCTTCTGAGATGCCAGGGGCATCACATCCGCCCGAGTCGCATAAGGCCGGTCGTTGTTCGCTTATTGGTCGGCATAACATTGCTAGAGTGCTTATCCGGAATCCATGGGCCGGTGAAAGTCTTACTTGTGACGTCTCAAGCAAGGGGCACGTTCCTACCCACTGGTTGAGAGGAAGGTGGCCGCGGAGGCGGGTGTCAAAGGAGGGCAGAACCCGACGTAACCGAGGTACCGCTCCTGCGACAACGCGCTCCGGGAGTCTGGCGGGAGTGGTCATCGAACTTGAGACGGGACAGGTGGAGATGGGGGAAGCATATGTGGAACGCTGGGAGTTAGTAAGCATATGCCATCCTGGTGCTTCTAATTATTCCCGGGAATATAAAAAATCGATTCGAATCGCTGATGCTCACCAGGTGTGAGAATGCCAATACCACTGACGGGCAAAGTAGTAATCCATATGAATATGTTGTATTAAGAATTCATGGTTTTGACAACTACATACTTGGATATGCCTGATTTACTTTATGCAATACTTGTCACATTCCTGATACATGCTTTACTTTCATGCCATGCTATGCCATATCCATCATGTTCCACCAATTATGATGACTCGAGCAGCTGTTAAATCCTGCTCGGGCGCAATAATGTAAGTAGCTGTCAAATCATGCTTCCACTGATTAATTTGATCCTGTATAAAAGCAATGGCTAAGGACTCAGATGCTAGTAAGCAAGCTCCGCGTCAGCCGTAAGCCTCATCCATTAAGTCCTACTGAGTAATTAGTACTCAGGGTTTGCCCCCACTTTTGGCTTACAGGTACGGAGTTCCTCTTCTGTGCCTGTGTTGGTGGAGGGTCATGTCCCCATCAGGAATGAGGAGAGTCATGATCTGGCAAGGAGCGGCATTAGTGGGCTCGATGCTCGTTCTTTTATGCAAGTCTTTTGGGTATCATGAAACATGAACTTTAAATTTCCGCTGCGAGAGACTATTTGAACTATGTTGTTGTATGACACTATGTTGAACTCTATTTGATTTCGAACTTGGTTTGTAACTAAAGTCTATGTAATATCTAGTCAACTGCCTGTGATGTTGTAACTGTTGTGGCTCCATCGAGGGTCGGATGTGGATGACGTCGGTTCCTCTGGGAAATGGTGACATCGAGAGCCCGAAGAACTCTCGACGGACTACCGAGTTTAGTCTAGCCTAAGTGCACTGCGAGCCAGAGGTGGCAGGTGTGCTTAGTCTGGATTAAGCAGGGCGGTTCCGCCACAACAGTTGGGGCCAGAACAGGTAGCACCACAGCTAGATGTGCATTGGGATTCAGATGCTGAACACAGCATGATGAAGCACGCCATGTGGAGGATGGCGTTGGGATTCAGATGCTGAATCTCCAACCCATAGAAGAAAAGAAGCCCCCGCACAAACGGGTGCAGGGGAAGACCGAAGCCGTGCTCATAGAAAGGCGCAAGCACAACCACCTCATCCCCCTAGGGATTTGGCGTGCCACCAATGTCCTCCAATCTCCACCCGGACTCCGACCGGTGAGGGAGGAAGCCCTTCTTCTCCAAGATGGACATGCGGGTCCGCGGGGTCGTGCACCCAGGGAAGAAGGCGGGAGCCATCGGAGCGATCTGAGAAGAACGAGCGGCGCAAGGATGGGCGAGCAAAGGACGCGAGGCGTGTAAAGCAACGGCAGCCAAAGGAGGAAGAAGCGAAAGAACTGGTAGGCACAAAAAATCCCCCTCCTTTGTTTCAGTTTATACAGGAGCGGGGCAGGCGAGGGGACGCGGGGCGGAAGCGGTGGGCCCCACCACGACGCCCCCGAGTTTTCCGTTAGAAGAGCAGGCGCACACGAGGAATCCACATAAACGCCCCTCGGGCGGCGCACCGGGGCGGTAGACATGACGGAGCACATCCCCTCGAACGAAACGCTCATTAAAAGGCCGAAGGGGAAGAGTCGCCAGCTCATGAAAACCGCCCGAAGGATTTAAAAACAACAAACCACCGAACAGAGCGACGGACGGTCGACGGGCGAGCTCCTAGTGAGTTGCAAGCCAAGTGGGTGGCACATGACCCATTCGCCCCGGCCGTATCCAAGGCCACACCTCGAACTCCCTTGCGGTAACCCAGCGGATGGGGTGGCCACGTGGCCTCCCTTTGGACGGACATCCGAACAAAGGGCCAAAACAAGGTCGAGTAAGGAAAGGCTTATATGAGATGCCCCCAAAGGGTCGAGACCCCCAGCGGGATCACTCGCCTCGACCGTTCACAAACCGGAAAGAACCGTCAGATCTCACTTGGAAATGACCCGCCATTAGCTCGATGGCATTCACGTCAGCAACGGCCCGGTCGACAGTGAAAAGCCCGACCCTCAAAAGGCATAAAATCCTTTCCGAGGGGGAAAAAGGTGCGCAAAAGATTTTTGACCGCGATGAAACTATAAAGACCGCAATGAAAACAGAAAAACATACGAAAAAGTCAGCCCCCGGGACAATCTACGAATCGATCGCCCGGGGGCTCGGGGGCTACATCCTACGGATGCGCTTGCGCGATTCCAAATAAAAGCCTCCGACTAGCTCAAACAACACAAAGCAGCCCGTAGCCCGTCGCGAGGCCCAAGAGATGGCCCTCACTAGAAGGCCCAAGGAGGACCTAGCGGAATGCGAGCCAAACATGAACACGAGGCGGTCCGCCCGAGCCTCGGCCTGAATGGTCGGGTGGGACGGAGGCGACCGGGCATCACCCGGAGTGGTCGGGATAGGCCCGGCGGCTGAGCTAAGCCAACGAAGGCCACGCGGGCCAAAGTACCTGAGCTTCGCCAGGGACGGTCCCAATATCCCACGGACACGCTTGCGCGACCCCACATAAAATCCTCCGGCTAGCTCACAAGCTAGCCGAAGGCTCGGGGGCTACTGACGGGGGGACAACTAAAAGCCCCCACGATGTGAAAAAGCCCGCGGCCCACCGCAAGGCCCAAGAGATGGCTCTCACTAGAAGGCTCGAAAAGGACTTAGCGGAGCACGGGCCAAACACAAATGCGGGACGGTCCGCCTGAGCCTCGGCCTGTACGGTCGGGCGGGGCGAAGGCGACCGACCGTCGCCCGGGACGGTCGGGATAGGCCTGGCGGCCGAGCTAGGCCAACGGAGGTCATACGGAACCACGATGGTCGGGCGAGGCGGAGCGGCCGAGCCCCTCCTTAAGGAGAGCAGGTCCGGCCGCTGGCCCGACTGATGGGACCCCACGGCGCGATAGGATGGGAGCATGCCTTTGACCGGGCACACGCCTGTACTCGCAGCATAGAAAAACTAGGAAGCACTTCCCAGAGGCGCGACAGGATGACACCTAAATTAAACCTTATGACTCATCTCAGAATGACGCATAAGAAGATGTTAGACCGCAGGGAGCGACAGAACGGGATGCCCTCCCCCTTTTTCGTACCACACAGTTGACCACAAGAGGGAAAGGCCCTGCACCAAGTACCGCCAATGCCAGGACAGCGTCGCCACAGGAGCTAGCACGGCGTCGCTACAAGAGCTGGCACGGCGTCGCTAAAGGAGTTGACATGGCATTGCTACAGGGCTGGGGACGCGGCCATACCGCGTGTGCGGAAGGCGTGCGGAGGAAGCTCAGGGGGGACCGCGCGTGCAGAAGACACGCAAGGACAGCGTGGGAGGAAACTTTATGTAATAGGGTCCCACATATTAGTTTATCCTTTTCCTCGTTTTGCTTCTCCTTCTTCCGGCTCCATGCCTCCTCAGGTGTTGTAAGCTCCCCCTTGCACCTATAAAAGGAGGGACGCGCTCGCCAAGGGGGGCAGGGCAACAAGCTTCACACATTCACACCATGTAACACCACACACTGAGCCCAGAGCAATACAAGCAATAACACCACCTCGCTGGACGTAGGAAGTTCAGTCCCGAACCAGTATAATTCCCTCGAGTCCCTCGGCTCACCATTCGGAGCAAGTCCTCGTTGAACCCCCACCGAACTAAAAAACTACTGTTTGTGTCACCCCAGTTCCCGGAACCACGACAATCACTCGAGTACTAGTGACCAAGCAGTACTTTTATTAGCCTATATTAAGCATACATCTAAACAAGCCCATAAACACCTATCAAGTTGTTTACCATAAAGAGAACATATCAAGTGTAGCAACACGTAGATGAAAGACACACATGGATAATGCAAAGGTCAAAGAAACAATATTAACTGTTTTACTGGAAAGAGTCATTTAACATTAAAAAGGGACACTGCACTTCTGGTAAGAGCATAGAACCAAATGACTTCAAATATTTATGACATGTAGAAACTACCTACACAATGTCACTGGCAAAATTTCAGCTACATTGAAGTTATAATTAATTTAATAAAATTCTAGCAAATTATCAGCTCTTTATATTTCCATATTTTTCTTAAATTATAGAAATGGTCTCTAGCCATGAAATTCACCCGGTGAGCATTATTTAGAATAAACAACAGGTACAACAATTAGCAAGTGAAATATCCCTAGTTTGACAGGACATCTATTTTTCACATATTTTCCTTAGCTTAGTATAGATGCAAAATATAACAGTGCTCATATAGTCTAGAAAATTATTTTTTTGGAACCTATACATTACTAGCATGCTACCAGATTGGTCATGGAATTTATCTTGCACTCTAGAACCACATTTTCCCTTTATTTACTTACGCTAGTCATAATTTGCCATTTTCAAATCACTATTCAAACATCACATGCAGAGCCTCAAACTTTACCAGCAAGTTATATATACCACAAAGAGTGACCATAAAATCTAGTACAATATTTGGAGCATAATTCATACGACAAGTGTTTTCCATGCTAATAAAACACAATAATTCATGCATGAGGGCAAAACAGTAAACAACCAGGTAGTGATAGGGCTACCAAAATTCATACAGAGCCAAAATATCCTAGCTAAGCTACTGTCCAAGTTTCATAGCATTTGGAGTTCATTTGATCCACTTTTGACATTTATATTGTTTTAACATGCATGCAACTACCCATCCACATTATAACCATTCAATAGATCTATTTAAGAGTAGCGTAATGCAACTGAGTTTGCCTTTTTAGGATTTTTCTTTGATTTCTTATGATTTTCCAAAGTTCACAGCCGAAAATAGTTGAAATAAATGGAAAAATCATAGATTGAGGACTTAAACACAATTAATTATATACGCTAGGGGCTAGCATGGAAGAGACTCAAGACACTGTGAATAGCGCTCGTGAATACCGAGAAACCCAGGGGTTTTGTGGGAAATTCCCCCTCTTCTTCTACCTTTGGCCGGGGGAAAACGGCGTGGCGGCGGCCCGCGTTCCCGTGCGCGGCGCGCCGCGTAGGGTCGCGCACTTGGAGCCGATACGGTCGCTTGAGGTGCTCCAGGCCACGGCGATTCGTTTCCCTAAGGTCTCGTTGCGCGGAGTGGTGCGAGTAGGCGCCTCGGGGTGGGTGAACCGGCGGTGGCCATGGCGGTAAGAGGTGGGCGGCGCGCCGTCGATCCGGCGGGGGAGGTGCGTTATGGCGGAGCTGGATGGCGCGTCAGCTACGCGGTTAGATGGCGGGGCCGTCTATGGTGGAGAGAGGGTGCGGGAGGGCATGACAGTGGTTGTTGACGGCGTGGCCGTGGCGCGGCACGGCCATGGCGGGTGGCGCAAGTGGAACGGAGGACTGGAGGCGCGGGAGGGGCCGAGGAGCAGCGGGGATGGTGGAGGAGGGCTGTGCGGACGTGGTGACGGTGGAGGCGTGGAGGGAGAGGGCCGAAGGAGACCGGCGCATGAGCTTGCCGAAGGCCGGCCATGGCGGCGTTCATGGCGGCCACGATGTGAATCGGTGGAGAAGGAGGGTAATCGAAGAGCGATTTGTGGGGGAAATGGGGAGTAAAGCATGGTGATTGTGGTGCCCACTGCAGTTGGGCGAGGGGAGGTCAGAGGAGGAGGAGAGGGCGCGAGCTCATGGCCACAGAGTTCATGGCGGCCATGGCGAACTGCAGCTCCGTGCGCCAAAAGAAAGAGCAGAGCGAGGGATAGAGTGAGGAGAGCGTGAACGCGGCCGCGATGGCGTCCAGGTGAAGACGCGGGCGAGCGGGCAGGTCGGGCAGCAGCGCCGTACGCCAGCGTCTGCATGGCGCACGTGTTCTGGGCAGTGGCCGCGTTCCTGGCGAGTGGTGCCCGCATGTCATAGACACAGATGGAAAGAAAAATCCCGAAATTGAAAAGGGTGGTTTGACTGCAGAAAGCTCCGTTTGGATTGCAACGTTTTGGACACCCTAGAGGTCGAATTTGATCAAACCCAAAATACAAGAACTGTTGTAAACTTTGTACTCTACAACTTTCTTATAAACTTTTACACCATGTTCTATGCAAAAATATAGTTTAAATTTGAATTTAAAGAGCAGACCTAGGTTTGACCAACTGAAATCATCAGCATAGAAATTCTTAAAGTCCACTTTATGGCCACTTACATAAAAAGAGTTTTATACCAATGTTGTTCAGAATTTCATGAGCTACAAACTCCTCATATGAAGCGTTTTAAGGCTGTAGTTTAGGTAAATTTGAATTTATTAAATAGGTCAGGTTTGGACAGAATTTACAGGTTTACATAAAAAGACCCAAAACACCATCCAAATCACAGTGCATGTCAACACTCCAATGACCAAAGTTGTTCCTAATAGAATTATCTACAAGTTTGGTATGTAAAGTCTTGCTTGGAGCACCACAGATTTTGAATTACAAGCACAACCATTGTTGTAGGTTTGGTAAAACTGCAGCTTCATTTTAAGTAAAGTCTTTCTTGATTCAAACTTTTGAATACTCAAATGAAGTCCAAATAGTTCCACTCTAGGTGAATTTGAAAGGTGATAAGTTTAATTTCACTTCATAGAAAGGACGATTTTTAAGTTGTATAGTGAAATCAAAAGTAATTTCAGATCCAAATTTTTGGGATGGGCTGAAATTCAGACTTAGGAATTTTCTAAGTGTAGATTGACTTGGGCTGATTTCAAGAGATATTTCGGTTCAATTAGGAGTGAGTAGATGATAGTTTTGAGCCATGCTTAGTGTAGCAAAAGTGAAGTTCACGATATGTACGACAACTTCGATAATGGAGCTAAGCTCAGTTGCTTAATGAATCTAAAAGTTTCATCAAGGTCCAAATTTGGTCACAATCACAATGGACACCTTTCAAAGGATTTCTGGTTTGGTTTGGCCTTGACTTTTAGACCTCATAACCTATGATTTTAAAGATGGTCACAGTATCAAAGTTGACGGTAACATCTTGAACTAAGTTTTTTTTTGTATTTGGTGTTTTATGTAAAAGCTTGTGGCTGGTGGCTTAAACAACCAAACCGCGAAGAGTTTTGCATTCTCCTAAAAAATTTGACTTAGTGACTTATCCACCTAGTCCTCATTACTTTTCAAGCATCATTAAGCCCTAGTTCATTATTACCTTGTCTCTAACTGCGTGTTAAGGCTTTTGAGATGCCGGTGCATCACATTGGTGGAGTCTGAGCTTCCCGGAGTTGGTGTAGTAGTTGACGATGCATATGTCAGGATTAACTTGAGGAAACTCGCTTGCAGTAGAATTCGCAGTTTGAGCAATCATCTTGAAAGCTTCTGGTATTGCCGGGGCTTGTGCCCCATCGAATGGACGTGTGGGTCCATATGAGCGTGTAGTCGGATCCCAGTTCTTCCCCAGAGACATCATCCAAAAGTTCAGCTTGGCACCATTCTTGTAGCTTGGTCTACAAAATCCTCCTAGACCACTACCCAGTTGTCGGCACACATGAACTATCTTGACTTGATCTTCAGACTTGACAAATCCCTTTAATAGAACCATCCCGGGTCGCAGATGTTGAACTGAAGCTGCATCAGTGGAGGACTCTCCCGCTTTTCCCTTCTTATGACCTTGAGTTATTGTTGTTTTAGCTTTCATGGACTCATGGTAACATGGCATAAATCGAAGGGCTGCGACGAGGGCTACGACAACTGGTAGAAACTCTGAATACGAAGGTCGTGCACGACTTCACATTCTGTATCGTTGGTATAGAAAACGTTTGTTAGTTCTACCTCAAAATGGTCCGAGAACTCAATTTACTCAGCTAGCCAAAATCTGTCCAGATTACAGTCCTGTACTAACCCTACAATAACTCAACATACAAGCTGTTATAGACAATCATCAAAATACCAACGTTGTTTCTTTTGAAGCTATCTCCATCATTTGTATAGAACATTTCTACCAGCTGTGAGTCGAAAATAGGTGAAACTTCAGATTACCAAGATAAGGTCTAATCTGTTCAGATTGATATCCCAATTATGATTCAGCAGTTTGGTTCAGTTCGAAGCGTTTTCAGGTCAGGATCTAAATACAAAACTTGTTTTCATTAGGTTGTTAGCTACAAGTTCCGTATAGAATGTTTTTCCTATAATCTTTTGGATCATTATCAGATTTCAAATATCTAGCAGTAGGTCAAAGTGGTGCAGATTCCTATCTCTTGCGTGTTTTTAACTTGTGCTTCACAACTTAGGCGTTTTTCAAGAAAACATTCTACAGCAAAGAGATCACAAATTTTTTTACAACTACAAACCCCTTATATAAAGTTTGTATTGATTCTATTTGCATCTTTAACTACACATCAAAACAGTAGCAGCACATACAAAGCTCATGTAAAACTTGTTATTACCAAACAAATATATGTACAATTGCAGTAAGAATCTAGTTACTTTCGAGCAACCACATAATAAAGCACATGAGATGAGATGGAATGATGCATGCTCGTCCTATCCGTCCTCACAAATTCTTACTCTTACAGCTAACGATATTCCGGTGGCATATATGCACGAACTCTCTCTACATGCAACTAGCCGAGTTCTAGTTGTTCATGCTACGCATTTTGTGGTTAGTGTACCTGCAAGAAAAATGCATGCTCATACATTGCCACCTAGTGTGGCATCCATGCGTGACCATTGCGTGGTCAATGTTGAGTGGGCCTTCTCACCTTCTCTCAAAGCCTGACTTTCCGCCAGTACTGGGGATTGTCGAGAAGAAGATGGATCCCAAAACCAAATGTAAGTGTGGTGGGCATGAAAGCTCCAAAGCATGCCCACCACCCTTAAAGAGAATGACCTACGCAGCATGGGTGCAGGGTTCACAGTACTCCACAACTCCAATAGTGTTCCTCCAGTACTGGGGATTGCTATTGCCGAAGTCTAGTATCCCAAAAAAAAATTGTGCATAAATGACTGTTTCCTAATCTAGGTTAGAAAGTCAGTGATGCCACCTAAAGATAAGCTTAACATCCTTATAATGTGCATATACGCGATTCTCTCATTTGTTGCAAATACTTCGAAAAGGTTTGGCAAATAGGCTTTTCGAAATCAAAATAAAGTTGCTATAATTGTTGTCCATGTATGATCGGCTCTGATACCAGCTGTGGTGGAATCGCCCTGCTTAATCCAGGCTAAGCATACCTGCCACCTCTGACTCGCGGTGCACTTAGGCTAAACTAAACCCGGTCGTCCGTCGAGCTGCCCAGAAAGGCACTCAATGTAACCATCACCCAGGGATGCCGACATCACACACGTTAAGCCCTCAAAAGAGCCACAATAATTACAACAACCCATCATTTCATACAAACATAGGTTGATCGATTACAAATACTTTGCTCAAAATAATGTACAAGAGGCATTGAACTAGACCTTCAAAAATAACTTGCAGCGGAAAACATATAATAATGTACATCGCAGCGGAAGAATAGAAATGTCAAGGCATGACACCGAGCCCACCGTTGTCATCCTTGCTCACAAACTGACATGTACCAAAAAAAATATCAACAACAAATGATGAGTACATGGGGTACTTGTAGGACTTACTCGAGGGCGGTATCAGCCCGACATGTTTGAGAGTATGCAAGGCTTTTTTGGACTTGACTTCTAACCCGCATAAGCTTACTAAAAGTGAGTCCTTACCTTCATGTTTCATTCAATGTTAAACCATAAGCCTCAATTTATTCATTTTATTATCATGATCCATACTTCATATATCTCACCATTTCAACATATATAGCATCATAAAGTAGCTTGCAGAAATGTAAACATACAAGTACAAGCATGTAATATAAAAAGCATGATTAAATAAACAATATGTTAAAGTTATTACTACGTTGCCCATCAGTGATATTGGCATTCTCACACCTGCTGAGCATCAGCGATTCGAATCGATTTTTAATTCCCCCGAAATAACTATCATGTGGCGGAACCGCTCCGCTTAATCTAGACTAAGCACCCCTGCCACCTCTGGCTCACAGTGCACTTAGGCTAGACTAAACTCGGTAGTCCGTCTAGAGTCCTTCAGCTCTCGATAACACCATTCCTAGAGGAACTGACATCAAACACATCCGACTCTTGATGGAGCCACAACAGCTACATCATCTCAGGCGGTTGAAATAAAGAGTAATAGACTTAATTTACAAACCAAATATATGTAATCAAATACATGTTCAAAGTATAGCGGAAGCGATTTTAAAAATATCTCACAGCGGAAACAAAATACTTAAGTAGTCTTCATGCAGAGATGAACATGGCGAGTTGCACCGAGCCCACCGGTTCTACCCTCCTCCAAACAGCTGTCTGAATGTCAACAGTACCTGTGCTCCAAAAGTGGGTGCAAACCCTGAGTACTAATTACTCAGTAGCACTTAATGGAAAGGGCTTACAGCTGACGCAAAACTTGCTTACTAATCATATGAATCCTTAGCCATTGATTTTAAACAAGATCATGGTTACATAAGATAGCAGGATCTGGCATGAATGCAAAGCATACATATCCAAACATGTGGAATTTAAAGCATGGATAATAATCATCATATGTTCAAGTTGTTACGACATTGATCGTCAGTGGCATTGGCATTCTCACACCTGGTGAGGACCAGTGATTCGAATCGATTTCGAATTTCCAGGAATAACTAAAAATGCCAGGAGATATATGCTTACTAGCCATCGCGTTCCACACATATATCCCCCATCTCCACTTGTCCCATCCCAAGTTCGATTCAATCCCGCCGTTCTTCCCAGGTTGTGCCCTCGCAGGAGCGATACCTCGGCGTACCGGGTCTGCCCTCCCTTGAGTACAAGCTCCCCAAGGTTTAACAGTAGGCATCTGTCTCTATTCTTCGGATGGCACAAGTAAGACTTTCAGCAGGCCCATGACCTAGATAAGCACTCTACCAATGTTATGCCGACCAATAGGCGAACAACGAACGGCCTTATGCGATACGGATAGAGCCCAATAACAACAATGCACACCACGAAAAGTAAACATATGCTCCGCCCGGTCTCTATTTAAATCATCTGCATAAATAAGATCTCCATCATAGTAAGATTTTTTTTGTTTGAAAGTCGCCTACGTGACGAGTGACTACATTCACTCGTGTCTACTCGCACCTAGCATTACTAGGCACTCGTCCTACGAACTCTATGTATGGGTGCTAGGGCCAGGGCGGCAAGGGAATCTAATGCACCGGTTTCAAACAACTCCTAATTGCAGATGCGTAATCATCAATCATAATCATATTAGCTGAGAAAATCATGGTCCTGCCTACCTTTCTTGCTAAAGTTAGGTGTTGCCTCTGGTGTGGAGTCTGGTGCCAGCTGCTGGTCCTCCTGCGGTTGGTTCACTAGCTCTTGGTGCAGGGGCTCGTCGTCCGGCTCCTTGGCCAGCGACTGCTCCTGCGTTGGTTCTTCGTTCGCGGGGTCTATATGCATGACATAGTGCAACCATGAGTGCAGCGAATATAAATGCATGCATGAGGTGCAAGTGAAATATAATGCATGGTCAGGTAGCTTGTGACGAAATGACTTGAGTATTTTCAGTTTAAATACATCCCATAATAAGGAAACTTAATAACTTTACTAAGAAATCGTACAACCTATCGTTAAGAAATCGTACAACCCATCATTAAAAAATTGTACAAACCATCACCGAATCTAGTTCAACTCATCATTTATAACATCACAAGAAACTTGCGGAAGTAACATGGCGTCGCAAGTAACATTTCGTACTTACATGAAATATACCTAGGCCCATTATACAAGTTTATCCATTTATTGAATTAAAATACTCGGGTCAAGATCCTACTGTTATATATGCCCAAATAAGCTCAAATAATTATGACAGGGAGAGCACTACTGTACTGAGTTACTGACAAAATTTTAGCCACAAAAAACTTATAATCATTTTACTATAATTCTAACAATATGACAGCCCTTTAACTTCCTAGATTTTTCATGATTTTTAGAAGTGAGTTCTGGACCTGAAATTTCTACAGCAAGCATAATATTGCATAAGCCCCACTCACAAAAATCAGCAAGCTCAGAATCCATGTTTTTATAGAACATCTATTTTCTATATGGTTATCTAGGTCTATTTTTAATGCTCATCAAAACAGTGTTTACAATCTTCACAAAAATACTTTCTGAAGCCTGTATATCATCAACAAGTTACCAAATTTTCCAGAGAATTTTCTTAGTACTCTAACATCCCTTTTTCCAATTATGAACATCAAGTAACATTTTACCATTTTCAAAATAGTATCAAAACTAAATATGTACAGCTTCATATTTTACCAATGAGCTACTAATACCATATAAAGCATATGAAAAATACTAGAGAGTCACTTTGATTATATTCTATGTAGCTTCCATTTTCCAAGTTAAATAAATACACAAGACACATGCATAATGGCAAAATAGTAATTTACCAGCCAATGCTAGGGCTACTAACAATCACACAGTGCCATAATACCATAATAAAACTGTTGTCCAAGTTTCATCATTTTAGCAGTTCATTTAGTCCACTTTTACCATTTATTTACCCTCAAAATGCATGCAAGAAAACAAGGGCAAAACAGTCGTTTCATGGATCCACATCATACCTACCCTATAGACCTACTCACAATGAGTCCATAGCCATTGAGTTTGTCTTTTTATGATTTTTCTATGATTTTTGGTGAATTTCCAAAGTTCTCAGCCGAAATAATGCATTTAAACGGAAAACTAATTGATCCAGGGACCTATACGCAATTAACTATATACTTCAGGGGCCAGAATGTGAGAATCACTAGACTCAGTGCACAGCGCTTTGGATTAGAATGGAAAATGAACAAAACGAGGGGGCAAAAATGCATTTTGGCCGTCTTCTTCCTTGGTCTTCTTCCTCCTCACGCTAGGGAGGAAGGGACCGGTGGCGCGCGGCCGGAACGGTCCGACCGGAGCCCGAGGGCTTGCCGGTGGGGGTCGGGGAGAGAGAGAGGAGGGCGTGGGGTCCTTACCCTAGCTACCTGCGTTAGCGGAGAGGCGGTGAGAAGGGCCTGCGGCGGTGAGCAGAGGACGCAGAGCTTCGGTGTGGCAATGCGCCCCAGTGGTTGAGAGGTGGCGGCCTAGAGCATGGGGAATCGGTGGAGCGGAGGGTGGTGAGTCCCGGTGTGGTGGTGGGGAGGCGTGAGGACGAGCAGAGTGGCGGGCCCGAGCTCGGCTTCAAGCTCGCCCATGGCGGTGGCGCTCAGTACCGAGAGGAAACGAGAGAGGGAGAGGAGCTGGGTGAGGGGCCAAGTGAGAGAGGTGGAGGCGGAGGCTGCGCTCGGCATCGCCTTTAGGCCTGGGGCGCGGGCAGGCCGGGCAGGGCACTGCGGCGTTGGCCGTACGCCGGCGGCCGCGTGGCAGCCGATCCCTGAGCCCGGTCAACGTGGGCCCCGTTCGTCAGCGAGACAAAAAGGAAAATAAAAATCCAAAAATGAAAAACTCTAGTTTGACTACCTGAAACCACTGTTAGAAAACTCCATTTTTTATTAGGTTAGAGGTCGAATTTGAAAATTGCCCAATTGGATGAAGTGTTCTAAATTTGTTTCTCTACATTTGTCTTATAAACTTTGCAGTCATATTCACACAAGGTGTTTTATACCAATGTTGTTAAGAATTTCAAGATCTACAACTTTTTCAACTAAAGTTTTGCATGAAAATGGCTATAGGTTAGAGAAAATGTAGGATTTCTGTGATGCCCTTGGCATCTCAAAAGCCTTAACACACAGTTAGAGACAAACTAATATGGAATTAAGACTAGATTATGCTTAGAGAGCAATGAGGACTAGCTGAAGAAATCACTAAGTCAAAAATTTTTCTTGGAGAATACGAAACTCTACGTGGTTTGGTTGTTTAAATCGCCACCCACAAACTTTTAGGCAAACAATAAATACAAAAGTCATAGTTCGGGATGATATCTTTGACCTTGATATTATGACAATCCTTAAAATCATATGTTATGAGGTTTAAAAGTCGAGACCAAATCAAACCAGAAGTTCTTTGGAAGGTGCCAATTGTGATCGTGAACAAATTTGGACCCTAACAAAACTTTTAGAATCGTTAAGCAACTGAGCTTAGCCCCATTAGCAAAGTTGTCGTACATACTGTGAACTTCACTTTTGTTGCACTGAGCATGGTTTAAAAACTGTCTTAAACTATTTGACCCCAAATGCCTCATGAAATCAGCCCCAAGCTAGTCTACACAGACAAATTCCCAAGTCTGAATTCCAGCGCATCCCAAATTTGAATCTGAAATTACTATTGATTTCACTATACAACTTCAAAATATTCCTTTCTATGAAGTGAAATTAAACTTATCACTTTCAAATGCACCTAGTGTGGAATCAAAAGTTTGAAACAACAAAGACTCTACTTACATTGAAGCTGCAGTTTTACCAAACCTTCAACAATGTTTGTGCTTGTAATTCAAAATCTGTGGTGGTCCAAGCAAGACTTTATATACCAAACTTGTAGATAATTCTATTAGGAACAACTTTGGTAATTGGAGTGTTGACATGCACTGTGATGTGGATTGTATTTTGGGTCTTTTTATGTAAACCTGTGAATGCTGTCCAAACCTGACCTGTGTAGTAAATTCAAATTTCTTTGGTCTTACAGCCATAATTTTGAAATAGTTATATTAAGGAAGATGTAGCACATAAAATTATGAACAACCTTGATATGAAACTCTTTTATTGAAAATGGCCCTAAAGTGGACTTTAAGAATTTTTATCCGGATGAGTTTAGTTGGTCAAACCTGGGTCAATCAGTTCAATTCAAATTTAAACCAAACACTTCAACAGAACTTAGTATTAAGAGTTATAACAAAGTTGTAGATCGACAAATTTAGAACACTTCTTGTATTTTGAGTTTGGTCAAATTTGTCCCTTAGAATGTTCAAAAACGTGAAATACAAATAAGGGTCCTAGCAGTCAAACTGCTGTTTTCCTTTTTCCCTCCAATTTTGGGATTTTTGGTGTCACTTACATGTGGGTCCCACCGGCTGGCCCCATTGGATTCCCGCCCAGAGCTGGATGTCAACACCCGGCTGTGGGCCCCACCTTCAAACTCCCTCGCGAACCAGTTCCAAGGACCATCTCCTGTTTCCATCCTCCTGGCCCCAACTGTCAGTGACACATGGTCTACGGACGACGTCCACCCACCTCCCTCTGCTCCTCTTCCCCCGCGCCCTAGGCGACGCCGCCACGCGCCCGACGCTGGCCGGCCATGCCAGCGCCGAGGCCATGTGATTGGTTGGTAAATTTCTGTTTTGACATTTTGCATGAGTTTTGTGTATTTATTCAACTTGGAAAATAAAGACTATATAAAATATGCTCAAATATAACTTCTGGTATTTTTCATGTACTTTATCCAGACTAAGCACACCTGCCACCTCTAGCAATGTTATGCCGACCAGCAGGCGAACAGCAAACGGGCATGCAGACTCGGGCGGAGCCGAATAACAACAACGCACACCCCAAAAGTAAACTTACGCTCCGCCCGGTCTCCATTTAACATCAGCAATAATAATCATAAATTGTATCATAGTAAGATTTCTGAGATTTGTAAATCACCTACGCGACGAGTGACAGTGCTCACTCGTGTCTACTCGTACCTAGCATTTCTAGGCATAATCATCCTATGAACTCTATTCATAGGAGCTAGGGCCAGGGTGGCCAGGATATCTAATGCAGTTGGCTCCAAACAACTCCTGATGCATATGCCCAAACATTAAGACATAAGATGTTTGCTAGGTATAGTATTGTCCTGCCTACCATTGATTGTTCGTACGAAAACCAACAAACAAATCTAAGTTAGTTTGCCGGGTTGTGAGGCTTGGCCCTAGGCAACCCCTTGATCCCTTGTACAACTCCTCCTTCCAAACACGACTGATGGGCTCTCCAGGTCGTGAGTGGGCCTTAATTGATCTTTTGGATCACCGTTGCTTGATGTAGCTCCATGCACTTGTTTCTTGATCGCGTATCTGCAACAAGCGTCACTACATGAATGATATGCATGATGTAGTGGATGAGATGCATTAATGTCAAGCACACATAGGAACAGTCGTTTCCTAGACAACTAGAAAGGCGTCTGACATCTATTTAAATTAAGCATATTTATGGACCTAGAGTAAGCATTCACACCAACTATCATACAAACACAAATATCAAGGTACTCCTCATACAACCAACATGTTGTTGATGTGATATGACAACAGAAAGCAATAGTTATTTAAATTCCTAAGTTAGATGTGGTGGGGTTTATTTACATTCAACAAGTCATACATATATGATGGCTACATAAAAGGTACACCTGATGATTGCAAATTCCAAGTCACTCCTATTAGATTAGATGTAAACAAGCATTGAACCAAGCATATAAGTGACAATCATACATAATTTGTACCATGTTGAGTTATTGTTATCTACACTTCAACAATGCAATATTTTCATAGTTATGGGTTGTAACTTAGGCACTTAGGAATAGAATGTGCTGATGGAGTAACTAGAGTCAACTAGCTTACAAGTTTTTTATTTAACACAACAAGGTTAATCATACCAAGTGAAGTTCATATGAAAAATAATCAAGTTCATGTGAGTACTTTGACATCCCCTTTTACTCCCTTCTCTTTTGATCCTATTTAAGAGACTATTGGTAAACCCTTCATGAAACAGCAACCATAGTACATGAATAATTTATATAAGCACACCTATAGGGTAACATAGCTATAGGAATTTTGGTGGAATTTTTGGAGCACATTAGGTACTACTTTTCTAATTTATTACTTAAAGCACCTAGCACTTTGTCATTTTCAAAATAGCAGCTGAAACCTGCATGCACAACCTCATACTTCACTAGTGAGCTACTCACACTATATAAAGTACATGAAAAATACCAGAAGTTATATTTCAGCATATTTTATACAGCCTTTATTTTCCAAGTTGAATAAATACACAAAACTCATGCAAAATGTCAAAACAGAAATTTACCAACCAATTCTAGGGTTACAAAACATGCATGCAAAATGCCTAAATGTCATGTAAAAGCTACTGTCCAAGTTTCATAGCATTTGAAGTTCATTTGACCCACTTTTGACATTTATGTTGCTTTAACATGCATGCAACTAAGCAAGGGTAAAAAAGTCATTTCACACATCCACATCATAACCATTCAATAGATCTATTTAAGAGGAGTCCAATGCAACTGAGTTTGTCCATTATAGATTTTTCGGTGATTTTATATGATTTTTCAAAGTTCATAGTTCAAAGAAATTAAATTTAAAGCAAAAATGCTACTGTCCAGGGACCTAAATATAATTAACCATATGCTTCAGGGGATAGCGCACAAATAAATCTACACTCATATCACTGTGCATGAAACGAACACATGAAATCACAAAAACGCAGGGGCTAAATCAGAAAACCCCCTCTTCTTCTTCTTCCTCAGGCAGGGCGAACGGCGCGCGCGGTGGCCGGATTTGGCGGGGCTGTGCCGGCGTGTGGAGGCGCCATCTTGAGGCCGACAGGGTCTGGGTAGGTGTTCCAGCCGGCGGGCTTCCATTTCCCACTGATCTCGTCGCCGGTGGAGGTTGGGACGAGCAGCGCGGAGGCGGTGAACCAGAGGGCCACGGCGCGGCGGCTCGTCGCTCGATCCGTCGGTCTAGGCAAAGGGGGAGGCCATGGTAGGGCCCTTGAGCAGCGCAAGGATGAGGGTAGCCCAGCTGTCGTGGATTGGGGGTGCGGGGAGGGCCCGAATGTGGTCCTCCACGGCGATGCCGAGCTCGGCACGGTGGCCATGGCGGCGCCGTGGTTGGAGAGGGAGGAGGAGGCGCTGGAGGGGCCGAGGCGTAGCGGGGATGGTGGAGGAGGGCCGCGCGGGAGTGCTGACGAGGAAGGCGTGGAGGGAGAAGGCCGGGGGCGCCCGGCGCGTGAGCTTGCGCTCTCGTAGCCATGGCGGCGTTCATGGCGTTCATCTGTGGAGGGTGGCGGTGGGAGACGTAATCGAGGTCGATTCCTCGGGGATTCGGTGGAGGAGGTGCCGCGAGCACGGGGCACGCGTCGAACGAGTGAGGGAGTAAAGGCGGCCGCGATGGCGTCCAGGTGAAGAGGGTGTTCACGGGCAGAGGTGCGGCCTCGGCGCTGGCATGGCCGGCCAGCGTCAGGCGCGTGGCGGCGTCGCGCAGGGCGCGGCGAGCGCCGGTTGGGGAAGAGGAGAAGAGGGAGGAGGGTGGACGTCGTCCGTAGACCATGTGTCACTGACAGTTGGGGCCACGAGGATGGAAAAAGGAGAAGGTCCATGGAACTAGTTCACGAGGGAGTTTGAAGGTGGGGCCCATAGCTGGGTGTCGACATCTAGCTCTGGGCGGGAATCCAATGGGGCCTGCTGGTGGGACCCACATGTAAGTGACACCAAAAATCCCGAAATTGGAGGGAAAAAGGAAAACAGCAGTTTGACTGCTAGGACCCTTATTTGTATTTCACGTTTTTGAACATTCTAAGGGCCAAATTTGACCAAACTCAAAATACAATAAGTGTTCTACATTTGTCGATATACAACTTTGTTATAACCCTTAATACTAAGTTTTGCTGAAGTTTTTGGTTTAAATTTGAATTGAACTGACTACCCAGGTTTGACCAACTAAACTCATCCGGATAAAAATTCTTAAAGTCAACTTTAGGGCCATTTTCAATAAAAGAGTTTCATATCAAGGTTGTTCATAATTTTATGTGCTATATCTTCCTTAATATAACCATTTGAAGATTATGGCTATAAGACCAAAGAAATTTGAATTTACTACACAGGTCAGGTTTGGACAGCATTCACAGGTTTACATAAAAAGACCCAAAATACCATCCAAATCATAGTGCATGTCAACACTCCAATTACCAAAGTTGTTCCTAATAGAATTATCTACAAGTTTGGTATATAAAGTCTTGCTTGGATCACCACAGATTTTGAATTACAAGCACAAACATTGTTGAAGGTTTGGTAAAACTGCAGCTTTAATGTAAGTAGAGTCTTTCTTGTTTCAAACTTTTGACTATTCAAATGAAGTCCAAACACTTCCACACTAGGTGCATTTGAAACGTGATAAGTTTAATTTCACTTCATAGAAAGGAATATTTTGAAGTTGTATAGTGAAATCAATAGTAATTTCAGATTCAAATTTGGGATGCGCTGGAATTCAGACTTGGGAATTTGTCTGTGTAGACTAGCTTGGGGCTGATTTCATGAGGCATTTGGGATCAAATAGTTTAAGACAGTTTTTAAACCATGCTCAGTGCAACAAAAGTGAAGTTCACAGTATGTACGACAACTTTGCTAATGGGGCTAAGCTCAGTTGCTTAACGATTCTAAAAGTTTTATTAGGGTCCAAATTTGCTCACGATCACAATTGGCACCTTCCAAAGAACTTCTGGTTTGATTTGGTCTCGACTTTTAAACCTCATAACATATGATTTTAAGGATGGTCATAATATCAAGGTCGAAGATATCATCCTGAACTACGACTTTTGTATTTAGTGTTTTGCCTAAAAGTTTGTGGGTGGCGATTTAAACAACCAAACCACGTAGAGTTTCGTATTCTCCTAGAAAAATTTTTGACTTAGTGATTTCTCCAGCTAGTCCTCATTGCTCTCTAAGCATAATCCAGTCTTAATTCCTTATTAGTTTGTCTCTAACTGTCTATTAAGGCTTTTGAGATGCCAGGCGCATCACAACAACTAAGGCCCACTCACGACCTGGAGAGCCCATCAGTCATGTTTGGAAGGAGGAGTTGTCCAAGGGATCAAGGGGTTGCCTGGGGCCAAGCCTCACAACCCGGCAAACTAACTTAGATTTGTTTGTTGGTTTTCGTACGAACAATCAAAGGTAGGCAGGACCATACTATACCCAGCAAACATCTTATGTCTTAATGTTTAGGCATAAGCATCAGGAGTTGTTTGGAACCAACTGCATTAGATATCCTGGCCGCCCTAGCCCTAGCTCCTATGAATAGAGTTCGTAGGACGAGTATGCCTAGAAATGCTAGGTACGAGACACAAGTGAGCACTGTCACTCGTCGCGTAGGTGATTTTACAAATCTCAGAAATCTTACTATGATACAATTTATGATTATTATTGCTGATGTTAAATGAAGACCGGGCGGAGCGTAAGTTTACTTTTGGGGTGTGCGTTGTTGTTATCCGGCTCCGCCCGAGTCGCATAAGGCCCGTTCGTTGTTCGCCTGCTGGTCGGTATAACATTGCTAGAGGTGCTTATCCGGGATAATGGACCGGTGAAAGTCTTACTTGTGCCACCCGAAGAACAGAGACTTGGTCCTACCATCGGGCCCAGGGGCTCTTGGGTGTTGACTCGTGGAGGGCTGGACCCGGTGCGCCGTGGTAATGGTCCACGGGGGCTAAGCCTGGGGAATGGCCGGTTGGAATCGAACTTGGGATGGGACAAGTGGAGATGGGGGCTATATGTGGGAACGCGATGGCTAGTAAATATATACCCCTGGCATTTTTAGTTTTTCCCAGGAATTAAAAATCGATTCGAATCGCTCATTCTCACCAGGTGTGAGAATGCCAGATATCGCACACGAGCAACGTAGTAATAACTATAATGTTGTTTATTTAATCACGTTTTTCAATACAACATGCTTGGATGTGTATGATCCGTCCCACTATTCATGGTGCTACCCATCCACTGATAGAAGGTCGATGGACTTGGGAGGTGCTTTGAAGTCGAGGGAGGGCTGACCCGACGTACCGTGGTATTGCTCTTGAGACGGCTACTCCCAAGGGTTAGGTGGGGGCGTTGTGAATCTTGGGATGGGCCATGTGGGAATAGGGGTATATCTTGGATATTATGCAAGTTACTGATGGGTTCTCATGTTTTACTTTCCTGCAAGTATTTACTTTATGATATCAATGACCTTCATGGCTAAAGGACAGCAGCTGTCAAATCCTGCTATCTTATGTCAACAGGACCTTGTTTAAAATCAACAGCTAAGGACCCACATGATTAGTAAGCATGCTTTGCGTCAACCGTAAGCCCTATCCATTAAGTCCTACTGAGTAATTAGTACTCAGGGTTTGCCCCCACTTTCGGATTACAGGTACTGACGACATCCGCACAACTGGGTTGGAGGTGGTAGTACCGGTGGGCTCGGTGCTACTCGCCTTGTTCATCTCTTCATGAAGACTACTTAAGTATATTGTTTTCGCTGTGAGATTTTGAAAATGCTTCCGTTATATATATACTCTGAATTCGCTTCCGCTATTTTTGAACTTGTATTTGATTTTCATATATTTGGTTTGTAAATTTAGTCTATTATTCTCTATTTCAACTGGCTGTGATGATGTAATTGTTGTGGCTCCTTCAAAAGTCGGATGTGTTTGATGTCGGTTCCTCGAAAAATGGTGTTATCGAGAGCCCGAAGAACTCTCGACGGACTACCGGGTTTAGTCTGGCCTAAGTGCACTGCGAGTCAGAGGTGGCAGGTGTGCTTAGTCTGGATTAAGGAGGGCGGTTCCGCCACAATTTCGTATCAGGTCAAGTTTGGACAGAAAACACAGGTTTACAGAAAAATGCCCAAAACATCACCCAAACCATTATGCATGTCAACAAACAAAATACCAAAGTTGTCTAAGCATGAAATTGTCTACAAGTTTGGTATATCAAGTTTCTTCAAATTCACAATAGATTCAAAGTTATAGTGACAAAGGTAGAGGCTTATTTAGGAAAAATTGAATTTAATTGATTCAAATGACTTGGTCTACTCATGCACTCCATATGAAATGTTCATGAGATGATGCAAATGTGTCAATGATGCAAAGGTAATGCATTTGAGATGCCTGGGGCATCACATATCATGCCAGGGGTATATGCTTACTAGCGATCGCGTTCCCACATATAGCCCCCATCTCCACTTGTCCCATCCCAAGTTCGATTCACTCCCGCCTGACCCCCGGGTGGTGCCCCCATGGCGAGCCTGCCGACATCTCGGTCTTCCCATCATGAGGACAAAGCTCCCACCTTCCCCACCATGCTTACTAGCCATCGCGTTCCCACATATATCCTATGACACAAGTAAGATTTCACCGGTCCATTATCCCGGATAAGCACTCTAGCAATGTTATGCCGATCAGCAGGTGAACGGCGGACGGGGTCTTAAACGACTCAGGCGGAGTCCACCGAACCATCCACATCATTTTTCAACATAATATATCCATATCTCTGCCCGGTCTCGATTTTTCCATCACATCATAGCATATCATATTACTTTTGAATTAAACTTTTGAAAAACATTTTTGAGCCCTGTCATCTCATGAGTGAATGTCTTCACTCGACTTCTACCGTCTAAGCATGGCTAAGCATAGACTTCAATCTATCCATACTACATTGGATAGCAGGGGTTTATGCATGTGGGTTTTCATACAACTCCTAAACATAATGCAGAAACAAATATAGGGTGATGGAACTCCCTAAATAGGTGTAGATGCCTAAGGGGACTACCTTTGTTGTTGAAGATTTGAACAAACTATCCTAAAGTTAGTTTGCCGGGTTGTGAGGCTTTGCCCCAGGCAACCCCTTGATCACTTGGACAACTCCTCCGTCCAAACACGACTGATGGGCCCTCCAGGTCATGCTTGGAGCTTAGTTGGCCCTCCAGGTCATGCTTGGAGCTTAGTTGTCTTCTGGATGCCGTTGATTGATGTAGCTCCACGCACTTGCTTGGTGATCACGTATCTGCAATAAGCGTCGCTATATGAATGATATGCACGATGAAATGAACGAGATGCATGAGTATCACACACACATATATGAACAAGAAGTGATCGACAAGCTATTTGACAAGAAGTGTTTTTACACATTTCGGACAATTATACAACTATGCAGTCAACCCTTCCCAATGCCATAGAAGTTTATTATATGATCCAATGTTAACTTGTTCTTCTTCATGCCACATGCAAGCAAAACATCACACAACATATATTTACACATGTATGGAATGCTAGTAACATCACTCGTGGTACTAGTGACAATAGTACTGTTATGAACCTAGAGCAAGCATACTTCCACACAATCGTATATACACTAACAAGTCATTCATAGGAAACATTTACTAGTTATATCATGCATTTTATTTATTTTACGGATTAAAACCCTATGTTGACTTTAGATGTTTTACACGAGCAAGTAAATTAATTCCTTAATCAAGTGCGTCATAGAGAATAGTAGATAGCATGCAGCTAGAAATCAACCCACATGCATAATGATATCAGTTGCAAACAAACACCTACACTTATATTCAAATACCACACGCCCACTTTATGAATAAAATGCATACTTGAGCTCATGTAGTTAGATAATCCCAAATGATCTCAGGTTTTTATGACATGCATAACCATACCACATAATGCTGCTGCCAAAATTTCAGCTACAAAAGACTTATAATTAATTTATTAAAATTCTAGGAAGTTATCAGCCCATTAGCCCATTATCTTCCTAGATTTCTCATAATTTGTAGGAATGGTTTCTGGACCTGATACTTTTACAGCAACCGCAACTTTGCATGAATCTCATATACAAAAATCAGCAAGCATCAAATCACCGATTTAATAGGTCATCTATTTCCCATCTAATTATCTAGGTCTAATTCAAATGCACATTAAAACATTGTTAATAACTTCCACAGATATACTTTCTGAAACCTACACATCACCAGCATGCCACCAAGTTTTTCATGGAATTTTTCATGCAATATGGAACCGCTTTTTCCTATTATTTCGTTAAGCAAGTAACATTTTGTTATTTTCAAAACACCACTCAAACCTTACATGTAGAGGTTAAAACTCTACCAGCAGGCTAAATATACTATAAAGAGTGTCCATAAAATCTAGTACAATATTTGGAGCATAATTCATATGGCAAGTGTTTTCCAACACAATAATACATGCATGAGGGCAAAACAGTAAACTACCAAGTAGTGATAGGGCTACCAAAATCCCATAGTGCCTAAACATCATTAGAAAACTACTGTCTAAGTTTCACAATTTTTTTGGAGTCAATTTAGTCTACTTTTGCCATTTATCTAGCTTCGTCATGCAAGCAACAAACCCAAAACAGTCCTTTTACACATCCACATCATAACCCTTCAATAGATCTATTTAAGAGGAGTCTAATGCAACTGAGATTGCCTTTTTAGGATTTTTCTTTGATTTGTTATGATTTTCCAAAGTTCACAGCCGAAACAGTTGAAATATATGCACACAATCATAGATTGAGGACTTAAACACAATTAACTATATACGCCAGGGGCTAGCATGGAAGATACTCAAGACTTTGTGAATAGTGCTCGTGAATACCGAGAAACGCCGGGGGTTTTGGGGAAAAACCCCCTTCTTTTTCTACCTTCGGCCGGGGGACGAGCCGCGCGGCGGCCCAGCGTTCTCGAGCCCGGCAACGCGCGTGGTGGCGCCGCCTTGGAGCCGATAGGGTCGGGGAAGGTGTTCCAGGCCATGGGGAACCCGTTCCCCTTGGTCTCGTCGTGTGGAGTGGACCATAGAGGCGGCGCGGGTCGGTGAACCGGAGGCGGCGGTGGCGTGTGCGGGCGTGGTGGCGCCGGCTCAATCCGGCAAGGGAGAGGCGGAGTGGTGGCCGCGCCTCGTGCGCGGGGTGTAGGAGTCTGAGGCAAAACCGGCGGTGGTGGCCTGGAGCGCATGGAGACGGTGTAAGGTGGTGCGCGCTGACGGTTAACCGGGCATGAGGTCGGCGTCGCGGACGTCGACAACGGCTCGATCTACCCGAAGGGGAGGGGAATGGTGGCGAGGCTTGGCGCGGTGGTGCAGAAGTGGATGGGGAGAGCGGCGTGAGCTAGGGTTGCCTATGGTGAGCACAGGCAGAGGGGATGGAGCGGCTCGGTGGAGAGCTGGGAAGGCGAGTGGGGAGCGCTTGAATGAGACCGTGAAGGTGTCCAAGTGAAGAGGGCGTGGCGCGGGCGTCAAACCACGTCGAGGGGGCATCGCCTGTACGCCGGTAGCCATGCGGCGTTCATGGCCTTGCCATGGCCGTCCGCGCCGAACAACGGGGCCCACCTGTCAGTAACCGAAAGATATGGAAAACGAAAATGTGTTTTCTCCCTTCTAAAATTCGCCTATTTGACCAAGCAAAAAGCCGAATTTGCAAAACCTCCAATGGGATGAAATGTTATACTCTTTGAGATCTACAACTTTGTCAAAAGGCTTGATACAAAAATATGTTTGTAAACCTGATTTCCATTTGAATTTAGCTCTCAAATTTCAATGTCCTAGAGACCAGGGATGCTTAGAAATTCTAAAAGTCTATCTTGTGGCCATTTTCACTCAAAGATCCTATTGACACCTTTGTTGGGAACTCTAAGATCTATAACTTCTTCAATTATGGGTTTACACAATTATGGCTGTAGATTAGAGAATATTTTGAATCACTATGTAGGACAGGTTTTGGCAGAAACACAAGCTGACAGAAAAAGATCCAAAGCGCTATGATAACCTCAATGTATGGCCAAGCCCCAATTACCAAAGCTGTTCACCCTAAAGTTGTCTACAAGTTTGGTATATAAAATTTAGTCTAGTTCATCACAGAATTTGAAATATAAACACAAATGCGTCCAAAAGTCTGGTCAAACAGCAAGTTTCACTTTGTGTAGAGCCTTTCTTGTTTACAACCTTTGAAAGGTGATATGTTTAATTTCACTTCATAGAAAGGAAGATTTTGATGTTGTATAGTGAAATCAAAAGTAATTTCAGATTCAAATTCGGGATGAGCTAAAAATTCAGACTTGAGAATTTTTCTAAGTGTAGACTGACTTGGGCTGACTTCAAGAGACATTTAGGTTCAATTTGAAATAAGTATGACATTTTTGATCCATGCTTCGTGTAGCAAAAGCGTAATACATGATCTTCACCACAAGTTTGGCATAACGTTTAAGCAAAGGTGCTTAATGGATTCGCAAGTTTTTTAGGGCTCAAATTTGGTCACAGTCCCAGTTGGCACCCTTTGAAGAATTTCTAGTTTAATTTGGTTTCGACTTTTAAACCTCAAAACATATGATTTTAAAGATGGTCATAATATCAAAGTTGAAGGTAACATCCCGAACTAAGACTGTTGTATTTGGTGTTTTGCATAAAAGCTTGTGGGTGGTGACTTAAACAACCAAGCCGCGCAGAGCTTTGCATCTTCCTAGAAAAATTTTGACTTAGTGACTTCTCCACCTAGCCCTCGTTACTTTCCAAGCATCATTAAGTCCTAATTCATTATTAGCTTGCCTCTTACTGCGTGTTAAGGCTTTTGAGATGGCAGGGGCGCGGCCAGCCGGGGGCGGGGCAGCGGGCGGTGGGCGATGGGTGGCGGCGAGGCGTGCGCGTGTGCGTTGCGTGCGTGAGTGTGGTGGGCGGCGGTTCGGGGACGATGGGATAGGGTCCGCCTTATTTTCTGCGGCTACAGCTGGCTGTTGACGCTCGTTATGTACTAAAAATATGCTCTATTTTCATATGATTTTATGTATTTTCGAGAGTTAATCCTATCATTTTATCTTATTTTGCTAACAAATAACCCCGTTTTCGTGAACACTCTTTGTTTTTGGGCAATATTGATTTTTGCAAGACAATAGGTATAATTGTGACAATTTGAGAATTTCTCGAAGAAAGGATTTATGCTACAAGTTCAGGGAAGTGAGATGATTAATAAAAGAACAATTAAAGCCCAAAAAAAGGCCCAAGCCCATCATAGAGAAGGTTATGGAGGCTTAGGATTGCTTGAGTATAAAGAATACGAAGATAAAGAAGGTCTATCAAGAGTCCAATCCAATCTCCAAATAAATCGCGAGATATTCTCAGATTCCAGGACAGCAGCACATTGTGGGCCTAATGAAGAATGTTTGAATACCAAAGTTGTAGATCTCTTCGAACTCTACAATTTAGAGTCCGAGTTTGCATTATTTGGAGTTCGGATGAGGAAGTTATGGTCGAAATATTAAAGGCTCCAGAATATAGAAAGCTGATTTCGGGAAAGACTAGGACAAGGACTTCTTCTCCAAGTAAGAAAGCTTTGTGGACACCCAAGAACCTTCAGGACTCTTTTATATACATAGAAATGGGTCTATTAGGACTCTTCTAACCGACCTATTAGATTCCATGTATATGGGACTCTCCGGAGTATAAATATATGGCCTCTCTAGAGGGAAAGACATCCAGTTCATTGTAAACCAACACTCCAAAGTTAGGGTTTAGGGTCCATCTTCGCAAAACTCGGCGAGGAGGGGATCTCGGCGAAAGGAGGCGGCGTGAGGAGGCAGGATCAGAGGGGGTCGGCCGACCAACCCACCCTAGGGTCGGCCGACCCGAGCTGTTCTCGGGGAGTTACGAGTTCGTCTTCGGATATGTTGTTCGCCTCATCGAGTTCGACAACTATGCGCTTCAAGTTCATGATGTATCTCGAGTAACTCTCTGTTCTTCTTATTTTACTATGATAAACTTTGAGTTCGATCAATGAAATGGTCTTTTTGCTATTAGTTCTTTGTTTATACATGATCTATGATCCATGTCTTTGCAATGCTTCATCTCTACATGTGACTAGGCCTAGATTGATTAATTCACATGTCTTTTAGTAGATCTTTTTACTTTAATTAGTTGATTGAATCTGCTCATGCTTAGAGATGGTTTAGGTTTGTTAGTTCATCGATTACCTGGTTAGTAGTGACAGTAGAGCTCGGGGAAAGGTTCGAGCAAGTCTATGACATTCATGATCATGTTTATTCTATGTTTCACGTTAGATCCATGCTCAGGGTAGTTCATAGTTTATAAGAAGTTTGTCTTATATCTCTTGCTAATCCCTTAACCGTATTAGCTTCTTTATCGATCTTGCTTTGACCCTATCAAGCCTTTTGTTCCTGATCTAGTATATGCTATAGTCTAGTTTTATATCCAGTTTATGCTTTGGTTAGTTTCATATCTAGCTTGTGATTAGATTATCGTTTATCATCCATTAGCTTAGTTTAGATATAGTTTAGTCAGTAATTAGACTCTATTTTATCCTTTAGTTTATTAGATCTAGTAGAGCTAGTTAGTAATTGATTAATACTTGATTAATAGCAGTTTAAACCTAGATTTCCACAGATTGACAAAACTCTTGATACTCATCTCAGGGAAAGGCTACACCGATACTGTGCGCTTGCAGTATAAGGTTTGACGTGCTTAAGTGACGTCAACAAGCTTTTCTGTCACCGTTGCTGGGGAAAACTATCGTTTAAATTATTATTAATCTTGTATTAGCCTTTTACTACTAGTTTTGATAGTTAGTTTGTGTTTGCTAATTGTGTGTTAATCTAGTTCTAATCGGGTGCTAGTCTAGTTTTAATTGTGTGCTAATAGTTTTCTAATTGCGTTCTAATTTGTTAGGGTGTTCTAATTCTCTAGTTTTTATTTAGTCTTTGTGTTTTAATCTTATTTTCTAATTGTTTACAGTTCTCTAATCTTGGTCTCTAGTTGTTTAAGTGTTTTCTAATTTGAGTCTTTAATTATTTAGTATGCTCTAATTAAATTCTTGTTCTCTAATTGTGTTCTTGTGTTCATCGATTGTTCTTGTGTTCGTTCATAGTTTAGACTAACCTAGCAATTTTGCTGTCATTAGATTTTTGCTTTTGTATTTTTCTTTGTGTTTCCGTGTTAGATATGACAACATTACTAGAATATTGGATGAAAGCAACGTTGAGTGAGTCAACGATTCAAGTGCCAAAGCCACAAGAATCAAACGCGAAGCCAATAGCCAAATCCTACGAACTGAAGTCAGGGATCATCGAACTTGGTGCTAAACTTTCTTTCAGTGGAGCTGATTCAGAAAATCCATTCAAGCACTTGGAGAAGCTCAGTGAGATCTGCGATACATTCTAACAAGACGGAGTTCCAGAAGAGTGGGTTAAGTGGAACCTTTTCCCATTCACACTCGTCGATAAAGCTCAGAGATGGTACCGACTTCCCTCAAGAGAAGTTCAAGGAGAATGGGGATTGCTAGTGAAGAAATTTGTCACCACGTTCTTCTCCACAGCCAGGGTGTACAAGTTGAGAAGGCAAGTGTGGAGCTTTGAGCAAAAAGAGGGTGAAGACATCGACGAAGCTTGGGAAAGACTCAACGATCTGCTTAGTCAAGTGCCTTCAAGTCAACTGAAGCAAGCTCAAGCTTAGTGGAAGTGAAGACATTGGAGTTACCATCAACATACATTGAAGAATCACTTCCATCAGACCAGCTAGTGGATGAATGTACAAGGGAAATGCTGCAGAATTTTTAAGTCAATGAACAAGGTTATCCTCACTCAGTGGCAGCTGATGCAATTGAAGAGAGTGAAGATGAGTGGAAAAGAAGCTATCAATCAGATTGGAGTCACTCAACTTGTAGTAGCTCACTCAAGGAAGACTCCAGATACTCAGCTACTTCACCATTTGTCAATATTGTATGTGCTGCTCAAGATTTCACTCTAGAGAATCAGTATGTGACGAAGCGTGAAGATGAAGAGACTGATTCAACATCAACCGTGCTCAAGACTGAAGATTTAGAAGGACAACTCATTGGTGAAATTGAAGATCTTCAAATTAAGGTGAATTCATTTCAAGATGTTGAGATTCAAATTTCAATTGAGACGCCAAGGGATGAGCTTTTTGAAAATTCAAACTCAAGGTACACAAATCTTTCTCAAAATTCTAGTTGTTTTAATGAATCTTTCAGTTTGAATAAGTCAAATCTTGATGCTAAGTCTTATTCTGATAATAATCGTGTTTATAAGCTAGATTTTCTTTAAAATGAAAATGAGGCTATTAGTTTTAACTTTGATAATTTTGTGCCTAATAAACCTGAATTAGAGGAAAAGATTAATGCTAAATATATGATGCTTGCTATAGTTAATCACAATTTGCTTTGCTTTTGTAATTTGATCATAATTGTGGTTATGGATGCTTATGTTTATCACAAATTTTGTAAATCCTGATCCTATTAATATTCTTAAACTTGTGATAATAATTAGTCTAGCTCTAGACTATAAATTAAGCGCTTTTCGGGAGGCAACCGGTTTTTAGTTAGTTTGTGTTTTTGTTTTAGTTTTGTTTAGAAAGCTTAAACACCTTCCTTTGATGACTAATTTGTGGCAAATTATCTGGAAAAATTTGGTTTAGATTGCATTCATATCATATCTCATGTTTCATTTAGATTGCATTTTGCATATATCACCCTGTTGCATTTAGATTAAAGTTGCATGTTTGCATTTTAATTGGCTTGGTTGTTTATTCAACTTCATGATATGTGCTTTCATGTTTATGTTCAATGCTGGTTCCACGTTTTTCTTTAACAATTTTGTGTAAGCATGGTGCTTAAACTAGATTGTTGATCATTATGATGAAGTTCATTAAACCTTGCTAGTTATCCATGTTCATATTTCGTTGATTAGTTTATAAGCTTTACAATGCGCTTTGTTTCCTTATGCTGTTATGAGTTTATGATCTTGATAAAAACATGGTGTTTTAATCTTGGTTAATCAAAATCTTTATGGCTATAGAGAGAATTAGCAATCATGTTGTAGACATGGTGTTTAAAACTTAATTTAATCATTGTCTTTATTTATATTTTGCACATTCGTACATTCATATAGGTTTTATTAATCCTTATTTCAACTAGAGTAATTAAGCCACAAGTTAGGAATCAATGGATGTATTAGATGAAGGTAGATTCTATCTACTCCCTGATTATCATCCCGGAAATAGATTTGCATGCTCAAATTGTTTTGTAGGGATAGAGTGTATTCATAAGGATTGAAATAATCTTTTATGATGAAGATGAATGAGAACATTGAGAGAAAGTGTTTCAAGAGCCAACACATATACCACCATGGTGCCCAAGGACTGAAGGATTGAGAATTGCCAACATCTCTGAAGTTTAAGTCTGGAATCTGAAGAAGTCGTCAAGTTTCTGATCGACTCCACAAGATAAAAGCAGAATATTTTCTTATATTTGGAAGCCCCATCATGTTATATTTCCAAAGGATCAAACGGAGCTTCATTTGGAATTTTCTACAAGGAATTATGGCCAAAACATTGGACGTGACTCGAGCTGTAAACAGACAGCACGAAGTCTCTGGAGTAAAAATGACATAACTCATTCGGAATCAGATTTTGGTGCACGAATACTCATTGGAAAGGTAATTTCAAGGGCTATCTAATAGATATATTATTGGAGGCATGTTCTGTTTGAGATCAAGGAGATATTCCACAAAGAAGAGGAGGTCAGCTACAATGGTAATGAATAGAGGAGGAAGATGATGGCAATATCAAGGAAGAAAGGAGGGGCAATGCTTACATAGAAGACTCATGAGCTAATTCAGAGGGTCATAGTCATCTCAAAGGACTCCATAAGTTAGACATTCAAGAAGGTGGTGCAACATTTGAAGATGCCAAGAGAAGCATGAAGAGACGTCAGTTCAGCTACATCAACACTTTCTATATTTAGTGAAGCCACAAATGGGAAGTTTGAAGATTGGTGGATGATGAACAAGTGAAGTTTGTATATTAGCAAGCAACCAATAAGAAGCCTAGAAGACCATCTAATTTCCGTCCTTTCATGATAAGAGAGATTCGCCTACACTTCATCAAACGGACGGTAACCCTTTCTTAATCCTCTGCTCTGCATTCGTACTTTACCTACTATTATGCTTTCACTTATGTATTTGATGATTATATCTTATGCTTTGAGTGAATAACAATGGTGATATTGCATTGTTTAATTGTGGGGAGGTTAATCATCAAATGTGTTTTTGCTTTATTAATTAGTCTAATTTAGGTGTGTTTTTCTCACTTAATTTAAGTTCGTTTTTTATGATTACTTTGAAAATTGATCTTGTTCAGATTCATAATATGTCTATTGTGGTGCTTAAAAGATTGATCAGTAGTGCATAACCCATGATTTGATTAGAGAGATAATATTTTATAGCTTTGCTTAGCTTCTTTAAGAAAAGATTTGTAGGATGATTTATTTATTTATATATCTATAAAAAAATTCTTGTGATCAAGTGTTCCATCCCTTTGTCAAGAGAGAGGATAAATCCTATTAGAGCCTAGTTAAAAATATAGTTTATAAGCTGGTTATATCAAATGAGTTTGGTTAAGGTTGATTTCTTTAGAAAGTTTGATCTCTTGAAAAATTTGGTCATCTATTTTTATCTCTTGATTGCTAGCCTCCACATATATATTCAGTACTAGTTGCTCTACATTGGAGCACTCGCATTCGCTGAATTCCATATCCTTAAACCCCTTTGATCTTTCGGCACTCATTACCCACATAGTGAAGTTTTTGCTTTTTTGCTTAAGGGAAAGTGCTATAGTTATGTTGATCTAGCAAAAGGTATAGTAAAAAAAATATAGACGTTGAAAAAAAAGAGAAAAGAGAGAAAGAGGGGGCGTTTAAAAAAAAGGGGGTGTGGCGCCCAGTAAAAAGAAAAAAAGAGGGAGAAAAAAAAGAGCCAAGTGGTCGAATTAAAGAGAGATAAGTAGAATTAGGAAAAGGAGAAAGGGGAAAGAAAAATGTAAAATTAGGAATTTTAGGAAAGAGAAGGAGAGGCTTAGTGTTTATCAGTGCAATGGGCAAAAGCTTTCACTTTTCCAACCATGTGCAAATTCCGGGAATTATCCCACTCTATTTAGTATTGCACATGTCCACTATCTATATCTTTTTTTCCTTCTATCTGTTTATGCATATATATTTTTTATTTCCGATGACCAAATTAATTCAAGGTGATTAAATAATCTTTAGGGAGTTATCTTAACTGAACAATAAGTTGATTTAGCTAGGTACCTTTTACCAAACTCCTCTGAAACTCCTATAAGATGTAAGAGAGAGAGTTACTTTTTATATATAGGATAGCCATATAATATGAGTGCCTTCATGTGAGCTTGACAAAGAAGGACCGATGTAATTTCTTGATCTATGGAGATTATTTTTCATAAAAAAAATTCCTCCATATTTGATTCTAAAGGAAGTCTTGGTTTTGCTATGATTCGTTTAATTTCAAAAATTTTTATGGGGATCTCTATACATGAAAGTTGATTAAAATGCCCATGTTTAGGTTAAACTGAATTCTGAACTTGTTTAATTTGAGAAGTGATTGTTTAGAACTAGCTTAAATTTAGTTGAGTTATTTGTTTGAATCTAATAGAGTTATTAGTTTAGGTTTAGTTGAGTTTTTGATCGATCTCTTTGCTCGAGGACTAGCAAGATCTAAGTGTGGGGATATTGTTGATGCTCGTTGTGTACTAAAAATATGCTCTATTTTCATATGATTTTATATATTTTCGAGAGTTAATCCTATCATTTTATCTTGTTTTGCTAACAAATAACCCCGTTTTCGAGAATACTCTTTGTTTTTGTGCAATATTGATTTTTTGCAGGAAAATAGGTATAATTGTGACAATTTTGAGAATTTCTCGAAGAAAGGATTTATACTACAAGTCCAGGGAGGTGAGATGATTAATAAAACAAGAACAATTAAAGCCCAAAAGAAGACTCAAGCCTATTATGGAGAAGGTTCCGGAGGCTTAGGATTGCTTGAGTATGAAGAATACGAAGATAAAGAAGGTTTATCAAGAGTCCAATCCAATCTCCAAATAAATCGCGAGATATTCTCGGATTCCAGGATAGCAGCATATTGGGGGCCCAATTCGGAGACTTTAATGACATTAAATAAAGAAAGTTTTAATACCAAAGTTGTAGAGCTCTTCGAGCTCTACAATTTAGAGTCCGAGTTTGCATTATTTGGACTTCGGATGAGGAAGTTATGGTTGAAATATTAAATGTTGCAGAATATAGAAAGCTGATTTCGGGAAAGGCTAGGACAAGGACTTCTTCTCCAAGCAAGGAAGCTTCATGGACGCCCAAGAACCTTCAGGACTCTTTTATATACATAGAAATAGGTCTATTAGGACTCATGTAACCGACTATTAGATTCCATGTATATGTGACTCTCCGGAGTATAAATATATGGCCTCCCAAGAGGGGGAGACATCCAATTCATTGTAAACCAACTCTCCAATGTTAGGATTTAGGGTCCATCTTCGCAAGACACGGCGAGAAGGGGATCTTGGTGAAAGGAGGCGGCGAGAAGAGGCAGGATCATAGGGGGTCGGCCGACCAACCCCCCTAGGATCGGCCCACCCCAGCTGTTCCCGGGGAGTTACGAGTTCGTCTTCGGATATGTTGTTCGCCTCGTCGAGTTCGACAACTATGTATCTCGAGTAACTCTCTGTTCTTCTTATTTTACTATGATAAACCTTGAGTTCGATCACTGAAATAGTCTTTTTGCTATTAGTTCTTTGTTTATACATGATCTATGATCCATGTCTTTGCAATGCTTCATCTCTACATGTGACTAGGCCTAGATTGATTAATCCACATATCTTTTAGTAGATTTTTTACATTAATTAGTTGATTGAATCTGCTCATGCTTAGAGATGGTTTAGGTTTGTTAGTTCGTCGATTACCTGGTTACTAGTGACAGTAGAGCCCGGGGAAAGGTTGGAGCAAGTCTATGACATTCATGATCATGTTTATTCTATGTATCACGTTAGATCCATTCTCAGGGTAGTTCATAGTTTATATGAAGTTTGTCTTATATCTCTTGCTAATCCCTAAGTCGTATTAGCTTCTTTATCGATCTTGCTTTTACCCTATCAAGCCTTTTGTTCCTGATCCAGTATATGCTATAGTCTAGTTTTATATCCAGTTTATGCTTTAGTTAGTTTCTTATCTAGTTTGTGATTAGATTATCGTTTATCATCCTTTAGCTTAGTTTAGATATAGTTTAGTCAGTAATAAGACTCTCTTTTATCCTTTAGTTTATTTAGTTGAGCTAGTTAGTAATTGATTAATCCTTGATTAATAGCGGTGCTATTTTTGGCAGCCAGAAGAAACCGCCGAAAATAGTTCTATTTTCGGTGGCCTGGAGAAACCACCGAAATTAATTTTAGCTGCCGAAAATGTTTGGAATTCTTAGTGGGTGCCTCTCCTCTATTGGGATATCTGACCAGTCTGCCATTCCTGACGTGTGAAAAATTTTGCATTAGTGTCAGCACTTTGTAAACAGGTAGAAATTTTGTAAATTATGGATGTACGAATAAATATAAGTTTTGTGCAAGTGCATGGCTCCTATCTAGCGTTTCCATTGCTAAGGGTGTGCGCTACAATCAAGTATGGCTCTGATACCAACTGAAACTACCCAAATTCTGTGGTGCCGGAATTGGAGCCCTTTATATTATGTGGTAGTCCCAGAACACATAAATGCTACCACATAACATGTCTCAGCATAATACCATATCCATACATCTCAAATTTAACTAATACATGTCATAGTATGGCGATACTTCGGCTCGCAGGCCGGTAAATAAGCAGGAAAACAAGCAAAACGTCCTTAGAATTGCAGCTTCATGAATAGGCTTCTCCACAGGCAACCTTGAGCATAGCCCACCCTCCGTCGTCGTACCAGTCGTCCCTCGTGATCAGGTTGTCCGGCACGTCGTCACCTAAGTCTGCGCATTAAGTGTGCATGTCACTAAATCGAACACCCCAAGCATTCTAACTAGTATCCAAAATGAAATCTGGCTTCCTAGCAAAGCATAAAGAGAAAGAGTACCATAATTCATATTAATCATTTCAGAAAGATGGCCACACGACCGGCTCCCGTTCTCATCTCTTATCCCAACACATCCATCTCACCACCTTGCACATCTTCCGTACCACCACTCATAATTAGTTACCATCTGTGTCACACCAAGGGTCGTCCTTTGTCCGAGGACGGCGGCTACACGTATAGTTCATACACTCTGCAGAAGATTTTGTACATCTGAACCCACACGAGATGGGACGAGAGTAGTGCATCCGCTGCCCTGGGCCCACCACACCGATAGATAACCTCCCCTTTCTGGCACCTTCCTACTTTCCTGAGTTAGAAACTATGCGGATATATGCACTCACAGGACTGTGAGCTCGAGTAATCTAAGTCCCCACGGGTCGAGTCTATCGGGGATGAGTGGCCGCATCACAGACCCACCATCACCCCCTTACACTATCGCCTTACGCCTGTAGTCGGGTGCCCTTCGGGGAAGGATAAGAACCGGGCCTGAGGTCGCATGGTATGCACGAGTCATAGTCCAAGGTGAAGACGCACTCCTACTCGGTCCTTAATTGGTGGGAGCAAGCCTTCCAAGGGTCGGTTGCCACCCTTAGCGGTGGGCCGCGCACCACCACACGCCTCACTCCACTCTGAAGAGAGTTCTAGTCTCTTTCATGTTTTCAGTGCCTACTCCCACCACCCATCTCACACTCCAGCTCGCACTCTTAACCACCCACTACACACACGCCAAGAGTATTCACATCCCACCAAAAATTATATCACCCAACTCACATCATGTTCATTTTAAGTAGTTGGGTATTAATCATAGCAAAGCATTGGTTCAAATGAAAATAAGATCCAATTAGGGTAGGCTTAGTGTGTTAGCAAAATCATTTATCCTACACACTATTAGTTGCGCATGTCTATAGGAAACGGAAGCGGGGTGTTCGCTGACCTTGTTCGTCGGCGTTCTCCTCGGGCAGGTACTCTGGATCCTCAGGGTCGTACTCCTAGTTCTTCAGCTCTGGATTTGAATAGAGAGTAAAATTCATGGGAGGTACTTAAACTTGTGGGGAAGTGTTATCTAGGTACCCTAACTTCCAAAATGCATTTTTAGGTACCTGAACTTGTGCGGGTGTGTTCTCTGGGTATCCAAACTTCTAAAATGCATTTCTAGATACCCAAACTTGCGCTGGTGTGTCATCTAGGTACCCAAGCTTCCAAAATGCATATCTAGGTCCACCAACTTGCCAATTTGGTCACCTCATGTCTCGAGTCTCATGTTAAGCGCTAAATCCGCCAGCATGGAGTGGCGACTGAACGAAAATGTGGACCCACACATACAGGGCCCATGTGTCAGTCGGACACCAACTCACCCTCCGTTATCTCTCCTCTGCTCATCGCTGGCTGCCGGCCACCAACACTTCCCCGATGTCGCCCCTATGTGGCGGAACCGCCCTGCTTAATCCAGACTAAGCACACCTGCCACCTCTGGCTCACAGTGCACTTAGGCTGGACTAAACCCGGTAGTCCGTCGAGCTACCCAAAGGGCACTCGATGTAACCATCGCCCGAGGATACCGACATCACACACATTCAGCCCTCGAAAGAGCCACAACAGATTACATCATCACAAACAGTTGAAGTAGAGAATAAGTAGACTTAGTTTACAAACCGAAGATAAATAGTCAAATACGTGTTCAAATATAGCGGAAGCGATGTCAAAACATACATGTATAGATACATATAGCGGAAGCGTTCAAACATCTCACAGCGGAAATAAAACTCAACTAGTCTTCAAGTAGAGATAAACAAGGCGAGTAGCACCGAGCCCACCGGTACTACCACCTCCACAGCTGTCCGGATGTCGTCAGCACCTGTAATCCAAAAGTGGGGGCAAACCCTGAGTACTAATTACTCAGTAGGACTTAATGGACGGGGTTTACGGCTGACGCAAAGCATGCTTACTATTCATATGGATCCTTAGCTGTTGATTCTTAAACCAAGTCATGTTGACATAAGATAGCAGGATTTGACAGGTGCTATTCATTAATCACGAAGATCATTTATATCATAAAGTAAATACTTGCGGAAAGTAAAACACAACACATGTCCTGTTTCAAAATTCATAGCACTTCCATCACACCCCTGGGAGTAGCCGTCTCAGGAGCGATACCACGGTACGTCGGGTCAGCCCTCCCTCGACTCCAAAGCATCTCCCAAGTCCATCGACCTCCTACTAGTGGACGGGCAGCACCAGGAATAAGGGAACGGATCATATACATCCAAGCATGTTGTAATAGAGAAACATGATTATAAACATAACGTATTTGAATTATTACTACGTTCGGACATTAGAGGCATTGGCATTCTCACACCTGGTGAGCATCAGCGATTCGAATCGATTTGTTAATTCCCGGGAACAACTAAAAATGCCAAGGGTATATGCTTACTAGCCATCGCATTCCCACATATAGCCCCTATCTCCACTTGTCCCATCCCAAGTTTGATTCCAACCCGCCACTTCCCTGAGTTTAGCCCCCATGGAGCGTTACCTCGGTTCGTCGGGTCCAGCCCTCTCATGAGATAAGCGCCCCCAGTTCCATGGTAGGAACAAGTCTCTGTTCTTCGGATGGCACAAGTAAGACTTTCACCGGTCCATTATCCCGGATAAGCACTTAGCAATGTTATGCCGACCAATAGGCGAACAACGGACGGGCCTTATACGACTCGGGCGGAGTCCACCAAACCATCCATCTCATCATCATCATTTTTCTTATATACCCATATCTCCGCCCGGTCTCCATTTAAAACATATCATAATCGAAGTAAGATTCATAATAGTGAGATTTCTTTTATGAAAAGCAATCCCTACGGGACGAGTGACTCCATTCACTCGTGTCTACTCGTACCTAGCATTACTAGACATACTCGTCCTACGTACTCTATTTTAGGTGCTAGGGCCAGGGCGGCCAGGAAGTCTAATGCAGTTGGTTCCAAACAACTCCTAATGCAGATGCGTAAGCATTCATCAAATATATTTGCTAGGTAAAGCATGGTCCAGCCTACCTTTGATTACTTTTAAGAAAGCCAACAAACTAAACTAAGTTAGTTTGCCGGGTTGTGAGGCTTTGCCCCAGGCAACCCCTTGAAGCAGGGACGGATTCAATCAGCGACCCTTCGTCTTCTGGCTTCGGATATAGCCTGTCGCCTGATTCCTTGATCACTGGTTTCTCCTGCGTTGACAGCTCCTTGCACGCGGGGTCTATATGCATGATAGAATGCAAGTAAGTGCAAGAGAATGCAAACACATGCATATGATACAGGTTATATGCATGACATAGTGCAATCATGAGTGTAACGGACTGCAAATGTATGCATAAGGTGTCAATGAAATGTAATGCATGATCAAGCCGTATGTGAAGGATGGATGCGAGTGCTCTCAGTTTAACACATCCCATAACAAGAAAACCTAACAACTTCCCTAAGAAATCATACAACCCATCACTAAGAAATCGTACAAACCATTACCACATTTTATCTTTGAAGTTATTACGAATAATTGTTCTATATGTGTACACAGTCCCTATCAAATGAAATGAAGTTGTCTCTTAAAGTTAAACATATACATGCAAATTAATGGACACGCTACCTTTATGAATAAAATGTAATCATAAGTTCATGTAGTTAGAAAACTCCAATCGATCTCAAATTTTTACCACATGCAGCAACATACTCCATAACGCTGCTAGATTTTTCCCAAAATTTTCCTAGCAGTTTAATTCACCTTTTCCTATTATTTAGTTAAACATGTGACACTTTATTATTTTCAAAACACCATTCAAACTTTACATGCAACGTCTCAAACTTTACCCGCAAGTTACCCATACTATATAAAGTACATGAAAAATACTAGAGGTCATATTTGAGCATCTTTTATATAGCCTTCATTTTCCAAGTTAATTAAACACACAAATCACATGCATAAGGGCAAAACAGTAATTAACCAGTCAATGCTAGGGCTACCAAAAATCGCACAGTACTTAGATGCCATAACACAGCTACTATCCAAGTTTCATAATTTTTGGAGTTCATTTGGTCCACTTTTACCATTTATTTACTTACACAATGAATGCATCAAACCAGGGGCAAAACAGACTTTTCACACATCCACATCATACCTATCCTGTAGAGCTACTCAAGAGGAGTCCATAGCCACTGAGTTTGTCCATTTTGGATTTTTCTATGAATTGTTATGAATTTCTAAAGTTCACAGCTAAATTAAATGCATTTAAATGGAAAACATTTGAATCGGGGGCTAGAACGTAATTAACCGTATACCTCAGGGGCTAGAACAGAAGATTATCCTGACTCAGTGCACAGTGCATGAGAATCTCCTAAAACTCAGGGTTAGATCTGAAAAATGTAAAGGCTCGGGTTAAAATGTGAGATCCTAATAGATCTAGGGTCTAACCTGCAAGTTTCGGAAGACACAATGAATAGTTAATTAATATGAAGAATTCAGAGGGGCTCAAATGCAAAATAAAGTCTTCTTCTTCTACCTCTCGACGGCGCGGGTTGGAATGGGTCCATGGACCACGGGCCGCTGACAGGTGGGACCGGGTGAGGGGCGGAGGTAATGGTCCAAAAGACCTGGTGCACCGAGGCGCGGGATTGAGGGCCCCACGGGCGGATGTCATCATCCGGCCGAGGCGGGAAACGGCCGCGTGGGCCCCATTTGCCAGTGAGAGAAAAGGAAAAAGAAAATCCAGAAATTGAAAAACCCACTTTGACTGCCAAGACCTCTGTTTGTACTTCGCGTTTTTGAACGAGTTAAAGGCCAGATTTGAAAATACCCCAATTGGATGAAATGTTCTAAATTTGTTGCCCTACATTTCCCTTATAAACTTGTATACCATGTTATATTCAAAAATATGGTTTAAATTTGAATTTAACCTGCTGACCAAGGTTTGACCAACAGAACCTTCCAGCTTAGAAATTCTAAAAGTCTATTTTATATACAGTTTCACAAAAGAAGTTTTATACCAATGTTGTTCATAATTTCATGATCTACAACTTATTCAATTGGAGTTTTGCAAGATTATGACTGTAGGCTAAAGTAAATTTGAAATTACTAAACAAATCAAGTTTGGACAGAATTCATAGGCTGAGAGAAAAAGCTCCACAACTCTATGCAAACCTTCATGCATGTCAAAGCACCCATTATCAAAGTTGTTCATCATTAAATTATCTACAAGTTTGTCAATATGGGTTTCAACTATATCACTATAGAACTAAAGTTATGGGCACAATCACAGAGACATATATGCAGAAATCAGGTTTCGACAAGTTGCATTTCAACCAAGTTTGAATTGGGGTTCAAGTGCATGCTAATGTATGATGCTTTATGAGGAATGTTGCATGTATGATGAGTGATTATGCACTTGAGATGCCGGAGCATCACAACCCACCCCCCTTAAAGAAATCTCGTCCCGAGATTTTTGATGTGCTGTGGGTGGATAAGTTATACGAGAAGAAGGTGCATTGTGTATGAATTTGAAACTTTTAAACTGCGGTGACGTACTCAATTCGTAGTGGATGGAAGAAATCCGGGGTATCTAGTTTGCAGAAATTCTTCATGTTCCCACGTCGCCTCTTCTTCGGAGTGGTTACTCCATTGCACTTTGTAGAAGTTAATAGTCCTTCTTCGTGTTGATCTTTGCTTTTGATCGAGGATCTTTATGGGGTGCTCTTCATAGGTGAGGTCCGGTTCAATCTGAATTTGAGATGTATCAATTTCTTCTTCTGGCACTCGTAAGCACTTCTTGAGTTGCGAGACATGGAACACATCATGGACCACAGCAAGGTGTGGAGGTAGCTCTAACCGATAAGCAACTGATCCACATCGTTCGGTGATCTTGAATGGTCCAACGTACCTTGGCGCTAACTTTCCTTTTACCCCAAACCGATGTACGCCTTTCATCGGTGACACCCGAAGGTACACGTGATCGCCCTCTTCAAAAACTAAGGGTCTTCTCCTCTTATCAGAGTAACTTTTCTGTCGTGACTGGGCTCTCCTCAAATTGTTGTGTATCATCTTTACTTGTGCTTCAGCTTGTGTTACCAAATCCGGGCCAAAAGTGACACGCTCTCCAGGTTCAGACCAATTGAGTGGAGTTCTACATCTTTTACCATATAAGGCTTCGAAAGGAGCCATCTCTAAGCTCTTTTGATAGCTGTTGTTATAAGCAAATTCCGCCAAGGGAAGGCACTCGTCCCACTTGGTGGAATAGGTCATAGCGCAAGCTCTCAGCATATCCTCTAATATCTGATTCACCCTTTCTACTTGGCCACTGGTTTGAGGGTGGTATGCCGAACTATGAATCAATTTGGTTCCAAGAGCATGTTGCAGTTGCTCCCAGAAGCGAGATACAAACAACGAGCCTCTGTCCGAGGTGATGGTCAGTGGAACACCGTGCAAGGAGACAATTCTTGCTATGTAAAGTTCAGCATAGGTCTTGGCATGATAAATTGTTTTTACCGGAATGAAGTGAGCTGACTTTGTGAACCGGTCAATAATCACCCATATGGAATCATACCCCTTCTGTGTGCGAGGTAGACCTACAATGAAATCCATATGTACATCTTCCCACTTCCATGCTGGGACTGCGAGTGGCTGGAGCATACCAGCAGGCTTTAGGTGATCGGCTTTAATTCTCTGACATACGTCGCACTCGGACACATATTTGGCGATCTCCCGTTTCATGCGAGTCCACCAAAACTTCTGTTTCAGGTCTTGGTACATCTTATTACTGCCTGGGTGCATAGTGAACAGGGATGTGTGGGCTTCATCGAGTATCTTCTTTCTTAATTCCATGTCCTTAGGTACCACTAAGCGATTCTTAAACCAAAGGACACCCTGCTCATCAAGTGTGAAACAGGATTTCTGCTTATCACTTATGCCCTCACGGATATGTGCCATGCCCTTGTCTTGCTTTTGTGCTGCAATGACTAGATCTTTTATTGTTGCTTCAATGATGAGGCTATAGAGCTCAGCATGCTGCCTTGTAGGCATTTCAATCTCGTCTATTTCACAGCATAGTACTCTCACTGTTGGACGTGCCTCAATGAAGTTGCAATGAGCCTTGCAGCTTAACGCGTCTGCTACTACATTTGCTTTGCCGGGATGGTAATGAATCTCTAAGTCGTAGTCCTTTATTAACTCCAACCACCGTCGTTGCCTCATATTCAATTCTGGTTGCGTGAGGATATATTTGAGGCTCTTGTGGTCAGTGTATATGTGGCAAGTGTTGCCTAGCAGATAGTGTCTCCAGATCTTCAATGCGTGCACAACTGCTGCTAGCTCAAGATCATGTGTTGGGTAGTTGGCTTCATGTTTTCTTAGTTGACGTGAGGCGTAGGCAATTACTCTACCTTCCTGCATCAACACACAGCCTAGCGCATTGCCGGAGGCATCACAATACACATCAAATGGTTTAGTAACATCCGGTTGTGCTAGTACTGGTGCTGATGTTAACAGTTTCTTCAAAGTTTGAAAGGCTTCTTCACAATTTGAGCTCCATAGGCATTTGGCATTTTTCTTCGTTAGCAAGGTCATTGGCTTTGCAGTTTTGGAGAAGTCCTTAATGAAGCGGCGGTAGTAGCCCGCTAAACCAAGGAAACTCCGAATCTCAGTCACTGTCTCGGGTTGCTTCCAATTTAGAACATCTTTTACCTTGCTAGGATCAACTGCTACCCCCTTCTCAGACAGAATGTGACCCAAGAAACTCACTTCCTTCAGCCAAAAAGCACACTTGCTGAATTTGGCATAGAGCTTGTGATCTCTAAGCCGCGTGAGTACAATCTTCAAGTGCTCTTCGTGTTCTTTTTCACTCTTGGAATAAATTAGTATGTCATCGATGAATACTACCACGAACTTATCTAGTTCATTCATGAACACCGAATTCATCATGTACATGAAGAAAGCCGGTGCATTGGTTAACCCAAAAGACATGACCAAATACTCGTATAAGCCATATCTGGTCGAGAAAGCTGTCTTGGGTATGTCTTCTTCTCTGATCTTTATTTGATAGTAGCCAGACCTTAGATCAATTTTTGAAAAGACTTTAGCTCCAGCTAACTGATCAAACAAAATGTCAATGTGTGGCAAAGGGTATTTGTTCTTGATGGTGACAGCATTCAAGGGCCGGTAATCAACACATAACCTTTTACCACCTTGGTCCTTCTTTTCAACAAAGAGGGCTGGGCAACCCCAAGGTGAAGAGCTCGGGCGAATAAACCCTTTGTCCAGCTGTTCCTGCAGTTGTACTTTCAATTCTCTTAATTCATCAGGCGCCATTCTGTATGGTCTCCTAGAGACAGGTGCTGTGCCTGGAACTAGGTCTATCCTAAACTCAACATCTCTATCTGGGGGAAGTCCTGGAAGTTCTTCCGAAAACACATCTAGATAGTCATAGACTACCGGGATCTTTGCAAGTGCTTGTGCGTCCCCCTGAGCATCTACGACATTTACCGTGTGAAGCATATTTTTATGAAGTGGCATGTGAATGACTACGTCTGTGCCGCTGCTTGAGCATAACTGAACTGTTCTACTTCCCACATCTATTTTCGCATTGTGTTGTTTCAGCCAATTCGTCCCAAGAATAATATCAATCCCTAGCTGTGGGAGTACCAGAGAATTGATGAACAACTTCTCCCTTCCTACTTGCAAACATAAGTCTCTTACCATGTGATTGGTAATTATAGCTGACCCTGCAGCTGTAATGTGGTAGTCCTGCTTCAACTCAATAATATCATACCCCTGTTTCAGTGCATATGCTTCGCTGATAAAAGTGAAGGATGCTCCCGAATCAAACAACATAACCGTAGGGTTAGTGTTGACCAGAAAGGTGCCTGCCAGGACAGGTTCACTTTTTGGAACTTGCTCCAGCTGGCTGTACTGCAATTGGCCCATCTTCGGGGTTGGTTTCTTCCCTTCGCTCAGTGGTACTGCTCCCTGAGTCTTTTGTGGTGTGCGGCAAGTTCGACTAGTATGCCCGGCTTTCCCACACTTGGTGCATGGGTGGCCGATGCCTCGAGTTGTAGGCGGCACTGAAGTAGGTGGATGCGGTGGTACATCGTAGGGTGACGGTTGCTGTTGAGTCCCACTGGGTTGCTCTTGCTGCTGGGGCATGTCAATATAGTATATGTGCGGCAGTGGGCGATGTACGACCCGCTGCCGCTGAGATGAACCCGATGGAGGTGTGCTTGCAATTCTCTTCTTCCGCTGATCCTCGTGGGCCCGCCTAAGGCGATCCTTCATGTCGATGGCGGCATCTACCAGCTGGGTGCAGCTGTCGTAGCTGCGCCCCAAATGAGTCAGCAGAGTGGGGTCAAATCCATCCAGCAGACGGGTAGCCCTACGTGGGTCAGTGTTGACGTCTCCAGGGGAGTACTGCGACAGGCGGATGAAAGCTTCCACGTATTCGAGTACCGACATGTCACCTTGATGGAGTGCACGGAACTCCCATTGCTTGAGCTCGATGAGGCTAGGCGGGAGATAGTGAGCCCGAAAAGCCACACGGAACTCATCCTACGTGACCTGGTGCCCGGCTGGTTGCATTGCCACGAATGAAGCACACCAGGCCCCCGAGGGACCATGTAGACACTGTGCCGCGAAGCGAGCCTTCTGTTGCTCAGTGAGTTGGGGCAGTAGACTGAACTTGGACTCAATGATCCGAAGCCAGTCATCAGCATCCAAGGGATCCGTGGCAGTGGTGAAGATTGGCGATTGGAGCGCCGCAAATTCAGTGTAACTGATCTCTTGCGGGTTGCGCCGTTGTTGCTCTTGAACGAGCAGGTTGATGATTTGACCTTGCTGAGCGACCAGAGCAGCCAACTCAGGAGGAAATTGTGCCCCATGGGCAGCCCCTTGTGTAGACGTCTCCGGTGGAGTAACCATCTACACGAATGAGGCCAAAAGTGATTAGTTCAACAACTTTTAATGCAACCAATGCGGTGATAAAAAGACCATAGCACCATAATTACGTTCTGAATACATGAAAGCATGTAAGTGAATCAGAACAACTTGATTGCACATAAAGTGTTAGCCATTATCTTATAGGTCTGGACAATCGTTTATGCTAATGGAAAGCTTGTGCGTTGTTTTGGATACGGGACGACACTCCTATCCATTTGACTGGGACAACGGTGCAAGGTCTATTTACTAGCTGCAGGTATACATGACTTCAGGTTGCAAGCCGGAACCAAAGCTTCAATTCAACCCTAAGGGTCTCTCCTTAAGGCTTTTAATTTATCAAGGTGAAATAGGTTCCTAGAATTTGATGTTTCCCATTAGTGAAACGTGCAAAAGTTGGCTTAACTCACGATTTATTCCATTTGTCTTTTATTGATATCCCCAGAATGATAACAAAAGATACATGATGCATGTTCCGTCCTGTTCAGTCTCACATCACACATCCTATATATTATATATATAGCTAGCGATAATTCGGTGACATATATGCACGTCTCTCCTTAATGCAACTAGCCGTTCTCTAGTCGTTCCTAGTTTTGCACGTGGTTAGTGTACCTGCAGAAGAATGCATGCTCATACATTACCACCTAGTGTGGCATCCACGCGTGACCGTTGCGTGGACAATGTTGGTGGGCCGATGCACCTTTTGCTCAAATCCTGACTTTTCCACCAGTACTGGGGATTGTCGAGAAAAAGGTGGATCCCAAAACCAAATGTAAGTGTGGTGGGTATGAAAGCATCCAAAGTATGCCCACCACCCTTAAAGAGCTTTTACTACGGGGCATGAATGCAGGGCTTACAACCATTCGCAAATCCCAATAGCTTCCACCAGTACTGGGGACAGCTATGGCCGAAAAGTTGCTTCCCAAAGTGTCAAATATGTATATGAGTTCTATCTAGGTCAGAATGTCAGTGATGTCACCTGGATAACACTAACATCCTTATACAGGCATAGCGTATACTCTCATTTTTGAATTACTCGAAGATGGGTTTTCGAAAATATGTTTGTAAAATAAAACTTGATGATATAACTGTTGTCTGTGTATGATCGGTTCTGATACCAGCTGTGGCGGAACTGCCCTGCTTAATCTAGACTAAGCACACCTGCTAACTCTGGCTCACAGTGCACTTAGGCCGGACTAAACCCGGTAGTCCGTCGAGCTACCCAAAGGGCACTCGATGTAACCATCGCCCGAGGATACCGACATCACACACATTCAGCCCTCGAAAGAGCCACAACAGATTACATCATCACAAACAGTTGAAGTAGAGAATAAGTAGACTTAGTTTACAAACCGAAGATAAATAGTCAAATACGTGTTCAAATATAGCGGAAGCGATGTCAAAACATACATGTATAGATACATATAGCGGAAGCGTTCAAACATCTCACAGCGGAAATAAAACTCAACTAGTCTTCAAGTAGAGATAAACAAGGCGAGTAGCACCGAGCCCACCGGTACTACCACCTCCACAGCTGTCCGGATGTCGTCAGCACCTGTAATCCAAAAGTGGGGGCAAACCCTGAGTACTAATTACTCAGTAGGACTTAATGGACGGGGTTTACGGCTGACGCAAAGCATGCTTACTATTCATGTGGATCCTTAGCTGTTGATTCTTAAACCAAGTCATGTTAACATAAGATAGCAGGATTTGACAGCTACTATTCATTAATCACGAAGATCATTTATATCATAAAGTAAATACTTGCGGAAAGTAAAACACAACACATGTCCCGTTTCAAAATTCATAGCACTTCCATCACACCCCTGGGAGTAGCCGTCTCAGGAGCGATACCACGGTACGTCGGGTCAGCCCTCCCTCGACTCCAAAGCATCTCCCAAGTCCATCGACCTCCTACTAGTGGACGGGCAGCACCAGGAATAAGGGAACGGATCATATACATCCAAGCATGTTGTAATAGAGAAACATGATTATAAACATAACGTATTTGAATTATTACTACGTTCGGACATTAGAGGCATTGGCATTCTCACACCTGGTGAGCATCAGCGATTCGAATCGATTTGTTAATTCCCGGGAACAACTAAAAATGCCAAGGGTATATGCTTACTAGCCATCGCGTTCCCACATATAGCCCCCATCTCCACTTGTCCCATCCCAAGTTTGATTCCAACCCGCCACTTCCCTGAGTTTAGCCCCCATGGAGCGTTACCTCGGTTCGTCGGGTCCAGCCCTCTCATGAGATAAGCGCCCCCAGTTCCATGGTAGGAACAAGTCTCTGTTCTTCGGATGGCACAAGTAAGACTTTCACCGGTCCATTATCCTGGATAAGCACCTTAGCAATGTTATGCCGACCAATAGGCGAACAACGGACGGGCCTTATACGACTCGGGCGGAGTCCACCAAACCATCCATCTCATCATCATCATTTTTCTTATATACCCATATCTCCGCCCGGTCTCCATTTAAAACATATCATAATCAAAGTAAGATTCATAATAGTGAGATTTCTTTTATGAAAAGCAATCCCTACGGGACGAGTGACTCCATTCACTCGTGTCTACTCGTACCTAGCATTACTAGGCATACTCGTCCTACGTACTCTATTTTAGGTGCTAGGGCCAGGGCTGCCAGGAAGTCTAATGCAGTTGGTTCCAAACAACTCCTAATGCAGATGCGTAAGCATTCATCAAATATATTTGCTGGGTAAAGCATGGTCCTGCCTACCTTTGATTACTTTTAAGAAAGCCAACAAACTAAACTAAGTTAGTTTGCCGGGTTGTGAGGCTTTGCCCCAGGCAACCCCTTGAAGCAGGGACGGATTCAATCAGCGACCCTTCGTCTTCTGGCTTCGGATATAGCCTGTCGCCTGGTTCCTTGATCACTGGTTTCTCCTGCGTTGACAGCTCCTTGCACTCGGGGTCTATATGCATGATAGAATGCAAGTAAGTGCAAGAGAATGCAAACACATGCATATGATACAGGTTATATGCATGACATAGTGCAATCATGAGTGTAACGGATTGCAAATGTATGCATAAGGTGTCAATGAAATGTAATGCATGATCAAGCCGTATGTGAAGGATGGATGCGAGTGCTCTCAGTTTAACACATCCCATAACAAGAAAACCTAACAACTTCCCTAAGAAATCATACAACCCATCACTAAGAAATCGTACAAACCATTACCACATTTTATCTTTGAAGTTATTACGAATAATTGTTCTATATGTGTACACAGTCCCTATCAAATGAAATGAAGTTGTCTCTTAAAGTTAAACATATACATGCAAATTAATGGACACGCTACCTTTATGAATAAAATGTACTCATAAGTTCATGTAGTTAGAAAACTCCAATCGATCTCAAATTTTTACCACATGCAGCAACATACTCCATAACGCTACTAGATTTTTCCCAAAATTTTCCTAGCAGTTTAAATTCACCTTTTCCTATTATTTAGTTAAACATGTGACACTTTACATGCAACGTCTCAAACTTTACCCGCAAGCTACCCATACTATATAAAGTACATGAAAAATACTAGAGGTCATATTTGAGCATCTTTTATATAGCCTTCATTTTCCAAGTTAATTAAACACACAAATCACATGCATAAGGGCAAAACAGTAATTAACCAGTCAATGCTAGGGCTACCAAAAATCACACAGTACTTAGATGCCATAACACAGCTACTATCCAAGTTTCATAATTTTTGGAGTTCATTTGGTCCACTTTTACCATTTATTTACTTACACAATGAATGCATCAAACCAGGGGCAAAACAGACTTTTCACACATCCACATCATACCTATCCTGTAGAGCTACTCAAGAGGAGTCCATAGCCACTGAGTTTGTCCATTTTGGATTTTTCTATGAATTGTTATGAATTTCTAAAGTTCACAGCTAAATTAAATGCATTTAAATGGAAAACATTTGAATCGGGGGCTAGAACGTAATTAACCGTATACCTCAGGGGACAGAAGATTATCCTGACTCAGTGCACAGTGCATGAGAATCTCCTAAAACTCAGGGTTAGATCTGAAAAATGTAAAGGCTCGGGTTAAAATGTGAGATCCTAATAGATCTAGGGTCTAACCTGCAAGTTTCGGAAGACACAATGAATAGTCAATTAATATGCAGAATTCAGAGGGGCTCAAATGCAAAATAAAGTCTTCTTCTTCTACCTCTCGACGGCCGATGCACGCGAGGCGCGGCTCGCGTTCGCGCGGCGTCGCTGGCGCGTGGGGGCAGCTTCTTGGAGCCGAGAGGGCTCTGGAGGGTGGGCTCGGCCTCAGGGATTGTTTTCCCCAAGATCTAGGTGCGCGGGGTGGACAGGAGAGGCAGTGCGGCGGCGGTGAACCCGCGGGCCACAGCGCGGCGGTGCGCGGCGGCGCGGCGCGGACCTAGCGACGGAGGAGGGAAACGGCGGCGAGGGTTAGCGCGGTATGTGCGCGGGGCGAGGCGAAGGCGATGGTGGTGGCCTAGAGGCATGGGGAGAGTCGGGAGGTGGCTGTCCACGGCGAGGCACCGGCGGCGATGGTCGCCGTGGGGTGCGTTCGCGGGGAGGGTGGTTGGAGGCACCGAGGGTGAACGAGGTTTACCCCGGGTGGTGGAGGACGGCGAGGCGAGCGCGAGGCGCTCGTCGGCGGGGCTCGAGGCGGCTTGAGGCGGTGAGGGCGGTGAGCTCGAACCGGCTCGGCCGCGGCGTGGCGAGGACGGCGAGGCGAGGTCGATCTCCGCAGCGGGAGGGCGAACGACGACGAGGTCAAGCCCTATGGGTACGCTACGACACGGAGGAGGTGATGGCGGCGGTCCCGGCCGCGGGGAGGTGTCGAGGAGGCCGGCGCAACGAGCTCGAGCTCGGCGCCAATGGTGACGGCGCTCTGCGCTTGGGGAAGGAGAGGCTGCGGGAGAGCGAGAGGGGCAGGGTGACGAGTGCGAACGGGGCCGGGATGGCGTCCAAGTGCGTCCGCTTCCTTCGCTTTGAAGGGAGCTGGAGAGGGGCAGGGCGTGGCCCTCGGCCGGCCGTGGCGCGGCCACGCCCGGCGCGGGCAGGACGCGAGCGCCGCGTGCGCGCGAGGGAGAGGAGGAGGGGGACGGTGGGGCGCGGGGTGGAATGGGTCCATGGACCACGGGCCGCTGACAGGTGGGACCGGGTGAGGGGCGGAGGTAATGGTCCAAAAGACCTGGTGCACCGAGGTGCGGGATTGAGGGCCCCACGGGCGGATGTCGTCATCCAGCCGAGGCGGGAAACGGCCGCGTGGGCCCCATTTGTCAGTGAGAGAAAAGGAAAAAGAAAATCCAGAAATTGAAAAACCCACTTTGACTGCCAAGACCTCTGTTTGTACTTCGCGTTTTTGAACGAGTTAAAGGCCAGATTTGAAAATACCCCAATTGGATGAAATGTTCTAAATTTGTTACCCTACATTTTCCCTTATAAACTTGTATACCATGTTATATTCAAAAATATGGTTTAAATTTGAATTTAACCTGCTGACCAAGGTTTGACCAACAGAACCTTCCAGCTTAGAAATTCTAAAAGTCTATTTTATATACAGTTTCACAAAAGAAGGTTTATACCAATGTTGTTCATAATTTCATGATCTACAACTTATTCAATTGGAGTTTTGCAAGATTCTGACTGTAGGCTAAAGTAAATTTGAAATTACTAAACAAATCAAGTTTGGACAGAATTCATAGCCTGACAGAAAAAGCTCCACAACTCTATGCAAACCTTCATGCATGTCAAAGCACCCATTATCAAAGTTGTTCATCATTAAATTATCTACAAGTTTGTCAATATGGGTTTCAACTATATCACTATAGAACTAAAGTTATGGGCACAATCACAGAGACATATATGCAGAAATCAGGTTTCGACAAGTTACATTTCAACCAAGTTTGAATTGGGGTTCAAGTGCATGCTAATGTATGATGCTTTATGAGGAATGTTGCATGTATGATGAGTGATTATGCACTTGAGATGCCGGAGCATCACACCCTACTCCCATGGTATGCGCACGCCTTGTGAGCCATCGTGCGCGAGGGGCAGAGAGAGGCGACAACGGTGAGTAAGAAGCGGGGCGGTGGTGCAGAGTGAGCAAGGATGCCACGCTGATAGATTTAGCGCTTAACATGAGACTTGGGATCTAGGGTGAACAAATTAGCAAGTTAGTGGACCTGGATATGCATTTTGAAAGTTTGGGTACCTAAATGACACATCCATGCAAGTTTGGGTACCTAGAAATGCATTTTGGAAGTTTAGGAACCTAGATAACACATCCACGCAAGTTTGGGTACGTAGAAATGCATTTTAAAATTTGGGGTACCTAGATGACACACCCACACAAGTTTAGTTACCGTCCATGAATTTTACTCTTGAATAAACTACAAGTGAGTTTCTAGCAGAAAGAACCAAATAAGCAATTAAAATGCAACACCAATCAATGAGACTTAGTCCCATGTGGTAGAGAGATTTTAGACGAGAGTAGGAGTTGGAGTCACAATTTTCAGAGTTGGGATGAATTTATTATGATTCTTTCTAATTTTTAATCGGGCTTAAATAGTTAAAAAGGTAGAGAGGGGCGGGGTCGGTCCTTCGGCCAAATCCGGCCCACTCGCTTATCTCATCTAGGCGCAGCCCACGAATGCAGCCTGTCTTCCATCTCCCTTCCTGCGTGCGGGCCGTGGCTGTAACCCGTTTCCCCCCTTCTCTCCCTTGTGCACGAAGAGGCCCACATACTCCTCTCTTGGGTTCCCGGCCGGCTTGCCGAGCCGACTGGGCTGGCTTCTAGACCATTCGCTACCGATCCCTTCCTCTCACCTCAACCACCCCGCGCGCCATCTGTTCGATGGAAGGTCTCCAAGACCCTGATCACCGACGGCGCACATCGCCAGCATCTCCATTGTGCCAAGGCAGAACTCCAGCTTCCCTACACTCACACACGGCTCGAAAGCCAGCTTTTTCTAGGTTCACGCACTGGCTGTGTCTGCGCGGCGTCATCCTCCTCTCCGACGCTTGGCCGGTTCGGTGGTGCGATATCCAGGCACGGCGCGGAGTTTCTCTGGTCGCGTAGTGGTCTCAAAGATAAGACGGGTCAGCGACGGTTCGGTCTCGAATCGGATGGCGGTGATGGCGACCGGCGAACAATCATCTGCCGTCATAGTGCGAACGCGTGTGGGCACGGGGCCCGGCCGCGACGATGCTTAGTACAAGCATGATGTTCAAACGGCCACGGCAAGACAGATACATGGTAGGTAGGGCAAGGTTGTGGGGTTTCTCCCCGTCTGTGGCGACGACATCGCGCACACGCAACATGGCGTCTGCGGCGTGCACATGGTGTCCGTCGCATGGCGTGCGCGGCGTTTGGACAGTAGAATCAGGGCATGGCTACTCTAGGCCAGTGTCCAGGTGAGGGCTTGCACGGCGACGCTTCCTAGGGTCCCAACTCCTACCATGTACGATGGCGATCGCGGGCTTAAGCCACCATGCGATGGCGATGCTCCAAGACGACCGCGACGTAGCACGCGAGCTGAGGGGGTTCGAAGAACCCAAGGCTCACAGCGAGGGTTGGATTAGGGGTACGTGGATTTCTCACCGTGGGGTGCTCGCTGGCGAGAAGAAGGGCACGATCTTGGGGTAGGGGTAGCAGTGGCGGCGGTTGATGACTGCAGTAGCTCCGGCGGACGGCGTCGGCGTCGGCATGCGGGGTCCTAGTGCAGATGGGGCACAGCTCCCCTCCGGGCTCATATCCTCCCTCTCCTCGGCTGGTACTACTCCAGTGGTGCTCTGCGTAACCCTCGTCCCCGGCGTCGGCGGCGCTTCCTTCTTCTCCATGTCTTAGCTGAGTCCCTCAAGGCGGCGATGGAAGGGGAAACTTCTCTAGGCAGCTAGGGTTCCCAGGTGTGGCGGCCTTTGCTTTATAGGGCAGCCCCTAGGGTTGGCGTGGAGGTAAAATTGCCCAACGGTGGCGGTAATCGATCGGAGGTGCCATCTCTTTAGCTGTTCCTTCCGCTTTCTCTCCCACGCGTAGTTGATAGGGTCATGTAGGATGCCTGACCTGGGGCCCGCACGGCCGTGGGCAGTTGGCTAGCGGTCGATCCTATCCGCTGTCCTTCTTGGTGCGCAAGTAGAGCGGAAGGGGAGGCGGTCAAGGTGGCTCGGCGAGGCCCGGAGTACACCGCCCTGCTTGCCCGGTCCGGGTGGAAGGAAGAGGAAGGGGAAACTGCATGTGGACCCCGCTTAACAGTGGCTTGCGGCAGCGACCCCACTGATAGTGGCTCAGCCGGGTGTGGTGTAGCCGATGCTACTAGCCGGGCTGGATGGCTGTGATTCGACCCATGCGAGGGTTAGGCTGGTTGGGTCGAATCGGCTGGCTTAGGTGGGCTTTCCTCCCTAATTTCCATTTCCTGGTTTCTTTTCCTTTTTTATTTGGTTTTTGATATAGATTGATTATTTGGACTTACACACTCGATCAAAGATCCGGTAAAACCCAAATATGTAATGCAAGGAACTACCACAAGAATACGTGGAAAGTCAAGTATAGTATATTTAATTTGACTAGCATTTACTATGGATAACCAGTATAGTAGATTTAATTTGACTAGCATTTACTATGGATAACCACACATTTAATTATTGAGTCATATTTGGGTGAGTTATATGCAATGCACAAACAATATTGAAAATGTAGTGATTTTTAGGTTACAAAAATTAGGGTTGTTACACACTTCATCTCCTACAAGTGTATAACGACTTCGGTCGCTGGGAGAAACCTAGGCCAAATGCAGTAAAACTACATGGTGGGCCTAGGGGCCTCTATTGGCGTTGTAGGGGTCTAATACCCTAGGGACGCGAACTCAGCTCCTCCTCGTCTACCCAAACAAGACTATACTAGAGAGTTGGATAGTACTTTGATAGGCCAGCCCACTAGGAAACCTCAGGCGGGCGACGGCATGGCTATCCCCGGCAGGCCGTGTCTAACCCTAGGGCTGGACAGCTAGCCCCGGGGCTAGCAGCTTAGCCCCGAACGGATGGTGAACCCCGAGAGCGGCTGGGGTTAAAACGATCCCTAGTGGGGCTCCTTCTAGGGGAAGGAACCCTCCACCCGCCCCATTAAATGCTAAAGGCACAAGCTGGACAAAAAGGACGTCTACACGTCCATCGGGCGTGCCGGTCCCATCACCGCTTTACAGAACGGGACGGTGTGTCGCTCGCCTAAACCGGGGACATGGGAGCAACAGTACACCCACGTCATCCGACACTGCTCCATAAGGTGTGTGAAGGTGTGGCGCACCGCATGATGCATAGTGGAGGCTATTTCGATACTATACCGTAGAAAAAGGTTTATTGAAACCACCACTGTAGCACTATACTACCAATTTTGTATTGACCACCCCTCTCTTGGCCTATAAAAGGGAGGAGGGTGCCTCTAGAGAAGGGATTCGATCACACTCACACACATATCCTCATCTAGGAGCCTAAGCCCGGGTCCCCGTCTGTAATTCTATTTCTCAAGTTTATAGTGAAGCTCTAAGAGGAGGTAGGGTGTTACACCCACAGGGTGGCCCAAACCTCTGGAAATCCCCTCAATCACTTGCAGCTACTTGGGCTTAGCGGTAGTGTCGACGTCACCACACATCTCACTACTCCGGAGGTACCTATAAAGTATCCGAGTGTCGTAACGCGGACATAGATGTTTTACAAAGCTGTAGGAATGGGTGGGATAAATAAAATTTTGATACGACAGTGGATGCCGAGGGGTGGTGTGGAAAATGTGGTGGCCTGTGCGCAATGAGCCACAGTGCCGACAAATCCAATGGCAACCCGTTTTATAGAAAAATGTTTTGTAATTAAAATTGAGAACTACTAAGCCCTTCATGTGAAAATGTTTTCTCACAAAGTATTTGTGGGGGATAAATATCCCCTGGCTCCTCATGGCTTGGATTCAAGGCATGGGCCATTGGAGGGCCCAAGACCATCAGTCGGCTGGCTTCTGGGCCGACTGATCGGTTTAGGCCCATAAAGGTGGTGCGATTTCATCAAACTTGGAGGTCAAGGCAAGGAAGACGTAATCTAGGAGAGTTCTATGGCATGCGTGGCTTGGAGAAGGATTATCGAGAATCAAGGACTTCGAAGATAGAGATAGAGTTAAGTACGGATTCTATGGGATTTGTTGTAACCAAAACCGTAGGGAGATATAGAAGGAACTTGACTTGTAACCCAAGAACCCATCAGCCTATATAAGGCGGGTGAGGGACCCCTACGAAACTCTTGCAACGCCCCGCAATCCAGCATACCAGAGCCCTAGCGCTCATTGTAATCTCGAGTACTCGCAATCAATACAATTAGCAGCAAATAGGACGTAGGGTATTACGCATTATGTGGCCCGAACCTGTATAAACCTCGTCTCACCTCGCGTATCACGCGAACCATCGAGCTACAATCGAACTCGCCGGCCCACAAAAGCACCCCGTGACCTATCCCGTGGTGCACTGCCGAACTAAACCCCGATAGTTGGCGCGCCAGGTAGGGGTCCGGCGACATCGGCATCAAGTTAGCTCCATGACCAACCACTTCAACAACAGCGTCAACATCGCTCCAGGCGAGATGATCCGATTTGGATCTCTTTCCTTTATCGCCGGCATAGATGGCGAGCTTCATCTAATCAACTGCACCAAAGAGCAGGCGTAGGATCAGAGGGTTGCTGCTCGGACACAGGGACCTCCATCGGTTGCTACCACGACAGGATCCGTTTTGCCCGTGACCAGGACTTCATCGACCACGGTGTTGGCCCACCCCTCACCGACTCATCATCAAGCTACAGCGCGTCGACTCAACAGCGGGGTCGCGCCCGCTCCACCGGCTCCTTGGAAGGTCCCTAGGTAGGACGTGCCGGGCCGGTTTGGCTCGGCTCCACCTTAGATCGCCACGTCTTCAGCCGGGTGTGGTCCCTCGCTAACCGCTCCGCTTCGGATGGCGAGCGCTTCCTCCCCGACTCGTCGCACTCCACTCCCAACTTCTCCGACATCTGAGTAGACCGAGACCAGTCGGGCCAGGGGAGGAGACCGCGCGGGCCGAATCCTTCATGGATCGAGCTCGCATGGTGCAACTACTGCACCAGCCAAGGGCGGATCTGCTCTGACTCATCCATCACCTCTAGCGCGTCAGTCGAGCGCTTGCGTGGCGTGGAGACGTCGACAAGCCTCACGCTTGGGGGCATCGACAGCCCCAACATCAACCACTACTATGGGCAGGGCGGCTGAACATCGATTGCCGCACGGTCTCCGCGACGCCATATCCATCTATCAGGAGTCCCTTGCCCACGCCTCGGTTCCCCTCAAAGACAACGAGGGTGCGCAAGAGAGATCTCCACTTCAGCGACAACCTTCGCCTCTCATCGACAACGCCATCTAGTTGACTGGTCTTTGGCCGGGGCTCGTCATCGACTCTACCCCAGCCAGTAGAACCACCCACTGGCGCAGCCCTCAACCACCTGAGGCGCAGGGCTCGTCTTTGCCAGCATCACCACCAGTGAGGAGGCGCCAACCGATCTCCCCGTCATCGTCGCTCCGACAAAGCGGCATTGACCTCCCCAATATCCGCAACATCAGGTCAGTCGAATCAGCGACAGCAGGATTAGCTACGGCTGCGACCACGGTGCTCGCCGACTCAGCTCCTCCTTCTTGCTCCCAAGACCACTCCACGGTACTGGAGGAGGGAGCTGACTCATTCCTGCACGCCACCTTGTGCTTCCCCGACGTCCTCGTCATCGACGGGATGATTGAAGATGACCCTATCTCCGACAATGAGCCCACTGTCAACGGAGAGAATCAGAAAGAGTACAATGCGCGCCTCTGCCGTAATCGCATCTGCAACATAAAGCGCCATTACCGCACAGGGTGTTGGGATCCAGCTTAACCCATCTCGGAAGACGAAGTTACCTCGTGGCGAAACCGCTGAGGAAATCGACTCTCATCGATGCAGCAACGCGAGGCGGCGCCAACGGCGGGCTGCACGGGATACCGAACCGCGTCCACATCGCGGTGCGCGGATTATGCCGCTTAATCTAGAGGTGGAGTTCGCCAGACTGGGGCAGACTCCGAGCCAGGTGGGCAAAATCCTAGCCCAGCTCACTAGAGCATGCCCGTAAGACGATGAGCAGCGGTAGATCCTCACTCGGGCGGCGGGGTGCCTCATTCTCCCAGCGTAGCCCGCAGTAGCAAGAGTCGCTCCAGCCGGAAATCTTCTCATGGGATACGTGCGGCATCAAATCAACGTGTGCGTGACACTTGAACCCACATCGAGAACTCTCGGGCGTAGCGCCACGACACAGTGCTAAGACAGCATCAAGAGTACGACCGAAATCATGGTGCTCCTCACCAAGGAAAGGGAGGCCAGGAATACTCAGGCGCGGGCTCCATCAACAGCCCACACCAACCTCATTCAGTAAACCACCGAATCGGCGGTGACCGGCCTCGCACCCCTCGGTGTCGCTAAGAAGAATCTATTGGCGGTGGAGCACCGGCTCAAGATCAGAGCGAGATCGGCATTTCCGCTTTCTTGAGATGGCTACGCGAGGTGGCGTGGCCTCAGAACCTCAAAGTCTCCAACGTCGACAAGTACGAGCCCAAGTAGGACCCGAGCGGCTAGTTGGCCATGTACTCTACAGCAACCACGGCTGCCGGAGCGAATAAGGACATCATGAGCACCTACCTACCGATCGTACTGGGGCAGGACACGCTCCAATGGCTTCGCCATCTCTACCCCAGGTGCATCGACAACTGCAAGGACTTCTGCAGCCATTTCATGGCCAATTTTCAGTCGCTCTATGACAAGCCAGCACAGCAGTGGGATCTCAAGTCGATCAAGCACAAGAATGGCGAGAATCTGCGATCCTACCTCATGCGATTTCAGACCATGATGAACCTCATCCCCAACATCAGTGAGGAGGCAGTGAGCAATGACTTCTACCGAGGCTCTGACGACGAGGCCTTTGTGAAGGCTATCTTACATGATGACCCCGTGACCTCAGAGCAGCTCTTCCGTTATGCCGACTGCTACATCACGGCAGACGAGTGCGCCCGTGATCTCATCGACCGACGGCGCGACGACCGGGGCAAGCAAGAGAAGCGAGAAGACCACCCAAAGCAGGATCGGCAGTGGGAGAAGATCACGTGAGGAGGTCCATATCGCGGGGCCCGCAACCTCATGCCCCCGGGTACCTCCGCACGCCCCTCCATGCAACAACGAGCGCACCCTCAATGAGCTCCTCGATGTCCCATGACCGTACCATAAGGGGATGCACCACATGCTACGCAATTGCTAGGACTTCAAAGCCTCGCTCGCCAATGCGCGACCTATCAGCCCGCCTCCGCCAACTCTAGCAGGGCAGCCGAATAAAAATCAGCCACCGCAGTAGAACAAGGGCAATGGCCCCGCCTTCCCCAACGTCAACAGGGAAGTCAACGCCATCTTCGGGGGGCATGGCTCTCTGGAGAGCAAGAGGCAAAAGAAGCTCATCGACCACCGAGTCATGATGGCCACCTCTGAACGTCCAACGTTGTACCAGTGGTCCGATGTGCCCATTACCTTCAGTCAGGCAGATCATTGGCTCAACTTCGATCACCCAGGGAAGTTTCCTCTCGTCGTCAGCCCGGTGATCAACGAGACGAGACTCAGGAAGGTGGTAATTGATGGTGGTAGCAGCAACAACGTCCTGTTTCCTCAAACCCTACAGGAGTTGGGCATTCCTCTCAACAAGCTCCAAGATTCTGATAGTCCTTTTTTCGGGATTATGCCGGGCGAAGGAGAATATCCGCTCGGCCACATCTACTTGTCTGTAACTTTTGGCACTCAGGACAACATCCGCACCGGGACCCTGTGGTTTGAGGTGGCAAATTTTGACAGCGCCTACAACGCTCTCACCGGGCGCCCCGGTTTGGCCAAATTCATGGCCTTCCCGCACTATACGTACCTGGTCCTCAAGATGTCAGGGCCAAATGGTGTCATATCAAAGAGGGCGGACTTCAAAGGTGCAACCAAGGTCACAAGGGAGGTGATCCAGACATCAACTACCGCTGGCATTGCCAAGCGCCAGCTCTCAGCCGAAGTTAACCGGGTCTCCAGCGACGACTTGTCGATCCCGACTAAAGAGGCGACCCCAAGCACCACGATCCAGGCGACGGTCCAGACTAAAGAAGTTAGTCTGAACCTCCAGACGCATCGAAGAAGGTGGACATCAGCGCCATCCTCCTCTCCAAATAGGAAGACGCACTCGTCCGGTTCCTATGGGATAACTGGGATATGTTCGCCAGGGAGCCTATAGATATGCCTGGGGTCCCAACGCCAAGCCAATCAAGTAGAGGCTGCGCTGTTTCACCCCAGATAAGCCAGAAGCGATTCGAGAAGAGCTCACCCGACTCAAGGCGGTTGGTTTCATTAGTGAGGTCCTACATCCCGAGTAGCTTGCAAACCCTATACTCATGTTAAAAAAAGAATAAAGTCGATTGGCGGATGTGTGTTGATTATACCGATCTCAATAAGCACTGCTCGAAAGATCTTTTCAGGCTCCCTCGCATAGACCAGGGGTGGACTCAACAGCTGGATGTTCTCTAATCTGTTTCCTTGATTGTTACTTGGGGTATCACCAGATCGTGTTGGCTGAAGAGCATCAGGAGAAGACGGTTTTCATCACACCCTTCGGGGCATTCTGCTATAATATTATGTCATTCGGGTTGAAGAATGCCGGTGTTACTTACCAACGCACCATTCAGACTTGCCTCGCGGATCATTAGGGCAAGCGTGTTGAAGACTATGTGGACGACGTCGTAATCAAGACAGAGAATGCAGAGGACTTCATCGACAACATACAACAAGTCTTCAACAGCCTCAGGAGATTTCACTGGAAGCCAAACCCCACCAAATGTGTCTTTGGGGTGCCTGCTGGTCAGCTGCTCGGATTCGTCGTCAGGAAAAGGGGAATCGAGGCCAATCCTGAGAAGATCGATGCCATTCTTCGGATGGACGCACCACGGTCGCTCAAAAAAGTCCAAAAGCTGACTGGATGCATGGCAGCTCTGAGCTGATTCATCTCATGGCTCAGCGAGAAGGGTATGCCTTTCTATAAGCTTTTGAAGAAGGTGGACAGATTTCAGTGGACACCGGAAGCTCAGGAAGCCCTAGATGCCCTCAAAACATTCCCCACGACTCCTTCGATACTTAAGTCCCCGAGACGCGCTGCAGAAGGCCAGTCAGCGGAGGAATTGCTACTCTACATTGCCTGCACAACTCATGTGGTCAGTACAGCACTGGTGGTCGAAAGACGAGAAGAAGGGCATGCACAGCTAGTTCAATACCGCGTCTACTTCAGCAACGAAGTTCTTAGCCCGTCTAAGATAAGGTATCCTAAAGTCCAGAAGTTGTTATATGCCGTACTCATTACCGCTCAAAAGTTGCGGCATTACTTCGAGGAACACAAGGTCGCAGTGATCACTCAATTCCCGATTGGTGAGATACTTCAAAACAAGGAAGCAACGGGGAGAATAGCCAAATGGGCATGTGAACTAGGAGCACTGGAAATCGATTTCCGACCGCGCACCTCTATCAAATCTCAGATTTTGGTGGAATTCATATCATAGTGGATAGAAAATCAAGTGCCAAACAACCCGGAGCCTATAGAATCCTAGAAGATGTATTTCGATGGGTCTCTGAAGCTTGAAGGTGTAGGAGCAGGGGTCGTCCTGACATCCCCAAAAGGTGAAAAGCTCAAGTACGTTCTACAAATCCTCTTTCCTGTATCCAATAATGCAGCCGAGTATGAAGCCTTGCTCCACGGTCTGCGCATATCTATTTCACTTGGAATTCAGCGTTTGGTGGCCTATGGGGACTCTATGGTTGTTATCAGTTAGGTCAACAAAGATTGGAATTGGTTCACCCAGTCAATGGATTAGTACTGCGCAGAAGTTCGCAAACTTGAAGGGAAGTTCCAAGGAATCGAGTATCATCACGTAGACAGGGACAAGAATTCAGACACGGACTTGTTGTCGAAGCTAGGCTCCTCTCGAGCAAGATTCCGCTGGGGATATTTGTCCAGGAACTGTACCGGCCATCTGTACAACACGGCGAGTCAACCGTGCCTCCAGAGGAGTAGGTCTTGAGTCTAGAAGCCCCCCCCCCGACTGTTTGGAGGGCTCCGATCATTAAGTACATCAAAAACGGGGATGAGCCCGATGACAAAGCCGAAGCTGCGCGGTTGATCAGGAGATCCAGCTATACTCTGATTGGCAACGACTTATACAAACGAAGCGTCGTCGGGTGTTCTCCTCAAGTGCATCGACATATCTCTCGGGAGGAGTTTGCTGCATGAAATTCACTCTGGTCACTGCAGCAATCACGCGGCGTCAAGGACACTAGTCGGGAAGGCATTTAGGGCAGGATTCTACTGGCCGACGGCAAAGCAAGATGCAATCGATCTGGTAAAACACTTTGAAGCATGTTAGTTCCTTGCCAAAGGACACCACTTACCAGCGGAGCAGCTACAAAATATTCCTGTATCTTGGTCCTTCGCATGCTGGGGGCTGGACATGATAGGGCCGTCAAGAGGGCCCAGGGAGGCTATACTCACGTCCTAGTAGCCATTGACAAATTTACAAAGTGGATCGAGTACAAGCCCATTGCTTCATTGACATTAGCCAATGCAGTAGAGTTCATTCAGGAGATCATATTCTACTTTGGCATCTCGAATAACATCATAACTGATCTGGGGTCTAACTTCACGGGTGATGAACTCTTCAGTTTTTGCGAACAAAGGTCAATCAGCATCAACTATCCTTCAGTTGCTCATCCCCGAGCTAATGGTCAGGTGGAGCGAGTTAACGGCATGATTCTTGATTCTCTCAAAAAGAAAATCTTCGACAAGAACGAGAAATTCGCGGGCAAGTGGATCATAGAAATTCCATATGTCATTTGGAGCTTAAGGACCCAACCTAGCAAAGCACTCAACGGGAATACGCCTTTCTTCATGGTATATGGTTCAAAAGCAGTACTACCCTCTGACCTTGTGTTCGGTGCACCTCGGCTCACCTTCGACAGCATAGCTGATGCAGAGGCAGGCCACGCAGATGACATTGATGTACTCGAAGAGGAGTGACTCAACTCTGTGATCCAGTCAGCAACTCTGTGATCCAGTCAGCACGGTACCAGCAAACTCTACGGCGCTATCATGAGCGCAACATGTGTCCCTGGGCATTCAAGATTTGGGAGCTGGTCCTTCGAAGAGTCCTCAAGAAAGCGGGAAATCATAAGCTAGAATGGAGTAGGGAGTTGGAGCATTGGGATCAAATGGGAGTCCCTCTATGGTGTTTCCTCGCTTGCTGGCAGTCTTCTTCTTAGGCGCCATGTGGAATCAAGCAATTTCTAGGATCGGCATTCGTGGGGAATCTCTTTCCGCTCTAGAGCAGTGGCGGCGGCTTGAACGAGGAACTCAAGTGACTGGTTTCGAAGGGGTAACTATTAGGGTATTAATGACTTCGTGTGCACCCTAACAGCGTTTGTTCAAAAGTCATCACAATGATGGATGGCGTCAGTGAGTTAACTCGGGGGCTGCCTCTCCGTTAAGGACAGCGCATTATGTGATTTGCTAATACGGTCAGTCGGCTATTTTTTCAACCTCCCATCGCCGGAAATTTTCTTAGTATGCTGGTAATTCGGAATTCGAGTTGACTCGGGTGAGGTTTTATAAACTGGTTGCACTAAATTATATAAGTCGGTTTGAGGATTTGATTCGTCATATTTTCAACATCTTCTGCGGAAGGCAGTTTCTTCATTCCAAATTTGAGAACACAGTGTTAATCGGGATGTTTCAGACAAGATAGGCGGCACACAAAAAGAACATATAAACAATGGGATTTCATCCAAGTTCGAATGAATTTCATTATAACATATAAAGAAAATACATGGCGATAGATACATAGGGGCTATGGATCATATCCTATAGCTACTCCTATTCCTATGCATGGAGGTGGCGACGCTTCAGCGGGCATGGGTCGGCTGGCTCGTCGTCATCGCCATCGTCGCCGCTGTCGTCACTGTTGTTGCTGTTGTCGCCGTCGTCATCATCATCGTCGTCGTCATCACCATCATTGTCGTTGTCTTCGTCGCCGCCGCCGTCGGGGTCATCAGGGCTCGGGGTCTCGAGGGCCTTGAGGTAGGACTTCTCCTCCTCATTGTACTGGTCGGAATCGGAGGAAAGGTCTTGGAAGCATTCTCCCTCGCTCCCAACATCGGAGGGCGCGTTATCGCCAGTTTCACCACTATCGCTGTAGTCTCCTTGGAGGTACTCATCCTCCAAGTCAGAGTACTCGTACTCCTTCACCTTGGAGGGGCCTGCAACCTTCTTGCCCTTGTCGCCGGCCTTGGCTTTGGTGGAGGAGATGGAATTTCTTTCTGGGCGCTGATTTTTTGGTAACTGGAAATCTTGAAGACAAGAGATGGCATGCAGAAGGCGGTGTCACGCCTTGATTATATAGGGGTAGTCATGCCCCTCCGTATTCCAAGTCTGCGTGGATGAGCCGCTTCATATTCTGGGACCACGCGTCAGTGATGCAGCATGGGCATCTAATGGGATTTCAATGGCGGTTGCTCAAAGTCCAGGCCTGGTACAGCGTGACCGTTCACATTCTAGATAGTTTTACTCAGTGCACACCCATTGGGTTTTCTTTGTATGAGAAAGGATTTAATTCACCCATTGGGTTTCTTTTCCAAAGATTGTTCATGACACACCCATTGGGCGCACCCATTAGGTGACAGTTATTCAGTCGATTGACAAGATGAGGTGGAAATCACGATAAGTCAGAACATCATGATTGAGATGATTCGGGACGAAATTCTCTATGGATTCTGGATCTTTGAGCTGATTGTTACTCAAGTCAACTCAAAGCTCGGGGGCTACACCCATTGGGTGCACCTAGTCGGTGCAACCAATGTTTAATGTCAAGTAATTTGGAGTGGATCATTTTTTGGATCTTCAAGTTGATTGTTACTCAAGTTAATTTGAAGCTCGGGGGCTACACTGTGATGCCCCTGGCATCTCAGAAGCCTTAACACACGGTCAGATGAAGGCTAACGATGGATTAAGGCTTAATTATGCTTAGTGATTAAAAAGAAACACGTGGAGGAGCCACTAAATCAAAATTTTCTACACAAGATACAAGACCACACATTTCGTGGTTGAATAAGTCAACACTCACATGCTTTTGAGCTCAACTCCAAATGCCAAACCTCGGATAAGAAAAGTAGCCCTAGACCTTTCTATTGGACAATGTTCAAAAATCTAAGGACAGGAGGTTTAAAAGATCCAATCCAAAGTTTCTTGATAAGTGCCAGTTGTGATCGTGAGCAAACTTGAGCCCTAATAAAGCTTTCAAATTCATTAAGTACCCGAGCTCAACTCCGTTGACAAACTTGTTGTATATGCTATGGACTATCCTTTTGCTACACTGAGCATGGATCAAAACTATTATCTACTCACTCAAAATTTCACCCAAATATCTCATGGAAACAACTAGATCAACCCACACTTTAATGCAAAGATCAAATTAGAGAAGTTGTAGATATTGAAATTCTAAACAAACTTTTCAATATACACTTTGGGTGGTAAAGAGCAGAGATAGGACTTTTGATTCTCACAATCAGTAGAGGTACCCTGTCCAAACTGGGAGCTGCAACCTAAATTCAAATGAAATTCATATTTGAACTTCGAATCTGAAGTTGAGCCTATTGACAAACTTGTAGACCTTGAAGAGTCCAACATTTCCTCCAATTACCGTTTTCCCAAAATCGGCCTCTAAGTTGGTCAAAAAGGCAAATTACTAAAGGGGAAAAACACATTTTTCCCTTTTCCTTCTTCCCTCCCACTGACGGGTGGGCCCGTCAATCCGGAGCTCGGCCGACGCCCAGCCCATGGCGGCCACGAGGCCGCGGCGTATGGGCGGTGGTGCGTGGCACCTGGGACACCGACCGGCCGCGCCCGGCTGCACCTGGACGCCTTCCCGGCTCTCCTTGCGCTCGCCTCGCCCTCACTCTCTCTCGGCCGCTCTTTTCTCCCTCTACCTCGCTCGCGACCCGCGGCCACCATGGACGAGCTCGAGCTCGGACCCAAGCTCCTGCAGCCACTTCACTGCCTCCCCTCACCCTAGACCGCCACCATCACCTGCGCCGTGACCTCGCGCACCCAGAGCTCTAAGCCTCCTCGCCTTTCCCCTCCCCGTGGGGTAGATCAAGCCGTCGCTCGGCGTCCGCGACACCGAGTTCACGGCGCGTTCACCGCCGGTTCACCACCATAGCACCCACCCCTCCGGCCTCCTTTCCGCGTAGCTTATGGGAGCACTAGGACCGCCACACTCCACTCTCCGCTTCCCCAAGGACCAATAGCCCCGGAGCCACTCCTAGCATCCTCCCCGCGCGCGACCACCATTTCCGCCCGAGTCAAGCTCCGGGCTACCGCCGACGCCCACCTTCCGGTGCCTTCCCCGCCCCCAGACCACCACCGCTGGCATCGCCGTCTCTCCGCGCACCTCTAGGGTAAACCAATTAACCGCCTCGCCGCCTTCCTACTCTGGTCCGAGCCGCGCCGCCGCTCACCGAAGTGTCGTCGCCGCATCCGGTTCACCGCCGCCGCTCCGCTTGCCCTCACCACCCCTCGCAACGATGCCTATGTCAACGAGTTCACCGTGGTTGGGAACACCCTCAGCCACCTGCTCGGCTCCAAGCCCAGCAGCCAGGCCACCGGCGGAGCGCCGCCGTTCCTCCCCTACGCGCCGCGCGCCGTCCCCTGTCCAGAGGTAGAAGAAGGAGGGGGTTTTCGCCAAAACCCCCTCTCCTTTTAGATAATTGCCCGCTCTGTTTTAAGTACTATTCACTGAGTCTATACAATCTTCTGTGCAGGCCCCTGAAGTATATGGTTAATTTCGTTTAGGTCCCTGTTTTGTATGTTTTCTTTTTCTAAAACTGAGAACTTTGGAAAATCATATAAAATCATAGAAAAATCCAAAATGGACAAACTCAGTTGCATTAGACTCCTCTTGAATAGATCTACATGATTGATAAGATGTGGAGGTGAGAAATGTCTGTTTTACCCTTGGTTTGTTGCATGCATGGTTAATTAGGATAAATGACAAAAGTGGACTAAATGAACTCCAAAGGCCATGAAACATGGACAGTAGCTTTCTTGTGGCATTGTAGCACCATATGAATTTTTGTAGCCCTAGCACTTGCTGTTTAATTACCCTTTTGCCATTTACATGTGTTATGTGCATTTATTTAACCTAGGAATTGGAGGCTACATAAAATATGCTCAAATGGATGAACCATAATTTCTGGGCACTCCTTATAATAAATATAACTCACTGTATAAGTTTGAGCTCTTGCATGTTTGGTTTGATTGCGGTTTTGAAAATGACAAGTGCTAAGGTGATTAAATCAATAAAATGTAAAAGTGCTATTTACTGTACCCTAAAAACTCCACCGAAATTCCTATAGCTATATTCCTGTGCAAGTATACTTATGTAGGTTATTCATGCTTTGTGGATGCTGTTTCATGAAAGAAGTATAAGTAGTCACTTAAATAGGGCCAAAAGTGAAGGTAATAGGAATGGAAAGCAACGTACTCATATGCACCAGAGATTGCTCTTATAAACTTCCTTTAATAGAATTGAGTCTGCGGTGTCAAAATGAACCTTGTAAGATATTTGATTCTATATACTCCACATGCATGTTTGATCCTCCTATGACAAGGATTGTAGATCTTTAATTATAAAAAGTATTGCACTATTGATATGTGGATTCAATAACTCGATTAAGTCAAGGTATATAACTTATTTACTTATATGCTTGATGTATAGTGAATAGGATAAAATTTACTTGGAAGTAGAAGTCTATCATGTAGTCCGGTCCGTATGATTAGCTTGTATACTTAACTTGCTGAGATAGATTAAACAACAACATATTCCATTCATGTACCCTAGTAATCCACTACATATGTAATCATATACTTGTGTGATGTTTTACTCGCACATGAAATGATAAAGAACCGGTTAAATTGATAACTTGCTCGTGTAATAATTTATGTATTGCACTATTTATACTTAATTGCGTGAGTGTATCCTAGGTTTATGCCCACGAGAGTAATCTTGTTTGAGTAGTCAATGGTTCCCCTTTCGGCCTAACCACGAAACGATTTTCTAAGTGTGTGCTTGTCATTCATGCATCACAACTCACTACATCGTGCATGGCATTCATGTAGTGGCGCTCATTACAGATACGTGATCAAGACACGAGCGCGTGGGACTACTTCAACCAACGGTGATTCAAAAGACCAACTAAGACCCATTCACGACTTGGAGGGCCCATCAGTCGTGTTTGGAAGGAGGAGTTGTCCAAGGGATCAAGGGGTTGCCTGGGGCAAAGCCTCACAACTCGGCAAACTAACAGTGGCTTAGTTTGTTGGTTTTATTAAAGTGACTCAAAGGTAGGCAGGACCATACTATACCCAGCAAACATCTTATGTCTTGACGATTAGGCATATGCATCAGGAGTTGTTTGGAACCAACTGCATTAGACATCTTGGACGCCCTGGCCCTAGCACCTATCTATTAGAGTTCGTAGGACGAGTGCCTAGAGTTGCTAGGTACAAGTAGACACGAGTGAATGGAGTCACTCGTCACGTAGGTGATTTTTTTCAAAAGTTACAAGAAATCTCACTATTATGAATCTTACTTTGATTATGTTATGTTTTAAATGGAGACCGGGCGGAGATATGGAAATGTACGATGAGAATTGGATTATTTGTGGTGGACTCCGCCCAAGTTGTTTAAGGCCCGTTCGTCTGTTCGCCTGCTGATTGGCTCAACATTGCTAAAGTGCTTATCCGGAAAGTGGGACCGGTGAAAGTCTTACCGGCCCCGTCCTACTGTTCATGGTGCTGCCCATCCACTGATAAGGGGACGATGGACTTGGGAGGTGCTTGGAAGTTGAGGGAGGGCTGACCCGACGTACCGTGGTATTGCTCCTGAGACGGCTACTCCAAAGGGTTAGGTGGGGGTGCTATGAATCTTGGGACGGGACAGGTGGAGATGAGGGATATATGTGTGGAACGCGATGGCTAGTAAGCATATATCACTTGGCATTTTTAGTTATTCCCGGGAATTAAAAATCGATTCGAATCGCTGATGCTCACCAGGTGTGAGAGTGCCAAATATCACTGTCGGGCAACGTAGTAATAACTGTAACATGTTGTTTATTAAACCAAGCTTTTCCATACAACATGCTTGGATGTGTATGATTCGTCCTACCATTCATGGTGTTGCCCATCCACTGCTAGGAGGTCGATGGACTTGGGAGATGCTTTGAGGTCGAGGGAGGGCTGACTCGACGTACCGTGGTATCCCTCCTGAGACAGCTACTCCCAAGGGGTCGGATGGAGGCACTATGAATCTTGGGACGGGGCATGTGTAGAATAGGGGTATATCTTGGATATTATGCAAGTTACTGATGGTACTCATGCTTTACTTTCATGCAAGTATTTACTTTATGATATAAATGATCCTCATGGTTAATGGGTAGCAGCTGTCAAATCCTGCTATCTTATGTCAACATGACTTGGTTAAAAATCAATGGCTAAGGATCCACATGATTAGTAAGCAAGCTTTGCGTCAGCCGTAAGCCCCGTCCATTAAGTCCTACTGAGTAATTAGTACTCAGGGTTTGCCCCCACTTTTGGATTACAGGTACTGGCGACAACTGGATAACTGTGTTGGAGGTGGTAGTACCGGTGGGCTCGGTGCTACTCGCCTTGTTCATCTCTTCATGAAGACTATTCGAGATGGTTTCCGCTGCGAGATGTTTTAAAAACGCTTCCGATATATATACTCTAAATTCGCTTCCGCTATATTTGAACATGTATTTGAATTCATACATTGGTTGGTAAATTTAAGCCTATTATTCTCTATTTCAACTGCCTGTGATGATGTAATTGTTGTGGCTCCTTCAAGAGTCGAATGTGTTTGATGTCGGTTCCTCGGGAAATGGTGTTATCGAGAGCCCGAAGGACTCTCGACGGACTACCGAGTTTAGTCTGGCCTAAGTGCACTGCGAGCCAGAGGTGGCAGGTGTGCTTAGTCTAGATTAAGCAGGGCGGTTCCGCCACAGCTGGTATCAAAGCCGATCATACACAGACAACAGTTATATCATCCAGTTTTGGTTTACAAAACTATTTTCGAAAGCCCTCTTCAAGTAATTTAAAAATGAGAGTATGCGATATGCCCATATTAAGGATGTTAGTGTTATCCAGGTGACACCACTGACCTTCTGACCTAGATAGAACTCATATGCATATTCGGCGCTTTGAGAAGCAACTTTTCGGCCATAGCTGTCCCCAGTACTGGTGGAAGCTATCGGGTTTTGCGAACTGTTGTAAACTCTGCATTCATGCCGTATAAGTAAAAGCTCTTTAAGGGTGGTGGGCATGTTTGAGGTTTTCATACCTACCACACTTACATTCGGATTTGGGATCCATCTTTTCCTCGACAATCCCCAGTACTGGTGGAAAGTCAGGTTTTGAGGAAAAAGGTGCATCGGCCCACCTACGTTGTTCACGCAGCGGTCACATGTGGATGCCACATTAGGTGGTAATGTATGAGCATGCATTCTTCTGCAGGTACACTAACCACGTGCGAAATTAAGAACGACTAGACAACGGCTAGTTGCATTATGGAGAGACGTGCATATATGTCACCGAAATATCGCTAGCTATATATAAAATACATGGGATGTGTGAAGTGAGACCGGATAGGACGAATCATGCATCATTCATCTCATCTCATGTGCTTTGCTATGTGTGGGATTGAAAACGACTAGAGTCATATGTTATTGTACACATGGTTGTTAGTAATAACAAGTTAACATGAGAATTGCATGTATGATGCTAATAATGGTATGTGAATGGAAATCCGAAAAGAACAAGTTGAAATGTTGAATAAGGTGCTTATAAGACGTGAAATTATGACCTTTGCTGAAGTTGTACCTCTGCATTAATACAAACGCTTTTACTGGAATCTTTCTATAACAAAGCCGTAGAGAACCACGAAACAAATAATTGTTCCTCTTAGGTTTTGATTCAAAGGTGTTTGTAAAGGTAACTCACAGTCACCTTAAGTCAGAACTCCACATCGGGACCGCTACGCCAAAAATCTGGTAACTTGAAGTTTGAAACCTTTGAATAGAAAAATTGACCAAAAGAAATTTAGTAAAAGCTTTGAATACATCGCTCGAGATCCCCTTTTTGGGTTCCTTCCAAAAAGCTAACCGTAACCTGTTCACATCAGAAAGGGAGCAATAAAAAGTTGTGTTACATGTGATGATAGGATCATTTTCGGTACACTTTCTCGGACAAGGAAATACGATCGCACTATGACCGTACCAAGCTTTTTAGATACTTGAATTAACACATGCCTTATTCTTTCTGCTACAGATGCCGCAGCCCTTCGACTTATGCCCTAACCACCAAGAGTCCACGAAAGCTAAAGCGACACTACCTCGAGATCCTAAGAAGAGAAAAATGGGAGAGTCTTCCACTGAGGCAGCCTCAGTCCAACATTTGCGACCCGGGATGGTTCTATTAAAAGGATTTGTCAAGCCTGAAGATCAAATCGAGATGGTTCGTATGTGTCGACAACTGGGTAAGGGCCCAGGAGGATTTTACCGGCCAAGCCTCAAGAATGGCGCCAAGCTAAACTTATGGATGATGTCCCTGGGAAAGAACTGGGATCCGATAGCACGGTCATATGGACCCACACGTCCATTTGATGGAGCACAAGCCCCAGCAATACTAGACGCTTTCAAGATGATTGCTCAAACTGCGAACTCCACTGCAAGCAAGTTTCCTCAGATTAACCTGGACATATGCATCATCAACTACTACACCAACTCCAGAAAGCTCGGACTTCACCAGGACAAGGACGAGTCAGAGAGTAGCCTTACCAAAGGTTTACCTTTCATATCCATCTCCATAGGAGACACTGCCGAGTTCTTGTTCGGCGACACGAGAGATAAGGACCAAGCGACCAAGATCAACCACGAATCTGGTGACGTTCTCATACTCGGTGGAGAATCAAGGCTATTGATTCATGGCATTTCCCACGTGAAGGCCAACATTGCACCAAGTTGGTTGAAAGAAGAAACGGGCCTTCGTCCTGGACGCATCAATCCTACGTTTAGGCAATATTAGCTAGATACTAGTTGGTGTGCTAGCAGTCATCGCAAACTTTTGTAATGAGAGGAGGTTGACTCTCATAACTCTTGAGTTCCCATGTATCCAGCCCCTTGCAGTCGGCATGTGTCCAACCCTCATGTTTAATGTATCTCTGTTTTCAATGGAGCATTTCAAACTCTTGTAGCTCTCACGCTTCATGTTCTGGTCATTCAGGCACTTCAATTTTTGTAATCCATGACACTTTAGTTATGATTACCCTGTTTTCCGATTCAAATAAATCCGATAAATTATACCTTTGAAAACATTGTGCTATGGCATGTAAGACTCCTTGTTCATGTCTTTCTATAACCTTATGTATTCGCATATCCCCTGAGGTTGGATGGAAATACCGCTCTTGACGGGGTGTTTACCTGAGCAGTCTATGGTGCCGCGACGGAACCTAGGGTCCCGTGTGTACGGCCGTCACTCGGTTCCACTAAGGGCGCGCTGGTATCAAGACATGCAAAGGCATGACACCGCTACAATTGTGAAACATTCCTACCCAATTTCTAACGCCTTGTTGACCTCTATCCCTCTAATTCGTGGAAATAATTTACTCTATTTCCACTGCCGCCTAGTATCGTTTCTTTGCTTTGTTTCACCTTGCCTTTCTTGATCTGTGGGAAAAATCCGTCTCAATCCCCGTATCATTCACACCTTTGCCTCGCCTTGTTGAATCATGTTCTTCTCGATCAGCGGAGACGGATCGACTCTATGGTTCCACTCGTCCACATCTTTTCGTTGACTTTGTTTATCCTTGCTAGTCATGCTTCATGGGGATGATCAATTCTAATCTCCATGGTACGATTACAACCATTGGTCCTAGTCTCGGACTCCTCTATGCTTACCTTGATCAGCTTTAATGTCCGTATCTGTGGGAATGCTTGGTTCCATTCCCACTGTTTTGCTACATCATTCCATGGCCTTCTTCCAATTTGCCTCGCTTGATTTGTGGGAAGCAATCAACTCTGTTTCCACCACTCTATCTTATGATTTCTTCCTTCGTATGTATTGAATCTTATCTCCTAAAGAAGAACTTCAGCATCATCCACTGCACTAAGCTTTTGTTCTCAGCTAGTGCTTTCATTGCATTGTCCTTTTCAAGAGTTGCTTCATTCTTCTTTTGAAATTATCCTCAAAGTTGGGCTCACTAACCTTGGTGTTCAGTTAGTAAGCATAAGCCCTCTGCCTGTACTTTTCTTGGTCAATCTTGATCAATTATATGAAATCATACAAACCATCACCTTATCTAGGTGAATATGTCCTATCCTCTTTCCACGGCATCTTTCTCGAAACAAAGAGTAGAATGTGCTATGTATCACCACATCTTACTCTTTGAAGAATGTTCAGATTTAATACCTTATATGTGTACACAGTCCCTATCAAATGAAATGAATGTGTCTCTCAAAAGCATATCCATTGATAACCCTTTGAATCCCAAGAGCCTTCGTGGTTCGGTCCTCCGATTGTGTACCCCTTGCTTCTAATTGTTCTAAGACCTATATATTCATCACGTTTATAAATCTTGGTGTCAAAGTCAGGGAGTAACCCTATTCCATTATTCGAGTAAAGCACTGCCATTTTCACATTGGCCACACCGTCTTTGCGGTTTGTTCATTCGCTCTCATATAAACCACGACTTGCCGAGCACCTAGGAAGGACCACCTTGGAAGTATTCAAAAGCTTTGTAACTAACTTGTGTTAAAGAGGCACTAACCATTCACGAGCCAGTTAACAAAGCAAATTGATGAAGGGGTAAGTGTTACCATGTGTGACAGAAGCACCCGAACAACGAGGCCAAAACCTTTTACATTGCGCAGTAAGCCCTAGAACCCCGCTTCCTCCAAATCTCGGGACGAGATTTCTTTAAGGGGGGTGGGTTGTGATGCCCCTGGCATCTCAGAAGCCTTAACACACGGTTAGATGAAGGCTAACGATGGATTAAGGCTTAATTAAGCTTAGTGATTAAAAAGAAACACGTGGAGGAGCCACTAAATCAAAATTTTCTACACAAGATACAAGACCACACATTTCGTGGTTGAATAAGTCAACACTCACATGCTTTTGAGCTCAACTCCAAATGCCAAACCTCGGATAAGAAAAGTAGCCCTAGACCTTTTTGTTGGACAATGTTCAAAAATCTAAGGACAGGAGGTTTAAAAGATCCAATCCAAAGTTTCTTGATAAGTGCCAGTTGTGATCGTGAGCAAACTTGAGCCCTAATAAAGCTTTCAAATTCATTAAGTACCCGAGCTCAACTCCATTGACAAACTTGTTGTATATGCTATGGACTATCCTTTTGCTACACTGAGCATGGATCAAAACTATCATCTACTCACTCAAAATTTCACCCAAATATCTCATGGAAACAACCAGATCAACCCACACTTAGAAATTTCCCAAGTACGGGTTTTCAGCTTTTCCCTAAGTTGATTCTGAAATTACTTTTGATTTCACTATACAACTTCAAAATCTTCCTTTCTATGAAGTGGAATTAAACTTATCACCTTTCAAATGCACCTATTGTGGAAGTGATTGGACTTCATTTGATACTCCAAAAGTTTGAAACAAGAAAGTCTCCACACAAAGTGAAATTTCTGTTTTAATAAACCTTGGAACATATTTGTATCTATAGCTCAAAATCTGTTGGGTTTCAGACCAAAGTCATATTACCAAACTTTTAGGTCATCTACTAGAGAACAACTTTGGTAATTAGGGTTTGATCATATATTGAGTTTTAAATGGAGTTTAGGGTCATTTTCTACCAACACAGAAAACCAGTTCAAATCTGACCTGTTTAGTAATCTCAATGTTTATATGACCTACAGCCACTTTCATGCAAAGATCAAATTAGAGAAGTTGTAGATATTGAAATTCTAAACAAACTTTTCAATATACACTTTGGGTGGTAAAGAGCAGAGATAGGACTTTTGATTCTCACAATCAGTAGAGGTACCCTGTCCAAACTGGGAGCTGCAACATAAATTCAAATGAAATTCATATTTTAACTTCGAATCTGAAGATGAGCCTATTGACAAACTTGTAGACCTTGAAGAGTCCAACATTTCCTCCAATTACCGTTTTCCCAAAATCGGCATCTAAGTTGGTCAAAAAGGCAAATTACTAAAGGGGGAAAAACACATTTTTCCCTTTTCCTTCTTCCCTCCCACTGACGGGTGGGCCCGTCAATCCGGAGCTCGGCCGACGCCCAGCCCATGGCGGCCACGCGGCCGCGGCGTATGGGCGGTGGCGCGTGGTGCCTGGGACACCGACCGGCCGCGCCCGGCTGCACCTGGACGCCTTCCCGGCTCTCCTTGCGCTCGCCTCGCCCTCACTCTCTCTCGGCCGCTCTTTTCTCCCTCTGCCTTGCTCGCGACCCGCGGCCACCATGGACGAGCTCGAGCTCGGACCCAAGCTCCTGCAGCCACTTCACTGCCTCCCCTCGCCCTAGACTGCCACCATCACCTGCGCCGCGACCTCGCGCACCCGGAGCTCTAAGCCTCCTCGCCTTTCCCCTCCCCGTGGGGTAGATCAAGCCGTCGCTCGGCGTCCGCGACACCGAGTTCACGGCGCGTTCACCGCCGGTTCACCACCGTAGCACCCACCCCTCCGGCCTCCTTTCCGCGTAGCTTATGGGAGCATTAGGACCGCCACACTCCACTCTCCGCTTCCCCAAGGACCAATAGCCCCGGAGCCCCTCCTAGCATCCTCCCCGCGCGCGACCACCATTTCCGCCCGGGTCAAGCTCCGGGCTACCGCCGACGCCCACCTTCCATTGCCTTCCCCGCCCCCAGACCACCACCGCTGGCATCGCCGTCTCTCCACGCACCTCTAGGGTAAACCAATTGACCGCCTCGCCGCCTTCCTGCTCTGGTCCGAGCCGCGCCGCCGCGCACCGAAGCGTCGTCGCCGCATCCGGTTCACCGCCGCCGCTCCGCTTGCCCTCACCACCCCTCGCAACGATGCCTACGTCAACGGGTTCGCCGTGGTTGGGAACACCCTCAGCCACCTGCTCGGCTCCAAGCCCGGCAGCCAGGCCACCGGCGGAGCGCCGCCGTTCCTCCCCTACGCGCCGCGCGCCGTCCCCTGTCCAGAGGTAGAAGAAGGAAGGGGTTTTCCCCAAAACCCCCTCGCCTTTTAGATAATTGCCTGCTCTGTTTTAAGTACTATTCACTGAATCTATACAATCTTCTGTGCAGGCCACTGAAGTATATGGTTAATTTCGTTTAGGTCCCTGTTTTGTATGTTTTTCTTTTTCTAAAACTGAGAACTTTGGAAAATCATATAAAATCATAGAAAAATCCAAAATGGACAAACTCAGTTGCATTAGACTCCTCTTGAATAGATCTACATGATTGATAAGATGTGGAGGTGAGAAATGTCTGGTTTACCCTTGGTTTGTTGCATGCATGGTTAATTAGGATAAATGACAAAAGTGGACTAAATGAACTCCAAAGGCCATGAAACTTGGACAGTAGCTTTCTTGTGTCATTGTAGCACCATATGAATTTTTGTAGCCCTAGCACTTGCTGTTTACTTACCCTTTTGCCATTTACATGTGTTATGTGCATTTATTTAACCTAGGAATTGGAGGCTACATAAAATATGCTCAAATGGATGAACTATAATTTCTGGGCACTCCTTATAATAAATATAACTCACTGTATAAGTTTGAGCTCTTGCATGTTTGGTTTGATTGCGGTTTTGAAAATGACAAGTGCTAAGGTGATTAAATCAATAAAATGTAAAAGTGCTATTTACTGTACCCTAAAAACTCCACCGAAATTCCTATAGCTATATTCCTGTGCAAGGATACTTATGTAGGTTATTCATGCTTTGTGGATGCTGTTTCATGAAAGAAGTATAAGTAGTCACTTAAATAGGGCCAAAAGTGAAGGTAATAGGAATGGAAAGCAACGTACTCATATGCACCAGAGATTGCTCTTATAAACTTCCTTTAATAGAATTGAGTCTGTGGTGTCAAAATGAACCTTGTAAGATATTTGATTCTATATACTCCACATGCATGTTTGATCCTCCTATGACAAGGATTGTAGATCTTTAATTATAAAAAGTATTGCACTATTGATATGTGGATTCAATAACTCGATTAAGTCAAGGTATATAACTTATTTACTTATATGCTTGATGTATAGTGAATAGGATAAAATTTACTTGGAAGTAGAAGTCTATCATGTACTCCGGTCCGTATGATTAGCTTGTACACTTAACTTGCTGAGATAGATTAAACAACAACATACTCCATTCATGTACCCTAGTAATCCACTACATATGTAATCATATACTTGTGTGATGTTTTACTCGCACATGAAATGATAAAGAACCGGTTAAATTGATAACTTGCTCGTGTAATAATTTATGTATTGCACTATTTATACTTAATTGCGTGAGTGTATGCTAGGTTTATGCCCACGAGAGTAATCTTGTTTGAGTAGTCAATGGTTCCCCTTTCGGCCTAACCACGAAACGATTTTCTAAGTGTGTGCTTGTCATTCATGCATTACAACTCACTACATCGTGCATGGCATTCATGTAGTGGCGCTCATTACAGATACGTGATTCAAGAAACGAGCGCGTGGAACTACTTCAACCAACGGTGATCCAAAAGACCAACTAAGACCCATTCACGACCTGGAGTGCCCATCAGTCGTGTTTGGAAGGAGGAGTTGTCCAAGGGATCAAGGGGTTGCCTGGGGCAAAGCCTCACAACCCGGCAAACTAACAGTGGGTTAGTTTGTTGGTTTTATTAAAGTGACTCAAAGGTAGGCAGGACCATACTATACCCAGCAAACATCTTATGTCTTGACGATTAGGCATATGCATCAGGAGTTGTTTGGAACCAACTGCATTAGACATCTTGGCCGCCCTAGCCCTAGCACCTATCTATTAGAGTTCGTAGGACGAGTGCCTAGAGTTGCTAGGTACGAGTAGACACGAGTGAATGGAGTCACTCGTCACGTAGGTGATTTTTTTTCAAAAGTTACAAGAAATCTCACTATTATGAATCTTACTTTGATTATGTTATGTTTTAAATGGAGACCGGGCGGAGATATGGAAATGTACGATGAGAATTGGATTATGTGTGGTGGACTCCGCCCGAGTCGTTTAAGGCTCGTTCGTCTGTTCGCCTGCTGATTGGCTCAACATTGCTAAAGTGCTTATCCGGGAAGTGGGACCGGTGAAAGTGTTACCGGCCCCGTCCTACTGTTCATGGTGCTGCCCATCCACTGATAGGGGGCCGATGGACTTGGGAGGTGCTTGGAAGTTGAGGGAGGGCTGACCCGACGTACCGTGGTATCGCTCCTGAGACGGCTACTCCCAAGGGTTGGGTGGGGGCGCTATGAATCTTGGGACGGCACAGGTGGAGATGAGGGATATATGTGTGGAACGCGATGGCTAGTAAGCATATATCACTTGGCATTTTTAGTTATTTCCGGGAATTAAAAATCGATTCAAATCGCTGATGCTCACCAGGTGTGAGAGTGCCAAATATCACTGTTGGGCAACGTAGTAATAACTGTAACATGTTGTTTATTAAATCACGCTTTTCCATACAACATGCTTGGATGTGTATGATTTGTCCCACCATTCATGGTGTTGCCCATCCACTGCTAGGAGGTCGATGGACTTGGGAGATGCTTTGAGGTCGAGGGAGGGCTGACCCGATGTACCGTGGTATCCCTCCTGAGACAGCTACTCCCAAGGGGTCGGATGGAGGCACTATGAATCTTGGGACGGGGCATGTGTAGAATAGGGGTATATCTTGAATATTATGCAAGTTACTGATGGTACTCATGCTTTACTTTCATGCAAGTATTTACTTTATGATATAAATGATCCTCATGGTTAATGGGTAGCAGCTGTCAAATCCTGCTATCTTATGTCAACATGACTTGGTTAAAAATCAATGGCTAAGGATCCACATGATTAGTAAGCAAGCTTTGCGTCAGCCGTAAGCCCCGTCCATTAAGTCCTACTGAGTAATTAGTACTCAGGGTTTGCCCCCACTTTTGGATTACAGGTACTGGCGACAACTGGATAACTGTGTTGGAGGTGGTAGTACCGGTGGGCTCGGTGCTACTCGCCTTGTTCATCTCTTCATGAAGACTATTCGAGATGGTTTCCGCTGTGAGATGTTTTAAAAACGCTTCCGATATATATACTCTGAATTCGCTTCCGCTATATTTGAACATGTATTTGAATTCATACATTGGTTGGTAAATTTAAGCCTATTATTCTCTATTTCAACTGCCTGTGATGATGTAATTGTTGTGGCTCCTTCAAGAGTCGAATGTGTTTGATGTCGGTTCCTCGGGAAATGGTGTTATCGAGAGCCCGAAGGACTCTCGACGGACTACCGAGTTTAGTCTGGCCTAAGTGCACTGCGAGCCAGAGGTGGCAGGTGTGCTTAGTCTAGATTAAGTAGGGCGGTTCCGCCACATACACCCATTGGGTTCACCTGGTCGGTGCAACCAATGAAGGACTTCTGGAGAATTCAGGGTATTTTGATTCGGAGCGTTGATTCTGTCGGACCGAGACGTGCGACTAAAGGGGGGTGAATTGGAGCACTTGAAAAACTCAAACTCAAACCCCCAAAGTGTGCTCTCAAGAAAACACACGCACACCCGATACCGTCCACTGAACAGATACATATCGGGTGGAAAGCGGAAGCACTAGAAATAACGCCCAACTAAACGGACGTAAGACGAGCAATCAAACTACACCTAAACGAACAAACACACTACACCTAGACGAACATACACAACACCTAAAACTACACCTCTCAAATGTGCAGAGTTGCGTAGCATAGACATGCTACCAACCCTAGGACACATTGAGAAACCCTAAATGGAAAAACACTAAAGCACGCAACAAAACAAGCGAACACAACAAGGCACAAACAAAACAAGACAAGCTACAAAGCTTGCAAGTGTCACACACTAGCCACTCAACAAACCGAAGCGTGCCTCACTTAAGATCAGTGAATGAAGAGTATGGGCATGTAGTGGTTGACACAAAACAAATTTGAAGCAAACAACAACACTCCAAAAACCAAAGAAACCAAGAAAAACAAACCCCAAAGCAAGCGGAGCAAGAAACACACAAAAACAGCCCAGAAAAGGCTAGATCGGGGACAGTCCTCTCTCCACCAAAAGGCCTGACCGAACAAACACAAAGCAGGGGGAAAAAACAGCCCTAAAACACTATAGACCGAACAGTCCGAGGTCTATAGACCGGACAGTCCGAAGTCCCTACTTCAGACAAACCTAAGAACAATTGATTTGTCCTGTCAGTTCTCCAAAAAACTGCGCAGAAAAACAGCCCGACACCCCATCAAAAAATCGATCGAAACGGGGTCAAATCTCAACGAAACTTCACGAAAATTTGTATGGACAATCCTAAGGATCTTCCCTAGCAAACCCCAAAAGATCCACTTGAAAAGATCAAGGGTTGCACGGGAATTGCAAATCTCGTGAGGCAGGTCAGTTGACACCGAAAACTCGAAATCCGACAAGAACAGCCCTTGCTCGTGGTTTGATGATTCTAGCACTTAGCTAGTGAGATTTACCACATCATAGCAAGGCAAAATACCTGCAAAAGAAAGATTCCAACCTTGGACAAACCGAAACACACCAAAATCCAAGGATTGGAACCAAAAACGAACTAGAATGGGGAGGGGAAAGGGAAGCACGAAAATTGCTGCTCACTCCATGGGATTCACAAGGAAGGAAACTTGGATTAATCACGAAATTCAGGTTACACAAAATCCCTAGAGCCTACCTCCCTTCGTCCTCCAACTAATGACAAGATTTGACTAAACTAGGCACTCATCTCCTAGCTAATCTCCTCTCTTTTCTCTCTTTGGACCTTGGCTGCTAGGGTTAGGGAAAACCTAGGGTTTGTGCTGCCAAGATGAGCTACAAGGCAGCCTCTCAAGTCTATTTATACCCGAGGCCCTTAATGACACAATTACATTAAGACCCCTACTCTAAAAATGCTCGGAGGGGGCAAGATACAATCGAACGACTACGATGACGGCTTGATCTTCTTCTCCACTCCTCGCTTGGATATGCGCGACGTAGCCAGTAGTCCGGAAGCTTCCCCCTGTTTTGAAGTCAGAAACTGGGAAACTTTATTCTGCGGGCTTCCTGGGCCGGGTCTTGGCCCAATTTTCTATCTTGGTGAGTCGGAGCCCAACCCACCAAGTCACTTGAACTTGGGTGGAGGTTTTGAGCCGAAGCCGCCAAAGCCTCCCTCGCACGCCTTTGCGCCATGCACTCGGGTTGGAGCACCACGGTGGCACCTGAATTCTCCAGTCCATCGGAGTCGCCTCGCGGTCCATCGGAGGGCTTACACCACCATTGCCGAACCGCCCCTCCGTGTACCGAGCTTCCATGGCCGACCGACGCCAAGCATTGCCTCTGGTCCATTGGAGGACTTTTGTCTTAGTCCATCGAGGTCTTCATCATCTACCTCCAGTCCATCGGAGGGCCTCCAATTCATCGGAGGGCCTCCAGTCCATCGGAGGACTTGTACCGTTGACAATCACTCATCACACCAGTAGAGCAATGAAGTAGGTCCATTGGCTCTCAATCTCCCCCTTGATGAGTGCATTGTCAACACCTTCAACCTGTAACCTGAAATAGAACAAAGACAAGAGAAAAGCATAAAACCGAAAAAGAAATAAAGAAAGAAGAAAGTTGCTCAAAATGCCCAAGAACCATATACAAGCAGAGAAACAGGGCACAATGAGACAACAAAAGAAAACAAAGCATCGGCTCCTCAAGACAGAGGCAAAAGGCTCAACACACCGATGCAAAGAGCATGCTAAAAACTCAACTCCCCCTGAAATGCATCCTCACAAATGCAAAATGAATGCAAAGCTCCCCCTCAACTAAATCTTTCCCCCTTGTTGACAATGGACACATCAAGGTTTTCTAGGACTCCCCCTGAGCTTAGCAACTCCCCCTCAAAATATGCCATGATGTGCAAGGAGTGTAACTTAAAGAGCTTAGAAGGGATGGAAAGCTAGTATTCACAAATTCTAGCATACAATGCAAGTGAGGGCAAGGAAGCATATAACAAGCTCAAATAAATCTATCTTACACATATCAAGAGCAAGCTTGTTTTTTAGGGTAGTTTTTTAAAGAGAAAGCATCACCAACATGAATAGCACCTAGCAAGATAGGCATGAACAACCAGATGCTAGCAATGCATACAAGGTGTGCTACTCTCAACCAAAGCATATACAACTAGCCATAAGCATTTTAGAGACTTGCAAATTTCAGATTTGAGCATGTAAATTCATGAGCAAGTTCTTTTTGTGCCAGGGGTTATTTACTTGTCTATTGCCACTTCTTACTAACAAAGCCAAGCCTAGGCTCAAAGAACCATCAGAAGCTTAAGACAAGATTTTGATCATACACAGCCTAGTCCAAGTTCATATCAAAGTGCAATGACAAACAGTCTCAAACTAGATTAGTGTGACAAGCAAACCCACCTGGATCTTCCTCAATTTAGCACATAAGACAGCACTTGTTAATATTTTGATTCAGATTTCAATTTAAGCAAGGTGTCATAAAAGCTTAGGAATTAACTTAGCAAAGGCATACAACTAGGATATCCATGTATGAAAAGATAGCATAGCATTCAACAATCCTACACAGACTAGTATTCAACAGACTCAATAGCTTAGCCAACTATGATCAAGCATGCAACTGTATAAACTAGCACAAGTAAGTACTAACTTAACATTCCAAAAGAGCTCTAGTGCTAGTGAAGTAAAAATGCATATGATACAGTGCAATGCATGATATGATACAATATGCAAAAGAAACAAAGAGAAATAAAAACAAGATAAAAGCAAAAACTAAACTACAGAAGCTATTCCTTACTAAAAGGAATAGCACACTATCCCTGACTAAAAGGGATAGCACACTCCAAGCTCACCTCTCAAATGCATAAAAGCGTTAAACTCTAGGAGCATGGTAAAGATATCGGCCAACTGGTTTGCAGATACTACGTGGATTAGGTCTATATCTCCCTTCTCATAATGATCTCTCAGAAAGTGAAACCTCACATCTATGTGTTTGGTTCTAGAGTGCAAGACGGGGTTCTTAGCTACAGAGATAGCAGAAGTAGAGTCAACTAGAAGAGGGATCCTTCCATACTTAAGACCGAAATCACTAAGGGTAGCTTTCATCCATAAGAGCTGGGAGCAGCAGCTAGCAGCAGCAATGCACTCTGCTTCTGTGGCAGACAAGGAAACACTAGCTTGCTTGCGGGAGGACCAAGAGACAAGAGAGGTTCCTAAGAGTTAGCATGTGCCGGAGGTTGACTTGCGATCAATTCTGCAGCCAGCATGGTCAGCATCTGAGAACCCTCTAAGAGAAAGAGAAGAACCCGAGGAATACCAAAGACCAAGCTCAGGAGTGAAGTTTAGATACCTGAAAATGCGCTTCACTGCTTGACGGTGAGAAGTCCTAGGAGAAGCTTGGTAGCACGCACAAAGACAGACCGCGAACTGAATGTCTGGCCTGGTCGCCGTCAGGTACAGAAGTGAGCTGATCATCCCTCAAAATTCCTTCTGGTCCCCCACCTCCCCATCTTCCAGCATCAAGCGCCGTCTTTGTACTCATAGGGGTCGTCATGGGTTTAGAATCTCCCATGTCAAACTTCTCTAGTATGTCCCTTGTGTACTTGGCTTGATGGATGAAGGTTCCTTCAGGGCCTTGCTTGATCTGCGGCTCGAGGAAGAACTGGAGCTCACCCATAAGACTCATCTCAAACTCCCTGCTCATTTGTTCAGCAAAACTAGACACCAAAGCGTGAGATGAACCACCAAAGATTATGTCATCAACATATATCTGAACTATCAGGGTGTCACCGCCATGACTCAACAGAAACAAGGTCTTGTCTACTGAACCCATCACAAAGCCAGACTTGAGCAGGAAACTCTTCAACCTATCATACCAAGCTCTAGGAGCTTGCTTCAGACCATAAAGGCCTTTTCTCAACTTATACACCCGGTCTGGAAATCTAGCACTCTCAAAGCCAGGAGGTTGTCTCACATATACCTCCTCCTCTATGAACCCGTTCAGAAAAGCAGACTTGACATCCATTTGCTGCAGTTTGAAGCCTTAAGAGGCCGCAAAGGCAAGCAAAATCCTAATTGCTTCCAAACGAGCTAAGGGGCAAAGGTCTCCTCATAATCTATCCCATTCTTCTGACAGAAACCCTGGGCTACCAATCTCGCTTAGTTCCTCGCAACCATCCCGTTCTCACCCTGTTTGTTCTTGGAAACCCACTTGGTACCTATAGGGCGACAGTTTGGTGGAGGTTCCACTAAATCCCAGACATGGTTTCTCTCAAAGTTCTCCAACTCCGCATGCATGGCGTTCACCCAGTTAGAATCAGATAATGCATGTGACACATCCCGGGGCTCAAAAGAAGCAACATATGCAGAGTGGGAGAAAAAAGGCTAGAGAAGCAACCAAAGAGCGTGTGACACGCTGGTGAATGTCTCTAATCATCCTGTGTGGAGGGTGATCCCGCTGGACCTGCCGAGATGGAATAATCTCGGAGGTCACCTCCCCTGCGTCCTCAGCGGGTCCAGCCTCTGCTTGAGCTTGCTGTCGGGGAAGTGAGGAGGAAGCCGTAGGCAAGGGTCCCCCATCATCATCAGAGCTCGTAGCAGAGGGGGTGTAGGACCAAGACGTGTGACTAGAGGGGAGGCGAATAGGAGCACTTGAAAAACTCAAACTCAAACCCCCAAAGTGCGCTCTCATGAAAACACACACATACCCAATACCGTCCACTGAACAGATACATATCGGGTGGAAAACGGAAGCACTCGAATTAACGTCAAAAGAAAAGGACGTAAGACGAGCAACCAAACTACACCTAAACGAGCAAACACACTACACCCAGACAAACACACACAACACCTAAAACTACACCTCTCTAATGTGCAGAGTTACATAGCATAGACAAGCTACTAACCCTAGGACACATTGAGAATCCCTAAACTGAAAACACTAAAGCAGCATCAAAGCAAATAAGAACAACAAGGCACAAACAAAACAAGACAAGCTACAAAGCTTGCAAGCGTCGCACACTAGCTACTCAACACACCGAAGCGTGCCTCACTTAAGAACAATGAGTGAAGAGTATGGGCATGCAGTGGTTGACACAAAACAAGCTTGAAGCAAACCACAACACTCCAAAAAACCAAAGAAACCAAGAAAAACAAACCCCAAAGCAAGCGGAGCAAGAAACACGCAAAAACAGCCCTAAATACACTAGACCGGACAATACTGTCTCAACCAAAAGAACTGACCGGACAAACCCAAAGAAAGGGGCTGAAACAGCCCTAAAAACCTATAGACCAGACAATCCGAGGGAAGGGGATCGGACAATCCGAAGTATAGGGTTTGGACAAACCTAAGGACAAACGATTAGTACTGTCAGTTCTCCGAAAAACTGCACGCAGAAAATAGCCCGACACCTCTACGAAAAACGATCGAAACGGGGTCAAATCTCAACGAAACTTCACGAAAATTTGCATGGACAATCCTAAGGACATTCCCTAGCAAATCCCAAAAGATCAGCTCCAAAAGATCAAGGGATGCACGGGAATTGCAAATCTCTTGAGGTAGGTGAGTTGACTCCGAACAACTGAAAAACTGCACGCAGGCACTCCAAAAACCGAACCAAAACCGGGTCAAATCTCAACGAAACTTCACGAACATTTGCATGGATGATCGTAAGTACCTTCCCTAGCAAACCCCAAAAGATCCACTTGAAAAGATCAATGGTTGCACGGCAATTTCAGATCTCGTGAGGTTGGTGAGTTGAACCCAAAAAAACTAGAAACGTCAAGAACGGCCCTTGCTCGTGGTTGGATGATTCTAGCACTTGGCTAGTGAGATGCACCATGTCCTATCAAGGCAAAATACTGGCAAAAGAAAGGTCTCATCCTTGGACAACACAAAACGAGCCAAAATCCAAGAAACGGGACCAAAAACGAAACTAGAAAAGGGGCAAAGAGGGAGGGACGAGATTGCTGCTCAAGACATGGAATTTCACAACAAAGAACCTTGAATTAATCACGAAATTCAGGTTACAAGAGTTCCCTAGAGCCTACCTCCCTTCATCCTCCCACTAATGACAAGATTAGACTAAACTAGGCACTCATCTCCTAGCTAATCTCCTCTCTTTTCTCTCTTTGGACCTTGGCTGCTAGGGTTAGGGAAACTAGGGTATTGTGGCTGCCAAGATGAGCTCCAAGGGAGCCTCTCAAGTCTATTTATACCCTAGGCCCTAAACGACACAATTACATTAAGACCCCTACTCTAAAAATGCCTGGAGGGGGCCAAACCGAAAAGATACAATCGGACGACTACGATGACGTCTTGATCATCTTCGGTTTCTCCGCCTCGCTTGGATGTGCGCCACGTAGCCAGTAGTCCGGAAGCTTCCCCCGGTTTTGAAGTCAGAAACCGGGAAACTTTATTCTGCGGGCTTCCTAGGCTGGGTCTTGGCCCAATCTTCAATCTTGGTGAGTCGGAGCCCAATCCACCAAGTCATCTGAACTTGGGTGGCGGTTTTGAGCCGAAGCCGCCAAAGCCTCCCTCGCATGCCTTCGCGCCATGCACTCAGGTTGGAGCACCACGGTGGCACCCGGCTTCTCCAGTCCATCGGAGTTGCCTCGCGGTCCATTGGAGGGCTTTTGCCTCAGTCCATCGAGGTCTTCGTCTTCCTCTACCTCCAGTCCATCGGAGGGCCTCCAGTCCATCAAAGGGCTTGAGCTCGTTGACAATCACTCATCACACCAGGAGAGCAATGAGGCCGATCCATTGGCTCTCAGGGGGTAGGAGCTGCAGCCGGTGCAGAGGCTCCTGCATCACCAACATCAACCGCACCTTCCTCATCCTCAAAGATGGGGATGCCTTCTTCATCATCACCTGAAAGCTCAAAGGCAGGGGTTATGCAGGGCATAGTTTCATCAAAAGAAACCTCACAAGTCTCAACAACTTGCTTGGCCTCCAAAATCCACACACAAAAAGTCCTAGAACTAGAAGCATACCCCAGAAAAATCCCATCCAGACAACGAGACTTAAACTTGTCCAAATGCCCCGCCTTCTTAAGCACAAAGCACCTACAGCCAAACGCTCACAAATGCTTGACGCTGGGCTGCCTACCAAATCGAAGTTCATACGAGGTCTTTCCAAAGAAAGCTCGCAAGAAGATCCGGTTGGCAATGTAACAGGCCATATTCACTGCCTTAGTCCAAAAGCACCTCGGAATCCTATGCTCATCGAGCATCGTCTGTGCCACCTCAACAAGTGTGCGGTTCTTGCGTTCCACAACACCGTTCTGCGGTGGAGTATATGGAGAAGAAAACTGGTGCTCAAGACCTAGGTCACGACAGAAGTTTTCGAATCGAGAGTCTTTGAATTCTCCGCCATTGTCACTGAGGATAGCCCTCATAGTCTTATGACTCTCGTTTCTCAACCTCAGTACCAGATCCCAAACAAAACCAAATGCCTCATCCTTAAACTCCATGAAAAATACCCACGAGAACCACGAAAAATCGTCTGCAATGAGAAGCACGTACCACTTCCCACTGGCCGACACTATCCGAGTGGGACCTACTATATCCATATGGAGTAGCTCACTCGGATAGGAGGTCATAACTTGAGACACAGGAATGTGAGAAGCGGCAACCATCTTCCCATGACGACAGGGGTGGCATACTAAGTCCTTCTCAGCTCTCAACTTGGGCAATCCTCGGATTAGGCCCATTGAACTCAACTTGACTAGCAGATCAAAGCTCAAGTGACCAAGCCTCCTATGCCACTTCCAAATATCAGCAGAAGGCAAACAGCGAGCAGGGCCAGAAATAGATGTGAGGTCGACCCTAAAAACCTGACCAAAAGGCAGCAAAGAGCAAACAAGGGTCTCCTCAGCATCAAGAACGCAGCACACACCCATCTTAAAACGAACCTCAATTCCTTCATTGAGAAGTTACGAAACAGAGACCAAATTAAACCCCAGATTTCGGACAAAAGCAACTTCTCTCAAGGAAAGCTTAACAGAGAGCGAAACAGAACCAACACCCAGTACTTTACCTTGACCATTGTCCCCGAATGTGATGTACTCCTTGGTGCTCACGAGGTTGAGGCTGGAGAACCACTTGCGGTGTCCTGTCATGTGCCTAGAGCAACCGGAGTCCATGATCCACACGTCCTCCATGCCTCGATCCTGCAAAGTCAAGTAAAGCGATGGTGAGCAAACGGTCCGGCACTAGGGTTAGTACCAAAACTGCTGTACCAGTGCCGAGCCATCTGCTCAAAAGTAGTGTAAGCACAATCAAAGAAATCACCACGACTGGAGTAACCACGACCCTCAAAGCGTGGCCTCTCAAGCTCTCTCACAAACCCTTGGTCACGAGGTCCATAGCCACGCTGAAAATGATTAGGAGCTCGACCGACAAAGCGTCTCTCACCACCAGGAGCACAGGCCTGGAAGCCGTCTCCTCTCTCACCACCAGCAAAGCGGTTTCTCATCTCACCGCGGTGGGGAGGATCTTGCCTACCACCCTGGTAGAACTGATCCTGGTTCCCCCAAGCTCTCTCCAGCCTCTCAACCCGCTTCCTCCTGAAGCAAAACTCCTCTAGGTGGCCATTTCGCTGGCAGAACTCACAATGGTAGAAAGGCCTCCTAGGAACTGGGTTAGGCTGGGACTTGGGCTTAGGTGGTGTGGCCTTGGGTGGCTCAGACTGCTGGACTGGCTTCTTGCCCTTGGGCTTAAGCTCTTCCTCAACAATCTTGTCCAGCTTAGCTTTGGAAGGCTTGGGTGTCCAGTACTGCTTCTTTGGGGCAGCCTTGGGTGGTTCATGGTAAACCCCATCAACAGTCTCACTTGGCTGGGTAGGTGCAGTCTTGATCTTAACTGGGGCACTCTTCTCACCTGAGGTGCTGCACTCTCCAAACCCAACACCACTCGTCTCACCCTCGGCTCCCTTGGTGCTCTCTACGATCATCTCTAGTTGGGGTTGCCTAGCATATACCCAACTCAGCAACTCTCTCAACTTGCTGTTGTCATTTTGCAAAGACAACACTTCCTCTCTCAGATCCTCCACAACTACAGTCTGGGCAATATAGGTATCACAAACTAGAGAGGAAAAAACAGGAGCCGCTTTCTCCAACTTCCTAATGGTGGCATCCCTATCCACCAGCTGCATCCTAATAGTGCTGAAAGCACCTCAAGGTCAGCTCTCAACTGCTCTAACTCACTTCTCAAGGTAGGACAGACCATACACGCACCCAACAGCTCAGGTCTATCCCTAAGCTCCTCAAGCTCCATGAGCTGCCCCTCAAACTTCTCCTTCAGCACAGCTAGCTCTCTAGCTAGACCGGGGCCAGACTCACACTCGAGCTCTCCACTCAAAGTAGGCTCATCCAGTTTAGACAAGAGTTTGCCTAGCTCAGCCTTCAGCTTATCTATCTCCTCTACCCGCTTGGCATACCTATCTCTCTGGTTACCAAGCTCTGTCATGAAAGACTCGCAGGTAGGGCACTCAATCTCACTGGGTTGGGGTCTCACACTCCTCAGCCTCTCACTCTTCTCTAAAGCCTCAGCAAGTTGGGCTTTCAACTTCTGCAGCTTCTTAGCTGCCTTCTCCAGCATCTTGTCCTGGGCTTTTAGCTCTCGGCTATTCTGCTCTAGCATCTCAAGGGTTTTGGCTTGCTTAGGAGTTACCTCATCATCGAAAGAAGAGTTGCTGCCGTCATCCTTATTCTCCTTGTCCTCAAGCGCCATGGAGCAAACCGAGTTCCTCTTGTCCTTGTTCTTGCGCCTGGATTTGGTAGAGACGAAGCACAAGCCAGCTGGACCGCCTTGATCGTTCCTCTTGTCCTTCCTGTACGTGATCTCCTCATCACTTGAGCTCAACGAGGACGAAGAGGAAGAAGATCCGCTGCTGCAGAACCCGATCTCGGCGAAGAAGGCATTGTCCCGCTTCCGGTTGTCCTTCTAGTAGCTCTTGAAAGTCTTCCGAAAGTTCTTCTTGCCGAAGAGACGCTTGCTGAAGCCGTGCTTGCTAGAGCGATACTTGTTAAAGCTGGGCTTGCTGGAGTGGTACTTGTCGGAGTCGCGGGAGTAGCTCTTGCCCTTCTTGTAGTAGTCGTTCTTATTGGGGCACTTGGCGATGAAGTGGCCGACCTCTCCGCACTCGAAGCACTTGGGCCTCTCGCACCTCTTCTTACTCATCCGGTTGTCATAGGCACTCTGAAGGCGACTAGACACCAGACATAGCTCCTCATCCCCAAGCGACACCAATTGCTCCTCTGTCACAGGCATCAAAGCAAAAAACGAGAAGTTGTGCATAAGGGGGTTAGCAACAGGCTCACTAGAGGGGGTAGCCAAGGCCAGAATCTTAGAACCTGTATAAGCGAGGGAATCCCTCATCTTGTAATCTAACTCGGTGGCCTTGAGCTTACTATAGAGCGCCTCTACTCCAATCGTATCATACCCTGCCGACTCAATGATTGAGTTCACCTTGATCTCCCATATTTTTCTGTCCAAAGCATAAGCAACTTGACAACCTACTGATAATCGGTATATGGGAGGGCAGTGGGGGCAGAGTTGACACGCAACTTGTTGATGATCGACTGAAAGCGACGAAACAAGTCGTCTACTGACTCTCCCAACTTCTGGATGAAATTCTCATATTCGCGCCGGTAAGTCTCCACAAGCCTAGCCTTAATCATCGCAGTACCCTCATTGTGTGCACCTACCAACCCTAGGACACATTGAGAAACCCTAAATGGAAAAACACTAAAGCACGCAACAAAACAAGCGAACACAACAAGGCACAAACAAAACAAGACAAGCTACAAAGCTTGCAAGTGTCGCACACTAGTCACTCAACACACCAAAGCGTGCCTCACTTAAGATCAGTGAGTGAAGAGTATGGGCATGCAGTGGTTGACACAAAACAAGTTTGAAGCAAACAGCAACACTCCAAAAACAAAAGAAACCAAGAAAAACAAACCCCAAAGCAAGCGGAGCAAAAAACACACAAAAACAGCCCCGAAAAGGCTAGACCGTACAGTCCTCTTTCCACCAAAAGGCCTGACCGGACAAACACAAAGAAGGGGGAAAAACAGCCCTAAAACACTATAGACTGGACAGTCCGAGGTCTATAGATCGGACAGTCCAAAGTCCCTACTTCGGACAAACCTAAGAACAATTGATTTGTCCTGTCAATTCTCCGAAAAACTGCGCAGAAAAATAGCCCGACACCCCATCGAAAAATCAATCGAAACGGGGTCAAATCTCAACAAAACTTAACGAAAATTTGCATGGACAATCCTAAGGATCTTCCCTACCAAACCCCAAAAGATCCACTTGAAAAGATCAAGGGTTGCACGGGAATTGCAAATCTCGTGAGGTAGATGAGTTGACACCTAAAACTTGAAATCCGACAAGAACAGCCCTTGCTCGTGGTTTGATGATTCTAGCACTTGGCTAGTGAGATTTACCACATCATAGCAAGGCAAAATACCAGCAAAAGAAAGATCCCAACCTTGGACAAAGCAAAACACACCAAAATCCAAGGATTGGAACCAAAAACAAACTAGAACGGGGAGGGGAAAGGGAAGCACGAAAATTGCTGCTTACTCCATGGGATTCAAAAGGAAGAAAACTTGGATTAATCATGAAATTCAGGTTACACAAAATCCCTAGAGCCTACCTCCCTTCATCCTCCCACTAATGACAAGATTTGACTAAACTAGGCACTCATCTCCTAGCTAATCTCCTCTCTTTTCTCTCTTTGGACCTTGGCTGCTAGGGTTAAGGAAAACCTAGGGTTTATGCTGCCAAGATGAGCTCCAAGGGAGCCTCTCAAGTCTATTTATATCCTAGACCCTAAACGACACAATTACATTAAGACCCCTACTCTAAAAATGCCCAAAGGGGGCCAAACCGAAAAGATACAATCGGACGACTACGATGACGGCTTGACCTTCTTCTTCTCCACGCCTCGCTTGGATGCGTGCCACATAGCCAGTAGTCCGGAAGCCTCCCCCGGTTTTGAAGTTAGAAACCTAGAAACTTTATTCTGTGGGCTTCCTAGGCCGGGTCTTGGCCCAATCTTCTATCTTGGTGAGTCGGAGCCCAACCCACCAAGTCACTTAAACTTGGGTAGCGGTTTTGAGCTGAAGCCGCCAAAGCCGCCCTCGCACGCCTTCGCGCCATGCACTCGGGTTGGAGCACCACGGTGGCACCGGGCTTCTCCAGTCCATCGGAGTCGCCTCGCGGTCCATCGGAGGGCTTACACCACCGTTACTAAACCGCCCTTCCGTGTACCGAGCTTTCATGGCCGACCGACGCCGAGCATTGCCTCCGGTCCATTGGCTCTCAGATTCTATTTAGAGTCTCGAGTTAATTGTTCTTAGAATTAACTCGAGCCTCTGGGGCTTATGGGGGATAAATATCCCCTGGCTCCTGGGGCCATTGGAGGGCCCAAAACAATCGGTCGGCTGGCTTCTGGGCCGACTGATCGGTTTAGGCCCATAAAGGTGGCGTGATTTCATCAAGCTTGGAGGTCAAGGCAAGGAAGACGTAATCCGGGAGAGTTCTATGGCATGCGTGGCTTGGAGAAGGATTATCGAGAATCAAGGACTTCGAAGATAGATATAGAGTTATACGGATTCTATGGGATCTGTTGTAATCAAAACCGTAGGGAGATATATAAGGAACTCGACTTGTAACCCAAGAACCCGTTAGCGTATATAAGGCGGGTAAGGGACCCCTACGAAACTCTCGCAACCCTCCGCAATCCAGCATACCAGAGCCCTAGCGCTCATTGTAATCTCGAGTACTCACAATCAATACAATCAGTAGCAAACAGGATGTGGGGTATTATGCATTACGCGGCCCGAACCTGTATAAACCTCGTCTCACCTCGCGTATCATGCGAACCATCGAGCCACTGTCGAACTCGCCGGCCCACAAAAGGACCCGTGACCAATCCCGTGGTGCACTGCCATACTAAACCCCGACAGTATCCTAAGATCTACCCGCCCTAAACCGGCAATGCTGCCATCCCTACCCAGAATTGCTATAAACAATCCACTGATTAATTAGTCGTCGGATCTTACATGCTTGTGACAGTACTGTAGCATGTCCGTGTTCTGTCCAAGCACATGTACATATCCCTGTTGTAGCATGTCCGTGTTCTGTCCAAGTACATGTACATGTACATACCCCCAAAATTGGCACTTTTTTGACTGCTTGTACTATGACCCATACATGTACCCATACATGTACATATCCCTGTTGATCGGTCTCTAACAAACACACACTCATGTCTTGGGGTTCCGTTCATTTGGCACCCATTTTCCAAGATACGCAAATGATAGCTGCAAAAGAAAAAGGGGCCGTGGTTGTTCGTGTTCATTGAGAATGTCCAACAGTGAGATCCGAGTGGCCATGGCCACAATCTATGGCCACAATCTACCATATGCATGCATATATGTGTTCCCGTTGTAAGGGCTTCTACAATGTATAACAAAAGTAGTCTATAAGCAATATAATATTATTTCTAAGTAGACTGATACACTGTGAAAGTATTCATATAGTAGCCCATAGTAAAGGGTATTCTTATGCATATGGGCTGTCCATAAAGAATATAAAATATTATTCTCTTACATATTTTCCCATTTCTCCTCAATGTCCATCTTTCTATTGGATCTAAAAGTATACGTGGACCCTATTACTATGGTTGACATAACTTTTACACATTGTAGTAATTGTAATAGTTAAAGACCACTTACAATACGGTCCACCCATAAACATTGGAGAAGCCCAAATCATGGAAAGATTTCGCCGTTGAAATGATGAGGACGGCGATGAGGTGCCGGCAGCGGGCAGGCGGCTTTTCTATCTATGTGTGATGTGCTAGTGACAGTGTTTGGTCAGGCTTTTCGAATACTTTATTGTGCATCTGCAGGCCGGGCGTCTGTCTGAGCAGTTTCACCTACACCTCCTAAAGCTGCCGTGCTGGCTTATTGCTGCGGCCCTATGTTGTTGCCGCGGCCCGCCTGCGGTCTTCTTAGCTCCGAATTCGGATGCAGCGACATCGATGATGGCACAGGCAGGAACCCGTAAGGCCGTAAAGTCAATGTGAGCCCGTGTAACCTGGCTGGCACCCGTCCCGATCGATGAAGATGGAGCTAGATCCAAGCTGGAGTGTACTGGCCGAAATGTTAGGTCACGCGCTGGACAAACGGAACAATCAATGTATTGCCGTTGAATTTGCGCTTTCAGATTGTGACTTTGTTTCTCGCGCAAATATTTTTTATACGCTCCTGGAAAACCTTCACAAACCGGCATAGTAATACCATTTTTGGCATTCCGAATTCGGGGATGAATCTATTTTGATTCCAGTTTGTTAAACTCTTGATCAAATTGTAAATAGCACTACCTCTGTTTATAAAACATAAATGCATGACGCAGTTGATTTTATTCCACAACTTTGATTATTTGTTATTAAAAAAATTATACAAACATATAAAAATATAATAAGTTCTGAACTTTATGAACAAAATGAGTTATCAAAATTGTAAAAAAAAATCAAACATGCCATACATCTATGAATCGATGTAACACGCCACTAATTTTTATGCCACAGTAATTTCAAATTGATGAGCAAGCAATGTACATGCATGCCACGCCTGCCATGCAGGCATTCAGCTTCTCCGGATCAATAGTTTCATAGATTAGTGTCTAATGGACAGCTATTGCACAGGACTGACCGAACATAAGACCAGAGGACGAGGGCCCTTCCTCTTTGATGGGGAGCTGAGGTTGACGTCCGCTGCTGCCGCTGCTTCCATTGTGGGGGCTCCCGGCCCAGCCTTCACAGCTTCGCGCTCCTGCACTGGTCAGGTTACGTTGTTTACGGGACGGATCCAGAGACAGAGGGACGGGTAGGAGGCAGCTAGATTAGGATTTAGGAGTGAGGCAGTGAGCATCTCCTGGGCGGACATAGAAATCGACCGTGCATCTCCCAGGCCCAGGCGCTTTGTTTCTTAAACATAGGCTTGTGTGAGCGTCAAGGCAATATAGATGTATTTGTGTGCAGTTAAGCTAAAAAAAAGTACTTATTTGTGTGTAGTTCATAGGATCGAAATCATATATTTGGCATGTGCTTGTGGCTACATATATCAAATTAGAAACACCGTCTATTTCAACTTATAGGTCGTTTGACTTTTCGACACAAAATTTGATTAACTCGTATTATTAAAAAAATATGAAAATATATTTTATGCAAATCATGGTTAAAGTATATCATATATTCGGCATGTGCTTGTGGATGCATATAGCAACCTTAGTTTAGTTTAGTAAACCACAACAAAAAATAATTATTATTATGAAATTTTTTAATAAGATATTGTTTCCGATCAGTATACCGGGTAGGAAAAGGCCATCTTTTTGTGGCTGAAACAGCCTTTGTCAGAGTCGGAGGATGAAGATGAGGACGGTGATTATGCTAACAACGACAGTGCCAATGGAGATGGCGGCGATGGTGGTGGCGACACGGTGATGGATACAATTGCTGCAACCGAAGAGACGACGACAGAGTCATAGGCATTGCAAACGCTAACCTTCCACTGATGAATCATTGTTAGTTGTACTAGGTCTCCGATATGCCTAGATAGAAGTAACTGTGGGGGATAAATATCCTCTGACTTCTCATGGCGTGGATTCAAGGCATTGGCCATGGGAGGGCCCAGGACGGTCGACCGGCTAGATTTATGGGCTCATCGACCGACCTAGGCCCAAAAGTGGTTATATCAGCAAGGGCTTGGCGATCAAGGCAACGGAGTTGCAGTTCAGGAAGGCGTCACGACGTGCATGATTTGAAAAGGACTTCCAAGGATCATGGAACTCAAGGATAGGAATAGTAAGGATCATTGATTTTTAATGATCTGTTGTAATCTAAACTGACTAGGAAGTATAAATGGAAACCAACTTGCAACTCAAGCCATGCCGCACTATATAAGGCGGGTGAAGGATCCCCACGAAAGAGAAGACATACGCCCTCGCATCCACACATACCAAAGCCCTAGCGCTTAATGTAATCTTGAATACTCAAAGCAATACAATCAGCAACAACAGGATGTAGGATATTACGCATCTTGCGGCCCAAACATGTATAAACATTGTCTCCCATCGTATCTAATGCGAACCCTCGAGTTATGGTTGGACTCGCCTGCCTTCAAAAGCATCACGTGAGACATCACGTGGTGCACTGCAGCTATTAAACCCCGACAGTTGACGCGCCAGGTAGGGGCAGGCAACATCAACAACATTGTTAGCTCCATGGCCAACTTCGTCAGCAACGTTCTTCCCTCCGAGGTGATCTACTCTGGATCTCTCTCGTTTATCGCCGACAAGCATGGCGCACTTCATCAGATCAATTACGCACAAACTCTAGAGCGAACCTCGACCACTGGCGCAGCGAGATTTACCTTGCCTGCGGCCAGTCCTTCATCAACCACGGTGCCACTGCGTGCTACGCCGACTCATCATGAAGCCTGGCATCCCGACTCATCGTCAGGAGTGCGCCGGCTCCACCAGCTCCGCCTCAAAGGGCCCCCACGAGCAATGTGTCGGGCCGATCTGGTTCGGGCTTGCTCAGGATCGTCACGATGTCAATTGGGAGTGGGCCCGTGCCATCTTCAACACCCCAGGTGGTGGGTGTCTCGTCTCCGACTCGACGCACCCCGCTACCAACTTCCCTAACCTCGGTCTGGACACTTATCAATTGGGCCAGGGAGGGACAACGTTCAGTCCGGCACATCGTGAGGCGCCCTTGCCTAGGATGGCTTGTGCTTCGGTTGGAGGCGTATCTACAGCAACTCGTCAACATCCATCGACACCTGTGCCTGCAGCCTTAGCTCATCAGGTCCCGTGGGAAGTCTTCATCAGTCGGATCCAAGAACAACAGCGGGTGGGCTTAGTTCACTATGGATCGGGCTCGAATTGGACTGCTTATGTGCCGAGGGAGGGTGGATCTACATCAGGCCGTCCACCCTAATCGGCTCGAGCTACATCGCCTGCACCCTCGACCCCGACCCAAGCTCGTCGGACAAGAGGGGCATGTCGGTTAGCTCGGATGCTTCGCCAGCAGGACTGTTGGCACTAGAATTTAGCCGACCCGGTTAATGGGCTTTGGGCTGAGAAGAGCCATCCAAGGAAGCGATGGCGCGCACCAAGTCCGAGTAGGCCGCCAGGCCTTGTATCGTAGTTTAGTAATTTGAGTTAAAAGAGTCCAGTTAGGAATTGAGTCGGTTAGGGTTTTAGCATTAATTAAGGAAAGGGCGGGCTTGCCGCCCAAGTCCACGGGACTATAAATATGTACCTAAGCTTATTGAATAAGATTGACGACATACATTCATCAAGCAGCGGTTGTCTCCATATTCCCTCGGCGCATCGCCACCTCTAGCGACTAGAGTTTCAGGTAATCGTCATGCTGCCCTAATGATTTACTTCATTAGGGCATTAGACGTTAGTCGCCTGGCAGATCGTGTACTGAAGCATTTTTTATGGCATGTTTTGCTAGTTACCACGATGAATCTCGTGTGAAGGTTAGCTTGCCACAAGATCCATCAGTTACCTCGATGAATCTCATCATGGTGAGCCTAGCTCGGCATGAGATGCATCGTTTATTCAGATGAATCTTGTAATAAGCTTGGCTTGTCACAAGGTTTATCTTTACCCTTGTATGTTTGTCGATCTTTTCATATATGCATGCTTCATGTTATAGATCGGTTCATGTGCAATGAGCCGATACACATCGGTTCATATACAACATGCTTTATGTTAATGATCTTTATGATATATGCTCCTATGCTACATGGTTTATGTTGCAAGGTTAGCATAATGCTAGTTTGATATTCGAGTTCGATCTGTCTTTAAAAGATATACCTACAGATCAATTTGTGCTAGATAAGATCTGATATCTCCATGTTCTTGTCTTTTGCCGATATCTACAGAGATTTGCCTGCTTGTTGATCTATTAGCATAATCTCTAAGCATAAGTTCGGTTCTAAGAGCATGGATGTATTAGGCTGGAGTTTGCTGTAGGACCGAGACGTGCGACTAGAGGGGGGTGACTAGAAGCACTAAAAAACTCAAAATCACGAACCCCCGGTGCAAACTAACAGCTCCAACACACAAGAAGCACTAGACACCGTCCACTGAAAGGAAACATGTCTAGCAGCACGGGTACACACCAAGCGAGCGGAAGCACAAGACTCAATGATCACAAGATCGCAAGTCAAGTGAAACAACGACTCATGCACAAGTGTCTTGTTCGCCACTCCACGCACCAAAAAACGCACTACTGATTCACAGCAGGTTAAGAGTATGGGCAGCAATAAGGAACACTAAAAGCGAGGTCGAAGGAAAAGCCGGGCAGCGAAAACCCCAACGAAAAATGCCACAGCCACCTCACAGGCTACTGCTGGATTGTCCGGTAGCGGCCACCGGACTGTCCGGTGGAACCGAATGGTCCGGTAGCAACGGGGCTGGAAACCCAAAGCTGGACTGCCCGGTGGTCTGCGCTGGACTGTCCGGTGACGCCGGATAGTCCGGTAGCAGAGCCGGACTGTCCGGTGGGAGCAGAAAATTGAGCCTGCCAAACCCTAAACTTGACCAAACCTTGTCCAATCTTCACGAAACTTGACATAGGCTATTTGAGGCCTATTCCAAAGCTTTTCCCAAAAGATCAACTCAAAATGATCATGGGATTAGCGGGAATTTCAGATCGCGTGAAGAGGCAAGCTCTGGGCAAGAAAAGAGGAAAACTCAAATTCGACTTGCTCGTGGCAAACCTACAGGTTTGTGATGCACTAGGGCATAATCTCCACATCCTTGCAAGTCCAAAACAACAGCAAAAGAAAGGATTCACCCATGGCCAAAGCAAACACCCAAAAGCCAAGGATTGAACCCAAAAATCAAACTAGAAAGGGAAGGAAGGGAGGGCTGCACACCTGAGCTCGAATTTCTACTGAATATTTGCTGGATTAATCACGAAATTGAGTTCATACAAAGTTCCTACAGCCTACGACCCTTTATTCTTCCCTCTTGTGAGAAGAACACTAGCTAGGGGACTCAAATCCTAGCCTTAGTGCTCTCTCTTCTCTCTTAGGCTCATGGCTGTATGGAAATGAAGCCTAGGGATTTCTAATGGTGGGAGAGCCACCTAAATGACCAGCCACTTAGGTATTTATAGCCCTAGATCTGACGACACAATTAACACTAAGACCCTTACTCTAGAATGCCCGAAAGGGGCTGAAATGTAAATGATACAATCGGACGACTACGATCACGCTTTGATCTTCTTCTTCTCCATACCTCGCTCGGATGTACGCCACGTAGCCAGTAGTCTAGAAGCTTCCCCTGGATTTGAAGTCAGGAACCGGGAACTTTATTTTGCGGGCTTCCTGGGCTGGGTCTTGGCCCAATCTTCTATCTTGGTGAGTCGGAGCCCATTACCACCAAGTCTTTTGAACTTGGGTGGTGGTGTTAAGCCGAAGCCGCCAAAGCCTCCCTCGCACGCCTTCGCACCATGCACTCGGGTTGGAGCACCATGATGGCACTTGGCTTCTCCAGTCCATCGGAGCCGCCTCGTGGTCCATCGGAGGGCTTACACCACCGTTACCGAACCGCCCCTCCGTGTACCGAGATCCCATGGCCTATCGACGCCGAGCATTGCCTCCGGTCCATCGATGTCTTCATCATCTACCTCCAGTCCATCGCAGGGCCTCCAGTCCATTGGAGGGCTTGAGCTCGTTGACAATCACTCATCACACCAGGAGAGCAATGTGGACGGTCCATTGGCTCTCAATCTCCCCCTTGTTGAGTGCATTGTCAATACATCTCCAACCTATAACCTGAAATGGAACAAAGACAAAAGAAAAGCATAAAACTGAAAAAGAAAGAAAGAAAGAAAAAAGGAAATGCTCAAGCTGCCCAAAACCAAACAAAAGCAAAACACAAGGCAGCTTGAGGCAAAAAGAAAATAAAGCATTGGCTCCTCAAGACAAAGGCAAAAGGCTCAACGCACTGATGCAAAGAGCATGCTAAAAGCTCAACTCCCCCTAAAATGCATCCTCACAAATGCAATATGAGTGCAAAGCTCCCCCTCAACTAAATCTCTCCTGAGTTCTCCCCTTTTGTCCATATTTTTAAATTTCTCCCCATTGGAGGTACATTAACTTCTCCCCCTTATTGACAATGGACACATCAAGGATCCTTGAACTCAACTCCCCCTGAATTAGACAACTCCCCCTCAAAATATGCCATGAAATACAAGGAGTGTAACTGAAAGTGCTCAGAAGGGATGGAAAGCTAGTAATGTAACACCCTAGTTTAAATTCCAACACTTCACAATAAAATTCAAGCAATGTATTTAATTTTCCTAAGGCTTGTATGTTTAGTTTGCATTTAACAGGTTTTATTTAAAATAAATGCTTGCATAAAATAAATCATAGGCCCAATTTCCTGGTGCATTCATGCCGGTGCATTGTTTCTTGTTTGTGTGAATTAAGGATTCAAATTCAAATTTATTTGAATTTTTAGAGCCTTCTTTCTCCAATTCAAAAGAATTCAAAAAGAAAAAGAAAAAAAAAGGGGGAAGGAGAGCCAGGCCGACCGGCCCAGCCGACCGGCCAGCCAGCCCCCGCCCGCTCCCTCCCGCCTGGGCCCCGGCCCGGCCGGCCCCCGCTCCTTCCCGCCTGGGCCGAAGGCCGGCCCACTCGGCCGCGCTCCCTCCCGCAGCGCCGCTCGGCCCGCCGAGCCGCTCTCTCCCTCCGCGCGCCCCGCGCCCACTGACCGGCCGGCCCCACCGGTCAGGGTCTTCTCCCTCCTCTCGCCGTGATCCCCTCGCCCTTCCTTCCGCTCACTCAGATAGTCCGCTGCGGGGAGGAAGCTTCCCTCCCCAAATCTCGCCCACGCCTTCCTTAATCGCTCCCCTCTTCAATCCCGCAGCTCCCGCGCCAGTTTCCCCTTCTCCCCGCACCTGCCCTAACCGCGCCATTACTCGCGTTCAAGGGCCGGTGACCCGCTCGCGCGCGCCCATCACCCTCGGCTACCTAGAGTCCTATAAAACCCACCCCGAGGCTCGCCTCCGTCTCCTTTACCTCCCCTCCTCACCAATTCCACTCGCGCGCCCTCTCGAGCTCGCAAACGCCATTGGAGCCTCGCCTCGGTAAGCCGCCCCGACGCCAAATTCGCCGTCGGCGAAGCCCCTCCGGCCCTGATTCCTCCTCTTCTCGTGTCGCAGGAGCACCCCGGAGCTTCGCCGCCCATCCTCGGAGTCCCGGAGACGCCCCACCCCAGCTTTCCACGCGGACGAACACCGCCCGTGAACCGACGCCGCCGCCGCTCGTCATTGGACCGCCACCGACCATCTCCCGCCGCCCTCAAGCCCTCGGTGAGCTCGCCGCAACACCCTCGCTCTTTTGGGCTAGCTCTAGTCGAGCCTAGGGCCCTCCCTGAGCCGGAACGCCGCCGCGCCGCCGGCCCCGCCGCGCGACGAGAACGCCATGGGCGTGGTCACCGTCGCCCTCGGCCCCGGCCTCTCTCCGCCGTCGGATCTCGATCCGACGCACGAGATCAGAACCCCGATCCGATCTAACGTCACCCGTTAGATCGAGATCCAACCGCTCACACTCACCGATGACCGGTGAATACCAGTCAGCGCCGATAGTTTTGCTAAAGAGCCCCTGGACTTTCGGGAAATCAACCCGCAGTCCACCAGCGTTGAAAAGTAATTAGATTTTAGTCCTAGTTTTAGCGTTCTAGCCCCTGTGCTTTTGAAAAATAGAACCCGCCGTCCAGACCCTGGAGTTTTGCCTAGAAACCCTCGGCGGCTATGGTTAATTACGTTTAGGTCCTCGTTTTTTCAAATCTAGCCCCTGGTTTCAATGTTTTATCGCAATTATGCCCCTAGGAGCCTGTTTTATGCATAACTTCCGCGTTTTAACTCTGATTTGAGTGATTCTTGCGCTCACACGACCGTAGAAACATGTAGAATGTTTTTAGTACATTTTCATCTTCTGTTTTTATGATATGATGTACTGTTTCTCACCTTTTAATAATTCTTTGCATGTATGTATGCGTGGAAATGCTTGTACGTTGCCGTGAACGTGGTTAGACGGTGAGCAGTTTGTTGGTGACGAAGAGCAGCAGTTTGAGGGTGTTGAGCAGCAGACTCAAGACCAGTTTGAGCAAGGCAAGTATAGCATGAACACAACCTAACAACCCTTTAATCACTTCATATGCATGTGTCTAATTTTTGTATGCCAATAAGGACTGTACCTAGCCTCTTTTATCGATATGTTTACCTATGGGTTGCATGTTGGTTAAGTTTTGCTAGTTGCTGCGCGAACTCATGTATCTTTGTTAATAATTTTGTTAATGGATCTATGCAATCAAATCTTGAGCTTGACCCTCTATGGTTCAGGTTCCTTTAAAAACGGCTTTTTAGCAACTTGGTTTAGGGGGCATGAGCATGTGTTTTGCTTCTGGCCACTCTCCTTAAGGACCAGTTCGCAAAGCGACAATCTGGGACAACAGTGCTACCATGAGACTGTAATGGGACGGTCTTGGCTAATTAATTAGGTTGCATTGGTTTGGGAGTAACTTACCGACGGGGCAAGAGGGGAGGTGAGCTTCGGTGGCCCTCGCGCTACTTGGGTTGAGTGGGTTTATCTCCCCTTGAGGCTTGCTCCACAGTTGCGGACCCTGAAACCTTAGCGGTTACACCTTACCAACGTGATCTTTGTAAAGGCCTCGTAGTGTGCTTGCTAGCCATCTCATCTAAGGTAATGTGGTGGACCACTAGCGTAGCCCACGACTCATGGGTAAAGATGTACGACCTCTTGAGAGTGTAAAACTGAAATGTCAGCCGTGCTCGCGGTTATGAGCGGCCCAGATCCTTTATGCAGATTAGTGGTTCTGTTGGGTTTTGAAAGTGGTTCTCATGGTCATGTTGTTGATTAATGTTCACATGCAATATCCTGGGTTAATGGTTATCAACTCACCTGTAGATACTAGTTGTTTAATAAAAACTTGACCAACTAAAAGCTCATGCTAAGTGTCAGCCAACCCTAGATGCCTCATAGTTCATGTTATGCTTGTTGAGTATGAAATACTCACGCTTGCTTTACTTTAAACCTACTGTTGGCTGGAACCCAACCGCTGCTCAGCTCCAGAAGACTTCGAAGAGTATGTTCAGGACTTCAACGAGTTCTAGGCGTACCGGTCCACCAGTCGACGTCCCTGTGGCGGCTCGTTCTTCTTCGTTTACGCTTCCGCTATGACTCTGGTTTAAAGACATGTTGTCTTATTGTAATAAAGTGGTGTTATACTCTATGTAAACGTTTTATTTATCGTTTATGCACGTTCTGTGATGTCACTATTGTCATGATATATGTGAGACACGTTCCTGGCACATATATGATGTTCCGGTTCCATTGGTTGAGAACTGGGCGTGACAGAGTGGTATCAGAGCCGTGTTGACTGTAGGACGGAAGCCTAGTTAGAAATGGACGTAAATAAGGACCTCATTCCCCTTTTGCCCTCTTGCTGTTTATGAAAATTTTATTTTTGCTATCAAACTATATGTTCACTCTATGTTAAATTATTACTTTTTGCTTTATTCATTCAATCATATAGAACTGATCTCCATCTTACTCCATCCTCCTTATAGGTCATGGCACGCAGCAAGCAAACCGCCCGCAAGAGTACCGGGGCCCGCCTTCGCCGTGTTGCACCACTGACCCCACGGCGTGCCCTAGTACCTCGTCCACCACAGCAGATCGAGCCTCCGTCACCGGAGCTGCCCGAGCCGTTGCCACCACCACCCTTCGAGTATGCTCCCATGGACCAGGCGCCACACGCCTTTGAGGGGAATGGTCTGCTTCCGGCGGACACTGACCCTGAAGAGGAGGAGGAGGAGGACCTAGTGGAGGTAGTTTACTACCTCGACTCAGACGACGATGGTGGTGCGCGGGAGGAGGCTCCATCGCCACGCCTGCCGACACCGACACCTCCTTCCCTGCGTGCGCCGACACCACCACCTTCTCCAGCGGCACCTGCAGCTTCACCGGCACCCCTACCGCCACCGCCTGCCGCACCCGAGTGGCCGTTCCGTGTGGCTGTCCCTTCCGACGAGGGTGGCCAGCGGGAGGTTGACGCCTGGGTCGACCTGACGCACCCACACCACGGTGCTGACCTGGAGTTCCCGGGGCTACTCCGCGACTGCCTCTACGACTTGGGTTACACTACCCATGAGGTTGTCTACCAGGTTCGGCAGCGAGCGCGCCCGGACCACACCACCCTCTGGTCCGCCGGTGCGCAGATCCTGGAGCCGAACCCCAACCATGGGGGACACACCGTGCTGCGCCGGCACTACAGCATCGCGGAGCACGAGACCATGGAGATGGCCATGGAGGATGCTGCCCAGCAGGCTCTTGGGGTCCTCTGCCAGCACTACCACACTCCGCTCTGCCAGACTCAGTACCGCTACTTCCCCCGCCGGCAGTCCGGGGATACTGAGCACGAGATCGCGTCCATCCGGGGTGAGGACAACCGGGAGCTGTTGAAGCTGGTCTGGTATGTGTCAGCCCTGATCACTGCCTACGTCAGGGTGTCCGAGGAGCTCCATCACCGGAACGGTGAGGTGTTCCACCTTCAGGCGCAGCTGGACCGAGTGGCAGGTCCACCGCCCCAGGTGCCAGTGGTGGATCTAGCTCAGACTCCACCTCGCAGGAGGCCTGGCACGGGAGAGTTAGGTGGTGCCACCAGGATACTCCCTCGGGATGACTAGTCGTCCTCATGTATCGCGTTAGCACGTTTGTTTAAGTTGTCGTGTTGAGTTGGTCGTGTGGAACTTAAGTTAAAGTGTGTTGGCTGGTTGTTTGTTATTTTGAACCATGTTTGATTTGTATCTTTGGTTGTGTGTTATCCAGCTGTGGGGATTTGTCCCAGCATGAACAAGTTAATGTTATAAGTTAGTTCGAGGGGTTAAACACTCTATCCACTCTATCGCTCTTACTACTTTATCTTTAGTCGCTACTGCTTGTGCACCCATATGTTGGCTATGTGCTTACGGTGTCTCTGCTACAAACAGATGGTTAACACAAGGCGCAACGCTGCTGGTGGAAATGCTAGCCAGGGTAACCAGGGGGGTGGCAACCCGCTGCCCAACCCTCCACCACTGACACTGGAGCAATTCTACAACCTCCAGATGCAGATGATGGCGACAATGACCAACGCGGTTCACGTTCTCCAGCAAGCCCAAGCTCAACCACCACCCCCACCACCTCAGGACAGGCGTGGAGATTTCCTGAAGGGTCATCCACCAACCTTCTCCCATGCCACAGAGCCACTGCAAGCTGATGATTGGCTTCGCGCAGTGGAACGCCAGCTGGACATTGCTCAATGCAATGACCGGGAGAGGGTTTTGTATGGTTCCGGTCAGCTAAGGGGTGCAGCCCTGGATTGGTGGGAATCTTACAGACCCCAAGATAGGGATGCTTTCACTTTGGCACAGTTCAGGGAGAACTTCCGCAACCACCATGTGCCTGCGGGGTTGATGAAAATGAAGAAGAAGGAGTTTCTTTCCCTGAAGCAGGGCAGCATGTCGGTGACTGAGTATAGGGATAAGTTCCTTCAGTTGGCCAGATATGCCACTGCAGAGGTGGCGGAGGACAGGGAAAAGCAAGAATACTTCCTGGAGGGTCTAAATGATGAGCTCCAATACCAGCTGATGAACCATACCTTTCCTAGCTTCCATCAACTGGTGGACAGGGCTCTTTTCACTGAAAGGAAGCGCCAAGAGATTAAAGAGAGGAAGAGGAAGTACAACAACTCTTCATCAAGCAGCAACACCCGCCCCCGTTTCTCTCAGGGTCCGAGCTCACAGCAGCAGCGGGCTCAAGGACAGCAAGGCTACCAGTACCAGCAGCGCTACCAGGGTCAGCCAGCTCGTCCTATGTATCCACCTTAGCGCCAAGTGCAGACCACCCCTCCCACCACAAACCAGACTACAGGTGTTGGGCCTTGCTACAAGTGTGGTGGAGCGGGCCACTATGCTAATGCTTGTCCCCGTAAGGTGCAAGGCAACCAACAGGGGCAACAATCGGGCCAAAGGCAGAACCCTCCCCAGCCGCAGCAAGGGCGCCCCAATCAACAGGGCAAGGCGCGGTGGCAAGGGAAGGTGAATCATGTGACAGCTGAGTTTGTAGCTGAAGCCCCTAACGTCGTGCTTGGTACGTTCCTGGTCAACTCTCACCCCGCTACAGTTCTTTTTAATACTGGTGTCACACATTCATTTATTACCAAATCATATGCTGAGCAGTACAATATTCCTATAAGGTCTACAAGTAGACCCATGGTAGTATCTACACCGGGGGGAACGTTGAGCACCAGTTTAATATGCCCTCGAGTTAGCATAAACATAAGGGGGGGTAGAATTCTGCACCAAGTTGATAATCATTGGTTCCGCGGGAATTGATATCATTTTGGAAATGGAAACGCTTGCTAAGTGGGATGTCAGAATTGATTGTGCCAAGCGAACCGTCCACTTAACAGCTCCTGATGGTCAGAAAGTGGAAGTCAGTGCCACAGAACCTTCTGGTTGTCTGCATCAGATGGAGGCGAAGCCCACGGAGGGAATTCGAGTAGTGTGCGAGTACCCGGATGTCTTTCCAGAAGAGTTACCAGGTATGCCACCTGACCGAGAAGTTGAATTTTTAATAGAACTTTTACCTGGTACAGCCCCTATAGCAAAAAGGCAATATAGAGTGGCACCCAAAGAACAAGAGTTAATAAAGGAAAATATAGATGAGTTGTTAGGAAAAGGGTTTATACGGCCTAGTTCTTCACCTTGGGCCTTCCCAGTTCTATTTGTTGATAAGAAGGATGGGTCAAGAAGGATGTGTGTGGATTATAGGGCTTTGAATGATGTCACCATCAAAAACAAATACCCGTTACCTCGGATAGACGATTTGTTTGATCAGTTGCAAGGTGCATCTGTGTTCTCAAAAATTGATTTGAGGTCGAGTTATCATCAAATGAAGATTCATCCATCCGATATTCCAAAGACTGCTTTCATTACCAGATTTGGGTTATATGAATATACAGTGATGTCTTTTGGGTTGACAAATGCTCCTGCTTATTTCATGAATCTTATGAACAAGGTGTTTATGGAGTATCTTGACAAGTTTGTTGTGGTGTTCATTGATGATATATTGATCTATTCCAAGACGGAAGAAGAACATGAAGAACATTTGAGGTTAGTTTTGCAGAAGCTGAGAGACCATAAGTTGTATGCAAAGTTGAGCAAGTGTGAGTTTTGGCTTGATCAAGTGCCTTTCTTGGGACATATAGTCTCAAAAGGTGGAATCATGGTGGATCCTAGCAAGATCAGCAGTGTCATGGATTGGAAGGTGCCAGAAGTTGTGAAAGAAGTTCGTGGATTTTTGGGTCTAGCAGGATATTACAGAAGGTTTATTGAGAGTTTCTCCAGGATTGCAAAACCAATGACATCATTGCTCGAGAAGGGTGTTCCATTTAATTGGACTAAGGAGAGGCAAGCTGCATTTGATGAATTAAAGAAGAGACTCACCACAGCCCTAGTGCTTACTCTACCGGACTTAACCAAGAGTTTCACCGTGTACTGTGATGCCTCTAAGGAAGGTTTGGGTTGTGTGCTGATGCAGGAGGGTAAGGTGGTTGCTTATGCTTCGCGCCAGTTAAGGAAGCATGAGGTCAATTATCCCACTCATGATCTGGAATTAGCAGCTGTTGTGCATGCTCTGAAGATCTAGAGGCATTATTTATTCGGAAATAGATGTGAGATATACACCGACCATAAGAGTCTTAAATATATCTTCACACAGAATGAGCTGAATATGAGGCAGAGAAGATGGCTAGAGTTGATTAAAGATTATGACCTGGAGATACATTACCATCCAGGGAAAGCTAATGTGGTAGCAGATGCCTTAAGTAGAAAAAGTTATGTTAACATGGCTGTTGCTTTTCAGATGCCCTTTGAGCTGTGTGCGGAATTTGAGAGTTTGAATTTGTGATTCGTGCATCACACCACAGTAGCAACGTTTGAAGCAGAGCCTACCCTTGAAAAAGAGATAAGGAACCATCAGAAAACGGACGAGAAAATCCAGGAGATCCGGGAACAGATCAAGTTGGGCAAGGCGCCACACTTCCGTGAAGATGAACAAGGTACTGTATGGTACAAGAATCGGATCTGCGTGCCAGATGTGGACAGTATCAAGAAGTTAATACTCAGTGAGGCTCACGACACCGCTTACTCAATTCACCCGGGCAGTACAAAGATGTATCATGATTTGAAGGAAAGGTTCTGGTGGTATGGAATGAAGAGAGCAGTGGCAGAATATGTTGCGGTATGTGGCACTTGTCAGCGTGTGAAGGCTGAACATCAGAGGCCTGCGGGTTTGTTGCAACCTTTGAAGATCCCAGAGTGGAAATGGGAGGAAATAAGTATGGATTTCATTGTAGGGTTACCCAGGACTCAGAAAGGTTACAACTCGATCTGGGTAGTTGTTGATCGGTTGACCAAGGTTGCTCATTTCATTCCGGTGAACACCACCTATTCGGGTGCAAGGTTAGCAGAGTTGTACATCTCCAGAATCGTTTGCTTCCACGGTGTGCCTAAGCGGATCATATCTGATAGAGGTTCACAGTTCACATCTCGTTTCTGGAGCAGTTGCATGATTCTTTGGATTCCAAGCTTCGGTTCAGTACAACATATCACCCACAGACAGATGGTCAGACGGAAAGAACAAATCAGATTCTAGAGGACATGTTGAGGGCATGTGCTATACAATACGGAACCAGTTGGGATAAGAGTCTGCCTTATGCTGAGTTCTCTTATAACAACAGCTACCAAGCCAGTCTAAAGAAGTCACCATTTGAGGCACTGTATGGCAGAAGGTGCAGGACACCGCTATTTTGGAACCAAACAGGAGAGAAGCAGGTGTTCGGACCCGACCTTATCAGGGATGCTGAACAGCAGATCAAGATGGTACGTGAGAATTTGAGAGTTGCTCAGTCCAGACAGAAGAGCTATGCAGATGTGCGACGCAGGGATTTGACCTTTAAGGTTGATGATTTGTGTATTTGAAGGTGTCACCAATGAGAGGTATCCGGAGGTTTAATATGAAAGAGAAGCTGGCACCAAGATACATCGGTCCATTCAAGATAGTGGAAAGGAAAGGCGAAGTGGCTTATAAGTTGGAGTTGCCATCAAACCTATCTGGCATACACAATGTGTTCCATGTGTCACAACTAAAGAAGTGTTTGAGGGTGCCGGAAGAACAAGCACCACTGGAAGGTCTGGATGTGCAGGAGGATTTGACATATACCGAACACCCGGTGAAGATTCTTGAAACATCTGAAAGGGTTACCCGGAACAGGAGGGTCAAAATGTGCAGAGTGCAGTGGAAACATCACACGGAGGATGAGGCAACTTGGGAAAGAGAGGAGGAGTTGAGAGCAACTTATCCTGGTCTCTTTTGCTAACCACCTATGAGAATCTCGGGGGCGAGATTCCTGTTAAGGGGGGTAGGTTTGTAACACCCTAGTTTAAATTCCAACATTTCACAATAAAATTCAAGCAATGTATTTAATTTTCCTAAGGCTTGTATGTTTAGTTTGCATTTAACAGGTTTTATTTAAAATAAATGCTTGCATAAAATAAATCATAGGCCCAACTTCCTGGTGCATTCATGCCGGTGCATTGTTTCTTGTTTGTGTGAATTAAGGATTCAAATTCAAATTTATTTGAATTTTTAGAGCCTTCTTTCTCCAATTCAAAAGAATTCAAAAAGAAAAAGAAAAAAAAAAGGGGAAGGAGAGCCAGGCCGACCGGCCGGCCCAGCCGCCCGGCCAGCCAGCCCCCGCCCGCTCCCTCCCGCCTGGGCCCCGGCCCAGCCGACCCCCGCTCCCTCCCGCCTGGGCCGAAGGCCGGCCCACTCGGCCGCGCTCCCTCCCGCAGCGCCGCTCGGCCCGCCGCGCCGCCCTCTCCCTCCGCGCGCCCCGCGCCCACTGACTGGCCGGCCCCACCGGTCAGGGTCTTCTCCCTCCTCTCGCCGTGATCCCCTCGCCCTTCCTTCCGCTCACTCAGATAGTCCGCCGCGGGGAGGAAGCTTCCCTCCCTAAATCTCGCCCACGCCTTCCTTAATCGCTCCCCTCTTCAATCCCGCAGCTCCCGCACCAGTTTCCCCTTCTCCCCGCACCTGCCCTAACCGCGCCATTACTCGCGTTCAAGGGCCGGCGACCCGCTCGCGCGCGCCCATCACCCTCGGCTACCTAGAGTCCTATAAAACCCACCCCGAGGCTCGCCTCCGTCTCCTTTACCTTCCCTCCTCACCAATTCCACTCGCGCGCCCTCTCGAGCTCGCAAACGCCATTGGAGCCTCGCCTCGGTAAGCCGCCCCGATGCCAAATTCGCCGTCGGCGAAGCCCCTCCGGCCCTGATTCCTCCTCTTCTCGTGTCGCAGGAGCACCCCGGAGCTTCGCCGCCCATCCTCGGAGTCCCGGAGACGCTCCACCCCAGCGTTCCACGCGGACGAACACCGCCCGTGAACCGACGCCGCCGCCGCTCGTCGTTGGACCGCCACCGACCATCTCCCGCCGCCCTCAAGCCCTCGGTGAGCTCGCCGCAACACCCTCGCTCTTTTGGGCTAGCTCTAGTCGAGCCTAGCACCCTCTCCGAGCCGGAACGCCGCCGCGCCGCCGGCCCCGCCGCGCGACGAGAACGCCATGGGCGTGGTCACCGTCGCCCACGGCCCCGGCCTCTCTGCGCCGTCGGATCTCGATCCAACGCACGAGATCAGAGCCCCGATCCGATCTAACGTCACCCTTTAGATCGAGATCCAACCGCTCACACGCACCGATGACCGGTCACATTTAATTTTCCTAAGGCTTGTATGTTTAGTTTGCATTTAACAGGTTTTATTTAAAATAAATGCTTGCATAAAATAAATCATAGGCCCAACTTTCAGGTGCATTGTGCATTGTTTCTTGTTTGTGTGAATTAAGGATTCAAATTCAAATTTATTTGAATTTTTAGAGCCTTCTTCCTCCAATTCAAAAGAATTCAAAAAGAAAAAGAAAAAAAAAGGGGAAGGAGAGCCAGGCCGACCGGCCGGCCCAGCCGACCGGCCCGCCAGTCCCCGCCCGCTCCCTCCCGCCTGGGCCCTGGCCTGGCCGACCCCCGCTCCCTCCCGCCTGGGCCGAAGGCCGGCCCACTCGGCCGCGCTCCCTCCCGCAGCGCCGCTCGGCCCGCCGCGCCGCCCTCTCCCTCCGCGCGCCCCGCGCCCACTGACCGGCCGGCCCCACCGGTCAGGGTCTTCTCCCTCCTCTCGCCGTGATCCCCTCGCCCTTCCTTCCGCTCACTCAGATAGTCCGCCGCGGGGAGGAAGCTTCCCTCCCCAAATCTCGCCCACGCCTTCCTTAATCGCTCCCCTCTTCAATCCCGCAGCTCCCGCGCCAGTTTCCCCTTCTCCCCGTACCTGCCCTAACCGCGCCATTACTCGCGTTCAAGGGCCGGCGACCCGCTCGCGCGCGCCCATCACCCTCGGCTACCTGGAGTCCTATAAAACCCACCCCGAGGCTCGCCTCCGTCTCCTTTACCTCCCCTCCTCACCAATTCCACTCGCGCGCCCTCTCGAGCTCGCAAACGCCATTGGAGCCTCGCCTCGGTAAGCCGCCCCGACGCCAAATTCGCCGTCGGCGAAGCCCCTCCGGCCCTGATTCCTCCTCTTCTCGTGTCGCAGGAGCACCCCGGAGCTTCGCCGCCCATCCTCGGAGTCCCGGAGACGCTCCACCCCAGCGTTCCACGCGGACAAACACCGCCCGTGAACCGACGCCGCCACCGCTCGTCGTTGGACCGCCACCGACCATCTCCCGCCGCCCTCAAGCCCTCGGTGAGCTCGCCGCAACACCCTCGCTCTTTTGGGCTAGCTATAGTCGAGCCTAGCACCCTCTCCGAGCCGGAACGCCGCCGCGCCGCCGGCCCCGCCGCGCGACGAGAATGCCATGGGCGTGGTCACCGTTGCCCTCGGCCCCGGCCTCTCTGCGCCGTCGGATCTCGATCCGACACACGAGATCAGAGCCCCGATCCGATCTAACGTCACCCTTTAGATCGAGATCCAACTGCTTACACGCACCGATGACCGGTCAATACCGGTCAGCGCCGATAGTTTTGCTAAAGAGCCCCTGGACTTTCGAGAAATCAACCCGCAGTCCACCAGCGTTGAAAAGTAATTAGATTTTAGTCCTAGTTTTAGCGTTCTAGCCCCTGTGCTTTTGAAAAATAGAACCCGCCGTCCAGCCCCTGGAGTTTTGCTTGGAAACCCTCGGCGGCTATGGTTAATTACGTTTAGGTCCTCGGTTTTTCAAATCTAGCCCCTGGTTTCAATGTTTTATCGCAATTATGCCCCTAGGAGCCCGTTTTATGCATAACTTCCGCGTTTTAACTCTGATTTGAGTGATTCTTGCGCTCACATGACCGTAGAAACATGTAGAATGTTTTTAGTACATTTTCATCTTCTGTTTTTATGATATGATGTACTGTTTCTCACCTTTTGATAATTGTTTGCATGTATGTATGCGTGGAAATGCTTGTACGTTGCCGTGAACGTGGTTAGACGGTGAGCAGTTTGTTGGTGACGAAGAGCAGCAGTTTGAGGGTGTTGAGCAGCAGACTCAAGACCAGTTTGAGCAAGGCATGAACACAACCGAACAACCCTTTAATCACTTCATATGCATGTGTCTAATTTTTGTATGCCAATAAGGACTGTACCTAGCCTCTTTTATCGATATGTTTACCTATGGGTTGCATGTTGGTTAAGTTTTGCTAGTTGCTGCGCGAACTCATGTATCTTTGTTAATAATTTTGTTAATGGATCTATGCAATCAAATCTTGAGCTTGACCCTCTGTGGTTCAGGTTCCTTTAAAAACGGCTTTTTAGCAACTTGGTTTAGGGGGCATGAGCATGTGTTTTGCTTCTGGCCACTCTCCTTAAGGACCAGTTCGCAAAGCGACAACCTGGGACAATAGTGCTACCATGAGACTGGAATGGGACGGTCTTGGCTAATTAATTAGGTTGCATTGGTTTGGGAGTAACTTATCGACGGGGCAAGAGGGGAGGTGAGCTTCGGTGGCCCTCGCGCTACTTGGGTTGAGTGGGTTTATCTCCCCTTGAGGCTTGCTCCACAGTTGCGGACCCTGAAACCTTAGCGGTTACACCTTACCAACGTGATCTTTGTAAAGGCCTCGTAGTGTGCTTGCTAGCCATCTCATCTAAGGTAATGTGGTGGACCACTAGCGTAGCCCACGACTCATGGGTAAAGATGTACGACCTCTTGAGAGTGTAAAACTGACATGTCAGCCGTGCTCGCGGTTATGAGCGGCCCAGATCCTTTATGCAGAATAGTGGTTCTGTTGGGTTTTGAAAGTGGTTCTCATGGTCATGTTGTTGATTAATGTTCACATGCAATATCCTGGGTTAATGGTTATCAACTCACCTGTAGATACTAGTTGTTTAATAAAAACTTGACCAACTAAAAGCTCATGCTAAGTGTCAGCCAACCCTAGATGCCTCATAGTTCATGTTATGCTTGTTGAGTATGAAATACTCACGCTTGCTTTACTTTAAACCTACTGTTGGCTGGAACCCAACCGCTGCTCAGCTCCAGAAGACTTCGAAGAGTATGTTCAGGACTTCAACGAGTTCTAGGCGTACCGGTCCACCAGTCGACGTCCCTGTGGCGGCTCGTTCTTCTTCGTTTACGCTTCCGCTATGACTCTGGTTTAAAGACATGTTGTCTTATTGTAATAAAGTGGTGTTATACTCTATGTAAACGTTTTATTTATCGTTTATGCACGTTCTGTGATGTCACTATTGTCATGATATATGTGAGACACGTTCCTGGCACATATATAATGTTCCGGTTCCATTGGTTGAGAACTGGGCGTGACAAGTAATCACAAGTTCTAGCATACAGAGCAAGTGAGGGCAAGGAAGCATGCAACAAGCTCAAATGAATCTATCTTACATAGATTAGGAGCAAGCATGTTTTTCAGGGTTGTTTAAAATAAAGCATCATCAACATGAATAGCACCTAGTAAGATAGGCATAAACAGCAAGATGCTAGCAATGTATACAAGGTGTGCTACTCTCAACCTAAGCGTATACAATTAGCCATAAGCATTTTAGAGACTTGAAAATTTTAGATTCGAACATTTGTATTCATAAGCAAGTTCTTTTTGTGCCAGGGGTTATTTACTTGTCTTTTGCCACTTCTTACCAACCAATGCCAAGCCTAGGCTCAAAGAACCATCAGAAGCTTAAGACAAGGTTTTGGTCATACACAGCCTAGTCCAAGTTCATGTGAAAGTGCAATGATAAGCAATCTCAAACTAGATCAGTATGACAAGCAAACCCACCTGGATCTTTCTCAATTCAGCACATAAGACACCACTTATAAGCAATTTGATTCAGATTTCAATATATGCAAGGTGTCATAAAAGTTTAGGCATCAGCATAGCAAAGGCATACAATTAACATATCCAGGCATGAAATGATAGCATAGCATTCAACATTCCTACACATGCTAGGTAGCCAAATAAAGTGGTGATCATGGTTTTTGATTTGCAAAGAATAAAATGACTTAGCTCACAATTAGTAATCAATAGACTCAAGATAGCTTAGCCAACCATGATCAAGCATGCATCTATACAAACTAGTACAAGCAAGTACTAACTTATCATTCTAAAAGAGCTCTAGTGCTAGTGAAGTGAAAATGCATATAATACAGTGCAATGCATGATATGATACAATATGCAAAAGAAACCAAAAGAAATGAAAACAAGACAAAAGCAAAAACGAAACTACAGAAGCTATTCCTTGCTAAAAGGAATAGCACACTAGCCCCGACTAAAAGGGATAGCACACTCTAAGCTCACCTCTCAAACGCGTAAAAGCGTCAAACTCTAGGGGCTTGGTAAAGATATCGGCCAACTGGTTTGCAGATACTACATGGATTAGGTCGATGTCCCCCTTCTCATAGTGATCTCTCAGAAAGTGAAACCTCACGTCTATGTCTTTGGTTCTAGAGTGCAAGACGGGGTTCTTGGCTATAGAAATAGCAGAAGTAGAGTCAACTAGAAGAGGGATCCTACCAAACCTAAGGCCGAAATCACTAAGGATGGCTTTCATCCATAAAAGCTGAGAGCAGCAACTAGCAGCAGCAACATATTCTGCTTCAGTGGTCTAAAGAGCTACACTAGCTTGCTTGCGGGAGAACCAAGAGACAAAAGAGGTTCCTAAAAGTTGGCATGTGCCAGAGGTTGACTTGCGATCAATCCGGCAGCCAGCATGGTCAGCATCTAAGAACCCTCTAAGAGAAAGAGAAGAACCCGAGGAATACCAAAGACCAAGCTCAGGAGTGAATTTCAGATACCTGAAAATGGGCTTCACTGCTTAACGGTGAGAAGTCCTAGGAGAGGCCTGGTAGCGCGCACAAAGGTAGACCATGAACTGAATGTCCGGCCTGGTCGCCGTCAGGTACAGAAGTGAGCCGTTCATCCATTGAAATTCCTTCTGGTCCACCGCCTCCCCATCTTCATCAGCATCAAGCGCCGTGTTTGTACTCATAGGAGTTGTCATGGGCTTGGAGTCACCCATCTCAAACTTGTTGAGTATGTCTCTTGTATACTTGGCTTGATGGACGAAGGTTCCTTCAGGGCCTTGCTTGATCTGCAACCCGAGGAAGAACTGGAGCTCACCCATGAGACTCATCTCAAATTCTCTGCTCATCTGTTCAGCAAAACTAGACACCAAAGCGTGAGATGAACCACAAAGATTATGTCATCAACATATATATCTGAACTATCAGGGTGTCACCGCCATGACTCAACAAAAACAAGGTCTTGTCTACTGAACCCATCACAAACCCAGACTTGAGCAGGAAACTCTTCAACCGAGCATATCAAGCTCTAGGAGCTTGCTTCAGACCATAAAGAGCTTTCCTCAACTTATACACCCGGTCTGGAAATCTAGCGCTCTCAAAGCCAGGAGGTTGTCTCACATACCTCCTCCTCAATGAACCCATTAAGAAAAGCAGACTTGACATCCATTTGCTGCAGTTTGAAGTCTTTAGAGGCTGCAAAGGCAAGCAAAATCCTAATAGCTTCCAAACGAGCTACAGGGGCAAAAGTCTCCTCATAATCTATCCCCTCCTTCTGACAGAAACCCTGGGCTACCAATCTCGCTTTGTTCCTCACAACCATCCCATTCTCACCCTGTTTGTTGTTGAAAACCCACTTGGTACCTATAGGGCGACAGTTTGGTGGATGTTCAACAAAATCCCAGACAAGGTTTCTCTCAAAATTCTCCAACTCCTCATGCATGGCGTTCACCCAGTTAGAATCAGATAATGCATGTGACACATCCCGGGGCTCAAAAGTAGCAACATATGCAGAGTGGGAGAAAAAGGCTAGAGAAGCAACCGAAGTGCATGTAACACGCTGGTGAATGTCTCCAATCATCCTGTGTGGAGGGTGATCCTGCTGGACCTGCTAAGATGGAACAATCTCGGAAGTCACCTCCCCTGCGTCCTCCGCAGGGCCAGCCTCTACTCAAGCTTGCTGTCGGGGGAGTGAGGAGGAAGCCGTAGGCAAAGGTCCTCCATCATCATCACAGCTTGCAGCAGAGGGGGCAGGAGCTGCAGCCGGTGCAGTGGCTCCTGCATCACCATCATCAACCGCACCTTCCTCATCCTCAAAGATGGGGGTGCCTTCTTCATCATCACCTGAAAGCTCAAAGGCAGGGGTTGTGTAGGGCATAGTTTCATCAAAAGAAACCTCACAAGTCTCACCAACTTGCTTGGCCTCCAAAATCCACACGCAAAAAGCCCTAGAACTAGAAGCATACCCCAGAAAAATCCCATCCAGACAACGAGAACAAACTTGTCCAAATGCCCCGCCTTCTTAAGCACAAAGCACCTGCAGCCAAACGCACGCAAATGCTTGACGGTGGGCTGCCTACCAACTCGAAGTTCATACGAGGTCTTCCCAAGGGAAGCTCGCAAGAAGATCCGGTTCGCAATGTAACAGGCTGTATTCACTGCCTCAGCCAAAAAGCGCCTCGGAGTCCTATTCTCATCGAGCATCGTCCGTGCCATCTCAATGAGTGTGCGGTTCTTGCGTTCCACAACACCGTTCTGCGGTGGGGTATATGGAGAAGAAAACTGGTGCTGAAGACCTAGGTCACGACAGAAGTTTTCGAACCGAGAATTGTCACTGCGGATAGCCCTCATGGCCTTATGACTTTCGTTTCTCAACCTCAGTACCAGATCACGAACAAATCCAAACGCCTCATCCTTAGACTCCATGAAAAATACCCACGAGAACCGCGAAAAGTCATCCACAACAACAAGCATGTACCACTTCCCACTGACCGACGCTACCCGAGCGGGACCTACTGTATCCATATGGAATAGCTCACCTGGATAGGAGGTCATAACCTAAGACACAGGAATGTGAGAAGCGGCAACCATCTTGCCAAGACGACAGGGGTGGCATACTAAGTCCTTCTCAGCTCTCAACTTGAGCAATCCTCAAATTAGGCCCATTGAACACAACCTGACTAGCAGATCAAAGCTCAAGTGACCAAGCCTCCTATGCCACTTCCAAATATCAGCAGAAGGACTAGCAACTAAACAGCGAGCAGGGCCAGAAACAGATGTGAGGTCGACCCTAAAAACCTGACCAAAAGGCAGCAAAGAGCAAACAAGGGTCTCCTCAGCATCAAGAACGCAGCATGCACCCTCCTTAAAACGAACCTCAAATCCTTCATCGAGAAGTTGCGAAGCAGAGACCAAATTGAACCCCAGATTCTGAACAAAAGCAACTTCTCTCAGGGAAAGCTTAGCAGAGAGCGAAACAGAACCAACATCCAACACTTTACATTAACCATTGTCCTCGAATGTGATGTACTCCTTGGTGCTCACGGGGTTGAGGCTGGAGAACCACTTGCGGTGCCCTGTCATGTGCCTAGAGCAACCAGAGTCCATGATCCACACGTCCTCCATGCCTCGATCCTGCAAAGTCAAGTAAAGCGATGGTGAGCAAACAGTCCGGCACTGAGGTTAGTACCAAAAATGCTGTACCAGTGCCGAGCCATCTGCTCAAAAGTGGGGTAAGCACAATCAAAGAAATCATCATGATGATCAGGGTAACCACGACCTCCAAAGCGTGAACCCTCAAAAGCTCTCTCAAAGCCTCGGTCACGAGGTCCATAGCAGCACTGAAAACGACTAGGAGCTTGGCCGGTAAAGCATCTCTCACCACCAAGTGCACGGGCCTGAATGCCGCCTCCTCTCTCACCACCAGCAAAGCGGTCTCTCCTCTCACTGCGATGGGGAGGATCTTGCCTACCACCCTGGTAGACCTAATCCTGGTTCCCCCAAGCTGTCTTCTGCCTCTCAAGCCGCTTCCCCCTGAAGCAAAACTCCTTTAGGAACTGGGTTAGGCTGGGACTTGGGGGTGGTGTGGCCTTAGGTGGCTCAAGCTGCTAGACTGGCTTCTTGCCCTTAGGCTTAAGCTCTTCCTCCACAATCTTATCCAGCTTAGCCTTGGAAGGTTTGGGTGTCCAGTACTGCTTCTTTGGGGCAGCCTTGGGTGGCTTATGGTAAACCCCATCAACAGTCTCTCCTGGCTGGGTAGGTGCAGTCTTGATTTTAACTGGGGCACTCTTCTCAACTGAAGTACTGCACTTACCAAACCCACAACCTCTCATGTCACCCTCAGCTCTCTTGGTGCTCTCTATGATCTTCTATAGTTGGGATTGCCTCGCATATAGCCAACTCAATGCCTCTCTCAACATGCTGTTGTTATTTTGCAAAGACAACACTTCCTCCCTCAGATCCTCCAGAACCACAGTCTGGGCAGCACAAGTGTCACAATCTAGGGAGGGAACCACAACAGTTTTCTCCAACTTCCTAATGGTGGCATCCCTATCCACCAGCTGCATCCTAAGGGTTAGGCAGTTCTCACAAGTGTCAGTAGGTGCTGAAAGCACCTCAAAGTCAGCTCTCAACTGCTCTAACTCACCTCTCAAAGTAGGACAGACCATACACGCGCCCAACAGCGCAGGTCTAGCCCTAAGCTCCTCAAGCTCCATGAGCTGCCCCTCAAACTTCTCCTTCAGCACAGCTAGCTCTCTAGCTAAACGGGGGCAAGACTCACACTTGAGCTCTCCACTCAACATAGGCTCATCCAGCTTGGACTGGAGTTTGCCTAACTCAGCCTTTAGCTCATCTATCTCCTCTACCCGCTTGGCATATCTCTGGTCACCAAGCTCCGTCATGAAAGACTCACAGGTAGGGCACTTAAGCTCACTGGGTTGGGGTCTCACACTCCTCAACATCTCATTCTCCTCTAAAGCCTCAACAAGTTGGGCTTTCAACTTCTGCAGCTTCTTAGCTGCCTTCTCCAGCATCTTATCCTAGGCTCTCAACTCTCGGCTATTCTACTCTAGCGTCTCAAGGATTTCGGCTTGCTCAAGAGTTACCTCATCATCGGAAGAAGAGTTGCTGCCGTCATCCTTGTTCTCCTTGTCCTCAAGCGCCATGGAGCAAACTGAGCTCCTTTTGTCCTTGTTCTTGCGCCTGGACTTGGTGGAGACGAAGCACAAACTAGCTGGACCTCCTCGATCTTTCCTCTTGTCCTTCCTGTACGTGATCTCCTCATCACTTGAGCTCGACGAGGACGAAGAGGAAGAAGATCCACTGCTGCAGAACCCTATCTCGGCGAAGAAAGCCTTGTCCCACTTCTGGTTGTCCTTCTGGTATCTCTTGAAAGCCTTCTGGAAGTTCTTCTTGCCGAAGGGATGCTTGCCGAAGCCGTGCTTGCTAGAGTGGTACTTGTCGGAGTCACGGGAGTAGCTCTTGCCCTTCTTGTTGTAGTCGTTCTTGTTAGGGCACTCGGCGATGAAGTGGCCGACCTCTCCGCACTCGAAGCACTTGGGCCTCTCGCCCCTCTTCTTGCTCATCCGGTTGTCATAGGCGCTCTGAAGGCGACTAGACACCAGACATAGCTCCTCATCCCCAAGCGACACCAACTGCTCCCCTATCACAGACATCAAAGCAGAAAACGAGAAATTGTGCATAAGGGGGTTAGCAACAGGCTCACTAGAGGGGGTAGCCAAGGCCAGACTCTTAGAACCTGTACAAGCAAGGCAATCCCTCAACTTGTAATCTACTTCTGTGGCCTTGAGCTTACTATAGAGCGCTTCTACTCCTATCGTATCATACCCTGCCGCCTCAATGATTGAGTTCACCTTGATCTCCCGTACTTTTCTGTCCAAAGCATATAGCAACTTGACAGCCTGCTGATGATCGGTGTATGGGAGCTCAGCGGGGGCAGAGTTGACACGCAACTTGTTAATGATCGACTGAAAGTGACCAAACAAGTCGTCTACTAACTCTCCCAGCTTCTGGACGAAATTTTCATATTCACGCCGGTAAGTCTCCACAAGCCTAGCCTTAATCGTCACAGTACCCTCATGGTGTGCACTATGCAGTGACCATATCTCACGCGCAGTCTTAAGGTGACTCACTCTCTCATAATCCACGGGACCAAGCCCAGAAAATAGAAAGTTAACAGCCTTGGCATTTGCCTCATGCCGAGCCGCGATATCCTATGTAGTACGCTCAGCGATTGGAAGCACCACAAAAGTCGTACTCTGAGTAGCATCCCATATGTCCTGACTCTGGCTAACAAGGAACGCCTCCATCCTACCTTTCCAGTAGGGATAGCAATCGGAGCCAAGGACGGGAATTATCCCGGAGTAAGTCATCGTCGCTACGGTTTTGTCACCGGTTAAGGTATGGGGAAACCTAACAGGCTCTGATACCACTTGTAGGACCGAGACGTGCGACTATAGGGAGGTGAATAGGAGAACTTAAAAACTCAAAATCACGAACCCCCGGTGCAAACTAACAGCTATTACACACAAGAAGCACTAGACACCGTCCACTGAAAGGAAACGTGTCTAGCAGCACTTGGTATCGCCCACTGAACGGGTACATACCAAGTGAGCGGAAGCACAGGACTCAACGATCACAAGATCGCAAGTCAAGCGAAACAACGACTCACGCACAAGTGTCAAGTTCGCCACTCCATGCACCGAAATGCGCCCTACTGATTCACAGCAGGTTAAGTGTATGGGCAGCAACAAGGAACACTAAAAGCGAGGTCGAAGGAAAAGCCGGGCAGCGAAAACCCCAAGGAAAAACACCACAGCCACCTCACTGGCTACTTCCGGACTGTAACACCCTAAATTTCATTTTCAGAAATTAAAATAAATAAAATTCTTTCTTAATTTATTAAGGATTTTTCATGTTTAGAATGAGCATTTAAATGATTTTATAATCTAAATAAAATGAATTTAGGCCAACTTGTTGTTGCATTCATGTCGTTGATTGGTTTTATGTTGAGTGGTTGCTTAAGGACTCAAATTCAAATTCTATTTGAATTTATAGAGTGTTTAACCCTTCAAGTAAAAGAGTCCAGAAAAAATCCCCTTGTCTCTTCACCATCGCTTTTGGCCCAGCCCTCATTATTCTTCTGGGCTCGGCCTACTGTCTTTTCCTCTCTTACTCCCTTCTCTCTTTCAGGAGTTGGAATCGCCCACCTATCCTCGCCCTCTTCTTCTCTCCCACCCAGGCCAAACAACAAAGCTTTGCACACCTTCACCAAGTGACTCAGCTCCCCATCGTTTCTCTCTCTGACCAGTGGCCTTATCACCCTTCTTGCCACCATCAAGTGGAACCACCATGATTGAGTTAGTCTCCCTTCCCACTCTTTTCTTTGTCATGCGAGCCCTGCTCATCATGCTTTATCCGTCTACTCGTTATTCCAATCCCGTCGATCATCTCATCCCACCATACCAAGCTGGCATGCTTAGTGTTTTGACCGTGACAACCTTTCTAAATGCGTTTCGTCATCATCATCGTCATCGTCATCGTCATCCAGATTTATTTGGAGACTCTTCCTAAGCTTTTTATGATCTCTAAACATTTTATTTGAGTTTGCGGCGTCCAATAACATTTATAGGATTTTTTCTATAATTTTTGGAGCATTTGGGATATTTTTGGGCCAAGGCCCATTTAATTCCGGAGCCGTCTCGTCCACCAGGACCACCGTTTGGGCCATATCTCCCTCATACGGAGTCCGTTTGGGCTGCTCTACCACTTTTCGGAAAGCTAACGGCGGGCCCTTACCAACCCAAGTGGAATCACGCCGAAAGCCCATCTAGATCGATAGGAATTTGAGAATCAATACCGCCATCCACTTCTGCCCAGTTTTGTCCCACCTTGCTTTTTGATGGAAAAGTGAAGGGTTCACAACCCTATATATATGGACCACCCCTAAGTGAATAAGTGCACCAAAGACTTCTTTGCAGGGGGCCCCTAGTTTGGAAACCCTAAGGTATTTTCCCCCATTCCCCATATTTTGGACGCACCGCCGGGTGCTGTGCCTCAACTGCGGCAATCTGCGCGCCTCTTCATCTTACTGTCCTTGGTTTGGTGAGGAGATCTTCGATTCGCCATTAATCTACAAGTTTCTTTTCTTCGGTAAGGTGTTTCTATCCTAGCCATATTCTTATTCAACTTTTATGAGCAATTAATTCATATTCGTTCATCTCTAGTGAAATCTAAACTTTACGAAGGTGTTCTTTTCGTCATTCCCTACGTTGTGCTGATCTTCTTTTGAAAGATCCATTGCTGCGTCATCAACGCCACATTATTCTTCGTCAACTCTAGCGATGCCTCCATTTGTGAGCTCTCTCACACGCTCTCATCCTCTATGCAACTTTACATATTCGTCCTTTATTCCTCGTAGATTGGTCCTCTACACATTCAAATGCTCATAACTTTCACGTTTTAGATCCGATTAGAGTGATTCTTGCGCTCATGTGTTCATAGCAGTACGTAGATTAGGTTTTATGAGTTTTATGTTCTGTTTTTATGTAATAATGTATTGTTTCTTATCATTTTCCCATTGCTTGCATGTATGTATGTACGTGGATGTTTGTATGGTGCTATGTTCGCGAGTAGACGTTGATCAGTCCGTGGAGTTTGCAGAGCCACCTCCTGAATTCTTTGAGCAGCAGCAGGATAACCCCAAGGAAGGCAAGTATAACTTAAACAACACCTAATAACTGTTATTTATTGCAAGTGCATTTAATTTTGTGTACCTTTAAGGTCTACCTAGCTACTTTGATCCTTTGTATCTACCTTTTGGGATGTATTTGAGTTAAGTTATGCTAGGTGTAGCACGAACTCTTATACCTTTTGTTAATTAACCTTATTAATGTTTCTATGCAATTAATGTGAGCTTGACCCTCTGTGCTGTGTGCTTGAGTGGTTCATGTCTCGTTTCAAACTTGCTTTTTAGCAAAATGATTTAGGGAACTTGAGCAATGTGCTCGTGTGCTTTTGCGGTTCTCTCCGTAAGGACCTGTTCATAGAGCGACAACTTGGGACAACCGCGCTACCACAAGACTAGGATGGGGCAGTCTTAGCTCAATAATTAGGTCATTTTGGTTTGGAGTAACTTACCTGCGGGGCAAGAGGGGGAGTAAGCTTCAGTGGTCGTTGCGCTCCTCATGGTTGAGTGTGCTTTAGGTAATGTATGTGCTTATCACTTTGTGAGGCGGACCCCACCGTTGCGGCGCTTGATTCCTTGGGGTTACTTTTTACCTACGTGGTCTTTGGAAAGGCTTCGTAGTGGGCTTGCTAGTCATCTCATCTCCGTTAATGTGGTGAACACCTAGCGTAGCTCATGACTTGTGGGTAAAGATGTGCAACCTCTCGAGAGTGTAAAACTGACATGTCAGCCGTACTCACGGTTATGAGCGGCCTGGATCCTCCTTTTGATTAGTGGTTCCCTGGTTATGGTTTTGGTTATGGTTATGTTTCTTTAATATGGTTAATTTTCTTTATGCAATAACTTTGGGCTAATGGTTTCTTCTACTCAACTTTAGTAACTAGGTTGAAATAAAAACTTAATCAATTAAAAGCTCACGCAGTCATAGTAGCTAACCTTAGAGCCTCATAGTTTATGTTATACTTGTTGAGTACCTCGTACTCACGCTTGTTTTATCTTCATTCCTTGTTGGGGGAAAAAAATCCAACCGCTGCTCAGAAAGATAAAGGCTTGAAGGAGTACAAATGAAGGATCATGGAGTTCTAGGCGTGCGACCCCCAGTCGGTTTCCCTGTGGATGGCTCAAAGATTTAGTTACGCTTCTGCTACTCTGTGTTAAGGACTTAATGTCTTAATGTAAATGTTGTTTAACGATATATATTAAAGCATGTTTTGTGATATCACTGTTTATTGTCTCTATATGTGTGAGATTAGATCCTGGCACACATATAGGTTTGCTCTGGTTTGTCTTTATAAAACCAGGGTGTGACAAAGTGGTATCAGAGCCGTGCTGACTGTAGGACGCAAGCCTAGATAGAACTGGTCGTTTTATGGTCAAAATTTCTATATATGATCTTTGGTCTTTCCATCCCTGCTATACCTCTTATCTTTTTCTTGCTTATCTCCTCTCTGTCTAATATCTTTTGACTACACTCTTGTCCAATACCTCGTTGCTCTCCTGACCTATGTCTTGTTGCCATCTTGTCCTATATCTTGTTGGTCTTTTCCTTTAGAACTGTCCCTCCCTCTCCTATGCTCAATTGGTAGTTGGTTTTTGCTAAGTTGGTTTATAGGAGGTCCTACCTTATAGTTGTTAGATTGACTAGACACGATGTGTTGTGGTGTGATTGACATGTTTGTCATTATGATCATGATTGATTTGGATCTTTGTTTGATTGTGATGTGTGATGGAGTAATGTCCACTGCTACATCAAGCCTATAAGAGCATGTAAGATAGTGTAGTAAGTGAGTTTGGTTTCTTTTCTGTTTAGTTCTCAGCCTCACCAGTACCCTTTCATCTTTATCTCAATCATTCAACCCGTGCTGATGTTGTCTCCTGCTGCATCAAATGGTCAATACCAGAAGTAAGGCAATCAAGATGGGTGAAGTTGAATAGAGTCACCAATGGGTGAGCCGAATTGTTGAAGCATCTTACCCTTATCCTTTCTTTGCTAGCCAACCCGAATCTCGGGACGAGATTCTTGTTAAGGGGGGTAGAGTTGTAACACCCTAAATTTCATTTTCAAAAATTAAAATAAATAAAATGCTTTCTTAGTTTATTAAGGATTTTTCGTGTTTAGAATGAGCATTTAAATGATTTTATAATCTAAATAAAATGAATTTAGGCCAACTTGTTGTTGCATTCATGTCGTTGCATCGGTTTTATGTTGAGTGGTTGGTTAAGGACTCAAATTCAAATTCTATTTGAATTTATAGAGTGTTTAACCCTTCAAGTAAAAGAGTCCAGAAAAAAATCCCCTTGTCTCTTCACCATCGCTTTTGGCCCAGCCCTCATTCTCCTTCTGGGCTCGGCCTACTGCCTTTTCCTCTCTTACTCCCTTCTCTCTTTCGGAAGATGGAATCGCCCACCTATCCTCGCCCTCTTCTTCTCTCCCACCCAGGCCAAACAACATAGCTTTCCACCCCTTCACCAAGCGACTCAGCTCCCCATCGTTTCTCTCTCTGACCAGTGGCCTTATCACCCTTCTTGCCACCATCAAGTGGAACCACCATGATTGAGTTAGTCTCCCTCCCACTCTTTTCTTTGTCATGCGAGCCCTACTCATCATGCTTTATCCTTCTACTCATCATTCCAATCCCGTCGATCATCTCATCCCACCATACCAAGCTGGCATGCTTAGTGTTTTGACCGTGACAACCTTTCTAAATGCGTTTCGTCATTGTCATGTTGTTTCTGGGATTTTTCTAGATTTATTTGGAGACTCTTCCCAAGCTTTTTATGATCTCTAAACATTTTATTTGAATTCGCGGCGTCCAATAACATTTATAGGATTTTTCCTATAATTTTTGGAGTATTTGGGATATTTTTGGGCCAAGGCCCACTTAATTCTGGAGCCACCTCGTTGTTGACGGTCGTTATCTCACGATTTCAACCGTCAATTATCCACCGAATGAAGCTAAACAAGTGAATTATATGGAATAACCCTTGCGACTAATGAGTTCCACAAGATGTACATGAATATTTGGATGCAGGTACCAAAATACACATAAAATGGTTGCAAACACGTCACATATCGAAGATGAGCAGAAATGGCCAAGGTGGGGTGGCCCCCCGACCATGGGTAGTGGCCGCCCGGCCACCCTCCAACAGGGTTTTGGACCCCTGATTACGTGGAATGGCCCCTTGACCACTTCACTTGCCACGTCTTCGATTCGGTGTGCAAACAAACACAAAAAGGTGAAGACCCAACCATACAAGAGAGCATCCAATATATCCAAGGGTCACAAAGTGTTGGGATGAGGATTGGTGATATCAAGGATCCGAGAGAAGCAACATGCAACAAATCGGAGGCAGACACGTGGCCGCCCGACCACGTGCCATGGCTGGCCGACCACCCTTCGACGCATTTTTCATGTGCAACCAACCGTCCTAACTGCCAACCGACGTGGGGGAGCAAGCTCAGCCGTTGGATCAACTAAGGCGGTGGATCCCATGGCTGCCCGGCCATGGGGGGTGGCCGCCCGACCACCCACCTAGGTCGGCCGGCCACCGACTTGGTCCCTCCACCGACCTAGTACACATATAAATACCTCCCTCACTTTCTAGGCTAGAAATAGACCCCGGGAGCTCATTTTCAAAGTGTGGAGTGAAGGAGAGTTGAGTTGAGAGTCTACCTAAGAGTGCTTCACACTTTTCTTAGTAGTTAGGATAGTCCTGGGAGTTAGAGTTGAGTCGAGCTTTGCCTTCGAGTCTCCGGAGTTATCTTCGAGTCTGTGGTAAAACTCTTGTATCTTTTGGATTCAGATTATCTTCAATATAATTCAGTTATATTTTACTTTATTTCTATCTCTTGCAAGTGTGGTGTACCTTTATTTTGCATACTTGCTAGGCTTAGATTGTGTTTCACTTAGTTATTCAAGTCTTGTTATTCTTGCGGGTGCTGTAACTCAACCCTAGACATAGATGCTAGGCTCTGGCTAGATCCTCTCCTCTGATCAAGGACGATCTATCGTTGTTCAAGCTTCGCTTGAACACGTTTATAGCTTGCCATCCTCTCCACGCAGCTTTGCTTGGAAGCCCCACTCGGTGACAGCATGTGGTGTGCCTGTATAGTCCAGGCCCGTCGTTTGGGAGGCCCGTAGGTGTTAGCCAGACTCTCTTTCGGGACCTACTATCTACCCCTGGTACCCTCGAGACTCTGGAATTTCGCTCGATGCAAGACCATGGCTTGTTTACTTGAATAGCTTAGTTAGACACGGATAATCTTTGCAACCGATTAGAATAGTGTTTGGTGACTTTATCTCACTCGTTATCCTCCCAGGGAACTATACCTTTCTACAGATAGCTTAGATAGATATCCTCCTCCACCATACACCTATCTTTATCACGTTTACCCCTGTTCAACTACTAGTTGGTATAATTTATCCAAGTTTACAGTTCATTCGATTTGAGTTTATTCAATTATACTCTTGAGCCTACCGCTTCCCTGTGGAAATTTACGATACTCGGGATACTCTGAGTGAAAGGCTACAACGGTCTCCATGCGCTTGCGGAGTAAAAACCTGTAAAGGCTAAGAGACGCCAACACTCGTCCACTACAGAGTCTGTTTGGGCTGTTCCACCACTTTTCGGAAAGCTAACAACGGGCCCTTTCGAACCCAAGTAGAATCACGTCAAAAGTCCATCTAGATCGACAGGATTTCAAGAAACAATACTGCCATCCACTTCTGCCCAATTTTATCCCACCTTGCTTTTTGATGGAAAAGTGAAGGGTTCACAACCCTATATATTTGGACCACCCCTAAGTGAATAAGTGCACCAAAGACTCCTTTGCAGGGAGCACCTAGTTTCGGAACACTAAGGTATTTTCCCCCATCCTCCATATTTTGGATGCACCGTCGGGTGCTGCGCCTCAACTGCGGCAATCTGCGCCGCTTCATCTTACTGTCCTTGGTTTGGTGAGGAGATCTTCGATTCGCCATAAATCTACAAGTTTTTTTTTCTTCGGTAAGGTGTTTCTATCCTAGCCATATTCTTATTCAACTTTTATGAGCAATTAATTCATATTCGTTCATCTCTAATGAAATCTAAACTTTACGAAGGTGTTCTTTTTGTCATTCTCTACGCCGTGCTGATCTTCTTTTGAAAGATCCATTGCTGCGTCATCAACGCCACATTATTCTTCGTCAACTCCAGCAATGCCTCCATTTGTGAGCTCTCTCACACTCTCTCATCCTCTATGCAACTTTACATATTCGTCCTTTATTCCTCGTAGCTTGGTCTTCTACACATTCAAATGCTCATACCTTTCACGTTTTAGATCCGATTAGAGTGATTCTCGCGCTCATGTGTTCATAGCAGTATGTAGATTAGTTTTTATGAGTTTTATGTTCTGTTTTTATGTAATGGTGCATTGTTTATTATCGTTTTGCAATTGCTTGCATGTATGTATGTACGTGGATGTTTGTATGGTGCTATTTTCACGAGTAGACGTTGATCAGTCCGTGGAGTTTGCAGAGCAACCTCCTGAACTCTTTGAGCAACAGCAGGATAACCCCGAGGAAGGCAAGTATAACTTAAACAACACCTAATAACTGTTATTTATTGCATGTGCATTTAATTTTGTGTACCTTTAAGGTCTACCTAGCTAATTTGATCCTTTATATCTACCTTTTGGGATGCAGTTGAGTTATGTTATGCTAGGTGCAGCGCGAACTCTTATACCTTTTATTAATTAACCTTGTTAGTGATTCTATGCAATTAATGTGAGCTTGACTCTCTGTGCTGTGTGCTTGAGTGGTTCATGTCTCGTTTAAAACTTGCTTTTTTAGCAAAATGGTTTAGGGAATTTGAGCAATGTGCTCGTGTGCTTTTGCGGTTCTCTCCATAAGGACCTGTTCATAGAGCGACAACCTGGGACAACCACGCTACCACAAGACTAGGATGGGGTAGTCTTAGCTCGGTAATTAAGTCATTTTGGTTTGGAGTAACTTACCTGTGGGGCAAGAGGGGGAGTAAGCTTCAGTGGTCGCTGCGCTCCTCATTGTTGAGTGTGCTTTACGTAATGTATGTGCTTCTCCCTTTGTGAGGCGGACCCCACCGTCGCAGCGCTTGATTCCTTGCGGTTACTTTTTACCAACATGGTCTTTGGAAAGGCTTCATAGTGGGCTTGCTAGTCATCTCATCTCCGGTAATGTGGTGAACACCTAGTGTAGCTCATGACTTGTGGGTAAAGATGTACAACCTCTCGAGAGTGTAAAACTGACATGTCAGCCGTGCTCACGGTTATGAGCGGCCCGGATCCTCCTTTTGATTAGTGGTTCCCTGGTTATGGTTATGGTTATGGTTATAGTTATGTTTCTTTAATATGGTTAATTTTCTTTATGCAATAACTTTGGGCTAATGGTTTTCTCTACTCAACTTGAGTAACTAGGTTGAAATAAAAACTTAATCAATTAAAAGCTCATGCAGTCATAGTAGCTAACCTTAGAGCCTCATAGTTTATGTTATACATGTTGAGTACCTCGTACTCACGCTTGTTTTATCTTCATTCCTTGTAGGGGGAAAAATCCAACCGCTACTCAGAAAGATTGTGATGCTCCGGCATCTCAAGTGCATAATCACTCATCATACATGAAGCATTCATCCTTGAGCATCATGGCATGACATGTGTTGGTGCATTGGAAACAAATTTGGTTTATACTACTTAGTGAAAACCTTGTCATTTCATGTGTGATGCTATGTTTATAGTTGAAAGTAGCCTAGAGGGGGGTGAATAGGCTAACCTGAATTTTCTTACACAAATAATTCAACTAAAGTCAGTACTAAAAGTTGAACTAGTCCAATGAGGGTCAACCTGCTCAAAGCTGGTTCAACCGCAGTGGACTGGTTCAACCAATGCGGAAATTAAGAACTGAATTGATCTCTCAAATCGTGCAACCAAAAAGGATTCCGTTTGAATCAAAACCCTTCTTTTGGCCTAAGGTTGAAGATCTGAAGGGGGCTCACCACCAAACCTGCACACAAGATAGATCGGGACAAAACTAGCAACACAAGAGTAAGAACAAGAAGAACAACAAGAACAACAAGCAAGCACACGGGGACAAGGATTTAATCCGAGGTTCGGTCACACCCACGGGTGCCCTACTTCCCCGTTGAGGCGCCCACAAAGAGCCGGGTCTCTTTCAACCCTAATCCTCCCCTCACCAACCACAAAGGTACGATGAGGTCACTTACTAGAAGCTCTCACAAGCTGGGGTAATACAAACTTCCTTTGGCACCACCACACAAGAGGGGATGAAGCCCAAGGTGACGCCTAGCCGTCTAGGAACTCAGGTTCCAAGAGTAACAAACCAACAATGGCTGCTCAAGGTGTCACCAAGCTCAAAGCTCAAGAACAAGAGAGGGAGAGAGAGTAGAAGAAGTGCAGCAGATTCAGCTCTCAAGTTCTTGCAAGATCCACTCGAAGATTTGAGGATTTGGAAGCCCAAAAGTGGAGAGAGGTGTGGAGGAGAGAGTGCTCTTTCAAAATATGTCCTGAGGTGTCTGGAGGTGGAAGAAGCCCTTTAGAGAGAGGGGTGAAGGGGTATTTATATGGGCCCTCTCGAAATAACCGTTGGGGTGCAGTCTGTGTAAAATCGGTTGAACCGGGCGAGGTTGGTTCAACCGGAAATGCACTCAGAAACAAAATCGGTTGAAGAGGTCCTCAGCCTGGTTGAACCGGGGCATCAACCGAAAAGCATACCAGAAACAAAATCGGTTAAGGGAGTATGGAGACTGGTTCAACCGAGGCATCAACCGATATGAGAGCAGAAATTGAGTAAGATTTGAAGGTGAATATTGGATGGATTTTTGGACACTTTGAGCTTTAGTATCACCAAGAGCATACCTTTGTTGGTCCCTCTTTATAGTACGGCGTTTCCTAACTCAATGATAAAACATGAAAAGCTTTTCTTATGCCTTTAAGTGGAGACTACTTGGTCTTCAAATTTGAATGGAATGGGGGGTCTCCTTTTCTTTACTTGCACAAAGACTTGTCTCTTTTTCTCTCTTATGCACTTATTGAATGATCTTCATTACTTGCAAAGTGCTCATACATATTCATTAGAGCTTTTAATTGTATTGTCATTAATAACCAAAACCCTCAAAAGGTGATTGCACTTACAATCTCCCCCTTTTTGGTGATTAATGACAACCCAATTAAAAGAGACAATGTAGAGAATAAAATCACAAGCTTTTGATTGACTATGCACATGTGACTCCCCCTAAATTTGTGCATCATTTCATTTTGGAATAGTTTGGCCTCAAATGCCAATATGCACAAACAAAGGGAAAAGTGCAAAGCCACATATTACACATTTAATCGAGGGCTGCATAAGTGTCATAAAAATCCGTGATGCTCATGACATGATATTCACACAATAAATATGAAACAACAAGCACCACACAAGAACAAAAGCTAGAGCCAAGCACAAACCACAAGGGTTACTTAGTGAGACATAAAGTAGCATGCAACAAGTTTTTAGGTTCAGCTACTTAAGCTATTACAAACAAGGTTCCATTACAAATATTACAGCCCAAGAAAGTTTTAAAGTTTTCTCTCACAGCTCACAAAGCAAAGAGGAGGAAAAGAGGCTGCTGCTGCACAAAGGATCAAAGAAAGGATTGTTACTTGCTGCTGTTGCCACTTTCCACTTGCATGCTGCTTTGTTGCTGCTGGCTACTCTTTGTTGCTGCTGGCTGCTACTAGCTTGCTTGTCTCTTCATTCTTCTCCCCCTTTGGCATTAATCAACAAAAGAGGGGGGAAAGAGCTGCAGACTCACAATGCTACCAACCACTCCAAGAAGGGCCATCACCAGCTGCTGCAGAGCTTGATCCAGCTCCTGGATCACCACCATAGTACTGATTAGCAAAGAAATCCCACTTAGAATCTGATGGTCGTGGTGGAGGATAAAACTGCTCATGATAAGAGACAAACTCAGGTTCTTTTTCAACAAATTCATCATCATACATGGTGCTAGGATCATGCTGCTCCTCATCCTCATCACTTTCATCTTCACTATCAAGCCTCTGACCTGTCAAAGAGAAGTGATAATCCTCAAAGCTGTCAGGAAGGTTTGGCTCTTCAAAAGAGCGAGGTGGAGAAGGAGGAGGGACATCTTCCCCATTGTACATTCTTTCAACCATATCCCCACACCGATAGAGATAGCGATTCTTTTCCCTCACATCTTCCTTCTTTGCCTTGCAGAGGGTAAAGAGAGTTTAGAACCCTCTTTTAATGAATCTTCTGAGACTGCTATCTTTTGAATGGTGACGGTGAATCAAAGGACGAGCAGCCATGGTTGCCTTGGAGGAAGAAGGGTGATGTGCAGGTGCAGGACTGGGCTCTTCTGAAGAGGGAGCTGTAGATGGTGCCTTTGCTTTGGCTGCCTTGGGAGCCTGAGATCGATCAATCAATTTAGGCTTGTAGGGCAGGTGCTTGCCATCCACTGGTTCAAATCTGGTTTGAGTGACAACCTCGATCATCTTCATGATGTATGGAGCATGAACGGATGCCTTGGTGACATTCCAAGAGGCCTCAATGATCTCACGCCAAATCAAGTCAAAGATGTTGATCTCAATGAACGTGTCGGGCTGCAACAACCAAAGAATCATTTGACTTGCACCACGAACACTTGGTTGATCACCACCTTTTGGCAAGAGAGTGAAGCGAAGAAGAGAGTTGATGTAACGCCATCTATGATGCATGTTGTTCACATTCCAAAACTCCTCATTTGGATCAAGATGAATTTTCATCACTTTGTCACGATCGGGCTTGTACAGATTGTGAACTTTCTCCTTACTGTTAGCAATATCGATGTCCTTGAATCCAAGAATATGAGCAAATCTTCTATAACTACACTTGTACCATGTATCATTGATCATAAAGTGCAGAAAAGGATGAGGATAGGCATTATGTTCATCACTTGGCCTTTCAATCCAAAGAGTGGAGTAGAACTGAGCAATAGCCTCGGTGTTCCAATCATAAGTAAAAGACATGATGTTCTTCAAACCTTTTGATTCAAGTATGTTTAGGGCTAACCTCATCTCTGGATCATTTAGATCTTTACACCTCTCCCAATCAACAAAGCGCTGCTGAAAAACTGCATGTTTCTTTCTTGCCATGAAGACATTATTGTAAAATCCACATGATCAAGATTGTAGAACCTCACATCAGTGATATTGGAGTTTCTAGCTGATCTGGTCGGTTTCTCAAATCTGAACCTTTTGAGGAACTTAGTGTAGTTACCCTCTTTGTCCGCATTTAGAATTTCTTGACCTTCATGGGTGAGAGAGACATCTCTCAACTTCATGTTGCGGATGACCGGAGCTGAAACAGGGGGTAAAGAGGTCTCCTTGTCAAGGTCCGTTGGTTCATTCTCAACTGAGCGGCGAGGAGGACGATTAGCAGTCCTTTTATAGTTCTTCCTTGGTGAAGTAACTGCCATTGATGTACCTGTTTGACTGGTTGCTGCAGGTTTCTTCTGCTGTGCTGTCACTTTAGCCCTTCTGCTAGGTTGAGACCGGAGAAGTTGTGGCACAGGGGATGCTTGAAAAGATTCATCCTTGTCACTGCTATCATCACTGTCACTGCCAGAGAAGGCCAGAGAAAGGGCTGCCGGGAGCCTACCGCCAGCGAGCAGAGGGAGGAGGCGAGCGGAGGAGGAGGGCGCAGGAGAGGAGTCCGCGGGCGGACGGGAGGCGCTCGGGAAGAGAGGCGTCTGGAGAAGGGAAGCAGGCCGAAAGGTGTGAGAAAGAGTGCGGGCCAACTCAGGCAAGAGAGGCCCAACCCGGTTGAACTGACACGCGCCTGGTTGAACCAAAAACGCACTCAGTACCAAAATCGGTTGAAGCGCCCTCTGAATCGGTTGAACCGATCCATCAACCGACAGACAGAAAGAAAGAAATTTTTCTCCAGTTTTGAGGGGGTTTAGAAAAACTTTTCAAAGAGCCTTTTAAAGAGAGAATTTTAGATCTAAGTGCCCAGCCACAACCAACATTACATAACAATGGCCACTCATCCTTAGGAGGATCCAACGATCCGAAAAACCAACGATTTATTATCTTTTCTTAAGCATGGGTTGACTAGAATTCTATAAGATAAAACCAATCAAGCATGTGCAAGGCTTCAAACCACGTTACGAGAATCCAAGATGTTTAGTTCACTCCTCAAATCACAAAACCTTGACTCGTCTAGGGGTTTAGTGAAGATATCGGCTAGTTGATTTTCGGAACTCACATGATGTAAGGCGATATCTCCTTTGGCATCGTGGTCTCTCAAGAAATGGTGGCGGATGTCTATGTGTTTGGTGCGTGCGTGTTGCACCGGGTTGTTTGCAAGCTTGACCGCACTCTCATTGTCACACAAGAGAGGAATCTTGCTAAACTCACAACCAAAGTCTCTCAAGGTTTGCCTCATCCAAAGTAGTTGAGCACAACAAGCGCCGGCTGCAACATACTCGGCTTCGGCGGTGGATAGTGCAACACTAGTTTGTTTCTTAGAGCTCCAAGACACCAAAGACCGACCAAGAAATTGGCAAGTCCCCGATGTACTCTTCCGATCAACTTTGCAACCGGCATGATCCGAATCGGAATAGCCAAGAAGATCAAAAGTGGAGCCCTTGGGATACCACAAGCCAAGGTTTGGTGTATGAACTAAATATCTCAAAATTCTCTTAACAGCCACCAAGTGGCACTCTTTCGGGTCAGCTTGAAATCTTGCACACATGCACACGCTAAGCATAATATCAGGCCTATGCACACAGATATAGCAGAGAACCTATCATTGACCTATAGAGTTTTTGGTCGACGTTTTTACCTTTCTTGCTTTCATCATAGAGGTCGAGGTGTCCTTTAGATGCCATGGGAGTATTGATGGGCCTTGCGTTCTCCATGCCAAACTTCTTGAGCATATCTTGCGTGTACTTGGTTTGGCATAGGAACGTGCCTTCCTTGAGTTGTTTGATTTGTAATCCTAGGAAGAATTTGAGCTCACCCATCATGGACATCTCGAATCTCTTGGTCATAATTCTACTAAACTCATCACAAAAGGCTTTGTTAGTGCTACCAAATATAATGTCATCGACATATATTTGGCATACAAACAAATCATTATCGAATTTACGAGTGAAGAGTGTAGAATCGGCTTTCCCTATTTCAAAGCCATTTTTCAAGAGAAATTCCTTAAGGCATTCATACCATGCTCTAGGAGCTTGTTTAAGCCCATAGAGCGCCTTATGGAGCTTGTAGACATGGTTTGGTTTCTTTGGATCTCCAAAGCCCGGCGGTTGCTCCACAAATACCAACTCTTGGATTGGCCCATTAAGGAAAGCACTCTTGACGTCCATTTGATACAGCTTGAAATTGTGATGGGTGGCAAAAGCTATAAGAATCCGAATTGACTCAAGCCTTGCCACCGGTGCATATGTCTCTCCAAAGTCCAAGCCTTCAACTTGAGTGAATCCTTGGGCCACCAACCGTGCCTTGTTTCTTGTCACCACGCCGTGCTCATCTTGCTTGTTTCGAAAGACCCATTTGGTTCCAATCACATTTTGATTGGGCCTTTCAACTAAGGACCAGACTTCATTCCGTGTGAAGTTGTTTAGTTCTTCTTGCATAGCCATGACCCAATCCGGGTCCTCCAAAGCTTGCTCCACCCTAAGAGGCTCCAAAGAGGAGACAAACGAGTAAAATTCACAAAAACTTGCTAAACGTGAACGAGTGGTTACCCCTCTTCGAATACTTCCTAGGATGTTGTCAACAGGATGATCTCTTTGCACAGTTTGGTGTACACGAGGATGGGGCACTAGCTGTTGACGTTGTATTTGCCCATCATCCTTATGCACTTGAGCTTGATCTTCATTTTCTTGCTCTTGGCCACCATGTTCTTCTTGTTGAGCGATTGGAGAGTTCTCACTTGAGTCTTGATCTTGCTCTTGTGGTGCATCTCTTGGAGGTACGGAATCTTTACTCATGAGAGTTTGATCCCCCACTTGTGGAAACTCTTCACTTGGTCTTGCTGCTCCCCCTTGCTCTAAGCATGGGAGAACATTTGGCATCACCACTCGAGCTTGATCAACTTGTTCATCTTTCTTCTCTTGAGGCTTAACTTCTCCAATTGCCAACTTCTTTATTGCTGCACATGGTGGTTCTTCATTTCCTGCAACATTTTCATCCAAATACCCTTGCAAGCCATTAGTCTCATCAAATGTCACGTCTACCGCAATCTCAACTAAACCGGAGTTTTTGTTGAAGACACGGTATCCATGAGCATTTGAGGCATAACCAAGTAGAAAACCTTCATCTACCTTAGGTGCAAACTTTGAGCTTTTGGTTTTCTTGTTAAGTATGAAACACTTACAACCAAAAACCCGAAAGTAGTGGACCTTAGGTTTGTTACCGCTCAATAGCTCGTATGATGTCTTCTTGTAAATCTTGTGAAGATAGAGACGGTTGATTGCATGGCACGCAGTGTTGACAGCTTCAGCCCAAAAGTTGTCCGGCGTCTTGTACTCATCAAGCATGGTCCTAGCTGCCTCAATGAGTGTCCGGTTTTTCCTTTCCACCACACCATTTTGCTGCGGTGTGTATGGAACCGAAAACTCATGCTTGATGCCTTCTTCATCTAGATACTCCTCAACGCCGGTGTTCTTGAATTCTTTTCCATTGTCGCTTCTCACTTTCTTGATCTTCACTTCATATTCATTTTGTGCTCTTGTCATGAACTTTTTGAGCACCTCTTGGGTTTCACCTTTGTCACTCAAAAAGAATACCCAAGTGAAACGGGAATAATCATCAACAATTACCAAACCGTATTTGTTACCGCCAATGCTTATGTATGCCACCGGACCAAATAAATCCATGTGTAGCAGCTCCAATGGCCTTGATGTAGTGATGATGTTTTTGGCGGGATGTGGCACTCCAACTTGTTTTCCGGCTTGGCATGCACTGCAAACTTTATCTTTCTCAAAGGAAACATTTGTTAGTCCAAGAATGTGCTCATCCTTTTGAAGTTTGGCCAAGTTCCTCATGCCAACATGGGCTAGCCGGCGATGCCACAGCCACCCTTTGTCAGATTTTGCCACTAAACAAGTCTCGGGCGTTACTCTAGTTGTTGTGAAATCAACAAGATAGAGCTTGCCCTTCAAACGACCCGTAAAAGCAATAGAGGAATCCTCCCTTCTAAAGATTTGCACACCCTCATCCGTAAAGAGACAATTGAAGCCTTTCTCACATAATTGTGATACGGACAACAAATTGTAACTCAACGAATCAACAAGCAATACATTAGAAAGTGATTGATCATGAGAAATAGGAATGTTACCAACACCAATTACTTCCCCCTTGCCACTATCACCAAATACAATTTCTTGAGATTCATTTGTGACTTGCAAGGAGGTAAACATGTCTCTCTCTCCGGTCATATGATTTGTGCATCCACTATCAAGCACCCAACTTGACCCACCGGAGGAGTAGACCTACAAAACAAATTAAGCTTTGTGTTTAGGTACCCAAAAAGATTTGGGTCCTTGAGAGTTAGTTCTAAGAGCCTTGGGTACCCATACACTCCTCTTCATGAGTTGCTTCTTCTTGTAAGCACCCACATATTTGACCACCATCTCACCATGTTCCCAAACCACCATATAGTCACACAAGTATGACCTAGAAATGGGAGTTACGGTCTTTGCTTCACTTGTAGGCTCTTGCTTCTTGGTCTCCTTTGGTTGAGTAGATGATGAATGCACCACTTCCAATACATCAAACAGGGTCATAGATTTCAAAAACTTAGGTGCCTTCCAACCCATGTTGTTGTTCATAACATGAGGGTTGACCGTGTGATAGTTGTATCCAATTCCCTTCTTCTTGGTAGGTTCAAGCTTTGGGTGTTTCTTCCTTGGTTCATCATTCTTGGGAAGCTTACCCTTTTTCTTTGTCAACTCAAATTGTCTAATCTTTTCTTCCAAGATCCCTACCTTTTCAAGGTTAGTATCACAAGCATTCATATCATGATTATAGCATTTTTTACAATCATCGCTTGTGGAAGCACTAGAATCAATGGTGACCGAAGAGGATGTGGAAGTGGTGTTCCAAAGAGTGTCAAATTGTACTTCAAGTTCTTTGTATCGAACTTCTAAACTTGAAATGTTTTGTTGAAGTACATTTTTGGCATCCTTTAGTTCATCCATGGAAGATTTAACCTTTACAAGTTCAACATCTTTTTCTTCCATGGCAGCCTTGACCAAGGAGAGTTCCCGAGTCAAGACTTCCACTTTATCATTCTCTTTGGTCAATGTCTCTTGTAGTTCAAGGTTTCTCTCCTTTTCAAGGATGAGCAAGTCCTCTTGATCTATAAGAGTCATTTTCCTCTTTTCTAGTTTTTCCGTAAGCTTGATTATTATGTCATAAGCTCTTTCTCCAAATTCTTTTATCATTTTATCCTTAAAGCTAGGTTCATCATGCTCGATAGACAAAGCAGTTTTAGAATTCACCTTAGCTCCTTTTGACATGAGACAAGTAGGAGTGTAGTCATCTTCGCCATCGGAGAGGTTGGTGAAGAGTCTTGGTGAGGATGATAGCTTTTGTATTGCTATGCTTGCCACCTTCTCATCCTCGGAGCTTGAGCTTTCCTCTTCGGAGTTCCATGCCTCACCTATGTGAGCATGACCTCTCTTGGACTTCTTGTAGTAGCCCTTGTTCTTCTCACCTCTCTTGTATTTGTCTTTCTTGTACTCCTTCTTGAACTCATTTCCTTCTTGACCCTTGTTAGGACACTCCGCAATGAAGTGACCCGACTTGCCACACTTGTAGCATGGCCTCTTCTTTCCCTTTCGGTGGTATTTGTCACCACCTTTCACCATCTTCCTAAAACTCTTGATGAACATAGCAACATTTTCTTCTTCATCTTCACTTGAGCTTTCTTCGTCACTTGATGACTCTTCAACAACCTTCTTATGCTTGCATGATGATGAGGGCTCATCCTTGTCATCCTTTTGACAATTGTAGTTGTTGCTTTTTCTTGCGGCAAGAGCTTTGACCTCTCTTATTTGCTGATCGGCTGCTTCATCTTCGGCTTCATGTTGTTGGAGCTTGGCATAGAGATGATGTGGCTTCATGTCCTCATAGTCATCTCTATCTTTGATTATCTTTGCAAGGTTCTTGTCTTTCACTTGATACGCTCTCATGAGCAATCTTGTGACTTTGTTGTCATCTTTCCACTCCTTGCTTCCAAGAGCTCTTATTTTGTTCACTAAGGTCATGAGTCTATCAAATAAGGATTTGAGAGACTCATCTCTTCTCATAGCAAAGTGTGATAGTTGTCCCTCTACCACTTCTATTCTTTGCCTTCTCGACTTGCTATCACCTTCATGTGACATTTTGATAGTGTCCCAAATCAACTTGGCATCTTTAAGTCCTTCTACCCTCCGATACTCTTCTCCTTCCAAATGTCCTAGGAGAATGCTCACAGCTTGGGCATTGCGATGCATATCTTGTACCATCTCGGGAGTCATCTCTTCGTCTTCATTTGGCTTGTAAATACCTACATTCACAACTTCCCAAAGACTCGGATGGATTCCGAATAAGTAATATTGCATTTTGTTGGACCACTCATCATAGTTCAACTCATTTAGAGTAGGAACTTTTCCGAGTGGCGCCGAAGAGAAAGTAGGTGCAATTGAACGAGAATAATCAAAAGAGACACGATGATACTCTTTTACTTCGCCCTTTTTGGATTCAGCCTTGGAGTTAGATGATTCGGGTTGATGGTTAACTTGAAGCTTCTTCATCACTTCCTTAACCATGCTCTCAAGTGTACTCTCGTCGACATTGATCACATCCTTTTTCTTTCTTTCTTCGTCTTCCAAGGCTTTCTTCCTTGCATCCTCTTCTTCAGCCTTCTTCTTTTCCTTTTCTTCTTTCTTGGCTGCATCTTCTATCTCTTTCATCTCCTTGTACAGCTTCATGGCCAAGTTCATGGCTTCATCCTTGGTTTTGGGATCAAGAGCTTCACTCTCGGAGAGGTTGAGCAGCTCTTGAGTAAGTGACTTGTCATGGTCACCGCCGGAGGTACTTCCCTTGCCTTCCATGATCTTTTCCTCACGCAGTTAAGCGCTAATCACGAGGATTAGGCTCTGATACCAATTGAAAGTAGCCTAGAGGGGGGTGAATAGGCTAACCTGAATTTTCTTACACAAATAATTCAACTAAAGTCAGTACTAAAAGTTGAACTAGTCCAATGAGGGTCAACCTGCTCAAAGCTGGTTCAACCGCAGTGGACTGGTTCAACCAATGCGGAAATTAAAAACTGAATTGATCTCTCAAATCGTGCAACCAAAAAGGATTCCGTTTGAATCAAAACCTTTCTTTTGGCCTAAGGTTGAAGATCTGAAGGGGGCTCACCACCAAACCTGCACACAAGATAGATCGGGACAAAACTAGCAACACAAGAGTAAGAACACGAAGAACAACAAGAACAACAAGCAAGCACACGGGGACAAGGATTTAATCCGAGGTTCGGTCACACCCACGGGTGCCCTACTTCCCCGTTGAGGCGCCCACAAAGAGCCGGGTCTCTTTCAACCCTAATCCTCCCCTCACCAACCACAAAGGTACGATGAGGTCACTTACTAGAAGCTCTCACAAGCTGGGGTAATACAAACTTCCTTTGGCACCACCACACAAGAGGGGATGAAGCCCAAGGTGACGCCTAGCCGTCTAGGAACTCAGGTTCCAAGAGTAACAAACCAACAATGGCTGCTCAAGGTGTCACCAAGCTCAAAGCTCAAGAACAAGAGAGGGAGAGAGAGAAGAAGAAGTGCAGCAGATTCAGCTCTCAAGTTCTTGCAAGATCCACTCGAAGATTTGAGGATTTGGAAGCCCAAAAGTGGAGAGGTGTGGAGGAGAGAGTGCTCTTTCAAAATATGTCCTGAGGTGTCTGGAGGTGGAAGAAGCCCTTTAGAGAGAGGGGTGAAGGGGTATTTATATGGGCCCTCTCGAAATAACCGTTGGGGTGCAGTCTGTGTAAAATCGGTTGAACCGGGCGAGGTTGGTTCAACCGGAAATGCACTCAGAAACAAAATCGGTTGAAGAGGTCCTCAGCCTGGTTGAACCGGGGCATCAACCGAAAAGCATACCAGAAACAAAATCGGTTAAGGGAGTATGGAGACTGGTTCAACCGAGGCATCAACCGATATGAGAGCAGAAATTGAGTAAGATTTGAAGGTGAATATTGGATGGATTTTTGGACACTTTGAGCTTTAGTATCACCAAGAGCATACCTTTGTTGGTCCCTCTTTATAGTACGGCGTTTCCTAACTCAATGATAAAACATGAAAAGCTTTTCTTATGCCTTTAAGTGGAGACTACTTGGTCTTCAAATTTGAATGGAATGGGGGGTCTCCTTTTCTTTACTTGCACAAAGACTTGTCTCTTTTTCTCTCTTATGCACTTATTGAATGATCTTCATTACTTGCAAAGTGCTCATACATATTCGGCTAAAACTTTGGAAATTCATATAAAATCGAATAAAAATCATAAAAAGGTAAACTCAGTTGCGTTGTACTCCTTGTAAATAGATCTACACAGTAGGTATGATGTGGAGGTGTGCATGTACGTTTTGCCCCTGTTTTTGAATATGCATGATAAATCAAGGAAAATAGGAAACATGGTCTAGTTGGAATCCAAAGGTGATGAAACTCGGTCAATAGCCATCTTAGGACGTTTTGATACCGTGGTAATTTTTGGTGACTCAATATCTTACTGTTCATTCATGGTTTTACCATTTTACATCTACTTTATGCATTATTTGATAACGTGGAAATGAGGTCCATGCAAAATATGTTGAATGTTTGAATGTGACTCATTGATATTTTTTTTAGGTCCTATATAGTTTGTGAACACCACTGATAAAATATGAGCCCCTGCATGTTAAGTTTTGATGGTGATTTGAAAATGACAAATCTTGACATGGAGAAGTAAATAAATGGAAGAATGGGTTCTAATGTTCAAGATAAATTCTAGGAAAATTCTAGTAGCATATGGGAGTGCTGTAGAGTCCAGAAAGTATATCCTAGAGGGCTATTCACACTGTTTATATGTACATCTAAATTTCACACAAGATTGTTGTATGGAAAATAGATGTCCTGTCAAACTTGGGAGTTTTGACATGTAAATTTTTGTGTATGCAGTCCATACTGAATCTAGCTCACCTGTAAAATTTCACCTTCAGAAACCGTTCCAATAAATTATAAAAATTCTGACAAGGTGTAGGGCTGAAAATTTACTGGAATTTTAATAAAAGAATTATAACTCCAATTGGGCTGAAATTTTGACAGTAGCTTTGGGTATGCAGAATCTATATGTCATAAAAGTTTGGGCTCGCTTGGTTATGTTTTACTGCTACATCTTGAGTACGTAACTTTATTCATAAATGAAAATGATTTACACTAAGCATATGCATGTATAGTAATTTATCTACTACACACATGTCTTTTTCCATAAAGTGTCTGCTGCATACTAACATCTGCATTTCATCTACAGCAAGTGCATACATTTACATTCGCATGCACTCATATCTTCACCTTCCATGTATATAGATCCCGCGATCGAAGAAGAGACGGTGCAGGAGCGACCCCTGATCGAGGAACCTGAGGAAGAGCAGGAGAACCAGCAGCCGACCGTTGACCCCGCCGCCGAGGAGACTAACCCAAACGAAGAAGAAGGTAGGCAGAATCATGCTATACCCAGCAAATAAATTAATTATTGATTACGCATATGCATTAGGAGTTGAATGAAACCAATTGCATTATATCCCCTGGCTGCCCTAGCCCTAGCACCTATACGTAGAGTTCGTAGGAACGAGTGCCTAGAATGGCTAGATACGAGTAGACACGAGTGAATAAAGGTTACTCGTCTTGTAGGGGTCACTTTTCAAAAGAAGAAATCTCACCATGCAAGTTACTGTTATTATACCATGATTATGTTATGATTTAAATGGAGACCGGGCGGAGATATGGGTCTAAATGATGAGAGTTGAAATAATGTGTGGTGGACTCCGCCCGAGTCGCATAAGGCCGGTCGTTGTTCGCCTATTGGTCGGCATAACATTGCTAGGGTGCTTATCCGGGATCAATGGATCGGTGAAAATCTTAGTTGTGATGTCTCAAGCTAAGAGGCACATTCCTACCCACTGGTTTAGAGGAAGGTGGCTGCGGAGGCGGGTGTCAAGGGAGGGCTGACCCGACGTGACTGTGGTAATGCTCCTGTGACAACGCGCTCCGGGAGTCAGGCGGGAGTGGTCATCGAACTTGAGACGGGACAAGTGGAGATGGGGGAAGCATATGTGGGAACGCTGGGAGTTAATAAGCATATGCCATCCTAGTGCTTCTAGTTATTCCCGGGAATATAAAAATCGATTCGAATCGCTGATGCTCACCAGGTGTGAGAATTCCAGTATCATTGTCGGACAAAGTAGTAATCCATTTGAATATGTTGTATTATGAATTCATGGTTTCGAACACTAAATGCTTGGATATACCTGATTTATTTTATGCAGTGTCTATCACACTCCTGATGATATACCTGTTTTAGTCTCATTCAAAACCTGTCACACTCATGATGATTCTACAAGTATAACCTGAGCAGTTGTTAAATCCTGCTCGGGTGCAATAATACAAGCAGCTGTCAAATCCTGCTTCCACTTATTAATTTATCTTGGTTAAAAGCAATGGCTAAGGATTTAGATGTTAGTATGCAAGCTTTGCGTCAGCCGTAAGCCCCATCCATTAAGTCCTACTGAGTAATTAGTACTCAGGATTTTGCCCCCACTTTTGGCTTACAGGTGCGGAGTTTGTCTTCTGTGCCTATGTTGGTGGTGGCGTGTCCTCATCAAGAATAAGAAGAGTCATGATCTGGCAAGGAGAGGCATCAGTGGGCTCGATGCTTGTTCTATTTATGCAAGTCTTTTGGTTACTATGAAACATGAACTTTACAATTTCCGCTGCGAGAGACTTTTGGAACTATGTTGTTGGATGACACTATGTTGAACTTTATTTGATTTTGAACTGGTTTGTAACTAAAGTCTAAGTAATAACTATTCAACTGCCTGTGATGCTGTAACTGTTGTGGCTCCATCGAGGGTTGGCTGTGTATGACGTCGTTTCTTCTGGGAAATGGTGTTATCGAGAGCCCAAAGGACTCTCGACGGACTACCAGGTTTAGTCTAGCCTAAGTGCACTGCGAGCCAGAGGTGGCAGGTGTGTTTAGTCTGGATTAAGCAGGGCGGTTCTACCACAGCTGGTATCAGAGCCGATCATACACAGATAACAGTTATATCATCAAGTTTTGGTTTACAAAACTATTTTCGAAAGCTCTTTTCAAGTAATTCAAAAATTGGAGTATACGATATGCCCATATTAAGGATGTTAGTGTTATCCAGGTGACACCACTGACATTCTGACCTAGATAGAACTCATGCATATTCGGCGCTTTGAGGAGCAACTTTTCGGCCATAGCTGTCCCCAGTATTGGTGGAAGCTATTGGGTTTTGCGGATGGTTGTAAACTCTGCATTCATGCTGTATAAGTAAAAGCTCTTTAAGGGTGGTGGGCATGTTTGAGGCTTTCATACCCACCACACTTACATTCGGTTTTGGGATGCACTTTTTTCTCGACAATCCCCAGTGCCAGTGGAAAGTCAGGCTTTGAGGAAAAGGTGCAGCGGCCCACCTACGTTATCCACGCAGCGGTCACGCGTGGATGCCACCATAGGTGGTAATGTATGAGCATGCATTCTTTTGCAGGTACACTAACTATGTGCGAAATTAAGAACGGTCAGGAATCGACTAGTTGCATTAGAGAGTGCCGTGCATATGTGTCACCGAAATATCGATAGCTATATATTTCTCGTTTTAGATGTGTGATGTGAGATCATTTAGATACGAATCATGCATCATATTTACTGCTCTTATTCATGGTGGGATAGTATTAAAATGCAATGAAACAAATCGTGATGGTAAACTTACCTTCCATATGATGCACTGTTGTACCCTTGTCATAATCTATCACGTGTATAGTATGTCTCTCACTAATGCACAACCTTGACTATATAAACAGAATGGCCAGAACCAAGCAGACCGCACGCAAGGCCACCGGAGCAAGGACCACTGTCCTTCCTGACGTGACTCACACTCCCCCTGTGGTGAAGGATGGGTTACTCCACACTCGCTGAAGGGAGGAGTGTCCCCTGTCCTAGTTGCTGTGCAGGGCCCTAAGGGAGATGGGGCGTCGTCCCTGTCCCTTCATCTCGGTGCAGACGGTGCACGAGGAGGGCAACTACATGGCCCAGGTTGTCCTTCCACGAGGGACGTTGGCGGGCCAGCAGACCCTCACCACTTACGGGGCCAACGAGGAGAAGGCTTACCGTAAGGCGGTGATGGCAGCCCTCACTTCGTTGAGCTCCAGGTGGGAGGCAGGCCACACAGTCCTGCGATTCCTTCCCGCCAATGACCTCGACCATGCTTGGCAGGACCGCCGCGAGCAGCTCTGGGACAGGAACGGCTCCCAACCCTTGGTAGCGTGCATGGACTATGCACGTGGGTGCGCGGGATGTACCAGCGTGCGGAGAATCGGAGCCGCTTCTACTTTGCCAGGTACACGGAGACCCGTACCCGTGTGGAGGAGTTAGAGGCCCAGGTCGCGCAGCTGCACCAGTGTCTGGCAGAGTACGAGGCACCGCAGCAGCCCGCACCTTTGGAGGAGGAGGAGTCCTTGGAGCCCATGGAGATGGAGGAGGAGGCAGAGAATGATCCGTCTGACGCGAACTCCAGGGCGTAGGGTGTTTGATGGATGAATGAAGGGAGTAAGCTTTAAGTTAGTAACGCGTTGAAAGCAATGTTTTGTAATATTCCGCTCCGCGTTTCAGATTCATGGCTGTATTAAAACATTGGTGAGTTGTGAGAGCTCATTCAGTACGCCATTTGATTCAGTGATGGACGATTTTATTATGCACTATTTGATGGTTGGTTGATGTAGCCACCATCCCATGATGTAATCTTAAGACCCTTTAGTGATATTCAAACCTTTCTAAGTGGCACTAATGTTAGTTCTACATCATGGTGGCATTTGAGGTGGTTGTGTGGATGGATTTGTGGTTTACGCTTCGTTTTGGATTGCGTCTTGCAATCTGGAATTTTGGCACAGCAGCAGCTAAAACTGGCGTTATCTTGGATTGTGTAAGGAATTGACCCAAGAGTTGGGTAGCAAAGTTTTAGAGCACTGTCTGGTGTACAACTTTGTCAATTGGAGATTTCTCTAATTGTGCACAGATCTGGAGTTACGGTTGAATTTTTCAAGAACCTGTAATCTGGACTGGAGCAGCACCAGTAGGAAAACCCCATTTTGCACACCCTTAGTGCAAGAACTGAACTGAGAGCGTATTGTCAAAGTTTTAGAACTGGAAGTGTAGAATGACTTTGTTATACAAAGTTTCTCCTAAAAATGTCTGGTTTGGGAGTTATAGCTGAAATCGCGCAGTCTCTGAAATCTGAACTAAACTGATATATACTGACATACACTGAATTTGAACAAGATACTAATGAAATCACTAAAAACTTTTTATACGAAAGTAAAAGAACACAAAACGAGGAATAACTTTGCTAAGGGGGTCATAATCAAAAGATGCACGGTTTAAGAGCAGCGCGCCGTTAAAGTCATTGCTGTCCAGAAATCCACGCGATAGTCGGGTATTAAACGCCAACACGCCCGGGTTATGCCAGATGTGACAGTGGTCGAACCGCTGCGAGAAGGAAGCTAACACTTTACTGCGATTATATGTTTCCGTCTTACATGTTTCAAGTAACTGTGTTTCGGCGCATTTAATTGCTTTAAAGTGGTTGGACTAAACACTGTTAGCTTCACTCTTGCAGATGGTGAGCACTCGCAATGGACAAACCTCAGGCCAGCAGCCGCACGATGCACGACCCCCACCGGAGCTCGCTACTCTAGTTGTGCAGCAGGCGGAGTTAATCCGCATGATGGTAGAGGAACGCCAAGCTCAGGGGCAGCAGCGGCCGCGGGAACACCACCCCCTCGAAATCACCTACAAGGACTTTGAGGACTTGCGCCCTCCAGTCTTCACCACGTGCCCTGAGCCACTCGCAGCAAATGACTGGCTCCGCACAATAGAGTCCAAGTTCACACTGCTTCCTGGATTGACTGAGAAGGAGAAAGCTCGGTTTGCCACGCAGCCACTCCAGGGCCCTGCTGGAGCATGGTACGACACGTACCAAGCTATGCAGCCGAGGGTCACATAATCACATGGGAGGAGCTCCGTACGGCTTTCCGGGCCCACTATATCCCGAAGAGCCTTATGGAACAGAAATAGTGAGAGTTCTAGGAACTGAAGCAGGGTAACCGGACGGTCATGCAGTACGTGCAGTCCTTCATACACCTGTCACAATATTCACCGGGGGACGTTGCGGATGATCCTAGCAGGGCAGCTAGACTCTTGAGTGGGTTCGACCCCACACTCATGACGCACCTAGGGCGCGAATACCAGAGTTTCACACAGCTGGTGGACACAGCACTCGACATGGAGAACCGCCTCCGTGTTGCAAGTGAGGACCAAAAGCGGAAGCGTCAGGCCAACAGTGCACCTGGGTCGTCTCAGAAGCAAAAGGCCAACTACCAGCAGCCACAGCAGTACCACCAGCAGTCTCGCTTTGTGGTTCGGCCCAATCAGTCGGGTTGGATCCACAGGGTACCGCAGCAGCAGAGGTTCCCCACCTACCGCGCACCACCACAGCCGGCACAGCTTCCTGCGCTCGCGCTCCTTACACATAGGGAGCTTGGGGTCCTTGCTTTAACTGTGGCAAGACCAGACACTTCAGCAAGGACTACAGGGCACCTCGTCGCATCCAGGGTCCCACCCCAGCGGGTGGCAGCCAGGGAAAGCAGAAGGGGTCCGCGCCTAAGACGGGCCGAGTTCACTTCATCCACATGGGCCAGATTCCAGCCGGTGAGCCGGTACTTGCTGGTACATTCACAGTCAACGGTCATCCGGCCGTCATATTATTTGATTCCGAGGCCACTCATACATTTCTTAGCAAGATATATGCATTGAGGCACGGGATAAAAATGTGCAAATTAAAGGAAAATTATCACATCACTGCACCGGGTTCCCCTGTCACTACTGGTTTGATGGCCAGACAATTGAGAGTGGACATTGGTCCCGAGAGCTTTGTCATCAATCCCGTGGTGCTGCCACACCAAGGGATTGATATTATTTTGTGTATGAATTGGATGGTAGAAAATGATGCAGTCCTACATGTTGGCAGCAGGGAAGTGCAATTAAAATCTAATGTCACTGGCAAGATACTAAAGGTGCACATACCAGAACAGAAACATATAGAGGCCACAGTAAATGCAACTGAACTTCAAGAGATTAAAAAGATACCGGTAGTGTGTGAATTCCCTGACGTGTTTCCGGAGGAGCTTCCTGGGCTTCCTCCAGATAGATATGTGGAGTTTAAGATAGACCTCGTTCCAGGAACGGCACCTGTTTCGAGGAGACCGTACAGAATGGCACCACATGAACTTAAAGAACTGAAAACACAACTGCAAGAACAATTGGATAAAGGGTTCATTCGCCCTAGTTCATCACCTTGGGGCTGTCCTGCTCTCTTCGTGGAGAAGAAAGACCAAGATGGTAAAAGATTGTGTGTGGACTATAGACCATTAAACGCAGTCACAGTCAAAAACAAGTACCCACTGCCGCACATTGATATTTTGTTCGATCAGCTAGCAGGAGCCAAAGTGTTCTCAAAAATTGACCTAAGGTCAGGCTACTACCAAATAAAAATCAGGGAAGAAGATATACCCAAAACAGCCTTCTCTACCAGATACGGCTTGTACGAATATCTGGTCATGTCCTTCGGGTTAACCAATGCACCGGCCTTCTTCATGTATATGATGAATTCAGTATTCATGAACAAGCTGGATAAATTTGTAGTCGTGTTCATTGACGACATCCTCGTCTACTCTAAAAGTGAGGAAGAGCACGAGGAGCACTTACGGACAGTACTCGCCCGGCTTAGAGAACACCAACTCTACGCCAAGTTCAGCAAGTGTGCATTCTGGCTAAGGGAAGTGAGTTTCCTCGGCCACATCTTGTCCGAAAAGGGGGTAGCCGTCAATCCGAGTAAAGTGGAAGATGTACTGAATTGGAAACAACCTAAAACAGTAACAGAGATTAGGAGTTTCCTCGGTTTAGCGGGCTACCACCGCCGCTTTATCAAGGACTTCTCCAAAACTGCTAAGCCAATGACATTCCTAACCAAGAAAAACGCAAAGTATTTATGGGATCCAAAGTGTGAAGAGGCTTTCACAAGCTTGAAGAAGTCATTAACCTCCGCACCAGTACTAGCTCAACTGAACGTCACTAAACCATTTGATGTATATTGTGATGCCTTCGGCAATGGGCTTGGCTGTGTCCTAATGCAAGAAGGGAGAGTAATTGCCTATGCATCGCGCCAGCTAAGAAAACAAGAAGCCAACTACGCAACACATGATCTTGAACTAGCAGCAGTGGTACACGCCCTAAAGATATGGAGACATTATCTACTGGGCAACACTTGTCACATATATATAGATCATACAAGTCTCAAATACATCCTCACGCAACCTGAACTTAACATGAGACAACAGCGATGGCTAGAACTGATAAAAGATTATGATCTGGAGATTCACTACCACCCCGGGAAGGCTAATGTGGTAGCGGATGCACTAAGCCGTTGGGCACACTGCAACATAATTGAAGTCCGACCCACGGCACGAGTGATATGTTGTGAAATAGATGCAATCGAAATAGCCACCGAGCAACTAATAGAACTCTATAACCTCATCATTGAACCCACCATCAAAGAGCAAATTATAGCAGCACAGAAACAAGATAAAGGTATGGCACACATTCGTGAGGGTATAGATGAAGAGAAGAGAGCGTGCTTCACGCTTGATGACCAAGGCGTCCTATGGTTCAAGGGTCGCTTAGTGGTACCTAAAAACATGGAGTTGAGAAAGAAAATCTTAGACGAAGCCCATACGTCCATGTTCACCATGCACCCAGGTAGCAACAAAATGTACCAAGATTTGAAACAAAAGTTTTGGTGGACCCGCATGAAACGGGAGATCGCCAAGTACGTGTCTGAGTGTGACATATGCCAGAGAGTAAAAGCAGATCACCTGAAACCGGCAGGAATGCTTCAACCCCTAACCTACCATCCTGGAAGTGGGAGGACATTCACATGGATTTCATTGTGGGCCTGCCCCGCACCCAGAAAGGTTATGATTCCATATGGGTGATTATTGACCGGCTCACAAAATCAGCCCACTTCATTCCCGTGAAAACAAATCTACCATGCCAAGACCTATGCTGAACTATACATCGCAAGAATAGTTTCTTTGCACGGTGTTCCTCGAACGATCACTTCAGATAGGGGCTCTCTGTTTGTATCTCGCTTTTGGAAGCACTTACAGACCGCTCTTGGCACCACCTCGATTCACAGTTCCGCATATCATCCCCAGACCAGCGGCCAAGTAGAAAGAGTAAATCAAATCTTAGAAGATATATTGAGGGCTTGTGCATTGACTTATTCCAACAAATGGGATGAGTGTCTTCCTCTAGCTGAGTTCGCTTATAACAACAGCTACCAGAAAAGCTTGGAAATGGCTCCTTTCGAGGCTCTGTATGGTAGGAGATGTAGAACACCCCTCAACTGGTCCGAACCAGGAGAACGGGTCACCTTTGGCCCCGATTTGGTAACACAAGCCGAAGAGCAAGTTGAATTCATACACAACAATTTAAAAAGAGCACAATCCAGACAAAAGAGCTACTCTGACAAGAGAAGACGACCGTTGGTTTTCGAAGTAGATGATCATGTGTACCTTCGAGTGTCACCGATGAAAAGGGTACATCGTTTTGGTGTGAAGGGGAAGTTAGCACCGAGATACGTGGGTCCGTTTAAGATCACTGAACAGTGAGGGCCAGTTGCTTACCGGTTAGAGCTACCTCCACATTTAGCTGCGGTTCATGACGTGTTTCATGTCTTGCAACTAAAGAAGTGTTTGAGAGTGCTAGAAGAAGTAGTGGACACCTCTCAAATTCAAATTGAGCCTGACCTCACTTATGAAGAACGTCCTATAAAAATCCTCGACCAAAATCAAAGAGCAACAAGAAGAAGAGCAATCTACTTTGACAAAGTGCAATGGAGTAATCACTCCGAAGAAGAAGCGACTTAGGAGCCAGAAGAATACTTGCAAACGAAATACCCGGATTTCCTTTCGGCTACTACAAGCAAGTATGTATAACCATCCAAATGCAAATTTTATTACTCAAAACCCTACGCAATGCACTGTATCCTAATTTAACTTATCCACCCACATCACATCAACAAATCTTGGGACGAGATTTCTTTAAGGGGGTGGGTTGTGATGCTCCAGCATCTCAAGTGCATAATCACTCATCATACATGAAGCATTCATCCTTGAGCATCATGGCATGACATGTGTTGGTGCATTGGAAACAAATTTGGTTTATACTACTTAGTGAAAAACCTTGTCATTTCATGTGTGATGCTATGTTTATAGTCATTTCTTGGATTCTGTTGAGATCTGGGTGAAGTCCATATTAACAAAACTGTAGGTCCACATGAGATAAACAACTTTGCTAATTGGGGTCTTGTCATATAATGAGGTTTATAGGGTGATTAGGGTCATTTATCGTCAGTACAGAAAACCAGTCCAAATAGGAGCTGATTTGAAATCCTAAATTTACTCTAACCTACAACTACTTTCATGCAAAGCTCAAATTAAAGAAGTTGTAGGTTATCAAATTTTAGACAAACTTGTCAAAAGGTACATTGGGAGAGAATACATGTAAATAGGACTTTCTGAATTTCTAAGCAGTAAAGGTTCCCTGTCCAAATTGGGGCTGCCATACAAATTTAAATGAAATTCATATTTGCAAACTGATTTAGGGGTTGAACCTTTAGACAAAGTTGTAGAGTTCAAAGAGTGGAACATTTCATCCAATTACCATTTTTCCAAATTAGGAACCTAAATGAGTCAAAATGATGAATTACAGAAGGTGAGGAAACACATTTTTCTTTTTCTGTAAATTCCCCTTCCCCCGCGGTCACTGACGAGTGGGGCCCACTCGTCAGCGCCGCCCCGCTTCCCCAGCTCGCGGCCGCCGCGTGGCCGGCGGTGTATGGCCACGCCGCACCCGACGCGGATCGACGCGGCCGCGCCCCGCTCCCCAGCGCCTTCACCTAGACGGGTTACCGCCCCGGTTCATTTCCCCGCTCGCCTCACTCGCTCACTCGCTTTCTCTCTCGTCCGCGCGCTGACGCCATAGCCGCCGCCTAGAGCTCGCTACGCCGGCCGCCTCGGTCCGCCTCCGCCACTCCAACCGCCGCCGTCGGGTTCGTCTCACCCTTGCGCACCCGCGGAGGTAGACCTCGCCGTCCCTCTCCTCCCCAAACTCTAGATCGAGCCGTAATCCATCGCGTCCGCCATGGCCGGGCCGAGCTTGAGCTCATGCTTGCGCCGCCGCCGTCCATCCACCTCGCACCCCTAGACTACCCTCACCACACGCGCCGCTCCGCTGCGCACCCATAGCTCTTAGCCTCGTCGCCGTTCCCCCACCCATCGCCTAGATCCACCACCATTCGACGTCGCAGCCACGCCGACGACGCCGTCGTTCACCTTCGGTTCGCCGCCTTCCCCGACCCAACCTCGCTTTCCCCGCCACCGAGGCCTAGCTCAACTTGGAGCCCACGCTCGTGCGCACCCGATGAGCGTCACGTCGCGTCGCGACTCCGGCGAGCCTGAGCTCGCCGGCGCGCGCGCCGCCTGGAGGAAGGAGAAAGACTGGGGGGATTTGCAAGCTACCCCCTGGAGTTTGGGTTATTTATATTTTTAACCGCGCACTATTTACTGAGTCTGTGTATTCTTACATGCTAGTCCCTGGAGTCTAGATTTAATTGTGTTCTAGTCCTCGGATCTATGTTTTTCCATTTCTTTTTCCTATATTTCGGCTGAAACTTTGGAAATTCATATAAAATCAAATAAAAATCATAAAAAGATAAACTTAGTTGCATTATACTCCTTGTAAATAGATCTATACAGTAGGCATGATGTGGAGGTGTGCATGTACGGTTTTGCCCTGTTTTTGAATATGCATGATAAATCAAGGAAAATAGGAAACATGGTCTATTTGGAATCCAAAGGTGATGAAACTCGGTCAGTAGCCTTCTTAGGATGTTTTGATACGGTGGTAATTTTTGGTGACTCAATATCTTACTGTTCATTCATGGTTTTACCATTTTACATCTACTTTATGCATTATTTGATAACTTGGAAATGAGATCCATGCAAAATATGTTGAATGTGACTCACTGGTATTTTTTTTAGGTCCTATATAGTTTGTGAACACCACTGGTAAAATATGAGCCCCTGCATGTTAAGTTTTGATGGTGATTTGAAAATGACAAATCTTGACTTGGAGAACTAGATAAATGGAAAAATGGGTTCTAATGTGCAAGATAAATTCTAGGAGCATATGGGAGTGTTGTAGAGTCCACAAAGTATATGCTAGAGGGCTATTCACACTATTTATATGTACATCTAAATTTCACACAAGATTGTTATATGGAAAATAGATGTCCTATCAAACTTAGGAGTTTTAAGCTGGCAATTTTTCTGCATGCAGTCCATACTGAATCCAGCTCACCTGTAAAATTTCACCTTCAGAAACCATTCCAATAAATTATAAAAATTCTGACAAGGTGTAGGGCTGAAAACTTGCTGAAATTTTAATAAAATAATTATAACTCCAATTGGGCTGAAATTTTGACAGTAGCTTTGGGTATGCAGAATCTAAATGTCATAAAAGTTTGAGCTCGTTTGGTTATGTTTTACTGCTGCATCTTGAGTACGTAAATTTATTCAAATATAAACACGATTTACACTAAGCATATTCATGTATAGTAATTTATCTACTACACACGTGTCTTTTTCCATAAAGTGTCTGCTGCATACTAACATCTGTATTTCATCTACAGCAAGTGCATACATTTACATTCGCATGCATTCATATCTGCACCTTCCATGTATATAGATCCCGCGATCGAAGAAGAGACGGTGCAGGAGCAACCCCTGATCGAGGAACCTGAGGAAGAGCAGGAGAACCAGCAGCCGACCGTTGACCCCGCCGTCGAGGAGACTAACCCTAACGAAGAAGAAGGTAGGCAGGATCATGCTATACCCGGCAAATTAATTAATTATTGATTACGCATATGCATTAGGAGTTGAATGAAACCAATTGCATTAGATCCCCTGGCCGCCCTGGACCTAGCACCTATACTTAGAGTTCGTAGGAACGAGTGCCTAGAATGGCTAGGTATGAGTAGACACGAGTGAATAAAGGTTACTCGTCTTGTAGGGGTCACTTTTCAAAAGAAGAAATCTCACCGTGCAAGTTACTGTTACTATACCATGATTATGTTATGATTTGAATGGACACCGCGCGGAGATATGGGTCTGAATGATGAGAGTTGGAATAATGTGTGGTGGACTCCGCCCGAATCGCGTAAGGCCGGTCGTTGTTCGCCTATTGGTCAGCATAACATTGCTAGGGTGCTTATCCGGGATCAATGGACCGGTGAAAGTCTTACTTGTGACGTCTCAAGCTGAGGGGCACGTTCCTACCCACTGGTTGAGAGGAAGGTGGCCGCGGAGGTGGGTGTCAAGGGAGGGCTGACCCGATGTGACCGTGGTAACGCTCCTGCGACAACGCGCTCCGGGAGTCAGGCGGGTGTGGTCATCGAACTTGAGACGGGACAAATGGAGATGGGGGAAGCATATGTGGGAACGCTAGGAGTTAGTAAGCATATGCCATCCTGGTGCTTCTATTTATTCCCAGGAATATAAAAATCGATTCGAATCGCTGATGGTCACCAGGTGTGAGAATGCCAGTATCACTGCCGGACAAAGCAGTAATCCATTTGAATATGTTGTATTATGAATTCGTGGTTTTGAACACTACATGCTTGGATATACCTGATTTATGTTATGTAGTGTTTATCACACTCCTGATGATATACCTGTTTTAGTCTCATGCAATACCTGTCACACTCATGATGATTCTACAAGTATGATAACCTGAGCAGTTGTTAAATCCTGCTCGGGTGCAATAATACAAGCAGCTGTCAAATCCTGCTTCCACTTATTAATTTGATCTTGGTTAAAAGCAATGGCTAAGGATTCACATGTTAGTAAGCAAGCTTTGCGTCAGCCGTAAGCCCCATCCATTAAGTCCTACAGAGTAATTAGTACTTAGGGTTTTGCCCCCACTTTTGGCTTACAGGTGCGGAGTTTCTCTTCTGTGCCTGTGTTGGTGGTGGGCCGTGTCCTCATCAAGAATAAGAAGAGTCATGATCTGGCAAGGAGCGGCATCAGTGGGCTCGATGCTCGTTCTATTTATGCAAGTCTTTTGGTTACTATGAAACATGAACTTTAAAATTTCCACTGTGAGAGACTTTTGGAACTATGTTGTTGGATGACAGTATGTTGAACTTTATTTGATTTCGAACTGGTTTGTAACTAAAGTCTATGTAATATCTATTCAACTACCTATGATGTTGTAACTGTTGTGGCTCCATCGAGGGTCGGATGTGTATGACGTCGATTCTTCTGGAAAATGGTGTTATTGAGAGCTCGAAGGGCTCTTGACGGACTACCGTGTTTAGTCTAGCCTAAGTGCACTGCGAGCCAAAAGTGGCAGGTGTGCTTAGTCTGCATTAAGCAGGGCGGTTCCGCCACAAAGATGAAGGCTTGAAGGAGTACAAATGAAGGATCATGGAGTTCTAGGCGTGCGACCCCCAGTCGGTTGCCCTGTGGATGGCTCGAAGATTTAGTTACGCTTCCGCTACTCAGTGTTAAAGACTTAATGTCTTAATGTAAATGTTGTTTAATGATATATATTAAAGTATGTTTTGTGATATGACTGTTAAAGACTAGATCCTAGCACACATATAGGTTAGCTCTGGTTTGTCTTTTTAAAACTAGGGTGTGACACGGACTGTCCGGTAGCGGCCACCGGACCGTCCGGTGGAACCGGATCGTCCGGTAACTAGACCGGATGGTCCGGTAGCAGCGGGGCTGGAAACCCAACGCCGGACTCTCCGGTGGCCTGCGCCGGACTGTCTGGCGACGCCAGATAGTCCGGTAGCATCGCCGGACTGTCCGGTGGGACCAGAAAATTGAGCCTCCCAAACCCTAAACTTGACCAAACCTTGTCCAATCTTCACGAAACTTGACACAGGCTATCTAAGGCCTATTCCAAAGCTTTTCCCAAAAGGTCAACTCAAAATGATCACGGGATTAGCGGGAATTTTAGATCTCATGAAGAGGCAAGCTTTAGGCAAGAAAAGAGGAAAATTCAAATTTGACTTGCTCGTGGCAAACCTGTAGGTTTGTGATGCACTAGGGCATAATCTCCACATCCTTGCAAGTCCAAAACACCGGCAAAAGAAAGGATTCACCCATGGCCAAAGCAAACACCCAAAAGCCAAGGATTGAACCCAAAAATCAAACTAGAAGGGGGAGGAAGAGAGGGCTGCACACATGAGCTCAAATTTCTGTTGAATATTTGCTGGATTAATCATGAAATTGAGTTCATACAGAGTTCCTACAGCCTACCACCCTTCATTCTTCCCTCTTGTGAGAAGAACACTAGCTAGGGGACTCAAATCCTAGCCCTAATGCTCTCTCTTCTCTCTTCGGCACATGGCTGTATGGAAATGAAGCCTAGGGTTTTCTAATGGTGGGAGAGTCACCTAAATGACCAGCCACTAAGGTATTTATAGCCCTAGGCCTGACGGAACAATTAACACTAAGACCCTTACTGTAGAATGCCCGAAAGGGGCTGAAATGTAAAAGATACAATCGGACGACTACGATGAAGCTTTGATCTTCTTCTTCTCCACGCCTCGCTCGGATGTACGCCATGTAGCCAGTAGTCCGGAAGCTTCCTCCGGGTTTGAAGGCAGAAACCGGGAAACTTTATTCTGTGGGCTTCCTGGGCCGGGTCTTGGCCTAATCTTCTATCTTGGCGAGTCGGAGCCCAACCCACCATGTCTTTTGAACTTGGGTGGCGGTTTTAAGCCGAAGCCACCAAAGCCTCCCTCGCACGCCTTCGCACCATGCACTCGGGTTGGAACACCACGGTGGCACCCGGCTTCTCTAGTCCATCGAAGTCGCCTCGCGGTCCATCGGAGGGCTTATACCACCGTTGCCGAACCGCCCCTCCGTGTACCGAGCTCCCATGGCCGACCGACGCCAAGCATTGCCTCCGGTCTATTGGAGGGCTTTTGCTTCAGTCCATCAAGGTCTTCATCATCTATCTCCAGTCCATTGGAGGGCCTCCAGTCCATCGGAGGGCTTGAGCTTGTTGACAATCACTCATCACACCAGGAGAGCAATGAGGCCGGTCCATTGGCTCTCATTTGCTTGTCTAGAATAGATCTAGATTGGCTTTTATTTCCTTCTCATTGCATATTTTGTAAATAATTTGAATATATCATCGGCAAGCATCTTAGAGCCGATGTAGAAGACCCGACATGGGGAGAGCCGATCCGAGCGATCAAGCTAGTATCTAACATTTCGTATGTCCGTGTTGTCTTAGCAGGGGAATAGGAGCCGACCATCTTCACCGCCTCTACAATCACAACCTTCCTGGTTAGGTCATCAACCAGGTGGCATGCCCAACCACCACCGCCAGTTGATCGGCTAGTTGTTTCAGCCGATCGTGAGCCGCAGCAAGGAGGAGAGACCTTTACGTCCACATACACCTCCCGACTCATTGGTTCCCTGGTGCAACACATTTTTGGCACGCCCAGTGGGACACGCAAATCTCGACTCACACATGGCTGGAAAAACACGCAACAAGCTCATCGATGAGAATGGCGAGGAGCTGACACCCATTGACAAAGTTGAGGATCTTCCTGAGCCACGGTAGAGGCGCTACATCGCCATTGTGGATGAACTCAAGGAGAAAGTGCTCGCTATGTATGGGAGGTCTCGCCATGGCGGCGTCAAGATCCAAGGGGTCCCTTCTACACTCCTTGATGAGGTTGATCTTATGACTCCTTCCCAGCAACATACTGAAGCACTTTGTGAGGAGATACACAGGATCACGGCGCACGCTCTCATCAAGTAGTCGGAAGCAGTCATCAATCACATGGACAATATTGTGGTCAAGACTGTCAGAGCTGCATTGGCCGGTGAGCCCCTTCACATCACCGACCCTGAGTTCAATGACCACGTTGGACAAGCTATGTTCTACTCCAGGCCGCTCGTACCTATTTGCATTGAGGTGCAGGGGGACAACGTTGCAGAATTTGTCATGCACCCTCCGCGTGACGGCCTCCCGCTGCAGACCAAGGTGTATTCTACTCCTCCGTTGGTCATACCTGACGGCTACGTTTGCCAGTTGAGATACCGACAGTTGGAAGAGGGGAAAGCATGTCCTCCCCCGTTCCCTAATGCGGTCCTTGTTAACACGCGACAAGGACAAAAGCAGGATCCGCCAGAAACTCAACCCACACAAGGAGTAGCAAAAACAGCGGATCAGGAGATGCTTGACTTGCTACGTGCATACGGGTCCGGGCCGATCCAAAATGATCAGTCCATGTATGCAATAGGACCAGGTCTCGACATTGCTCGAAATCATCTTTCCGAAATTCTGAGGGATCAGTATGGGATCACGCCTGTGCGGGGTACCATGTCTTATGCAAAGCCATATCCAGAAGTGTATGATCACCTTGAAGCGCCCCCGAAGTTTAAAATCCCTATTTTCTCCAAGTTCAGTGGCAATGATGGGGCTAGTACTGTTGAACATGTCAGCCAGTACCTGGCACAACTGGGACCTACGTCGAGGGCCGAACATATGAAAATTCGGCTATTTTCTTTGTTGCTGACTGGGCCAGCTTTTGGTTGGTACACTACACTGGCCCCTGGATTGATTACTACCTGGAAGCAGTTGGAGGAGAAGTTTCACGCATAGTTCTTCTCTGGGTCCGACGACGCGATGTTCACAGACTTGAACAACATGTACTAGCTCCCAGGAGAATCAGTCCACAAGTACATCCAGCGGTTTCGCGAAGTGAGGAACCGATGCTATTCTCTCCACCTCGAGGAGAGGGTCCTCGCAGAGTTGGGCCAACTGATTTCAATTCCACCTCGAGTATAAGGGCCTAAACAAGGCCGTCAAGACAGTGTATGGGTTGATTGATTTCAATTCCATCGGCCATTTAGTTTCAATGGTTTCAGCCTACGAACGAAGCCACCCAGAGGTTTTGTAAAAGAAGCAGAGAAGGAGAATCGGCTTCGTCCAGACTGAGGAGGATGATCCTTTAGATGATGCCGATGCTTACCTGGTTCAGTGGGCGAGAACCAACAAGCCATTGCAGTGTTAGTGGGCGAAGTAGCCTGAACCTATACCGGGCTTTGACTTCAATGTCTCCAAGACTGAAGCTATATTCGATATGCTGCTCAAGGAGAAACACCTAGTGCCAATACCTGGGCATCAAACTCCCACGGCCGAGGAGATGCGCGGCCGCAAGTACTACAAATGGCATAATAAGCTAGACGGGCATAATACAGTTGACTGCAGGATTCTGCGGTCTGAGATCCCAAAGGCCATTGAGCAGGGAAGACTAGTCTTCGCTCGCGCGCCAATGAAGATCGACACGACGCCTTTCCCAATCAACGCCGTCTACGCAACTAATCCGTTGCCTAAGGAGTGTTACTCGGAGTTCATTTCGGAGTCGATGATCCATGCACGCTTAGGTAAAGCTATTTCTACAGGCAAGATCTTGTGCCGTGACAATGAAGATCAATATCCTCATCTGCTCCAAGGTACTGCCGTCTAGATCAACATGGTCCACGCATCCAAGGATGAGAAGGGGATGGCCAAGGAGGATCCTCGTGATGATCTGCCTCTAGAGTTTACGGCCGAAGAACATACTTCGGTCAGGTCAATTGAAAGGAGTCGACGATGCCGCCCGAACTCGGGAGTGTTGATTGGTATGTACGCACGTCACCATTGACGGAACGAGGAGTGGCATCGAGCTGAGAAGAGGAGGTCTGCCATCGCGAACGACGGCGCCATCATGAGGAACGACGCTACCAGAGCTCGTGGCGCGAACAAAGGTACCGCGAGGATCGACGGCGGTACGAGGAGCGTCGTGATGCCATGAACCGCGAGGAGCATTGGCGCTGTCCTTATTTCCACATTTGCTGGACTCAAGGTATGGAAAGGCTTCCGACCATTGATGATTGTCCAGAGTGTTCCAACCGCAGGGGTCAACATGACAAAGCGTATGTGTTCGAACGTCTGCGATGCGCGCCATCTCCACATCGGCATCGCACGGCCTCGCCATGCCATGCTATTGGTGGTTCTTAGCCTAACAGATTTTACTCCGCAAGCGAACGGAGATCGTTGTAGCTTTCACCTAGGAGTATTCCAAGGTATCGTATTTATCCACAGGGAAACATTGAGATAGAGATTTAACTTATCAAACATCTTGTTATTTTACTCTTTCATTCTAAACGATAAAAGAATGGATAACGGCACACTAACACACTCCACACAGATACATAGCTCAACGAGAAGCTAGGAGGACAACGAGACAGGGTTTGGTTCCTGATGAGATCATCCTTTACTAAGGTCAAGCTTGAAGACAAAGCTAGCTCCAACAATGTCACTCTACTAAGGTCGTGACACTACTGAGGTTATGGTTTGGTGTAGACATATTTACTGCTTCGGACATCACGGCTATAGAACCACTACCAGGCACAAGAGTGTTGATTACCTAGCCGAGAAAGGCGGATTCTAGGGAGCCCGACTATGTGTCTACATACAAGTTGGAACGCAACCTGGCTCCAGCCCAAACGACGGGGTGGAATACACAGGGTACACGCTTGCTGTCACCAAGCGGACCTACCACCAAAGCTGTGTGGGGCTGGTTGCAAACCAAGGTGAACTTCTAGAGTAAACTCTGGTTGCTCACACCTTCACTTGTTGCACAAGTGAAAGCATCACCACTGCTACGACTTAACTAACAGTATAAACAAGTAACCCGCAAGTAAATAGACTAGATTAACCATAACCTCATAGAGCAATGCTTATAGTCTAACAACATCCCTACACTATGATCATGCATTATCATAGAGGCAGGAATGTAAATGCTTGACAAAGTAAAGAAATATATTAAATAAACTCAAAGTCTAAAGGAAAGATAAAAGAGACTCATGCCGAACACCTGAAGACAGCTCCAGAACAGGCAGAGCCTGACTCTAACTCCTACTAAACATTGAATTAGAAGGGGTAGCGCCACACAAAAGGGGGCACCTCCCCAAGGGAGAGAGTGGAGAGAGTACAATGGTGCGAGTTCGAGTGGGGCAGTGACACTCTATTTATAGGAGGCTGTAGGTCGGTGAAACCGCTAAGTCTGCAGGCCGGGCAGCTCACCCTCCAGGCCGGGCAGCCTAGCATTGTGGCCATTTGACCCTTCGATGCACCGACATTGTTTTGTATGCTTGATCTTCAATCTTTGAGGCGGTGGCAGTTGTTTCGGTTAGAGCACGTGCCGGAAGGCCTAAGTCCTAGGCCGGGCGGCCTAGGACTTAGTCTCTGGCTACCACTTGGATGTTCCTCATTGGTTGGAAAGTGTGTGTCGGGGTTTAGTCCGGCAGCCCACCACAGGGTAGGACCTGCGATGGTTTTGTGATCGGAAGGGGTGGCAAGCAGATCGATAATGGTATACAAAACGTAGGAACACGGACTTAGACAGGTTCGGGCTGCTGCTGAGAGTAATACCCTACGTCCTGTATGGGGCTCAGTGGATTGTATTGCTGAGAATGCGAGGGTTTCAGCGAGTTCCCTCATAGTCCCTAGCCCCCCTTATATAGGCCGAGGGGCTAGTGTTACAACAAATCCTCCGGAAGTTTACTTGCTGAGAGGTTTTTGGGGTTGTATCCCGAGATTACAGGAAAAATACTCTAATAGATCCCTATCTACAGCCGCCCGAGTGGTTCACTTGAGCTCCACGCTATCCGCTACCTTGAGCTCAAAGCCAAACCATGCGGCCCACCTATCGGGGTGACGTAAGCAGTCGTCATGAGGGACTCGGTGATACATGACTCCCACAAGCCCCTAAACTTCACGATGATTTTGCAGAAATCATCTTGAAGGTTATCATGGAGTCAGGCCATCAAACATTCTACGAAGACCATCGCGAGATGGACTCCGTACGGAGTAGCCCCCAAGGTTTAGGTCGACTTGGGTTTCAATCGGCCTGAAGCTTTCAAAATCCCATTCCGAGACTGTCGTAAAATTTTTAGAAATGCCTTTCCTGACCACTCCCGTAGCCCCCAAGATTCAAGATGTATCAGAGATGCATCTTGGAGCTTGTTCAGAGTGGTTGATGTCTATCAATATTTCGCCTTGGAGTCCAAGTGCCTCTAACATGAATCCACAAACTACCAAGAATCCGAAGGGTCGCACTCACCCGAAAGCTGGAACTGGTGTGAACACAATCTCCGCTGGATTTACTTTCCCGAAACGACGCCCATTGGGAAAGTGCCATGTACTTCGCCTGGAATGTGGAACGACACCCTTCTCCGTATCCGTACTATGCCGGAGTCGAACCACCACGCTTCAATGTTATAAAAGGAGGGGATGAGGCCATCCCCGATCTAACGCATCTGAGCGAAAACCTTCTCCTGTTGCTCTGGCCTCCACATCCTACTGCCACCCTGTACTCCCAAGCGGTTGCCATGGCCGGGGGAGGGGCCAGAAGCGTCGGCGCTACGATGACGAGGAGGACGAGATCTGGGCTGCCGACGACGATGAGGCCACCCCGGAGCCTAGCAGTAGCGACAGCGAGCCCGAGTCATCGGATGGGGACGCGCCGGAAGAGCCGAAGGAGACCGACTCGGAGGGCTAGAACACCGAGGAGCGCACCATTTGCCGGGGCACTGAGTACCCCTGCCTCCGTGGCCCTGATGACAGCTGCGAGGAGGACATCGAGGAAGACGAGCTGACGACGAGGGCGAGGAGGACGACGATGAGGATGCCGACGCGGGCGGCGATGAAGACGACGGGGACGGTCCTGGTGGAGGAGCGGCCGGTGCGGGCGGCGGTGACGTGCCTGTCGACGGCGCGGGCGGAGGCACAGCCGGTGAAGGCGACGACAACACTCTTGGAGACAACGTCGTCGCCGGGGGCGGCGACAAAGACGCGGTGGCGACGCCAACGTCAAGAGCGGCGACGACAGCGACGAGGACAACGACGACGGGAGCAGCGACAGCACAGACGATGACGATGATGACGGTGGCCCACATGCGGCGCCGCAGAACCTCAAGCGCCGCCGTGTCATGGCGTTAGCCCCCGGGCATTAGGCCTGGCGAGGCCCCCGATCGCCGTGGAGCTGAGCTGAGTAGGTCGCTGTAGGACGCGAGAGGACCTCGCAACCCGTTTGTATGTAATTAATGAACTTCTTATGCCTGTGATCAAATCGAACTACCTTTGCCTTCAGTTGACTGTTCTTCATGAGCGAATTCCTTTGCTTCTTGATGTTCGTTTGTTGTGTTCTTTGCTACTCTTTGAAACAAAGCGTCTTCTACACATTCGTTCGATTGATCTGAGTAGTCTGCCCCGTGTGGTTTGTAATACTGAGTGAGAGTTCCTCTGTCCTTGATCGAACGCACGAACGGTAGCCCCCAGGGCACTTGGCTAGGGGAGCCGAGTGCCTGTAGCGCTGGCCAAACGGATGACAGCCCCTAGGGCACTCAGTTAGGAGAGCCGAGTCCCTGTGGCGCTGGACAAATGGATGATAGCCCCTAGGGCACTCAGTTAGGAGAGCTGAGTCCCTATAACGCTGAGCAAACAGATGACAGCCCCTAGGGCACTCAGTTAGGAGAGCCGAGTCCCTATAGCGCTGGCCAAATGAATGACAGCCCCTAGGGCACTCAGTTGGGAGAGTTGAGTCCCTGTAGCACTGGCCAAAGGATGACAGCCCCTAGGGCACGCAGTTAGGAGAGCTGAGTCCCTGTAGCGCTGGCCAAACGGATGATAGCCCCTAGGGCACTCAGTTAGGAGAGCCAAGTCCCTGTAGTGCTGGCCAAACGGATGACAGCCTCTAAGGCACTTAGTTAGGAGAGCTGAGTCCCTATGTAGTCGGAAGCGAAGAAATGCTCACCGAGTGGTAGTTTGTCCGAGTGGTGCTCTCGGATCATTAGCGTCACACTCTGCTGCGGTTGTGATGTTAACTCCATCTGTGGTTCTAACGGCGAGTTGCGCGCTTCAAGAGAGGGGAGCCGCGGTTACCGTTTGCCATTTAGTCACCTTCTTCCCCAAATCCGCTAGGGTTTCGCCGCGTCTAGCCGTTCCCAATTCCCATTCCTTTTCCGCGTCGCCCAAGTTGATGCGCGTGAAATCGAGAGTGCACAACCGTTATCTGGGGGGCATGGCGCCGAAATGAGACTCCAAAGCCATCATCCCTGGCGGCCAAGGGTCCTCTAGCACAGGAACGCCAGGCGAGCCCCAAGATGGCTGCGTGGGCTGCCACCACGGTCGACGACTTTTGCTTGGAAGAATTGCAAGGGATGGGTCTGCTCCTGGCAAAGTCCCCCGATCTTTGGGAGACACAAGTGGGCGCATGTTCCCCAAGGTAAATCCACATAACACCTAGTGTTCACTTGGTACTTCTACCGTGGGCTCAGTCTCCCCATCTGCTCCTTCCTGCGTGGCTTGCTGCATTATTACTGTCTAGAGCTTCCCAATCTGAACCCAAATTCTATAACGCAACTGGCGGTGTTTGTTCATCTGTGTGAGGGATATCTGGGCATTCCGCCCCATTTCAAACTTTGGCGCTACCTTTATTTTTGCAAACGTCATACTAGAGATGGGCAGCCTGTGTATGTTGGGGGAGCGGCTTTCAACTGCGGGATAGCATGAAGTAGCACTATCTGGACCTCCCTCTGCTGACTTCCAACAAATTCTGGACTGACAAGTGGTTCGCAATGGAGAATGTTGAGAATTCAGTCCCTGCTAACTCTGGTTGTGTGCCCCCGGGTGGGGATAGCTAGCAGGAGACCGTGCCCGATGAGGAGATGAAGGATGTTTAGATATTGCTTGAAAGAATCGCTGATCTGAAGAAAAGGGGTCTGACTGCTATGGCTGTGGCCATTGATTTTGTGTTCCACAACATCTAGCCGCTGAAGGACAGAGTGCATCCAGCGTGCTTTTATCAAGGGGAGGACGATCCTACCAGGGAGATGAACCGCACCGTCAGTAGAGACGAGATCAAGATCGGCATCAGAAGTTTCTTTACCGGACGGATTACCAATCACGGGAGCCCTCGCTCCTATTCTGTTTATGCTCCGCCTGATGAGGTAACTGAGTCTTCTTTCTAAATCATTGCACTGCATCCGCGTTATGATTGTACTTTCTGATCGCATGAGCGGGCTGGTTTGCTCTCTTGTTGTGCAGGGGGTGTGCTTCAAGTACTTCTTTGAACCTCCATACCCAGAAGGGTTAGCATTGTGGGGTAAAATTACCCCAGGAGAGGAGTACGCCGGGCCTGATCCCACAGAGTCATCCCTGGGTGAGGCACCTTTGGATTTCTATTGTGTGATTGGTGACGACGAGGAATCGGTCAAGGATCCTATTCCAGAGGTCGATGCTCCGGGCGATGCTGTCTTGGGGCGTCGTCATACATGCCAGGCCACCCGAAAACATTCCGCATCCTCGCTAGGCCAGGGCCTGGTGCTGGTTGACCCGGCCGCCAAGGAGAATGAATCTTCTGACGGAGAATCCATGCGTAGCCGGAAGTGTCTTGGGTTGTCGAAGGGTACTGCGGCGGTGAGCAAGCATGGAGCTTCTGGTGGCCTTGACTATGGTCGCAGCAAGCCCTTAATTAGGGTTGTGAAGAGACAGATAAAGCTCCCATTGTGAGTTTTTTGACTCCACGCCGTATCTTGTTCCTTGATATGTATTCTGGTTTGAATTGTGATGTCTGTTTTCTAGAGCTGCTGAGATTGCGACCCGCGAGGCAGGGAGTAGGGGTGCGACGCCGCCTCCTGAAACTGACAAGGGTCAAAAGCAAGCAACTTCTCCATGGAAAGACGTTCCGCAGTCTTCCAGTGCCAGCTTGCTTGATGCTGTGGCTGTGTTGGGTACTGCTGCTCCTACTAACAGCGGGCGGAGCGTGAAAGATCGCCGTGTTGACAGGAATGCCCCGACATGGTGGGTACCTCAGGGATGCCCGATGCTCAAGACCAGCCTTAGTATGAGCCCAAGCCGTCTCGTGCCGTTGCCGCTGTGGGAACTTCCCTCGGGCTAACGGTGCGAGGGTCGACCGACGTGAGCCCCATGCTGATCAGCGATATGCTGGTAAGAGCATTGCTATAGCGCTGACTAAGGTGGCCCTCCTTTTGTATTCTAGAATTCACTAGTTTATTCCTGCACAAATGGACAGGCTTGCTTCCAGGAATTGTATCAGATATATGCAAAAAATGCCGAACTAAAGAGGCGACTAGCTGCTCTAGAGCACGAAAAGGAAGGTAATCCTGTTGTGGTGCTGGTTGATTGTTGCCCACTGGTGGCCTGTTTCTTGATGTGCATTCTTTGCTGGCTCGTCTTGCTCTCAGCGGAACTAGCTGAGAAAGTCTCAGCAGCCGGGGTGGCATAGAAGGCTGAGCTTGAGGCCCTCAGGAGGAAGAAGAATGTTGCGGAGGCTGAGGCTATGAAGCTGAAAGGCGAGTTGGTATCCCAGAAGGTCGCTTATGAGGTAATTGCAAACGATCTTGAAATATCGTACAAGTTGCTTGCTGGTCCCCGGTCTTTATTTGAGAAACGGTCAGGCGTAGGCTCTTGAAGAGAGGTCAAACCATGAGAGGAATGCGGACGAGCTTCGGAAGGCGCGGGATCAGGCGGAGGCCAAGCTAGAGGTGCTGGATGTAGAGGTTACCCGACTTTCTGAGCAGCATGTGTCTGACCTGGTGGAGCTTGGAAAACAGGGAGTCTTCTGCAGCCAGCTGGAGCGCCGATATGATACTCTAGAAACTGGTGTCAAGGCTCTCATTGATACAATAGCCCCTGAAGAAGTGCCGCGTCCCATGGAGCAGAGGTTAGCCACGGCGCTGATCAGGGCCGAGGAATTTTTTAAGGAATCCGTGCAAGACGCCGTGGTCGACATGGCTGCTACCTTCAAGGGCCATTATCTAGAGGCTGATCTGGATGCTGTTGCTTCTAGGCCCAAAGATGGGACTTCGCAGGAGGCGTTTGTCAGCTACCAAGAGGCTGCACGCCCCGTTGGAGAAGCTGCCGCCAAGGCTTATGAGTTTGTGTTTGGTCGAGAGGCGGATGATTAGCCCCTAGGAGTAGTTGCCTGGTAGGCTTGATGGTTAGTCAGTGATACTCATGATTCCACTGATGGCGATCTGTGTTTGTAAGCATGGTAGTACAACTCTTTAGGCAGCCATGCGTAGGCTGGTTATAGCATTTTGTTTGTGTTCTTTTCGCTGTTTGGTTATCACCGGATGCAAGAACATGGATGATTTTCGCACTCCTTTCGCAGCTTGATTGTCGCTGGATGTAAGAGTTCGTCATTTTGGCCCTTTCCGCAGCTTGGTTGTCACTGGGTAGTATTGTAGGGCGGCGCTTTTATAGCAAGTGCTCTTTAGGCAGCTTGGTTGTTGCTGATTAGAGCATGTTACTTGTGCCTTGGCCACGGCTGGGTTGTCGCCGGGTGGTGTTTTAAGGTGGGGACTCGACTAGTTCGGCTTGGTTGTCGCCATTGGTAGCCAGTTATTACGGAGCATTTTGCCGCATGCTGCATTGTTATGTAACTTAATTACATGATGCAAGAAGGGTGTAAGCGGAATAACATTGCTGCTATTAAATATGGGCCGCGGAGGCCGTACTAGGCTTGGTTGTCGCTGGAAAATGAGCGTTCAGGGTGCTTGGCCCGTACATGCTGAGTGCTAGCACCTGGATCTGACTGCGCGATACCACTCTGACTATGGGTAAAATCGCCGCAGGTGTTCTAAATTCTAGGTGTTCGGGAGTTCTCTGCCCTCTGGCTCGGCTAGCATGAATGTTGCCTTGCCCAGCACCTCCATTACTATGTAGGGTCCTTCCCACGGGGAGCTCATCTTGGACTGCCCTACGGAGGAGGTTTTGCGCTTGAGTACCAGGTCACTGACGTTGTAGTAGCCAGGCTTGACGTTTTTGTCATAGTACCGCTTTAGGGCCTGCTGGTATTTCACCGCTTTGAGGGCGACGTGAAGGCGTTCGCCCTCAATGAGGTCAATGTCCTGTGTCCTCGACTGCTTTGCTTCGTGTATGTTCCTGAATGCTACTCTTGGAGCCCCGTGCTTTAGGTCAACCAGGATGACTGCTTCAGACCCGTACACCATGAAGAACGGGGTGTTGTTGCCGATGGCCTTGGACGGCTGGGTTGTCAGCCCCCAGATTACGTATGGTAGTTCTTGCAACCACCTCCCCTCGTATGGCTTGAGTCGGTCAAAGATGGCTGGCTTGAGGCCGTGAAGGATCATCCCATTTGCCCACTCTACCTGGCCGTTTGCTCATGGGTGGTGAACGGAGGTGTAGCGGACCAGGGTACCTTGGCTTTTGCAGAAGTCAAAGAACTGACCGGCTGCAAAGTTGGTTCCTAGGTCTGTGTTGATTTCTGATGGTACCCTAAACCTGTGCATGATTTCCTGGATGAACTCGATTGCTTTTGCGGCTGTCAGCTTGTTGATTCGCTTGTACTCTATCCACTTGGTGAATCTGTCGGGGGAGTGAAGAGGAAGCCGTGAGCAAGGGTCCTCCTTCATCATCAGAGCTCGTAGTAGACGGGGCAGGAGTTGCAGCCGGTGTAGTGGCTCCTGCATCACCAACATTATCTGCACCTTCCTCATCTTCAAAGATGGGGCTGCCTTCTTCATCATCACCTGAAAGCTCAAAGACAGGGGTTGTGTAGGGCATAGTTTTATAAAAAGAAACCTCACAAGTTTCAACAACTTTCTTGGTCTCCAAAATCCACACACGAAAAGCCCTAGAACTAGAAGCATACCCTACAAAAATCCCATCCAAACAGCGAGACTCAAACTTGTCCAAATGCCCCGCCTTTTTAAGCACAAAGCACCTGCAGCCAAACGCTCGCAAATGCTTGACGCTGGGCTACCTACCAAACCGAAGTTCATACCAGATCCGGTTCGCAATGTAACAGGCCGTATTCACTGGCTCAGCCCAAAAGCGCCTCGGAGTCCTGTGCTCATCGAGCATCGTCCATGCCATCTCAACGAGTGTGCGGTTTTTGCGTTCCACAACACCTCTCTGCGGTGGGGTATATGGAGAAGAAAACTGGTGCTCAAGACCTAGGTCATGACAAAAGTTTTTGAACCGAGAGTTTCTGAATTCTCCGCCATTGTCACTACGGATAGCCCTCATGGCCTTATGACTCTCGTTTCTCAACCTTAGTACCAGATCCCGAACAAAACCAAACGCCTCATCCTCAAACTCCATGAAAAATACCACTAGAACCGCGAAAAGTCATCCACAACAACAAGCACGTACAACTTCACACTGACCGACGCTACCCGAGTGGGGCCTACGTATCCATATGGAGTAGCTCACCCGAATAGGAGGTCATAACCTGAGACACAGGAGTGTGAGAAGCAGCAACCATCTTGCCATGACGAAGGGGTGGCACACTAAGTCCTTCTCAGCTTTCAATTTGGGCAATCCTCGGATTAGGCCCATTGAACTCAACCTGACTAGCAGATCGAAGCTCAAATGACCAAGTCTCCTATGCCACTTCCATATATCAGTAGAAGCACTAGCAACCAAACAACGCACAGGGCCAGAAACAGATGTGAGGTCGACCCTAAAAACCTGGCCAAAAGGCAGCAAAGAGCAAACAAGGGTCTCCTCAGCATCAAGAACGCGGCACGCACCCTTCTTAAAACGAACCTCAAATCCTTCATCGAGAAGTTGCGAAACAGAGACCAAATTTAACCCCAGATTTTGGACAAAAGCAACTTCTCTCAGGAAAAGCTTAGCAGAGAGCGAAACAGACCCAACACCCAACACTTTACCTTGACCATTGTCCCCGAAAGTGATGTACACCTTGGTGCTCACGGGGTTGAGGCTGGAGAACCACTTGTGGTGCCCTGTCATGTGCCTAGAGCAACCGGAATCCATGATCCACACGTCCTCCATGCCTCGATCTTGCAAAGTCAAGTAAAACGACGGTGAGCAAACGTTCCGGCACTGGGGTTAGTACCAAAACTACTATACCAGTGCCGAGCCATCTGCTCAAAAGTGGGGTAAGCACAGTTAAACAAATCACCACGACTGGAGTAACCACGACCCTCAAAGCGTGGCCTCTCAAGCTCTCTCACAAACCCTCGATCACGAGGTCTGTAGCCGCACTGAAAACGACTAGGAGCTCGACTGACAAAGTGTCTCTCACCACTAGGAGCACGGGATTGAAAGCCACCTCCTCTCTCACCACCAGCAAAGCGGTCTCTCATCTCACCGCGATGGGGAGGATCTTGCCTACCACCCTGGTAGAACTGATCCTGGTTCCCCCAAGCTCTCTCTTGCCTCTCAACCCGCTTCCTCCTGAAGCAAAACTCCTCTAGGTGACAAATCCGCTGGCAGAACTCATAGTGATAGACAGGCCTTCTAGGAACTGGGTTAGGCTAGGACTTGGGCTTAGGTGGTGTGGCCTTGGGTGGCTCAGGCTACTGGACTGACTTCTTGCCCTTAGGCTTAAGCTCTTCTTATATTATCTTGTCCAGCTTAGCCTTAGAAGGCTTGGGTGTCTAGTACTACTTCTTTGGAGTAGCCTTGGGTGGCTCATGGTAAACCCCATCAACAGTCTCACCTGGCTGGGTAGAAGTAGTTCTAATCTTAACTTGTGCACTCTTCTCACCTGAGGTACTGCACTCTCAAAACCCAAAACCACTCATGTCACTCTCGGCTCTCTTGGTGCTCTCTACAATTATTTCTAGTTGGGGTTGCCTTGCATACACCCAACTCTGCACCTCTCTCAACCTATTGGTGTCATCTTGCAAGGACAACACCTCCTCCCTCAGATCTTCTAGAACTATAGTCTGGGCAGCACAAGTGTCACAGTCTAAGGAGGGTATCATAGGAGTACCTTTCTCCATCTTCTTAATGGTGGCATCCCTATCCACCAGCTGCATCCTAAGGGTCAGGCAGTTCTCACATGTGTTAGTAGGTGCTGAAAGCACCTCAAAGTCAGCTCTCAACTGCTCCAACTTGCCTCTCAAAGTAGGATAGACCATACATGTGCCAAAAAGTGCAGGCCCAGCCCTAAGCTCCTCAAGCTCCTTGAGCTACCCCTCAAACTTATCCTTCAGCACAGCTAGCTCTCTAGCTAAACCGGGGCAAGACTCACACTCAAGCTCTCCACTCAAAGTAGGCTCATCCAGCTTGGATTGGAGTTTGCCTAACTCAACTTTCAGCCCATCTATCTCCTCTACCCGCTTGGCATACCTATCTCTCTGGTCACCAAGCTCCGTCATGAAAGACTCGCATGTAGGGCACTCAAACTCACTGGGTTGGGGTCTCACACTTCTCAACCTCTCATTCTCCTCTAAATCCTCAGCAAGTTGGGCTTTCAACTTCTGCAGCTTCTTAGCTGCCTTCTCTAGCATCTTATCCTGGGCTTTTAGCTCTCGGCTATTCTGCTCTAGCATCTCAATGATTTTGGCTTGCTCAGGAGTTACCGCATCATCGGAGGAAGAGTTGCTACCGTCATCCTTGTTCTCCTTGTACTCAAGCGCCATGGAGCAGACCGAGCTTCTCTTGAACTTGTGCTTCCACTTGGACTTGGTGGAGACAAAGCACAAGCCAGCTGGACCTCCTTGATCATTCCTCTTGTCCTTCTTGTACGTGATCTCCTCATCACTTGAACTCAACGAGGATGAAGAGGAAGATGATCCACTGCTGCAGAACCCGATCTCGGCGAAGAAGGCCTTGTCCCGCTTCCGGTTGTCCTTCTGGTAGCTCTTGAAAGGCTTCCTGAAGTTCTTCTTGCTGAAGGGGCGCTTGCCGAAGCTGTGCTTGTCAAAGCTTGGCTTGCCGGAGTGGTACTTGTCAGAGTCGCGGGAGTAGCTCTTGCTCTTCTTGTAGTAGTCATTCTTGTTAGGGCACTCGGCGATGAAGTGGCCGACCTCTCCGCACTCGAAGCACTTGGGCCTCTCGCCCCTCTTCTTACTCATCCGGTTGTCATAGGCCCGCTGAAAGCGACTAGACACCAGACAAAGCTCATCATCCCTAAGCATCGCCAACTGCTCCTCTGTAACAGACATCAAAGCAGAAAACAAGAAGTTATGTAATAGGAGGTTAGTAGCAGACTCACTAGAGGGGGTAGCTGTGATGCCCCGGCATCTCATCAGGCCTTAACATATAGTTGGAGACAAACTAGTAATGAATGGAGACTTAATTACGCTTGGACAGTAACGAAGACTAGATGGTGGTGTCAAAGACTAGGAGAATACAAAACTCTACGTGGTTTGGTTGTTTAAGTCACCACCCACTAGCTTTTATGCGAAATACAAAATACAAAAGTCTTAGTTCGGGATGTTACCTTCAACTCTGATATTATGACCATCTCTAAAATCATATGTTATGGGGTTTAAAAGTCGAGACCAAATCAAACCAGAAATTCCTGAAAGGTGCCAATTGTGATCGTGACCAAATTTAAGCCCTAATAAAACTTTCAAATCCATTAAGCACCTTTGCTTAAACTTTATACCAAATTTGTGCTGCAGATCATGTACTACACTTTTGTTACACTGAGCATGGATCAAAACTGTCATCTACTTAGTTCAAATTGAACCTAAATGTCTCTTGAAGTCAGCCCAAGTCAGTCCACTTAAAATTCTCGTCTGAATTTTTAGCTCATCCCAAATTTGAATCTGAAATTACCTTGGAATTCACTATACAACTTCAAAATCTTCCTTTCTATGAAGTGAAATTAAACTTATCACCTTTCAAATGCACCTAGAGTGGAAGTGATTGGACTTCATTTGATACTTCAAAATTGAAAACAAGAAAGTCTCAACATAAGGTAAATTTACTGTTTGACCAAACCTTTGAGCACATTTGTGGTTATAGTTCAAATTCTGTGATGAACTAGACAAAACTTCATATACCAAACTTGTAGACAACTTTAGGGTGAAAAACTTTGGTAATTGGGGCTTGGCCATACCCTAAGGTTATCATAGTGCTTTGGATCTTTTTCTGTCAGCTTGTGTTTTCTGCCAAAACCGGTCCTGCATAGTGATTCAAAATTTTTTCTAACCTACAGACACTTTCATGCAAGACTCTATTTGAATGAGCTGTAGATCTTGAAGTTCAAAGCAACTTTGTCAAGAAGCACCTTGGGTGAAAATGGTTATAAACAGGACTTTTGAATTTTCTAAGCAAAACAGGTCTCCTGTCCAAATTTAAGGCTGCTAAGAACATTCAAGTTTAAATCATATTTCCACTCATATTTTCATACTAAGCCTTTTGACAATGTTGTAGAGCATAAAGAGTAGAACATTTTATCCAATTGGGGTTTTGCCAAATTCGGCCTCTAAACCGATTAAATATGGAATTTTCAATAGAGAAGAAAACCAAAACCCAACAGTTTCTCTATTTCCCCCTTCCCTTTCTCACTTCTCACTGACAGCGGGCCCCGCGATCCGCGGGCATGCCCATGGCCGAGCCGGCGCCCGCCACGCGGCCGGTGGCGTACGGATCGCTGCTCCTCGCCGTGGATCGACGCTCGGCCACCCCAGCTTCATCTAGACGCCATCACGTCTCCATTCACCCCCACACCCTGTCTCCCCCTCGCCCAGCTCTCCCTCTATCTCCAGTTCGCCGACCGCCATTGCCGCTCCATGGTCGAGCTCTGAGCTTGAGCTGGTGTCACCATTCCACTGCCTTCTCGCGCTCCAGATCACGTGCGCCAGCCTCACCGCGCTTTCCTCCAATTCCGCCACTTCTTGAAGACTCTTGAGGCCTACAAAAACCTGTCCCCATGCGCGTCACCACCGTGAACGCCATGGCGGGTCTAAATAAGCTCACGCCACTACTCCGCTGGTGTTCCTCCTCCCTGTCCGACGCGCGTCCCACGCCCGCCTAGCTCCACTCCACCAAACCCCGAAGCTCTAGTGCGTCGAAATCGCCTCCTTCACCACCCTCCACGAGCAGCCGCCGAGACACGCCACCGCGCCGTCGACCTCGCTGTGGGCAGCCTCCCTGGGTCCATCCCCACGGCTCCAAACCCCACCACCAAGTTTGCCAAGGCACCGCGCAGCTCAAGCCACCGACCCCAGCCCCTTCCTCCTCCTGTCACGCCGGATTGAGCCACCGCCGCCATGCCCGCGCACGCCACTGCCGCCTCCGGTTCCCTGACCTATGCCGCCTCTACGGTCCACTCCACCCGACTAGACCGAGGGAAACGGGTTCCCCATGGCCGGGAACATCTTCTCCGACCATCTCGGCTCCAAGTGCCGCCTCCACGACACCGGCGCAACCCCGCCTCTCTCCTCCCGCCGTGTGCGGTCTCCCCCGGCGAGAGGAAGAAGAAGACGCGGAAGTTTTTCGGGTTAGCCCCTGCCTTTTTGAAGTTTCGCAAGTTCGTTTCATTGCACAGTAGTGTGAGTCTGGTGAATCTTCCATGCTAGCCCCTGAAATATATAGTTAATCTCATTTAGGTCCTGGATCTTGGATTTTTGTTTTTAGATTTGTTATTTTCGGCTGATAACTTTGGAAAATCATAACAAATCAATGAAAAATCCTAAAAAGGCAAACTTATTTGCATTAGACTCCTCTTAAATAGATCTACTGAATGGTTATGATGTGGATGTGTAAAAAGACTGTTTTGCCATCTGTTTTGTTGCATGCATGATTAATTAAGATAAATACCAAAAGTGATGTAGATGGACTCCAAATGATGTGAAACTTGGACAGTAGCTTTAGGGTGCTATTTAGGCTCTGTGATAATTTTGGTAGCCCTAGCATTGACTGTATAAACACTGTTTTACTATTATACATGTGCTTTGTGTGTTTAATTAACCTGGAAATGGATGCTACCTAAGATATGCTTAAAATGACGTCCTAGTATTTTTCATATGCTCTACATAGTGTAAGTAGCTCACTGGTAAAATATGAAGCTGTGCATGAAAAATTTACATGGTAATTTGAAAATGACAAAAAAGTGTCTTGAATAATTAAATAACAGGAAAAAGTGATACTAGGTTGCATAATAAATTCCATAGAAAATTTAATAGTGTTCTAGTTAGTTGTTAGTTCCAGAAATAATTTTTGTAGAATTTGTGGTCACTGTTTTGGTTTGCATCTAAAATAAGTGAAAGTAAATATATGGAAAATGGATGTCCTATCCAACTATGGATATTTCACTTGTTGATTTTTGTACATGTTGTTCATGCCCTATGTTGCTTGCTGAGTAAATATCATGACCAGAAACTCATCTATAAATTATGAAAAATCTGAGAAACTATAGGGATGATAAATTGTTAGAATTTTCATAATTTATCTGTAGATCCTTTGGGGCTAAAATTTGGTCAGTGGTATTATGTATTAATGTTCTGCATGTCATAAATATTTGAAGTCATTTAGTTCAATGTAGTTACCAGAAATGAAGTGACCTTTTTATTGTTAAATGACTCATTTCAAGTAAACCAAATAATATTGTTTTTCTTTGATTTACCTCATCCTTGAGTGTCTCATCCACACGTTGCTTTATTTGACATGTTCTCTGTAGGATGAATCACTTGTTAGGTGTATGTACCATTGTAGAGAGTATGCTTGCTCTAGGATCATAAAAGTACTACAAATATTTCTATATTGCATTGCGAATGTCTGATTTCATAGTTGTATGCTTGTCCTAGCGGCACAAAGGCACTTGATATGGTTCCTAAGCAATTAGTAGCTGGATAGGGGCATGTGTGATGATATTGTATGATGGTTGGAGTAAATGTTTACCATAGGTCCATAAATGTGCCGTATTTAAATAGATATCAATCACCTTCTTGGTTGTCCATAGAATGATTATTCATGTGTGTGTTTAACACTCATGCAATCCATTCACTACATAATGCATATCATTCATGTAGCAACGCTATTGCAGATACGTGATCAAGTGCGTGGAGCTACATCAAACAACAGTGTCCAAAAGACCAACTAAGACCCACTCACGACCTAGAGGGCCCATCAGTCGTGTTTGGAAGGAGGAGTTGTCCAAGGGAGCAAGGGGTTGCCTAGGGCAAATCCTCACAACCCAGCAAACTAACATTAGCTTAATTTGTTGTTTCCTTAAATCAAATCAAAGGTAGGCAGGACCATGCTTTTCCTAGCAAACATATTATGCTTGATAATTACGCATCTGCATTAGGAGTTGTTTGAAACCAATTGCATTAGACTCCTTGGCCGCCCTGGCCCTAGCACCTACAATAGAGTACGGAGGACGAGTATGCCTTGTAATACTAGATACGAGTAGACACGAGTGAATGGAGTCACTCGTCGCGTAGGTGATCTTGCAAAGATTTCAAAGGATGGAGGTTACATTTATGTTTGTAATTAAATGGAGACTAGGCGGAGATATGGGCATACAAGAAAAATAAATGATGATGATGAGTATTTGAATGGTTGGTGGACTCCGCCCGAGTCATTTATGAGAGCCAATGGACCGGCCTCATTGCTCTCCTGGTGTGATGAGCGATTGTCAATGAGCTCAAGCCCTCCGATGGACTGGAGGCCCTCCGATGGACAGGAGGTAGATGCTGAAGACCTCGATGGACTGAGGCAAAAGCCCTCTAATGGACCAGAGGCAATGCTTGGCGTCGATCGGCTATGGAAGCTCGGTACACGGAGAGGCGGATCGGCAACGGTGGTGTAAGCCCTCCGATGGACCGCGAGGCAACTCCAATGGACCGCCACCCAAGCTACCCAAGGCTTGGTGAGTTAGGTCACGACTCACCAAGATAGAGAAGATGGGCCAAGTCCGGCCCAGACGGAGACTTCCTAAAGTTTCCCGGTTTCTGACTTCAAAACCGAGGGTGCCAAGGTGGATTGGACTACTGGCCACGTAGAGGACATTCGAAGATTGCGTGGAAGCTAAGAAGATGAAGTCTTCATCGTGGTCATCCATCCCCGATATTTCGGATTCTTTACTGTTTTAGCCTCTCCGCGCGTTTCTAGTGTTAGGGGTCTATGTGTAAAAATGCCAAAACTGAATCGGTGTATAAATAGCCTAAGAGCTGGTCATTAGAGGGAGTCTTGGCAGCTAGGTTTTCATTTCCTTAGGGTAATTTTCGTCCTCAAGCTTTGAGCTCCAAGTTTAGGAGGGTTAGGGTAAGATCTAGCCTCTAAATCAAGAGGGAAGGTGAGGGTGGTTGCTTGGGATGAAATTCTTTGTTGTAATCTGACCTAACACCTCTTTTGAGGCTCATAATCGAAGTGATTTTGTGCAGCAACTTTGTGTGCTTCTCCTCTCCTTGTTCTCTTTGGTTTTTGGCTTCAATCCTTGGCTTTTTGGGTGTTTGCTTTGGCCAAGGTTAGATCCTTTGTTTTCCTTGTGTTTTGAACTTGTAAGGACGTGGAGATTATGTCTTAGAACATCTCAATCCTGAAGGATTGCCACGAGCAAGTTATTCTTGAGCTTCCCCTTTCTTGCCCAAATATTCACCTCTTCACGAGATTTGAAATTCCCGCTAATCCCTTGATCTTTTTCAATAGATCTTTTGGGAATAGTTTTGGAATGGAGCTAGGTTAGTGTGTGTAAACTTTCGTGAAGATCGGTGAAGTTTTGGTCAAGTTTTGGCTTCGGAAGTTCAAGTTTCGTGTGGCTGTTTTTCTGTGTGTCTATAGCATCTGGTGGTTGGTTTAGTGGTCAAACGTGCTTCAAATGACCTAAACTTTTGTGGGCCTCTTATCCTGTGAGTCATAAAGCTCCGATAAAAATTTCAGATTTTTTAGAGGTGTTTTGACCTGGTTTTGGTATTTTTCTTTTGGGGTTGGTCTGATAGTTTTTTAACCACCGGACAGTCCAGTGGGTCTGCACTGGACAGTTTGATGGCTCTAGGATTTTTTGGAGGTGTTTTGTCCTGGTTTTGGTATTAATTGAGCTGAAAATTTGTGGAGTTGTTCCCTGACCCCTTCTTAACCTTCAGCAAAAATTTTGGAGTTGGTTTGATTGGGTTTTGGTCCGAATCTTTTTGGAGTGTCCGGCTGTGAGCATTGGACAGTCCGGTGGTCACAACTTGCTCCAATTTGCCTGAATTTTTCTGGAGCTGTTCACTATTGCCTTGTGAAGGTGTGGTATTTTTTTGGGGTGGTTTGGAGTTTTGTTTCTAGGGTTTTGAGATTTTTCTTTGCAGCCATGTCTGTCTGAAATCTGCAGTTTCCTGAAGTTGGTTCCTTTTGCGCTCTTTGTCTTAGCCGTTTGAGCGTGTGCTTCCGCTTTGTGCTTAGTACGTATCTGTTCAGTGGACGGTACCAAGCACGTGTTGTGAGCTAGATATGTATCCTCTCAGTGGACGGTGTTTAGCTTTGTTGTGGGTGTTGTTTCAGTTTGCACTATGGGGGATTGAGTTTGAGTTTTCAAGTGCTCCTATTCACTCCCTCTAGTCGCACGTCTCGGTCCTACAAGTGGTATCAGAGCCGGTTAGGTTTCCTCGTACCTTAACCGGTGACGAAACCGTAGCGACGATGACTTACTCCGGAAAGATTCCAGTCCTTGGCTCCGATGGCTATCCCTACTGGAAGGGTAGGACGGAGGCGTTCCTTGTTAGCCAAAGTCAGGACATATGGGATGCTACTCAGAGTATGACTTTTGTGGTGCGTCCAGTTGCTGAGCGTACTACGCCTGAGATCGTGGCTCAGCATGAGGTGAATGCCAAGGCTGTTAACTTTCTTTTTTCTGGGCTTGGTCTCATGGATTATGAGAGAGTGAGTCACCTCAAGACGGCACGTGAGATATGGTCACTGATTAGTGCACACCATGAGGGTACCACGACCATTAAGGCTTGAGAAGGCAGCTAAGAAGCTGCAGAAGTTGAAAGGCCAACTTGTTGAGGCTTTAGAGGAAAATGAGAGGTTGAAGGTGAGACCCCAACCCAGTGAGTTTGAGTGCCCTACCTGCGAGTCTTTCATGACGGAGCATGGTGACCAGAGAGATAGGTATGCCAAGTGGGTAGAGAAGATAGATGGGCTGAAAGTTGAGTTAGGCAAACTCCAGAACAAGCTGGATGAGCCTACTTTGAGTGGAGAGCGTGAGTGTGAGTCTTGCCTTTGTTTAGCTAGAGAGTTAGCTGTGTTGAAGGATAAGTTTGAAGGGCAGCTCAAGGAGCTCGAGGAGCTTAGGGCTAGACCTGCGCTTTTGGGTGCGTGTATGGTCTGTCCTACTTTGAGAGGTGAGTTAGAGCAGTTGAGAGCTGACTTTGACATGCTTTCAGCACCTACTGACACTTGTGAGAACTGCCTGACCCTTAGGATGCAGCTGGTGGATAGGGATGCCACCATTAAGAAGTTGGAGAAAGGTACTCATGTGATACCCTCCTTAGATTGTGACACTTGTGCTGCCCAGATTGTAGTTCTGGAGGATCTAAGAGAGGAGATGTTGTCTTTGCAGGATGACAACAATAGGTTGACAGAGATGCTGAGTTGGGTGTATGCAAGGCAACCCTAACTAGAGATGATTATAGAGAGCACCAAGAGAGCCGAGGGTGACATGAGTGGTTTTTGGTTTGGAGAGTGCAGTACCTCGGGTGAGAAGAGTGCACAAGTTAAGATTAGAACTGCTTCTACCTAGCCAGGTGAGACAGTTGATGGGGTTTACCATGAGCCACCCAAGGCTGCCCCAAAGAAGCAGTACTGGACACCCAAGCCTTCTAAGGCTAAGCTGGACAAGATAATAGAGGAAGAGCTTAAGCCCAAGGGTGAGAAGCTAGTCTAGCAGCCTGAGTCACCCAAGGCCACACCACCTAAGCCCAAGTCCTAGCCTAACCCAGTTCCTAGGAGGTCTGTCTACCACTGTGAGTTCTGCCAGCGGAATGGCCACCTAGAGAAGTTTTGCTTCAGGAGGAAGCGGGTTGAGAGGCAGGAGAGAGCTTGGGGGAACCAGGATCAGTTCTACCAGGGTGGTAGGCAAGATCCCCCCACCGAGGTGAGATGAGAGACCACTTTGCTGGTGGTGAGCGTGGAGGCGGCTTTCAAGCCCGCGCTACTTGGGGTGAGAGAAGCTTCGTCAGTCGAGCTCCTAGTCGTTTTCAATGCAGCTATGGACCTCGTGACTGTGGGTTTGTGAGAGAGCTTGAGAGGCCACGTTTTGAGGGTCGTGGTTACTCCAGTTGTGGTGATTTCTTTGACTGTGCTTATGGCGGAACCGCCCTGCTTAATCCAGACTAAGCACACCTGCCACCTTTGGCTCGCAATGCACCTAGGCTAGACTAAACCCGGTAGTCCGTCGAGCTACCCAAAGGGCACTCGATGTAACCATCGCCCGAGGATACCGACATCACACACATTCAGCCCTCGAAAGAGCCACGACAGTTACATCATCACAGGCAGTTGAAGTAAAGAATAGATAGACTTAGTTTACAAACCAAAGATAAATAATCAAATACATGTTCAATTATAGCGGAAGCGATTTCAAAATATACATATATAGCGGAAGCATTTTCAAATCATCTTGCAGCGGAAACAACTCAAATAGTCTTCACGTAGAGATAAACAAGGCGAGTAGCACCGAGCCCACCGGTTCGACCCTCCTTCAAGCGATGTGTCCAAAAGTCTTCAGTACCTGTAAGCCAAAAGTGGGGGCAAACCCTGAGTACTAATTACTCAGTAGGACTTAATGGAAAGGGCTTACGGCTGACGCAAAGCATGCTTACTAATCATGTGGATCCTTAGCTGTTGATTTTTAAACCAAGTCATGTTGATATAAGATAGCAGGATTTGACAGCTGCTCTCCATTAACCATGAAGATCTTTTATATCATAAAGTAAATACTTGCATGAAAGTAAAACATGAGAACCATCAATAACTTGCATAATAGTATATCATACACATGTCCCATCCCAAGATTCACAACGCCCCCATCTAAGCCTAGGGAGTAGTCGTCTCAGGAGAGATACCACAGTACGTCGGGTCAGCCCTCCATCGACCTCAAAGCACCTCCCAAGTCCATCGTCCCCCTATCAGTGGATGGGCAGCACCATGAATTGTGGGACGGGTCATACACATTCAAGCATGTTGTATTGAAAAGCGTGATTAAATAAACAACATGTTAAAATTATTACTACGTTGCCCGACAGTGATACTGGCATTCTCACACCTGGTGAGCATCAGCGATTCGAATCGATTTCTAATTCCCGGGAATAACTAGAAATGCCAGGGGTATATGCTTACTAGATATCGCGTTCCCACATATAGCCCCCATCTCCACTTGTCTCATCCCAAGTTCGATTCAATCCTTCTGTTGTTCCTAGGTTGTGCCGCCTTAGGAGCGATACCACGGTCACGTCAGGTCAGCTCTCCCTCTCCCTCGACTGCAAGCTCCCCAAGGTGTCACAGTAGAAGTCTGTCTCTGTTCTTCGGATGGCACAAGTAAGACTTTCACCGGTCTATTATCCCGGATAAGCACTTTAGCAATGTTATGCTGATCCCAAGCGGACAGCGGACGGGGTCTTAAACGACTCGGGCAGAGTCCACCAAACCATCCATCTCATCATCATCATTTTTCTTATATACCCATATCTCCGTCCGGTCTCGATTTAAACTATGAGCATCCTCATAGCTTCCATTATAGTAATATTTCTTGTGACTTTTGAAAAAATCACCTACGCGACGAGTGACTCCATTCACTCGTGTCTACTCGTACCTAGCATTACTAGGCATACTCGTCCTACATACTCTATTTTAGGTGCTAGGGCCAGGGCGGCCAGGGAGTCTAATGCAATTGGTTTCAAACAACTCCTAATGCAGATGCGTAAGCATTCATCATAATACATTTGCTGGGTAAAGCATGGTCTGGCATACCTTTCGTTCAATTTGTATTAAACCAACAAACTAAGCTAATGTTAGTTTGCCGGGTTGTGAGGCTTTGCCCCAAGCAACCCCTTGATCCCTTGGACAGCTCCTTCTTCCAAACACGACTGATGGGCACTCCAGGTCGTGCTTGGGGCTTAGTTGGTCTTCTGGACCACCGTTGATTGGTGTAGCTCCACGCACTTGGTTCTCGATCACGTATCTGCAATAAGCGCCACTATATGGATGACATGCGTGATGATGCAAGGAATGAGGTGCATAATCACCAAGCACATATATGGGCAATCATTCCATGGGCAGACGGAAAAAGTGATTAATAAACTACTTAAACAACGAGTACCTCTATGAACCTAAAGTAAGTATGCACACAGACAATTAGATATGCACAATGGAACACATGGATTTAATATTTGCTCAAGTATCAATTTAAATTGTCCTTTATCTTATCCTATGCCAACAAGAATCAATCAAGTATATGTGTACACTGGGTGTAGGTGAAATGCAAAAGTTGGAATGCAGCAGGCATGTCATGGATAAATATCATGGTATGCTAGTTTAACACATTGCAAATGCTTATACTTAGGGTAATTTATTTTCATTTGTAAATTAATTTATGCCTCTAAGTTGTAGCAGTAAAACATAACCAATTGAGACCAAACTTTTATGACGTATAGATCCTGCGTACCCATGACTACTGCCAAAATTTCAGCCCAATTGGAATTGTAATTATTTTGTTAAAAATACAACAAGTTCTCAGCCCTACACATTGTTAGAATTTTTATAAATTATAGGAATGGTTTCTGGAAGTGAAACTCTACTAGTGAGCTATAGCCGGCATGATCTGCATGTACAAAAATTGGCAAGTGAAATTCCCTCAATTTTAGTAGGACATCTATTCTCCATCTAATTATCTAGGTCTATTTTGAATGCACATCAAGACAATATTCACAAGCTTCACAAAAGTACTTTTTGGAACCTATGCATCATTAGCAAGCTACCAAATTTTCCATGGAATTAATTATGCATCCTAAGACCACTTTCCTTTTTATTTAATTAAGCATGTGATATTTTGTCATTTTCAAATTAGCAGCCTAAACCTACATGCACAACCTCATACTTCACTGGTGAGTTACTCATACTATATAAAGTACATGAAAAATACCAGAGAGTCAATTCAAGTATACTCTATATGGCAAATATTTTCCATAGTGCAGAAATGCAAGAAATAAATAGATAAATGCAAAACAGCAAGTAAAGGAGCAATGCCAGGGTTACAAAAATTCACATAGAGCCTAAATGTCATGTAAAAGCTACTCTCCAAGTTTCATAGCCTTTGAAGTTCATTTGACCCACTTTTGACATTTATGTTGCTTTAACATGCATGCAACTAAACAAGGGTAAAAAAGTCATTTCACACATCCACATCATACCCATTCAATAGATCTATTTAAGAGGAGTCTAATGCAACTGAGTTTGTCCATTTTTTATTTTTTTGTGATTTTATATGATTTTCCAAAGTTGACAGCTCAAAGAAATTGAATTTAAAGCAAAATCTTACGGTACAGGGACCCAAGCACAATTAACCCTATACTTCAGGGGCCTGCACAGAAGATACACGAGACTCAATGCATAGTAATTAAACAAGGTCTCGTGAAACTGAGAAAAGATAGGGGGTTATCTGCAAAATGTGGCTTCTTTCTTCTACCTCCAGACGGGAGTTTGGCCGGCGCGCACAGGAGGGAATGCGGCGCTCCGCCGGTGGCGTGGGCCGCACACTTGGAGCCGAGTGGGGCCGGGGACGTGTTCCACGTCGCGGGCTATCTCTCGGGATAGACCTTGTCGCTGGTGATGCAGGACAGAGATGATGCGGCGGCGACAAACTAGGGCGGCCATGGCGCGGCGGTGCGGGGCGGCGCTCACTCGATCCGGCGGTGCCTGCAGGGGAAAGAGGCCACGGTGGGGCGTGTGAGTTGCGTGAGGATGAGTAGACGCCGATGGAGGTGGATTGGGGGTGCGGAAGGCACCGGAGAGTAGCCGTCCACGGCGAGGCCGAGCTCGGCATAGTGGCCATGGCGGAGGCGTCGTTGGGGAAGGGGCGAGGGCCGATGGCGGCGGCCGAGGTGCGTCTGGGAAGGTGGAGGAGGGCCACGCGGGCGTGGTGACGGTGGATGCATGAAGGGAGAGGGCCGGGGGCGACCGGGACGCGAGCAGGCGCTCTCGGAGTCATGGCGGCGTTCATGGCGGACGCGAGTGGAGGAGGTGGTTGAGGGGGAAGCCGACGCCCATTTCATTGGGGAACCGGTGGAGGGGACCAAGGAGCTTGAGTTGCGTGGGTTTGGAAGGCGGGAGGAGGCCCAGAGCGGTGGGACCATGAGCTCAAGCCAAGGCCGGCCATGGTGGCTCGACGCGTCGTTGCTCCGCGTGAGCGCGAGGCGAGGGAAAAGGGCAGAGGAGTGAGGGCGAGTGGATGAGTGGGAGTTGAAGGGGGACACGATCCTATCTAGGTGAAGGCGCAGCGCGTCGGCAGAGGCCCGGCCGGCGCCATGGCGCGCGGGCAGGCCATGGCCACCGCGTGGGTGAAGCCGAGAGGGGAGAAGGGGCGGTGGAGTGCGCGCGGACGCGGTCCACTGGACCGATGCCGTTGACAGGTGGGCCCGGTGAGAATGGAGAGAGGGAATGGTCTATGGACCTGGCTTGCGGAAGGGAACGGACGTGGGACCCACAACTGATCTCCGCCGGAGGGAATCTAAAATGGGCTGACGTGCGGGGCCCGCGTGTCATAGACTCAGAAAATCCGAATTCGAATGGAAAATGGAAAACGCCAGTTTGACTGATTGGGCCCTTGTTTGTATTTCTCATTTTTGAACATCCTAATGGCCGAATTAGGTTGAACCCAAAATACAATAAGTGTTGTAAATTTATATATCTACAATTCCCTTACAAACTTCTATACCATGTTCTATGCAAAAGTATAGTTTAAATTTGAATTTAAAGATCAGACCAAGGTTTGACCAACTGAACACATTAATTTAGAAATTCTAAAAGTCCCCCTTATGGTCACATTCATAAAAGGAGTTTTATACCAATGTTATTCAGAATTTCATGAACTACAACTCTCTCAATACACTTATTGCAATATTATGGCTGTAGATCAAGGAAATTTGAATTTATTAAACAAGCCAAGTTTGGGCAGAAATCATGTATTGGCGGAAAAGGTCCCAAAACACTATCCAAATCTCTATGCATGCCAACACTCCAATTACCAAAGTTGTTCCTAATAAAATTTTCTACAAGTTTTGTATATAAAGTTTGGCTTGAATCACCACAGATTTTGAATTACAAGCACAAACATTGTTGAGGGTTTGGTAAAACTGCAGCTTTAGTTTAAGTAGAGTCTTTCTTGTTTCAAACTTTTGAATACTCAAATGAAGTCTAAACACCTCCACTCTAGGTGCATTTGAAAGGTGATAAGTATAATGTCACTTCATAGAAAGGAAGATTTTGAAGTTGTATGGTGAAAGCAAAAGTAATTTCAGATTCAAATTTGGAGTGAGCTGAAATTCAGACTTGGGAATTTTTCTGTGGACTAACTTGGGGCTGATTTCGTGAGGTACTTGGGGTCAAAATTTAAAATAGTTAGAGGCAGTTTTAAACCATGCTCAGGGTAAAAAAAGTGATGTTCACAGTATGTATGACAACTTTGATAATGGAGCTAGGCTCAGTTGTCTAATGAATCTAAAAGTTTTATTAGGGCCCAAATTTGTTCACGATCACAATTGGCACCTTCCAAAGAATTTCTGGTTTGGTTTGGTCTCGACTTTTAAACCTCATAACATATGATTTTAAAGATGGTCGTAATGTCAAAATTGAAGATAACATCCTGAACTAAGACTTTTGTATTTGGTGTTTTGCATATAAGCTTGTGGGTGGTGACTTAAACAACTAGACCATGTAGGGTTTCGTATTCTCCTAGAAAAATTTTGGCTTAGTGACTTCTCCAGCTAGTCTTCGTTACTTTCTAAGCGTCATCAAGTCCTAATTGAGAGCCAATGGACCGGCCTCATTGCTCTCCTGGTGTGATGAGTGATTGTCAACGAGCTCAAGCACTCCGATGGACTGGAGGCCCTCCGATGGACTGGAGGTAGACGATGAAGACCTCGATGGACTGAGGCAAAAGTCCTCCAATGGACCGGAGGCAATGCTCGGCGTCGGTCGGCCATGGGAGCTCGGTACACGGAGGGGCGGTTTGGCAACAGTGGTGTAAGCCCTCCGATGGACCGCGAGGCGACTCCGATGGACTGGAGAAGCCGGGTGCCACTGTGGTGCTCCAACCCGAGTGCATGGCGTGAAGGCGTGCGAGGGAGGCTTTGGCGGCTTTGGCTCAAAACCGCCACCCAAGTTCAAATGACTTGGTGGGTTGGGCTCCGACTCGCCAAGATAGAAAATTGGGCCAAGACCTGGCCCAGGAAGCCCGCAGAATAAAGTTTTTCGGTTTCTGACTTCAAAACCGGGGGAAGCTTCCGGACTACTGGCTACGTGGCGCACATCCAAGCGAGGCGGAGAAACCGAAGATGATCAAGTCATCATCGTAGTCGTCCGATTGTATCTTTTCGGTTTGGCCCCCTTTGGGCATTTTTAGAGTAGGGGTCTTAATGCAATTGTGTCGTTTAGGGCCTAGGGTATAAATAGACTTGAGAGGCTCCCTTGGAGCTCATCTTGGCAGCCACAAACCCTAGGATTTCCTAACCCTAGCAGCCAAGGTCCAAAGAGAAGAAATAGAGAGGATTAGCTAGGAGGTAGGCTCTAGGAAACTCTTGTAACCTGAATTTCGTGGTCAATTCAAGGTTCTTTGTTGTGAAATTCCAAGTCTTGAGCAGCAATCTCGTCCCTCCCTCTTTGCCCCTTTTCTAGTTTCGTTTTTGGTCCCGTTTCTTGGATTTTGGCTCGTTTTGTGTTGTCCAAGGATGAGACCTTTCTTTTGCCGGTATTTTGCCTTGCTAGGACGTGGTGCATCTCACTAGCCAAGTGCTAGAATCATCCAACCACGAGCAAGGGCCGTTCTTGACGTTTTTCGGTTCCTAGGTTTTCTCACACCACTTCCACGAGATCTGCAATTCCCGTAAATCTCTAGATCATTTTGAGTTGATTTTTGGGGGGTTTACTTTGGAATGGAATCAAGTTCCTCTGTGCAAATTTTCGTGAAGTTTGGTTGAGTTTTGGCTTGGGTTTCGTCGATTTATTGGTGGATTCGCGGGCTGATTTCTTGGGTCCAGACTCGGGCCAGCAGCAAGACCCGACCGGACAATCCGTCCATTTGTCCAGTCCGTTCAAGCGGACTGTCCGGTCTGTGTGACGGAGAAACCGAGGCTTGGCCACCTCGAGTGTGTGTCTCGGGTTTCTTTGTCCGAAGTTTTGTCCGGTCTGCTAATCCGGATTGTCCGGTCCTTTGGTTTTCATCACGCGTAGTTTATTTCTCATCTGCTTTGTCTGGTCAGGCCTTCCGGGTAGAACCGGACTGTCCGGTCCGTTGTTCTCTTCGGTACTTAGCGAGTTGAGTTGCTTTGTCCGAAGCTTTGTCCGATCAGGCCCTCTAGGTAGAACCGGATTGTCCGGTCCCTTGTGCTTCTTCTGCCTTTGCGTGTTGTGCTACTTGGTCTGTAGGTTTGTCCGGTCAGGCTCTAGGATAGTTTGGCTGCACGCGTAGGGATTTTTCTCTGTTTTCGAGTCGTTCTTCCTCGTGTGTGTGTTGTTGGTTTCAAGCTTGTTTATGTCAACCACTGCATGCCCATACTCTTCACTCACTATTCTTAGTGGGACACGCTTCGGTGTGTTGAGTGGCTAGTGTGAGACATTTGCAAGCTTTGTAGCTTGTTCTGTTTTGTTTGTGCCGTGTTGTTTTCGATTGTTTTGTTGTGTGCTTTCGTATTCTTCAGTTTAGTGTCTCGGCTTGGTTAGTGTACCTTGTGCTTCCGCTTTGCACCCGATACGTATCTGTTCAGTAGATGGTATCGGTTGTGCGTGAGTTTTCGTAAGAGTGCATTTTGGGGGTTTGGGTTTGAGTTTTTCAAGTGCTTCTATTCACCCCCCTCTAGTCGCACGTCTCGGTCCTACAAGTGGTATCAGAGCCGGCTAGGTTTCCTATACCTTAACCGGTGACGAAACCGTAGCGACGATGACTTACTCCGGGAAAATTCCCGTCCTTGGCTCCGATGGCTATCCCTACTGGAAAGGTAGGATGGAGGCATTCCTAATTAGCCAGAGTTAGGACATATGGGATGCTACTCAGAGTACGACTTTTGTGGTGCTTCCAGTTGCTGAGCGTACTACGCAGGACATCGTGGCTCAGCATGAGGCGAATGCCAAGGCTGTTAACTTTGTCTTCTCCGGGCTTGGTCCCATGGATTATGAGAGAGTGAGTCACCTTAATACTGCGCGTGAGATATGGTCACTGCTTAGTGCACACCATGAGGGTACTGCGACAATTAAGGCTAGACTTGTGGAGACATACCGGCGCGAATATGAGAATTTCGTCCAGAAGCCGGGAGAGTCAGTAGACGACTTGTTTGGTCGCTTTCAGTCGATCATCAACAAGTTGCGAGTCAACTCTGCCCCCGCTGCCCTCCCATATACCGATCATCAGCAGGCTGTCAAGTTGCTGTATGCTTTGGACAGAAAAATATGGGAGATCAAGGTGAACTCAATCATTGAGTCGGCAGGGTATGATACGATTGGAGTAGAGGCGCTCTATAGTAAGCTCAAGGCCACCGAGGTAGATTACAAGATGAGGGATTCCCTCGCTTGTACAGGTTCCAAGAGTCTGGCCTTGGCTACCCCCTCTAGTGAGTCTGTCACTAACCCCATGTTACACAACTTCTCGTTTTCTGCTTTGATGTCTGTTACAGAGGAGCAGCTAGCGACGCTTGGGGATGATGAGTTGTGTCTGGTGTCTAGTCGCTTTCAGCGTGCCTATGACAACCGGATGAGCAAGAAGAGAGGAGAGCAGCCCAAGTGCTTCGAGTGCGGAGAGGTCGGCCACTTCATCGCCGAGTGCCCCAACAAGAACGACTACTACAAGAAGGGCAAGAGGTACTCCCGCGACTCTGACAAGTACCACCCCGGCAAGGCAGGCTTTGACAAGCACCGCTCCAGCAAGCACGGCTCCGGCAAGCGTCCCTTCGGCAAGAAGAACTTCCGGAAGGCTTTCAAAAGCCACCAGAAGGACAACCGAAAGCGGGACAAGGCCTTCTTCGCCGAGATCGGGTTCTGCAGCAGCGGATCTTCTTCCTCTTCGTCCTCGTTGAGCTCAAGCGATGAGGAGATCACGTACAGGAAGGACAAGAGGAACGATCAAGGCGGTCCAGCTGGCTTGTGCTTCGTCTCCACCAAGTCCAGGCACAAGAATAAGGACAAGAGAAGCTCGGTTTGCTCCATGGCGCTTGAGGACAAGGAGAACAAGGATGACGGCAGCAACTCTTCTTCCAATGATGAGGTAACTCCTGAGCAAGCCGAAATCCTTGAGATGCTAGAGCAGAACAGCCGGGAACTTAAGGCCCAGGATAATATGCTGGAGAAGGCAGCTAAGAAGCTGCAGAAGTTGAAAGCCCAACTTGCTGAGGCTTTAGACGAGAATGAGAGGTTGAGGAGTGTGAGACCCCAACCTAGTGAGATTGAGTGCCCTACCTGCGAGTCTTTCATGATGGAGCTTGGTGACCAGAGAGATAGGTATGCCAAGCGGGTAGAGGAGATAGATGAGCTGAAGGCTGAGCTGGGCAAACTCCAGTCCTAACTGGATGAGCCTACTTTGAGTGGAGAGCTTGAGTGTGAGTCTTGCTCCTGTCTAGCTAGAGAGCTAGCTATTCTGAAGGAGAAGTTTGAGGGGCAGCTCATGGAGCTTGAGGAGCTTAGGGCTAGACCTACGCTTTTGGGTGCGTGTATGGCCTGTCCTACTTTGAGAGGTGAGTTAGAGCAGTTGAGAGCAGACTTTGAGGTGCTTTCAGCACCTACTGATACTTGTGAGAACTGTCTAACCCTTAGGATGCAGCTGGTGGATAGGGATGCCACCATTAGGAAGTTGGAGAAAGCTGTTGTGGTTCTCTCTCTAGACTGTGATACCTATGCTGCCCAGACTGTGATTCTGGAGGATCTGAGGGAGGAGATGTTGTCTTTGCAAAATGACAACAACAGGTTGAGAGAGGTGCTCAGTTGGGTATATGCGAGGCAACCTCAACTAGAGATGATCATAGAGAGCACCAAAAGAGCTGAGGGTGAGACAAGTGGTGTTGGGTTTGGAGAGTGCAGCATTTCGGGTGAGAAGAGTGCCCCAATTAAGGTCAAGACTGCACCTACCCAGCCAGTAGAGACTGTTGATGGGGTTTACCATGAGCCACCCAAGGCTGCCCCAAAGAAGCAGTACTGGACACCCAAGCCTTCTAAGGCTAAGCTGGACAAGATTGTTGAGGAAGAGCTTAAGCCCAAGGGCAAGAAGCCAGTCCAGCAGCCTGAGCCACCCAAGGCCACACCACCTAAGCCCAAGTCCCAGCCTAACCTAGTTCCTAGGAGGCCTGTCTACCACTGTGAGTTTTGCCAGCGGAATGGCCACCTAGAGGAGTTTTGCTTCAGGAGGAAGCGGGTTGAGAGGCAGGAGAGAGCTTGGGGGAACCAGGATCAGTTCTACCAGGGTGGTAGGCAAGATCCTCGCCACCGCGGTGAGATGAGAGACCGCTTTGCTGGTGGTGAGAGAGGAGATGGCTTTCAGGCTCGTGCTCCTGGTGGTGAGAGACGCTTTACCGGCCGAGCTCCTAGTCGTTTTCAGCGCGGCTATGGACCTCGTGACCGAGGCTTTGAGAGAGCTTTCGAGGGTTCACGCTTTGGAGGTCGTGGTTACCCTGATCGTCGTGATGATTTCTTTGATTGTGCTTACCCCACTTTTGAGCAGATGGCTCGGCACTAGTACAGCAGTTTTGGGACTAACCCGAGTGCCGGACTGTTTGCTCACCGTCGCTTTACTTGACTTTGCAGGATCGAGGCATGGAGGACGTGTGGATCATGGACTCCGGTTGCTCTAGGCACATGACAGGGCACCGCAAGTGGTTCTCCAGCCACAACCCCGTAAGCACCAAGGAGTACATCACATTTGGGGACAATGGTCAAGGTAAAGTGATGGGTGTTGGTTCTGTTTCGCTCTCCGCTAAGCTTTCCCTGAGAGAAGTTGCCTTTGTCCGGAATTTGGGGTTCAATTTGGTTTCTGTTTCGCAACTTCTCGATGAAGGATTTGAGGTTCGTTTTAAGAAAGGTGCGTGCTGCGTTCTTGATGCTGAGGAGACCCTTGTTTGCTCTTAGCTACCTTTTGGTCAGGTTTTTAGGGTCGACCTCACATCTGTTTCTGGCCCTGCGCGCTGTTTGGTTGCTAGTCCTTCTGCTGATATATGGAAGTGGCATAGGAGACTTGGTCACTTGAGCTTTGATCTGCTAGTCAGGTTAAGTTCAATGGGCCTAATCCGAGGACTGCCCAAATTGAGAGCTGAGAAGGACTTAGTATGCCACCCCTGTCGTCATGGCAAGATGGTTGCCGCTTCTCACATTCCTGTGTCTTAGTTTATGACCTCCTATCCTGGTGAGCTACTCCATATGGATACAGTAGGTCCCGCTCGGGTAGCGTCAGTCAGGGGGAAGTGGTACGTGCTTGTCGTTGTGGACGATTTTTCGCGGTTCTCGTGGGTATTTTTTATGGAATTTAAGGATGAGGCATTTGGTTTTGTTCGAGATCTGGTACTGAGGTTGAGAAACGAGAGTCATAAGGCCATGAGGGCTATCCGCAGTGACAATGGCGGAGAATTCAGAAACTCTCGTTTCGAAAACTTCTGTCGTGACCTAGGTCTTGAACACCAGTTTTCTTCTCCATATACCCCTCCGCAGAACGGTGTTGTGGAACGCAAGAACCGCACACTTGTTGAGATGGCACGGACGATGCTCGATGAGCATAGGACTCCGAGGCGCTTTTGGGCTGAGGCAGTGAATACGGCCTGTTACATTGCGAACCGGATTTTCTTGCGAGCTTTCCTTGGGAAGACCTCGTATGAACTTCGGTTTGGTAGGCAGCCCAGCGTCAAGCATTTGCGAGCATTTGGCTACAGGTGCTTTGTGCTGAAGAAGGCGGGGCATTTGGACAAGTTTGAGTCTCGTTGTTTGGATGGGATTTTTCTGGGGTATGCTTCTAGTTCTAGGGCTTTTCGTGTGTGGATTTTAGAGGCCAAGCAAGTTGTTGAGACTTGTGAGGTTTCTTTTGATGAAACTATGCCCTGCACAACCCCTGCCTTTGAGCTTTCAAGTGATGATGAAGAAGGCGCCCCCATCTTTGAGGATGAGGAAGGTGCAGTTAATGATGGTGATGCAGGAGCCACTGCACCGGCTGCAGCTCCTGCCCCCTCTGCTACGAGCTCAGATGATGAAGGAGGACCCTTGCCCACGGCTTCCTCCTCACTCCCCCGACAGCAAGCTCATCTAGAGGCTGGACCCGCTGAGGACGCAGGGGAGGTGACCTCCGAGATTGTACCATCTCGGCAGGTCCAGCGGGATCACCCTCCACACAGGATGATTGGAGATATTCACTAGCGTGTCACACGCTCTTCGGTTAACTCTCAAGCCTTTTTCTCCCACTCTGCATATGTTGCTTCTTTTGAGCCCCGGGATGTGTCACATGCATTATCTGATCCAAACTGGGTGAACGCCATGCATGAGGAGTTGGAGAACTTTGAGAGAAACCATGTCTGGGATTTAGTTGAACCTCCACCAAACTGTCGCCCTATAGGTACCAAGTGGGTTTTCAAGAACAAAAAGGGTGAGGATGGGATGGTTGTGAGGAACAAAGCGAGATTGGTAGCCCAGGGTTTCTGTCAGAAGGAGGGGATAGATTATTAGGAGACCTTTGCCCCTGTAGCTCATTTGGAGCCATTAGGATTTTGCTTGCCTTTGCGGCCTCTAAAGGCTTCAAACTGCAGCAAATGGATGTCAAGTCTGCTTTCCTAAACGGGTTCATAGAGGAGGAGGTATATGTGAGACAACCTCCTGGCTTTGAGAGTGCTAGATTTCCAGACCGGGTGTATAAGTTGAGGAAAGCCCTTTATGGTCTGAAGCAAGCTCCTAGAGCTTGGTATGCTAGGTTGAAGAGTTTCCTGCTCAAGTCTGGGTTTGTGATGGGTTCAGTAGACAAGACCTTGTTTTTGTTGAGTCGTGGCGGTGACACCCTGATAGTTCAGATATATGTTGATGACATAATCTTTGGTGGTTCATCTCACGCTTTGGTGTCTAGTTTTGCTGAACAGATGAGCAGAGAATTTGAGATGAGTCTCATGGGTGAGCTCCAGTTCTTTCTCGGGCTGCAGATCAAGCAAGGCCTTTGAAGGAACCTTCGTCCATCAAGCCAAGTATACAAGAGACATACTCAAGAAGTTTGAGATGGGTGACTCCAAGCCCATAAGGACTCCTATGAGTACAAACACGACGCTTGATGCTGATGAAGATGGGGAGGTGGTGGACTAGAAGGAATTTCGAGGGATGATCAGCTCACTTTTGTACCTAACGGCGACCAGACCGGACATTCAGTTCGCGGTTTGCCTTTGTGCGCGTTACTAGGCTTCTCCCAGGACATCTCACTGTCAAGCGGTGAAGCGCATTTTCATGTACCTAAAGTTCACTCCTGAGCTTAGTCTTTGCTACTCCTCGGGTTCTTCTCTTTCATTTAGAGGGTTCTCAGATGCTGACCATGCTGGCTGCCGGATTGATCGCAAGTCAACCTCCGGTACATGCCTACTTTTACGGACCTCTCTTGTTTCTTGGTCCTCTCGCAAGCAAGCTAGCGTATCCCCGTCTACCACAAAAGCAGAGTATATAGCTGCTGCTAGCTGCTGCTCCCAGCTCTTTTGGATGAAAGCAACCCTTAGTGATTTTGGCCTTAAGTTTGGGAGGATCCCTCTTTTAGTGGACTCTACTTCAGCTATCTCTGTAGCTAAAAACCCCGTCTTGCACTCTAGAACTGTTGACGGCACTTAAGCACAGCAAACCTTATACTGCAAGCGACATTATCGTGTGTAGCTTTTCCCCAGGATTAGTATCATGGGTTTTGTCAATCCAGGAAACGAACTAATTGAGAACTAAGTAACAAAAGTTTATGGTAAACTAAAGTATAAAACAGGGTTCTAATCTACCTCTAAACTTGCCTTAAACTATATTTAATCTATGCCTAAACTATACTAATACTATAAGATAAGCAATTAGGACAAAACTAGAACACCAATTAAGGAGTATTAACTGGAGTCTAATCAAGCTCTAATTGGATCCAAGACATGCATGATACGGGCACCACAAATAGATAAGAGCAACGAGATAACTAGCAGCTCAAGGTAGACAAGCATGATCAAGCATAAACTTCATAGCATAATTAAATCAAGATCAATCAACTTAACACCCTAGATCGAGTTTAACTTTTCCCCGGGCTCTACTGTCACTAATAACCAGGTAGTCGACGAGAAACTCTCAACAGGCATACATAGTTAGAGAATGCACTTCTAATTATTTCATATAGCCTAATAACATAATTAGCACAACTAGAACCTCTAATCAACATGATCAAAAGAACTAGATATACAATTGTATCATTAGTAAGCTAGATCAATGATCAAGAACGCTAGAAGAATATAACCCTTAATAACATGCTCTAATGAACAAGCATCTAGATCTAAAGCTAATTAGAGCTAGAACAAGCATAATTAGAACAAGAATATGATAATTAGACAAGAATAATGCTTCATTAATAAATTGTATCATACTTACAACCATGATCATACCTTCCTTTGATGATACAATTAGACCTCTAGAGCTAGGTAATTAGAGCACCATGCAAGGGCTCTAATCACCTCTAGGAATTAGAAGAACTCTAATCCTAGACTAGAAACTCAACCCTCTACTCTCATCTAGTTGTATCCCGCCTCAATGAATTGGATGGCTTTGGGGTCTCATGGGGGTTTGTATTTATACTCCAGAGGTGCCTTGGGGTGCCCCCACCTTCCTCTTGCTTGGAGTTGGAGTAGGACTCTTGTTTCCCCTGAAATCGGACTTTCCTGTTTTCTGCACCTTTCGTATTGCGACCATATCTCTATCATCCGGAGTCCAAATAAGGCAAACTCAGACTCTAAATCATAGAGCTCGAAGAGATCTACAACTTTTCTATTCAAACTTTCTCCATTTGACATCGTTTGGGTATCCTAATTGAGCCCGAAAGGTGCTACTGTCCTAAAATCCGAGAATATCTCGAGATTTAATTTGGGCTTGGATGGATTTCGTGATATACCTTCCTTATCTTCAATTTCTTTATTCCCAAATAATCCTTATCTCCTTGGAACCTTCTAGATGATGCACGGTACAAAGGGGTACACGAGACGGCGTCAGAGAGGAGCCGGTCGGCCGACTTGGGGGGTCGCGTCGGCCGACCCGGACTCTTCCCACGCCCGTTTCCTTCCATCTTTTGCGGAGTGGTTGCTTGTTGCCTAAGAAATACTTGTACAGAGCCTCTTAGACTCTTGGCCTTCTGGAATCTTCGATGTGCGCCGAGATTTGACTAAGTCTTCTGGTCTTTGACATATTTGATGATTTTATTGAATACTTATTTCTAAATTCTGGTAGCTCTTGACATCTTCTTGAAGTTTCCAATCAGAAAACCTTGATTAATACAGGGAGGAGCATGAATTAACCAAGCCTTCCTTGATCATGATCTTCATTTAATGTCATCCCAGAGGTCTTTTCTCACTCGACGTAGATCGTTGTGAATTTCACTAAAATTGGTGAAAAACCTGTAAACATCACATATAGCATATTTCCAAGGCAAAGTTGCAAAATCCACAATAATCGGTGATAATTGTTAGTAAAAGATATAGTCAAGCATAAAAACAGTGAAAACCATATAAAATGATACAAAATATTCGTTCATAAGCCGCGTCAACAATATCCCCACTCTTAAACCTTGCTCGTTCTCGAGTAAGTCAAGAATCAGCGTTGCCCTTCGTTAACTTTTTCATACCTTAATCTTAATTAATCAAACTAACGAACTCTCTTAAAGTTTTATTGTGAACCAGCAAATCATGAAAGAAAAGATATTCAATTAAGCTCATCTCACAACAAAAGAATTAGCAAGAATTCAAATTTATCAATGACACGTTTTCTTATTTTAGCAATAAGTTTTTGAAGAAGATAATCAAACATTAAGAGGTAAATTCTTGCAAAGCCAAAGGAGCACACTCAACTCTCCGGTCTCTCGATATCTAAATGGTATTCAATAAACATATATATATAAGGTGGAAGCTTATCTGGAGCTTGGTATGAATCCTAATCAAAACTTGTTTTTAAAATATTGTCAAACCAAGAAAAAAATCTATTGGTTTTATTGAAACTTGTCAAAAAGGTCATGGAATAAAATAATGTTGAGAGGGAAAGGATGGAACACACATATTTAAAAGAGTGGACATGTGCAAGTGTCAATGGATGATCTTAAGGAACAAATGAAGTCCTTACTTTCGGATTGCACATAGTTGGAATATTTTCTAGAGTATATATAAACAGGGTATCCTTTACTAATACTAAACAAAAACTAAAAAAAAACACTTCTAAACACTTAGAAGATCATTGAGGGGCAACTCCTTTTTTTACTTTTTTTTTCTTTTGAGTGACCATTCGGTCTCTTTTTTTTTTGCCCCCTCAATAATCTAAAACCACATAGTCTATAACAGCTCTCCATCCCCACTCTTGAATAATACTCACCCTCGCCCTTGAGTATATTTCTAAAACAATTTAACTTAGAGGATAGAGTTGTCTAATAAAAAGAATAATATTTAATCCTTTAAATACTCCAGAAAATAATAGGTTGTGGTTAAGGAGGATACACAAAAAGATAATCTTGGTTTAAGGATAGATATCCAGCGAAGTTTGTACTCTCTCCAATGTAGAGAGGCAATGCATAGATAGAAAGGCTAGCAAAGGAAAGATACGCAAAAATGAATGTCCAGCTTCTAAGTCTCGTACCCTAGATCACAGTCTTGATCACACTCATTTGAAAAATAAATTTGATAAATCGAAGATTTAAAATATATGGCTCTTGGTAGGAATGGCTATTGCAAGATAATCTCATAAAGTTGATCATGAAATTTATAATCAGTAAAAATAAAAGGAGATGATCATGATAAAGATTAAACGTTGCAAAAATTAAATCATATGGGTCATTATGAACAATCATAATCAATCACAAATTTGCTGGCTAGTTCAACTAAACATGTATTATGAGAGTCTGCCAATTTAACTAATCAAAACCAAGGCATGATAAAGATAAAGCGGCAACTTTCATCATTTTCTTGAAAGCTTTAATTTATTAAGCATAGACCATGGTTATAGCATTAATCACACTATAAATCTAAACTATCACACTAAAAATAAGAGAAACACAAAGGGAACACCAAATTGATACATATAGCTAAATAAATGCAGAATTAAAAAATAAAAAGAGAAGGTGTTAGAAATTTGTTACCGGATATTCCTTCAATTTTCTTATCATTAAATAATTTTCTGCAAAACAATTCAAGTGCACATACTACTCTCGAGGTAACGGTCAAGAGTAGAAATAATTTACCATAATTTAATAATATTCCCAATAATTTTTAACTTGTGGCCTAGTCAATCTTTAAAAGAAAAAGAAAAACAAAAACCTAATGGGTGTATGAGAATATGTAATTATGCAAGAGATAAACATATAAACAAAGACTATGATTAAATCAGGTTCCAAACACCACGTTCACAATATGATTGCTAAGTCTCTCTATGGCCATCAAAAATTTTAAATAACCGAGATTAAAACACCATGTTTTATCAATGTCAGCAATTCATAACAGCACAAGAAAAACAAAGCACATTGCAAAGTTTATAAACTAATCAAATGAAACTATGAAAAACTAGCAAGATTAATTAACTTCATCATGATGATCAACAATTTAATCTAAGCACCATGCTTACATAAAATTGCTAAGGAAAAACGCTTGATCAAACATTTAACATTGTAAGGAAAATGGGCCCTAAGCCTTGTGCTTAGTTTTCATATGTGATTTTGGTGGTTGAACTGACAACACGTGCCATGGGACTAATATTTGTGTGCAAGTGTTTTTGTCTAAAGTCCCAGGGTGTAATTGGTGAACTTGGGGTACAAACACCTCAAAGGAGGATCTAAAAGACACAAGAAAAGACCCAAGTCGCCATCAAGTTGCAAGCGAAGGTTCTGACTCGGCGGTCCCGCTGACCGGTCAAAAACAAAAGAAAAAGCATGCACCGGACAGTCCGGTGGTGCAGCACCGGACAGTCCGGTGCCTACAAGAAGTCAAGACAAAAGATGAAGAACCGGTGCAAAATTCCATGCACCGGACAGTCCGGTGGCTCACCACCGGACAGTCCTAGGCTGAGAAGAATGAAGAGGAGTCTGGCGCTGGACCCACCGCCGGACAGTCCGGTGGCTCTCCACCGGACATTATAGACCGAGGAGCATCACAAGTGAAGAACCGGCGCTACAACGCACCAGACAGTCTGGTGGCTCACCGTCGGACAGTTCGGTGGTGCCACTGGATAGTCCGGTGGCTCCAACGGTCACATTGTCAGAACAATCCGTTAGTGACGCAGAAAAGTGAACCTTGCCTCTAACGGCTAGTTTTGGAGGTGGAGGCTATATATACCCCCTTGGCCGGCCTCCCCATAGTGGTTGGAGCATCCTGAGCCTAGCACAAGTGTTGAGACACATTTCCATGCCCATTTGAAGTGTAGCAACCATATTTGTGAGCCCAATCACCATATGAGCAAATAGACACATCCCGGCATAGCGAGAGCTTATTAGAATCTTGGCTTAGGCCTATTTGTCTAGTCTCCGTGCCTGCATGCACGACCTTGTATCAAGTGCGGCTGTAAGTCTTGCGAGACCCTCCGGAGTGTGGAGTGGCTACCACCATCTTGTGAGAGGGAGGAAGGCCCACGGCTAGTTGGCCGAAGCTTCCCATAGTGGAGACAGCGGGGTTGCTCCGCTAGAAGGACTCGGAAGACCCCAACGACCTATCCATCCTCCACCCTTGCGTGGGTGAGGCCATGGTATGGGAGGACCTCGTGAGAGATAGGTTCAGGTGGGTGTGTACCGAGGATATCCGGAGACCCGACTCGGGTTGCTTGACTTCCGCGGAAGTCACTTTGCCAACCTCCACCCTTGCAAAGGGCAAGGCCGTATTCCTTTGAGGACTACTCGATTGCAAAGCCCTTAGTGGAGCGCCAACGAGTACGTAGGGGGTAGAGACCGTGAGTCTTTCCGAACCTCGGGAAAAATCTCCGTGTCTTCATCGTGTGCTAGCATCATCGTCATCGGGAGTTTGCATTCTCTATCCCATCTCTTTAGCTTCCGCATTTACTTTCTTGCAATTGTGTGCTTACTTTCCTAGACTAGCTTGATAAGTTAGTTTCTAGGTGGAACTAGGTTGCAAGACTTGGCCACGGTAGAAGTAGCAACACTTAGCAAAACCTTAGTGCACATAGCTAGATTTTCTTGCATAGGTTTTGCTTAGTAGTTGTAGTTTTTAGTGAGTCTTGTTTTTAGAAATCCTAATTTAGCCCCCCTCTTAGGTGTTGGTCCTACCTTCAATTGGTATCAGAGCCGGGCCGCTCAATCTAGTCTATTTTATTGTCATAAGAGCTCACAACTCATATTTGGACTTTTTGGCTTCACCGCCGGATTGAGTACAAAAGACGTCTTAGAGTGGGAGGATGAGTACCGGTAGCGCTCCTCACTTTGACGGCATGAACTCCTATTGGCGTGTTAGAATGGCTAGTTATCTAGAGGCCGTAGGGTTGGATGTTTGGCAAGTGATGAAGGAAGGAACGAAACCCCTCTCTCAGCCGGCAAAACCGACAAAAGCCGATGAGAAAGAAATACAATTCAATGCCATTGCTTGTGACATTTTGTTCGGGTCTTTGAGCATTGATGTATTTAGTAGAGTTTGTAGCCTCTCAAGCGCTCATGAGATTTGGGAATCGCTTCAAGCACTCCATGGCGGCACAAGTGAAATCAAGGAGCAAAAGCTTGGGTTGGTTAAGCGTGCTTTAAATTCCTTTACTATGATTCCTAATGAATTGGCTAATGACATGTACTCACGCCTAAATATTATTGTCAATGAGTTCAATTCAATAGGTGAAACCAAGCTAAGTGATGTCGATGTTGCAAGGAAGATCGTCGAAGTGCTTCCAAAAGACAAATATGCAAGCATCACCACCTATCTTCTCCAACATGATATGAGCACCTTGACGCCCACCAAGGTTCTTGGCAAGATCATTGCATTTGAGCAATACCAAGGGATTAGCCAAGACACCTCTTCATCCAAGTCACATGCACTCACCATTCATGGTGAAAAGAAGAAGATGGAGAAGGGTAAAAGCAAGAAAGAAACAAGCTCAAGCTCAAGTGAAGAAGAAGAAGATAGTGATGAAGATGATCAAGCCCAACGCTCCTCCTCCAATGATGATAAAGAAGAAATTGCAATGTTGATCAAGAGGATGGAGAAGGCATTGAAGAAGCTCGACTCCAAGGGCGTCCCTATCACCATTGAGGAAATTGAGCACAACCACCAAAGGAAGAAGAAAAGAAGAGGTGGTTGCTTTAGATGTGGTGAGAAAGGGCATTACATGGACTCATGTCCTATCATTGCCAAGGAGGAAAAGAAGAAAAAGAGGCACAAAGCTCAAGAAGAAGGAAAAAGAACAAAGAGATAGGCACAAGACGCTTATGAGCATAGGCATGTGGGTAGATGTGTCAAGCGATGAAGATCATCATAAGAAGCACTCCCACAAGTCTACTTCGCGCAAATCATCCTCCACATCGCACAAATGCCTTATGGCCCAAGGTAAAAATGAAAGCTATGTAAATAATGATGGTGCCCTATCCCCTAACGAGCTTGAACAAAAAGTAGCTAGATTAATTTGTGAAAACGAGATTCTTAAAGCTCAATTGGCTAGCTCATCAACCAGTTATGAAGAATTGGTGCTTAAGTTTCATATGGTCCTAGACCATAATGATGAGCTAACAAAGAAAACTGAGGCTCTTGAACTAAAAGCTACTTCAAGTGATGCATCGACACTCCCTTTTGAAAAATCTAAAAAGAATGCTTCTACCTCTTGCTTTGATTTAAATGTTAAACCTCACTCACCTCCTTGCAAGCCGTTTGTTAGTTGGTATGAAGAAACTTGTAGGGAGGAGTAATTTGAGGTACTTAAGCAAGAGGTGGATCGGCTCAAGAAGGATATGGCAAGGCTACAAGGTCAAAGGGAGCAAGCCCAACCTTCTCAAGATAACCGCCTCAAGATGGTGAAGAAGCTTGAGGAGAGTCAAACCGTGGTTTGCTTCTTTTACAACAAAGAAGGCCACAAGTCCTACATGTGTAAGTTAAAAAGAAGAGAAGAGGCCATCAAGCGAGAGGGAAAACAAAAGAAGGTCGTCACTCCCAAAGCACCATAGAGCCACAAGGGCAAGGAAGACTTGGAGACTTGGCTAAATGGGATATAAGGTTTCAAGTGAATAAGCCAAGTGTTGAAGCATATTCAATACCCAAGTTCTCCATGTGTTGGTAACTAGGCTTGTTTTCTTTTGGTATTTCCTTTAGCATCTAGTTGACTTTCTTGCCTAGGTTTGCATGAGCATATTTAAATTCAAGTAATGCATGGCTCGACTATCTTATGGTAGGTTGCTTGTGTCTCACGACTAACCCATGAGCAACCTACATGGTTTCTCAGTTTATGTCCAAATCATAGGGTGAGCTCCTACAATGGACATAACGTCTAGTGTATGCTCTCACAAGCAATTCAAAGCTTGTATGCACATATTTAGGGGGAGCCTTTCCTATGGTTTGTTACTTTGAGACTTACAATGTTTTCAAGTTTATCATGTGTGTAGTCTCACCCATGTCCTCGGAGGTGCGCTTAAGGAAAATGGGCTTCAATTTGGTAACGCCTTCCTTGGTGGACATTCCAATTATCTAGAGCTACCTTCGTGCATAATATAGTTTAAGCTTCCCCTTGTCTTAATTGACTAAATGTGCATATGGTTCGTCTACCATCTTATGTATGCACACTTTTAGGGCGAGTTTAGCCTATGTTATGCGAGTCTCATGCATTGTGATCCATTTGACTTCCATATCTTAAGGATCATAGTGTGTGGGACTCTCCCTTGTGCTTTTAATGCTTTCCTTTTCGGTGTTTGATTCCAAAGGGGGAGAAATTGTGGACCCAAGCAAGCATGCAAGGAGTTGAACATGAACCGGGAAGGGAAGATCAAAGAGGACCAAATGGGGGTTGCCGCATGATCAAGAACAATGGGGGAGAAATGAAGATCAAGGCAATGGTCCAATAAAAAAAGGGAAGTGGCATTGGAGTAAGGGGGAGCCTTATGTCCATTGACCACAAGAGGGGACAAGATTATGGTAAGAGCAAGACATGAGCAAATTCTTCCAAACTTTGGTGGAATAAAATGTCAATTGGTATTATTGCATATTTCAATTAGCATCCTTGATCTTGCCTCTGCATTGTATCCTAGCAAGTAGCATGGTTGTGTTCTTCAATTTGTATCTTTTGTTGCTTGCTTGGTCATGTTGTCATCAATCACCAAAAAGGGGGAGATTGTAAGGAAAATGGACCCTAAGCCTTGTGCTTAGTTCCCATATGTGATTTTGGTGGTTGAACTGACAACAAGTGCCATGGGACTAATATTTGTGTGCAAGTGTTTTTGTCTAAAGTCCTAGGGTGTAATTGGTGAACTTGGGGTACAAACACCTCAAAGGAGGATCTAAAAGACATAAGAAAAGACCCAAGTCGCCATCAAGTTGCAAGCGAAGGTTCTGACTCGGCGGTCCCGCTAACTGGTCAGCGGGCCGATTTTTTTTGGCTCAAAAACAGAAAAAAAGCATGCACCGGACAGTCCGATGGTGCAGCACCGGACAATCCGATGCCTACAAGAAGTCAAGCCAAAAGCTGAAGAACTGGTGCAAAATTCCATGCACCGGACAGTCCGGTGGTTCACCACCGGACAATATAGGCTGAGAAGAATGAAGAGGAGTCCGGCGGTGGACCCACCGCCACCGGACTGTCCGGCGGTGCCACCGGACACCATAGACCGAGGAGCATCACAAGTGAAGAACCAGCGCTACAACGCACTGGACAGTCCGGTGGCTCACTGTCGGACAGTCCGGTGGCTCCAACGGTCACATTGTCAGAGCAACGGTCGACTCGAAGAAGGGGCAAAATTACACGCACCGGACACCACCGGACTGTCCGGTGGTGATGCAGAAAAGTGAACCTTGTCTCTAACGGCTAGTTTTGGAGGTGGAGGCTATATATACCCCCTTCGCCGGCCTCCCCATAGTGGTTGGAGCATCCTGAGGCTAACACAAGTGTTGAGACCAAGGCATTAAGGCCTTTAAACCAAAAGACTTATGCCTTGACCAAATGCTTCGATGAGGACCTCCTCGTCGACACCGGCAAGCGGGAGGAGTTCAACGAGGTGTTCCAGGCCATTGGGTGGAGCGACTTTGCAGAAATCCTAGAGGGAGGAATCGTCCTCCTCACTAAAGAATTCCTCATGACACTCCGCACCGACACCCGAAGGGATGGTACGTACATCTGGTTTCACCTTTTCTATACTGATTATGAGCTTACTCTGCGCCAATTTAGCAACTTACTTGATTTCTCGCCTCAATGCACTTTGGGTGAGGATTTAGCGGGGTTTAATTCAGCAGAGTTTTGGAAAGAGTTGGTTGGACCAGATGCTCTAAAAAAAGAGCATCGCTCACATTAGGCACCCCACTTTGCGGTTTTTAGCCCGCTGGCTCACCATGGTTGTTTTCCCGCAGGATGATACCCGCTGTGTCACAGTAGAGGATGTTAGATGTCTTTATGCCATGTGGAAGAAAATAAAATTTGCTCCTACAGTTAGCATGGTTCGCCACTGGCAAGGACTAGCTCAGAGTGGTCATATCATCTCGATCACATCATTTGTAACAAGGATCGCCAATGGGTTGGGGATGCTAGCAAATGCTACTGTCTCCTTCATGCCAAATGACCCTACACGAGTAGTCAAAGAGTCACACTTCATCCATGCACACTTTTTGAGGAAGGACACAAATGGGAAATACATCATGACTTTTAGAGGCTCCGACTTTGAGCTGCCGCTCCCAGCACCGCAGTACAAATTATACTCTGTGAGAACACTAACCATGCAGCTGGAGCCTGAGCCAGAACCAGGAAGAAACAGTATCTCTGGAGTTATGACTTGCGCCCAACGACGCCGAGCAGAGGAGCAAATCCGCAAGGCCAACGAGGATGCACAGTAGCCAGGAGCCGCACCTGCATGGGCTCATCCCAGCACACCTGCTTGGGAAGCCAACCCACAGGGTTCCTGGCACAGCTCGTGGAACTCCATTGTTCCCTCCGCCAACCCGACACCGTCATATCACAGCGGAGGTGTGTACTTTTATGGTCATGGTGCAGGTCCGTCCCATTCTGCCAGCTACACCGGTGGCGAACTCGATGGGAACTTCACTGCCCTCTTCGAGGCGTTAGATCTCCAAGAGCATCGCACCTTGGGGATGATGGACAGCCTCGCCGACATTCAGCAACAACAAGGAGTTGACCACAACTTGATCCTGGAGACAAGAGCGACTGTCGACCGCATGCACGAGCAGAACTTGATGTACTACAACTGGAAAGGGTTCTTTCCCGAGTAAGCTTCATTGAAGCTTAGGGGGGAGAACTCAACAGCTAAGGTATGTGTGTTCCATCGTCACCTTGTTCACCCCTATACCTTTCTTCGAACATGTCTAGTTCCATCTGCTTTACCATGAGAGAGGTGCCCGATGTATCTTTTAATTCAGTTATATTAAAAAAAATGTGTATCCTAATAAATAACTCACATGCTTAATGTTAAACTCACTTGCTAGCTTCATTTTAGAAATGATGAATAGTTGCTCTATCAAGTGAATGGTTTAATTCTTGCATGACAACTTATGCTTAGCTTAGTCCTATGTTGGTGAATAAAGAAAGGCAAACCTAAGCTTTACCTTGTGGATGCCATTTACGATAACAAGCCTAAGTTGTTGTGAGATCATGATATGACATAGCATGAAATGATTCTTTCAGGTTTCTAGTAAGATGGATATCTCAGGTTTTTATTTTGAAAATAACAAAATAAGCTCCCCATGGTTCAAAAATTCCTACCAGAGCCAAATATGCTTTACATGTTCAAAACCAGCTACAAAGAGCTACTTAGATATGTTTTGAGCTTTGTCAAATTTTGAGTCTAATTGAGTAGAAATATCATCTTCTGTTGATAGCTGGAGTATAAAATTAAATGCAAGTGATCCATTCCGGACTTTGCATCTACCAAAAGTCTCCAAATACTTCTCATAATCTCATAGCCTTCAAACTTCAAGGAGTAAGGATATGGAGCCAAAAAGAAAAGCATGCTAAAGCATGGCAAAAAGAAAAAAAAAGAATGCGTGCAAAAGCACGGCAAAATGAAAAGCAAGCAAGTTCAAGCATGGCAAGAAGAAATAAAGGCTCCATATCCCCTCCAAATCTGTACAAGGCTATAGGGATGAAAATCTAGAGAAGGAGAAAACTTGTGCCATCACTAAAACTCCAATGATCAAACAGAAGAAATGATACAGTACACTCTTTGGTCCAATCTTTGACTTAGCAAAATAAACATTCTAAGTGTGCCACATTCTCCCCCACCTAAAGCTCCACAAAAGCCTTAGTGTAGGAAAATATTGGCCGAAATCATGGCCATTGGTAAGGAAACACTTCTGATCGATCGAGAGCTCCGAGGGGAAGCTTCTTTGTTTTGAAAATCTTGAAAATACCTGAGAAGGACATCCAAAAAGAATGAGTACTCCCACAATAAAGTCGTTCTATCTCCCAGCCGCCCAAGGCAAGGTAAACAAAAAGATGCACTACAGGTATTGTATATGGTAAGCTTTGATTATTTCACTACTTGGGGCAAAAGTTTGAGTATCTAGTTGCATATAAGAATTTTCCTTCACTTGGATATTGCAGCAACTCCTGATCCACTTTCAATCTTAGCTTTGCTTGAGGACGAGCAAAAGTCTAAGCTTGGGGGGGTGTTGACGGTCGTTATTTCATGATTTCAACCGTCAATTATCCACCAAATGAAGCTAAACTAGTGAAATATATGGACTAACCCTTGCTACTGATGAGTTCCACAAGATGTACATGAATATTTGGATGCAGGTACCAAAAATCACTCAAAAAGGTTGGAAATACACCAAATATCAAAGATGGGCAACATTGGTGACTCGGCCATGGCCGCCCGACCATACACCATGGCCGGCCGACCATGGTTGGTGGCCGCCCGCCCACCCTCTAGGGTGGAATTGGGTCCACGACCACGTGGAATGGTCACTTGACCACTTCATGTGCCATGTCATCGATCCGGTGTCAAACAAGCACAAAATGGTGAAGATCCAACCATACAAGAGAGCATCCAATGTATCCGAGGGTCACAAAGTGTTGGGACGAGGATTGGTGATGTCAAGGATCCGAGGGAAGCAACATGCAACAAATCAGATGCAGACACGTGGCCGCCCGACCACGTGCCATGGCCGGCCGACCACCCCTCAAAGCATTTTTCACGTGCAACCAACCGTCCTAACTGCCAACCGACGTGGGGAAGCAAGATCAGCCGTTGGATCAACTAAGGCGGTGGATCCCATGGCCGCCCGTGTAGGACCGAGACGTGCGACTAGAGGGGGGGTGAATAGGAGCACTTAAAAACTCAAACTCACAGACCCCCGGCGCAAACTGACAGCTACTACACACAACAAACGCTAGACACCGTCCACTGAAAGGAAACGTGTCTAGCAGCACTTGGTGTCGCCTGAAGGTAGGACCGACGCCTAAGAGGGGGGTGAATTAGGATTTCTAAAAACAAGGCTCACTAAAAACTACAACTACTAAGCAAAACCTATGCAAATAAATCTAGCTATGTGCACTAAGGTTTTGCTAAGTGTTGCTACTTCTACCGTGGCCAAGTCTTGCAACCTAGTTCCACCTAGAAACTAACCTATCAAACTAGTCTAGGAAAGTAAGCACACAATTGCAAGAATGTAAAAGCGAAAGCTAAGGAGATGGGATAGAAAATGCAAACTCCCGATGACGATGATGGTAGCACACGGTGAAGACACGGCGACGTTTTTCCCGAGGTTCGGGGAGACTCGCGGTCTCTACCCCCTACGTCCTCGTTGGCGCTCCACTAAGGGCTTTGCACTCGCGTAGTCCTCAAAGGAATACGGCCTCGCCCTTTGCAAGGGTGGAGGTTGGCAAAGTGACTTCCACGGAAGTCAAGCCACCACGGTCGGGTCTCCGGATATCCTCGGTACACACCCACCCGAACCTATCTCTTGCGTGGTCCTCCCGTACCATGGCCTCGCCCGCACAGGGGTAGAGGATGGATAGGTCACTGGGGTCTTCCGAGTCCTTCTCGCGGAGCTACCCCTCCGTCTCCACTAAGGGAAGCTTTGGTCAAAACGCCGAGGGCCTTCCTCCCTCTCACAAGGTGGTGGCGGCCACTCTACACTCCAGATGGTCTCGCAAGACTTACAGCCGCATTTGATACAAGGTCGTGCTCGCAGGCACGTATACTAGACAAATAGGCCTAAGCCAAGATGCTAACAAGCTCTTGCTATGCCGGGATGTGTCTATTTGCTCATATAGTGGTTGGGCTCTCAAATGTGGTTGCTACACTTCAAATGGGCATGGAAATGTGTCTCAACACTTATGCTAGGCTCAGGATACTCCAACCACAATGGGGAGGCCGGCCAAGGGGGTATATATAGGCCTCACCTCCAAAACTAGCTGTTAGAGGCATTTTCCATTTTTCTGCGTACCCACCGGACAGTCCGGTGGTGCACCACCTGACAGTCCGGTGCGTGTAATTTTCCTCCTCTTCGAGTCGACCGTTGCTCTGACAATATGACCGTTGGAGCCACTGGACTGTCCGATGGCACCACCGGACTGTCCGACGGTGATCCACCGGACTGTCCGGTGCGTTGTAGCGCCGGGTCTTCGACTTGGAATGCTCTCGGTCTATATCGTCCGGTAACACCACCGGACTGTCCGGTGGTGAGCCACCGGACTGTCCGGCGGTAGGTTTTGCGCCGGACTTCGCCTCTTTTCTTCTCCACGTATATCGTCCAGTGGTGAGCCACCGGACTGTCCGGCGGTGGATCCAGCGCCAGACTCTGCGTCTTCCTTCTCAGCCTATAACGTCCGGTGGTGAGCCACAGGACTGTCCGGTGGTGAACCACCGGACTGTCCGGTGCATGAATTTGCACCGGGTCTTCAGCCTTCGACTTTTGGGCTTCTTCTTCTCACCGGTGCACTCGATGGGGCTTCTCCGGACCTCTTGATGCCCCAAAAAATCAGGACCGCCGAATCAGGACCTTAGCTTGCACCTTGATGGTGGCTTGGGCCTTCTCTTGTGCCTTTTAAGTCCTCATTTGAGGTGTTTATACACCAAATCCACCTTTTGCACCCTGGGACTTCAACAAAAACACTTGCACACTAATATTAGTCCCATGGCACGTGTTGTCAGTTCAACCACCAAAATCACATATGGGGACTAAGCACAAGGCTTAGGGCCCATTTTCCTTACATCGCCCATTGAACGGGTACACACCAGGCAAGCGGAAGCACGAGACTCAACGATCACAAGATCGCAAGTGAAGCGAAACAACGACACACGCACAAGTGTCTTGTTCGCCACTCAACGCACCGAAATGCGCCCTGCTGGTTCACAGCAGGTTAAGAATATGGGCAGCAACAAGAAACACTAAAAGCGAGATCGAAGCAAAAGCCGGGCAGCGAAAACCTCAACGGAAAACACACACAGCCACTCGTCTACCGGACTGTCCGGTAGCGGCCACCGGACTGTCCGGTGGAACCGGATGGTCCGGTGACTGGACCGGATGGTCCGATAGCAGCCGGCTGGAATTCCCAATGCCGGACTATCCGGTGCAAAGTGCCGGACTGTCCGGTGAGCCGGATGTTCCGGTGCTGACACCAGATGTTCTGGTAGGAGGCTGGAACTTGAGCTTTCCAACCCTAAACTTGACCAAATCTTGTCCAATCTTCACAAAAATTGACACAGGCTATCTGAGGCCTATTTCAAAGCTTTTCCCAAAACATCAACTCAAAATGATCACGGGATTAGTGGGAATTTCAGATCGCGTGAAGAGGCAAGTTTTGGGCAAGAAAAGTGGAAAACTCAAATTCGACTTGCTCGTGGCAAACCTGCAAGTTTGTGATGTACTAGAGCATAATCTCCACGTCCTTGCAAGTCTAAAACACCAGCAAAAGAAAGGATTCACCATGGCCAAAGCAAACACCCAAAAGCCAAGGATTGAACCCAAAAACCAAACTAGAGAGGGGAGGAAGAGAGGGCTGCACACATGAGCTCAAAATTCAATGGAATCTTGATGTATTGAAGATGGGAAATCAGTTCATACAAGGTTCCTACAGCCTACCATCCTTCATCCTTCCCTCTTGTGAGAAGAACACTAGCTAGGGGACTCAAATCCTAGCCCTAATGTTCTCTCTTCTGTCTTAGGCACATGACTGTATGGAAATGAAGCCTAGGGTTTTCTAATGATGGAAGAGTCACCTAAATGACCAGCCACTTAGGTATTTATAGCCCTAGGCCTGACGACACAATTAACACTAAGACCCTTACTCTAGAATGCCCGAAAGGGGCTGAAATATAAAAGATACAATCGGACGACTACGATAACGCTTTGATCTTCTTCTTCTCCACGCCTCGCTTGGATGTACGCCACGTAGCTATTAGTCTGGAAGCTTCCTCCGGTTTTGAAGTCAGAAACCGAAAAACTTTATTCTGCGGGCTTCCTGGGCCGGGTCTTGACCCAATCTTCTGTCTTGGCGAGTCGGAGCCCAACCCACCAAGTCATCTAAACTTGGGTGTCAGTTTTGAGCCGAAGCCACCAAAGCCTCCTTAGCGCCATGGACTTGGGTTGGAGCACCACGGTGGCACCCGGCTTCTCCAGTCCATTGGAGTCACCTCACTATCCATCGGAGGGCTTACACCACCGTCGCCGAACCGCCCCTCCGTGTACCGAGCTCCCATGGCCGACCGACGCCGAGCATTGCCTCCTGTCCATTGGAGGGCTTTTGCCTCAGTCCATCGAGGTCTTCATCATCTACCACAAGGCCATCGGAGGGCCTCCAGTCCATCGGAGGGCTTGAGCTCGTTGACAATCACTCATCACACCAGGAGAGCAATGAGGCCGGTCCATTGGCTCTCAATCTCCCCCTTGATGAGTGCATTGTCAATACCTTCAACCTGTGACCTGAAATCGAACAAAGACAATACAAAAGCGTAAAACCGAAAAAGAAAGGAAAAGATAGAGAAATGCTCAAGCTGCTCAGAACCAAACAAAGGCAAAACACAAGGCAGCTTGAAGCAAAAAGAAAACAAACCATCAGCTCCTCAAGACAAAAGGCTCAACGCACCGATGCAAAGAGCATGCTAAAAGCTCAACTCCCCCTGAAATGCATCCTCACAAATGCAAACTGAATGCAAAGCTCCTCCTCAACTAAATCTCTCCTGAGTTCTCCGCCTTGTCCATATTTTTAAATTTGATAACTGAATGCAAAGCTCCCCCTCAACTAAATCTCTCCTAAGTTCTCCCTGTGGGGGATAAATATCCCCTAGGCCCTCACGGCGCGGATTCAGTATATGGGTGGTTGGAGGGCCCAGTAGAGACAGCAAGCCCTTCTCGGGGTGCCGACTGGTCTCATGGGCCTAAGAACGGATGGCGAGCTTAAAGACCAAGTCAAAGGCGCTATAATTCGGGAAAGACGCAAGGGAGTTGGTTCAGACTCTGTGTTACGGGAGCAGCAGGACTCAAGGAAGGAAACATGTAATCGTGGATTTCGTATACTCTTTTAGGTTTCCAAACAGAGTAGGACTCATAGATAGAACTCAACTTGTAACCCAAGCCTGGCCAGATTATATAAGGCGGGTGAGGGACCCCTACGCAGATCATCTATCATCTCATCGCACACCAGCCACCAAATCTCAAGACCCTCGTTGTAACCTCGAGAACTCAGATCAATACAACTCGCCCCAAACAGGATGTAGGGTGTTACGCTTATTGTGGCCCGAACCTGTATAAACCCTCGTGTTCTGTTACATCTCAATGCAAACCATCGAGCTACGCCGATCTCGCCACCCTAAAAGCATCACGAGACACACCCCGTGGTGCATTGCCGTTATCAAACACCGACAGCTGACGCGCCAGGTAGGGGGCGGTGAAGTCAGCATCAGCTAGCTCCATGGCCAATCATCTTGTCAACGGCTTCACCCTAGCCGACATGATCCAGTTCGGATCAATTACCTTCATCGCCGATCGGAGCGGCGACCTCCACCAGCTTCGCAGTACGGCGGTGCGACCACGCATCGTCATGGAACCGTTGACCACTCCAGGGCGGCCTGCACCATCAGATCGTCGCCAGGGACTAGCGCCTCGTCAGCATCCACCAATTCCGCGCCAAGCTCCAGCTCCTCGGCGCGAGGCGCCGGCCCCTCACCAAAATTCGGCCCCGCGTCGTGCTGACTTAGATCGGGCTCCTCGTGGTCACCACGACTCGAGAGCACGAGCCAACCGCAGGGTCTCCTTCAGGGTTGGATCTACATCGACCACGCCAGCCAGAACAGAACCTGCAACGACCACCGCCTCGGCCCCGACCCGTCGCACGGCGCTCTCAACCTCACCGACTCAAATCTGGACTTGGATCAGTCGGGGGCCGAAACCAGGTTCTTCAGGGAACCCCTCACGAGGTCCGCAGCGGACCTGCGCCTCAGCAGCACTCCATAGAGCCCGGGGTGAGTCCCTGTTGATACTCGTTCCTAGGTCCCACGTCCGCTACGGGTCCCACCACCTCCGCCAGCATTGAAGCGATGCCGGCTCAAGGCCGAAAGAAGACTCGGGTGGAGCCTGCCGTTCCCTCATTCCTGTTCGGTCTTCGTAACTCTGCTGCCACGTACCAGGGGCTTCTCTCTCGTGCCTCGGCTCCCCTCAACAACGACGAGGGTGCACGGGGGGCGCCCGGCTCAAGACAGTCCATGCCTCTTCCGGACGATCGCATCTACAGTGGGCCCGACGCGCCGCTGGAGGGTCGTCGCCCACGACTCGTCATCGATCCCATGCCGGCGCGAAGATCCATTCGTCGGAGCACCTCACCGACTGGCGAGGCTCGCCGTCGTCCGATGAACATTGAGAGGGCTCGTAACTCGCGACACCCTCATATGATCTACAGCATCGATACTCCTACGGTCTCTGAACACATTGCAACTACTGCCACGACTACGGCGTCCACTGTCCCTACCTCAGATACCAGCGGGGGGGTGGCAGCCACGACCACCAGCAGGCCCCAGGGATCATTTTCTGGCTGCACTTCTGCTTCCCTGAGGTCTCCGTGATCAGCGGTGCGGGGAACGAAATCGACGAAGTGGTCTCGGATGATGAGCAACCCGTCCTCGCCGAAACCTCGCAAGATCGTCTCAGGAGGGAGAGGGCGAACCGCATCCGTAACATCCGGTGCCGCCACATCATGGGGAACAAGGATCCTACGCTGCCTGTCTCGATAGATGAGGTAACTCAGGCGAGCGAGAATGAGCAGGAAGTACAGAGCCATTGACGCAGGAACCAGACGTGGCAGTGGCGTCGCGATTGGCAGGCTGCTCAGGCCAGGCGACAGTGGGTGGCAGCGCTCCCCGCACACAATCTTTTGAAGGAGTTCGAGGGAGTCATGGAGACTCTGAGTCAAGCAGGAGGGGCGTTGGTCAAACTCTGCGAGCTCATCCCCAACAACGAAGATGAGGTGGCCATCAAGACCGTTCTCACCCGGACAGCAGACCACCTCATGCCCAGGCAGCAAGAGGTTTCCGACGCTCGACAGGTCATCAACGGCAACCGCGACGCACGTCACAGCATTGAGCAATCTCGTGCTTAGAGGCACCAGCTCGAGATAGACCGGCGCGCGAACTACGACCGAGACTACGGCCCCTCGCAGCGCGCTCCAGCCGGTAGGTGTCACTCGGGGGCTGTCTCCGTGAACAGCTCCGGCCCCCGAGTCAGATCTGAGCAAGATCATCGACCTCAGTCCCCGCCTCACCGCCTTGTGGAGGACCGCGGCAACCCGGCTGGCACCGCAGAAGCTGCTATAGCAGCCTTTGGCCTGAGAATTCAAGATGTCGAGTGGCCACCCAACTTCAAAATCTCAAACATTGAAAAATTTGAGACGAAGATGGATCCGCGGAACTGGCTGGCCGTGTACACTACCACGGCCTGAGCGGCCAATGCCTCGAAAGATCTCATGACGGCCTATGTCCCAATCAAGTTGGGGCAGGACGCGCTTCAATGGCTTCGCCACCTCAGGCGTGGCAGCATTGAGGACTGGGGCGACTTCCAACGCCTGTTCATCGCCAACTTCCAGTCACTCTCTGACAAGCCAGCGCAACGGTGGGACCTCAAAACCATCAGGCGTAAGGATTCGGAGAGCCTGCGATCGTACCTCAAGCGGTTCCAGGCTCTCAGAAACCGCATCCCCGACGTATCTGAGGATACGGTGATTGACGACTTCCTCTAAGGCTCCAACGACCAGGTCTTCGTCAAGCACATACTGGAGAGGGCGCCCACCACCTCGGAGCGTCTCTTCCAGGAAGCGGACCGCTACATCATGGCGGACGAACGAGCACGCGACCTCGTTCGCCCCCGGCAAGACGACCGGGGTAAGGGCAAGCAGGAGAGGCATGAAGAATCCCCGTGGCAAGATCGACGCTGGGACAAGAGGCCTCGGGAGGAGGTCCGTGCTATGGCTCCAGCTCCGGTATGACCACGCGGCCAACCTCTAGCCTAGGCTCGAACCCTTGATCAACTCCTCGATGAGCCATGCCCGGCGCATAAGGATATGAGCCATACTCTCAGACATTGCCGCGACTTCAGAGCCATGCTGAACCGTGGCCAGTTTCCTACGATGCAAGCTCCTCCGCCGCCTCCTCCACCACGGAACTAGCCGCCGCAGAGGCCGGCTGGAGGCAGTAACCAACGCTTCCCCAACGTCAACAAGGAGGTCAACTTCATCCGAGGAGGGCACGGAGTGTGCCCGAGCAAGCGCCAGCAGAAACTGGTGGATCGGCGGATCAACGCGGCCACCTCAGAGCCGCCGCAGCCATATGATTGGTCCCATGAGCCGATCTCGTTCAGCCGGGCGGATCAGTGGCTCAACTTCGATGAGCTGGGCAAGTACCCGCTGCTGGTAACCCCCATAGTCGGCGACACCCGACTCAAGAAGGTTCTGATTGACGGAGGGGCCAGCATCAACATGGTATTCCCCAGGGCTCTGCAAGAGATGGGGATCCCGCTCAGCGATCTCAAGAGATCAGATACCTCGTTCTTCGAGATTGTCCCAGGCGCAGGCGAATACCCACTCGGACACATCTATCCGCCGGTTGCTTTTGTCACGGCAGAAAACTTTCGCATCGAGACGTTGAGATTTGAAGTCCCGACCTTCAACTGCATCTACAACACCATCATCGGGCGTCCAGGGCTAGCCAAGTTCATGGCTATCCCACATTATCCATACCTCATTCTCAAGATGCCTGCCTTGGGTGGTACTCTCTCCATACGAGCCGACTTCAAGGGAGCCTCGGAGTGCGTGCAAGAGGCCATGCAAATGGCCCTTGAGCAGAATCATATGGCGGCACAGAAGAAGTTCAAGGCGGACGAAGCCGGCATGTCGCAGGAAGATGTAACACCCTAGTTTAAATTCCAGCATTTTACAATTAAATTCAAGTAAATTATTTATTTTCCTAAGGCCCATATGTTTAGTTGCATTTAACAAGTTTTATTCAAAATAAATACTAGTATAAAATTTATCATAGGCCCACCTTCTTTGTGCATACATGCTGGTACATTGTTTCTCGGTTGATTGAATTAAGGATTCAAATTCAAGTTCATTTGAATTTTAGAACCATTTCTATCTCCATTCAAAAGAATTCAAAAACAGAAAAAAAGAAAAAGAAAAAAAAATGGGGAGGGGCCAAGCCAAGCGGCCGGCCCAAGCCGACCGGCTCGGCCCAGCCACCCCGGCGCCCCGCTCTCCCCGCCTGGGTCCCGGCCCGGCGAAACCCCGCCTCCGCTTCCGCCTGGGCTCCGAGCCGGCCCAACCCGCGGCCGCGCCTCCCTCTCTCCGTGCCTCGTCGACAGGCGGGCCCGCGCCCGTCTCCCACTGACCGCCCGGCCCCACCGGTCAGACCCATCCCCTTCCTCCCGCCGCGATCCACGCCCGCCTTCCTTACTCCCCCGCTCAGCCACGTCGGCGCTCAAGCAAAGGAAGCCGAAGCCACGCCCACGTCCCCTTCCTTTAGTGCCCGCCCTCAATCCCGCGGTCGCCGCCCCGGTTTCCCCTTCTCCCTCCTTTCTTTCACTGCGCCGAGTCCAGCTTTCAAAGCCGCCGAGCGGAATCACCGCGGCCGTGTCTATCCCCTTTGCCTAGGGCTCTATAAAACCCACTCCGAGGACCGCACTCTTCTCCTTTGCAAACCCTCTTCTCCAATTCGTCGCTCGTGCTCTCTCGTGCCCGCTGTCCGTTGCCGGAGCTCCGCCTCGGTAAGCCACTCCACCGCTCGATTCGTCACCGATGAGCCACCTCCACTGCTCTAATCCCCTCCATCTCGTCCGCAGGATCCTCTCGGAGTCGTTCCGCGAGTTTTGGAAGCGGGAGCGAACCTCCGTTGCTCCTGTCCGCGAGCGCGGACCATCTTCATCCGCCGGTCACCGTCGCCAAGCCTCGCCGTCCGTTCCCCGACCTCGCTGGACCCTCGGTGAGCTCCGCCTCGGCCTCCTCTCTCTCCCGAGCTAGGTCTAGTCTAGCGGGACCGCCCTTAGTGTCTCGGTGCACCTTGCTCCGGTGAGCCGCCGCCGCGCAAGCCGAACTCCACCGTGGGGAGTGGTCACCACCGGCGCCCCCTTTTCTCCCTTTCAACCCTAGCCCTCGGATCTGATCTGGACGGCCGAGATCATAACGTGGGGGTACCCCTTCGCGGGCCAATCACAGAGCGCCACGTCGCCCTCACTTAATCCGACTCAGCTGGTCCCACCTGTCAGGCCGACGTGTCACGCCACCAGCACGCCGCGTCCGCGCCGCGTCGGCGTAGACCGATCAGCGCGGGACTTTCGCAGAAAAGTCCCCGCGTTTCTCTGGAATCAACCCGCGGTCCACCGGCTTTGAAAAATAATTAGATTTAGGTCCTGTTTTCTTCGATTAGACCCCTGGACTTTCCGGTACTTGAACCCGCAGTCCAAGTCTCGGGTTTTAGCTTGGAAACCCTCGGCGGCTATAGTTAATTATGTTTAAGTCCTCAGTTTTTCAAATCTAGCCCCTGGTTTCAATGTTTCCATCACAGTTATGCCCCCTAGGAGCCCGTTTTATGCATAACTTTCGCGTTTTAACTCCGATTTGAGTGATTCTTGTGCTCACGCGACCGTAGAAACATGTAGAATGTTTTTAGTACAGTTTTATCTTCTGTTTTTTTGATATGATGTACTGTTTGTCACCTTGTGATAATTGTTTGCATGTATGTATGCGTGGAAATGCTTGTTTGGGGGTGAGCAGTTTGTTGGTGACGAAGAGCAGCAGTTTGGGGGTGTTGAGCAGCAGACTCAAGACCAGTTTGAGCAAGGCAAGTATAGCATGAACACAACCTAGCAACCCTTTAATCACTTCATTTGCATGTGTCTAATTTTGTATGCCAATAAGGACTGTACCTAGCCTCTTTTATCGATATGTTTACCTATGGGTTGCATGTTGGTTAAATTTTGCTAGATGCTGCGCGAACTCATGTATCTTTTGTTAATAATTTGATTAAATGGATCTATGCAATCAAATCTCGAGCTTGACCCTCTGTGGTTCATGTTCCTTTAAAAATGGCTTTTTAGCAACTTGGTTTAGGGGGCATGAGCATGTGTTTTGCTCATAGCCACTCTCCGTAAGGACCGGTTCGCAAAGCGACAACCTGGGACAACAGTGCTACCACGAGACTGGAATGGGACGGTCTTAGCTAATTAATTAGGTTGCATTGGTTTAGGGGTAACTTACCGACGGGGCAAGAGGGGAGGTGAGCTTCTGTGGCCCTCGCGCTACTTGGGTTGAGTGCGTTTATCTCCCCTTGAGGCTTGCTCCACAGCTGCGGACCCTGAAACCTTAGCGGTTACACCTTACCAACGTGATCTTTGTAAAGGCCTCGTAGTGTGCTTGCTAGCCATCTCATCTAAGGTAATGTGGTGGACCACTAGCGTAGCCCACGACTCATGGGTAAAGATGTACGACCTCTCGAGAGTGTAAAACTGACATGTCAGCCGTGCTCACGGTTATGAGCGGCCCAGATCCTTTATGCAGATTAGTGGTCCTATTGGGTTTGAAAGTGGTTCTTATGTTAATGTTGTTGAATAATGTTCTGATGCAATATCTTGGGTTAATGGTTTACCAACTCACCTGTAGTAATTAGTCGCTTAATAAAACTTGACCAACTAAAAGCTCATGCTAAGTGTCAGCCAACCCTAGATGCCTCATAGTTCATGTTATGCTTGTTGGGTATGAAATACTCACGCTTGCTTTACTTTAAACCTACTGTTGGCTGGAACCCAACCGCTGCTCAGCTCCAAAAGACTTCGAAGAGTATGTTCAGCACTTCAATGAGTTCTAGGCGTACCCGTCCATCAGTCGACGTCCCTGTGGCGGCTCGTTTATCTTCGTTTACGCTTCCGCTATGACTCTGGTTTAAAGACATGTTGTCTTATTGTAATAAAGTGATGATATACTCTATGTAAACGTTTTATTTATCGTTTATGCATGTTCTGTGATGTCACTATTGTCATAATATATGTGAGACACGTTCCTGGCACATATATGTTGTTCCGGTTCCGTTGGTTGAGAACTGGGCGTGACAAAGTGGTATCAGAGCCGTGTTGACTGTAGGACGGAAGCCTAGTTAGAAACAGACGTAAATAAGGACCTCATTCCCGTTTGCCCTCTTGCTGTTTTATGAAAATTTTATTTTTGCTATCAAATTATATGTTCACTCTATGTTAAATTATTACTTTTTGCTTTATTCATTCAATCATATAGAACTGATCTCCATCTTACTCCATCCTCCTTATAGGTCATGGCACGCAGCAAGCAAACCGCCCACAAGAGTACTGGGGGCCGCCTTCGCCGTGTTGCACCACCAATCCCATGGCGTACCCCAGTACCTCGTCCATCACAGCAGATCGAGCCTCCGTCACCGGAGCTGCCCGAGCCGTTGCCACCACCACCCTTTGAGTATGCTCCCATGGACCAGGCGCCACACCCCTTTGAGGGGAATGGTCTGCTTCTGGCGGACACTGACCCTAAGGAGGAGGAGGAGGAGGAGGAGGACCCAGTGGAGGTAGTTTACTACCTTGACTCTGACGACGACGGTGATGCGCGTGAGGAGGCCCCACCGCCACGCCTGCCGACACCGACACCTCCTTCCCCGCGTGCGCCGACACCACCACCTTCTCCAGCGGCGCCTGCAGCTTCACCGGCACCCCCACCGCCACCGCCTGCCACACCCGAGTGGCCGTTCCATGTGGCTGTCCCTTCCGACGACGGTGGCCAGTGGGAGGTTGATGCCTGGGTCGACCTGACGCACCCACACCACGGTGCTGACCTGGAGTTCCCGGGGCTACTCCGCGACTGCCTCTACGACCTGGGTTACACTACCCATGAGGTCGTCTACCAGGTCCGGCAGCGAGCGCGCCCGGACCACACCACCCTCTGGTCCGCCGGTGCGCAGATCCTGGAGCCCAACCCCAACCATGGGGGACACACCGTGCTGCGCCGGCACTACAGCATCGCTGAGCACGAGACCATGGAGATGGCCATGGAGGATGCTGCTCAGCAGGCTCTTGGGGTCCTCTGCCAGCACTACCACACTCCGCTCTGCCAGACTCAGTACAGCTACTTCCCCTGCCGGCAGTCCGGGGATACTGAGCACGAGATAGCGTCCATCCGGGGTGAGGACAACCGGCAGTTGCTGAAGCTGGTCCGGTATGTGTCAGCCCTGATCACTGCCTACGTCAGGGTGTCCGAGGAGCTTCATCGCCGAAACGGTGAGGTGTTCCACCTTCAGGCTTAGCTGGACCGAGTGGCAGGTCCACCGCCCCAGGTGCTAGTGGTGGATCCAGCTCAGACTCCCCCTCGCAGGAGGCCTGGCACGGGAGATTTAGGTGGTGCCCCTAGGATACTCCCTCGGGATGACTAGTCGTCCTCATGTATCTCGTTAGCACGTTTGATTAAGTTTTCGTGTTGAGTTGGTCGTGTGGAACTTAAGTTAAGTTGTGTTGGCTGGTTGTTTGTTATTTTGAACCATGTTTGATTTGGATCTTTAGTTGTGTGTTATCCAGCTATGGGGATTTGTCCCAGCATGAACAAGTTAATGTTATAAGTTAGTCCATGGGGTTAAACACTACATCCACTCTATCGCTCTTACTACTTTATCTTTAGTCGCTACTGCTTGTGCACCCATATGTTGGCTATGTGCTTACGGTGTCTCTGTTACAAACAGATGGTTAACACAAGGCGCAACGCTGCTGGTGGAAATGCTAGCCAGGGTAACCAGGGGGTGGCAACCCGCTGCCCAACCCTCCACCACTGACACCGGAGCAGTTTTATAACCTCCAGATGCAGATGATGGCGACAATGACCAACGCGGTGCACGTTCTCCAGCAAGCTCAAGCTCAACCACCACCCCCACCACCTAGGGACAGGCGTGGAGATTTCCTGAAGGGTCATCCACCAACCTTCTCCCATGCCACAGAGCCACTGCAAGCTGATGATTGGCTTCGCGCAGTGAACGCCAGCTGGAGATTGCTCAATGCAATGACCGGGAGAGAGTTTTGTATGGTTCCGATCAGCTAAGAGGGGCAGCCCTAGATTGGTGGGAATCTTACAGACCCCAAGATAGGGATGCTTTCACTTGGGCACAGTTCAGGGAGAACTTCCGCAACCACCATGTGCCTGCGGGGTTGATGAAGATGAAGAAAAAGGAGTTTCTTTCATTGAAGCAAGGCAACATGTCTGTGACTGAGTATAGGGACAAATTCCTGCAGTTGGCCAGATATGCCACTGCAGAGGTGGCGGAGGACAGGGAGAAGCAAGAATACTTCCTGGAGGGTCTAAATGATGAGCTCCAATACTAGCTGATGAACCATACCTTTCCTAGCTTCCATCAACTGGTGGACAGGGCCCTTTTCACTGAAAGGAAGCACCAGGAGATTGAAGAAAGGAAGAGGAAGTACAACAACTCTTCATCAAGCAGCAACACTCGCCCCCATTTCTCTCAGGGTCCGAGCTCACAGCAGCAGCGGGCTCAAGGACAGCAAGGCTACCAGTACCAGCAGCGCTACCAGGGTCAGCCAGCTCGTCCTATGTATCCAGCTCAGCGCCAAGTGCAGACCACCCCTCCCACCACAAACCAGACTACAGGTGTTGGGCCTTGCTACAAGTGTGGTGGAGCGGGCCACTACGCTAATGTTTGTCCCCGTAAGGTGCAAGGTAACCAACAGGGGCAGCAATCGGGCCAAAAGCAGAACCCTCCCCAGCCGCAGCAAGGGCGCCCCAATCAACAGCGCAAGGCGCCGTGGCAAGGGAAGGTGAATCATGTGACAGCTGAGTCTGCAGCTGAAGCCCCTAACGTCGTGCTTGGTACGTTCCTGGTCAACTCTCACCCCGCTACAGTTCTTTTTGATACTGGTGCCACGCATTCATTTATTACCAAATCATATGCTGAGTAGTACAATATTCCTATAAGATCTACAAGTAGAACCATGGTAGTATCTACACCGGGGAGGAACGTTGAGCACAAGTTTAATATGCCCTCGAGTTAGCATAAACATAAAGGGGGTAGAATTCTGCACCAAGTTGATAATCATTGGTTCCGCGGTTGATATCATCTTGGGAATGGAAACGCTTGCTAAGTGGGATGTCAGAATTGATTGTGCCAAGCGAACCATCCACTTAACAGCTCCTGATGGTCAGAAAGTGGAAGTCAGTGCCACAGAACCTTCCGGTTGTCTGCATCAGATGGAGGCGAAGCCCAAGGAGGGAATTGGAGTAGTGTGCGAGTACCCGGATGTCTTTCCAGATGAGTTACCAGGTATGCCACCTGACCGAGAAGTTGAATTTTAATAGAACTTTTACCTGGTACAGCCCCTATAGCAAAAAGGCAATATAGAGTGGCACCCAAAGAACAAGAGTTAATAAAGGAAAATATAGATGAGTTATTAGGAAAGGGTTTATTCGGCCTAGTTCCTCACCTTGGGCTTTTCCGGTTCTGTTTGTTGATAAAAAGGATGGGACCCGAAGGATGTGTGTGGATTATAGAGCCTTGCATGATGTCACTATCAAGAACAAATACCCCTTACCTCGAATAGATGATTTGTTTGATCAGTTGCAAGGTGCATGTGTGTTCTCAAAAATTGATCTGAGGTCAGGTTATCATCAAATGAAGATTCGTCCTTCCGATATTCCAAAAACTGCTTTCATTACCAGATTTAGGTTATATGAATATACCGTGATGTCCTTTGGGTTGACAAATGCTCCTGCTTATTTCATGAATCTTATGAACAAGGTGTTTATGGAGTATCTTGACAAGTTTGTTGTGGTGTTCATTGATGATATACTGATCTATTCCAAGACAGAAGAAGAACATGAAGAACACTTGAGATTAGTTTTGCAGAAGCTGAGAGAACATAAGTTGTATGCTAAGTTGAGCAAGTGTGAGTTTTGGCTTGATCAAGTGCCTTTCTTGGGACATATAGTCTCAAAAGGTGGAATCATGGTGGACCCTAGCAAGATCAGCAGTGTGATGGATTGGAAGGTGCCAGAAGTTGTGAAAGAAGTTCGTGGATTTTTGGGTCTAGCAGGATATTACAGAAGGTTTATTGAAAGTTTCTCCAGGATTGCAAAACCAATGACACTGCATTTGATGAATTAAAGAAGAGACTTACCACAGCCCCAGTGCTTACTCTACCTGACTTAACCAAGAGTTTCACCGTATATTGTGATGCCTCTAAGGAAGGGTTGGGTTGTGTGCTGATGCAGGAGGGTAAGGTGATCGCTTATGCTTCACGCTAGTTAAGAAAGCATGAGGTCAATTATCTCACTCATGATCTGGAGTTAGCAGCTGTTGTGCATGCTCTGAAAATCTGGAGGCATTATTTATTTGGGAATCGGTGTGAGATATACACCGATCATAAGAGTCTTAAATATATCTTCACACAGAATGAGCTAAATATGAGGCAGAGAAGATGGCTAGAGTTGATTAAAGATTATGACCTGGAGATACATTACCATCCAGGGAAAGCTAATGTGGTAGCAGATGCTTTAAGCAGAAAAAGTTATGTTAACATGGCAGTTGCTTTTCAGATGCCTCTTGAGCGGTGTGCAGAATTTGAGAGTTTGAATTTGGGATTCGTGCACCACACCACAGTAGCAACTTTTGAGGCAGAGCCTACCCTTGAACAAGAGATAAGGAAACATCAGAAGACGGATGAGAAAATTCAGGAAATCCGGGAACAGATCAAGGTGGGCAAGGCGCCACACTTCTGTGAAGATGAACAGGGTACGGTATGGTACAAGAACCGGATCTGCGTGCCAGATGTGGACAGTATAAAGAAGTTAATACTCAGTAAGGCTCATGACACTGCTTACTCCATTCACCCGGGCAGTACCAAGATGTATCATGACTTGAAGGAAAGGTTCTGGTGGTATGGAATGAAGAGAGCAGTAGCAGAGTATGGGACGGTATGTGACACTTGTCAACGTGTGAAGGCTGAACAACAGAGGCCTGCAGGTTTGTTGCAACCTTTGAAGATTCCAGAGTGGAAATGGGAGGAAATAAGTACGGATTTCATTGTGGGTTTACCCAGGACTCAGAAAGGTTACAACTCGATCTGGGTAGTTGTTGATCGGTTGACCAAGGTTGCTCATTTCATTCCGGTAAACACTACTTATTCGGGTGCCAGACTAGCAGAGCTATACATCTCTAGAATTGTTTGCTTGCATGGTGTGCCTAAGCGGATCATATATGATAGAGGTTCACAGTTCACATCTCGTTTTTGGGAGCAGTTGCATGACTCATTGGATTCTAAGCTTCGGTTCAGTACAGCATATCACCCACAGACAGATGGTCCGACGGAAAGAACAAATCAGATTCTAGAGGACATGTTGAGGGCATGTGCTATACAATACGGAACCAGTTGGGATAAGAGTCTGCCTTATGCTGAGTTCTCTTATAACAACAGCTACCAAGCCAGTCTGAAGAAGTCACCGTTTGAGGCACTGTATGGCAGAAGGTGCAGGACACCGCTATTTTGGAACGAAACAGGAGAGAAGCAGGTGTTCGGACCCGACCTTATCAGGGATGCTGAACAGCAGATCAAGATGGTACGTGAGAACTTGAGAGTTGCTCAGTCCAGACAGAAGAGCTATGCGGATGTGCGACGCAGGGACTTGACCTTTAAGGTTGATGACTTTGTGTATTTGAAGGTGTCACCAATGAGAGGTATCCGGAGGTTTAATATGAAAGGAAAGCTGGCACCAAGATACATCGGTCCATTCAAGATAGTGGAAAGGAAAGGCGAAGTGGCTTATAAGTTGGAGTTGCCATCAAACCTATCTGGCATACACAATGTGTTCCATGTGTCCCAACTAAAGAAGTGTTTGAGGGTGCCAGAAGAACAAGCACCACTGGAAGGTTTGGATGTGCAGGAGGATCTGACATATACCGAACACCCTGTGAAGATTCTTAAAACATCTGAAAGGGTTACCAGAAACAGGAGGGTCAAAATATGCAGAGTGCAGTGGAAACATCACACGGAGGATGAGGCAACTTGGGAAAGAGAGGAAGAGTTAAGAGCAACTTACCCTAGTCTCTTTGCTAGCCACCTATAAGAATCTCGGGGCGAGATTCCTGTTAAGGGGGTTAGGTTTGTAACACCCTAGTTTAAATTCCAGCATTTTACAATTAAATTCAAGTAAATTATTTATTTTCCAAAGGCCCATATGTTTAGTTGCATTTAACAGGTTTTATTCAAAATAAATACTAGTATAAAATTTATCATAGGCCCACCTTCCTTGTGCATACATGCTGGTGCATTGTTTCTTGGTTGATTGAATTAAGGATTCAAATTCAAGTTCATTTGAATTTTAGAACCATTTCTATCTCCATTCAAAAGAATTCAAAAACAGAAAAAAGAAAAAGAAAAAAAAAGGGGAGGGGCCGAGCCAAGCGGCCGGCCCATGCCGACCGGCTCGGCCCAACCACCCCGGCGCCCCGCTCTCCTCGCCTGGGCCCCGGCCCGGCCAAACCCCGCCTCCCCTTCCGCCTAGGCTCCGAGCCGGCCCAACCCGTGGCCGCTCCTCCCTCTCTCCGCGCCTCGCCGACAGGCGGGCCCCCGCCCGTCTCCCACTGACCGCCCGGACCCGCCGGTCAGACCCGTCCCCTTCCTCCCGCTGCGATCCACGCCCGCCTTCCTTACTCCCCCGCTCGGCCACGTCGGCGCTCAGGCAAAGGAAGCCGAAGCCACGCCCACGTCCCCTTCCTTTAGTGCCCGCCCTCAATCCCGCGGTCGCCGCCCCGGTTCCCCTTCTCCCTCCTTTCCTTCACTACGCCGGGTCCAGCTTTCAAAGCCGCCGAGCGGAATCAATGCGGCCGTGTCTATCCCCTTCGCCTAGGGCTCTATAAAACCCACTCCGAGGACCGCACTCTTCTCCTTTGCAAACCCTCTTCTCCAATTCGTCGCTCGTGCTCTCTCGTGCCCACTGTGCGTTGTCGGAGCTCCGCCTCGGTAAGCCACTCCACCGCTCGATTCGTCACCGATGAGCCACCTCCGCTGCTCTAATCCCCTCCATCTCGTCCGCAGGATCCTCTCGGAGTCGTTCCGCGAGTTTTGGAAGCGGGAGCGAACCTCCGACGCTCCTGTCCGCGAGCGCCGACCGTCTTCATCCACCGGTCACCGTCGCCAAGCCCCGCCGTCCGTTCCCCGACCTCGCTGGACCCTTGGTGAGCTCCGCCTCGGCCTCCTCTCTCTCCCGAGCTATGTCTAGTCTAGCGAGACCGCCCTTAGTGTCCCGGTGCACCTTGCTTCGGTGAGCCGCCGCCGCACAGGCCGAACTCCACCGTGGGGAGTGGTCACAGCCGGCGCCCCCTTTTCTCCCTTTCAACCCTGGCCCTCGGATCTGATCTGGACGGCTGAGATCATAACGTGGGGGTACCCCTTCGTGGGCCAATCACAGAGCGCCACGTCGCCCTCACTTAATCCGACTCAGCTGGTCCCACCTGTCAGGCCGACGTGTCACGCCACCAGCGCGCCGCGTCAGCGCCGCGTCGGCGTAGACCGGTCAGCACGGGACTTTCGCAGAAAAGTCCCCACGTTTCTCTGGAATCAACCCGCGGTCCACCGGCTTTGAAAAATAATTAGATTTAGGTCCTGTTTTCTTCGGTCAGAGCCCTGGACTTTCCGGTTTTTGAACCCGCGGTCCAAGTCTCGGGTTTTTGCTTGGAAACCCTCGGCGGCTATAGTTAATTACGTTTAAGTCCTCGGTTTTTCAAATCTAGCCCCTGGTTTCAATGTTTCCATCACAGTTATGCCCCTAGGAGCCTGTTTTATGCATAACTTTCGCGTTTTAACTCTGATTTGAGTGATTCTTGCACTCACGCGACCGTAGAAACATGTAGAATGTTTTTAGTACAGTTTTATCTTCTGTTTTTATGATATGATGTATTGTTTCTCACCTTGTGATAATTGTTTGCATGTATGTATGCGTGGAAATGCTTGTATGTTGCTGTGAACGTGGTTAGACGGTGAGCAGTTTGTTGGTGACGAAGAGCAGCAGTTTGGGGGTGTTAAGCAGCAGACTCAAGACCAGTTTGAGCAAGGCAAGTATAGCATGAACACAACCTAGCAACCCTTTAATCATTTCATATGCATGTGTCTAATTTTATATGCCAATAAGGACTGTACCTAGCCTCTTTTATCGATATGTTTACCTATGGGTTGCGTGTTGGTTAAGTTATGCTAGTTGCTGCGCGAACTCATGTATCTTTTGTTAATAATTTGATTAAATGGATCTATGCAATCAAATCTTGAGCTTGACCCTCTATGGTTCATGTTCCTTTAAAAATGGCTTTTTAGCAACTTGGTTTAGGGGGCATGAGCATGTGTTTTGCTCATAGCCACTCTCCATAAGGACCGGTTCGCAAAGCGACAACCTGGGACAACAGTGCTACCATGAGACTGGAATGGGACGGTCTTGGCTAATTAATTAGGTTGCATTGGTTTGGGGGTAACTTACCGACGGGGCAAGAGGGGAGGTGATCTTCTGTGGCCCTCGCGCTACTTGGGTTGAGTGTGTTTATCTCCCCTTGAGGCTTGCTCCACAGCTGCGGACCCTGAAACCTTAGTGGTTACACCTTACCAACGTGATCTTTGTAAAGGCCTCGTAGTGTGCTTGCTAGCCATCTCATCTAAGGTAATGTGGTGGACCACTAGCGTAGCCCACGACTCATGGGTAAAGATGTGCGACCTCTCGAGAGTGTAAAACTGACATGTTAGCCGTGCTCACGGTTATGAACGGCCCAGATCCTTTATGCAGATTAGTGGTCCTGTTGGGTTTGAAAGTGGTTCTTATATTAATGTTGTTGAATAATGTTCTGATGCAATATCTTGGGTTAATAGTTTACCAACTCACCTGTAGTAATTAGTCGCTTAATAAAACTTGACCAACTAAAAGCTCATGCTAAGTGTCAGCCAACCCTAGATGCCTCATAGTTCATGTTATGCTTGTTGGGTATGAAATACTCACGCTTGCTTTACTTTAAACCTACTGTTGGCTGGAACCCAACCGCTGCTCAGCTCCAGAAGACTTCAAAGAGTATGTTCAACACTTCAATGAGTTCTAGGCGTACCCATCCACCAGTCGATGTCCCTATGGCGGCTCGTTTATCTTCGTTTACGCTTCCGCTATGACTCTGGTTTAAAGACATGTTGTCTTATTGTAATAAAGTGATGATATACTCTATGTAAACGTTTTATTTATCGTTTATGCACGTTCTGTGATGTCACTATTGTCATAATATATGTGAGACACGTTCCTGGCACATATATGTTGTTCCGGTTCCGTTGGTTGAGAACTGGGCGTGACAGAAGACCTCCAGATTCTGACTCAAGAGGCGGTCTCTAGCGCAGCAATTCAACCAGCTGTCCCGACAAAAGAGATAACTCTCGACTCCTCGGACACGACCAAGATGACTGCCATCAACGCTCTCCTTCTTCCCAAATAGGAAGACGCGCTCGTCCAGTTCCTGAGGGCCAACCACGACATATTTGCATGGAAGCCAGCAGATATGCCTGGGTCCCGAGGAATTGGCCGAGCACCAACTCAAAGTGTTCCCCAATGCCAAACCCATCAAGCAGAGGCTGCAGCGATTCACTCCAGAAAAGCGAGAGGCCATTAGGACAGAGTTACCCCGGCTGAAGGCTGCCAGTTTTATTAGAGAGGTCATGCATCCTGAGTGGCTTGCAAATCTTGTACTCGTTCTCAAGAAGAATAAAAAGGACTGGCGGATGTGTGTTAATTATACCGATCTCAATAAGCAGTTCCCTAAGGACCCATTCGGGTTGCCTCGCATTGACCAGGTCATTGACTCTACGGCTGGATGCGCTTTGCTCTCCTTCCTCGATTGTTACTCAGGCTATCATCAGATTAGCCTGGCAGCCGAAGATCAGGAGAAAACAGCGTTCATCACGCCTTTCGGTGCCTACTGTTATACCTCAATGCCTTTCGGGTTGAAGAACGCGGGAGCAACGTACCAAAGGGTGATTCAAACTTGCCTTGCCGATCACTGGGGAGAGCGCGTCGAGGCTTACGTTGATGATGTTGTAATCAAGACCAAGAACGAAGAGGATTTCATCGACGATCTGCACCGTGTGTTTGACAGCTTGAGGAAATTCCGATGGAAGCTCAACCCCACCAAGTGCGTCTTCGGCGTCCCCACAGGTTAGTTGCTCGGTTTTGTTGTCAGCAACAGAGGAATCGAAGCCAACCCCGAGAAGATCAAGGCTATTCTGTGCATGCACCCTCCTAGATCACAGAAAGATGCTCAGAGGCTGACTGGGTGCATGGCAGCCTTGAGCCGATTCATATCACGGCTCAGGGAGCGTGGCATGCCCTTCTACAAGCTCCTCAAAAAGGTAGACAGGTTTCAGTGGACTACAGAGGCTCAGGAAGCGTTGGACGCTTTGAAAAAGTTCCTAACATCACCTCCCGTACTCAAGTCTCCTAATCGTGCCACTGCCGGCTCACCGGCGGAAGATTTGCTCCTCTATATCTCCTGTACGACTCACGTGGTCAGTACCGCATTGGTGGTCGAGCGACCGGATGGACAGCACACGGTACCCAGGCAACACTCGGTCTACTTCATCAGCGAGGTCCTCAGTCCCTCCAAAATCAGGTATCCTCAAGTACAGAAGTTACTATACGCAGTTCTCATTACCGCACGCAAACTGTGTCATTACTTTGAGGAATATAAAATCATAGTGGTTACGGAGTTCCCAATCGAAGAGGTCTTACGTAATCGAGAGGCCACAGGGCGTATCGCCAAGTGGGCTTATGAGCTAGGGACTCATGACATTGAATTCCGTCCTCGTACTGCAATCAAGACTCAAGCACTAGTCGATTTCGTCTCCGAGTGGACTAAGCATCAAGTGCCCGAGAAGCCAGAAGTCATGGAAGTTTGAAAGATGTATTTTGACGGCTCGTTGAAGTTGGAAGGGGCTGGCGTTGGCGTCGTCTTCACCTCGCCAGCAGGGGAAAACTCAAGTATGTATTGCAGATTCTCTTCCCGGTTTCCAACAACGCAGCTGAATATGAGGCCCTCCTCCATGGCGTGCGCATTGCCATATCACTCGGGATCCAGCGTTTAATGGCCTACGGAGATTCGTTGGTGGTCATTAATCAAGTCAACAAGGAGTGGGATCGCTCCACAGAAAGTATGGACAAATATTGCGAGGCAGTTCGTAAATTGGAAGGCAGATTTTAGGGCCTCGAGTACATCCATGTGGATCGGGATTGCAATGTGGATGCTGACATTCTATCCAAGCTAGGCTCGTCACGCGCCAAGGTACCCTCTGGCATCTTTGTCTAGGAGCTTCACCATCATTCCGTTCAGCTAGACGAGCTGAGCATGCCTCCCGACCGGCATATCTTAACTCTGGATGCACCGACTGATTGGAGAGCCCCCATCATCAAGTACATCCTGAACGAAGAAATTCCAGAGGATAAAGCAGAGGCCGAGCGAATAGCAAGACGGTCCTCCAGCTATACTCTGATCAATAACGAGTTATATAAGCGGGCTGCCTCAGGAGTTTTGTTGAAATGCCTAAGTACCTCATCAGGGCAGAGTTTGCTAAAAGAGATACATGCTGGAATCTGTGGAATTCATGCCGCCTCACGCACATTGGTCGGGAGGCGTTCAGGGCTGGTTTCTATTGGCCCACAGCGAAGAAGGACGCTGCTGAATTAGTGCAGCACTGTGAAGCTTGTCAGTTCCTCGCCAAGCAGCATAACCTTCCAGCACAGTGGTTGAAGAATATACCGGTCTCATGGCCTTTTGCCTGCTGGGGGCTGGATATGATCGGGCCTTTCAAGAAAGCTCAAGGTGGATACACTCATGTGCTGGTTGCCATCGATAAGTTCACCAAATGGATCGAGTTCAGGCCTATTGCTTCTTTAACGTCTTGTAACACCCTAGTTTAAATTCCAACACTTCACAATAAACTTCGAGCAATTTATTTAATTTTCCTAAGGCTTGTATGTTTAGTTTGCATTTAACAGGTTTTATTTAAAATAAATACTAGAATAAAATTTATCATAGGCCCAACTTTCTTGTGCATTACATGCTGGTGCATTGTCTCTTGTTTGCTTGAATTAAGGATTCAAATTCAAATTCATTTGAATTTTAGAACCATTTCTATCTCCATTCAAAGGAATTCAAAATCAGAAAAAAAAGAAAAAAGAAAAAAGGGGGAGAGAGCCAGGCCGACCGGCCGGCCCAGCCGACCGGCCAGCCCAACCCGCGCCCCCTCTCTCCCGCCTGGGCCCCGGCCCGACCGAACCCCCGCCCTCTTCCCGCCTGGGCCGGAGGCCGGCCCAACCCGCGCCCCCTCTCTCCCGCAGCGCAGCGCACGGCCCGCCAGCGCGCGCCGCCCCTCGCTCCGCGCCTCGCCGACAGGCGGGCCCTCGCCCTCACACCCACTGCCGCACCGGCCCCACGCGTCAGACTCGTCTCCCTCCTCCCGCCGGATTTCTCGCTCGCCTTCCTTACTCCCCCGCTCGGCCACGTCGGCGCTCAAGCAAAGGAAGCCGAAGCCACGCCCACGTCCCCTTCCTTTAGTGCCCACCCTCAATCCCGCGGTCGCTGCCCCGGTTTCCCCTTCTCCCTCCTTTCCCTCACTGCGCCGGGTCCGGCTTTCAAAGCCGCCGAGCAGAATCACCGCGGCCGTGTCTATCCCCTTCGCCTAGGGCTCTATAAAACCCACTCCGAGGACCGCACTCTTCCCCTTTGCAAATCCTCTTCTCCAATTCGTCGCTCGTGCTCTCTCGTGCCCGCTGTCCGTTGCCGGAGCTCCGCCTCGGTAAGCCGCTCCGCCGCCCAAATTCCTCATCGGCGAGCCGTCTTCGACCTCCTAACCACCGCCATCTTGTTCGCAGGAGTTTCGGGGAGACGCTCCGTGGGTTCTAGCCGCGAGCCTGCCACTCCGAAGCCTCTACCCGCGAACGCCGTCCGAGCCGTCCGCCGTCCTCCGTCGCGAGCCCTCACCGTCGCGCCTCCGCCCGTTTCGACCCCTTGGTGAGCTCCGCCTCGGCCTCCTCTCTCTTTCCCACTAGATCTAGTCCAGCGGGACGGTCTTTAGGCCCGGCGTGCACAACGCCGGCGAGCCACCGCCGCGCGGGCCGAACCCCGCCGTGGGTTTTGGTCGCCGCCGGCGCCTCACCGTCCCCGTGCACCTCGGCCGTCGGATCTTTCACGGGTGGCCGAGATTAGAACACAGCGTACCCCTTCGTGGACCAATCAGAACACGCCACGTCGCCTTCTCTTAAACCCGACAGCGGGGACCCACCCGCCAGGCCCACGTGTCGCCCACGCGCGCGCCGCGTCAGCGCCGCGTCGGCGTAGACCGGTCAGCGCGGGACTTTCGCAGAAAAGCCCCCGCGTTTCTCTGGAATCAACCCGCAGTCCATGTCCGTTGAAGAATAATTAGGTTTAGGTCCTGTTTTCTTCGGTTTGGCCCCTGGGCTTTTCGGTTTTTGAACCCGCGGTCCAGGACCCGGCGGTTTTGCCTGGAAACCCTCGGCGGCTACGGTTAATTACGTTTAAGTCCTCGGTTTTTCAAATCTAGCCCCTGGTTTCAATGTTTCTATCACAGTTATGCCCCTAGGAGCCCGTTTTATGCATAACTTTCACGTTTTAACTCCGATTTGAGTGATTCTTGCGCTCACACGACCGTAGAAACATGTAGAATGTTTTTAGTACAGTTTTATCTTCTGTTTTTATGATATGATGTACTGTTTCTCACCTTTGGGTAATTGTTTGCATGTATGTATGCGTGGAAATGCTTGTACGTTGCCGTGAACGTGGTTAGACGGTGAGCAGTTTGTTGGTGACGAAGAGCAGCAGTTTGAGGGTGTTGAGCAGCACACTCAAGACCAGTTTGAGCAAGGCAAGTATAACATGGACACAACCCAATAATCATTTAATCACTTCATATGCATGTGTCTAGTTTTGTATGCCAATAAGGACTGTACCTAGCCTCTTTTATCGATATGTTTACCTATGGGTTGCTTGTTGGTTAAGTTTTGCTAGTTGCTGTGCGAACACATGTTACTTCTGTTAATAATCTTGTTAATGGTAACTCGGAGCGTGACCCTCTGTGCTGTGTGCTTGAGTGGTTCCCGTCTCTGTAAAAATGGCTTTTTAGCAACTTGGTTTAGGGGGCATGAGCAGGTGTTTTGCTTATGGCCACTCTCCTTAAGGACCGGTTCGCAAAGCGACAACCTGGGATAACAGTGCTACCATGAGACTGGAATGGGACGGTCTTGGCAAATTAATTAGGTTGCGTTGGTTTGGGGGTAACTTACCGACGGGGCAAGAGGGGAGGTGAGCTTCTGTGGCCCTCGCGCTACTTGGGTTGAGTGCGTTTATCTCCCCTTGAGGCTTGCTCCACAGCTGCGGACCCTGAAACCTTAGCGGTTACACCTTACCAACGTGATCTTTGTAAGGGCCTCGTAGTGTGCTTGCTAGCCATCTCATCTATGGTAATGTGGTGGACCACTAGCGTAGCCCACGACTCATGGGTAAAGATGTACGACCTCTCGAGAGTGTAAAACGGACATGTCAGCCGTGCTCACGGTTATGAGCGGCCCAGATCCTTTATGCAGATTAGTGGTTCTGTTGGGTTTTGAAAGTGGTTCTTATGTTAATGTTGTTGTTTAAATCTTTTATGCTATACCTTGGGTTAATGGTTTATCAACTCACCTGTAGTAATTAGTCGCTTAATAAAACTTGACCAACTAAAAGCTCATGCTAAGTGTCAGCCAACCCTAGATGCCTCATAGTTCATGTTGTGCTTGTTGAGTATGAAATACTCACGCTTGCTTTACTTTAAACCTACTGTTGGCTGGAACCCAACCGCTGCTCAGCTCCAGAAGACTTCGAAGAGTATGTTCAGGACTTCAACGAGTTCTAGGCGTACCGGTCCACCAGTCAACGTCCCTGTGGCGGCTCGTTCATCTTCGTTTACGCTTCCGCTATGACTCTGGTTTAAAGACATGTTGTCTTATTGTAATAAAGTGATGTTATACTCTATGTAAACGTTTTAATTATCGTTATGCACATTCTGTGATGTCACTAATGTCATGATATATGTGAGACACGTTCCTGGCACATATATGTTGTTCCGGTTCCGTTGGTTGAGAACTGGGCGTGACAAAGTGGTATCAGAGCCGTGTTTACTGTAGGACGGAAGCCTAGTTAGAAACGGACGTAAATAAGGACCTCATTCCCCTTTGCCCTCTTGCTGTTTTATGAAAATTTTATTTTTGCTATCAAACTATATGTTCACCCTATGTTAAATTATTACCTTTTGCTTTATTCATTCAATCATATAGAACTGATCTCCATCTTACTCCATCCTCCTTATAGGTCATGGCACGCAGCAAGCAAACCGCCCACAAGAGTACCGGGGGCCGCCTTCGCCGTGTTGCACCACCGACCCCACGACGCACCCCAGTACCTCGTCCACCACAGCAGGTCGAGCCTCCGTCACCGGAGCTGCGCGAGCCGTTGCCACCACCACCCTTCGAGTATGCTCCCATGGACCAGGCGCCACACCCCTTTGAGGGGAATGGTCTGCTTCCGGCGGACACTGACCCTGAGGAGGAGGAGGACCCAGTGGAGGTAGTTTACTACCTCGACTCAGACGACGATGGTGATGCGCGGGAGGAGGCTCCATCGCCACGCCTGCCGACACCGACACCTCCTTCCCCGCGTGCGCCGACACCACCACCTTCTCCAGCGGCACCTGCAGCTTCACCGGCACCCCCACACCCACCGCCTGCCGCACCCAAGTGGCCGTTCCGTGTGGCTGTCCCTTCCGACGAGGGTGGCCAGCGGGAGGTTGACGCCTGGGTCGACCTGACGCACCCACACCACGGTGCTGACCTGGAGTTCCTGGGGCTACTCCGCGACTGCCTCTACGACCTGGGTTACACTACCCATGAGGTCGTCTACCAGGTCCGGCAGCGAGCGCGCCCGGACCACACCACCCTCTGGTCCGCCGGTGCGCAGATCCTAGAGCCCAACCCCAACCATGGGGGACACACCGTGCTGCGTCGGCACTACAGCATCGCGGAGCACGAGACCATGGAGATGGCCATGGAGGATGCTGCTCGGCAGGCTCTTGGGGTCCTCTGCCAGCACTACCACACTCCGCTCTGCCAGACTCAGTACCGCTACTTTCCCCGCCGGCAGTCCGGGGATACTGAGCACGAGATCGCGTCCATCCGGGGTGAGGACAACCGATAGCTGTTGAAGCTGGTCCGGTATGTGTCAGCCCTGATCACTGCTTACGTCAGGGTGTCCGAGGAGCTCCATCACTGGAACGGTGAGGTGTTCCACCTTCAGGCACAGCTGGACCGAGTGGCAGGTCCACCACCCCAGGTGCCAGTGGTGGATCCAGCTCAGACTCCACCTCGCAGGAGGCCTGGCACGGGAGAGTTAGGTGGTGCCACCAGGATACTCCCTCGGGATGACTAGTCGTCCTCATGTATCGCGTTAGCACGTTGTTTAAGTTGTCGTGTTGAGTTGGTCGTGTGGAACTTAAGTTAAAGTGTGTTGGCTGGTTGATTGTTATTTTGAACCATGTTTGATTTGGATCTTTGGTTGTGTGCTATCCAGCTGTGGAGATTTGTCCCAGCATGAGCAAGTTAATGTTATAAGTTAGTTCGTGGGGTTAACACTATATCCACTCTATTGATCTTACTACTTTATCTTTAGTCGCTATTGCTTGTGCACCCATATGTGGCTATGTGCTTACGGTGTCTCTGTTACAAACAGATGGTTAACACAAGGCGCAACGCTGCTGGTGGCAATGCTAGCCAGGGTAACCAGGGGGTGGCAACCCGCTGCCCAACCCTCCACCACTGACGCCGGAGCAGTTCTACAACCTCCAGATGCAGATGATGGCGACAAGGACCAACGCTGTGCATGTTCTCCAGCAGGCTCAAGCTCAGCCTCCACCCCCACCACCTAGGGACCGGCGTGGAGATTTCCTGAAGGGTCATCCACCCACCTTCTCTCATGCCACAGAGCCACTACAGGCTGATGACTGGCTTCGTGCTGTGGAACGCCAGTTGGATATAGCACAGTGCAATGATAGGGAAAGGGTCCTGTATGGTTCTGGTCAGTTGAGGGGTGCGGCACTGGACTGGTGGGAGTCTTACAGAGTCCAGGATAGGGAAGCTTTCACCTGGGCACAGTTCAGGGAAAACTTCCGCAACCACCATGTACCTGCAGGGCTGATGAAGATGAAGAAAAAGGAGTTCCTTTCCCTGAAGCAGGGCAGCATGTCTGTGACTGAGTATAGGGATAAGTTCCTTCAGTTAGCCAGGTATGCCACTGCAGAGGTGGCAGAGGACAGGGAGAAGCAAGAATACTTCCTGGAGGGTTTAAATGATGAGCTCCAATACCAGTTGATGAACCATACCTTTCCTAGCTTTCATCAACTGGTAGACAGGGCGCTTTTCACTGAAAGGAAGCGCCAGGAGATCGAAGAAAGGAAGAGGAAGTACAACAACTCTTCATCAAGCAGCAACACCCGCCCCCGTTTCTCTCAGGGTCCGAGCTCACAGCAGCAGCGGGCTCAAGGACAGCAAGGCTACCAGTACCAGCAGCGCTACCAGGGTCAGCTAGCTCGTCCTATGTATCCAGCTCAGCGCCAAGTGCAGACCACCCCTCCCACCACAAACCAGACTACAGGTGTTGGGCCTTGCTACAAGTGTGGTGGAGCGGGCCACTATGCTAATGCTTGTCCCCGTAAGGTGCAAGGTAACCAATAGGGGCAGCAATCGGGCCAAAGGCAGAACCCTCCCCAGCCGCAGCAAGGGCGCCCCAATCAACAGGGCAAGGCGCCGTGGCAAGGGAAGGTGAATCATGTGACAGCTGAATCTGCAGCTGAAGCCCCTAACGTCGTGCTTGGTACGTTCCTGGTCAACTCTCACCCCGCTACAGTTCTTTTTGATACCGGTGCCACGCATTCATTTATTACCAAATCATATGCTGAGCAGTACAATATTCCTATAAGGTCTACAAGTAGACCCATGGTAGTAACCACACCGGGGGGAACGTTGAGCACCAGTTTAATATGCCCTCGAGTTAGCATAAACATAAGGGGGGTAGAATTCTGCACCAAGTTGATAATCATTGGTTCCGCGGGGATTGATATCATCTTGGGAATGGAAACGCTTGCTAAGTGGGATGTCAGAATTGATTGTGCCAAGCGAACCGTCCACTTAACAGCTCCTGATGGTCAGAAAGTGGAAGTCAGTGCCACAGAACCTTCTGGTTGTCTGCATCAGATGGAGGCGAAGCCCACGGAGGGAATTCGAGTAGTGTGCGAGTACCCGGATGTCTTCCCAGAAGAGTTACCAGGTATGCCACCTGACCGAGAAGTTGAATTTTTAATAGAACTTTTACCTGGTACAGCCCCTATAGCAAAAAGGCAATATAGAGTGGCACCCAAAGAACAAGAGTTAATAAAGGAAAATATAGATGAGTTGTTAGGAAAAGGGTTTATACGGCCTAGTTCTTCACCTTGGGCTTTCCCAGTTCTGTTTGTTGATAAGAAGGATGGGTCAAGAAGGATGTGTGTGGATTATAGGGCTTTGAATGATGTCACCATCAAAAACAAATACCCCTTACCTCGGATAGATGATTTGTTTGATCAGTTGCAAGGTGCATGTGTGTTCTCAAAAATTGATTTGAGGTCGGGTTATCATCAAATGAAGATTCGTCCATCCGATATTCCAAAGACTGCTTTCATTACCAGATTTGGGTTATATGAATATACAGTGATGTCTTTTGGGTTGACAAATGCTCCTGCTTATTTCATGAATCTTATGAACAAGGTGTTTATGGAGTATCTTGACAAGTTTGTTGTGGTGTTCATTGATGATATATTGATCTATTCCAAGACGGAAGAAGAACATGAGGAACACTTGAGGTTAGTTTTGCAGAAGCTGAGAGACCATAAGTTGTATGCAAAGTTGAGCAAGTGTGAGTTTTGGCTTGATCAAGTGCCTTTCTTGGGACATATAGTCTCGAAAGGTGGAATCATGGTGGATCCTAGCAAGATCAGCAGTGTCATGGATTGGAAGGTGCCAGAAGTTGTGAAAGAAGTTCGTGGATTTTTGGGTCTAGCAGGATATTACAGAAGGTTTATTGAGAGTTTCTCCAGGATTGCAAAACCAATGACATCATTGCTCGAGAAGGGTGTTCCATTTAATTGGACTAAGGAGAGGCAAGCTGCTTTTGATGAACTAAAGAAGAGACTCACCACAGCCCCAGTGCTTACTCTACCGGACTTAACCAAGAGTTTCACCGTGTATTGTGATGCCTCTAAGGAAGGTTTGGGTTGTGTGCTGATGCAGGAGGGAAAGGTGATTGCTTATGCTTCACGCCAGCTAAGAAAGCATGAGGTCAATTATCCCACTCATGATCTGGAGTTAGCAGCTGTTGTGCATGCTCTGAAGATCTGGAGGCATTATTTGTTCGGGAATAAATGTGAGATATACACCGACCACAAAAGTCTTAAATATATCTTCACACAGAATGAGCTGAATATGAGGCAGAGAAGATGGCTAGAGTTGATTAAAGATTATGACCTGGAGATACATTACCATCCAGGGAAAGCTAATGTGGTAGCGGATGCCTTAAGCAGAAAAAGTTATGTTAATATGGCAGTTGCTTTTCAGATGCCCTTTGAGCTGTGTGTGGAATTTGAGAGTTTGAATTTGGGATTCGTGCATCACACCACAGTAGCAACATTTGAAGCAGAGCCTACCCTGGAACAAGAGATAAGGAACCATCAGAAAACGGACGAGAAAATCCAGGAGATCCGGGAACAGATCAAGTTGGGCAAGGCACCACACTTTCGTGAAGATGAACAAGGTACTGTATGGTACAAGAATCGGATCTGCGTGCCAGATGTGGACAGTATCAAGAAGTTAATACTCAGTGAGGCTCACGACACTGCTTACTCAATTCACCTGGGCAGTACAAAGATGTATCATGATCTGAAGGAAAGGTTCTGGTGGTATGGAATGAAGAGAGCAGTGGCAGAATATGTCGCAGTGTGTGACACTTGTCAGCGTGTGAAGGCCGAACATCAGAGACCTGCAGGTTTGTTGCAACCTTTGAAGATCCCAGAGTGGAAATGGGAGGAAATAAGTATGGATTTCATTGTGGGGTTACCCAGGACTCAGAAAGGTTACAACTCGATCTGGGTAGTTGTTGATCGGTTGACCAAGGTTGCTCATTTCATTCCGGTGAACACTACCTATTCGGGTGCAAGGTTAGCAGAATTGTACATCTCCAGAATCGTTTGCTTGCATGGAGTGCCTAAGTGGATCATATCTGATAGAGGTTCACAGTTCACATCTCGTTTCTGGGAGCAGTTGCATGATTCTTTGGATTCCAAGCTTCGGTTCAGTACGGCATATCACCCACAGACAGATGGTCAGACGGAAAGAACAAATCAGATTCTAGAGGACATGTTGAGGGCATGTGCTATACAATACGGAACCAGTTGGGATAAGAGTCTGCCTTATGCTGAGTTCTCCTATAACAACAGCTACCAAGCCAGTCTGAAGAAGTCACCGTTTGAGGCACTGTATGGCAGAAGGTGCAGGACACCGCTATTTTGGAACCAAACAGGAGAGAAGCAGGTGTTCGGGCCCGACCTTATCAAGGATGCTGAACAGCAGATCAAGATGGTACGTGAGAATTTGAGAGTTGCTCAGTCTACACAGAAGAGCTATGCAGATGTGCGACGCAGGGACTTGACCTTTAAGGTTGACGACTTTGTGTATTTGAAGGTGTCACCAATGAGAGGTATCCGGAGGTTTAATATGAAAGGAAAGCTGGCACCAAGATACATCGGTCCATTCAAGAAAGTGGAAAAGAAAGGCGAAGTGGCTTATAAGTTGGAGTTGCCACCAAACCTATCTGGCATACACAATGTGTTCCATGTGTCCCAACTAAAGAAGTGTTTAAGGGTGCCGGAAGAATAAGCACCACTAGAAGGTCTGGATGTGCAGGAGGATTTGACATATACCGAACACCCGGTGAAGATTCTTGAAACATCTGAAAGGGTTACCCGAAACAGGAGGGTCAAAATGTGCAGAGTGCAGTGGAAACATCACACGGAGGATGAGGCAACTTGGGAAAGAGAGGAGGAGTTGAGAGCAACTTATCCTGGTCTCTTTGCTAACCACCTATGAGAATCTCGGGGGCGAGATTCCTTTTAAGGGGGTAGGTTTGTAACACCCTAGTTTAAATTCCAACACTTCACAATAAACTTCGAGCAATTTATTTAATTTTCCTAAGGCTCGTATGTTTAGTTTGCATTTAACAGGTTTTATTTAAAATAAATACTAGAATAAAATTTATCATAGGCCCAACTTTCTTGTGCATTACATGCTGGTGCATTGTCTCTTGTTTGCTTGAATTAAGGATTCAAATTCATTTGAATTTTAGAACCATTTCTATCTCCATTCAAAGGAATTCAAAATCAGAAAAAAAAAGAAAAAAGAAAAAAGGGGGAGAGAGCCAGGCCGACCGGCCGGCCCAGCCGACCGGCCCGCCCAACCCGCGCCCCCTCTCTCCCGCCTGGGCCCCGGCCCGACCGAACCCCCGCCCTCTTCCCGCCTGGGCCGGAGGCCGGCCCAACCCGCGCCCCCTCTCTCCCGCAGCGCAGCGCACGGCCCGCCAGCGCGCGCCGCCCCTCGCTCCGCGCCTCGCCGACAGGCGGGCCCTCGCCCTCACACCCACTGCCGCACCGGCCCCACGCGTCAGACTCGTCTCCCTCCTCCCGCCGGATTTCTCGCTCGCCTTCCTTACTCCCCCGCTCGGCCACGTCGGCGCTCAAGCAAAGGAAGCCGAAGCCACGCCCACGTCCCCTTCCTTTAGTGCCCACCCTCAATCCCGCGGTCGCTGCCCCGGTTTCCCCTTCTCCCTCCTTTCCCTCACTGCGCCGGGTCCGGCTTTCAAAGCCGCCGAGCGGAATCACCGCGGCCGTGTCTATCCCCTTCGCCTAGGGCTCTATAAAACCCACTCCGAGGACCGCACTCTTCCCCTTTGCAAATCCTCTTCTCCAATTCGTCGCTCGTGCTCTCTCGTGCCCGCTGTCCGTTACCGGAGCTCCGCCTCGTTAAGCCGCTCCGCCGCCCAAATTCCTCATCGGCGAGCCGTCTTCGACCTCCTAACCACCGCCATCTTGTTCGCAGGAGTTTCGGGGAGACGCTCCGTGGCTTCTAGCCGCGAGCCTGCCACTCCGAAGCCTCTACCCGTGAACGCCGTCCGAGCCGTCCGCCGTCCTCCGTCGCGAGCCCTCACCGTCGCGCCTCCGCCCGTTTCGACCCCTCGGTGAGCTCCGCCTCGGCCTCCTCTCTCTTTCCCACTAGATCTAGTCCAGCGGGACGGTCTTTAGGCCCGGCGTGCACCACGCCGGCGAGCCACCGCCGCGCGGGCCGAACCCCGCCGTGGGTTTTGGTCGCCGCCGGCGCCTCACCGTCCCCGTGCACCTCGGCCGTCGGATCTTTCACGGGTGGCCGAGATTAGAACACAGCGTACCCCTTCGTGGACCAATCAGAACACGCCACGTCGCCTTCTCTTAAACCCGACAGCGGGGACCCACCCGCCAGGCCCACGTGTCGCCCACGCGCGCGCCGCGTCAGCGCCGCGTCGGCGTAGACCGGTCAGCGCGGGACTTTCGCAGAAAAGCCCCCGCGTTTCTCTGGAATCAACCCGCAGTCCATGTCCGTTGAAGAATAATTAGGTTTAGGTCCTGTTTTCTTCGGTTTGGCCCCTGGGCTTTCCGGTTTTTGAACCCGCGGTCCAGGACCCGGCGGTTTTGCCTGGAAACCCTCGGCGGCTACGGTTAATTACGTTTAAGTCCTCGGTTTTTCAAATCTAGCCCCTGGTTTCAATGTTTCTATCACAGTTATGCCCCTAGGAGCCCGTTTTATGCATAACTTTCACGTTTTAACTCCGATTTAAGTGATTCTTGCGCTCACACGACCGTAGAAACATGTAGAATGTTTTTAGTACAGTTTTATCTTCTGTTTTTATGATATGATGTACTGTTTCTCACCTTTGGGTAATTGTTTGCATGTATGTATGCGTGGAAATGCTTGTACGTTGCCGTGAACGTGGTTAGACGGTGAGCAGTTTGTTGGTGACGAAGAGCAGCAGTTTGAGGGTGTTGAGCAGCAGACTCAAGACCAGTTTGAGCAAGGCAAGTATAACATGGACACAACCCAATAATCATTTAATCACTTCATATGCATGTGTCTAGTTTTGTATGCCAATAAGGACTGTACCTAGCCTCTTTTATCGATATGTTTACCTATGGGTTGCTTGTTGGTTAAGTTTTGCTAGTTGCTGTGCGAACACATGTTACTTCTGTTAATAATCTTGTTAATGGTAACTCGGAGCGTGACCCTCTGTGCTGTGTGCTTGAGTGGTTCCCGTCTCTGTAAAAATGGCTTTTTAGCAACTTGGTTTAGGGGGCATGAGCAGGTGTTTTGCTTATGGCCACTCTCCTTAAGGACCGGTTCGCAAAGCGACAACCTGGGATAACAGTGCTACCATGAGACTGGAATGGGATGGTCTTGGCAAATTAATTAGGTTGCGTTGGTTTGGGGGTAATTTACCGACGGGGCAAGAGGGGAGGTGAGCTTCTGTGGCCCTCGCGCTACTTGGGTTAAGTGCGTTTATCTCCCCTTGAGGCTTGCTCCACAGCTGCGGACCCTGAAACCTTAGCGGTTACACCTTACCAACGTGATCTTTGTAAGGGCCTCGTAGTGTGCTTGCTAGCCATCTCATCTACGGTAATGTGGTGGACCACTAGCGTAGCCCACGACTCATGGGTAAAGATGTATGACCTCTCGAGAGTGTAAAACTGACATGTCAGCCGTGCTCACGGTTATGAGCGGCCCAGATCCTTTATGCAGATTAGTGGTTCTGTTGGGTTTTGAAAGTGGTTCTTATGTTAATGTTGTTGTTTAAATCTTTTATGCTATACCTTGGGTTAATGGTTTATCAACTCACCTGTAGTAATTAGTCGCTTATTAAATTTGACCAACTAAAAGCTCATGCTAAGTGTCAGCCAACCCTAGATGCCTCATAGTTCATGTTGTGCTTGTTGAGTATGAAATACTCACGCTTGCTTTACTTTAAACCTACTGTTGGCTGGAACCCAACCGCTGCTCAGCTCTAGAAGACTTCGAAGAGTATGTTCAGGACTTCAACGAGTTCTAGGCGTACAGGTCCACCAGTCGACGTCCCTGTGGCGGCTCGTTCATCTTCGTTTACGCTTCCGCTATGACTCTGGTTTAAAGACATGTTGTCTTATTGTAATAAAGTGATGTTATACTCTATGTAAACGTTTTAATTATCGTTATGCACGTTCTGTGATGTCACTAATGTCATGATATATGTGAGACACGTTCCTGGCACATATATGTTGTTCCGGTTCCGTTGGTTGAGAACTGGGCGTGACACGTCTGCCAAAGCGGTGGAGTTCATTCAAGACATCATCTTTCGCTTTGGGATCATGAATTCCATTATTACAGACCTAGGATCCAACTTCACAGGCTCTGGATTCTTCGATTTCTGCGAACAAAGGTCCATCTGTGTCAAGTATATCTCGGTGGCTCACCCCAGAGCTAATGGACAGGTCGAGCGGGCCAATGGCATGATATTGGACGCACTCAAGAAGAAGATATTCGATAAAGATAAGAAGCTGGCTGGGAAGTGGATACGCAAATTGCCGTATGTGGTCTGGAGCCTTCGAACACAACCTAGCAAAGCCGTCGCAGGGAACACGCCCTTCTTCATGGTATATGGATCAAAAGCAGTCTTACCTGCTGACCTCAAGTTTGGAGCCCCACGTTTGGTTTTCAATAGCATTGCTGAGGCTGAAGCAACCTGACTTGAGGAGATCGACCTACTCGAGGAGGAGCGTCTTAACTCTATTATTCAGTTAGCTCGATATCAGCAGACTTTACGTCGTTATCATGATCGATATACAAGGCCTCGTTCCTTCTCAATCGGGGACCTGGTGCTGCGCATTCACTACAAGAGATTTGCCATATAATGATGATTCATTTATGTCACAAAAGCTAAAAATTACGTCACAAATCAGTATTTATGACAATGACGTGACAAAATCCATTCGTCACTGATCCTGTGTCTTTATTTAGAATAGTGACGAAAACAAGCTTTTTTGTCATAAACATTGTGACGATTATTCTTTCGTCATCATAAGAAACGTCATAAACAGTTGCATGGACGATTGCCATGTGGCTGATGACATGGCCTCGTTACATGGATGCTAACGTGGCAGTTGACATGGCAAATGACGTGGACAAATTTGATGACGAATTTAATTGTCATAAACTTGTTTCGGGCTGACTTTTCACAGCCCAAACATTTGGGCCTAGCTCATTAAAAATGGTTTTGGGCTGCTTTTTCACATCGGCCCATTCAACACACAATACAATAAAGCCCATTTGAAAGAAATGGACAGAATTCATTAATTGACAACTTCATATCACACTTACACTTGCTTTACATAAGATTAATGTCTCTCATAACATGCATAGAGTAAGATAAAACAGTAGAGCCCACAAATCCTAAGTACACATAGAGTAAGATAAAATAGTAGGGCCCACAAGTCCTAAGTACAATTAGAAAGACAGAATATATTGCCTTGCAAGCTGCATTTGACGCCAAATTAGACCTCTAGAGTATTCATGGTCAAAACCTAGATAGCAATCGAGCATCAAAATCAGCTTCATCTCCTGAAAAAAATCATCAGAGCATTTAGAACCAAACTACCTTTTACAAATTCACATAGATTCTATGACTCAGAACCAAACTACCTTTTACAAATTCAGAACCAAACCACCTTTTACAAATTCACTTAGGGCAACAGATTAACACACTTAAGGCTAATGAGATAACACCCAAAATGCTGAATTAAACACAGACTGAACTAATTGCAAAAGGACTGCAACTGAATGGAGCACATCCATATCATTTTTGTCAGTCCAACTACTAAGAATTTTCCAAGATTATAGGATGGCATATGTTCGTTGCAGATTAGTTGCACACAGTAAAGAACTATTAGAACATTAGGTGTATTGTTTTGCATCAAGCAGGAGGTCAAGTTATTCATATTGCAATTGTTGGGTAGATACCTTAAGGCTGTTTGGTGCCAAAAATGCAACCCTGCCATACAGAACTTAAAGAAAACAACCTACGTATGCAAGAAATATAAAAAAGGAATTAAAGCAATATAGTCTGACCAAACATAGCTAGATATACACGATTAAGGAAAGCTAAAACGTTACTACTTGATGACTGGTGAATCAGATTTAACATAGAAAAAAAGAATACTACTTTTCATCTGTAGAGTTACATGGATCACCCATGTATGCAAGCTTGCACTGCATCAGTAGAGCACAAACATCAGACAAGCGAGCCAATCACTAATATGCCCCATTTTGACAAACTGGGTTAACAACAGAGCAAGAATGGCGGACCTTTAGGATTCAAGAACTGGATGACAGATAGTCCTTGAAGATGAAACCAGTCGTGTTCCTCCTTTCTTCCTTTCGATTCCCTTTACATAGCATCGGGCGGAGAGGACAAAGGAGAGCTGAGGCCAGCCTTATGGCGGACAGGCGCGGGAGAAGTGGCGCCGGTGGATCTCCTCACGGGTAGATCCACCTGCGAGCAGAGCGGTATCGGCGATAGGGCTGCGCGGGAGGCGAGCTGCCGCAGTGCGTCGATGGGGCCGCACGGGAGGCGAGCCGCGGTGGCGGCTTCGATGGGGCCGCGCCGGAGGCGAGCAGGCGCGCGACGCTCGCTGGGGCCGTGTGGGAGGCGGGCGGGCGGCGGCTCTCGTGGGAGCCGTGCAGGAGGTGGGCCGGCGGCGGCACTTGCTGAAGCCGCGCAGGAGGCCGACCGGTGGAGGTGCTCGCTGGGCACGCGGGATGCGGGCCGGCGGCGGCCATCGTTGGGTGCACGGGCATGAGCGGCGGGCACTGCATAGGAGTGGAGTGGGTGGGAGATAGAGGGGGCTAGGGTTAGTTGTTTTTATATCAGTGCATCGCGCGATCTAGGCCAACAGATTTTGATCTGACGGCTGAAAATGATCTGGATGGAGTAGCCCTGGATCTATAGTTGGGCCATTGCTGGGCCAATTTGTTTCTGAGACCTAAGGTCATTTTCACATTTAATCACATTTATTGCAAAAAATTTAATAATATGCATATAGCCTCAGAAATTTATAGTATTTGGCATAGGCAAAACATATTTCCACGTAGCATTCTCAAAAAAGTTTGGACAACAAACTCCATAGGGTGACGGCATTTTTTCACATGGCTTGCACTTGTTGTCCTATATACATATTAAGACTCTCTGACTGTCGAAATTTGAACATGATCAACGGTCCACATTATTATTTTCATGTGGGGACCTAAGGTTTCCTTCTTACAGCATATTTATGGGCCCCGGTAACTTATTTGCAATTTTCGATAAACAATGAAATATTTTATGAATTTAATTGCATTTTTATGATTTAATGCAAAAAAACTAATAATATGCATATAGCCTCAGAAATTCATGATATTTGGTAGAGGGACTACATACGTCAACTTAGCATTCTCAAAAAATTTTGGGCAAGAAACTCCACAAGGTGCCGGCGTTTCTTTCATACGGCTTCCTCTTGTTGCATGTGTTACATATGAAATCACTCTCACCATCCAACTTTCAACGCGATCAACAATTTGCTTTTACTATTTTTATGTGAGGACTTGAGGTTATCTTATTATAGCATATTTATTGTCTAGGTACCTTATTTGTAATTTTCTGTCAATACTGGAATATTTTATGAATTTAATTGTATTTGTGATGATTTATCGTAGAAAAAATTAATAATACATAAAACAAGTTTAAAATATTTTAAAGCCTGTTCTACCATGCATATATCTTTGAAAGGAATCCGTGGGCGAAAGAATCACCCAAAACGGATTTAAAACATGAAAGATATGAGTGTTTGAATATCAGTGGCAATTCTGTAATTATAGATATTCGGAAAAGAAAAGGAGGTAGGTGGCAGCAGCTGGGCTGGGCTGCGGGGTGAAGTGGGCCGGCGAGGAAGATGGGCCATTCGAGGGAGTGGGCTGGCGGCTGGAGTTGGGCCGAGCGGAAGAACAGTCCATCGGTGGAGGTTGAGATAAGGAGGGAGTTTGTTTTTTTCTGTTTTATTCAAACATTTTTCAACATATTTTCAAAGGGAGTTTTAAATTTGTATTTTCAAACGCGATTTGAATTATAAACTTTGAAATTCATTTTGCATACTACAAACACTATGCATGAGACATGAATGCAACATCACATAAATTTTATTTATAAACATTATTATTTTGGTACAAAAATTAAGTTGTTACAATACCCCATTTATTCACCATGGAATTATTAAATTACATTATTTCTTACTAGGAGCGAGACCTATTCATTGTGAGGTACATGGCAAGCTTTATTTAAGTTTATGACGCTTGCTCATTGTCATTAAATCAGGAGAGGATTCGTCATAAATATGACAATGTGCTGGTTTATGACGATTTCTCATTCATGTTAGTGACGAACACCATATTTTTGTCACTAAGTTATATTCAATATGCAAAATGTCATAAAATAATGACGAAATGATCGATCGTCGTGAGGAATTCGTCATTAAACGGCAAGTTTCTTGTAGCGCAGGGTGCTTAAACCTGCGGGACAGCATAAGTTATCTCCTCCTTGGGAAGGCCCATACATCGTGACGGAGGTTACTCGTCCAGGATCATATCGTCTGTCTCAAATGGATGGGACACCAGTCAGGAACTCCTGGAATATAGAGCATCTGCGCAGATTCTACGCGTAGTCTTTTTTCTTTCTCTATGATTTTTAGAGTTAGCGGTCAGTATCATCTTTTGTACTCTGTCCTTATTCATGTTCTATAAATAAACGTACTCTTGAGATAAAGTACTCAGTATTCTCTTTCCGACTTTTTACTCATGATGTTCACTTGTCGTATACGGGCAATCGACTTAGGTCAGTCAACCAACAGTACGGTGCTACATGCTCACTCTTACTCTTGACGGGGATATCTCCGGCCCCAACCACGAGAGCAATCGGCCCAGATCAGATGACCGACAGAACAATGTTACATGCTCTCGTTCGAACTCATAACAGGGGAGCACTCAGGGCCCCAACAAAACAAAGGCAATCGGCCTAGGTCAGTCGACCGACTGCACGGTGCTGCATGCCTTTGCAGGACCTCATAATTGGGGAGCATTCAAGGCCCCGACTGAACAAAGACATAAGGGACTAGGTTTTGACGACCTACAGCTCGTCTTTGCTTCATCACCATACTCTATCTTATATTCAGTTCAAACTTAGATCGTGATAATGTTATATGTTGTTTTTCTTATATTCAGTTCAAACTTAGATCGTGATAATGTTGCTTGTCTGCACAGGAATAACTCTCAGGTACGTATGGCATATTTTGATTTGCTCTCTAAATTAACTTGGTTTTTGCAGAATAGATAGTCAAGGTTGTCGACACAGAATACAAAATACATACACACAGCATTCGGTTCATCATATTACATGGGGGTCATTGTTTACTCATCGTCACCTACAAGGAGTTTAGCAATCACTCGGGCCTCATCTTCATGCTCAACACCCTGATTCTCATTTACTATCTTTCCTGGTAAAGCTACCAAGTCAATCTCAGGTTGTGAACTCTTGATGACCATAAGGGCGCGAGTAAGTACGGTTTTTACTCGCTCAGACACCTTGGACTTCATATCATCCATGAAGGTTGTTATTCGATCGCCCAGAGGGCGAGGTGCAGCTTTTTCTGGCACACAGATGTCCAGGATCTTGATCAAGGCAGTATTGGCATTCAAGGCAGCCTCTTTTACCTTCTCAAAGGCGTCTTTCAGCTTGTTGCAGTTCCTCTTGCTAGTCTCATAGATCTTTTTCAAGACCTCTGATACTTGAGCCTAATGGACAGCATGGTCTTGGGATTCTTTAAGTGCAGACCTTGTGGAGGCTAGTACCTTCTTCATTCTCTCATGGGCGCTTTGAGATTCAGCCAGTTCAGTTTCTTTGTCCTTAAGCGCTTGGCGTGTTAAGGAGTGGCTATTCTTCAAAGACTCCAAGGAGCTGGCAGTCTCGCGGAACGACTTCTCAAAGCCATCTCGCGATTTCTGTAGCTGTTGATACTCATCATTTCTTTGGCGCATCTTCTCCTATTGAATGATACATATCATATGCTTCTGTGAGCAAAGAATAGGCTAGTTGGGATTCTTAACGGGTTACCTCATGGTTTTTCTTCTCAATATCAAGCTGTCTGCGCAGGTCTGCTGCTAGGTCTCTGGCTTGATCTTTGTCAGCAATAGCATTGCGGCGCTCTGTCTCTCGAGCCATAGCCGTTTGTTTCAAGCGAGCAATCTCAGCAGCGGCAGCTGGCAGCAAGTCCACAGTTCAGTTTGAGACTTCAGATACTGGAATAAGGAACAGTTGCACGCGTACCTGTTGTTTCAGCTTTTCGTGCAGCCTCAGAGTCAGCCAGTTGTTGCCTTAGAGTAGTAACCTCCAGGCTGGATAGTGCGGCAATCTTCTCATGGATCAAGTTGGCCTGCTGCAACCCACCTTGGAGTCTCTTTAGCATAGCCTGCAGAGAGCAATTCGAGTTGTTCAAGCAACAGTAAGGTCCATATAGGTTATGTGTACAATTAGCATACCTCGAAATCTATCAGCAGCCCTAAGCTTGGGGGTGCTGGTACTATTTGGTGGCTGTTATCACCTGCCTCAGTTGGAGGGGGTTGGGTGCTGCCTGGCTCAGTTGTGGCTAGGGAGTCTGATTGTCCCTTTTTGACTTGATCAGTATCCTTTGGTTCTTTAGTTTCCTTCTCTTGGGCCGACTCATGAGCTTCAGACGGGAGATGAGGAGCATCGCTTGTATCGATCTCAGTCAGGCGTTCCTGAGAGCTAGTAGTTTCGGGCAATGGCTCGGTTGCAGGTTCTTGTTGTTTCTCTTCTGGAGCTGCCCCAGTTAATGCCTGTTGCCAGTTCTCAGATGGCGTCGGTACCTCATGCACAGTTTCAATGGCTTTACTCGTATGAGCGCTCTCATCCTCAGGAATATCTACGAGGTTGGGCTTGCATGGTTTTCAGACTCTAAACTCTTTGATCCAAGCTCTGTTTTCGCTCGGGGGCTTGTGGTCTTAGTTTGTTGTCCCCTGGAGCATGTTGACATGACTCTATATCTTCATTAGAGCATATGGTGAAGGGGAGTTTGCACGTATCTCTGATAATTCATTCTAAATCCATATCTTCTGCTGTAAGATCAATTTCATCCTCCTCAGGCGGTAGTATGGATGCAGAAGGGGCTGATATAGTGTCATCATGATGTTTCTTGGATCGCCTCTCACGATGAGATAACTGAGCTTGCTCTTTTTTCTTTGCCCTCATCCTCATCAACCAAGCTCCTCCAGTCAACTCCAGTTACGGTGTTGTCAGTTTTGGCTGCGGTATGGGAGGAATATCAGGATTTCTTTGCCTTATCCACTGATTTTGGAGAGCTTGTTAGATCTTTGATCGTCCTCTTGTGTGTCCTCTGTCTATGTGTCACCACAGTGCGAGTTGCTTTCGCCTTGACGCGCCCCTGACCAGTTGTAGCTCGTGTCTTCACACCTCTTGGAGCAGCTGTTAGCTCGGGGGCTGCTTTGGCGATGTTGCTCACATTGAGCTCTTGAGCGGTCTGGGCCGTACGTGGTACCACAATGAATGTATGCTCTTCATTGTTTCCTGCACCATGGGCAGCAGCAACAACAGCTACCATCTCTTCAGTGGATAACTCAGATTGTCGCTTTGATAGCCCGACAGCTCCAGAGGTTGTAGGGTCTGACAGAAATTTGGATATATTGCTCTGCAGTCATCTCATGAATTAGAATGCGATTATGTGCAAGGATACTTAAGGAAATCACAGTAAGGTTACTTACAGTAGGAGTTGGATTCTAGGCAGAGTATGGTTTGGGAGAGCCCTCGTTGTGAGCTTCACCTCTAAGTATCAACTCTACTCATGCCTTGACATCGTCTTCAGTCATGGATCGGGCAGTTTCTCTAGTTGGATCACTAGCTCCGACATATAGATAAGCGGGGTAGATCCTATCCTTCAGAGGCTGAATGCAGCGATACACAAAATCTATCACCACGGCATGGGCAGTGAGGCCTCTTTCCTTCAGAGTGGCTATTTCTTCCAGCAGTGTGTCGACCTCAGCCTGCTCCTCAACAGTTGGGCCTTCTTCCCAGCTGGGCAGCTTGCTGTCAGTTTGTCTCCTAGACCTAGGGGGGAGAGAGCTTCCATGATTTTCAATGTAAAACCACTCGGAGTGCCATCCTCTGTTGTTATCTAGGAGGGGATATCCAAATAAACAGCTTTGCGATTCTTTCGCAGCTCAAAGCTGGCCCCTCCAGTCACTTGTAGCACTCCGTCTCTTAGACCGGCTTTGCAGTGGTAAAGATATTTCCACAAGCCAAAGTGCGGGACAATTCTGAGAAATGCCTCGCAGAGGTGGATGAAAATTGCAAGTTGAAGAATTGAATTGGGATTCAGATGGGTCAGATTGATGGCATAGAATTTCAACAGGCCTCGTGCGAATGAGCAGAGGAGGAGGCCTAACCCGCGGATGAAGAATGGCATGAACACCATTGCCTCGTAAGTATCCTCAGTTGGAGCAGCGTCATCCTTCTTCTCGCACACCCTCCAGTTTGCCACTTCCTTCGGAGGCAGGACGCCCATATCCACCAAAGATTGTAGCATGGGCTCGGTGACAATGGAGGGGCGGTATGCTAGGTATGGTGATGGTATCTGCCAGTTCTTGTTATGCGGCAGGCCCTCAGTGGTGTTTCCGCTTTCGCTCAAGTTTTTTCTCTTGGGAGCCATGGAGGTGGATGCGTCTGTTTGGATGGGGATTCGAGAAGAAGTGGGTGCAGTGGAACTTGGATTTCAAACAACATTGGTGGCGGTCTCAGTGGGGAAGAATGGCAGTTCATGTATTGGATAAGAGAACTTCCGGATCAGGGTATAGATCTTAAAATAACCCTGACACCGTTAGTAACAGTTTACATGGACTGACGTAACTAGCGGATATCGTTAAGAATAACTCAGATCTCTTAACGGTAACATTTGAGTCGGATTGCACTGGAATTAAGTCATCTATTCCAGTCGGGATGATTTTTTAAGCATAGTTATTCAGTCGGTATTCACAAAGTACAGGTTCATGTTCTCTATTACTCGGAGAATGAGTTATTTAGTTGGACCTAGCAGTTTAAGTCTTGCCTGAACTCTGGGCATAAGCGAAGTGTGGTTTCTTTTACTGTATGACGCTCTTGGTCTTAGTTCAAAGAACTCAAAAGGTGCATTTGACTCGAATGCAAGATTTTTAAGATACGAACACACAGAAGAACTCAGGAATAAAGGATAATAAATGGATTTCATTATATAATATGATGGATTACATATAAGAGGGGAGATTATCCTAATCTACTACTAACTACTACTACTAATATGGTGGTGGTGGTGGTGGCCTACACGCTGGTGGATGGCCCGGCCGGGGGCCCGGTGGCACGGTGGCGCTTGGGGGCCGGAGCGTCGGCCTCATCTCCGCCGTCGCCGCCGTCGTGGCCGCCCGGGCCATCATGGCCACCGGGGCCATCGTCATCCTCGTCGTCGTCGTCGTCGGAGTCTTCCTCCTCGCCGTCCTCCTCCTCCTCGTCGATGGAGTCCTCGAAGGCGGTGCGACGGAGGCCCCGGAGCGTGGCGCGCTCCTTGGCGCTGTAGCCTTGGGAGTCGTCGGTGTTGGGCTCCGACTCGTACTCCTGTGGCAGCGCCTCCTTGGGGGTTTTCTCCTCCTCGCTGGAGAAGTCCTCCGAGGGCTCGTCGTACGTGCCACCGAACAACGCGTCGTCGGAGTTCTCGTACTCCGATGGCGGTGGTGAGCGCGCGCGCTTCTTGCCCTTCCCTCTGGCCATGGCTGAAAGTGATGGAGTGGGGAGTTTCTTGGGGTTTTCTTGAAGGACTGGTACTTAGTGGAGGCGTTATGGATGGATGGGTGATGGCTTTGCTCTTATAGCACGGCCGCTTCGCTTTGATCTCTGTGCAAACGAGACAATAGGCCGCGTCGTTTCGACTTCCTCCACGCGTCAATTATCGCGTGGGAGGGTAATGGCTATTGCGTGTTCGGAAGTTTCCTATTTCCTGGGGCCTTTTTGGGGTAACTCCTCCGTCCTTCTGCTCGTTCCCTTTGGGTTAACCCCATGGGGTGCGGGATTTGTGGGAAATTATTCTTTTTCCTAAAATCTGAGAAAGCAAGAAGCTTGAGTCGGTTTTCTATAACTCGGAAAACTGGGAGTAGATGATAACTCGGATAAGAGGATTTGCTGTTCCTCAAGTTGACTCGACGCTTGAGGATTGCATCTTGTGAAGCCTGATCAGAAAGTTTAGATTTTCAAGCTGATTGATACTCAAGTCAACTTGAAGCTCGGGGGCTACCCCATGGGGTGCACCTAGTGTTGCACCATGAGAAACGGTGTGGATTCAGGTGAGGAACTCATGAGCAGTATGCTATTTTTTCTGGAGTCTCGAGTCAATTAATCTCTAAATTAACTCGAGCCTCGGGGGCTTGTGGGAGATAAATATCCCCTAGGCCCTCACGGCGCAGATTCAGTATGTGGGCCATTGGAGGGCCCAGTAGAGACAGCAGGCCCTTCTCAAGGTGCCGACTGGTCTCATGGGCCCGAGAACGGATGGCGAGCTTGAAGACCAAGTCAAAGGCGCTATAATTCGGGAAAGACGCAAGGGAGTTGGTTCGGACTCTGTGTTACGGGAGCAGCAGGACTCAAGGAAGGAAAAATGTAATCGTGGATTCCGTATACTCTTTTGGGTTTCCAAACAGAGTAGGACTCGTAGATAGAACTCGACTTATAACCCAATCCTGGCCGGATTATATAAGGCGGGTGAGGGACCCCTACGCAGATCATCTATCATCTCATCGCACACTAGCCACCAAACCTCAAGACCCTCGTTGTAACCTCGAGAAATCAGATCAATACAACTCGCCCCAAACAGGACGTAGGGTGTTACGCTTATTGCGGCCCAAACCTGTATAAACCCTCGTGTTCTGTTGCATCTCAATGCAAACCATCGAGCTACGCCGATCTCGCCACCCCAAAAGCATCATGAGACACACCCCGTGGTGCATTGCCGGTATCAAACACCGACACTCCCCCTTGTCCATATTTTTAAATTTCTCCCCCTAGGTACATTAACTTCTCCCCCTTGTTGACAATGGACACATCAAGGGTCCTTGAACTCAACTCCTCCTGAACTAGACAACTCCCCCTCAAAATATGCCATGAAATGCAAAGAGTGTAACTGAAGGAGCTCAGAAGGGATGGAAAGCTAGTAATCACAAGTTCTAGCATATAGAGCAAGTGAGGGCAAGGAAGCATATAACAAGCTCAACTGAATCTATCTTACATATATCAAGAACAAGCTTGTTTTTCAGGGTTATTCAAAAGAAAGCATCACCAACATGAATAGCATGCAGCAAGATAGGCATGAACAGCAAGATGCTAGCAATGCATACAAGGTGTGCTACTCTCAACCAAAGCATCTACAACAAGCCATAAGCATTTCAAAGACTTGCATATTTCAGATTTAATCGCTTGTATTACATGAGCAAGTTCCATATCGTGCCAGGGGTTATTTACTTGTCTTTTGCCACTTCTTACCAACCAATGCCAAGCCTAGGTTCAAAGAACCATCAGAAGCTTAAGACAAGGTTTTGGTCATACACAGTTCATGCCAAAGTGCGACGGCAAGCTGTCTCGAACTAGTTCAGTGTGCCAAGCAAAACCACCTGGATCTTTTCATTTCAGCACAAGACACCACTTGTAAACAGTTAATTCAGATTTCAGATTAAGCAAGGCATCATAAAAGCTTAAGCATTATTATAGCAAAGGCAAACAACTAGCATATCCAAGCATGAAAATATAGCATAGTATTCAACAATCCTACACATGCTAGGTAGCCAAATTAAATGGTGATCATGGTTTAAGATTTGCAAAGAATAAAGTGACTTAGCTCACAATTAGTAATCAATAGACTCAAGAAAGCTTAGCCAACCATGATCAATCATGCATTTGTACAATCTAGCACAAGCAAGTACTAACTTATCATTCCAAAAGAGCTCTAGTGCTAGTGAAGTGAAAATGCATGTGATACAATGCAATGCATGATATGATACAATATGCAAAAGAAACAAAGAAAAATAAAAACAAGATAAAAGCAAAAACTAAACTATAGAAGCTATTCCTTGCTAAAAGGAATAGCACACTATCCCTGACTAAAAGGGATAGCACACTCCAAGCTCACCTCTCAAACGCGTAAAAGCGTCAAACTCTAGGGGCTTAGTAAAGATATCGGCCAACTGGTTTGCTAAAACTACATGGACTAAGTCTATGTCTCCCTTCTTATAGTGATCTCTCAGAAAGTGAAACCTCACGTCTATGTGTTTGGTACTAGAGTGCAAGACGGAGTTCTTAGCTACAGAGATAGCAGAAGTAGAGTCCACTAGAAGAGGAATCCTCCCAAACCTGAGGCCGAAATCACTAAGGGTGGTTTTCATCCACAAAAGCTGGGAGCAGCAACTAGCAGCAGCAACATATTCTGCTTCAGTGGTGGAAAGAGCTACACTAGCTTGCTTGTGGGAGGACCAAGAGACAAGAGAGGTTCCTAAGAGTTGGCATGTGCCGGAAGTTGACTTGCGATCAATCCGACAGCCAGCATGATCAGCATCTGAGAACCCTCTAAGAGAAAAAGAAGAACCCGAGGAGTACCAAAGACCAAGCTTAGGAGTGAATTTTAGAAACCTGAAAATGCGCTTCACCGCTTGATGGTGAGAAGTCCTAGGAGAAGCCTGGTAGCACGCACAAAGGCAAACTGCGAACTAAATGTCCGGCCTGGTCGCCGTCAGGTACAGAAGTGAGCCGATTATCCCTCGAAATTCCTTCTGGTCCACCGCCTCCCCATCTTCATCCGCATCAAGCGCCATGTTTGTACTCATAGGAGTCGTCATGGGCTTGGAGTCACCCATCTCAAACTTCTTGAGTATGTCCCTTGTGTACTTGGCTTGATGGACGAAGGTTCCTTCAGGGCCTTGCTGGATCAGTAGCCCGAGGAAGAACTGGAGCTCACCCATGAGACTCATCTCAAATTCCCTGCTCATCTGTTCAGCAAAACTAGACACCAAAGCATGAGACGAACCACCAAAGACTATGTCATCAACATATATATCTATCAGGGTGTCACCGCCACGACTCAACAAAAACAAGGTCTTATCTACTGAACTCATCACAAACCCAGACTTGAGCAGGAAACTCTTCAACCTAGCATACCAAGCTCTAGGAGCTTGCTTCAGACCATAAAGGGCTTTCCTCAACTTAAACACCCGGTCTGGAAATCTACACTCTCAAAGCCAAGAGGTTGTCTCACATATACCTCCTTCTCTATGAACCCATTCAGAAAAGCAGACTTGACATCCATTTGCTGCAGTTTGAAGCCTTTAGAGGCCGCAAAGGCAATCAAAATCCTAATAGCTTCCAAACGAGCTACAGGGGCAAAGGTCTCATCATAATCTATCCCCTCCTTCTGACAGAAACCCTGGGCTATCAATCTCGCTTTGTTCCTCACAACCATCCCATTCTCACCTTGTTTGTTTTTTAAAACCCACTTGGTACCTATAGGGCGACAGTTTGGTGGAGGTTGAACTAAATCCCAAACATGGTTTCTCTCAAAGTTCTCCAACTCCTCGTGCATGGCGTTCACCCAGTTAGGATCAGATAATGCATGTGACACATCCCGGAGTTCAAAAGTACCAACATATGCAGAGTGGGAGAAAATGGCTAGAGAAGCAACCGATGAGCGTGTGACATGCTGGTGAATGTCTCCAATCATCCTGTGTGAAGGGAGATCCCGCTGGGCCTGCCGAGACGACAGGGGTGGCATACTAAGTCCTTCTCAGCTCTCAACTTGGGCAATCCTCGGATTAGGCCCATTGAACTCAACCTGACTAGCAGATCAAAGCTCAAGTGACCAAGCCTCCTATGCCACTTCCAAATATCAACAGAAGGACTAGCAACCAAACAGCGAGCAGGGCCAGAAACAGATGTGAGGTCGACCCTAAAAACCTAACCAAAAGGCAGCAAAGAGCAAACAAGGGTCTCCTCAGCATCAAGAACGCAGCACACACCCTTCTTAAAACAAAACTCAAATCCTTCATCGAGAAGTTGCGAAACAGAAACCAAATTGAACCCCAGATTCTGGACAAAAGCAACTTCTCTTAGGGAAAGCTTAGCAGAGAGCGAAACAGAACCAATACCCAGCACTTTACCTTGACCATTGTCCCCGAATGTGATGTACTCCTTGGTGCTCGCGGGGTTGAGGCTGGAGAACCACTTGCGGTGCCCTGTCATGTGTCTAGATCAACCGGAGTCCTTGATCCACACGTCCTCCATGCCTCAATCCTACAAAGTCAAATAAAGCGACGGTGAGCAAACGGTCCGGCACTAGGGTTAGTACCAAAACTGCTGTACCAGTGCCGAGCCATGTGCTCAAAAGTGGGGTAAGCACAATCAAAGAAATCACCACGACTGGAGTAACCACGACCCTCAAAGCGTGGCCTCTCAAAAGCTCTCTCAAAGCCTCGGTCACGAGATCCATAGCCACGCTGAAAACGACTAGGAGCTCGGCCGGTAAAGCATCTCTAACCACTTCAAGCACGGGCCTGAAAGCCGCCTCCTCTCTCACCACCAGCAAAGCGGTCTCTCCTCTCACCGCCGTGGGGAGGATCATGCCTACCATCCTGATAGAACTGATCCTGGTTCCTCCAAGCTCTCTCCTACCTCTCAACCCATTTTCTCCTGAAACAAAACTCCTCTAAGTGGCCATTCCGCTGGCAAAACTCACAGTGGTAGACAGGCCTCCTAGGAACTGGGTTAGGCTGGGACTTGGGCTTAGGTGGTGTGGCCTTGGGTGCCTCAGGCTGCTGGACTGGCTTCTTGCCCTTGGGCTTAAGCTCTTCCTCAACAATCTTATCCAGCTTAGCCTTGGAAGGCTTGGGTGTCCAGTACTACTTCTTTGGGGCAGCCTTAGGTGGCTCATGGTAAACCCCATCAACAGTCTCTCTTGGCTGGGTAGGTGCAGTCTTGATCTTAGCTGGGGCTCTCTTCTCACCCGAGGTGCTGCACTCGCCAAACCCACAACCTCTCATGTCACCCTCGGCTCTCTTGGTGCTCTCTATGATTATCTCTAGTTGGGGTTGCCTAGCATATACCCAACTAAGCACCTCTCTCAACCTGTTGTTGTCATTTTGCAAAGACATCACCTCCTTCCTCAGATTCTCTAGAACCATAGACTGGGCAGCACAAGTGTCACAGTCTAGGGAGGGAACCACAACAGCTTTCTGTACCTAATGGTGGCATCCCTATCCACCAGCTGCATCCTAAGGGTTAGGCAGTTCTCGCAAGTATCAGTAGGTGCTGAAAGCACCTCAAAGTCAGCTCTCAACTGCTCTAACTCACCTCTCAAGGTAGGATAGACCATACACGCACCCAACAGCGCAGGTCTAGCCCTAAGCTCCTCAAGCTCCATGAGCTGCCCCTCAAACTTCTCCTTCAGCATAGCTAGCTCTCTAGCCAAATAGGGGCAAGACTCACACTTGAGCTCTCCACTCAAAGTTGGCTCATCCAGTTTGGACTGGAGTTTGCCTAGCTCAGGCTTCAGCTCATCTATCTCCTCTACCCATTTGGCATACCTATCTCTCTAGTCACCAAGCTCCGTCATGAAAGACTCACAGGTAGGGCACTCAAGCTCACTGGGTTGGGGTCTCACACTCCTCAACCTCTCATTCTCCTCTAAAGCCTCAGTAAGTTGGGCTTTCAATTTCTACAGCTTCTTAGCTACCTTCTCCAGCATTTTATCCTTGGCTTTCAACTCTCGGCTATTCTGCTCTAGCATCTCAAGGATTTCGGCTTGCTCAGGAGTTACCTCATCATCGGAAGAAGACTTGCTGCAGTCATCCTTGTTCTCCTTGTCCTCAAGCGCCATGGAGCAAACCGAGCTTCTCTTGTCCTTGTTCTTGCGCCTGGACTTGGTGGAGACGAAGCACAAGCCAACTGGACCTCCTTGATCGTTCCTCTTGTCCTTCCTGTACGTGATCTCCTCAACACTTGAGCTCGACGAGGACGAAGAGGAAGAAGGTCCGCTGCTGCAGAACCCGATCTCGGCGAAGAAGGCCTTGTCCCGCTTCCGGTTGTCCTTCTGGTAGCTCTTGAAAGCCTTCTGGAAGTTTTTCTTGCCGAAAGGACGCTTGCCGAAGCTGTGCTTGCTAGAGTGGTGCTTGTCAAAGCTTGGCTTGCTAGGGTGGTACTTGTCGGAGTCGCGGGAGTAGCTCTTGCCCTTCTTGTGGTAGTCGTTCTTGTTGGGGCACTCGGCGATGAAGTGGCCGACCTCTCTGCACTCGAAGCACTTGGGTCGCTGTTGGCGGTCGTTATTTTCTAATTTCGACCGCTAATTCCTCGGTGAATAAATGGGGTATAAATAAAGTTCTATGCACTATTTACTTTGAACTAACAAATTCCACGAGTTTTGGTGGTTTTCAGTGTTACACAGGGAGATGCTCAAATTCCATGCAAAGTTACATCATTTGGAGCAAGCATAGAGTGGGCACAAAAGGGCTTGGAGAATGGATTACAAATAACATCACTATGAAGTATCTCAAATGACCTCAATGACTGAACCATTGCGAAGAGCTCGTCGAAATAATCGAAATGGAGTTTTGGTTCACTTAATTTGGAGTTCAGACGTAAAAGATATGACCATTACAAGATGGATACTGCCGGCTCACAAGAGAGTGGCCGGGCGGCCAGACCCCAGGCCGGGTGACCTAGGACTAGGCCGGCCGGCCACACAGGTATCCAAAATGTGTCATGCTTCAGCTTGTTCACCCAAGAAAGGTACCAAGGTCTCATATATACATGTGGGAACAAGCACAAGTCGAATACAATGTCGGAAGGCCAAAATATGGAGAAGAAATTGACTAAGTCAGGAAAAGCCAGGCCGCCCGACCACCCACCCTAGGCCGCCTGGCTCACAAATGTCTCCAAATGTGCTCATCTTTGACGTGCATGCACAAGGATACTTGTCAAACACAATCCCACGGTGGAAGCCACGCAATCAACATGCAAGGTACTGGAAGGCCGCCACTTCACCAATCCAAGCCCTGGATTGGTGAAGTCAGTGATCCAAGGGAGTTTGATCCTGGGGCTAAGGAAGAAGCACACTCTAAATCCAATGGCCAAGGAAGAAGCACAACGAACTTAACCGCCACACCTGGTCAGAGGGTATCTCTACCGTGGGATCAACATAGTCGGTGCATCGAAGGGCTGGAAGGCCACAAGACCAGGTCGCCCAGCCTCCTACCAGGCCGCCCGGCCTTGGCCCAGGCCGCCTGGCCTGCAGACTTAGCCATTTCACCGACTGTCAGCCTCCTATAAATAGATGGTCACTCCCCCACTCCAAACTCATACCTTTTCGATGCCATTGGCACCATTGTACTCTCTCCACTCTCTCCTTTGGGGAGGTGCCCCCTTTTGGGTGGCGCTACCCCTTTAGTTCAATGTTTTGGTAGGAGTTAGAGTCGGGCTCTGCCTGTTCCGGAGCAGTCTTCAGGAGTCTGGTATGAGTCCCTTGTATCTTTCTTTTCCTGTAAGACTTTGAATTTATTTAATATATTCCTTTATTTAAGTTCAAGCATTTACTTTCCTGCCTATGGTTATGATCGTAGTGTAGGGATGTCATTAGACTATAGTTAGCGTTGCTCTATGAGGTTATGGTTAATCTTGTCTATTTACTTGCGGGTTCCTTGTTCACGCTGTTAGTTAAGTCGTAGCAGTTGTGATGCTTCCACTTGTTTCTAGCCAAGTGGAGGATGTGAATAACCAGAGTTTACTCTAGAAGTTCACCTTGGTTTGCAACCAGCCCCACGCAGCTCTGGGTGCCTCATGTGTACTGCACAGGCTTTAGGTAGCCCCTATTGGTGACAGCATTAGGGCGTCTCAGTATTCCACCCCGTCGTTCGGGCTGGCGACAGGTTGTGATCCAACATGTATGTAGACGCATAGTCGGGCTCCCTAGAACCCGCCTTTCTAAGCTGGGTAATCAGCACTCTAGTGCCTGGCAGTGGTTCTATAGCCACGATGTTCGATGCAGTAAAGATGACTAGACCAAACCATAACCTCAGTCGTGTCACAACCTTAGTAGAGTGACAGTTGGAGCTAGCTTTGTCTTTTGGCTCGACCTTAGTAAAGGAAGATCTCATTAGGAACCAGATCCGTCTCGTTGTCCTCCTAGCTTCACGTTGAGCTATGTATCCTTGTGGAGTGAGTCAGTGTGCCGTTATCCTTTCTTTTACCGTTTAGAATGAAAGAGTAAAATAACAAGATGTTTGATAAGTTAATATCTCTATCTCAATGCTTCCCTGTGGATAAATACGATACGTTGGAATACTCCCAGGTGAAAGCTACAGCGGTCTCCGTACGCTTGCGGAGTAAAATCTGTTAGGCTAAGAACCGCCAACAAGCTTCCTGGCGCTGTTGCCGGGGAAGCGGCGAGATAGAATATTAATTTGTTATTCAACTTGTTGTTGTTACCCTTTCTTTCTATCTTATAAAAAAAACAAAAAAATGATAAAATTGAAAACTCCATGCTTCATTTTGCTCTATTCATGTGAGTAAATCTTGACCATGCTTTTCATGCATCCTTAATCTGCTAGGGTTAGACATAGTTTGGGCCAGAATCCAATGAGTGCCCGTAGGTCTCTTAAATTGAGCATCGTGCTTAGGTTAAGGGCCTACTTTGGTCAATTTGACAACGTTGATCATTGAGCTATGAGTAGATTTTGGTTGTGAAATATCCACCGTCGCTATCGATTGAATCAGATGCCGGTCGATTTTCTCAAGTTTCCATGGAGATAAAAATCAAGGTCCTGAGTAATCTCTTTTCACATGTCGTGACCCTAGATTTGAGTAGATTCTTGAACATGGTAACGATCATGGCAACAACATGGTTTTGTGCTTCTGAGCTTTTAAAAATGCCAATTTTTTAGCACATTGTGTACAACGGGCCCAGTGTTAATACTCTTTACACATAGGCCCATTGTATATGTTGTCCACTAACCTGTTGTAGGAGAAATTCATCCTCTAAACCCCCCTGAGTGGAAGGACCCAATGTCCAACCTATCATATATGGTTGATCTCTGCGAGACTTCGACTATGCTCTGCATCACTTGGGAAGCGAATGTCAGCGGCATGACACAGAAAAGAACACATAGACATCTCTCATCCTGAGAGGCTGTCCTCACAAGATTAGGTGTCAAAGTCATGCAAAGCATTGGATCACATGAGATATAAGAAGAGACATCACCCAATGATGGAGGAATGCGAATAGAGAGCATTCCTTAATTCCTTTCTGCCTGGCCAGTTGAGCAACAAGCCAACCAGATGTCAGGCTGAGCTACTCTACCCGTCAGATGTGAACATCCATCAACTAGAAGTTGGTGGCAGATTCAACTGACAATGGTGTCAAATCCATCAACATCCGTCTCCGTCTTTCCACTCATTTGGGAAGAAAAACAAGTGGTCTATGCAAGCCATCACTTGGAAGTCTACTGAATGTCAGAACTCGATTCAAGATCAACCCTTACTTCAACTACATGAGCCAAGTGAGACGTCACCGCTGGCCATGGAATAGAAGAAAGGTGGAAACGCAACCTGCCATGAGATGAATCCATTCTTGACACTTTTCTTGAGAAGAGGACCGTTGGTATTCTTCCATTTCATGTGAAAAGGGTGAACCACTATATGTGTCACTTTGGAAAAGAATGTCAGCTGAAGGAAAATATGATGTTGGAGCTGGGAGGAACCTGACATCAACTACAAGGAGACATTCACCCAAAGAGAGTAGAATACCAGGACTGAGTTGCCTACAAATCAAAAACTCCTGACACCATGTAGAAGGTCCAAGTAGCAGCAGCGGAGATATGACGGATTGCCCCTAACATTTAATTGAAAGAGATGAGGAGGCAAAACAAGAGTAGAGAAGGAGATTCGCCTAACATAGGCAAGCATAACAGAAGTAAGCAGCATCGTTGTCACCCCCAGGGAGCAAGCTAAAGAGTAAGGTACAACAGTACAAGCTTGGGGGAGGATTTGTCAGGCACCCCCACGAGATGCAATGGGCACATGGGGAGATACGCCAAGCACAAGCTTCAAGTTTGCATTCAGTTGCAAGATCTAAGCTTGGGGGAACGCTGCACCAGGTATGTACCCCATGCCGAATGTCATGCATTTCATGATCATATCTTTTATCCTATCTGCCATGACACCAAAAATATGCTTGCTTTATTCCTTTTCTAATCCCAATAAAGAAAAAACCCCATAAAAATTTGCATAATATAAAATATCAAAAAGATTTGCTTACAACCATGAATAAACTAACTCCTACCCATAATGCTAGAGTTTTGTTTATACCCTTTTCTTAAAGGAAATGATGAATAGTTGCTCTGTTAATTTCTTGTAAGTATTTCGTATACAACTTGATACTCTCCAACAAAATTTGAACTTATTGGCATAAGTTGTAACCCTTTCTCTAATGTTCAACCTTATGGGAGCAAGTATTTTCAAACCAAGTCTTGGTTGTTGTGAGAATGTGATATAACCAAAGTTTGAGTTGCACCCGTCTTGATCCTAGTAAGGTGAATTCTCGGAGTTTTCTTTTTGAAAATAAAAATGAAGCAAGTTCCTTAGTGGTTTGAAATACCTATCCAGAGCCAAATGCTTACATGATCAAACCTCTACATATGCTACTTATTGTTGTGTTGAGTTTTGTCAAACTTTGAGTCCTTATGAAGTAGTGACACCTCAAATCCCGATCAATTACCCCTTCATATCCACTTTCATTTGCTAGCCTTCCTATATCTGGTTATGCTTAAATTCACATTGAATTCAAGCATCCACAGTCACCAGATATTCCACCACCATACCAAAACTATATCCATCATCCACTTACCCATCCACAAATATGGTCTTCCAAATAAGTACTCCAAATAAGCACTTAATACTTCCAGGGTTATTGACATTGATGTAACTCCTGATCCACTGAGCCTAAGTCTTAGCTTTGCTCGAGGACGAGCAAAAGTTCAAGCTTGGGGGCGTGTTGGCGGTCGTTATTTTCTAATTTCGACCGCTAATTCCTCGGTGAATAAATGGGGTATAAATAAAGTTCTATGCACTATTTACTTTGAACTAACGAATTCCATGAGTTTTGGTGATTTTCGGTGTTACACAGGGAGATGCTCAAATTCCATGCAAAGTTACATCATTTGGAGCAAGCATAGAGTGGGCACAAAAGGGCTTGGAGAATGGATTACAAATAACATCACTATGAAGTATCTCAAATTCCCTCAATGACTGAACCATTGAGAAGAGCTCGTCGAAATAATCAAAATGGAGTTTTGGTTCACTCAATTTGGAGTTCGGACGCAAAAAATATGACCATTACAAGATGGACACTGCCGGCTCACAAGAGAGTGGCCAGGCGGCCAGACCCCAGGCCGGGTGACCTAGGACTAGGCTGGCCGGCCACACAGGTATCCAAAATGTGTCATGCTTCATCTTGTTCACCCAAGAAAGGTACCAAGGTCTCATATATACATGTGGGAACAAGCACAAGTCGAATACAATGTCGGAAGGCCAAAATATGGAGAAGAAATTGACTAAGTCAGGAAAAGCCAGGCCGCTCGGCCACCCACCCTAGGCCGCCCGGCTCACAAATGTCCCCAAATGTGCTCATCTTCAACGTGCATGCACAAGGATACGTGTCAAACACAATCCCACGGTGGAAGCCATGCAATCAACATGCAAGGTACTGGAAGGCCTCCACTTCACCAATCCAAGCCCTGGATTGGTGAAGTCAGTGATCCGAGAGAGTTTGATCCTATGGCTAAGGAAGAACCACACTCTAAATCCAATGGCCAACGAAGAAGCACAACGAACTTAACCGCCACACCTGGTCAGAGGGTATCTCAACCGTGGGATCAACATAGTCAGTGCATCGAAGGGCTGCAAGGCCACAAGACCAGGTCGCTCGGCCTCCTACCAGGCCGCCCGGCCTTGGACCAGGCCGCCCAGCCTGCAAACTTAGCCATTTCACCGACTTTTAGCCTCCTATAAATAGATGGTCACTCCCCCACTCCAAACTCGTACCTTTTCGGTGCCATTGGCACTATTGTACTCTCTCCACACTCTCCTTTGGGGAGGTGCCCCCTTTTGGGTGGTACTACCCCTTTAGTTCAATGTTTTGGTAGGAGTTAGAGTCGGGCTCTGCCTGTTCCGGAGTAGTCTTCAGGAGTCTGGTATGAGTCCCTTGTATCTTTCTTTTCCTGTAAGACTTTGAGTTTATTTAATATATTACTTTATTTAAGTTCAAGCATTTACTTTCCTGTCTATGGTTATGATCGTAGTGTAGGGATGTCATTAGACTATAGTTAGCGTTGCTCTATGAGGTTATGGTTAATCTAGTCTTTTTACTTGCGGGTTCCTTGTTCACGCTGTTAGTTTAAGTCGTAGCAGTTGTGATGCTTCCACTTGTTTCTAGCCAAGTGGAGGATGTGAATAACCAGAGTTTACTCTGGAAGTTCACCTTGGTTTGCAACCAGCCCCATGCAGCTCTAGGTGCCTCGTTTGTGCTGCACAGGCTTTAGGTAGCCCCTATTGGTGATAGCATTAGGGCGTCTCAGTATTCCACCCCGTCGTTCGGGCTGGCGCCAGGTTGTGATCCAACATGTTTGTAGACGCATAGTCGGGCTCCCTAGAACCCGCCTTTCTTGGCTGGGTAATCAGCAGTCTGGTGCCTGGCAGTGGTTCTATAGCCGCGATGTCCGATGTAGTAAAGATGACTAGACCAAACCATAACCTCAGTCGTGTCATGACCTTAGTAGAGTGACAGTTGGAGCTAGCTTTGTCTTTTGGCTTGACCTTAGTAAAGGAAGATCTCATTAGGAACCAGATCCGTCTCGTTGTCCTCCTAGCTTCACGTTGAGCTATGTATCCTTGTGGAGTGAGTCAGTGTGCCGTTATCCTTTCTTTTACCGTTTAGAATGAAAGAGTAAAATAACAAGATGTTTGATAAGTTCATATCTCTATCTGAATGCTTTCCTGTGGATAAATACGATATCTTGGAATACTCTCGGGTGAAAGCTACAGCGGTCTCCGTACGCTTGCGAAGTAAAATCTGTTAGGCTAAGAACCGCCAACAGTCGCTCTCCCCTCTTCTTGCTCATCCGGTTGTCATAGGTGTGCTGAAAGCGACTAGACACCAGACAAAGCTCATCATCCCCAAGCGTCACCAACTGCTCCTCTGTAACAGACATCAAAGCAGAAAACGAGAAGTTGTGTAACAGGGGGTTAGTGACAGACTCACTAGTGGGGGTAGCCAAGGCCAGACTCTTAGAACCTGTACAAGCAAGGGAATCTCTCAACTTATAATCTACTTCTGTGGCCTTGAGCTTACTATAGAGCGCCTCTACTCCTATCGTATCATACCCTGCCGACTCAATAATTGAGTTCACCTTGATCTCCCATACTTTTCTGTCTAAAGCATACAACAACTTGACAGCCTGCTGATGATCGGTGTATGGGAGCTCAGCGGGGGCAGAGTTGACACACAACTTGTTGATGATTGACTGAAAGCGACCAAACAAGTCGTCTATAGACTCTCCCGGCTTCTGGACGAAATTTTCATATTCGCGCCGGTAAGTCCCCACAAGCCTAGCCTTAATCGTCGCGGTACCCTCATGGTGTGCACTAAGCAGTGACCATATCTCACGCGCAGTCTTAAGGTGACTCACTTTCTCATAATCCAGAGGACCAAGCCCGAAGAAGAGAAAGTTAACAGCCTTGGCTTTCGCCTCATGCCGAGCCACGATATCCTGCGTAGTACGCTCCGCGACTGGAAGCACCACAAAAGTGGTACTCTGAATAGCACCTCATATGTCCTAACTCTGGCTAACAAGGAATGCCTCCATCCTATCCTTCAGGTAGGGATAGCCATCGGTTCCAAGAACGGAAACCTTCTTGGAGTAAGTCATCGTCGTTGCTACGGTTTCGCCATCGGTTAAGGTATAAGGAAACCTAACCGGCTCTGATACCACTTGTAGGACCGAGACGTGCGACTAAAGGGAGGGTGAATAGGAGCACTTAAAAACTCAAACTCACAGTCCCTCGGTGCAAACTGACAGCTACTACACACAACAAATGCTAAACACCGTCCACTAAAAGTAAACGTGTCTAGCAGCACTTGGTGTCACCCACTAAACGGGTACACACCAAGCAAGTGGAAGCATGAGACTCAACGATCACAAGATCGCAAGTCAAGTGAAAGTAAATAAAGTAGAATAAACTAAAAGGTACAAAATAAAAGATAAAAGGCTAAATAAAAAACAAAAAAATAAAAATCTAATGACAGCAAAATTGCTGGGTTAGACTAAACTATAAATGAAAATAAGAAGAACGACGAACACAAGAACATAATTAGAGAATTAAAAAAACTAATTAGCACACAATTAGAACTAGATTAGCATACAATTAGAAAACATAAACTAACTATTAAAACTAGTTGTAAAAGACAAAATTAAATAAATACATAAACTCATGTTAATTAGAACTCGACCAATTAGTTCCCCGGCAACGGCGCCAGAAACGCTTGTTGACGGCACTTAAGCACGGCAAACCTTATATTACAAGCGACAGTATCATGTGTAACTTTTCCCCAAGATGAGTATCATGGGTTTTGTCAATCCAGAAAACGAACTAATTGAGAACTAAATAACAAAAGTTTATGGTAAACTAAGGTATAAAACATGGTTCTAATCTACCTCTAAACTAGCTATAAAATAAGCAATTAGAACAGAACTAGAACACCAATTAAGAGGTATTAACTGGAGTCTAATCAAGCTCTAATTGGATCCAAGACATGCATGATATGGACACCACAAATAGATAAGAGCAACGAGATAACTAGCTGCTCAAGGTAGACAAGCTTGATCAAGCATAAACTACATAGCATAATTAAATCAAGATCAATCAACCTAACCCCCTAGATCGAGTTTAACCTTTCCCCAGGCTCTACTGTCACTAGTAACCAAGTAATCGATGAGAAACTCTCAACAGGCATACATAATTAGAGAATGCACTTCTAATTACTTCACATAGTCTAATTACATAATTAGCACAACTAGAACTTCTAATCACTAGGATCAAAAGAACTAGATATACGATTATATCATTAGTAAGCTAGATCAACGATCAAGAACGCTAAAGAATATAACCCTTAATAACATGCTCTAATCAACAAGCATCTTGATCTAAAGCTAATTAGAGCTAGAACAAGCATAATTAGAACAAGAACATGATAACTAGACAAGAACAATGCTTCATTAATAAATTGTATCATACTTACCACCATGATCATACCTTCCCTTGACAATACAATTAGACCTCTAGAGCTATGTAATTAGAGCACCATGCAAGGGCTCTAATCACCTCTAAGAACTAGAAGAACTCTAATCCTTGACTAGAAATTCAACCCTCTACTCTCATCTAGTTGTGTCCCTCTACATCGTGTCGCCTTGATGAATTGGATGGCCTTGGGGGTCTCATGGGGGTTTGTATTTATACCCCGGAGGTGCCTTGGGGCACCCCCACCTTCCTCTTGGAGTTGGAGTAGGACCCTTGTTTCCCCAGAAATCGGACTTTCCTGTTTCCTGCACCTTTCGTATTTTGACCATATCTCTGTCATCCGGAGTCCAAATAAGGCAAACTCGGACTCTCAATCGTAGAGCTCGAAGAGATCTGCAACTCTGGTATTCAAACTTTCTCCATTTTACGTCGTTTAGATCTCCTAATTGGGCCCGCAAGGTGCTGCTATCCTAGAATCCGAGAATATCTCGAGATTTAATTCGGGCTTGGATGGATCTCGTGATATACCTTCCTTATCTTCAATTCCTTTATTCTCAAATAATCCTTATCTCCTTGGAACCTTCTAATGATGCATGGTACAAAGGGGTACACGAGACAGCGTTGGAGAGGAGCCAGTTGGCCGACTTGGGGGGGTCGCGTCGGCCGACCCGGACTCTTCCCTCGCCCATTTCCTTCCATCTTTTGAGGAGTCGATGCTTGTTGCCTAAGAAATACTTGTACAAGGCCTCTCAGACTCTTGGCCTTCTGGAATCTTCGATATGCGCCGAGATTTGACGAAGTCTTCTGGTCTTTGACATATTTGATGATTTTATTGAATAATTATTTCCAAATCCTGGTAGCTCTTGACATCTTCTTGAAGTTTCCAATAAGAAAACCTTGATTAATACAGGGAGGAGCATGAATTAACCAAGCTTTCCTTGATCATCTTCAATGAATGTCATCCCAGAGGTCTTTTCTCACTTGACTTAGATCGTTTTGAATTTCACAAAAATTGGTCAAAAACTGTAAAAATCACATATAGCATATTTCCAAGACAAAGTTGCAAAATCCACAATAATCGGTGATAATTGTTAGTAAAAGATATAGTTGACACATAAAAACAGTGAAAAACCATCATAAGCCGCGTTAACAAGAACCAAACATATAGACATGAGGTTTCACTTTCTAAGAGACCACTATGAGAAGGGTGATATTGACTTAGTCCATGTAGTAACCCAAAACCTGTTGGCCGATATCTTTACCAAGCCCTTAGAATTGAGCGTTTTTGTGCGCTTGAGAGGTGAGCTTGGAGTGTGTTATCCCTTTTAGTCAGGGATAACTTTAGTAGTTTAGGTTTTACTTTTGTTTGCCTTGTTTTTGTTTTCTTCTTGGTTCTTTTGTATTCTGTATCATATCATGCATTGCATTGTATCATATGCATTTTGACTTCACTAGCACTAGAGCTCTTTGGAATGATGAGTTAGTACTTGTTTGTGCTAGATTGTACAGATGCTTGCGTGATCATGGTTGGCTAAGCTCTCTTGAGTCAGTTGAATACTAATTGTGAGCTCAGTCTTTTGCTTTCCTGAAAATCCAAAAACATGATCACCACCCAATTTGGCTACCTAGTTTGTGTAGGATTGTTGAATACTATGCTATCTTTTCATACCTGGAAATGCTAGTTGTATGCCTTTGCTAATTTAATGCCTAAGCTTTTATGACACCTTGCTTAAATTGAAATCTAAATCAAAATGCTTACAAGTGGTATCTTATGTGCTAAATTGAGAAAGATCTAGGTGGGTTTGCTTGTCACACTGATCTAGTATGAGACTGCTTGTCATTGCACTTTGACATGAACTTGCACTAGGTTGTGTATGACCAAAACCTTGTCTTAAGCTTCTGATGGTTCTTTGAACATAGGCTTGGCACTGGTTGGTAAGAAGTGGCAAAAGACAAATAAATAACCCCTGGCACAATATGGAACCTGCTCAGGTAATACAAGCGATTAAATCTAAAATGTGCAAGTCTATGAAATGCTTATGGCTTGTTGTATATGCTTTGGTTGAGAGTAGCACACCTTGTATGCATTGCTAGCATCTTGCTGTTCATGCCTATCTTGCTAGGTGCTATTCATGTTGGTGATGCTTTATTTTCAACTACCCTGAAAAACATGCTAGCTCTTGATATGTGTAAGATAGATTCATTTGTGCTTGTTGCATGCTTCCTTGCCCTCACTTGCTCTGCATGCTAGAACTTGTGAATGCTAGCTTTCCATCCCTTCTGAGCTCTTTCTGGTACACTCTCTGCATCTCATGGCATATTTTGAGGGGGAGTTGTCTAGTTCAGGGGAGTCATATGAACCCTTGATGTGTCTATTGTCAACAAGGGGGAGAAGTATTGGACATAGAGGGAGGACTCGGGAGAGACTTAGTTGAGGGGGAGCTTTGCATTCATTTTTGCATTTGTAAGGATGCATTTCAGGGGGAGTTGAGCTTTTAGCATGCTCTTTGCATCGGTGCGTTGAGCCTTTTGCCTCTGTCTTGAGGAGCCGATGCTTTGTTTTTTTCTGTTGTCTCATTGTGCCCTGTTTCTTTGCTTGTATTTGGTTCTTGGGCATTTTGAGAAACTTTTTTCTTTCTTTTTCGGTTTTACGCTTTTCTCTTGTCTTTGTTCTATTTCAGGTTACAGGTTGAAGGTGTTGACAATGCACTCATCAAGGGGGAGATTGAGAGCCAATGGACTGGCCTCATTGCTCTCCTAGTGTGATGAGTGATTGTCAACGAGCTCAAGCCCTCTGATGGACTGGAGGCCCTCCGATAGACTGGAGGTAGATGCTGAAGACCTCGATGGACTGAGGCAAAAGCCCTCCAATGGACCGGAGGCAATGCTTGGCGTCGGTCGTCCATGGAAGCTCGGTACACGGAGGGACGGATCGGCAACTGTGGTGTAAGCCCTCCGATGGACTGCGAGGCAACTCCGATGGATCGGAGAAGCCGGGTGCCACCATGGTGCTCCAACCCGAGTGCATGGTGCGAAGGCGTGCGATGGAGGCTTTGGCGGCTTCGGCTCAAAACCGCCACCCAAGCTACCCAATGCTTGGTGAGTTGGGTCACGACTCGCCAAGATAGAGAAGATGGGCCAAGTCCGGCCCAGACGGAGACTTCCTAAAGTTTCCCGGTTTTTGACTTCAAAACCGGGGCTGCAAAGATGGATTGGACTACTGGCCACGTGGAGGACATCCGAAGATTGCATGGAAGCTAAGAAGATGAAGTCTTCATCGTGGTCGTCCGTCCCCGATATTTCGGGTTCTTTTCTGTTTTAGCCCCTCCGCGCGTTTCTAGTGTTAGGGGTCTTTGTGTAAAAATGCCAAAACTGAACCGATGTATAAATAGCCTAAGAGCTGGTTATTAGAGGGAGTCTTGGCAGCTAGGTTTTCATTTCCTTAGAATAATTTTCATTCTCAAGCTTTGAGCTCCATGTTTAGGAGGGTTAGGTGAGATCTAGCCTCCAAATCAAGAGGGAAGGTGAGGGTGGTTGCTTGGTACGAAATCCTTTGTTGTAATCTGACCTAACATCTTTTTTGAGGCTCATAATCGAAATGATTTCGTGCAGCAACTTTGTGGCTCCTCCTTTCCTTGTTCTCTTTGGTTTTTGGCTTCAATCCTTGGCTTTTTGGGTCTTTGCTTCAGCCAAGGTTGGATCATTTGTTTTCCTTGTGTTAGGATTGCCACGAGTAAGTTGTTCTTGAGTTTTCCCCTTTCTTGCCCAAATATTCACCTCTTCACGAGATCTGAAATTCCCACTAATCCCTTGATCTTTTTCAATAGATATTTTGGGAATAGCTTTGGAATGGAGCTAGGTTAGTGTGAGCAAAATTTTGTGAAGATCGGTGATGGTTTGGTCAAGTTTTGGCTTCGGAAGTTCAAGTTTCATGTGACTGTTTTTCTATCTGTCTGTAACGTCCGGTGGTTGGTTCAGTGGTCAAACGTGAACCTAAACTTTTGTGGGCCTCTTATCCTGTGAGTCAAAAGCTCCCATACAAATTTCAGATTTTTTAGAGGTGTTTTGATCTGGTTTTGGTATTTTCCTTTTGGGGTTGGTCTGACAGTTTTTTAACCACCGGACAGTCCGGTGGGTCTGCACCGGACAGTCCGGTGGCTCTAGGATTTTTATTTCTTGTCCCATTGAGCTGTAAATTTGTGAAGTTATTACCTGGCCCCTTCTTAACCTTCAGTAAAAATTTCATAATTTTTAGAGTTGGTTTGATTGGGTTTTGGTCCGAATCCTTTTGGAGTGTTTGGTTGTGAGCACCGGACAGTCTGGTGCTTAACCACCGTACAGTCCAGTGCTTAACCACCGGACAGTCCGGTGGTCATAACTTGCTCCAATTGGCCTGAATTTTTCTGGAGCTGTTCCCTATTGCCTTGTGAAGGTGTGGTATTTTTTTGGGTGGTTTGGAGCTTGGCTTCTAGAATTTTAAGATTTTTCTTTGCAGCCCTGTCTGCCTGAAATCTGCAGTTTCCTGAAGTTGGTTCCTTTTGCGCTCTTTGTCTTAGCCATTTGAGCGTATGCTTCTGCTTTGTGCTTAGTACGTATCTGTTCAGTGGATGGTACCAAGCACGTGTTGTGAGCTAGATACGTATCCTCTCACTAGACGGTGTCTAGCTTTGTTGTGGGTGTTGTTTCAGTTTGCACTACGGGGGATTGAGTTTGAGTTTTCAAGTGTTCCTATTCACCCCCTATAGTCGCACGTCTCGGTCCTACAAGTGGTATCAGAGCCGGTTAGGTTTCCCATACCTTAACCGGTGAAGAAACCGTAGCGATTATAACTTACTCTGGGAAGATTCCCGTCCTTGGCTCCGATGGCTATCCCTACTGGAAGGGTAGGATGGAGGTGTTCCTTATTAGCCAGAGTCAGAACATATGGGATGCTACTCAGAGTATGACTTTTGTGGTGCGTCCAGTTGCTGAGCGTACTATGCCAGAGATCGTGGCTCAGGATGAGGCGAATGCCAAGGCTGTTAACTTTCTCTTTTCCGAGCTTGGTCCCATGGATTATGAGAGAGTGAGTCACCTCAAGACGGCGGGTGAGATATGGTCCCTGCTTAGTGCACACTATGAGGGTACCGCGACCATTAGGCTTGTGGAGACTTATCGGCGCAAATATGAGAATTTCGTTCAGAAACCGGGAGAGTCAGTAGACGACTTGTTTGGTTGCTTTCAGTCGATCATTAACAAGTTGCGTGTCAACTCTGCCCCCGCCGAGCTCCCATAAACCGATCATCAGTAGACTGTCAAATTGTTGTATGCTTTGGATAGAAAAGTATGGGAGATCAAGGTGAACTCAATCATTGAGTCGGCAGGGTAGATACAATAGGAGTAGAGGCACTCTATAGTATGCTCAAGGCCACCGAAGTAGATTAGAAGATGAGGGATTCTCTCGCTTGTACAGGTTCCAAGAGTCTGGCCTTGTCTACTATGGCGGAACCGTCCTGCTTAATCCAGGCTAAGCACACCTGCCACCTCTGGCTCGCAGTGCACTTAGGCTAAACTAAACCCGGTAGTCCATTGAGCTACCCCAAAGGGCACTCGATGTAACCATCGTCCAAGGATACCGACATCACACACATCCAGCCCTCGATGGAGCCACAACAGTTACATCTTCACAGGCAGTTTAATAGAGAGGATAAGATAAAGTGATTACAAAACCTTTCATCCCTCTAGCCTTTATAGATTTGGAGTGGGTATGGAGCTTTATTTCTTTTTGCCATGCTTGAACTTGCATGCTTTTCATTTTGCCGTGCATTTGCACGCATTTTTTTCTTTTTGCCATGCTTTTGCATGCATTTTTCTTTTGGGCTCCATACCCTTACTCCTTGAGATTTGAAGGCTATGAGATTATGAGAAGTATTTGGAGACTTTTGGTGGATGCAAAGTCTAGAATGGATCACTTGCATTTATTTCTTTTGTACTCCAGCTCTCAACAGAAGATGATATTTCTACTCAATGAGACTCAAAATTTGACAAAGCTCAAAACATATCTAAGTAGCTCTTTGTAGCTGGTTTAGAACATTTGAAGCATATATGGCTCTGGTAGGACTTTTTAACCATAGGGAGCTTTATTTTGTTATTTTCAAAGATAAAAACCTGAGACATTCATCTTACTAGGAATATGAAAGAATCATCCCACTCTAAGTCATATCATGATCTTACAACAACTTAGGCATGTTATCACAAATGGCATCCACAAGGTAAAACTTTTGATTTGCCTTTCTTTATTCACCAACATAGGACTAAGCTAAGCATAAGTTGTCATGGAAGAATTAAACAATTCACTTGATAGAGCAACTATTCATCATTTCTACAATGAAGCTAGCAAGTGAATTTAACATTTAATCATGGGAGTTATTTATTAGGATACACATTTTTTTAATATAACTGAATTAAAAGATACAACGGGCACTTCTCTCATGGTAAAGCAGAAAGAACTAGACATGTTCGAGGGAAAAGTAGAGGGTAAACAAGGCAACGATGGAACACACATACCTTAGCTATTGGGTTCTCCCCCCAAGCTTCAATGAAGCTCACTCGGGAAAGAACCCTTTCCAGTTGTAGTACATCAGGTTCTGCTCTTGCATGCAGTCGACAGTCGCTCTTGTCTCCAGGATCAAGTTGTGGTCGACTCCTTGTTGCTGCTGAATGTCAGCAATGTTGTCCATCATCCCCAAGGTGCGATGCTCTTGGAGATCTAACGCCCCGAAGAGGGCGGTGAAGTTCCCATCGAGTTCGCCACCGGTGTAGCGGGCAGAATGGGATGGACCTGCACCATGACCATAAGAATACTCACCTCCGCTGTGATATGACGGTGTCAGGTTGGCGGAGGGCACAATGGAGTTCCACGAGCTGTGCCAGGAACCCTGTGGGTTGGCTTCCCAAGCAGGTGTGATGGGATGAGCCCATGCAGGTGCGGCTCCTGGCTGCTGTGCATCCTTGTTGGCCTTGCGGATTTGCTCCTCTGCTCGGCGTCGTTGGGCGCGAGTCATGACTCCGGAGACACTGTTTCTTCCTGGTTCTGGCTCGGGCTCCAGCTGCATGGTTAGTGTCCTCACAAAGTATAATTTGTACTGCGGTGCTGGGAGCGGCAGCTCAAAGTTGGAGCCTCTAATAGTCATGATGTAATTCCCGTTTGTGTCCTTCCTCAAAAAGTGTGCATGGATGAAGTGCGACTCTTTGACTACTCGTGTAAGGTCATTTGGCATGAAGGAGACGGTAGCACTTGCTAGCATCCCCAACCCATTGGCGATCCTTGTCACGAATGACGTGATCGAGATGATATGACCACTCTGAGCTAGTCCTTGCCAGTGGCGAACCATGCTAAGTGTAGGAGCTAATTTTATTTTCTTCCACATGGCATAGAGACATCTAACAACCTCTACTGTGACACAGCGGGTATCATCCCGTGGGAAAACAACCATGGTGAGCCAGCGGGCTAAAAACCCCAAAGTGGAGTGCCTAATGTGAGTGATGCTCTTTTTCCCAAGAGCATCTGGTCCTACCAATTCTTTCCAAAACTTTGCTGAATTAAACCCCGCTAGATCGTCACTCAAAGTGCATTGGGATGAGAAATCAAGCAAGTTGCTAAATTGGCGCAGAGTAAGCTCATAATCAGTATTGAAAAGGTGGAACCAGATGTACGTACCATCCCTTTGGGTGTCGGTGCGGAGAGTCATGAGGAATTCTGTAGTGGGGAGGATGATTCTTCCCTCTGGGATTTCTGCAAAGTCGCTCCACCCAATGGCCTGGAACACCTCGTTGAACTCCTCCCGCATGCCGATGTCGATGTCAAAGCATTTGGTCAAGGCGTAAGTCTTTTGGTTTAAAGACCTTAATGCCTTGGCCTCATCTTGACTACGCGGCACGAGCTGTGAATCGAGGATGAGTATCTGCCGGTGGGTGGACGACGTCTGGAATTATTCAGGCTCCTCCGTGCTCATGGACATCCTCTCGTAGGCAGCATGCCGGCTTGCCGAGCCGGAGCCACTCTCCGAGGATGACCAGCGTATATGTTGTCCTGCCTTGCTAACGGCCTTCTTCGCCTTCTTAAATGCATTCTTCATCCTGCAAGGCACACAAACAAAACACGATACCCGAAGGATAGACGGTAAAAAAAATTAGCGTTAGCGAGTTAGTCGTCTAAAAACAGCGTCCTTGCAGGGCAGAGCCTCCACAAAATGTTCTCGTCCTGCTTCACAAAAGAGAGAGTATTGCTGGAATTTTATTTGGCTAAACAATTTTTATTCGGGCATTATTTTAACTAAGCTAGAGAGCTTAATTAAGCACTAAGTGAGAGGGATTAGAGAGGGAGAAATGTGTTTGCTGCCTGGTGCATCGATCTAGGAAGCAGAGGGCAGTATTTATAGGCGAGGGAGGAGAAGCAGGGTGCCCGGGCGGCCATGCGGTGGCCGGGCGGCCACTGGCCCCGGTCGGCCGGCCATGTCAAAGTGGCAGGCGTGCTTGGTCTTCCATGTGGGAGAAAAGGAGATGGCGTGTGCCAAAAGGGGAAGAGTGGCGGGTCCGGGCGGCCATTAGGGGAGGTCGGCCGGTCACCATTCCCTGTCCAAGGTTGAGCATTTCGCCCTAAGTGATGGAAAGAAGGAAGATGTGCGGCTGGAGTGTTAGTGTGCATGAGAGGAGGGTCGGGCGGCCATAGGCCTAGGCCGGCTGGCCACTACCTGCGGCTTGGTGCACCTGGTGTCGAACATGATGAAGAACGGAGGGACAAAGAGTGCAGCCACGCCGAAAGCATGGACAAGGGGGGCCGGGCGGCCATCACCATAGGCCGGGCGGCCACTATGGTGCTAATGCACCTGGCTTTTCGCATGGATGAGCACTCGAGAGCAGGGATGGATGAGCAAGTGAGTGGAGGCTTCAGCATGCATGCACCGAAAGTGCACGAGCCATGGCCAAGTGGCCGAAGTGCTGCCTCCATTAGAGAGAGTGGGGAATGATTAGCAAAAGAGAAAGAGGAAGGTGATTAGCAAAAGAAAAAGAAGGGAGAGGCAGAGGGGTGTGGCCGAGCGGCCACTTGGCCTGGTCGGCCGGCCAAGTGGCCGGCCGGCCACCTTTTTTTTTGAAAATGCACGGTTTAAGAAATTAAACTAATGCAAAAAATTAAAATTAGACGTGCAAAAATTAAATATGCAGTGAAGTGCTAAAAATTAAACTTTGGCGAGAAAGTAAATATGCCGTCGATGGGTAGTGTGCCAATTTACCTTTTGGCGAGGGCAGCCCATGTCTTGCCCTTCGGAGTTTCATAGAACCTATAGCTGGGGGCTGCCTTCCACTGTGTTCTATTTCTTCTACGCCGCCTTGATGTCAATTTGTCCTTGGCGTCAACCTTGTTCTCAGGTGCTAGTTCGGTTGGCCACTTTGGCGTAGTCAATTTGCTTTCAGCACCGTGTCTTTTCTCAGGAGCTTTGCCTCCTAGTGCAGTTCTGGGTCTGTCGCACCTCGTCTCTTGGCTTCTCAATCCTCTACTTTGCATTGCCCTCTCATACTCCATTTGTTGAATTTCAGACTCGATTTTCAATTTCTTCAGCATAAATGCCACGAGACTGTCTTCTTTGGAATTTGATGGATTGGTCCCGGTGTTGGCCTTGGGTTCATGCTTCTTGGCCTGGCACTTGAAAGTCTTCACCTTGTTGCATTGTTCCACTTTTGGTTTGAAGGCAAATGTTTCCTTCTTTCCGTTAATGTTCAGGTGAAACTTTCTTGATCCAACGTTGATTGTTCCATCGGCGGTGCTCAAAAACGGTCACCCAAGGATGAGTGGGGTTTTTGAGTCAATGTCCATATCCAGCACCACGAAGTCCACTGGAATGAGAAAATTCCTGATTCTCACCGGAACGTTCTCTGCCACTCCTTCGGGGTAACGGACGGATTGATCCGCAAGCTGTAAACACATAGCTGTGGGAGCAAGTGCGTCTTGATTCAGCTTATCGAAGATGACCTATGGCATTACGCTGACACTGGCTCCAAGGTCGCACAATGCTTGATCAAAGTGCTGGGTACAAATCGAGCATGAGATGGTAGGGCTTCTAGGGTCCTTTTTCTTGAGTATAGCTGCGCTACACTCTTCCGTTAAGTGCACAATTTCCGTTGACGCTAGGGGTTTCTTGTTGTTGAGGATGTCCTTCAAGTACTTGGCATATGTCAGTACCTGCATAGCATCTAGCAAGGGTATGTTGACATAAAGCTTTTTAATGACCTCAACGAACCTACTATATTGTTCGTCAGCGGCAGCCTTCTTGTTTCTCGGAAGAAATGGTAGCACCGTTGTGTCGTAGAACTCATGGGGTAGATGTTTCGATGCTAGTTTTTCCTCCTTGCTAGGTCTATCTTCATCTCCAACCTTATCTTCTGACTCGGCAGTCTTCTCCTGCGCTTTACTTGCACGACTAGGAGATGGGGGGTCCTGTGTGGACTTTCCACCCCTAGTGGTTACTGCATTTATGTGCTCCTTGGGAGGAGCTTCAGGTTGTCCAGGCAGCTTGCCCGCATTAGGGTTAGGTAGAGCAGCAGCCAACTGAGCTATCTGAGTTTTCAGCATTTTATTGAAGCTATGTTGGTTTTTCATAGCACTATTCAAAGTTTCCATTTGCAAAGATATAGATTCAAACAACCTATCATTAGCATGGAACTTTTTACTAATGCTATCATTCATAACTTTTTGATCAAAAGTATAATTACTCTTAGGAAATTGCTGCAAATTTGAAGAGTTACCTTGCCAAGAGAAAGGGAGATGTGATCGTGATTTCCATCCTGGCTGAGGACGATTCCCATTGAAGCCATTGGTACTGTTACCGATGAAGTTCGCATCTTCGGGTTGCGTCTTAGGGTAGCTGTTCCCTGAGTGTCCTGTATTCCCACAGACTTCGCAAGTCATGTGAGAGTCGATGGTGTGCACTGGAGCGGCTTCTGCAGCGTCGTTTAGCTTCTTCAGCAGCAAGTCCATCTTTGCGGCGAGCATGTCAGTGCTCTCGATCTGATGGACGCCACGGGAACGGGTACTAGACCTCTCTACTCTCCATCCTTGATTGGTGGCCATCTTCTCAATGAGATTCTTGGCCACCAAGATACTCAATGAGAGGAAGGATCCTCCAGCAATTGCATCCAAGTGTTCATGAGCCGAGCGGTTGAGCCCATGAAAGAAACTCTGAATGATCAGCCACTCTTGCATTCCATGGTGGGGGCAGGCTGCAATGTATTCTTGCAGTTGTTCCCAAGCTTCGGCCACGGTTTCATCTGCGAGCTGTTGGAAGCTCGAGATCTTGTTCCTCAACACGTTCGTTTTCCCTAGTGGGAAATACTTCGCCAAGAATGCATCGGAACATGCGTTCCAAGTTGTGAGTGTTGCTCGGTTGAGGTAGAACCACTGTTTTGCTTTTCCAACAAGAGAGAAGGGAAAGAGACGAAGCTTGACGGCATCAGGCGATGCTCCTTTCATGTTGAATGTACTACAGATCTCCAAGAATTGCCGCAGATGATTATTGGCATCTTCTATAGCCAGTCCGCAGAAAGGGATAGCTTGAACCATGTGAATCACCCCCGGTTTGAGCTCAAAATCCTCTCCCACTTGAACATCAGGTCCCTTAGGGATATTGCTACTCGAGGGGATGGAGAACTCACGGATAGTCTTTTCGGCATCTTTTCGGCCATAATGGTGAAACATGGAGTACTGGACAAAGTACTTGGTTCTAGTTCCCTTGGTACAGGTCGCTGCCCGTGGATAGTCTTTTTTCGGACTCTCCGGAGCAGTGACTCTAGGTTATTGTGGAAATTTACCGGCGGTCGAAACCGGTCATACACCTCTCTGTTGCAACCATAACAAAACAACAGAGCAAAGTGAGCCTATTAACAACTAGCGGTAAAACCTATCAAGTATACAGGTTCGAAATGAGATATCAATTATCTCTTGGCCAATTGCTTCCCCGGCAATGGCGCCAGAAAAGCTTGTTGGCGTCTCTTAGCCTTTACAGGTTTTACTCTGCAAGCGCACGGAGACCGCTGTAGCCTTTCACTCAGAGTATTCCGAGTATCGTAAATTTCCACAGGAAAGCGGTAGGCTCAAGAGTGTAATTGAATAAACTCAAATCGAATGAACTGTAAACTTGGATAAATTATACCAACTAGTAGCTGAACAGGGGTAAACGTGATAAAGATAGGTGTATGGTGGAGGAGGATATCTATCTAAACAATCTGTAGAAAGGTATAGTTGCCTAGGAGGACAACGAGTGAGATAAAGTCACCAAACTCTATTCTAATCGGCTGCAAAGATTATCTGTGTCTAACTAAGCTATTCAAATAAACAAGCCAGGGTCTTGCATCGAGCGAGAATCTAGAGTCTCCAGGGTACCAAGGGGTAGATAGTAGGTCCCGAAAGAGAGTCTGGCTAACACCTATGGGCCTCCCGAACGACGGGCCTGGACTACACAGGCACACCACACGCTGTCACTGAGTGGGGCTACCAAGCAAAGCTGCGTGGAGAGGATGGCAAGCTATAAACGTGTTCAAGCAAAGCTTGAACAACGATAGATCTTCCTATATCAGAGGAGAGGATCTAGCCAGAGCCTAGCGTCTAAGTCTAGGGTTGAGTTAAAGCACCCGCAAGAATAACAAGACTTGAATAACTAAGTGAAACACAATCTAAGCCCAGCAAGTATGCAAAATAAAGGTACACCACATTTGCAGGAGATAGAAATAAAGTAAAATATAACTGAATTATACTAAAGATAATCTGAATCCAAAAGATACAAGAGTTTTACCACAGACTCGAAGATAACTCCGGAGACTCCGAGGCAAAGCTCGACTCAACTCTAACTCCCAGGACTATCCTAACTACTAAGAAAAGAGTGAAGCACTCTTAGATAGAACTCTCAACTCAACTCTACTCCACTCCACACTTTGCAAATGAGCTCCTGGGGTCTATTTATAGCCTAGGAAGTGAGGGGGGTATTTATATGTGCACTAGGCCAGTAAAGCGGCCGAGGCGGTTGCCGGGCGGCCAAAGTCGGTGGCCGGCCGACCATAGGGTGTGGTCGGGCGGCCACCCGATTCACCAACCTTGAGCATCCGACGTTTGATCTCACTCCCTCATGTCGGTTGGCAGTTGAATCAGTTGGTGCACGTGAAAAATGCTGCCGAGGGGTGGTCGGGCGGCCATGTGTTTTGCTCCAATTCGTTGCATGTTATTCCCCTCGAATCCTTGACATCACCAATCCTTGTCCCGGCACATTGTTACCCTTGGATATATTGGATTCTCTCTTGTATGGTTGGATCTTCACCTTTTTGTGTTTGTTTGCACACCGGATCGAAGATGTGGTAAGTGAAGTGGTCAAGGGACCATTCCACGTGGTCAGGGGTCCAAAACCCCGTTGGAGGGTAGCCGGGCGGCCACCTCAAGTGGTCGGGCGGCCACCCCACCTTGGCCATTTCTGCTCATCTTCGATATGTGAGATGTTTGCAACCATTTTATGTGTATTTTGGTACCTGCATCCAAATACTCATGTACATCTTGTGGAACTCGTTAGTAGCAAGGGTTAGTCCATATACTTCACATGTTTAGCTTCATTTGGTAGATAATTGACGGTTGATATCGTGAGATTACGACCGTCAACAGGACCCACCGGTCCGGGTTTCCAATCCCGCGGGCGGGAATCCGAAGGAGCTGTCAAGTGGGGCCCACGCGTCATAGAGAGGGAATTCCAAAAATCCCAAAAATGGAAAAAAACCCAGTTTGACTAGGGAACAGGTTTCTGAACTTCACCTATTTGACCAACTTAGGAGCTAAATTTGACAAAACTCCAATTGGATGAAATGTCCTAAATTTGTTTCTCTACATTTTTCTTATAAACTTGTATACCATGTTGTATTAAAAAATATGGTTTAAATTTGAATTTAAACTGCTGACCCATGTTTGACCAACAAAACCCTCCAATTTAGAAATTCTAAAAATCTATTTTCTAGTCACATTCGCTCAAAGAGTTTTATACCAATATTGTTTAGAATTTCAATATCTACAACATTCTCGATACAAGCATTGCAAGATTTTAGCCTTAGGATCAAAAAATTTGAATTTACTCTACAGGTCAAGTTTGGGCAGATTTCATAACTTGATAGAAAAAGCCCCAAAACTCTATGTAAACCTTAATGCATGTCAAAGCACCAATTACCAAAGTTGTTGATCATCAAATTGTCTACAAGTTTGTCAATATGAGTTTGACCCCAATCTAAATAGAATAAAAGTTATGGGCACAATCCCAGAGACATATATGCAGAAAACAGGTTTCAACAAGTTGCATTTCAACCAAATTTGAACTAGGGTCTAAATGCATACCAATGTATGATGCTTCATGATGAATGCTGCACATATGAAGAATGATTATGCACTCGAGATGCTGTACATCACAACCCACCCCCCTTAAAGAAATCTCGTCCCGAGATTTTTGATGTGATGTGGGTGGATAAGTTAAATGAGGAGAAGGGTGCATTGTGCATGCATTTTAATACGGAACTGAGAATTAAAATTAGGTGACATACTCATTTGAAGTAGATGGAAGAAAACCAAGATACTTTGTTTGTAAAAACTCCTCTTGTTCCCATGTGAACTCTTCTTCGGAGTGATTACTCCATTGTACTTTGTAAAAGTTAATGGTTCTTTGTCGTGTTGATCTCCGCTTTTGGTCAAGGACTTTTATGGGCTTCTCTCCATAAGTGAGGTCTGGTTGGATCAGAATTTTAGACGTATCGACCACTTCCTCTCACACTCGTAAGCACTTCTTGAGTTGCGAGACATGAAACACATCATGAACCGCAGCTAGATGTGGTGGTAGCTCCAGCCGATAAGCAACTGGCCCACATTGCTCTGTGATCTTGAATGGACCAACATATCATGGTGCTAACTTGCCTTTTACTCCGAACCGATGCACCCCTTTCATGGGTGACACTCGGAGATACAAATCATCATCCTTCTCAAAGACTAAGGGTCTTCGCCTCCTATCTGAGTAGCTCTTCCGTCTAGACTGTGCTTTTTTCAGATTGTTGTGTATGAATTTAACTTGCTCTTCTGCTTGTGTTACCAAGTCAGGACCGAATGTGACACGTTCACCTGGTTTGGACCAGTTGAGTGGTGTCCTACATCGTCTACCGTATAGGGCCTCAAAAGGAGCCATTTCCAAGCTCTTCTGGTAGATGTTGTTGTAAGCAAACTCCACTAAGGGGAGACACTCATCCCACATGGTGGAATAAGTCAAGGCACATGCCCTCAACATGTCTTCTAGGATCTGATTCACTCTTTCTACTTGGCCGCTTGTTTGAGGGTGGTATGCTGAACTCCGAATCAATTTGGTCCCAAGAGCAATTTTCAGTTGCTCCCAGAATCGAGACACAAACAGTAAGCCTCTGTCCGAAGTGATGGTTTCAGGAACACCGTTCAAGGATACAATCCGGGAAATATATCTCTTAAATGCAACTAGTCGTTCTTAGTTTCGCACGTGGTTAGTGTACCTGCAGAAAAAATGCATGCTCACACATTACCACCTAATGTGGTATCCACGCGTGACCGCTGCGTGGATAACGTTTGAGTGGGCCGTTGCACCTCTTCCTCAAAGCCTCCAGTACTGGGGATTGTCGAGAAAAAGGTGGACCCCAAAACCAAATATAAGTGTGGTGGGTATGAAAGCCTCAAAAATGCCCACCACCCTTAAAGTGCTTTTACTTATATAGCATGAATGCAGGGTGCACAACCATTCACAAATCCCGATAGCTTCCACCAGTACTTGGGATAGCTATGGCCGAAGAGTTGCTTCCCAAAGCACCGAATATGCATATGAGTTCTATCTAGGTCAGAATGTCAGCGATGTCACCTGGATAACACTAACATCCTTATCCGGGCATAGTGTATACTCTCATTTTTGAATTACTTGAAGATGGGTTTTCAAAAATAGGTTTGTAAAACAAAACTTGATGATATAACTGTTGTCTGTGTATGATCGGCTCTGATACCAGCTGTGGCGGAACCGCCCTGCTTAATCCAGATTAAGCACACCTGCCACCTCTAGCTCGCAGAACACTTAGGCCAGACTAAACCCGATAGTCCGTCGAGCTACCTAAAGGGCACTCGATGTAACCATCGCCCAAGAATACCGACATCACACACATTCAACTCTCGAAAGAGCCACAACAGTTACATCATTACAGGCAGTTGAAATATAAGATAGATAGACTTAGTTTACAATCCAAATGTATGAAATCAAATACATGTTCAAAATATAGCGGAAGCGATTTCAGAGTATATATGTAGCGGAAGCGTTTTTAAAACATCTCGCAGCGGGAACAAACTCAACTAGTCTTCATGTAGAGATAAACAAAGCGAGTAACACCGAGCCCACCGGTTCTACCCTCCTTCAAGCGGTGGCCCAAAAATCATCAGTACCTTAAGCCAAAAATGGGGGCAAACCCTGAGTACTAATTACTTAGTAGGACTTAATGGAAGGGTTTACGGCTGACGCAAAGCATGCTTACTAACATTTGATCCTTAGCCATTGATTTTAGCAATGAAATATTGACATAAAGTAACATTTCCTCACTTGCATATACCATCATAACCATAATAACTTGTAGAAAAGTAAGCATACAAATACATGCATGTAGTATTTGAAAGCATGAATAATAATGTAACATGTTTAGATAGTTACTACGTTGCCCGTGTGCGAAATCTGGCATTCTCACACCTAGTGAGCTTCAGTGATTTGAATCGATTTGTTAATTCCTGGGAATAACTAGAAGTACAAGGATGGCATATGCTTACTAACCCCCGGCGTTCCCACATATGCTTCCCCCATCTCCACTTGTCCCATCCCAAGTTCGATTCAATCCTTCTGTTGTTTCCAGATTGTGCCGGCTTAGGAGCGATACCACGGTCACACCAGGTCAGTCCTCCCTTAACTACAAGCTCCCCAATGTGTCACAGTAGGAGTCTGTCTCTGCTCTTCGGATGGCACAAGTAAGACTTTCACCGGTCCATTATCCCGGATAAGCACTCTAGCAATGTTATGCCGATCAGCAGGCCAATAGCGAACGGGCCTTATGCGACTCGGGCGGAGTCCATTGCACAATACCATAAACAACCAATAACTCATAAAATCTCCGCCCGGTCTCCATTTAAAACATAAGCATAATGATTTCCATAATAACAAGATTTTTGTGATTGAAATCACCTACGCAACGAGTGACTTCATTCATTCGTGTCTACTCGCACCTAGCATTACTAGGCACTTGTCCTATGAACTCTATGTATGGGTGCTAGGGCCAGGGCGGCCAGGGAATCTAATGCAATTGGTTTCAAACAACTCCTTATGCGGATGCGTAATCATCAATCATAATCATATTAGCTGGGAAGATCATGGTCCTGCCTACCTTTGATTGTTCTTATGAAAACCAACAAACTAATCTAAGTTAGTTTGCCGAGTTGTGAGGCTTTGCCCCAGGCAACCCCTTGAAACAGGGACGGATGAAATCAGCGACCCTTCGTCTTCAGGTTGAGGAGAAACCAACTCCTGGTGCAGGGGCTCTTCGTCTGGCTGTTCGATCAGCGGCTACTCCTGCGTTGATCCTTCGTTCGCGGAATCTATATGCATGGTACAATATGCAAGTAAGTGCAAGAGAATGCAAATACCTGCATATGGTACAGGTTATATGCATGACATTGTGCAACCATGAGTGCAACGAATGCAATAGTATGCTTGAGGTGCAATTGAAACACAATGCAGGTCAAGTAGCTAGTGACGAGATGACTCAAGCATACTTAGTCCGATTACACCCTATACTAGGAAACTTAACAACTTTGCTAAGAAATCATACAACCTATCACTACGAAATCATATAAACCATCACCACATTTTATCTTCGAAGTTATTAGAAATTTTTGTTTTATATGCGTACACAGTCCCTATAGCTTCTTAGATTTTTCATAATTTATAGGAATAGAATTTAGACATGCAATTTATGCAGTGAGCACTAGTTGACATCAGTAGCATATATAAAAATTTGCAAAAGAAATATCCTTAGTTTAACAGAACATCTATTTTCCATATATTTAACTTATGCAATTTAAGATGTACTTATGAACAGTGTTAATAAACTCTACGAAAATACCTTCTGGACTCCCTATCATACTAGTAGTATACCAGATTTTTCATAGAATTATCTTTACATCCTAAAGTCACTTTTTCTAATTATCAAGCCTAGCAAGTAGCATTTTGCCTATTTCAAAACAACAGCTAAAACATACATGCACAACCTCATATTTTACCAGTGAGCTACTCATACTATATAAAGTACATGAAAAATACCAGAGGTTATATTTGAGCATATTTTATGTAGCTTTCATTTTCCAAGTTAATTAAATACACAAAACACATGCATAGGGGCAAAACAGTAATTTACCAGCCAATGCTAGAGCTATCAAAAATCAAACAGTACCTAGATGCCATAACAAAACTACTGTCCAAGTTTCATAATTTTAAGAGCTCATTTAGTCTATTTTTCCCATTTATTTACCCTCAACATGCATGCACTAAACAAGGGGTAAAACAGTCACTTCACACATCCACATCTAAGCCATTGTACAGATCTATTAACAAGGAGTCCATAGACCCTGAGTTTGTCTTTTTATGATTTTTCTTTGATTTTTGGTGATTTTCCAAAGTTTTCAGCCCAAATTAACACTTTAACCCTAGATCTAGGACCTAGAAGTAATTAACTATAACTTCTAGGGACTAGGACGTGAAATCTGCAAGACTCAGTGCATAGCGCTTCGGATTTGAACTGAAAACGAATAAAGCGCAGGGCTAAAGGGCAAAATCGCCGGGATCTTCGTCTACCTTCGGCCGAGGGCTTGAACGAGCGGCAGGCCGGCTTTCTCGCGGCGGCGCCGGCGCGTGGAGGCGACGGCTTGGAGCCGAGGTGGGCCGGGGTTGTGCCTCCCGCTACGGCGAACCCGACCCTCTAGGTCTCGCCGTCGGCGGTGAAGGGGAAAGACGTGCGGTGGCGGTGAACTGGCGGCCACGGTGGCGTGCACCGACGGCGGCGTGGGCGCGGATCCAGCGAAGGAGGAGGGCAATGGCGATGACGTCTAGTGCGGAAGCTGCGCGAGGACGAGGCGAAGGCGGGGGTGGTGTCCTAGAGGCGGGGAGAGGGCCCGAAGGTGGCCTCCCACGGCGAGGGGCCGGCGGCGATGGCAGTCGCGTGAGCGTGCACGCGGAGAGGGGTGAAGGAGGCGATGGCTAGGGGCGAGTCTGAGCGGGGATGGTGGAGGGGCTCAAGGCGATCGCGAGGCGCGCATCGATGGGGTGGAGGGCAGCTCGAGGCGGTGGTGGGGCGAGCTTGCCGCGGTGGCTCCAATGGTGGCGGAGGCTCTGCTCGGCGGGAGGCGAGGCAAGAGTGAGGGCGAGGAGGAATACCGCCCGGAACGCGCCTAGGTTAAAGCCCTGGGCGTGGCCCCGGCCTTGACCGGCGTCGGCGTGGCGCGGGCAGAGTGCGGCTGCCGCGTGGGTGCGAGGAGAGGGGAGGAAGAAGGTGGCGCGGGCGGTGGACGCGGTCTATGGGCCGCGGGTAGCTGACAAGTGGGGGCGAGGTGGTTGGAGGGAGAGAGGGTCAATGGACCGGGTGCACGGGCGATGTGCGCGGGTGGGACCCACTGGTCTAGGTTTCCAATCCCGCAGGCGGGAGTCCCAAGGAGCTGTCAAGTGGGGCCCACGCATCATAGAGACAGGGAATTCCAAAAATCCCGAATATGGAAAAAACCCAGTTTGACCAGGGAACACGTTTTTGAACTTTGCCTATTTGACCAACTTAGGAGCTGAATTTGACAAAACTCCAGTTGGATAAAATGTTCTAAATTTGTTTCTATACATTTGTCTTATAAACTTGTATACCACGTTGTAATAAAAAATATGGTTTAAATTTGAATTTAAACTGCTGATCCATGTTTGACCAACAAAACCCTCCAGTTTAGAAATTCTAAAAGTCTATTTTCTAGTCACATTCGCTCAAAGAGTTTTATACCAATGTTATTCAGAATTGCAAGATCTACAACTTTCTCAATACAAGCATTGCAAGATTTTGGGCTTAAGATTAAGAAAATTTGACTTTACTCTACAGGTCAAGTTGGGGCAGATTTCATAACTTGACAGAAAAAGCCCCAAAACTCTATGCAAACCTTAATGCATGTCAAAGCACCAATTATCAAAGTTGTTGATCATCAAATTGTCTACAAGTTTATCAATATGAGTTTCACCCCAATCTAAATAGAATCAAAGTTATGGGCACAATCCCAGAGACATATATGCAAAAAACAGGTTTCAACAAGTTGCATTTCAACCAAATTTGAACTAGGGTTTAAATGCATACCAATGTATGGTGCTTTATGATGATGCTGCACATATGAAGAATGATTATGCACTCGAGATGCTGGAGCATCACAGGTGTTTGGAGGCCGGGGGAGGCGGCTGAGGAGCGGCGGCGAGCTCGAGCTCTATGCTCGGGCGGCCATGGCGGCTCGGACTCGTGAGCTGGAGGAAAACCGAGGGGGAGGGCGGGAGAGAGTGTGAATGTAGCGAGGGTAGCGTCCAGGTGCAAGCGGGGTCTTGGCGTCGTCTTGAAGCCAAGGCGCGGCCGATCGGCTGGGGTTCGATCCGCGGCGCGGCGTACTGCCCGCTTGCCGTCGCCCACGCGGCAGCCGCAATATGAGCGCGGCAGCGGCGCTGACCGGTGGGCCCCACCCGTCAGTGTCTCAGAGGAACAAAAACCCAAAGTGTGTTTTCTGCCCTCCTGTAAATCGCAAGTTTGATTGAGTAAAAGCCGAATTTGACAAAACCCCAATTGGATAAAATGTTCCACTCTTCAAGCTCTACAACTTTGTCAAAAGGTCTGACATCAAAATTGGTTTGCAAATAGGATTTAAATTGGCATTTTCCATGCAGCTTTCCATTTGGACAGGGGACCTCTATTTCTTGAAAACTTCCAAAGTCCTACTTCCATGTGTTTTCACCCAAAGTGCTTCTTGACAAAGTTGCTTAGAATTTCAAGGGCTACAACTCATTCAATTAGAGTCTTGCATGAAAGTGTCCGTAGGTTATAGAAACTTGAGATTACTAAACAGGTCAGATTTGGACTGGTTTTCTGTGTTGGTAGAAAATGACACTAAACTCCATTTAAACCTCCATATATGATCAAACCCCAATTAACAAAGTTGTTCTCCAGCAATTTATCTGCATGTTTGATAATATAAAGTTGGTCTGAATCCCAACAGAGTTTGAACTATAGACACAAATGTGTTCCAAGGTTTGGTAAAACAGAAATTTCACTTTGTGTAGAGACTTTCTTGTTTCCAACTTTTGAAGTATCAAATGAAATCCAATCACTTCAAGGTATGTTGCATTTGAAAGGTGATAAGTTTAATTTCACTTCATAGAAAGGGAGAATTGAAGTTGTATAGTGAATTCAAAAGTAATTCCAGATTTAAATTTGTGATGAGCTGAAAATTCCTGCTTGAGAACATTTCTAAGTGTAGGATGCCTTGGGCTGACTTCAAGAGACATTTAGGTTCAATCTGAACTAAGTAGATGATAGTCTTGATCCGTTCTCAGTGTAGCAAAAGTGAAGTTCCCAGCATGTACAACAACTTTGATAATGGAGTTGAGCCCAGGTGCTGTATGAATTTGAAAGTTTCATTAGGGTCCAAATTTGGTCACGAACACAATGGGCATGTTTCAAAGGATTTCTGGCTTGGTTTGGTCTCACCTTTTAAACTCCATAACACATGATGTTAAAAATGGTCATAATACCAAAGTTGAAGATAACATCCCGAACTAAGACTTTTGTATTTGGTGTTTTGCATAAAGCTTGTGGGTGGTGACTACAACAACCAACAACGCAGAGTTTTGTATCTCCCTAGAAATTTTTTGACTTAGTGACTTCTCCATCTAGTCCTCGTGACTTTGCAAGCATCATTAAATCCTAATTCATTATTAACTTGTCTCTAACTGCGTGTTAAGGCTCTTGAGATGCCGGGGGCATCACAACCCACCCCCTTAAAGAAATCTCGTCCCGAGATTTGGAGGAAGTGGGGTTTTACGGCTTACTGCATAATGTGAATGGTTTTTGGCTCACGGTTCGTGTGCTTCTGGTGACACATGGTAACACTTAATCCTTCACCAATTTGCTTTGTTAACTGGCTCGTGAATGGTTAGTGCCTTTTTAACACAAGGTAGTTACAATGCTTTTGAATAGGTCTAAGGTGGTCCTTCCCAGGTGCTCGGCAAGTCGTGTTTTATATGAGAGCGAATGAACAAACCGCAAAGACAGTGTGGCCATGGCGCAAAAACGATAGTGATTTATTCGAATAATGGAACAGGGTTACGCCCTGACTTTGACACCAAGATTTAGAAACGTGATAAATATATAGGTCTTAGAACAGTAGAAGCAAAGTGTACGAAATAGGAAGACCTAACCATGAAGGATCTTGTGATTCAAAGGGTTATCAATGGATGTTTTTTTGAGACACATTCATTTCATTTGATAGGGACTGTGTACACATATCCGACGGTAATTCTAGGTAAATTCATAGAAAAGGAGTGATGAGGTTCAACGCATCTTGTCCTTGGCAGCGAGAAATGTGCGCGAGGGTTAATTTAGACTTGACAAGGTGATGGTTTGTACGATTTCTTAGCGTTGGACAAAACTGACACAGTAAGGTCTGGGTAGACGATGTGTGCTTACTATCAAGTCGACCGGCAAGATTGGTAAGTCCACCTTCGAGGATAATTCCATAAGGGGAGAAGTACTCACGGAAAGGGGGTGTGGCGGCAACAACAGCCAAGAATAACACCTAGTGTAGAAGGCGTCCTTAGAATTCACCCTTGGGGAATTAAATTCGTCAAGTCAAATGAGAAAATACAAGTGAAACAGGGGAGCGGAGTTGATTGTTTCCACAAATCAAAGAAGTTCGGGTTAAACCAAGAGGAAAAATGTAACCGCTAGTGGGATCATGGTAGTCTTCTTCCATGAGTCATGAAAGTAACGTGGAACAACACAATGGAAGTAGGTGAACAAGGAACGAACGTAGGACTGTCCATTTTCATAGATCAATGGAAGACAGGGTTAAACAACCGTAACGAAAGATATGACTGAGTCGTGGGATTGAGGTGTATCACTCCCACAGATCAAGAAAGGCAAGGTGAAACAAAGCAATGATATGATATATTGCAGGGGCAGAAATAGAGTCGATCATTTCCATGAAGTGGATGCATAAAGATCACTAATGGGTGGAAGATGGATGTGAATGTTCAACGATTGAAGCATTGTCTCGCCTTTGCAGGTCTCGATACCAGTGCGCACCAAGTGACACAACCGGGTGACGTCTGTACACACGGGGTCCTAGGTCTCGTCGCGGCACCATAGATTGCTCGGGGAAACACCACATCAAAGGGGGTCCAACCATACCATTTCCAGACCCATGGGGATCGCAAGGTCACGACACAGAATGAAATAGGGGTTTGATGACAGTATTAGAGCTTTGGGCCTATAAAGCTTAACATGTGAATGATATAAATCCATGAAACGAGGCATATGGTCTTCAAGGTTTTGGAGCATCACAATAATTAAAAATCGTAGTTCCAATCTGACTCTCCAAAGCCTATGACCAAGAGTGGAAGAAGCCCTCATACCCACTCTTCTTCCTCCCCACCTACCCGGTTGGTATAAGTGGGGCGGCTATTCCGAGGCATATTGTATATATATCTAGTGTCACCGTTTGCATCGTATCAAAAATAGCCATTCCTGAGATTTGCCACCCGCCAGGGGAGTTTAATTTGAAACATCATGACGACAACGTAGAGCATCATGGGTTACAAAGACTGAAGTTCTAGAATGTTAGAGCTCGAAACATGATGACTTAAGAATTCAGAATGCATCACAGGACAATCAGGATACGCTAGTCACGAGGATTGGGCACATGTTGATTCTAAGGAGCTAGGTACTGGAGACCCCTATTAGCTATGAGAATCAGAATCTACTTAATACAAAAGCTCGCGATGGTTGCCATCGTATGAGTTGGTACCTAGCTAGTACTGCCTAAACGTAAGATTGATGCGTCTAGGACGAAGGTCTGTTTCTTCTTTCAACCAATTTGGTGCAGTGTTGGTCTTCACGTGGGAAATGTCATGAAACAATAATCTTGATTCTCCACTGAGTATGAGAACGTCACCAGATTCGATGTTGATCTTGGTTGCTTGGTCTTTGTCTCTTGTGTCGCTGAACAAGAACTCGGCGGTGCCTCCTATGGAGATGGATATGAAAGGTAAACCTTGGGTAAGGCTACTCTTTGACTCGTCCTTGTCTTGGTGAAGTCCGAGCTTCCCGGAGTTGGTGTAGTAGTTGATGATGCATATGTCAGGGTTAATCTAAGGAAACTTGTTTGCAGGAGAGTTCGTAGTTTGAGCAATCATATTGAAAGCGTCTGCTATTGCCGGGGCTTGTGCTCCATCGAATGGACGTGTGGGTCCATATGAGCGTGCCGTCGGATCCCAGTTCTTTCCCAGAGACATTATCCATAAATTCAGCTTGGCACCATTCTTATAGCTCGGTCTATAGAATCCTCCTGGACCACGACCCAGTTGTCGGCACATATGAACCATCTCGATTTGATCTTCAGGCTTGACAAATCCTTTTAATAGAACCACCCCAGGTCGCAGATGTTGAACTGAGGCTGCCTCAGTGGAAGACTCTCCCGCTTTTCTTTTCTTATGATCTCAAGGTATTCTTGTTTTAGCTTTCGTGGACTCTTGGTAATTAGGGCATAAGTCGAAGGGCAGCGTCATCTGTAGCAGGAAGAATAAGGCCTGTGTCAATTCAAGAATCTTAAAAGCTTGGTACAGTCATAGTGCGCTTGTATCTCCTTGCTCGAGAAAATGTAATGAAAACGACCCCATCACAACGTGTGACACAACTCTTTATCGCCCCCTTTCTAATGTGAACAGGTTGCGGTTAGCTTTTGGAAGGAAACCAAAAAGGGATATGGTAGAAACTCCGAATACGAAGGCCGTGGGAAGTTTTACATCCTACATCGTTGACATAGACGATGCTTACTAGTTCCACCTCTGCATGGTCTAGAATTCAAACTATTCAGCTAGCCAAGATCTGTCCAGGTCATGGTAAAAATAGAAAACACTTTGCAAACTTCATGTACTTCAACTTTCTTAGCGATGCCTACGGCCAGTTCTATATTCAAAGGTCTCAAAACTTCAAGTTATTAGATTTTTGCCGAAATGGTCCCGATGTGAAATTCTGACTTAAATTAATTGCGAGATACCTTCACAACACCCTTGAATCAAACCCTACATAGAGAAGTTATTTGTTTTGTTGTTCTCTACAGCCTTGTCATAGAAAGTTTACAGCAAAAGTGTTTGTATTAATGCAGAAGGTACAACTTCAATAAGTTCAAAATTTCACGTTCCATAAGCATCACACACAAAGTTTCTACCAGTCCTTCTCAGATTTCTATTCACACATCAAACAATAGCATCATGCATACACTTTTCATGTGAACTTGTTATTACCACCATCACGTGCATGATAAAATATGAATCAAGCCATCTTCAATTTCAACACACAGCAAGGCACATGAGATGAGATGGAAGGATGCATGCTCGTCCTATCTGGTCTCACATCACACATCCTAAGCATATTATATATATATACTAGCGGTATCTCGCATATATGCACGTCTCTCCCTATTGCAACTAGTCATTCTCTAGTCATTTTTAATTTTGCACGTGGTTAGTGTACCTGCAGAAGAATGCATGCTCATACATTACCACCTAGTGTGGCATCCACGCGTGACCGCTGCGTGGACAACGTTGAGTGGGCCGCTGCACCTTTTCCTCAAAGCCTGACTTTCCACCTGTACTGGGTATTGTCGAGAAGGTGGATCCCAAAACCGAATGTAAGTGTGGTGGGTATGAATGCCTCAGACATGCCCACCACCCTTAAAGAGCTTTTACTTATACAGCATGAATGCAGGGTTTACAACCGTTCGCAAATCCCAATAGCTTCCACCAGTACTGGAAATAGCTATAGCCGAAAAGTTGCTTCCCAAAGCACCGAATATGCAAATGAGTTCTATCTAGGTCAGAATGTCAGTGATGTCACCTGGATAACACTAACATCCTTAATATAGGCATATCGCATACTCTCATTTTTGAATTACTTGAAAGGGTTTCAAAAATAGGTTTGTAAATCAAAACTTGATGATATAACTGTTGTCTGTGTATGATCGGATCTGATACCAGCTGTGGCGGAACTGCCCTGCTAAATCCAGACTAAGCATGTAGGACCGAGACGTGCGACTAGAGGGGGGGTGAATAGGAGTACTTGAAAAACTCAAACTCAAACCCCCAAAGTGCGCTCTCACGAAAACACACGCACACCCGATACCGTCCACTGAACAGATACGTATCGGGTGGAAAGCGGAAGCACTCGAATTAACGCCCAACGAACTGGACGTAAGACGAGCAACCAAAACGAAACCAGAATCTCGACACACACTAGCTAGAACACACTAACAAAGGCACTAGCGCAAACAAAAACTACTCTAGTGTGCAAGGTTGCGTAGCATGAAAGGCTACCAACCCTAGGACACACTAGTGACCTATTAAAACAAGAAACACAAAAGAACGGAAAGAAACCAGCTGAACACAAAGGAGAACAAACCAACAGCCCAAAAGAACAAAAACAGCGCCCAACCTAAACTGCAAACATGCAGCAAAAAAACTCGCACCCAGACTTTGACAAGCACGCAGACAACAGAGAGAAAACCAAGCACAGAAAGAGAAGAGCTGGACCGGACAGTCAGCTCACCACGGGAGAGATTTAACCAGACAAACACCTGGACTACAGACTCAACACGCTAGCAGCAGAAAACTAACCACAGAACGGACTATCAGGACTCTCCTTGAAAGCCTGACCGGACAAACCAGCAGGAAGAAGGAAACAAGCTGCAGAAAACAAAGACCGGACAGTCAGGTCATGGCCTAAGGGCCTGACCGGACAAATCTCCCTAGCAGCAGCACTACGCGAACTGAAAACACCCTGCAGCAACTTCGGACAGTCAGGTTTGAGGGGTTCGGACAAAAGACCTGACTGTCCTGTCCACACCCCGCAAACACCCGAAACAGAAACCTGAAAACTGCACGCAGCCACTCCAAAAACCGAACCAAAAACAGGTAAAATCTCAATGAAACTTCACAAAAATTTGCATGGATGATCCTAAGGACCTTCCCTAGCAAACCCCAAAAGATCCACTTGGAAAGATCAAGGGTTGCACGGGAATTGCAGATCTCGTGAGGTAGGTGAGTTGAACCTGAAAAACCTAGAAACGTCAAGAACGGCCCTTGCTTGTGGTTGGATGATTCTAGCACTTGGCTAGTGAGATGCACCATGTCCTAGCAAGGCAAAATACCGGCAAAAGAAAGGTCTCATCTTTGGACAACACAAAACGAGCCAAAATCCAACAAATGGGACCAAAAACGAAACTAGAACAAGGGGAAAAGAGGGAGGGACGAAATGCTGCTCTAGGACATAGAATTTCTCAACAAGGAACCTTGAATTGATCACACAATCTGAGTACACAAGTTCCCTAGAGCCTACCTCCCATCATCCACCCACTAATGACGAGATTAGACTAAACTAGGCAGTCATCTCCTAGCTAATCTCCTCTCTTTTCTCTCTTTGGACCTTGGCTGCTAGGGTTAGAAAATCCTAGGGTTTGTGGCTGCCAAGATGAGCTCCAAGGGAGCCTCTCAAGTCTATTTATACCCTAGGCCCTAAACGACACAATTACATTAAGACCCCTACTCTAAAAATGCCCGGAGGGGGCCAAACCGAAAAGATACAATCGGACGACTACGATGACGGCTTGATCTTCTTCTTCTCCACGCCTCGCTTGGATGTGCGCCACGTAGCCAGTAGTCCGGAAGCTTCCCCCGGTTTTGAAGTCAGAAACTGGGAAACTTTATTCTGCGGGCTTCCTGGGCCGGTTCTTGGCCCAATCTTCTATCTTGGCGAGTCGGAGCCCAACCCATCAAGTCATGTGAACTTGGGTGGCGGTTTTGAGCCGAAGCCGCCAAAGCCTCCCTCGCACGCCTTCGCGCCATGCACTCGGGTTGGAGCACCACAGTGGCACTCGGCTTCTCCAGTCCATCGGAGTTGCCTCGCGGTCCATCGGAGGGCTTACACCACCGTCGCCGAACCGCCCCTCCGTGTACCGAGCTTCCATGACCGATCGACGTCGAGCATTGCCTCCGGTCCATTGGAGGACTTTTGCCTCAGTCCATCGAGGTCTTCGTCATCCTCTACTTCCAGTCCATCGGAGGGCCTCCAGTCCATCGGAGGACTTGTGCCGTTGACAATCACTCATCACACCAGGAGAGCAATGAGGTCGATCCATTGGCTCTCAAAGCACACCTGCCACCTTTGGCTCGCAGTGCACATAGGCCAGACTAAACCCGGTAGTCCGTCGAGCTACCCAAAAGGGCACTCGATGTAACCATCGCCCGAGGATACCGACATCACACACATCTAGCCCTCGTAAGAGACACAACAGTTACATCATCACAGGTAGCTGAAATATAATATAGATAGACATAGTTTACAAACCAAGCATATGTGGTCAAATACATGTTCAACATATAGCGGAAGCGATTGCAAAATATATTTATAGCGGAAGCGTTTTCAAAACATCTCGCAGCGGAAACAAAACTCCAATGGTCTTCATGCAGAGATAAACAAGGCGAATAGCACCGAGCCCACCGGTTCTACCCTCCTTCAAGCGGTTGTCCAGAAGTCATCATTACCTGTGAGCCAAAAGTGGGGGCAAAGCGTGAGTACTAATTACTCAGTAGGACTTAATGGAAAAGGCTTACGGCTGACGCAAAGCTTGCTTACTAAGAATTTGATCCTTAGCTGTTGATTTTAAATAGGATCAAGTTAACATGCGGAAGTAGGATTTGACAGCTGCTTGATTTATCATATAGAGGCATGATTTGACAGCTACTCAGTTCATCATGTCAATAAATACTAATCATTAGTACCATAATAAGTTGCATGAAAGTAAAACATGTAAAACCATGCATGTAGTATTCAAAACAATTGAAATCGTGATACAACATATTGAAGTGGGTTACTACTTTGCCCGTCAGTGGTATTGGCATTCTCACACCTGGTGAGCATCAGCGGTTCGAATCGATTTTTATATTCCCAGGAATAACTAGAAGCCCCAGGATGGCATATGCTTACTAACCCACAGTGTTCCCACATATGCTTCCCCCATCTCCACTCGTCCCGTCTTAAGTTCGATTCACTCCCGCCTGACTCCCAAAGCGTGTCGTCGCAGGAGCGTTACCACGCAATGGGTCAGCCCTCCCTTGACACCCGCCTCCACGGCCACCTTCCTCTCAACCAGTGGGTAGGAACGTGTCTCTGTGCTTAAGACGTCACAAGTAAGACTTTCACCGGTCCATTATCTCGGATAAGCACCCTAGAAATGTTATGCCGACCAATAGGCGAACAACGACCGGCCTTATGCGACTTGGGCGGAGTCCAGCAAACCATCCACATCATTTTTCAACATAATATACCCATATCTCCGCCCGATCTCGATTTTTAAACCATGAGCATCCTGATAGCTTCCATCATAGTAATATTTCTTGTGACTTTTGAAAATCACCTACGCGACGAGTGACTCCATTCACTCGTGTCTACTCGTACCTAGCAATTCTAGGCACTCGTCCTACGAACTCTATGTATAGGTGCTAGGGCCAGGGCGGCCGAGAAGTCTAATGTAGATGTTTCCAATCACCTCTTAATGCAAATGCGTAATCATCAAACAACATTGTATTAGCTGGGAGAAACAATGGTCCTGCCTACCTTTGCTTTACTTTAAGAGAACCAACAAACTATGCTAATGTTAGTTTGCCGGGTTGTGAGGCTTGGCCCCAGGTAACCCCTTGATCCCTTGGACAACTCTTCCTTCCAAGCACGACTGATGGGCCCTCTAGGTCGCGAATGGGTCTTACTTGGTCTTTTGGATCACCGTTGGTTGAAGTAGTTCCACGCGCTCGTTTCTTGATCACGTATCTGTAATGAGCGCCACTATATGATTGACATGCGTGATGATGCAAGGAATGAGATGCATAAATATGAAGCACACGTATGAACAATCGTTTCATGGAAAAATAGAAAGGTGGTTACAAATCTATACACAAGGAGTAATTCTTATGGACAACGACCCAACGTGCAGTCATAGGATCACACATAAACAAGCTAGTGATTATAACAACATGTCACTTATGGGATTCAATAAATGCAAGCAATAGTTGTTTAAGTTACTAAAATAGGTGTGGTGGTGTTTCTTTCCATTCAACGGGTAATAAGTTGAAATTATTTACTTCAGGCATTTATAGGAATCATTCACTAATTATATCATGTAGTATGTTTATTTAAGGGATTCAAACGCTATATTGACTTAAGGTACTTTACATGAGTAAATGAATTAATTTCTCAATCAAGTGTGATATAGAGAATAGTAGATAGTCTGCAGCTAGAAATCAACCCACATGCATAATGATAGCAATTGTAAACAAAACATCTACTCTTGTACTTAAATAACACATGCCCACTTTATGAATAAAAAGCATTACTTGTGTTCATGTAGTTAGACAACTCCATATGAGCTCAGATTTTTATGACATGTAGATTTATACTACATTATGCTACTGTCAAAATTTCAGCCACAAAAGAGTTATAAATTAATTATAAAAATTCTAGCAAGTTATCAGCCCTATAGCTTTTCAGATTTTTCATAATTTAAAGGATAAGTTTCTAGCCATGAAATTAAACCAGTGAGCAGTGCATAGTAAAATCCACCTCCACAAAAACAGCAAGTGAAGTACTCTCAGTTTTATAGGACATTTATTTTCCATATATTCTATTTAGCTTATATTAGATGCAAAATAAAACAGTGACCATAAATTCAACAAAAATACTTTCTGAAACAAGTATATCACTAGTATACTACCATATTTTTCATGGAATTTATTATGCACCCTAGAACTACATTTTTCTATTTTCTTTCCTAGCTAATAGCATTTTGTCATTTTCAAAATAGTAACCAAATCAAACATGCACAGCCCTATTTTTCACCAGTGAGCTATCCTCACTATGTAGAACATAGGAAAAATACTATGGAGTCATATTTAGCAAGTTTCATATAGCCCTTCAACTCAAAACAATACAAATGCATAAATCATACCCAAAATGGTAAAACTGCTACTAAACAGCAAGTGCTAAGGCTACTAAAATTCACATGCTGTCCAAATACCCCAGATAAGCTACTGTCCAAATTTCAAGCCATTTAGAGTCCATTTAGCCTACTTTTAGTATTTATCTAGCTTTATCATGCATGCAACATACAGAGGGCAAAACTGTCTTTTTACACCTCCACATCATAACCATTCAATAGATCTACTTAAGAGTAGTCAAATGCAACTGAGTTTACCATTTTAGGATTTTTCCTTTATTTGTATGAATTTCCTAAGTTCACAGCCAAAATAAATGCCTTTAAATGGAAAACATTAGATCTGGGGATTAGAACGTAAATAACCCTAGTTTCCAGGGGCTATCATGCAAGAATCAACAGACTCATACCACTATGCATAAAAATGATCTTGTGAATCTTCAAAAAGGCAGGGGCTAGATAGAAAAATGGCCTCTCTTCTTCTACCTCCAGCCAGGGGGCGAGCAGCGCACGGCGGCCAGCGTTTCCGCCCTTGGTTCGGCGTGTAGGGGCTGAGGCTTGGAGTTGAGAGGGTCGCCGGAGGTGCGCCCTACAACGGGGATCATTTTCCCCAAGGTCTCGTCGCGCAGGGTGGACCGTCGAGGTGGGACGGCGGCGATGAACCGGAACGGCGACGGCGCGGCGGTGCGTGGCGGCTCGGGTCAATTCCGGCGGTGTAGGAGGCGATAGGGGCTACTGTCGAGTGCTTGAGCTGCACGAGGATGAGGGGAACCTGACGGAGATGGAGTGGAGGCGCGGGGATGTCCTGAGGGGTGCTTTCCATGGCGAGGTCACATCGGCGCACGGTGACGTGTGGATGCCGCGTGTGGGGAGGGGCTAGGGCTGATGGCTAAGGCCGGAAAGTGGCTAGGAAGGTGGAGTGCAATACGGCAAGTGCGGGACGCGCGTCGGGTGAGGCGGTGGCAGCCCGAGGTGGTGGCGGCGTGAAGCTCGCCGTGAACTCGGTGTCGCGGGTGGTCGGGACGAGCAGGGACTCGGCGGTGGGGAGGTGGAACGGTGACGCCGTCGCTCGCGTCGGGTGCGCGGGAACGAGGCGCAGTGGGTGGTGGTGTTTGGAGGCCGGGGGAGGCGGCTAAGGAGCGGCGGTGAGCTCGAGCTCTATGCTCGGGCGGCCATGGCGGCTCGAACTCGTGAGCTGGAGGAAAACCGAGGGGGAGGGCGGGTGAGAGTGCGAATGCGGCCAGGGTAGCGTCTAGTTGCAGGCGGGGTCTTGGCGTTGTCTTGAAGCCGAGGCGCGGCCGATCGGCTAGGGTTCAATCCGCGGCACAGCATACTGCCCGCTCGCCGTCGCCCATGCGGCGGCCGCGTTCTGACCGCGGCAGTGGCGCTGACCGGTGGGCCCCGCCCGTTAGTGTCTCAGAGGAACAAAAACCCAAAGTGTGTTTTCTGCCCTCCTATAAATCGCTTGTTTGATTGAGTAAAAAGCCGAATTTGACAAAACCCCAATTCGATAAAATGTTCCACTCTTCAGGATCTACAACTTTGTCAAAAGGTCTCATATCAAAATCGGTGCGCAAATAGGATTTAAATTGGCATTTTCCTTGCAGCTTTCCATTTGGACAAGGGACCTCTATTTCTTGAAAACTTCCAAAGTCCTACTTCCATATGTTTTCACCCAATGTGCTTCTTGACAAAGTTGCTTAGAATTTCAAGGGCTACAACTCATTCAATTAGAATCTTGCATGAAAGTGGCTGTAGGTTATAGAAACATTGAGATTACTAAACATGTCTGATTTGGACTGGTTTTCTGTGTTGGTAGAAAATGACACTAAACTCCATTTAAACCTCAATATATGATCAAACCCCAATTAACAAAGTTGTTCTACAGCAATTTATCTGCAAGTTTGATAATATAAAGTTGGTTTGAATCCCAACAAATTTTGAACTATAGACACAAATGTGTTCCAAGGTTTGGTAAAACAGAAATTTCACTTTGTGTAGAGACTTTCTTGTTTCCAACTTTTGAAGTATCAAATGAAATCCACTCACTTCAAGGTCTGTTGCATTTGAAAGCTGATAAGTTTAATTTCACTTCATAGAAAGGGAGAAGAAGCAATCCAAAACTTGACCAAACCTTCTCCAAACTTTGGGATTGAGATGTTCTAAGACATAATCCCTACGTCCTGCAAGTCCAAAACACAAGGAAAACAAAGGATTCAACCTTGGCCAAAGCAAACACCCAAAAAGCCAAGGATTGAAGCCAAAAAACAAAGAGAACAAAGGGAGAAGAAGCACACAAAGTTGCTGCACGAAACCACTTCAATTATGAGCCTCAAAAGAGGTCTTAGGTCAGATTACAATGAAGGATTTCATTCCAAGCAACCACCCTCTCCTTCCCTCTTGATTTGGAGACTAGATCTCACCCTTAACTTAAGGAAATGAAAACCTAGCTGCCAAGACTCCCTCTAATGACCAGCTCTTAGGCTATTTATACACCGGTTCAGTTTTGGCATTTTTACACATAGACCCCTAACACTAGAAACGCTCGGAGGGGCTAAAACAGAAAAGAACCCGAAATATCAGGGACGGACGACCACGATGAAGACTTCATCTTCTTAGCTTCAATGCAATCTTTGGATGTCCTCCACGTGGCCAATAGTCCAATCCGCCTTTGCACCCCCAGTTTTGAAGTCAGAAACCGGGAAACTTTAGGAAGTCTCCGTCTGGGCCGAACTTAGCCCATCTTCTCTATCTTGGCGAGTTGTGGCCCAACTCACTAAGCCTTGAATAGCTTGGGTGGCGGTTTTGAACCAAAGCCGCCAAAGCCTCCCTCACACGCCTTCACGCCATGCACTCGGGTTGGAGCACCACGGTGGCACCCAGCTTCTCCAGTCCATCGAAGTCGCCTCGCAGTCCATCGGAGGGCTTCCACCACCGTTGCCGAACCGCCCCTCCATGTATCGAGCTCCCATGGCCGACCGACGTCGAGCATTGCCTCCGGTGAATTGGAGGGCTTTTGCCTCAGTCCATCGAGGTCTTCATCGTCTACCTCCAGTCCATCGGAGGGCTTGAGCTCGTTGACAATCACTAATCACACCAGGAGAGCAATGAGGCCGATCCATTGGCTCTCACCGTCGAAGTACATGACCCAGTGCTATGGTCTCTCGGGGTTTGCTAGGACCTGTTGCTCTGTCCACTTGGCGATGAAGTCGGCTAGGACCTGGGACTTTATTGCGTTTCTGGGCCTGAAGTCGATGTCGTATGTGCCCAGTTCACATGCCCATTTTGCTATTCTCCCTGCTGTTTCCTTATTCCATAGGATATCCCCGATTGGGAAGCTGGTTATCAATACTACCCGGTGTTCCTGAAAGTAGTGGCATAGCTTGCGGCATGTAATAAGAACTGCATATAAGAGCTTCTGTACTTGAAGGTATCGTATTTTGGATGGACTGAGCACTTCGCTGATGAAGTACACCGGGTGCTGGACCTTGTGGACGCGCGCTTCGTCTGTTCTTTCGGTGACGAGTGCCGTGCTGACCACATGGGTGGTACACGAGAGGTATAGGTATAATTCTTCTCCCTTCTTTCCATCTTGCCCTCTAATTGGACCTGTCAGCACTGGAGGTGTGGAGAGGAAGGCTTTCAGTTCATCCAGTGCTCTCTACGCATCCTCCGTCCACTTGAATGTGTCCACCTTCTTGAGGAGCTTGAAGAATGGGAGGCCGCGGTCACCGAGTCGCGAGATGAATCTGCCAAGTGCCGCCATGCAGCCTGTTAGCTTCTGGACTTGTTTCTGAGAAGTTGGCGGTTGCATGTTCGTAATGGCTGAGATTTTTTCTGGGTTAGCCTCGTTGCCACGGTTGCTGACTATGAAGCCCAGTAGCTTACTGGATGGTACACCAAATACGCACTTCTTAGGGTTGAGTTTCCATTTGTAGACTCGGAGGCTGCTGAATGTTTCTTCAATGTCTTTGATGAAGTCACTTGGGTCCTTTGTCTTGATCACTACGTCGTCCATGTAAGCTTCGACGTTCCTGCCCCACTGCTTGCTTAGGCAGGCTTGAATGCTCCTCTGATACGTAGCCCCAGCGTTTTTGAGGTCGAAGGACATGGTCTAGGAAGGAGAGCAGGGCGCAACCTGCTGTGGAATATACTACCTGATCTATCCTAGGCAGCCCAAAGGGATCCTTTGGGCAGTGTTTGTTGAGCTCGGTATAATCAACACACATCCTCTACTCGTTTTTATTCTTTTTCATTACAAGTACAGGATTTGCTACCCATTCGGGGTGAAAAACTTCTCTAATAAAGTTGGCTGCTGTCAGCCGGGCTATTTCTGCTTTAATCGCCTCCTTCTCGTGGGAGAATCGGCGTAGCTTCTGCTTGACAGGCTTGGCGCCTGGGTTGATCTTCAATTTGTGCTCGGCCAGCTCGCTGGGAACGCTAGGCATATCAGATGGTTGCCAGGCGAACATGTCCCAGTTCCGGCGTAGGAGCTAGACGAGCTCGTCTTCCTATTTGGGGTCAAGGTTAGCCCCGATGGTTGCCGTTTTCTTAGGGTCACCGAGGCCCAGGTCAACTTTCTTGGCCGGGACGGCCGACTGCATCGCGTTCCAGCTAATCTCAGTAGCCGGGATGGACGGCTTGATCTTCACGGCGAGGGACCTAACCTCCTCCCGAGCTGCTTCGTGCTCGAGGTCTTCTGAAGCTGCAAGCGCCGCCTGGTCGCACTTGTGGGATACCTTGAAGTCGCCACGAACCGAGATGACGCCATGGGGGCCTAGCATCTTGAGCACCAGGTACGAGTGGTGCGGGATTGCCATGAAGTTGGCGAGTGCAGGGCATCCCAAGATGGCGTTGTAGGATGAGTCCATGCGCACCACATCGAAGCGCACGTACTCGTTCCTCCAGTCGTCCTTGTTGCCGAAGGTGACGGGCAGAGTTATATGCCCGAGAGGTTGTGTGCCCCGCCCGGGAACTATGCCGTAGGATGGTGTATCGGATTCCTAGAGGTCTTCTACGCTGAGCCCCAGTGCTAGGAACGTCTTCATGAATAAGATGTTGAGGGCACTACCCCCGTTGATCAAGACCTTGTGCAGGATGGAAGAGCGCATGATCGGGCTTACGACGAGGGGGGTAGCGTCCTGGCTCATCGAAATCGCACCAATGGCCGTCCTGCTGAAGCTGATGGGCATGTGGGACTCCTGGTAATAGGTTGGCGTGGCTTTGTTTGCCATGAGGACCCGCCTGTCGATCAGCTTCTGTCTGCGTTTGCTTTCCTTGGTGCCGTGGCCATCATAGATTATGGCCACCTTATTCTGAACTTCCGGGAAGCCGCCGTCTGCTCCCGGTTTTTGGTCCTTTTGATTCCTTTCGGTGGGCTTCTTCCCGCCGTCCTTGTCATCCTTGTCGTCTTCCTTCTTGGGTGGGAGTGAACCCCTTCGCAGGAGGAACTGCAGCCCTCTGCAGTTGCGGTACGTGTGCCCTGTGTTGGGGTGGACCGGGCAGGGCTTGTTGAGGATGTCTTCCATCCTTTGCTTGGGGTGCTTGCCGCTGTGGCCCACCCCATTGATGGTGTTCTCAGGGCCGCACATTTAGGGCCGCCTATCGCCGTCACGGCGCCAATCACATCGGTCGTTGCCATCCCTGCGGCAGTTGTTGTTGTCGCGTTGGCGATCGTGGCGGTCGTCATCGTCGCGCCTTTGCTCGGGGCCACCCCTTGTTGTGGGTGAGGATGTCTTGGATCTCCTCCCAAGCGTCGGCGTATTTGTTGGTGATGTTGAATAGCGACTCCACGCTGTCGGGCAGTTTCCGAGCCAGCTTCTCCAGGAGGCGTTCGTCCTGGAGTCCCTCCTTGAAAGTGGTGATGACGGTTTGGTCGGGGACGTCCGCCACTTGGTTTCGGAGCTCGGAGAAGTGCCAGATGTACTCCATGAGCATCTTTTGACGCCCTTGTCGTATGCGGGCGAGGTCCTGCACTGTCACCGGTTGATGGTACGTACCACGGAAGTTGGCGATGAACTTTTCACAGAACTGCGGCCAGCTGGAGATGGAGCTGGGTGGCAAGTTCTGGAGCCACCGTAGGGCCTCTGGCCCCAGCATGGTCCCGTAGGCTAGTGTGACATCAGAGTCGCTATGGGCCACCTTGACTCCTAGGCGGTAGAGGCGGGCCCACTTTTTTGGGTTCTTGTTGACAACGAAATTTGGTCATCCCTGTTAACGGGCCAAAATCGGCTTTGAGCTAAAGAGAAGCTGTCCAAGGAAGCGACGACGGATGGTAAAGCAGGCCATTGGGCCTTGTATCGTAGATTAAAGATTAGCTGAAGAGTCCAGTTTAAGTCGGTTAGGGTTTGTAGTTTAATTATAGAAGGGCAGGCTTGCCGCCCGAGTCTACAGACTATAAATATGTACCCTTGTTATCGAAATAAAGTTGACGACATACGTTCATCAAGCAGCGGTTTTCTCCACATCCCCTCGGCGCATCGCCACCTCTAGCGACTAGAGTTTCAGGTAATCATCATGCTGCCTTAACGATTTATTTCGTTATAGGCATTACGACGTTAGTCGCCTGGCAAACCGTGTACTGAAGCATTTTTGATGGCACGGTTTGCTAGATACCATGATGAATCTCGCGATAAGCTTAGCTTAGTGCGAGATCCATTACTTATCCCGATGAATCTCATGTCAATCCTAGCTTGGTATGAGATCCATCACGTGTATGAGCTGATATGCTTGCACGTTCGGCTCATGCACAACTCAACTTGCTGTTATGCATATCTCCTGTGGTGCAAGCTATGACGCTATCGGTTTGTTATTAGATTAGCATATCGCATGGCTCAAGACTTAGATTAGATCTGTTCTTGTAGCTTTATCTACAGATCATGTGTTATTAGAAAGATCCGATGTATACCCTGCCTTGCCTTTCGTCGTTTTATCAAAGATGCATCTGTTTTCATATCTTTCCTATATAATCTTTGGTGTGATAGTAGATTTAAGGCATGTTTGACGTTCATCTGGATGTTTTAGCCGGCTAGAATAGATCTAGTCATGTTTCTTCCTCCATAAGTACTTTTATATATTATGTCTGGATATACTATTGGTAAGACAGCAGGGCCTTGCCAACGAAGAAGATCTGATCCAGGATGAGCCGATCCAAGCGATCCGGCTAGTATTTAACATTTAATCTCTTTTGTCTGCTTGTACAGGGGAAATAGGAGTCAACCAACACCATCACCACCATCATAACCTCCCTTGCTAGGTCATAAGCCAGGTGGCACGCCTGACTAACACTGAGCCAAAGACGATCGGCTGATCTGTTCTTGCTGATCGTGGGTCGCAGCAAGGAGGAGCGATCCCACGATCCACATACACCTCCCGGCCCTATTGTTTGAAGCTCTCTAGGGTGCTTCCTGTCGGTTTCCTGGTGCAACACATTTTTGGCATGCCCGGTGGGACATAAATCTCAACACAGGCATGGCTGCCAAAGGGCGCAGCACCGGAAGTCTCGCCACGGTGGCATTATGTTACGTGGGCTTCCCTCGTCGCTTCTCGATGGAGTCGACCTCATGACCCCCTCGCAGCGGCGCACTAAAGCGCTTCGCGAGGAGATACACAGGATTACCGCGCACGCTTTGATCAGACAGTCCGAGGCGGTCATAAACCGCATGGATAAAATCGTGGTCAAGACAGTCAGAGCAGCGTTGGCCGGTGAGCCCCTTCACATCACCGGCCCCGAGTTGAATGGCCACGTTGGAGAAGCCATGTTCTACTCTAGGCCGCTCACTCCAATTCGCATCGAGGTACAGGGGGATAATGTCACAGAGTTTGTCATGCATCCTTCGCGTGATAAACTCCCTCTAGAGACCAAGGTATACTTGACTCCACCCTTGGTCATACCTGAGGGTTTTGTATGCCAGATGAGGTACCGTCAGCTAGAAGAAGGAGAAGCACCTCCTCCCCCATACCCTAACCCAGTCCTCGTCAACCTATCACTAGGGCCAAAGCAAAGTCCGCCAGAAGCCAGGCCTACGCACGGAGCGGTTCCACATGGAGCAGCAAAAACAGCGGACCAGGAGGTGATTGATTGGCAAAACGCCTATGGGACCGGGCCGATCCATAGCGATCTGGCCATGTATACTGCAGGAACGGGCCTCGACATGTCTCGGAAAGACCTTTCTGAGATTTTGAAGAGCCAGCGGCATTACACCTCTGTGGGGTGCCGTCACCTAAGCGAAGCCATATCCGGAGGTGTATGATCATCTCGAGGCGCCCCCAAAGTTCAAGATCCGTGACTTCACCAAGTTCAGTGGCAATGACGAGGCTAGTACCATGGAGCATGTCAGCCGGTACCTCGCACAGTTGGGGATTGCATCGAGGGCCGAACATATGAAAATTAGGCTGTTTTCTCTGTCATTAACTGGGCTAGCTTTCAGTTGGTACACTACGTTGGCCCGTGGATCCATTACTACTTGGAAGCAGGTGGAGGAGAGTTTCCACGCGCAGTTCTTTTCTGGTCTGATGAAGCTACGTTCACAGACCTGAATAGCACCCACTAGCTCCCAGGGGAACCAGTTCACAAGTAGATCCAATGGTTGTGCGAGTTAAGGAACCGATGCTACTCTCTCCATCTTGATGAGAGGATCCTAGCCTAGATAGCATACAACGGGCTGAACAAGGCCGTCAAGACAGTATACGGGCCGACCGATTTCGATTCCATCGGTCATTTAGTATCAAAAGTCTCTATTTATGAGCGGAGCCATCCAGAGGTCTTGCAGGAAAGGCAAAGACGGAGTATCAGCTATATTCAGACTGAAGAAGACGACGCATTGGACGATGCCGATGCCTACTTGTTCAGTGGGCAAGGACCATTAAGCCTCTGCAGTGCCAGTGGGTGAAACAGCCTAAACCATCCCAGGCTATGACTTCGATGTCTCAAAGACCGAAGCCATCTTTGACATGCTCGTCAAGGAAAAGCTGTTGGTGCCACTCCCTGGGCATCAAACCCCTACGACCGAGGAGATGCGTGGCCGCAAGTATTGCAAGTGGCATAACAAGCTAGACGGGCACAATACGGGTGACTGCAGGATTCTGCGGTCTGAAATCCAGAAGGCCATCTAGCAACGAAGAGTGGTTTTTGCTTGCACTCCGATGAAAATAGACACGACGCCTTTCCCAATCAATGCCGTCTATGCTGCGAGTCCATTGCCCGACGAGTGCTACACGAAATTCGTATCGGAGTCGATATGCCGAGCGCGCTTGGGCAGGGCTATTTCTACGGGCAGGATCTTGCACCGGGGCAATCAAGATCAGTATTCCTATCTCCTCCAAGGTTCTACCACGTCGATCAACATGGTTCACGCATCCAAGGACAAGGGAAAGGCCAAGGTGGATCCTCTTGATGACATCCCTCTAGAATTTAGGGCCGAAGAGCATACTTCGGTCAGAACGGTTCAGAGGAATCGATGATGCCGCCCCAACTCAGGACTGTTGATTGGCATGTACGCACGCCATCATCAACGGATTTAGGAGCGATGTCGAGCTGAAGAGGAGGAAGCCTACCATCGCGAACGTCGCCGTTATCTTGAAGAACGACGTCGCCAAGACCGATGGCGCGAGGAACGGCGCCGCGGGGAACAGCGGCGGTACAAAGGGTGTTGTGATGCCATGAACTGCAAGGAGCATTGGCACTGCCCCTATTTTCACTTCTGCTGGACGCAAGGTATGGAGAGACCCCCACGTTGATGATTGTCCAGAATGTTTTGATCGCAGGAGTCGCCATGGCAAGGCGTCTGTGTTCGAACGCCTGGAATGCGCGCCATCACCATGACGGTATCGCACAGCCTAGCCACACCATCGCTAGGACCCTACTCATCTGCCAAGACGTCCTCCGTCTCTGCCACCAAAGCGGCAATCCGCGTCTCCACCGCCAGCGCGCTCACCCTCTCCAGCAAAGCAGGATGACCCAGAAGACGTTCGACGTCGCCTAGAGTGCCACCTGACGAGGTGGTGCCCTGAGGGTTTGACAAAGACACAAAAGCGCAGGGTTCAGCGCTTACGCAGTTTAGAACAAGCCGAGGAAGAGTATCTTCGGCAACTCAAGAAGATTGGGGGCATCATGCAGATTCCAAGCCTACGCCCCGAACGTAATCTCATTTGGAAACGGAAGCCCCAACCCGATGTTGCTGAGACATCGAAAAAACCGGCATCAGCTAAGCCGGCTAAACAAGACGCACGAGAAGGCTCGTCGCACATGGTCAATGATGACTCATCCAGCGACGACGATGATATTGAAGACGAAGTCAACGAGGTGATTAAGAAGGCCGCAGCAGGGATGAACATGGTCTTCTATCTCCCTGAAGATTTTTGTCCTCCTAGCAGCGAACAGATGGCCGAGTCAATGGTGCAGCTCAGCCTTGGCCCCGCTGCTGCGATTTTCGAAAAGCCGATCGAGAAGAAATATCGACACCTTAAGCCTCTCTACGTGAAGGTTTTCATCAACGGCAAGCTAGTTGGCGGGATGGTCATCGATGCGGGTGCAACTGTCAACATCATGCCGTACTCCTTGTGCCACAAGATTGGAAGGTCTGTTGAAGATCTTGTGAAGACCAACGTCACCCTCAACGACTTCAAGGGAACTTCGTCCCAGGTCAAAGGGGTCCTTAATGTCGAGCTAACAGTTGGCCACAAGATGCTGAATACTTCCTTTTTCGTGGTCGATGATCATGGTCCTTACTCGGCTCTCCTTGGCCGAGACTGGATTCATGCCAACTGCTGCGTGTCTTCCTCAATGCCCCAATGTTTGATCCAGTGGGATGGCGACAACATTGAGGTGGTGCCCGCGGATGATTCTCGCAGTGTTGCACAATCATCTACATCAGACGAAGCAGAGTGTCTGTCGGACAGGCAGGAGTTGAACTGGAGTTTCGTAGAAGAGGCAAAAAATGTGATCACACCAGTTCTGGCAATCGGCATTCACTTGTAGACAGTAGGCTGCTTCAGCCGACGGGATTGGCTGACCTTCATCGGCTAGTAGATGCTAGTGGCATATCTGCGGACAAACGGGCCGTAGTGGCCCCTAAAAATTTGTAATCATATTTTTTGTAACAGTTCCGAATTGGACAATCTAGGCAATTGGTAGCAAAACATCAATTTAATTTATATTTCTTCTAACAAAGATGTTTTCTCATGTGATGATCAACTGCCCGATGATGAGGAAAAACCTAAGATCGCACCTCCCCATCCATCTCCAGCATCATCAAGCTCTACTTAGGAATTTGCTGAGGAGGGTAAACTCGGTTTTGGTTTCACTCCTTCTGATGAGCTTGAAGCGGTTGACATCGATCCAGTGATCATCCTAGGCTAACATGGGTAAGTAAGAAGCTTGACCCAGAATTTAAGACTAAACTGGTAGAACTGCTTAGGGAGTTTCCTGATTGTTTCACCTAGGAGTACCATGAGATGCCTGGTTTTGATCAATCTATCGTCGAACATCGGTTGCCAATAAAATCTGGGTTTTGTCCGTTTGCACAACACCCTAGGAAGATCGATGCGAAGATTGTAGATATGGTCAAAGAGGAAATAGAGAAAATGATTCGTGCCGGGTTTATTCGTCCTTGCCGACATGCCACTTGGATATCGAGCATTGTTCTTGTATTGAAGAAAAATGGGAAGCTTAGGATCTGTATTGATATTAGAGATTTGAACAGAGCTACCCCAAAGGATGAGTATTCCATGCCTATTGCTGAGTCACTTGTTGATGCTACAGCTGGCCATAAAATGATGAGCTTTCTTGATGGTAATGCTGGGTATAACCAGATATTCATAGCCGAAGAGGATGTCTACAAAATAGCTTTTCGTTGCCCTCAAGGTTTATTCGAGTTCGTGGTTATGACTTTTGGCTTGTGAAATGCTGGACGCCATGAATTATACTTTCCAACGAGCCATGAATTATACTTTCTACGACTTGATCGCCCAGCTTGTGGAAGTTTATATCAACGACGTAGTGGTGAAATCGGTTTTGCAAGAAAATCATTTAGCCGATCTTCGCCAAGTTCTCGAGCGCACTCGGAAGCACGGGATGAGGATGAATCCAGATAAATGCGCGTTTGGTGTCACAGCTGGCCAATTTCTTAGTTTTATGATCCATGAAAGAGGAATTGAAATTGCCTCAAAGAGTAAGGACTCCATCGAGACAACGGTGCCACCAAAAACCAAGAACGAACTTCAGAAGCCGATTGGCAAGATCAACTATATCAGAAGATTTATTCCTAATTTGTCTGCCAAGCTTGAAGCATTCATGCCGTTGATTAGGATGCAGAAGAGCGAAGAATACATATGGGGGCCTGATCAACAGCTGGCGTTTGATAATTTGAAGAAGTACCTAACGACGCCACCAATGATGGCTCCACCTCGTCTTGATGATCCATTTATCGTCCATGTCTCGACTGACGAGACTACCATCGACTCTGTGCTGATTCAAGAAGTCGATGGGAAGGAGCAGGTTGTCTACTACCTGAGCCGATGGTTGCTTGACGCTGAAACCAGGTACTTTGAGATGGAGCGTTTATTCTTATGTTTATACTTTACATGCACCAAATTACGACATTACTTGCTTAATGCTGAAACTTGGGTAGTATGTAAAGCCGATATTATTAAGCATATGCTGTCAGTCCCTATCCTTAAAGGGAGGCTCGTCAAGTGGATGTTTGCTCTCTCAGAATTTGATATCAGGTACAAGCCAGCCAAGGCTGTGAAAGGCCAGGCATTAGCCGATCTCATTACTGAACGATCGGCTCCACAACAAAATTTCATCGACATATCGTCTTGGGCTTTGTTTTTTGATGGTTCTGCGTGTGACGCTGGATGCGGTGTTGGGCTTCTTATTATTTCCCCTCGGGGGGCACAATATGAATTTGCTTTTCGCCTCAGCGAGCGACGCACTAACAACCAGACAGAGTCAGAAGCTTTGTGCAAGGGCCTTGATTGTTGCTAGAAGCAGGAGCCGAAGCAGTGGAAGCTTTCGGCGATTCCAGGGTTGCCATCAATCAGTCAATAGAGGATTTTAATTGTGCTAGTGATTTACTATATCCTTATCTCCTACGTTATCAAGAATTGATGGCAAAGTTCAGGTTTGTTCAGCTAACATGGGTACCAAGAGAAAACAACATAGAGGCCATGGGAGCTCGGTACACAAATAGCTTCAAGATATACGGAACAAGACGATGATGTTTGTGTTGACGTCATGCCTGAGAGCCAATGGACCGGCCTCAATGCTCTCCTAGTGTGATGAGTGATTGTCAACGAGATCAAGCCCTCCGATGGACTGGAGGCCCTCCGATGGACTGTAGGTAGAGGATGACGAAGACCTCGATGGACTGAGGCAAAAGCCCTCCAATGGACCGGAGGCAAGTTTCGGTGTCGGTCGGCCATGGGAGCTCGGTACACGGAGGGGCGGTTCGGCAACGGTGGTGTAAGCCCTCCGATGGACCCCGAGGCGACTCCGATGGACTGGAGAAGACGGGTGCCACCGTGGTGCTCCAACCCGAGTGCATGGCGCAAAGGCGTGCGAGGGAGGCTTTGGCGGCTTCGGCTCAAAACTACCACCCAAGCTACCCAAGGCTTGGTGAGTTGGCCACGACTTGCCAAGATAGAGAAGATGGGCCAAGTCCGGCCCAGACGGAGACTTCTTAAAATTTCCTAGTTTCTGACTTCAAAACCGAGGGTGCAAAGGTGGATTGGACTAGTGGCCACGTGGAGGACATCCGAAGATTGCGTGGAAGCTAAGAAGATCAAGTCTTCATCGTGGTCGTCCGTCCCCGATACTTCGGTTTCTTTTCTGTTTTAGCCCCTCCGGGCGTTTCTAGTGTTAGGGGTCTATGTGTAAAAATGCCAAAACTGAACCGGTGTATAAATAGCCTAAGAGCTGGTCATTAGAGGGAGTCTTTGCAGCTAGGTTTTCATTTCCTTAGCGTAATTTTCGTCCTCAAGCTTTGAGCTCCAAGTTTAGGAGGGTTAGGGTGAGATCTAGCCTCCAAATCAAGACGGAAGGTGAGGGTGGTTGCTTGGGACGAAATTCTTCGTTGTAATCAGATCTAAGACCTCTTTTGAGGCTCAAAATCGAAGTGGTTTCGTGCAGCAACTTTGTGTGCTTCTCCTCCCTTTGTTCTCTTTGGTTTTTGGCTTCAATCCTTGGTTTTTTGGGTGTTTGCTTTGGCCAAGGTTGAATCCTTTGTTTTCCTTGTGTTTTGGACTTGCAAGGACGTGGAGATTATGTCTTAAAACATCTCAATCCCAAAGGATTGCCACGAGCAAGTTGTTCTTGAGCTTTCCCCTTTCTTGCCCAAATATTCACCTCTTCACGAGATCTGAAATTCCCGCTAATCCTGTGATCTTTTTCCATAGATATTTTGGGAATAGCTTCGGAATGGGGCTTGGATAGCGTGTGCCAATTTTAGTGAAGTTTGGAGAAGGTTTGGTCAAGTTTCGGATTGCTTTTGTGTGAGGTTTTCTGCTGTCCAGTTTTCCTGCTGGCTGTGTCCGTCTTCAAGCCTTGTTTGGTTTAGGTGTCAAACCTTCGAATTTTGGGCTAAAATTTTGTGGAGCTCTTTATCAGTGAATCACAAAGCTCCCATAAAAATTTCAGATCATTTGGAGGTGTTTTCACCTGGTTTTGGTATTTTTCTCTTGAGGGTGGTGTCAGTTTTTGACCATTGGACCATTGGACGGTCCGATGGTAGTAGGATTTTTATTTCTTGTCCAATTGAGCAGAAAATTTGTGAAGTTGTTTCCTGGCCTGTTCTTAACCTTCAGTAAAAATTTCATAATTTTTGGAGCTGGTTTGATAGGGTTTTTGATCAACTCTTTTCAGGGTGTTCGTCTGAGACCATCGGACGGTGCGATGCTCTATTCATCGGATGGTCCGATGGTCTAAACTTCCTCCTTTTGGTCTGACTTTTTTAGGAGTGGTTCTTAATTGTCTTGTGAGGGTGTGGTAATTTTGAGGGATTTTTCAGAGATTCTATTGAGGGGTTTTGAGATTTTTCTTTGCAGCCCTGTCTGTCTGAAATCTGCAGTTTCCCGAGTTGGTTCCTTTTGCGCTCTTTGTCTTAGCTATTTGAGCGTGTGCTTCTGCTTGGTGCTTGGTACGTATCTGTTCAGTAGACGGTACCAAGCACGTGTTGTGAGCTAGATACGTATTCTCTCAGTGGACGGTGTCTAGCTTCGTTGTGGGTGTTGTTTTCGTTTTGCACTGCAGTGGGGGTTTGAGTTTGAGTTTTCAAGTGCTCCTATTCTTCCCCCTCTAGTCGCACGTCTCGGTCCTACAAGTGGTATCAGAGCCGGTTAGGTTTTCTCATACCTTAACTGGTGATGAAACCGTAGCGACGATGACTTACTCCGGGAAAATACCCGTCCTTGGCTCCGATGGCTATCCCTACTGGAAAGGTAGGATGGAGGCATTCCTTGTTAGCCAGAGTCAGGACATATGAGATGGTACTTAGAGTATGACTTTTGTGGTGCTTCTAGTTGCTGAGCGTACTACGCAGGATATTGTGGCTCAGCATGAGGCGAATGCCAAGGCGGTTAACTTTCTCTTTTCCGGGCTTGGTCCCGTGGATTATGAGAGAGTGAGTAACCTTAAGACTGCATGTGAGATATGGTCACTGCTTAGTGCACACCATGAGGGTACTGCGACGATTAAGGCTAGGCTTGTGGAGACTTACCGGCGCGAATATGAAAATTTTGTCCAGAAGCCGGGAGAGTCTGTAGACGACTTGTTTGGTCACTTTCAGTCAATCATTAACAAGTTGCGAGTCAATTCTGCCCCCGCTGAGCTCCCATACACCGATCATCAGCAGGCTATCAAGTTGGTGTATGCTTTGGACAGAAAAGTATGGGAGATCAAGGTGAACTCAATCATTGAGTCGGCAGGGTTTGATACAATAGAAGTAGAGGCGCTCTATAGTAATCTCAAGGCAACAGAAGTAGATTACAAGTTGAGGGATTCCCTTGCTTGTACAGGTTCTTAGAGTCTGGCCTTGGCTACCCCCTCTAGTGAGTCTGTTGCTAACCCCCCTTATGCACAACTTCTCGTTTTTTGCTTTGATGTCTGTGACAGAGGAGTAGTTGGCATCGCTTGGGGATGAAGAGCTATGTCTGGTGTCTAGTCGCTTTCAGCGCACCTATGACAACCGGATGAGCAAGAAGAGGGGCGAGAGGACCAAGTGCTTCGAGTGCGGAGAGGTCGGCCACTTCATCGCCGAGTGCCCCAACAAGAACGACTACTACAAGAAGGGCAAGAGCTACTCCCGCGACTCCGACAAGTACCACTCCGGCAAGCCGAGCTTTGACAAGCACCGCTCCAGCAAGCACGGCTTTGGCAAGCGTCCTTTCGGCAAGAAGAACTTTTAGAAGGCTTTCAAGAGTTACCAGAAAGACAACCGGAAGCGGGACAAAGCTTTCTTCGCCGAGATCGGGTTCTGCAGCAGCGGATCTTCTTCCTCTTTGTCCTCGTCAAGCTCAAGTGATGAGATCACGTACAGGAAGGACAAGAGGAACGATCAAGGAGGTCTAGCTGGCTTGTGCTTCGTCTCCACCAAGTCCAGGTGCAAGAACAAGGATAAGAGGAGCTCGGTTTGCTCCATGGCGCTTGAGGACAAGGAGAACAAGGATGACGGCAGCAACTCTTCTTCCGATGATGTGGTAACTCCAGAGCAAGCCGAAATCCTTGAGATGCTAGAGCAGAACAGCCGAGAGTTGAAAGCCCAGGATAAGATGCTAGAGGAGGCAGCTAAGAAGCTGCAGAAGTTGAAAGCCCAACTTGCTGAGGCTTTAGAGGAGAATGAGAGGCTGAGGAGTGTGAGACCCCAATCAGTGAGCTTGAGTGCCCTACTTATGAGTCTTTCATGATGGAGCTTGGTGACAAGAGAGATAGGTATACCAAGCAGGTCAAGGAGATAGATGAGCTTAGGGCTGAGCTAGGCAAACTCTAGTCCAAACTGGATGAGCCTACTTTGAGTGGAGAGCTCGAGTGTGAGTCTTGCCCCTATCTAGCTAGAGAGGTAGCTGTGCTGAAGGAGAAGTTTAAGGGGCAGCTCATGGAGCTTGAGGAGCTTAGGGCTAAACCTGTGCTTTTGGGTGCGTGTATGGTCTGTCCTACTTTGAGAGGTGAGTTAGAGCAGTTGAGAGCTGACTTTGAGGTGCTTTCAGCACCTACTGATACTTGTGAGAACTGCCTAACCCTTAGGATGCAGCTGGTGGATAGGGATGCCACCATTAGGAAGTTGGAGAAAGCTGCTCCTGTTTTTGCCTCTCTAGTTCGTGATACCTGTGTTGCCCAGACTGTAGTTCTGGAGGATCTAAGAGAGGAAGTGTTGTCTTTGCAAAATGACAACAGTAGCTTGAGAGAGGTGCTGAGTTGGGTATATGCTAGGAAACCCCAACTAGAGATGATCATAGAGAGCACCAAGAGAGCCGAGGGTGAGACGAGTGGTGTTGGGTTTGGAGAGTGCAGCATTTCAAGTAAGAAGAGTGCCCTAGTTAAGATCAAGACTGCACCTACCCAGCCAGGAGAGACTGTTGATGGGTTTACCATGAGCCACCCAAGGCTGCCCCAAAGAATCAGTACTGGACACCCAAGCCTTCCAAGGCTAAGCTGGACAAGATTGTAGAGAAAGAGCTTAAGCCCAAGGCCAAGAAGCCAGTCCAGTAGCCTGAGCCACCCAAGGCCACACCACCTAAGCCCAAGTCCTAGCCTAACCCAGTTTCTAGGAGGCCTGTCTACCACTGTGAGTCCTGCCAGCAGAATGGCCACCTAGAGGAGTTTTGCTTTAGGAGGAAGCGGGTTGAGAGGCAGGAGGGAGCTTGGGGGAACTAGGACTAGTTCTACCAGGGTGGCAGGCAAGATCCTCCCCACTGTGGTGAGATGAGAGACCGCTTTGCTAGTGGTGAGAGAGGAGGCGGCTTTTAGGCCCGTGCTCCTAGTGGTGAGAGACGCTTTGTCGGTCGAGCTCCTAGTCATTTTCAGTGCGGCTATGGATCTCGTAACCGAAGCTTTCAGAGAGCTTTCGAGGGTTCACGCTTTGGAGGTCGTGGTTACCCTGATCGATGTGATGGTTTTGTTGATTGTGCTTACCCCACTTTTGAGCAGATGGCTCGGCACTGGTACAACAGTTTTGGTACTAACCCCAGTGCCGGACTGTTTGCTCACCATCGCTTTACTTGACTTTGCAGGATCGAGGCATGGAGGACGTGTGGATCATGGACTCCGGTTGCTCTAGGCACATGACAGGGCACCCAAGTGGTTCTCCAGCCTCAACCCCGTGAGCACCAAGGAGTACATCACATTCGGGGACAATGGTTAAGGTGAAGTGCTGGGTGTTGGTTCTGTTTCGCTCTCTGCTAAGCTTTCCCTGAGAGAAGTTGCTTTTGTTCGGAATCTGGGGTTCAATTTGGTCTTTGTCTCGCAACTTCTCGATGAAGGATTTGAGGTTTGTTTTAAGAAGGGTGCGTGCCGTGTTCTTGATGCTGAGGAAACCCTTGTTTGCTCTTTGCTGCCTTTTGGTCAGGTTTTTAGGGTCGACCTCACATCTGTTTCTGGCCCTGTGCAGTGTTTGGTTGCTAGTCTTTCTGCTGATATATGGAAGTGGCATAGGAGACTTGGTCACTTGAGCTTCGATCTGCTAGTCAAGTTGAGTTCAGTGGGCCTAATCCGAGGATTGCCCAAATTGAAAGCTGAGAAGGACTTAGTGTGCCACCCCTGTCGTCATGGCAAGATGGTTGCCGCTTCTCACACTCCTGTGTCTCAGTGTATGACCTTCTATCCGGGTGAGCTGCTCCATATGGATACAGTAGGTTCCGCTCGGGTAGCGTCCGTCAGTGGGAAGTGGTACGTGCTTGTCGTTGTGGACGACTTTTCATGGTTCTCGTGGGTATTTTTCATGGAGTTTAAGGATGAGGCGTTTGGTTTTATTCGAGATCTGGTACTGAGGTTGAGAAACGAGAGCCATAAGGCCATGAGGGCTATCCGCAGTGACAATGGCGGAGAATTCAGAAACTCTCGGTTCGAAAACTTTTGTAGTGACCTAGGTCTTGAGCACCAGTTTTCTTCTCCATATACCCCACCGCAGAACGGTGTTGTGGAACGCAAGAACCGCACACTCGTTGAGATGGCACGGACGATGCTCGATGAGCACAAGACTCCGAGGCGTTTTTGGACTGAAGCAGTGAATACGGCCTGTTACATTGCGAACCGGATCTTCTTGTGAGCTTTCCTTGGGAAGACCTCGTATGAAATTCGGTTTGTTAGGCAGCCCAGCATCAAGCATTTGTGAGCGTTTGGCTGCAGGTGCTTTGTGCTGAAGAGGGCGGGGCATTTGGATAAGTTTGAGTCTCGTTGTTTGGATGGGATTTTTCTGGGGTATGCTTCTAGTTCTAGGGCTTTTTGTGTGTGGATTTTGGAGGCCAAGCAAGTTGTTGAGACTTGTGAGGTTTCTTTTGATGAAACTATGCCTTGCACAACCCCTGCCTTTGAGCTTTCAGGTGATGATGAAGAAGGCACCCCCATCTTTGAAGATGAGGAAGGTGCAGATAATGTTGGTGATGCAGGAGCCACTACACCAGCTACAGCTCCTGCCCCCTCTGCTACGAGCTCTGATGATGAAGAAGGACCCTTGCCCACGGCTTCCTCTTCACTCCCCCGACAGCAAGCTCAAGCAGAGGCTAGCCCCGCTGAGGACGCAGGGGAGGTGAATTCTGAGATTGTTCCATCTCGGCAGGTCCAGCGGGATCACCCTCCACACAGGATGATTGGAGACATTCACCAGCGTGTTACATGCTCTACGGTTGCTTCTCTAGCCTTTTTCTCCCACTCTGCATATGTTGCTACTTTTGAACCCCGGGATGTGTCACATGCATTATTTGATCCTAACTGGGTGAACGCCATGCATGAGGAGTTGGAGAATTTTGAGAGAAACCATGTCTAGGATTTAGTGGAGCCACCACCAAACTATCGCCCTATAGGTACCAAGTGGGTTTTCAAGAACAAACAGAGTGAGAATGGGATGGTTGTGAGGAACAAAGCGAGATTGGTAGCTCAGGGTTTCTGTCAGAAGGAGGGGATAGATTATGAGGCGACCTTTGCCCCTGTAGCCCCTTTTAGTCAGGGATAGTATGCTATTCCTTTTAGTAAGGAATAGCTTCTGTAGTTTAGTTTTTGCTTTTATCTTGCTTTTATTTCTCTTTGGTCCTTTTACATATTGTATCATATCATGCATTGCATTGTATCATATGCATTTTCTCTACACTAGCACTAGAGCTCTTTTGGAATGATAGGTTAGTACTTGCTTGTGCTAGGTTGTACAGATGCATGCTTGATCATGGTTGGCTAAGCTCTCTTGAGTTTGTTGAATACTAGTCATGAGTTAAGTCATTTTATTCTTTGCAAATAAAAAACTATGATCACCACTTGATTCGGCTACCTAACATGTGTAGGATGTTGAATGCTATGCTATCTTTTCATACTTGGATATGCTAGTTGTATGCCTTTGCTAAGTTAATGCCTAAGCTTTTCTGACACCTTGCTTAAATTGAAATCTGAATCAAAATGCTTACAAGTGGTGTCTTATGTGATGAATTGAGAAAGATCCAAGTGGGTTTGCTTGTCACACTGATCTAGTTCGAGACAGCTTGCCTTTGCACTTTGGCATGAACTTGGACTAGACTGTGTATGACCAAAACCTTGTCTTAAGCTTCTGATGGTTATATAACCTAGGCTTGGCATTGGTTGGTAAGAAGTGGCAAAAGACAAGTAAATAACCCCTAGCACAAAAAGAACTTGCTTATGAATACAAATGTCTAAATATGAAATTTACAAGTCTCTAAAATGCTTATGGCTAGTTGTATATGCTTTAGTTGAGAGTAGCACACCTTGTATGCATTGCTAGCATCTTGTTGTTCATGCCTATCTTGCTAGGTGCTATTCATGTTGGTGATGCTTTCTTTTAAACTACCCTGAAAAATATGTTAGCTCTTGATATGTATAAGATAGATTCATTTGAGCTTGTCGCATGCTTCCTTGCCCTCACTTGCTCTGTATGCTAGAACTTGTGAATACTAACTTTCCATCCCTTCTGAGCTCTTTCTGGTACACTCTCTGCATTTCATGGCATATTTTGAGGGGGAGTTGTCTAGTTCAGGGGTAGTCATAGGAACCCTTGATGTGTCCATTGTCAACAAGGGGGAGAGATTTTGGGGTATTGGACACAGGGGGAGGACTTTGGGAGAGATTTAGTTGAGGGGGAGCTTTGCATTTATTTTTGCATTTGTGAGGATGCATTTAAGGGGGAGTTGAGCTTTTAGCATGCTCTTTGCATCGGTGCGTTGAGCCTTTTGCCTCTGTCTTGAGGAGCCTCTTTTGTTGTCTCATTGTCTCTGTTTCTTTGCTTGTATTTGGTTCTTGGGCATTTTGAGCAATTTTTTCTTTCTTTATTTCTTTTTCGGTTTTATGCTTTTCTCTTGTCTTTATTCTATTTCAGGTTACAGGTTGAAGGTGTTGACAATGCACTCATCAAGGGGGAGATTGAGAGCCAATGGACCAGCCTCATTGCTCTCCTGGTGTGATGAGTGATTGTCAACGAGATCAAGCCATCCGATAGACTGGAGGCCCTCCGATCGACTGTAGGTAGAGGAAGACGAAGACCTCGATGGACTGAGGCAAAAGCCCTCCAATGGACCGGAGGCAAGTTTCGGCGTCGGTCGGCCATGGGAGCTCAGTACACGGAGGGGCGGTTCGGCAACTGTGGTGTAAGCCCTCCGATGGACCGCAAGGCGACTCCGATGGATTGGAGAAGCCGGGTGCCACCGTGGTGCTCTAACCCGAGTGCATGGCGCGAAGGCATGCGAGGGAGGCTTTGGCGGCTTCTGCTCAAAACCGCCACCCAAGCTGCCCAAGGCTTGGTGAGTTGGGCCACGACTCACCAAGATAGAGAAGATGGGCCAAGTCCGGCCCAGACGGAGACTTCCTAAAGTTTCCCGGTTTCTGTCTTCAAAACCGGGGGTGCAAAGGTGGATTGGACTACTGGCCACGTGGAGGACATCCGAAGATTGCGTGGAAGCTAAGAAGATCAAGTCTTCATCGTGGTCATCCGTACCCGATATTTCGGATTCTTTTCTGCTTTAGCCCCTCCGGGTGTTTCTAGTGTTAGGGGTCTATGTGTAAAAATGCCAAAACTGAACCGGTGTATAAATAGCCTAAGAGCTGCTCATTGAGGGAGTCTTTGCAGCGAGGTTTTCATTTCCTCAGGGTAATTTTCGTCCTCAAGCTTTGAGCTCCAAGTTTAGGAGGGTTAGGGTGAGATCTAGCCTCCAAATCAAGAGGGAAGGTTAGCGTGGTTGCTTGGGACGAAATCCTTCATTGTAATCTGATCTAAGACCTCTTTTGAGGCTCATAATCGAAGTGGTTTCGTGCAGCAACTTTGTGTGCTTCTCCTCCCTTTGTTCTCTTTGGTTTTTGGCTTCAATCCTTGGCTTTTTGGATTTTTGCTTTGGCCAAGGTTGAATCTTTTGTTTTCCTTGTATTTTGGACTTGCAAGGACGTGGAGATTATGTCTTAAAACCTCTCAATCCCAAAGGATTGCCACGAGCAAGTTGTTCTTCAGCTTTCCAAATATTCACCTCTTCACGAGATCTGAAATTTCCGCTAATCCCGTGATCTTTTTCCATAGATCTTTTCGGAATAGCTTTGGAATGGGGCTAGGATAGTCTGTGCCAATTTTAGTGAAGTTTGGAGAAGGTTTGGTCAAGTTTTGGATTGCTTTTGTGTGAGGTTTTCTGCTGTCCAGTTTTCCTGCTGGTTCTGTCCGTCTTCAAGCCTTGTTTGGTTTAGGGGTCAAACCTTCGAATTTTGGGCTGAAATTTTGTGGAGCTTTTTATCAGTGAATCATAAAGCTCCCATAAAAATTTCAGATCATTTGGATGTGTTAAGACCTAGTTTTGGTATTTTTCTCTTCAGGGTGGTTTGTCAGTTTTTGACCATCGGACTGTTCGATGGTCAAAACATCGGACAGTCCGATGGTAGTAGGATTTTTATTTCTTGTCCAATTGAGTTAAAAATTTGTGCAGTTGTTGCCTGACCCATTCTTAACCTTCAATTAAAATTTCATAATTTTTGGAGCTGGTTTGATAGGGTTTTTGATCAACTTTTTTTAGGGTGTTCGTCTGTGACCATTAGACGGTCCAATGCTCTAATCATCGGACGGTCCGTTGGTCTAAACTTCCTCCTTTTGGTCTGAATTTATCAGGAGTGGTTCTTAGTTGTCTTGTGAGGGTGTGGCAATTTTGGGGGATTTTTCGGAGCTTCTCTTTAGGGGTTTTGAGATTTTTCTTTGCAGCCCTGTCTGTCTGAAATCTGCAGTTTCCCGAGTTGGTTCCTTTTACGCTCTTTGTCTTGGCTGTTTGAGCGTGTGCTTCCGCTTGGTGCTTGGTACGTATCTGTTCAGTGGACGGTACCAAGCACGTGTTGTGAGCTAGATACGTATCCTCTCAGTGGACGGTGTCTAGTAGCTTCGTTGTGGGTGTTGTTTCCGTTTTGCACTGCGGTGGGGGTTTGAGTTTGAGTTTTCAAGTGCTCCTATTCACCGCCCCTCTAGTCGCACGTCTCGGTCCTACAATGCCGATTGATACAAATGACTGGAGAGCCGATCTCCTCAATTACTTGAGGGATCCGGCTCGGGGGGCATATAAGAAGACAAGACATCGTGCTTTGAAACACGTGCTTATTGGAGATGAGTTGGAAGGGCAATTGCTAAAATGCTTGGGGTCGATAGAAGCACTTAAAGTTATGCATGATGTCCATGAGGGAGTGTGCGGTACCCACCAATCGGCTCATAAAATGAAGTGGCTGATTAGGAGGTCAAGGTATTATTGGCCAACCATGTTGGAGGATTGCTTCAAATACTATAAAGGTTGCCAAGAGTGTCAGAGGTTCGGAGCCGTCCAGATGGCGCCGATTAGGCCGTTGAATCCTATTGTCAAACCATGGCCATTCAGGGGCTGGGGTATGGACATGATTGGGCAAGTTAACCCTCCGACCAACAAGGGACACAAGTGGATCTTGGTTGCCAGCGATTACTTTACGAAATGGGTGGAGGCCGTGCCAATGAAGAATGTCACGGCCAAAGATGTGGTGAATTTTGTCAAGGAACATATCATCTACCGGTTTGGCATCCCACAAACTATCACCACGGACCAAGGGACTGTCTTTTTGGCCGAAGAATTCAAAAATCTGCCAAAGAGATGGGCATCAGCGGCTGCAGTCGTCCCCCTACTACGCTCAGGCCAACGGACAAGCCGAGGCGTCGAACAAGAGTCTCATCAAGCTGATCAAAAAAAGATAGACAAATATCCTAAGCAGTGGCATGATCGGCTTGTAGAGGCATTATGGGCATATAGGATGTCAAGCCACGGGACGACTAAGTGCACTCGATATCAGTTGGTGTACGGCCAGGAGGCCGTTATGCCATGGGAGGTTAACATCGGCTCTCGTAGAGTTTAGTTTTAGAATGATCTGTCAGCCGATGATTACGCGCTCTCATGAACATCAACACAGATGATTTGACAGAGCTTCGGTTATGGGCTTTTGAAAAAAATTAGAGACAACAAAGCCAGGGTATCAAAAGCCTGCAACAAGAAGGTGAAGCCGAAGAATTTGAAAATAGGTGATCTCGTCTGGGAATTAGTCTTGCCAGTTGGAACGAAGGATCCAGCATTTGGAAAGTGGTAACCTAATTGGCACGGGCCCTATCGCATAGTGGAGACTGCCCCAAGCAATTCATATAGAATGGAGACGCTAGAAGGGGTCTGATTTTTCAGAAATGACAATGGCAAATACTTGAAGAAATATTATCCTAGTCATCGGATCTTGACTCATATAAGAGCCGGTGTAGTAACACCTGGTTGGACAGCCTATGCATTAGCATCGCCTCTAGAGGAGAATTTGACTAATGCATTGCCATCCGGTCTTAACAAGATCCGATGTATTAAAGCATCGCCTTTAGAAAAAATAATATAAACAAGCAAACTATGAGTAGCAGGGCCAACGTGTGCCATTGGCCATGGATGAAAGCCGATGGTAGGCATCGCCTGTAGTACAAAATACATAAAAAGCATAGTGTTCTTCACCGAGCTATACGCTCGGGGGGCATGACTGACAATGTTCAAGTAATTGAATGAATCAAGCAGAGGAAGATGCTGGTAATCTCTGAAGGTATTGGCGGATTGCAGTTAAAGCCTTTGTTTTGATCACATCGGCAGAGTTGATGATTTGGCGATCTGGTTCGTCAGAGCCGATTATCAGTCCCTTGTTAAGCTCACGGATATGCGCGATGCTGGCTTTGAGCAACGTTGACAGTTTCTGCTTGTTATCGACAAGCATCTTCATGGTTGCATCGTTGGCCAAAATGGCGGCGTCAACCCAAGATAGCACTTCCTCAAGGCACTTGATTTCGTCAGTTAACTTTATCCTCTTTGCATCGAGCGCTTGCCTGGACATCTTCAATCTCGCCTCTTCACTGTCGTCGTCCAGGTCTGCCTTGAACCGGCTTGCTGCTGCACATGCCTTAGTGATCTCCTCTTTTAGGGCCGGCTGGTTGTTGCGGGAAGCTATGCGTGATGCAGCGGCCAACACATTCTCGCGGAGAAATCCAAGGTGAGCTGTGGGTCGGAGCACCCGCTTCAGGCTTGAAGGCAGCATATATGCTATCGACTTGAGGGCCGTGCGGATTCCGTCACATGCAACAACCAATTTCTCGATTGGAGCTTCCAGTTGCTTGGCGATTTCCTCAAGGTTCAAGGCCACATCAGGTGTAGGAGACGTGGGAGGACTCTCTGTCACCAAAGTTTCACCGATAGTCGAAGGATCAAAGTTCAACAAGGATGCAGCATCAAAGGTCTGGCAACAGTTTAGTTAGTTCACAAACTATAGACGAAGAAAACATGCAGTTAGAAACATACCTGTGGAGGGCTGACTTCCGTACTACGAGCTTCGTCTGTGTGGCCGAATGTATCCTTAGGAGAAGAACTGGGAGGTTCAGGAGAGTTCTCTTCTTCAGCTCCTTCCTGCTCCTGGCTGTGAGAGCTGCGATCCTGCATATAGAAAATGGTCAGTACGATTCTCATTACCGAAGCCAAGACAAGGTGGAGCTTACTGGCGATTCAAAGAAAGGAGGTTGAGCCGAGACGGCGGGTTTGGGCTTGACAGCGGCTTTCTTAAACCTCGGCTAGCGAAATCCTTTACCCTCTCTCTTGCGCTTCATCCTAGGGGGTGAAAAGATGACCTTGTCAAAAGAAGGCATGTCGGCCTGATACATAGGCAGTGGTGCCTTTTGCAAGTATTCGAATGGTTGGCCTGCATCGTCAGTAGGGATAGGTCATACTTGCATCTGTAAGCAAGAAATTCAGTCGTATCATAAAGCAACAATGCACAAGGAGACCAAATTAAGTATGAGGTTACCTCTTTTGGTGTGGTTTCATGCTTTGGATCAATGGCCAGAAGAGCCGATGCCACAGCATTTTGAAAAAGGTGGGGCCACCAGAAGTTCCACCAGCGGTTGAAGCCATCGGCTTTATACACGAATTCCATCGTGTCGGGAATATTCAGCTCCAAGTCAGAAAAGATGGAGTACGCTTTGGTGGCTACCAAGGAGTCGGTTATATTGGCTCGGTTTTGGATTTTGGCATGAATAATTAGGCAGGGAGAGGTTTGGTTCAGGCCGAGTTGGCGAGCAGTTAGAACAGGTTGGTATGCTTCATATCCTGGTTTATTAATTCTGTTACTAGTACTCATGCTGACTGGGAAAAGGCAAGGGGTAGCCACAATGCCGAATATAGCTCGAGTTTCTTCATCAGTACCAAAAACGTCTAGTCTGAAAAAGGATAGGTTCTCGAATTGCTCGGATTCGGCATATGCATTATATACAGGGGTGGTTTGAGAGCTGTAGAAGCATTTGTACCATTTGGCTGTTTCAGCCGCATCAGTTTGGGTTACAGGTAATTGATGCAAGGCCTGGCCAAATGAGGTACATCGGATGGATTTGCCTGACAGATCTGAGAAAGACTGGGACTCAAGTGATGGAAAGTTTGGGATTTCATTACGAAAGTACAGTTGACTGCAGAGTTGAACAAGCCACCAGAGGTTGCTTGTTGTTGTCGGCACTTAAGCACGGCAAACCTTATACTGCAAGCGACAGTATCGTGTGTAGTTTTTCCCAAGATGAGTATCGTGGGTTTTGTCAATCCAGGAAACAAACTAATTGAGAACTAATTAACAAGAGTTTATGGTAAACTAAGATATAAAACAGGGTTCTAATCTACCTCTAAATTAGCCCTAACTATATCTAATCTACGCCTAAACTATACTAATACTATAAGATAAGCAATTAGAATAGAACTGGAACACCAATCAACGGGTACTAATTGGAGTCTAATCAAGCTCTAATTGGATCCAAGACATGCATGATATGTGCATCACAGATAGATAAAAGCAACGAGATAACTAGCAGCTCAAGGTAGACAAGCATGATCAAGCATAAACTTCGTAGCATAATTAAATTAAGATCAATCAACCTAACCCCCTAGATCGAGTTTAACCTTTCCCCAGTCTCTACTGTCACTAGTAACCAGGTAATCGACGAGAAACTCTCAACAGGCATAAACAATTAGAGAATGCACTTCTAATTACTTCACATAGTCTAATAACATAATTAGCACAACTAGAACCCCATCACCATGATCAAAAGAACTAGACATATAACTATATCATTAGTAAGCTAGATCAACGATCAAAAATGCTAGAAGAATATAACATGCTCTAATTAACAAGCATCTAGACCTAAAGTTAATTAGAGCTAGAACAAGCATAATTAGAACAAAAACATGATAATTAGACAAGATCAAAGCTTTATTAATAAATTGTATCATACTTACAACCACGGACGTAGCTCTTGATGATACAATTATACCTCTGGAGCTAGTTAATTAGAGCATCATGCAAGGGCTCTAATCACCTCTAGAAACTAGAAGAACTCTAATCCTAGACTAAAAACTCGACCCTCTACTCTCATCTAGTTGTGTCCCTCTACATCGTGTCGCCTTGATGAATTGGATGACCTTGGGGGTCTCATAGGAGTTTGTATTTATACCCCGGAGGTGCCTTGGGGTGCCCCCACCTTCCCCTAGCTTGGCGCTAGAGTAAGACTCTTGTTTGCCCCGAAATAGGACTTTCCTGTTTTCTGCGCCTTTCGTATTTTGACCATATTTTTATCATCCGGAGTCTAAATAAAGCAAACTCAGACTCTAAATTGTAGAGCTCAAAGAGATCTACAACTTTGGTAATCACACTTTCTTCATTTTACATCGGTTAGGTCTTCGAATTGGGTCCGCAAGGTGCTGCTATCCTGGAATCCGAGAGTATCTCGAGATTTAATTTGGGTTTGGATGGATCTTGAAATAAACCTTCCTTATCTTCAATTCCTTTGCACCCAAGTAATCCTTATCTCTTTGGAATCTTCTGGAAGAGGTATGGTAGAAAGGGGAACACCAGATGGCGCCTAGAGGGGGCGGTCGACTGACTTGGGGGGGTAGGGTCGGCCGACCCGACCTTTTCCTTTGCCCGGTTGTTTCCATCTTTCGCGGAGATGTTGCTTGTTATCTAAGAAATACTTGTACCGGACCTCTTGGACTCTTGGGCTTCTGGAATCTTCTATATGGGCCGAGATTTGACAAAGTCTTCTAGTCTTTGACATATTTGTTGATTTTATTGAATAATTATCTCCAATTCCTAATAGCTCTTGACACCTTCTTGAAGCTTCTGATTAGTAAACCTCGATTAACATAGAGGGGAGTATGAGTCAACCATGCCTTCCTTGATCATCATTTTCAATAAATGTCGATTTAGAGGTTCTTTCTTACTCGACGTAGATCATTGTGAATTTCGCAAAAAATAGATCAAAACGTGTTAAAATCACATACAGCATATTTCCATGGCAATGTTGCAAAATCCACAATAATCGGTGATAAATGTTAGTAAAAAATATAGTTGACGCTTAAAAACAGTGAAAACCATATAAAATGATGTAAAATATTCGTACATAAGCCGCGTCAACAACATCCCTACTCTTAAACTTTGCTCGTCCTCAAGTAAATTAAGAATCAGCATTGCCCTACATTAACTTTTTCATACCTTAATCTTAATTAATCAAACTAACAAGCACTCTATTAAAATTTTAGTGTGAACCAGCACATCATGAAAGAAAAGATATTCAACTAAGCTCATTCCACAAAAAAAGAATTAGCAAGAGTTTAAATCTATCAATGACACATCTCCTTATTTTAGCAATTTGTTTTTGAAAAAGATAATTAAACATTTAGAGAAACTTGGTATCAGACTGCACATGGTTGGAACATTTAGAGGAACACACTCAACTCTCCAGTCTCTCAATATCTAAATGGTATTCAATAAGTATATATATAAAGTGGAAGCTTATCTGGAGCATGGTATGAATCCTAATCAAAACTTGTTTTCAAAATATTGTCAAACCAAAAAAGAAATCTGCTGGTTTTACTGATACTTCTCAAAAAGGTCATGAAATCAAAATAATGTTGAGAGAGAAAGGATGGAACACACACATTTAGAAAAATAGATATGTTCAAGTGTCGATGGATGATCTCAAGGCACAAATAAAGTCCTTGCTCTCAGATTGCACATGGTTGGAATATTTTCTAAAGTATAAACAGGATATCCCTTACTAATACTAAACAAAAACTAAATATAAAACTTCTAAAAACTTAGAAGATTATTGAGGGGCAACTCCTTTTTTTTTACTTTTTTTCTTTTTTTTCTTCTAGGCGACCACTTGGTCTCCTTTTTTTTTTTTGCTTTTGCCCCCTCAAAAATTTCTCTTTATAAATAAAATCACATAGCGTATAACAAGGTAGCTCCCCGTCCCCACTCTTGAATAATACTCACCCTCGCCCTTGAGTATATATCTAAAACAATTTAACTTAGAGGATAGAGCCGTCTAATAAAAAGAATAATATTTAATCCTTTAAATACTTCGGAAAATAATGGGTTGTGATCAAGAAGGATACACAAAAAGATAATCTTGGTTTAAGGATGTACTCTTTCCAATGTAGAGAGACACAATGCATGGATAGAAAAGGTTAGCAAAGAAAAAGATACGCAAAAATGAATGACCAGCTTCTAAGTCTCATACCCTATATCACAGTCTTCATTCAACTCATTTGAAAAAACAAATTTGATAAATTTAAGGTTTAAAAATATATGGCTCTGGTAGGAATAGCCATTGCAAGATAATCTCATAAAGTTGATCATGGAATTTATAGACAGTAAAAATGAACAAGGAGATGATCATGTTAAAGATTAAACCTTGCAAAAATTAAATCATATGGGTCTTTATGAGCAATTATAATCAATCACAAATTTGCTGGCTAGTTCAATTAAACATGTATTATGAGAGCCTGTTAAGTTAACTAATCAAAACCAAAGCATGATAAAGATAAAGCGGCAACATTCATCATTTTCTTAAAAGCATTACTTAATTAAGCATGGACCATGGTTATAGCATTAATCACACTTTAAATCTAAACTAGCATACTAAAAACAAGAGAAACACAAAGGGAACACCAAATTGATAGATATAGGTAAACAAATGCAGAATTTAAAATGAAAAGTAAAGGTGTTAGAAATTTGTTACCGGATATTTCTTCAATTTCCTTATCATTAAAAATTTTCCTACAAAATAATTCAAGTGCACATACTACTCTCGAGGTAATGATCGAGAGTAGAAGTAATTTACCATAATCTATTAATATTCCCAATAACTTTTAACTGGCCTAATTAATCTTAATAAAAGAAAAACAAAAACTTAATGAGTATATGCAAGCGTGTACTTATACAAGAGACAAGCGTATTAACAAAGACAATGATTAAATCAGGTTCCCAACACCTTGTTGACAACATAATTGCTAAGTCTTTCTATAGCCATCAAAATTTTAAATAACCATGTTTTATCAAGGTCATCAACTCATAACAGCACAAGAAAAACAAAGCACATTGCAAGGCTTACAAACTAATCAAATGAAATTATAAAAAACTAGCAAGGTTAATTAACTTCATCATGATGATTAACAACTTAATCTAAGCACCATGCTTACGTAAAATTGCTAAGGAAAACATTGTATACAAATGTTATCATAAACATGAAAGCACACATCATGAAGTTAATTAAACAACCAAGCCAATTATAAACATACAATATTAATCTAAATGTAAAAAGTAGGTTATGCATGAAATATGAAAACAAATGCAGAAAGTTTAACCACAAGAGACATGATTAGCAAGAAACTTTCAATTAAACTTAATGATGATGGTCTCAAATTAAATCTAAACACCATGTTTATACTTAATTTGCAAAGAAGAAAACTCGGCCGAGAATCAACATAAATATAAAGCATCCATCATGAGGTTTACGGAAATTTCAAAGCTAATAAAATAAGTGTGGAGAAACAAATGATAATGCAAATGCAAAAAAGAAAACATAAATTAAAAAGATGCGATGGTGTTAACTAAAACAAAGGTTAGATTAAGTTAACTAGCCACAAGCTAAAGATTCAAAGGGTGGTGTCATGCTTTCCATTTCTCTATTAAAAGACTTTAAGACTCTTAACACTAAAACAAATAATTAAACGGGTTGCCTCTCAAAAAGCGCCTAATTTAAAGTCATAAAGCTAGACTTCTTACTTATCTCTGTTGAAGTGAAGCCATGGTACTTAGAGTAAGAATCCGAAGTGTCTATGCAGCTTGATAACTTGATTGTGCAGCTTTATCGTGTCTTGGTCATAGCATCACTTGTGTGCGCAATTCTCTGCTTGTGTGTTCATGTGCCAATGTCTATGAAGCTTCTTGCAACTGAACTTGATCATGAAAATCTCATGGAAGCACTGTCCAAGCCTTCTTCACTGTTGTTGCCATCATCTTGCTCAAGTAGATATCACCATTGTTGCTGCCACCTCCTTCTTCGTGGAATAACTCATTGAATTCTACCAGAACATACCTCAAACAGTAGATCCATTGGATAGCCTCTGAAATTATCTTTCCAACGAGTACTTATGCTTAAAATCTGATTCCGTATAAAGGAGTTATGCCCATTTTACTCAAGCACTGCGTTCTGTCCACACTTCAATTCAGCTCGCGCAGCCTTCAATGATTTGCACATTGCTCCTTGTAGAAATCTTCAAATTGAGTGATTCTTGTTGCGTTAGAAAGAGGACGTCATGAGCTTTCGAAATATAAGAAAATATTCTGTCTTTGCCTCCTGAGGTCAAGCTCCACCTTGATACATCTTCAGCTTCATATTTTCAGCTTTCCCTATGTTGACAATCTTCAACCTTTTAGACTTGGATCTTTGTGGAAATTGTCGGAGTCCACCATTGTTGATCTTGAAACTTCATGGGCTTGATTCTTGTCTTCAGTTCCTTCTCCATTCAGTCCACTCACTCTTCAACTTGAAACTCAATCAAACTTTTGCAAATTCTGATGATGTCTTTAAATCTTGCCAAATCCTTGTATCAATCATCATGAATTTGTCTTGTACTCTTTCACGTATTGGTCTCGTTGTTTCAAATGAAGTGTGAATTTTTCTGCATGGTTAGCTCATAGTGCACACATATATATATAATATAATAGCATCATGGCAATGATCAGAGATAAAAGTGGACTCACATGGTTGATTGGTTTAAACAAACATTTGATTCATGAATCAAAGACAACTATAATCTAAATTGAAATCACATAGCAAAACATTAAGGCATGTATATATCATAGATGAATATGATTCATAAAATCAAACAAGAGATAAACAAAATGATGGGTTCCTAATGATTTTGGCCGAGAGATGATTTTTGTCACACCCGGTTTTAGAAACAAAACCAAGTGCTAACCATGTATGTGCCAGGATCAGTTTAATCACATACACAGCATAAACAAAAGTAAATAGCACAACCAGTACTTTACTTAAGAGTAATAACCATTATTACAGACCATAAATGTCTTTAACGAAACCGAGTATCTGAACGAAAACGAGTTAACTAAACGACAGCGGAAGACGACCGTGATCCACAGGCAACTGACGGATGGCACACCAGCCTAGAACTCGTCGTAGTCCTGGAACTCCTGGTTAGGATCACCACAACTTCCTTCTGGATCTGAGCAGCGGTTGCAATGGATGCAACGGGTATAAAACAAGCAAGAATGAGTACATAACGCACTCAGCAAGTATTCCGTTTAGGATAAAAGTGGACTGGCTTTATAGTGGTTAGGCAAAGCAATTGCTTTTAGTTAGTCAAGTTTTAATTACTAGCAATGATTAGCGGTAACCCATCCCTTTATTATAAAGACAATAAAACATATTTAAAAGATAAGCATGAACCATAACCATATCCATCATCATTACCATGATCACCGTGAGCCATTCACCTTGAAGCTAAAACTCTAATCTGTGAGGGTCCAGGCCGCTCTTAACCGTGAGCACGGCTGATATATCAGTTTTAAACACTCTCGAGAGGTTGTACAACTTTACCCACAAGTCATGATTCCCATTGTGCCCGAGGTTTGCAAAGCCCCATTTATTCATACCTTAGATGAATCGGCAGGGTTTCATTACGAGACCTTTACAAAGAATTCCTAGAGTTATGGCCCACTCGTTACAGGTTACTCCAGTTAACTAAAGATATGAGAGTTCCGTTCCAAAGGGTGACAGTCAAACTGCACCACATTGGCAAAGGGCAAAGTCCCATATCCCCCAGACCCCTCATACGCCATGTTTCAGGAAAGTAAGCCAAAACTCTAGTTCATCTAATTAATCAGTCAAGCCCAGTGCCCATGTGAGTCTTGTGGTTGTACTGTTTTCCTGGGTGGTCGCTCGGCGAACCGATCCTTAGGGCGAAGCACTTGAGCAAAACCAACAAAACATGCTCAAGCCTCCATGATGTTAAAACCAAACTTTTATCATCAGGTTCATCATTACTTGACCATCATTAACAACATAAATAAAGTGAGTTGAGCGGAAACAATTAATTTACAACATCACAGCCCTCCCAGGTTATAAAACAGGTAAAGGTATATGAGGCTAGTCATCCTTAGTAGGAGCAATCAAAATTAGGCTCTAAATCAGGTGATTAAAGTAAATAGGACATGGGTCAAAGAATACTTGCCTTCCTCAGCAAAAACTTGCTCAGGAACTTCCCAAGATGGATTCTCGACAAACTCGGACGGAACGTCGGCTACACGTTGCATACACACAAGCAATGAGCATTACTTGACTAAACAGTACACCAAACATCATAAACAGAGGTTAAAAAGGTTTTAGAATTGATCTACACTTTATTACGATTCCGTAGGTTCAAGAATCGTTCAAATCGGAGTTAAAACGCAAAAGATATGGATAAAATAAGATTAAGGGCTTAAAATAAAGAGAATTTGAAATTCCAGGGGCTAAACTGTGAAAACCTGGACCTATCCGTAAATGAATAGGACCGCGGGTTGATTTAGAAGAAGCACAAGGTTTCTTTTGCAAAACCTCACGCTGACCGGGATTGACCAGGACCGCGGGTTGATTTTCCAAAAGCTCAGGGTCTAAACCGTAAAGCCAGGGACCTAGATCTAATAGATCTGGACCGCGGGTTAATTTCCAAAAACCCCAGGGACTCTTTAGCAAGAAAGCGGCGCTGACCGGTATCTGACTCCGGGTCGCGCGGCCTGGCCGTTGGATCTGGATCAGACGGCTCTGGTTAGATCGGGGAAAAGAGAGGGGCGACGGCGACGGGTTCCACCGGCGGCGACCCTCGGGCGCGGCGGAGACCTGCCGGAGCACCGCGGAATCCGCGGTTCCGGGGCCTAGGGCTAGAGGGACCGGGCGCAGGGGCGAGCATGCGGTGGTGCGAAGCGGGCGAAGGGGTTCGGGAGACGGCGCATCGACCGGAGGCGGCGGGCGACGGAGCGAGGTGGTGGAGGAGCTCCGGCGAGCGATTCCCACCGATGTAGGGCGCGGCTAGGGACTAGAGCTAGCTCGAAAGCTTCCTCACCTCACGGCGAACCTTCGGGTATAGAAGTGGTCGACGGTGAAGCGGCAATGGCGGTCGGCGACGTGCGGCGACGTCCGCGGGAGCTCTGCGTAGAACGACGGCGGCGCGGTGGGCAACGAAGGCGGCCTAGGGCTTGGGCGTTTGATGACTAGGGCCTCGGGGTGGCAGCCTTTATAGCCCGGATGCCGAGGCTTGCGGAGGGGGAAAGGGAAAGCACGGCGCGGCAAGGAAGGTCCGGACTTCGGACTCTGTCCGTGTCCGCACTGCGCACGGCGCGGGCGAGGACCGGGAAAGGAAAGTGCGGGCGCGGGAAAGGAAGGCGGAGGCGGCGCGTGAACCCTCGGGCGAGGTCGGGACGCAGGCGCGGGGCGCGGAACCGAGGCCACGGCGCGGGCACTTGCCTCCGTCGGCGTCGGACCGAGAAAGGAAAGGAGAGGGAATGAAGAAGATGACCGGCGGGGCCGGGCGGTCAGCGAGAGAGAGGGAGAGGGCGCGGGTTGGGCTGCCTGGCGCGCAGGCCGGTCGGCGCGGACTGGGCCGAGGGGCGCTGGGCCGGCGTGGGAGCGAAGGGAAGGAGGGGGAAGAGCTGGGCCGGCTGGGAAAAAGAGAAGGGGGAGGGGAACTGGGCCGCGGGGAAGTGGGCCGCGCGGGGGAGAGAAGAAGGAGGAGGGGAGTTGGGCCGGCGGCGGTTTGGGCCCAAAGAGAGGAAGAGAAAGAAAAGAAATTTTCCTGAGTTGTTTGAAATTTGAGAAATTTTGGAGAGATGCAAATGATTTTGAATTCAAACTTTGAACACTGCAAATCACCCAATAAAAATATGCAAGTGCATGAATGCTCAAACATGTGATTCCTATGATTCTTTTTAATTAATTAATTTGAAATCTCCAAAAATCAAATAGGTGTCATGTATGATCAAACAATATGAACAGATTAAATTGGTTCCAAATGATCTTGTTTGTGGTAAAATTTAGGGTGTTACAAACCTACCCCCCTTAAAGAAATCTCGCCCCGAGATTTTAGGATTGGCTAGCAAAGAGTTCCGGGTAATCTGCTCTGAGGTCATCCTCTCTTTCCCAGGTGGCCTCCTCTGCCGTATGGTGGCTCCACTTAACTTTACACATCTTTATGACCCTGTTTCTGGTAGTCCTCTCTGCCGTCTCCAAAATTTGGACTGGATATTCTGTATAAGTCAAATCATCCTGCACATTAAGTTCATCCTCCTGCAACTGCTCTACAGGTACTCGCAGACACTTCTTCAACTGAGATACATGGAACACATCGTGTACTCCCGATAATCTGTCAGGCAATTCCAGTTGATATGCAACTTCTCCCTTACGGTCAATTATTTTAAAAGGCCCAATATATCGTGGTGCTAATTTTCCCTTCACTTTGAATCGGCGTAGACCACGAATAGGTGATACTTTCAAGTACACATAGTCTCCTACTGCGAATTCCAAATCCCTTCGACGGTTATCCGCATAACTCTTCTGTCTAGTTTGAGCAATCCTCAAATTCTCCCGAATCATTCGTACTTGTCGTTCGGCGTCTTCTATGATTCCAGGACCAAACAACTGCTTCTCCCCTGGTTGATCCCAATGCAAGGGAGTTCTGCACCTTCTACCATACAAAGCCTGAAAAGGTGACATCTTGATACTAGCCTGATAACTATTGTTATAAGAAAATTCGGCATACGGCAAACTTTTGTCCCAACTAGTACCATATTGTATTGCGCAAGCTCTCAACATATCCTCTAATATCTGGTTGGTTCTTTCTGTCTGCCCATCGGTCTGTGGATGATATGCTGAACTGAAATTTAACTTAGTGCCCATTGACTCATGCAGACGCTTCCAAAAATGAGATGTAAACTGAGTTCCACGATCTGACACAATCTTCTTTGGTACTCCATGCAAACACACAATTCTGGACATATACAATTCAGCTAACTTGGCTCCCGAATAAGTGGTCTTGACAGGAATAAAGTGAGCAACTTTGGTTAATCTGTCCACTACTACCCATATAGAATCAAAACCACTTTGTGTACGCGGTAGGCCGACAATGAAATCCATACCAATTTCCTCCCACTTCCACTCGGGGATCTTGAGTGGCTGTAACAATCCAGCGGGCTTTTGATGCTCAGCTTTCACTCTCTGACAAACGTCACACAAAGCTACATATTCTGCTACTTCACGTTTCATACCGTACCACCAAAATTTCTGCTTCAGATCTTGGTACATCTTTTCACTTCCGGGATGGATGGAATAAGCTGTCTCATGTGCTTCCTTCAGAATTAAATCTCGTATAGACTTTATGTTCGGAACACAAATCCTATCCCCATGCCATACTGTGCCGTCGGCATCCACTCGGAATCCCGATGCCTTATCTAACTTGATTAACTCTTTTATTTCCTTGATCTTCTCATCATTAAGTTGTCCCTTCCTGATTTCTTGTTCCAACGTAGGTTCAAACTCCATGGAGACTGTGCCTTCCGTATTATTAAGAAAACCCAAACTTAGTCGGTCGAATTCTATGGCTAGCTCATCCGGCAACTCTTTTGCCCACAACAAACTGATCTGACTCTTTCGGCTCAAAGCATCTGCTACTACATTTGCTTTGCCAGGATGATAATGTATCTCCAGATCATAATCCTTGATTAATTCTAACCATCGTCTTTGCCTCATATTTAACTCAGTCTGGGTAAAGATATACTTTAAGCTCTTGTGATCAGTATAGATGTCACACTTTTGCCCGAATAAATAATGCCTCCATACTTTTAATGCATGCACCACTGCGGCTAATTCCAAATCATGAGTTGGGTAATTCTTCTCATGATCCCTCAGTTGTCTAGAGGCATAGGCAATAACCTTGCCTTCTTGCATAAGAACACATCCCAAACCTAGTCGTGAAGCATCACAGTATACTGAAAAAGGCTTATGCATATCTGGAAAAGTTAGCACTGGCGCTGTGGTTAACCTCTTTTTCAACTCCTCGAAGGCTTTCTGACAAGCTGACGTCCACTGAAATTTAATATTCTTCTCTAACAAAGCTGTCATTGGTTTAGCAATCTTGGAAAACCCTTCAATGAAACGCCGATAGTAACCAGCTAATCCGAGAAAACTCCTGATGCCTTTCACATCCTCTGGGATCTTCCAATTCTGCACTTCAGATACCTTACTCTGATCAACGGCAATCCCTCCATTGGATATGACATGACCTAGAAACTTAACCTCCTCAATCCAGAAATCACACTTGCTGAACTTCGCATAAAGTTTATGCTCTCTGAGCTTCTGCAACACTAATCTTAGATGTTCCTCGTGTCCCTCTTCAGTTTTGGAATAGATTAGAATGTCATCGATAAATATCACAACAAACTTGTCAAGATATTCCATAAACACACTATTCATCATATACATAAAGAAGGCTGGGGCATTTGTCAAACCAAACGACATAACTGTATATTCATATAATCCATAACGACTAATAAACGCTGTCTTTGGTATATCTGAAGGTCTAATTCTTAGTTGATGATATCCAGATCGCAAATCAATTTTGGAGAAAACACAGGCACCTTTGAGCTGATCAAATAAATCTTCAATCCGGGGCAGTGGATATTTATTCTTTACTGTAACGGCATTAAGACCTCTGTAATCGACACACATTCGCAAGGTTCCATCTTTCTTTTCAGTAAGCAAAACTGGTGAGGCCCAAGGGGAGGTGCTCTTGCGAATAAACCCTTTCTCCAATAGTTCATCTATTTGTTTCTTAACTTCAAGTAATTCGACACCAGATATTCTATATGCTTTCTTATAGATAGGTGCAGTTCCAGGTACTAATTCAATAGAAAATTCAATGTCACGTTCAGGTGGCATACCTGGCAACGAATCTGGGAAGACATCCGGAAATTCTGACACTACTCTGATGTTCTCCAAGGCTGTGGCATCAACAGCATTAACTCCTGCTTGAGGTGGGTCTATCAGAACTTCCATGTTCTCCCCGGCTGGCGTAGTCAAAGTCACTTTCCTCTCGGCACATGAGATTACCCCGTTGTATCTTTGCAGCCAATTCATACCCAGGATAACATCTACTCCTTGTGCTTTCATAACTATTAATGATGCTGGAAAATCTACCCCCCTTATTTTAATGGATGCATCATCGCAAGCGAACTCGGATCGCAAGTTTCCCCCAGGTGAACTAACTAGCATTGACTTTACCATCTTTATCATAGGCAAATTATACTTCTCTACATGCTGAGCAGTAATGAAGGAATGCGTAGCACCAGTATCGAATAGTACTAAGGCGGGTTGGGAGTTGACCAGGAACGTACCTACGACAGCATTTGGACCTTCCTGGGCAGCCTCCGCGGTGACGTGGTTGATCTTGGCGTGGCTGGAAGCTTGGTTGGGGGTGCCCGCCTTCGAACTCGATTGCGGTGTCTGCTGCGGCGTACCTCTATATGGGCATTGCTTAGACCAGTGACCTGTTCCTCCGCATTTGAAGCAATTTGCACTTCCCGTTGGTACTGGCGTGCCTGTCTTCACTGGGGTACTGGTAGGAGTCGGTTGGCGGGGAGCTTGATTGTTTGAGCGCTGCATTTGGGTATTGTTCTGCTGAGACTGATAGTTCGGGCGCTGATAGTTGCCATTGCTGTTGTAGCGCTGGAACTGGGGCTGCTGCTGTCCGGAGTTCTGTGTAGGACGGTTCTGAAAGTTCTGGGACCCAGAAAACCGCGGGCGGGTGTTATTGCTAGACTGTTGTGCCTTCTGTTTGCGCTTCTTTTCCTCCATCTCGCGACGAGTATTCTCCGTCACGATAGCTCGGTCTATCAGATGCTGGCAGTTAGGAAAAGTATGGTTCATAAGCTGGTACCTGAGTGGATCGACCAAGCCTTTGAGGAAACGGTACTGCTTCTTGGGGTCGGTGTTAACCTCCTCGGGACAGTAGCGGGACAGCTGTAGGAACTTGTCTCGATACTCACTGACGGTCATGGTGCCCTGGGTGAGTGCCAGGAACTCTTCTTTCTTCAGTGACATCACACCAGCTGGAACATGATGCGCTCTGAACCTCTCGGTGAACTCCTGCCAGGTAATGGTGGTGGGGTTGTTATGAGCCAAGCGGTACGATTCCCACCATTGTTGAGCAGCACCCCGTAACTGGTGAGGGCCGTAGAGGACTTTCTCCTGGTCGGTACACTGAGCGACGTCCAGCTCCCGTTCTATTGCGAGGAGCCAGTCTTCTGCATCCATAGGATCGACAGAGTGAGTGAACACAGGTGGGTGTCCCTTCATAAATTCTGCGCGTCTGTCTCGCGGTTGAGGCGGTGGTGGCGGGGGTGGTTGCTGCTGTGCCTGGTGCATGGCTGCCACTGCTTGACCAAGAGCTTGTATCACTTGGGTCTGGTTCATGATCAGTTGTTCCATAGTCATCGGTGGCGGTGGATTTGGAAGTCCTTCTCCGCGACCTCCTCTACCTCCACGACCACGAGCACGTCCACGTCCTGTACTCATCTGATGGACCAAACATACCGTTAGCACATACTCCCGACCATACCTCTTATTCAACGTTAGTAACCAAGATAGATGAGACAAAGATCTAAACATATATATGGATAGAGCAAGGCTTTCCCAAACTAACTATCTTTATTAAACTTATTAAGCATCCAACCAAAAGACTAAGTCGTGGACATCGCCCCACAACTTAAGCACTCATTACAAAGAACCAAATCATCCATAAGACACAATCATAAGCAAACGAGCACACTTTTAATCGTTCTAAGCCTAACCGGACTAACTAATCGATACTACTAGAACCTATTACAAAAGGGGTAGCATCCTAGTCCTCATGATGCCGTATATAGGTCCTAGCTTCTGGATCATTGTAGCGGGCCTTCTTCCTACGCGGAGCATCAGCAGGGTCTTCTACAGGTTCTTCTTCCGCGGGCTCAACGCCATGTGCAACCCATGCTCGAAGCTTCCGGTTCTCGTACCTCACCATGTCCAACTCGTCCAAGGCGGCATTGTAGTCGGTGTTGAGGGTAGCAAGGTACTCAATAGTGGATTCCAGGCGTGGGTTCTGTTCTGCCTCCGGGTTGGCGATCCAGGCATCAAGTCTTTCGACCGAACGGCAGGGGTAGTACCGGCGTGAAGTGATGGCCATATCTTCACGGTGTGCATGGCACACCGTCGTCAAGGCCTCCCTGGCAGCATCACTGATGGCGGCTTCATGGCTGTTGCGGCGAGTAGGTGCGTGTCTGACGTGGATGTTCCGGCGGGATCCGAACTCATCCGGGATGCTGATCTCCACTGTCATGTCCCAATCATCAGGTAGGACGGGATGGCGGTAGCGAGTCCCCACATAGGTGATCCAGAACTGATCGTAGTGGAGCATCTCCAGCGTTTCCCTCAGCATCCGAGGAACAGGCAGCGGGTAGTCGAACCAGCGGTGGGTAGTGGTGACCACGGGTTCAGCTTCATCGTCGTCCTCATCATCGTCCGATGGGGGTGCGTCTCCAGCATCTGGATCTTGTTCTGGGTCTTCAGGGTCAACAGCTGGATCTTCTGGCTCCTCCGGGGGTTGCTCCTGCGGCGGCGCCGAAGGGGGTACTGGTGGCTGTACCTCCAAGGGTTCTTCCTGCGGCTCCTCTTCTGGTTCATCTTCGGACAGCTCAGGGACAAGCTCCTCTGGGTCCTCCTCCTCGGACTCAGTCAGGTCTACCCACTCTTGTGGCGGTGGAGAAGGTGGGGTTGGGGTAGGCAATCTGATCCTGTTGGGTCCGCCATAACCTCGTCCACCAACACGCATGCGGGCAGTGCGCTTGAAAGTCGACATCTGCAGGCCCACATCGTAAGCAAACATGAGAAACAGTTCTATTATGGGATAGGTAAGTAGATATAGAAGATCTTAATTGAAATAGACAAGTATGGATGTCAAAATAGCATATATGGCAAGTATTTGAATGGAGAAAGCAAGAAAAGGTAAGCAAAATCCTTAATCACGACCAGTTCTACTCTAGGCTTGCGTCCTACGGTCAACCTGGCTCTGATACCACTTTTGTCACACCCGGTTTTAGAAACAAAACCAAGTGCTAACCATGTATGTGCCAGGATCAGTTTAATCACATACACAGCATAAACAAAAGTAAATAGCACAACCAGTACTTTACTTAAGAGTAATAACCATTATTACAGACCATAAATGTCTTTAACGAAACCGAGTATCTGAACGAAAACGAGTTAACTAAACGACAGCGGAAGACGACCGTGATCCACAGGCAACTGACGGATGGCACACCAGCCTAGAACTCGTCGTAGTCCTGGAACTCCTGGTTAGGATCACCACAACTTCCTTCTGGATCTGAGCAGCGGTTGCAATGGATGCAACGGGTATAAAACAAGCAAGAATGAGTACATAACGCACTCAGCAAGTATTCCGTTTAGGATAAAAGTGGACTGGCTTTATAGTGGTTAGGCAAAGCAATTGCTTTTAGTTAGTCAAGTTTTAATTACTAGCAATGATTAGCGGTAACCCATCCCTTTATTATAAAGACAATAAAACATATTTAAAAGATAAGCATGAACCATAACCATATCCATCATCATTACCATGATCACCGTGAGCCATTCACCTTGAAGCTGAAACTCTAATCTGTGAGGGTCCAGGCCGCTCTTAACCGTGAGCACGGCTGATATATCAGTTTTAAACACTCTCGAGAGGTTGTACAACTTTACCCACAAGTCATGATTCCCATTGTGCCCGAGGTTTGCAAAGCCCCATTTATTCATACCTTAGATGAATCGGCAGGGTTTCATTACGAGACCTTTACAAAGAATTCCTAGAGTTATGGCCCACTCGTTACAGGTTAATCCAGTTAACTAAAGATATGAGAGTTCCGTTCCAAAGGGTGACAGTCAAACTGCACCACATTGGCAAAGGGCAAAGTCCCATATCCCCCAGACCCCTCATACGCCATGTTTCAGGAAAGTAAGCCAAAACTCTAGTTCATCTAATTAATCAGTCAAGCCCAGTGCCCATGTGAGTCTTGTGGTTGTACTGTTTTCCTGGGTGGTCGCTCGGCGAACCGATCCTTAGGGCGAAGCACTTGAGCAAAACCAACAAAACATGCTCAAGCCTCCATGATGTTAAAACCAAACTTTTATCATCAGGTTCATCATTACTTGACCATCATTAACAACATAAATAAAGTGAGTTGAGCGGAAACAATTAATTTACAACATCACAGCCCTCCCAGGTTATAAAACAGGTAAAGGTATATGAGGCTAGTCATCCTTAGTAGGAGCAATCAAAATTAGGCTCTAAATCAGGTGATTAAAGTAAATAGGACATGGGTCAAAGAATACTTGCCTTCCTCAGCAAAAACTTGCTCAGGAACTTCCCAAGATGGATTCTCGACAAACTCGGACGGAACGTCGGCTACACGTTGCATACACACAAGCAATGAGCATTACTTGACTAAAACAGTACACCAAACATCATAAACAGAGGTTAAAAAGGTTTTAGAATTGATCTACACTTTATTACGATTCCGTAGGTTCAAGAATCGTTCAAATCGGAGTTAAAACGCAAAAGATATGGATAAAATAAGATTAAGGGCTTAAAATAAAGAGAATTTGAAATTCCAGGGGCTAAACTGTGAAAACCTGGACCTATCCGTAAATGAATAGGACCGCGGGTTGATTTAGAAGAAGCACAAGGTTTCTTTTGCAAAACCTCACGCTGACCGGGATTGACCAGGACCGCGGGTTGATTTTCCAAAAGCTCAGGGTCTAAACCGTAAAGCCAGGGACCTAGATCTAATAGATCTGGACCGCGGGTTAATTTCCAAAAACCCCAGGGACTCTTTAGCAAGAAAGCGGCGCTGACCGGTATCTGACTCCGGGTCGCGCGGCCTGGCCGTTGGATCTGGATCAGACGGCTCTGGTTAGATCGGGGAAAAGAGAGGGGCGACGGCGACGGGTTCCACCGGCGGCGACCCTCGGGCGCGGCGGAGACCTGCCGGAGCACCGCGGAATCCGCGGTTCCGGGGCCTAGGGCTAGAGGGACCGGGCGCAGGGGCGAGCATGCGGTGGTGCGAAGCGGGCGAAGGGGTTCGGGAGACGGCGCATCGACCGGAGGCGGCGGGCGACGGAGCGAGGTGGTGGAGGAGCTCCGGCGAGCGATTCCCACCGATGTAGGGCGCGGCTAGGGACTAGAGCTAGCTCAAAAGCTTCCTCACCTCACGGCGAACCTTCGGGTATAGAAGTGGTCGACGGTGAAGCGGCAATGGCGGTCGGCGACGTGCGGCGACGTCCGCGGGAGCTCTGCGTAGAACGACGGCGGCGCGGTGGGCAACGAAGGCGGCCTAGGGCTTGGGCGTTTGATGACTAGGGCCTCGGGGTGGCAGCCTTTATAGCCCGGATGCCGAGGCTTGCGGAGGGGGAAAGGGAAAGCACGGCGCGGCAAGGAAGGTCCGGACTTCGGACTCTGTCCGTGTCCGCACTGCGCACGGCGCGGGCGAGGACCGGGAAAGGAAAGTGCGGGCGCGGGAAAGGAAGGCGGAGGCGGCGCGTGAACCCTCGGGCGAGGTCGGGACGCAGGCGCGGGGCGCGGAACCGAGGCCACGGCGCGGGCACTTGCCTCCGTCGGCGTCGGACCGAGAAAGGAAAGGAGAGGGAATGAAGAAGATGACCGGCGGGGCCGGGCGGTCAGCGAGAGAGAGGGAGAGGGCGCGGGTTGGGCTGCCTGGCGCGCAGGCCGGTCGGCGCGGACTGGGCCGAGGGGCGCTGGGCCGGCGTGGGAGCGAAGGGAAGGAGGGGGAAGAGCTGGGCCGGCTGGGAAAAAGAGAAGGGGGAGGGGAACTGGGCCGCGGGGAAGTGGGCCGCGCGGGGGAGAGAAGAAGGAGGAGGGGAGTTGGGCCGGCGGCGGTTTGGGCCCAAAGAGAGGAAGAGAAAGAAAAGAAATTTTCCTGAGTTGTTTGAAATTTGAGAAATTTTGGAGAGATGCAAATGATTTTGAATTCAAACTTTGAACACTGCAAATCACCCAATAAAAATATGCAAGTGCATGAATGCTCAAACATGTGATTCCTATGATTCTTTTTAATTAATTAATTTGAAATCTCCAAAAATCAAATAGGTGTCATGTATGATCAAACAATATGAACAGATTAAATTGGTTCCAAATGATCTTGTTTGTGGTAAAATTTAGGGTGTTACAATTTTGAAAGAAATAAAATAAAATTAGGCTTAGATAAAATTCTAACAAGAGTTCTTTTTGTAAAGAGACCAAATGTTTTCAAATTTTTAAAATTTTAAAAATGATATTGTGCACAGGTAATAAGTCATGATAAACATGCACATGTTCATGTTTAAAATTTCAAAAACAATTCGCACAAAAATTAAACCTGGATCAAACCATTTATGGGGGAATAAGCAGTCGATCCCCTTCTACTTTTGCACAAACCTTGGCTCTTAGTTTTTTTTATTTATATGTCACACCCGGTTTTATAAACATAACCAGATGACACTATATGTGTGCCCAGGATCTATTTTCCACACATACAGCCGACTTCATTAGTGAATATCAATAGACAGTGCATTATATAAGCGTATAAAACTTACATTTGACACAAAGGTCAATATATCAGAGTATAGCGGAACTTCTATCTCATAGCGGAACTCCATCTTCACAGGAAGGTTGACTGGGGACACGTACGCCTAAACACATTGTAAACTTCTGGATCCACTCCGTTTTCATATCATCATCAACTTGTATAGAGAAGAACTATAGGTTTGGGATAGAAAGGGTGAGTACATGGCGCACTCAGCAAGTATTCCGTTTAGGATAAAAGTGGACTAGCTTTATAGTGGATAGGCATAGCGGCTGCTTTTAGTTGGTCAAGTTTTATTACTTGCAATGATTAGTATAACCCATCCCATAACTGAAATATTATAAGTAAATAAAATAATTGAATATCAACCATTGTCGTAACTGCCACCATTACCATCATCACCACTGTCATCATCACTGTCATCACCATTATCATCATGAGCCATTCACTTTGAAAACTCTAATCTGTGAGGGTCCAGGCCCCTCTTAACCGTGAGCACGGCTGATATATCAGTTTTAAACACTCTCGAGAGGTTGTACATCTTTACCCATAAGCCATGATTCCCATATGCCAAGAGGTGGCCAAACCCCATATATTCACTATCCTTTGATAAATCGGCAGGGTTTCATTACGAGACCTTTACAAAGAGTTCCTAGAGTCGTGGCATGCCCGTTACAGGTTACTCCAGTTAACTAAAGATATGGGAGTTCCGTTCCAAAGGGTGATTAACCACGATGGCAAAGGGCAAAGTCCCATATCAGTCAAGGATGTCCCATTCCATCTCTTGTCGTTGCACTGTTTTCCTGGGTGGTCGCTCGACGAACCGATCCTTAGGCTGAGGCCATCGAGCAAACCCACAAAACATGCTCAAATCCCCATATTGCCAAAACCATACTTTTATCATCAAATTCATCATTTAGTTAGTCAATATTAACAACATGAGTAAAGTAAGTTGAGCAGTAGCAATTAACTCTACAACATCACAGCCCTCCCAGGTTAATAGACATGTAAAGGAATATCAAGCTAGTCATCCTTAATAGGAGCACGCAAAATTTAGGCTCTAGATCATGTGATTAAAGTAAATAGGACATAGGTCAAAGAATACTTGCCTTTATTCCTAAATATGTAACTGCTCGAATAATCTTCAACTGTAGATCTTGAAAAGTTTGATCTTCACTCTCACGTATGATACTCGTTCTATACGTGACAACACAAGCAACATACAAGCAGACAAACATACATGCATCATAAAGAAAGGCTTTATAAAACATGTGCCAAAAAGAGAGGGAACGTCACTATGGTCACAAGAGCGCAAGAAACGCTGAAAACGGGGCTACGGTTGCAAGAATACAACGAACGGAAGATTTGCTTATTAAACACATAAAAGACCTATATGCTGGATTTATTTTAATTAACAAAGAACATGTGTACTATTTTTCTGAGAAACATCTAATTTATATTCAATTCAGATTATATTTGAAGTAAAAACCGCATTTAAAACTAGTCTTATTTTATTTATAGATATTTCATATAGATTAAACCACATTTAGTTACAAAAGATAGCATGTAAAGCATCTAAAGGGAACATAACATGTGTCGGTTTTACACTAATCAAGTTATTAAATAAGGCACATTAAAGTTGATATTAATCACTTTAACATTTATTAACAAAAGGACGAAGGTTAAACCTAGCTTTCGTTTAATTAAAAAGCAAATTGAATAAGCATTAAACAAATTAATATTAATTCATTTATAGGACATGCCATTTTGTGAAACATCATTAGTAGCACGTAGGTAACGTCGAAACAAAGCTGCCGCAACTTGAACGGGTTTAAACGAAGTTAAAATGTGATAGATATAAACAAAACAAGAGGAAAGGACTAATACAAAGCAGTTTTGAAAGCGCAGGGGCTAAACCATAAAAAGTCAGGGTTCTAAAAGAATGTATTTGGACTGCGGCTTGATTTCCGAGAAACGTAGGGGCTCTTTTGCAAAACCGATACGCTGACCGGTATTGACCGGATCGCGATCTATTGCGGACCGTTGGATCTGAGGCGGGCGGCTCAGATCGGATCCAGGGGAGGGAGGGGGCTCCCGCGACGGAGTGTGGCGTCGCCGCCCGTGGGTTGCGGCGGAAGATCGCCGGAGCTCCGCGAATCCGTGGCTCCGGGGTCTAGAGCTAGATAGGCAAGGCGCGCAAGCAAGTAGGGAAGACGGCGAAGCGAGCGGAGCTATTCAGGCGGCGGTGCGGGCACCGGCGGCGGCCAATCACGGGGCGGCGCAGCGGCACAGCTCCGACAAGCAATCGCCGGCGCTACGGAGCACGATTGAAAGCGCGGTTAGGCTAGGTAGCTTCCTCACCTCGGTGTGAAGGTACAGATGTAGACGGGTCGACGGAGGGGCAGCGACGGCGTACGGCGACGGCGTCTCCTGCGTGAACCGGCGGCGCGAGTGAGCAAGAACCGGCGAATGGAGGCGAAATAAGGATTGGGATGGAGTATTTAAGCGCTCTACCTTGTGGCGAAGGTAGGTGGCTTGATATCGTCGAGGCTAGAGGCCTGTAGGCGCGGCATCGACGTCGTGAACTCAGCGTGAACCGGGAACGGCGCGGCGAGCGTGTGCGCGAGAGCAGGGGACTAGAGCTAGGGTTTTGGGGTCTAGGGCGTCGGGACGGGGGTCCTTATACAGGGCGAAGGCCATGACGTGCGCAAGGGGCAAACGGAAGGCGGCACGTGGTTACTATCTGGCTCAGCCCGGACTCGTGTCCGTGGCGGACTCTGCGCCGTGCGCGAGCTGGAGGGAAGGGGCTGAGGAGGGGATGACAGGTGGTCCCCGCGCGTCAGTGAGGGGAGTGAGGGAAAGCGCGGGTTGGGCTGGCTGCTGGGCTGGTTCGCTGCTTGGGCCAGCGCGAGGGGAAGGAGAGATGGGCGCTGCTGCTGCTTGGTCTCGGGCCAAAAGGGAAAAAAGAAGGGGAATAATTTACAAGATTTTGAATGAATTTGAATTCAAACCGAACAACTCCAAATCATAAAAAAAAATGTGCAGCAGCATGTATGCTCAAGCAAGGTATTTTTCCTAGGTTTGATTTTACTTGATCAAAAAAAATGCATAAATAATTATGGTGTCATGCATAAACACATAAATCCTAGTGTATTAAATTATTTTAGCGTGAAATTTTCATGTACCGAAAATCAGGGTGTTACATTATATCTAACCTTAAACTTGAGAATCAACGAACTAGCAAACCTTAACCATTTCTATGCATGAGTAGATTCAATCAACTAATTAAAGTAAAATGATCTACTAAAAGACTTGTGGTTTAAACAATAGACCAGATCACTTGTAGAGATGAAGCATTGCAAAACCATGGATCAAAAGGTTATGTAAAAAAACTAGTCTAAAGACAAACTTTATTAATCGATTCTCAAGGTATGTATTAAAGGAACAAAAGATTTAATAAAAGGCTAAAACAAAACACAAGAAAGGATAGAAGGATAACAATCAACCAAACAACATTTTAATGATCATTATGAAATATCTCTAATCAAACGTAGGTAAACTTTAATTATATTTATGATTAAAACAAGAATTACTTTGATCTTAAACAAGTTAATTTCAAATCTTGACTTCATGATGGCTTCATCTTTTTTCTTGGAATACCATGATTGCATGCACCATCAAGTGTTGCAGAAGAATACTTCTTGTCTTTCTCGAAATTCAGCTTCCCTTGCTCTGCCCTTTTAGTATTTCGACCATAACTTCCTAATCTGAAGTCCAAATAATGCAAATTCGGACTCTATCTTGTAAAGCTTGACAAGATCTACAACTTTGGTATTCGGACTTTCTTCATTTGACGTCGTTAAGGTCTTCGAATTGGCTCCACAAAGTGTTGTCCTGAATTCCGAGAGTAGCGCGAGATTTGGTTGGAACTTGAATTGGTCTTGAGATAAACCTTCCGTTTCTTCATCTTCCTTGTACTCAAGCAATCTTTAGCCTCCGGAACCTTCTCAGCTAATCATCTTTGCCTTCATTATCTGTAACTTAGAACAAACAAGCTCTAAAGAACATTAGTCTTAAAAATTAATTGACACAGCAGACATACCTTAATCAGCATATTTACTCCTTCGTGATAGCTGTAAAAATACTCAATAACAGATCATAAGCCACTAATAGCGTTAGCACCTACTATTAAAGAGTTAGGTTCGAAAATATTTTTTTATTGGACTGAGGTCCATTTTTCCTATAATGTTAGTTAAAACAATATATATAAAGAGAAACTATATTCTAATAGAGTTTATAAAAGATTAAACTAATAAAAGAGCTAAACTTATTCTAAACAAACTAACTAATTATAAAATTAAATGCAAGAAAGTAAATAAAGTAGAATAAACTAAAATAAAATAAAAGGCACAAAATAAAAGATAAAAGGCTATATTAAGTAAAACATAAAAACAAAAATCTAATGACAGCTAAGTTAATAGGTTTGTCTAAACTATGAACGAACATAAGAACGAACGACGAACACAAAAACACAATTAGAAAAGCTAATTAGCACACGACTAGAACTAGATTAGCAAACATAAACTAACCATTAAAACTAGTTGTAAAAGACAAAATTGAACATAAACTCAAGTTAATTAGGACTCGACTAATTAGTTCTTCAGCAACAGCGCCAGAAAAGCTTGTTGACGGCACTTAAGCACGGCAAACCTTATACTGCAAGCGACAGTATCGTGTGTAGCTTTTCTCCAAGATGAGTATCGTGGGTTTTGTCAATTCAGGAAACGCACTAATTGAGAACTAATTAACAAGAGTTTATGGTAAACTAAGGTATAAAACAGGATTCTAATCTATCTCTAAACTAGCCCTAACTATATCTAATCTACGCCTAAACTATACTAATATTATAAGATAAGCAATTCGAACAGAACTAGAACACCAATTAAGAGGTATTAATTAGAGTCTAATCAAGCTCTAATTGGATCCGAGACATAATTAGATAAAAGCAACGAGATAACTAGCGGCTCAAGGTAGACAAGCATGATCAAGCATAAACTTCATAGCATAATTAAATCAAGATCAATCAACCTGACCCCTAGATCGAGTTTAACCTTTCCCCGAGCTCTACTGTCACTAGTAACCTGGTAATCGACGAGAAACTCTCAACAGGCACACATAATTAGAGAATGTACTTCTAATTACTTCACATAGTCTAATAACATAATTAGCACAACTAGAACCCCTAATCACCATGATAAAAAAACTAGATATACAACTATATCATTAGTAAGCTAGATCAACGATCAAGAACGCTAGAAAAATATAACCCTTAATAACATGCTCTAATTAACATGCATCTAGACCTAAAGTTAATTGGAGCTAGAACAAGCCTAATTAGAACAAAAACTTGAAAATTAGACAAGATCAAAGCTTCATTAATAAATTGTATCACACTTACAACCACGGCCGTAGCTCTTGATAATACAATTAGTCCTTTGGAGCTAGGTAATTAGAGCACCATGCAAGGGCTCTAATCACCTCTAGGAACTAGAAGAACTCTAATCCTAAACTAGAAACTCGACCCTCTACTCTCATCTAGTTGTATCCATCTACATCGTGTCGCCTTGATGAATTGGAATGAATTGGATGGCCTTGGGGGTCTTACGGGGGTTTGTATTTATACCCCGGAGGTGCCATGGGGCGCCCCCACCTTCCCCTTTCTAGGAGTTAGAGTAGGACTCTTGTTTCCCCCGAAATAGGACTTTTCTGTTTTCTGCACCTTTCGTATTTCGACCATATCTCTGTCATCCGGACTCTAAATTGCAAAGCTCGAAGAGATCTACAACTTTGGTATTCAAACTTTCTCCATTTGACGTCGTTTAGGTCTCTTCAATTCTTTTGCACCCAAGTAATCTCGAGAATATCTCGAGATTTAATTTTTGCTTGGATGGATCTCGAAATAAACCTTCCTTATCTTCAATTCTTTTGCACCCAAGTAATCTTTATCTCCTTGGAATCTTCTGGAAGAGGTGTGGTAGAAAGGAGAACACCAGATGGCGCCTGGAGGGGAGCGGTCGGTCGACCCGACCTTTTCCTTCACCCGATTGTTTCCATCTTTCGTGGAGACGTTGCTTGTTACCTAAGAAATACTTGTACGGGGCCTCTTGGGCTTCTAGAATCTTCTATATGGGCCGAGATTTGATAAAGTCTTCTAGTCTTTGACATATTTGATGATTTTATTGAATAATTATCTCCAATTCCTAATAGCTCTTGACACCTTCTTGAAGCTTCTGATTAGAAAACCTTGATTAACACAGAGGGGAGTATGAGTCAACCATGCCTTCCTTGATCATCATCTTCAATGAATGTCAATTTAGAGGTCCTTTCTTACTCGACGTAGATCACTGTGAATTTCGCGAAAAATAGGTCAAAAACCTGTAAAAATCACATACATCATATTTCCATGGCAATGTTGCAAAATCCAAAATAATCGGTGATAAATGTTAGTAAAAGATATAGTTGACGCTTAAAAACAGTGGAAAACCACATAAAATGACGCAAAATATTCGTACATAAGCCACGTCAACACCTGTCTTGATACGTTGTCTAGCCAGAATGCGCTGGGTGTTCAAAGAAAGATGGCGGTACAGTACGCCTAGGAAAAGCTTTCCTAAGGCGATGGTCCAGCCTTGAGCCAGCGCAGTGGCCAGGTTAAGATATTCTTGGTCGGGGTCAGAGAAGGACCATTGAAGAGGGAATGGTCAAGCCACAGGTTCAGGAAGGCGATGTGTTCTTTCTCTGAGACTGAGCCAAACTGCTTATTGTGCTGGGCGATGTATTGGCTCCAGTTTCGGGTATTGCTCTTCTCCACTATTTTCTTATGAGGGTATTCAGCTAGATGAAAGGGAGAAGGACAGGTGAACTGCACATCTAGCCCTAAGATCATGATTACGTCCATGAGAGTGGGCGTCATGGGGCCAGAGCCGAACAAGAAATAGTTCAGGCTGTCTAACCAAAAGTAGCAGATGGATCTAAGAAGGTTATCGTCCTTCTCCATGGGAGAAAGGGATAGAGTCAGAGCATCGGCTATATGGACGGTTTGCCAGGTGGAACTGTATGCACGCTCAACGCGTTTGTACCAATCAACCAACCCGTCCATGGGGAATGGCCAGGAGCGGAGCTGATCTGTCCATAGATCTATGTCTGGATCGAGATGGACAAAAGGCAAGCGTTTGGTCTCTATTCTAACAAGGTCATATGGGGGCTCATAGGATTTGGGTCCTAGACTGAAGGAATTGGAACTGGCCAAGGTTGGGATCAGTATCTCATCGGCTTGGATGATTAAAAAACAAGTGCAAAGATAACAGCTTTATGAGAGTCGTAATTGCAGAAATAGTCAGGGTCTTTACCTTCAATCCAAACACACGCCCGCAAAGAGTTTGTTCTTCTGTTGTGCTGCTCGACACCGCCATTTCACAAATCGCTTGGAACACGGAGTTGTGAATAAGTGTTGGTCAGCGGTAAGGGGAAAGAAGACGTGCTTTGGTCAGGTACGTATACCTTTATGAGGTGCTAACTTGCGTGGGATTTGGAAATTTCGATCGGAGGAAGTGTGCCCTCTGGCTAATCAGCTTGTTGCGTTATGTTTGACTAAGTCAATGAGACAGAGCCGATTTGATGTTGGCCAACAAGCCGATTTTTTACTAAAAATTGGCTAAGTGAGCAGATCGGCTTGTCATGTTGTTATTTAGAGCTGATTGTGGGACTTCTCGAGTCAGCGCGGTGCTGCTAAGCCGATTTTCACATTGCTGAAAAATAAAGGTAAAAGGGGGGAATCGGCAAAAGAAAGGAAACAGAGGTTTGGAAAGGGAAATTTCATTAATTTACATAGCAAAATATATTTACATCCCTAAGCCGATACTACGGCTGTTAACCTCCAAAGGTTACAGACTTTCTTCCAAAGGGCCGATGCAATGGCTAACGCTAATACCTAAGCTAATCCTATTACTACTAAGATAGGATGCTCTAAGCATCGCTATCATCGGCCGACTCCCCGTCGGCTTCTTCCTCCTCACCGCCGGCAGCTTCGTCGCCGGTGTCCTCGTCTCCAGAGGAGCCAAGGTCAGACGGGCCCTCTTCGTACTGTGCGAGGAGGTCCACATCTTCAACTGGTTCCTCCGGCGTGGCGTCGTCGTCTGACGCCGTCGGCTCATCATCGTCATCTTATTCGTCGTCGTCGTCCTCCTCGTCATCAGCGTGCGGCGCCTCCACCCATCTCTTCTTGGCAAGGTGTTCCGGCGTTGGCGAATGCCGCGGCGGAGGAGGGTTCCACGGAGGAGATGCTATTGCATCCTCCGGGTCCTCGGCACAGCCGAGGTTCACCCACATCCCGGACGGTTGGTCCGGGATATCGTCGCCGAAGAACTTCAACTAGGCCATGGTGGCCTGGTCCAGCGACTCCATCGCGTCGTCCACTGCTGCAGCCGACGGAGCCTGATCGGCTCCCACCGCTGGCAAAGGAGCCGAGCTCGGCAACATAATAGGGCAAGGTGGCGGCGAGGCTAGTGCATTGGCTACTGCCGGGGCCACTGGGCCCTCGACGGAGGCGACAGAGGGTGAGACTGGTGGAGTGGGCTCTCGAGGCCCCATCACAGAGGGGGAGAAGGTGGCGATGGCGGGTTGTTGATGCCGATGGAAGACATGGCTAGAAGGGGGTTTTCTCGGCTCTTTTCTGGCATAAGGAAGAAGAAGAGCAGATGCCGATTGGGGGAACAGGGGAGCCCTGCCTTTTATTAAGCGTGAGGTGATGGAAGGCGAAGGGACGCTGTACGGGAAGCCGCAGGGTCGCGCGGGTCGTCATGGCGGTTGCCATAGAAGACTGTGTTGCAGTGCAGGATGATGGAACGTGCATGGCCAGGTTTCACACTCGTCTGGTTTTGAAATAAATAAATCTTTATTTGCCAAAACCAGGGGTGCATGTATTGACAACGGAATTTGGCCATCCTTGTTAATGGGCCAAAATCGGCTTTGGGCTAAAGAGAAGCTGTCCAAGGAAGCGACGGCGGGTGGTAAAGCAGGCCATTGGGCCTTGTATCGTAGATTAAAGATTAGCTAAAAGAGTCCAGTTTAAGTCAGTTAGGGTTTGTAGTTTAATTATAGAAGGGCAGGCTTGCCGCCCAAGTCTACGTATATGTACCGTTGTTATCGAAATAAAATTGACGACATATGTTCATCAAGGAGCGGTTGTCTCCACATCCCCTCGGTGCATCGCAACCTCTAGTGACTAGAGTTTCAGGTAATCGTCATGCTGCCTTAACAATTTATTTCGTTATAGGCATTACGACATTAGTCGCTTGGCAAATCGTGTACTGAAGCGTTTTTTATGGCACGGTTTGCTAGTTACCATGATGAATCTTGCAATAAGCTTAGCTTAGCGTGAGATCCATTAGTTATCCCGATGAATCTCATGCAAGCCTAGCTTGCATGAGATCCATCACGTGTATGAGCTGATATGCTTGCACGTCGGCTCACACACAACCTGCTGTTATGCTAAGATCTCTTGTGGTGCATGCTATCACGCTGCCAGTTTGTTATTAGATTAGCATATCGCAAGGCTCGAGACATAGATTAGATCTGTTCATATAGCTTTATTTACAGATCATGTGTTATTAGAAAGATCCGATGTATACCCTGCCTTGCCTTTCGTCATTTTATCAAAGATACATCTACTTTCATATCTTTCCTATATAATCTTTGGTGTAATAGTAGATTTAAGGCATGTTTGACGTTTATCTGGATGTTTTAGCCAACTAGAATAGATATAGTCATGTTTCCTCCTCCTTTACATAAGTACTTTTATATATTATGTCTGGATATACTATTGGTAAGACAGTAGGACCTTGCCGACGAAGAAGATCCGATCCAGGATGAGCCGATCCGTGCGATCCGGCTAGTATTTAACGTTTAATCTGTTTTGTTTGCTTGTACAGGGGAAATAGGAGTCAACCAACACCATCACCAGCATCATAACCTCCCTGGCTAGGTCATAAGTCAGGTGGCATGCCCGACTAACACCGAGCCAAAGATGATCGGCTGATCCGTTTAGTTGATCGTGGGTCGCAGCAAGTGTTGACGCAAGATATTGACTAAATTTATGCTCTATTTTTATATGATTTTATATTTTTTCAGAAGTTAATCTTATGATTTAGTCTTGTTTTGCTAACAAATAACCCCGTTTTCGAGAATGCTCTTTGTTTTTGTGCAATATTGATTTTTGCAGGAAAATACGGTATAATTGTGATAATAATGAAGATTTCTCGAAGAAAGGATTTATGTTAATATGAGCGGACATTGGAATAAGAGCTAATTGAAGCCCAATTGAAGGCCCAAGCCCATTTTAGAGATGGTTCCGGAGGCTAAGGATTTCTTAAGTATGAAGAATATGAAGATAAGGAAGATTTATTAAGAGTCCAATCCAAACTCCAATTAAATCTCGAGATATTCTCGGATTCCAAGATAGCAGCACATTGTGGACCCAATTCAGAGACCTTAACTATCTCAAATGAAGAAAGTTTGAATACCACAGTTGTAGATCTCATCGAGGTCTACAATTTAGAGTCCGAGTTTGCATTATTTGGACTTCCGATGAGGGGGTTATGGTAGAAATACTAAAGGCTGCAGAATATGAAAAGCTGATGTCGGGAAGGACTAGGACAAGGACTTATTCTCCAAGCAAGGAAGCTTCATGGACGCCCAAAAACCTTCAACACTCTTGTATATACATAGAATAGGTGTTTTAGGACTCTTAGAACCGAGCTATTAGATTCCAAGTACAAGGGACTCTTCGGAGTATAAATATATAGCCTCCCAAGGGGAGAGGCACCATTGTCTACCGCAAATTCATTGTAAGTCGAGAGTCTAGGGCAGAGGTCGAGGGCCAAAGGCATTCAACTCGGCGAGAGGGACATCTCGGTGAAAGGAGGAAGCGAGAGGAGGCAGGACCCAAGTGGTCGGCCGACCCCTGGCATCCCGAGGGCTGCTCGAGTTCATCTTCTGTCGAGTTCTTCGTCGAGTCCATCTCGATGACTATGCTTCAAGTTCATGATGTATCTCGAGTAATTTCTTGTACTTCTTATGTTACTTTGATAAAGCCTTGATGATTCGATCAATAAAGTTTGTCTTTTAGACTTAGCTTCTTGTTTATGCATAGTTTATGATCCATATCTTTGCAATGCTTAATGCCAACATGATTTATCTTGCCAGATATAAATGTTTTCATGTTCTTTTAGTAGATCTATTTACATTAACTAGTTGATTGAATCTACTCATGCTTAGAGATGGTTGGCATTTACTAGTTCGTCGATTAACTGGTTCTAGTGACAGTAGGGCTAGAGAAAGGTTCGAGTAAGCCTTTGAAATTCATGGTTATGCTTAATCTTGGTTAATGTTTAGATCTATCTCAAGATGGTTCTTAGTACATAGGTTGTTTGTCTCATATCTCTTGTGGATCCTTTTGCCATGTTAAACCATATCTATCTCGTTTATAGCTTAATACTTGTTCTACCATTTTATGCTATAGTTTAGATCTCTTTTAGACCGTAATTAGAGTATAATTAGATATAATTAGAGTACAATTAGAATAGTCTAAGCGTAATTAATCCTTTTTAAGCTTGTTTTAGATCTATTAGAACTAGCTAGTAATTAAGTTAATATTAGATTAATAATAGTCTAAGCGTAATTATCCCTGGATTGACAAACTCAATATACTTATCTTGGGGAAAAGCTACCACGATACTATGCGCTTGCAGTATAAGGATTGACGTTCTTAAGTGGCGTCAACAAGCTTTTGTGGCGCCGTTGCCGGGGACAATTATTGTTTAAGTTATTATAAATCTTTTATCAACCTTTTTACTTCTAGTTTTGATAGTTAGTTAGTTTGCTAATTGTGTGTTAATTTTGTTCTAATCATGTGCTAATAGTTTTTTTTAATTGAGTACTAGTACTTTAACTTGTGTTTAGATTTTATGTGTTAAGCTTTGGTTCAAGTTACTTAGAGTTATCTATTTACGTTCTTAATCCTCTAATTTAGTTTTTTTTTGTGTTCATCGTTCGTTCTTGTATTTATTTTTAATTCAAACTAATCTAGCAACTTTTGCTGTCATAGATCTTTTGTTTGTGTTTTGTTTTTATTTTTTGTGTCAGATATGACTACGTTCCTTGAAGATCTTCGGCACTTAACACTTAGATAGTTTTGAACTCCAAAAGCTAAAGACTTGAAGTTTCAAGAATCAAACAAGAAGCCGGAAGCAGGATCCTACGAGCTCAAGCCAGGAATCATCCGGATTGCTGCTGAAAATCTGTTCAGTGGAGAAAACGATGAGAATCCCTACAAGCACTTGGAGAAGCTCAACCAAGTGTGCCACACTTTCCACCAAAACGAAGTCCCAGTGGAGTGGGTTAAGTGGAACCTCTTTCCATTTACCCATGTCAATAAAGCCAAAAGATGGTACCAAGTTGCCGCAATTGAAGCTCAAGTAGATTGGGAAATGCTCGAACAAAAGTTTCTCACCAAATTCTTCTCTATACTTCAAGTGCACAAGTTGAGGAAGGAGGTTTGGAACTTTGAGCAGAAGGAGGATGAAGACATCGACGAAGCCTGGGAGAGACTCAACGATCTACTGCTGCAAGGACCACTACTTCGAGTGACGCCAGAGATGGCTATTCATGTATTCTTCTTTGGTCTGACGTCAGAAGCCTTCAAGCATGCGAACCCGTGTGCAGGAGGATCACTCCTGGGCCACTCAAGCAATGAAGCCACCAGAATCTTGTCCAACATTTTTCTGACTTCCAAGAGTGAAAGAGAGAGAAAAGACAGAAGAGTGAAGGAGCTAGATGATGAGCTTATGGCGCCTACACCTGCCATGATTGAAGACCAGCTACTTGTCAAAAAGACTCCAGTCTCATATGCATTTGATGAGGAAGAGTTTGAAAGGTTTGCACCTCAAAAGGATATCAAGAGTGTGGAGTACAAAAGTCTTGCCAGTGCGAAGCCTTTAACAGAGTTTGAGAGAATGAGCTGGATGCCAGTGAATTTTGAAAATACACTCAAGTGTGCAGGACCACTCCCACCAGAAGACTTAGTGGTGGAAGAAGAGCTGTTTCCACCAGAAATACCACTAAGAAGGAATTCCGATAGCCAAGATACAGGGGAGATGCTGCAGAAATTATTCCAAGAGGAGGAGCTGGATAGTGACTTTGTCTCTGAAGTGAAGCGAGTGATTGGAGTCAAGCCGGAGTCATCACTTACTGAGGAGGTTATTGTCCATCTACCAGCTGAGGAATCTTCAACTGGAATTTCATGCTCCATCAACAAAGAAGACTTCAATAACATACACTGCTCTATGGAAGCCCAAGTAAGTACAATGAGCTATGAAGTTTATTCTAAGTTATGTGATAAACCATGTCTAGTTTCTACTAATCTTAAGATTAAACTTTCTAGTAATGATATAATTAAACCTGTAGGCTTAATTAAAAATGTTGAAGTTAACTTTGCTAATAAAATTATACCAACTGATTTTTATGTGATTAATGTCTATGATGATAATGTTAATTTAATCTTTGGTAGACCTTTTCTTAAGTTGGCAAATGCCGTAGTTAATAATGAAAAAGGAAAAGTCACACTTAATATTAATGGTTTAAAATATGACTTTGATTTCTTACCGGCATCTAAAGTGCCTATTAATCTCACTCCTAATATAGAGGAGACAGAGAGTATTAATTATATAAATGCTTTTAGGAAGCCTTTAAAACTAGTCTTAGAAGGAGAAGAGGAAGGTTTCTTCTCCGAGGAAACAAACATGGCCACTAATCAACCTGAACAAAATATAGAGGAAACCCGAGACACTCCAGTAGATCCACTAGGTGACCTTAACTTTCATGAGGCGCCAAATGTAGAGCTAAAGCCACTACCTGACGGACTTAAGTATGAATTCTTGGGAGAGGACAAAACCTATCTAGTAATCGTTAGTGATGAGTTGAGTCCAGAGGAAATAGAGGGGCTGCTGGTAGTGTTAAGGAAGCATAAGAAGGCAATTGGTTATTCTCTAGCAGATCAAAAAGGAATTAGCCCAGCAATTTGTACTCATCGGATTCCAATGGAGGAAGATCACAAGCCAGTAGTTGACAATCAAAGGAGCTTGAGTAATGAGATGAGGTCTGTAGTGAAAAAGAAAGTTATCAAGCTTTTAAACGCCGGAATTGTCTACCTAGTACCAACCAGTGAGTGGGTAAGCCCAGTCCATTGTGTGCCTAAAAAGGGAGGTTTAACCGTAGTTAAAAATGATAAAAATGAATTAATTCCACAAAAAACAGTGACTAGTTAGAGGATGTGCATGGTCTACCGGAACCTCAATAAAGCCACTAAAAAGGATCACTTCCCACTACCCTTTATATAAGAGATGCTAGAGAGACTTGCAAAGAATACGCATTTTTGCTATTTAGATGGATATTCCGGTTTCTTCCAAATACCTATCCATCCAGACGATCAACACAAGACTACCTTTACTTGTCCATACGGAATCTTTGCCTATAGGAGAATGCCTTTTGGTCTTTGTAATGCGCCAGCTTCTTTTCAAAGGTGTATGATGGCAATATTCTCAGATTTTATTGAAGATATTATGGAGGTTTTTATGGATGACTTCTCAGTCCATGGCACTAGTTTTGACCACTGCTTAAGGAATTTAGAAAAAGTGCTTAAGAGGTGTGAAGAGGTTGACTTAGTGTTAAACTGGGAGAAGTGTCACTTTATGGTTAGAAGAGGACCTGTGTTGGGACACATCATATCTAAGAAAGGAATTGAAGTAGACAAAGCCAAAATAGCGACAGTAGAAAAATTGCCACCATCCACTGATATTAAGTCTATAAGAAACTTTCTTGGACATGCTGGATTTTATAGGAGATTTATTAAGGACTTTTCAAAGATAGCTAAGGCACTTACTTATCTACTTCAAAAGGATATTCCATTTGAGTTTACTGAAGAGTGTGAGATTACCTTTAGAAAGATTAAGGAATTACTTATTAGTGCGCCAATCATTCAACCACCAGACTGGTGTTGACATGGATTTTGGACTCTCAAAATATGTCTAAGAAACTAAATAGTGCCATTAAGATAAGTGGCTAAAGCTCATATAAAGCATACCTTGGTCTCTAAAATTATAGTAGGGCAATTGAATGAAATACGCATGGTTTCAACTTTCAGATCATATCCCCATGGTCGACCGTTATATAAACCAAAAAGATATTGAGGCCTTTTCAATAATTGGTCGGTCAGGAAAATTAACATATATCCATAGGCAGCATGATGCCACCAACTCGACGGTCATGTAAAAATGACTAAGAATAAAATAAAATAGGCTGAATTATAAGTGAAGCCATGCACACCTATACACATGGCCTGACCCTCTCATTGGCTAGTTATTTAATTAGCTGAGTAAATTATAAAATAACTCCACACATGCACATGGGGCTAGATACACTCCAGGTCTATGGAGATTTTAAATTAAAGTACATTAAATTTGTCTCTATGACGCAGAGGCGAGGGTCCTTCGGCCGCCCGTTTTCCCGGCATCAACTGGAATCTTCCTTTTGAGATCATGTGCGATGCAAGTGATTATGCAGTAGGAGTCGTGCTGCGACAAAGGAAAAATGGAAAAGTACATGCCATTTATTATGCCAGCAAGACTCTCAATGAGGCTCAAGTGAATTATGCTACTACGGAGAAGGAGTTGTTAGCAGTAGTTTTTGCCTTTGAGAAATTTAGATCCTATATAGTTAATTCGAAGGTTATAGTCTACACTGATCATGCTGCTATCAAGTACCTACTTACCAAAAAGGATGCTAAGCCTCGTTTAATTAGATGGATATTAATGCTACAAGAGTTTGATGTAGAGATCAGAAACAAGAAGGGAGTTGAGAATGTAGTGGCAGATCATTTATCTAAGATGAATCATGGAAATGATGGTCCACCAATTGAAGATGCACTAAGAGATGATACCCTTTATGCAGTCCTAGATAAGGATTCATGGATGAGAGATGTGATAAGAGCTATAAGAGGAGAACCACTACCACACCTCAACTATAATTCCAAGAGAAGAGTTCTGGCCGAAGCTAAGAAATACTATTGGAGTGCCCCCTACTTATATAGGTATGGATCTGATGGAGTCCTTAGAAGATGTGTGCCAGCAGAGGAGAGAAAGGAAATTTTGAAGAAATGCCATTCTGCAGAATACGGAGGACATCATGGTCATTTCAGAACCCAAGCTAAAGTATGGGGGAGTGGATTTTATTGTCCAGAAATGCATGAAGATGCAAGGAAGCTTGTCGCCACTTGTCCTGAGTGTCAGAAGTCTGGAAATATCACTGCAAGAAATTCAATGCCTCTAACTTATAACTTACAGATTGATTTATTTGATGTCTGGGGAATGGATTTCATGGGACCTTTTGAAAATTCACATGGATATGAGTACATTTTAGTAACTGTGGATTATGTTTTAAAATGGGTAGAAGCTATACCTTGCAAAAGGGCATCTACGAGGGAATCAATTGAAATGATTAAGATAATATTTTTCCAAGATATGGAGTTCCTAGAGTTATTATCTCAGATGGAGGATCGCACTTTGTTGGAAAAGAATTTACTAATTATCTAGCAAAGATGGGAATCGAGCATAGAGTTTCTACAGCCTATCATCCATGGACAAATGGTCAGGCCGAGACATCAAATAAACAGTTAAAAGACATTCTTAAGAAAACGGTGATTAAAGGAGGTAAAAATTGGTCAAAGAAGCTTAATGACGCTCTTTGGGCTTATAGAACTGCATTTAAAGCCCCTATTGGAATGACACCCTATCAGCTTGTTTATGGAAAGACATGTCATTTACCAGTCGAGATGGAGCACAAGGCTTATTGGGCAATTGAAGAATTAAATTTAGATTTAGATGCTGCTTTGATCAAAAGAAGGATTCAACTTAGTACCCTTGATGAAGCTAGATTACGGGCCTATCATAATGCCACTATTTATAAGGAAAGGGTTAAGAGATGGTTTGATAAGAGAATCCAAAAGGAGTTTAAGGAAGGCGATAAGGTTCTTCTTTACAATTCAAGATTCAAATTATTTGAAAAAGGAAAGCTACAAAGTAAATGGGATGGACCTTATATAGTACATGATGTGTCACCTATCGGAGCAGTTACAATAATGGATTTAGAAGGGAATCGATTCATGGTCAATGGTCAAAGACTTAAGGTTTTCATTGAAGAGGACAAATTTCAAATCAATTATATTGATACATATGAATTCAAGGAAGTAAAGGTACGTTACTGTGATCTAAAACCATAGTTTTATTTAGTTTTCACACTTTTGTATATAAATAGTAGAGTTTAGTTTCATGTTTTTCAAAATTTTCTATTATATTTATTTTAAATTAGGAAAGAAAGTTAGCGACGAAATCTAGGGCTTTTTGGCCAAGGAAAAGCCCCAGGTCGGCTGACCAGAGGGGTCCAAGTCGGCCAACCCAGGTTGTTTCCGAGTCCGTTTAGATTCAAATTTTTATGACATAGTCTCCGACGTTTTCCAAACAATTTTGAGATAGAGTTCGGTTCGGATGATGATGATTAGGGAAATTTAGGAGCTTTGTTTAGTTTAAGTGTGCGGAGGTTATTACAGTACCTCCCACGTCCAAATAAACGTTTAAATAAACGTCTATATAAATAAATATAGGTTTTATATGTGTTTTATTAGTAAGTTTTTTTTTGTTATTAGAATCTTTTTAAAAGGTTGTTATCTTTTATATTTGTGTTTTAATAAAATCTATGAAAACGTATTATTATATTAATTAAGTGTGTAATTTAATATTTGTTTCGCTTTATTTAAGTTTGTTCTTTATTTTTACTTTGATATTTAATCTTGCTTAAGTTTTCATGATTTGATTAATGTAGTGATTACTAGATTGACTAGTAATGCATAACCCATATGTTGATTAGAGGATTATGTTTTATAGCTTTGCCATGCTTTTATTAAGAAAAAGATTAGAGGTGTATTAATCTTTCATTTATAAAATATCTCTTCTATGATCAAGTATTACATCCCTTTGTTAAGAGAGGGAGAGTTAAATTTCCTAGTAGAGCTTAGATTATAAAAACCAGTTTATAAGCAGGTTATCTCATATGAGTTTGGTTAAGTTTGATCTCTTTAGAAAATTTGATCTCTCAAATAATCTTGGTCATCTTTATTTCATCTTTTTGCTAGCCTAATATTATATTCCAGTTGCTTACATCAATAGAGCAATTTCCATTACCCTTTAAACCTTTTTATCTTGTTATTTATCTTTACCTATTTAAGTAAAGTTTTTGCTCATTAATTATTTATCAAAGAGTTGTTTAGAAATTATTTTAAGAAAGAAGGGGAGGTGCAAGTAATTGAGGCGCCAAGCTAAAGAAAAAAAAGAGAGAAAAAAAAGAGAGAAAAGAAAAAAAAGGAGAAAAAAAGGACCAAGTGGTCGAAATAAAAAAAAGAAACAAAGTAGAATTAGGAAAAGGAGAAAGGGGAGAAAAAGAAAAAGGTAGAATTAGGAAAGTTCGGAGAAGTGAAGAAAGGGTCTAATAGTCTTATCAGTGTAATGAGCAAAAACTGTCACTTTTTCCAACTATGTGCAAATTCCGGAAATAATTCCACTTGATTATATTATTTCACATGTCCACTATCTATATCTTCTTTTTCCTTGTCTCTATATATTTATTTAATTTCTAATTTCGGTGACCAAGTTAATTTGAGTTGATTAGATGATCTTTAGAGAGATACCTAAGCTAGACAATAAGGTGAGTAGCTTTGCTATTTAGAAGGGATTAGTAATTTCTTGATCTTTGAAGAATTTTCGCTTTCTAAAAACCCTCTTTTATGATTCGGAAAAAAAGCTTTGGCATTGCTATGACTCGTTTGACTTTGACAAATTTTTGTGGGGTTCTATGCATAAAAGTTGATTTAAAGTCCCATATTATGATTTGATTGATTTCTAAGGTAAGATTATATTGAGAAGTAATTATTTAGAATTTGCTTAAATTTAGTTGAGATTCAATTAAGTTTTATCGACCCTTTGCTCGAGGACTAGCAAGATCTAAGTGTGGGGATGTTGTTGACACGAGATATTGACTAAATTTATGCTCTATTTTTATATGATTTTATATATTTTCAGAAGTTAATCTTATGATTTAGTCTTGTTTTGCTAACAAATAACCCCGTTTTCAAGAATGCTCTTTGTTTTTGTGCAATATTGATTTTTCAGGAAAATAGGGTATAATTGTGATAATAATAAAGATTTCTCGAAGAAAGGATTTATGCTAATATGAGCGGACTTTGGAATAAGAGCTAATTGAAGCCTAATTGAATGCCCAAGCCCATTATAGAGAAGATTCCGAAGGCTAAGGATTTCTTAAATATGAAGAATATGAAGATAAGGAAGATTTATCAAGAGTCCAATCCAAGCTCCAATTAAATCTCGGAATATTCTCAGATTCCAAGATAGTAGCACCTTGTGGGCCCAATTCGAGACCTTAACGACGTCAAATGAAGAAAGTTTGATACCACAATTGTAGATCTCTCCGGGGACTCTCCAGAGTATAAATATATGGCCTCCCATGGGGAGAGGCACCATTGTCTACCGCAAATTCATTGTAAGTCGAGAGTCTAGGGCAGAGGTCGGGGGCCAAAGGCGTTCGACTCGGCGAGAAGGACATCTCAGCGAAAGGAGGAAGCGAGAGGAGGCAGGACCCAGGGGGTCGGCCAACCCCTAGGGGGTCTGGTCGACCGACCCCTGGCATCCCGAGGGCTGCTCGAGTTCATCTTCTGTCGAGTTCTTCGTTGAGTCCGTCTCAACGACTATGCTTCAAGTTCATGATGTATCTCGAGTAATTTCTTGTACTTCTTATGTTACTTTGATAAAGCCTTGATGATTCTATCAATAAAGTTTGTCTTTTAGACTTAGCTTCTTATTTATGCATAGTTTATGATCCATATCTTTGCAATGCTTAATGCCAACATGATTTATCTGGCAAGATATAAATGTTTTCATGTTCTTTTAGTAGATCTTTTTACTTTAATTAGTTGATTGAATCTACTCATGCTTAGAGATGGTTGGCATTTACTAGTTCGTCGATTAACTAGTTCTAATGACAGTAGGGCTGGAGAAAGGTTCGAGTAAGCCATTGACATTCATGGTTATGCATAATCTTTGCTTAATGTTTAGATCTATTTCAAGGTGGTTCTTAGTACATAGGTTGTTTGTCTCATATCTCTTGTGGATCCTTTTGCCATGTTAAACCATATCTATCTCGTTTATAGCTTAATACTTGTTCTATTATTTTATGCTATAGTTTAGATCTCTTTTAGACCGTAATTAGAGTATAATTAGAGTACAATTAGAATAGTCCTTAATCCTTTTTAAGCTTGTTTTAAATCTATTAGAACTAGCTAGTAATTAAGTTAATATTAGATTAATAATAGCCTAAGTGTAATTATCCCTGGATTGACAAACCCAAGATACTTATCCTGGGAAAAGCTACCACGATACTGTGCACTTGCAGTATAAGGATTGATGTTCGTAAGTGGCGTCAACAGCAAGGAGGAGCGATCCCTACGATCCACATACACCTCCTGGCCCTATTGTGTGAAGCTCTCCAGGGTGCTACCTGGCGGTTTCCTGGTGCAACAGTTCTCCTTAGGGTGGTACCTGTCGATGTTGATGAGCCTGAACGTAGAGGGCTAGGAGACCGCCCTAATCCTGGTGGTGAACGCCTTGACGCCATCGTACTCGTTGTTGAATGGCGGGTCATCCCAGAGGGTGGTCGTAGCGGCGGTACTCGGCTAGGGCGTTGCTTTTGCCGAGTCGGTCGCCGTTGCCACCCTGGAATGCTGATGGGGAGAATGTCGTGCCGTAGTTTTTCTCCCAATCCATCCGTCTTGCGAGTACCGCCTACCAGGCCTGATGCTGCTTGGAGTTGATCTTGTGGCGAAGGTCTTTTGTGCCCTCGATGGTGTGGCGAAGGTCAGGAACTGCGCCGCCGGCTGGCGGTGGTAGTACCGGCGGGTTGTTGTCCCTTGGCGCTTCCGCGTTGAGCCGCAGCCCTTTGAGGGCCAGCTGTTGTAGCTTCGTCTTCGCCGCGGATGCGAGCAGGTCCGCCACGACGGTGCCCATCACAACGATGCACAGCTCCTTGCTGGAGAAGGCCATCGAGGAGGCCGCCTCGTCAAATTCCTCACCAAGGCTCTAGCCGCGCCTGCCGCGAGGGCGTAGCACCGCCCACTGTCTCCTCCTTGAAGGACAGTGCCACCTTCACCCCCAGCAGCGGCCAGGTAGGCTTCTATTGCCTTGCGGCGTCTGTCTTGGTCGTTGTTTTGCCGGATGCATTCGCCTCGATGCCCAGCTGTCTCGTCGGTCCTTGAGAGCTCTTTGGCCGAGACGTCCCTGAGGATTCTTGCACGTTGCTCGTGGCAATCTCGCTTGTGCTGCTTGTCGACATTGCGAAGGTAGCAGGCGTGGGCCGCCGCCTGAGTTTCTCCCTAGAAGGAGGGGGAGTCCAGAGGGACCTGCTGCTCTTGCTCATCTATGTCGGCCATGAACACTTCCCGGGAGGGGTCATGCGCCGGCCGCGTCGTTGCTGGGGTTGGTTCGCCGGCCATGTTGTTAGTCAAGCCGCTCAACGGTGCGCTACGCCACCGGGCACTTCGTCCGGCTAGGTTGTGTTGATGACGAGCCCCAGCCATAGCCCCGTTAGGGGCATTGGTACGTCCTCGGCGTGGAGGACATCGTCGTCAGAGTGGTCGGGCGTGCCCGCGGCTTGCGCGTTGGTGGTGGCTGCTTTGCGCAGGCCGAACGGTAGAGTCGGGGGGAGGGCCTCTGATGCTCGGGCGGCGGCGGAGAGGTCCGGGCCTCGGAAGCGGGAATCGTACGCCCCCACCGGGTTACTTTAAACCACCCGGAAGCAAATGATGCTTGAGTTGCTGGTGGAGGGGCCCGCACAAGAACACGGGATGGGCCCGGCTCGCGTCCCGCCCGAGTCTTCGTGGACGGAGTTTCCACGCACCGAGTGGTGGGAATCGGAACAGTTGGGTGCCGGGTGGAGGTACTCGGAGCGGTTGGGCGTCGGGTGGGGGTACTCGGAGCGGGGGGTCGCCGCGCGGTCGCAGTCGAGGCCGGGGGACGCCGAGTTGTCAGAGTCGGCAGCGCCCGGCGACCTTCGTTGGCCCATGCGGGCCGGTGGTGGGGCCTGCGTGGTGCACCGGGGGACAACCAGAGTGGCTGCCCGAGCAGCCGGACCCCGGGTGGTGGATGGGATCCGCCTCAGTGATCAGATCTGCCCCACTTTTTATGGAGAGGTGGTCGGGGCCGCCGTGCGAGGGGCCATGGGAGCCAGGAGGCTACCGACCAGGTGCACGCCGCCGTGCTTGTCGACGACGGAGGTGAACGCGCCGAAGGAGAAGATCTTCCCCGGCTGTGACTTGACGGAAGCGTGGAAGAAGACTCCCATCTTGATCTGGGGATCCTGCACACCAGCCCCTACCTGGCACGCCAGCTATCGGGGTTTAGTCCCGGCAGCCCACGATAGGGTAGGACGTGCGATGGTTTTGTGATCGGAAGGGGTGGCAAGCAGATCGATAATGGTATACAGAACGCAGGAACACAGACTTAGACAGGTTCAGGCCGCTGCTGAGCGTAATACCCTACGTCCTGTATGGTGGTCAGTGAATTGTATTGCTGATAATGCGAGGGTTTCAGCGAGTTCCCTCATAGTCCCTAGCCCCCCTTATATAGGCCGAGGGGCTAGGGTTACAACAGATCCTCCAAAAGTTTACTTGCCGAAAGGTTTTCGGGGCTGTATCCCGAGATTACAGGAAAAATACTCTAACAGATCCCTATCTGCAGCCGCCCGAGTGGTTCGCTTGAGTTCCACGCTATCCGCTGCCTTGAGCTCGAAGCCAAACCACACGGCCTACTTGTCGTGGTGACGTAAGCAGTCATCATGAGGGACCCGGTGGTACATGACTCCCACAGTGTGTCTCAAGGATCCATCCATCATGCATGCCTTTGTTCCTATGATCGACGGTTGATTTGTGTCCAAGTTGTGCTTCTTTGCATGCATGTGTTGTAGGAAGGTCGGGTGACCAAGTGAGAGGCCGAAAGGCCAGAGTAATAGGCTGGATGGCCTGAGTACTAGGCCGGGTGGCCTAGGCACTTGGCCAGGCGACTAGCCCTTCAGCACTTTGTCATTTCTTTGTCCAAATGTTGGGGGCGCCCAGGCAACATACGGGCTCTGTTTTGAGCGTTCAACATATCGTTGGAAAGCTAAGGAGATAAACTTTCCAACCCAATTGGTTTCACGTCATTTGGACTTCGGAGTCGACGGAAAATCGCATCGCAATGTGACGGACAGAATCTGCCAGGATACTGCGACGCCGGTTTTTGGGCCCGCTGGCCTTGTGCGCCCTAGGGTTGCTCGGCCACCCCCTTGGCCGCCCCCTAGCCTTCTCTCTTGTATATATTCTGTAGCCATCATTATATTAGATGGGTTTTGCTTAGATTATTCTGTCGCTATGAACAGTTTCGCCGTGTGAGAATACTCCGGTTTGTTAAACCCCAACTTCTAAGCTTAATCTTTCGATTTGCAATTTCAGTTTGCATCTACCGTGTTCTTGCTTGTGTTCTTCGATTCGCAGGCAGGGATAAGCCTTCGTGGCGAGGTCAATCGTGTGTGCACGGTTGATAACTAGAGGAGACGTGGTGCTGCGATTGCAGGGTTCGAATCTTGTTGATTGGAAGCCGGATCGTGTGTGTCGTGCCTCCGCCAAATCGATAGTTATCTCCACCTGACGGAAGATCGGACACCCCCCGTCCCCATCAAGATGATGAGGACATGACCAATACGCATACGGCCAAGGCCCAAGCGAAGATGGAGTTTAAAGCCCAATCTACATTTAAGTCCAATTTATTCGCGCGTCCGGTTCAGACTGCTGGAGTGGGTCTCACGAAAACGTATGCCCAGGCAATATATGGGCTCCGTCTTGAGCGTTCTATATATCGTTGGAAAGCTAAGGAGATAAGCTTTCTAACCCAATTAGTTTCACATCATTTGGACTTCAGAGTCAACGGAAAATCGCGTCTCAAGGTGACAGACAGAATCTGCCAGGATGCTGCGACGCCGGTTTTTGGGCCCGCTGGCCTTGTACGCCCTAGGGTTGCTCGGCCACCCCCTTGGCCGCCCCCTAGCCTTCTCTCTTGTATATATTCTGTAGCCATCATTAGATTAGATGTGTTTTGCTTAGATTATTCTGTCGTTATAAACAGTTTCGCCGTGTGAAAATACTCCGGTTTGTGAAACCCCAACTTGTGAGCTTAATCTTTCGATTTGCAATTTCAGTTTGCATCTACCGTGTTCTTGCTTGTGTTCTTTAATTCGCAGGCAAGGATAAGCCTTCGTGGCGTGGTCAATCGTGTGTGCACGGTTGATAACCAGAGGAGACGTAGTGCTGCGATTGCAGGGTTCGAATTGTGTTGATTGGAAGCCGGATCGTGTGTGTCGTGTCTCCGCCAAATCGATAGTTATCTTCACCTGACGGAAGATCGGGCACCCCCGTCCCCATCAAGTGGTATCAGAGCAAACGTCCATTATACTTAGTAGATTAGTTTTGTTTCATCCTATAGCCCACAAAAAGCCATCCAAAAAATTAGGGTTTGTAGTTCATCTTATCCCATAGCCAAGTTTTGCCTTTACACTTTTTGATTTTGGAGTCCGCATCATTGAGTTTGTGTCCATAGTCGTGCCCTTGTTGCTGGTTTAGATTTTGTTCTTAGATTGGCTTGAGTTTTGCATCGTGTCACCGTGTCCGTTTTCATCACGTAATCGCGTCCGATTCAGAATTGTTTCTATCCAGTTCGGTATTTTGACGATATCTTCCACATACGAACTCGGATTTTAGTGTTCTAATACTTTCTTTTTGTTCTTAGATTGGTTTGAGTTTTGCATCGTGTCACCGTGTCCGTTTTCATCACGTAATCGCGTCCGATTCGGAATTGTTTCTGTCCAGTTCGGTATTTTGACGATATCTTCCATATACGAACTCGGATTTTAGTGTTCTAATACTTTCTTTTTGTTCTTAGATTGGTTTGAGTTTTGCATCGTGTCACCGTGTCCGTTTTCATCACGTAATCGCGTTCGATTCGGAATTGTTTCTGTCCAGTTCGGTATTTTGACGATATCTTCCACATACGAACTCGGATTTTAGTGTTCCAATACTTTCTGGAACGCTTGAGATATTGTCTACGATTTTGTCAACTGCAACGTTTTCAGAAGTGGTTATCAGGGCCTAATCTGTGTTGAAAGCAAATCTGTTTGTGACCTAAAATTTTCTGAACAGTCTATATTTCGGGGTCTATATCTCCTGCTTTATTTATCCAAAAAAAGAGTTCCATATATTTTCTAGAAAGAGAAAAATTATATCTACAACTTTTGTGTTGTAAGTTTTGACATTTGATGTTATTAAGAGTGTAAAATCATCTGTGTAAATTCGGGTTGAAAATCTGTGATTTACAGACAAAAGTTTTGTGATAGTGTAGAGTTGTATGTTGCTCTTGTGGCACTTTGGAGAGAAAAAAAAAGAAAGAAAAAAAAGCAAGTGCAAAAAAAAAAAAGAGCCGCACAAAAAAAAATAAAAAAACCAGAAGTGCTTTGTACTTTGTATATGTGACTTACTTGTTTGAGATAGTTCTAGGAACAAGTTTAGGCTAGCAACATTGAGAAGTACTTTGGACACTTATTTAATTTTGCTATCCGATTTCGATTTGTGCTGATCCTTGCTATCATATAAAGCCTCCCAAAGCTCCACATATATACTTCTGATTAGTACAGGTTCAACCTTTGCAATCGCATCGCTCACGCCCTCACGGTATCACAAACCAGCCACCGGTTGTACCGTCCACTACATTATATCGGTAAGAACACTTTGAAGAGTTTGGTAAGACGCTTTAGAGTGTGTGCTCTCACCAGTTATACATAGTAGTTGATAGGAAAATATACTTCTCGTGTGTTTTATTGTTTTCCGCTAATAATAACAGCATATAGCACTACTTGGAAGAGAAATATGAAGAAATTTGAGAGCCATGTCAGTTTGAGAACATCATCATCAAAAAGTTCAGGTTATATCATACCACATCTTTCTTCTTATGATGGTTTTTGTTCAGACGAGTACATAAATTGGGAAATTGAGATGGATAAAATCTTTGCACGGTATTGTTTATGTGATAGAAGAAAGATAAAAAATGCCACTAGTTCTTTAACCTCTTATGCTTCATTGTGGTGGAAAAATCTTTGTTATTATGATGATAATCCACAAACTTGGAAAGATATGAAACAAATTATGAGAGATCAATTTGTTTTCGATTCTCATTCTATAAAGCTAATTTGTGAATTGAAATATCTACAACAACATAATAAAACTGTTAAGAAGTATTATGATGAGCTACATAATTTGTTGTTGCATTGTGGTTTACATAATCTGAGAAAGCAAAAATAAGAAGATTTTTAAATGGTCTTAATAATGATATTTATGATGTTCTTTGTGATGTGCAGTATAATTCTCTACATAATTTATTTACTCTTGCTTGTGATATTGAAAACGAAATTGAATATGAGAGACAACAAACAACAAAGATTGAACCTAATGTATGTGTTGCTAAAATTCAACATCATGATACACAACATATAGAGGGTTACTTTGCTATTAACCATACAGAGGATATTGAGAGCAATGATGAGAGAGACAACACACTAACGGAGGATGAGTATTGCATCAATCATGTGTACATAGGTAATGACATGGGTGAAAAGATCACACAAGGTGAGAAAATTTTTGTTGCACCAAATCTGACCACAGCTCATGCTATTATAGAGCAATCTATAGTGGAATATTTTTCTGATGTACCTTTGTCACATGATTATTGTCCTGCTGCTCCATGTGAGAAGGAAAGGTTGTGTGATGATTTATCTATTATTTCTATGCCACAACTCATGAATAAGGATGTTTTTGTTGCTCTCGAACCAATTATTTGTGCTGAAAATAAACATTTCATTCCTATTACTTGTGTGGATAATGAGCTAAAATTGTTATCTTCATTGAGTATTTTGGGTTATATTGAATTTGATGTTCTTTGTAATCTGAATAATTTGAATAAGAAGCTTTTTATGCACGCTGATTTGTCAAGGTTATCTAAACATACATATTATATCATTGGTAAGTATGATAGTAAAGGAGAATATATGGTTCATCGTGTTTATATGTGTTCAAATCTAAAATCTCCTTTTATTGTGAAATAACTTGATAAAATAGAGGGCTGTTTTAAGACTAATCTTATCACGCCAAGTTTCTCTTGTTCTTCTTTGTTTGTTTTGTCACAACAGGTTCAATTTCAACAAGGGGAGCAACGCTGGATCATGCTAAGAACAGAAACAATTACTTCCTCAAGCATCAACGACTTTGAGTTGAGAACGACTCAAAACCAAAAACCGGAGAATGGTGAGGACATGACCAATACGCATATGGCCAAGGCCCAAGCGAAGATGGAGTTTAAAGCCCAATCTACATTTATGTCCAATTTATTCGCGAGTCCGGTTCGGACTGCTGGAGCGGGTCTCACGAAAACGTATGCCAGGCAACATACGGGCTCCGTTTTCAGTGTTCTACATATCGTTGGAAAGATAAGGAGATAAACCTTCCAACCCAATTGGTTTCACGTCATTTGGATTTCGGAGTCGATGGAAAATCGCGTCACAAGGTGACGGACAGAATCTGCCAGGATGCTGCGACGCCGGTTTTTGGGTCCGCTGGCTTTGTACGCCTTAGGGTTGCACGGCCACCCCCTTGGCCGCCCTCTAGCCTTCTCTCCTGTATATATTCTGTAGCCATCATTAGATTAGATGGGTTTTGCTTAGATTATTCTGTCGTTATGAACAGTTTCGCCGTGTGAGAATACTCCGGTTTGTGAAACCCCAACTTGTGAGCTTAATCTTTCGATTTGCAATTTCAGTTTGCATCTACCTTGTTCTTACTTGTGTTCTTCGATTCGCATGTAGGGATATGACTTCGTGGTGAGGTCAATCGTTTGTGCACGGTTGATAACTAGAGGAGACGTGGTGCTGCGATTGCAGGGTTCGAATCTTGTTGATTGGAAGCCGGATCGTGTGTGTCGTGCATCCGCCAAATCGATAGTTATCTCCACCTGACGGAAGATCGGGCACCCCCCGTCCCCATCAGTGTCTCCTAGCTGCCCCATCCTGATGATGGCAGTTGCTGGCTCGATTCCCCTTCCTCAGTCATGAACTTCTCCAACCAATAAATTTTTCCTTATGCAAAATAGGCAAGTCTAGGACTAGGAATTCTGAAATTGGTTTTGCTAACAAAAAAACCAGTATTCTTATTTCCAAATATATATTTTCCTTTCCATAAGGAATTGTCATCAATACTAGCCGGTAACTTTGTGTAACTTGGATCAAACACTAAATTGGGGTTCGATGCAGAAGCAATGATAGTAAGATAATGTTAGTAATCCAGTGTTTCTATTACTCTAGACAATCCAATGGTTGATCATGGAATAAATTGGATTAATCCCCATGGGCTGACGAAGTGCAATATAAAGCCATTTTAATTGAGCATTCTTCACCTTAGTATCATCTAGCCTCTCTATGACTCTAACAGTCATGAACCTATGGATGATTCTGATTATGGAATTAATTATTCTCATTCTCTCCTTGGAAGAATTTTCAGCAATTTGTAACCAAAAACTCTCTAAGACGTCTTGGTTAACCTCAATATCATCAGGTGTATTCTCCCAAAATCCCAATAAAGAACCAATCATGCCAAAGGATATTTCCACCCAGTCGTCTTTTAATCTAAACCTCAAGGTGTTGTTTAAATCAGAGGAACTGACTATATCCATGGTAGTCATAATTTCTAATGCTATATCCCTCTGGTATGTGGCAATAAGATGAATGAAATTACTCCAACCCAAAAGTTGAAAAGCCTTCTCTATTCTTGGTGCAAAATCAAGTCGGCCCAGAAAATCGAAGTCTAGATTGAAATTGGAGGTAATGCGATTCTGGCAATTGTTATACCTGTGCTCTTCAATAGATGTGCGGAGCAAAATTCCTTCCGGCATATACTTCCACTAATCTTCATCAATGTTCATCGGTCGAGGGGCTTGAATGGGTCCTCCTCCTTGTTGGCTCTAGTACTTCATCGATGCTGACGGCGAAACGGGAAGAACACCCATGTAGGCCTTGATCGCGACGAAGACTACAATCGGAGTCGGAACTCCCCATCTCAGAGACGCAGTGTCTCCTTGATGTAGGCCTTGACGAACTCTCCTTCTCTTAGAAAGAGCTTCCCCTAGATGAGGTACTCTTGAAAGCCTTCTTGAAGAACTTCTTCATCTTCCTCTCAATTTTTTTCTCTCAAAACTACTACTCTACTTCTTCTCCTGGTGGTTTCTGGACTGGTGGTAGTGGTTCTGGTGATGAAACGCAACAACTTCAACTTCTAATTTATAGGCAAAGAGGTGGCTCAAAGGGGAGGTTGATCTGGTGGATGGCTAGCTAGGGTTGGCCGACCCAGGGGAGGCTGGTCGGCCGAGCCAGGCGCCATCTGGCCCTGCTCACGTCCAAACTTCTCCTGTAAGCTACCCATAGGATTCCTAGCAATAATGACTGGCTTGTACAGCAAGATTGTCGACATGCATGCAGGTTTTGACAGAAAACCAATCAAGGCTTTAAAGATTGTCCCCTTGGATGCTAGTCCTTTGATTTTTTCCTATCAAACTTTTAATTATTACCCATGTCCCAATGTTTGCTGGTTATATCATACTAAAGAGGATCCTATGTTGCCTAATTTAACCTTTCTTTATTAAGAAGTTGATTGTCTTCACTAATTCTATATCCTTAATTTGCAATTATGCAACATGAATATATTTATTAATATGCCTACTATAGTAGGTTTTAAAAGCACACAATGTTTATAACACTCAACATAGATTTTAATTTTAAGATAGTTTTATTTGCTAATCTAAAACCTATGTTTTATTTTGCATAAAAACAAATGTTCAGTCATTTAACCGAATTAATTTTAGAATAAAGATAAGCAACTCAATTCATGAATTGAATTGAATGTACCCATCTTATTTCTTTAGCGTGGCTTAGGTATACGCCTAGTTTTTGAATAAATTAGAGAGAAGATTTTGAAATCATATAATAATTTAGAGATTGAAACCTAAGAAAAAATGTCTCTCTTTTTCATTTTATAGATCGCTTCAAATATCTAATCGAGTTCAAAAAACCGGCAAAGGCTTCATAATTTTTCAAAATTAGACAACTACACAAGTGAGAGTAGCCATCTATTATTATAAAAACTCAAAATCAAATTTTAACTAATCTACACTCTTCATTAACTTTGACCATGGTTCACTTTAACACTAGAGTTTTTAAACTAAAATCTATCTCTAAGAAAAGCTAATAAACTAAACTAAATAAAATAAAATAAAAAAACATTCTAAAATACTTGGGTTGCCTCCCATAAGCGCTTGAGATAAGTCCTTCAACCTGACTTCTTCTGGGCGCCATCCAATTCCTAGTGTAGACATTGCAGACGAGTCTTCTCCTTCAAGCTTCATCCTCTTCAATTGCTTGACACACCTCGAATCTTGGACAAAATTTGAACAAGCTTGATTCTCCATTGATGTTGAACTTGATCATCCCTTCTCCCACATTGATGTTGGCTTGAGCTGTTCTGAGAAAAGGCCTTCCAAGTATCAATGGTGATCTTGTGCTTCCTCCCATCTCCAGAATAATGAAGTCAACTGGTACAAGATTTGCTCTGATCTTGACTGGCACGTTCTCAGCTACTCCTTCTGGATATCTGACCGAGTGATCTGCTAGCTCTAGACACATGGATGTAAGCTCTGGCTTTGGCAGCTTCAGTTTGTCAAACACTAACTTAGGCATGACACTTACACTTGCTCCTAGATCACAAAGAGCCTTGTCAATGTTGAGTGTACCAATAGAGCACGGAATAGTGGGACATCCTGGATCTGCCTTCTTCTGCAAAGGAGTATCCATGATAGCTGCACTGCACTCAGTTGTCAATTTGACACACTCAGATGGCATTTCCCTCTTGTTAGCTAGTATATCCTTGAAGTACTTGGCATAAGTGGGAACTTGAAGTGCATCTAACAACGGCATATAGATATATAGTTGTTTGATCACTTCAAGAAACTTATTGAAATGCTCATCTGTTTTGTTCACTCGAACCCTGCACTTTTCTGGTAATATCCTCGTGTCTTCCACTGTCACTTCAGGTTCGTCTTCACTCTATGCTTCGGCTTCCACTGAACTAGCAAGTCTTGTAGGTATTTCTGGGTCTCTTGTCTCCTTTCCAGATCTGGTAGTGATTGCTTTAAGTGACTCTTTAGACTATGGTTGTCCAGGCAACTTTCCTTCTTTCTTGTTCGGGAGATGCTCTACAAGTTGAGAGAGTTAATTCTCCAAAATCTACATCATCCCCATTAGCTGTTGATTTGAACTTCCCACATTGGTGATCTTTCCATCAATGTTCTCCAGCACCTTGTCCATAGCCTTAAACTTGGAGTGTGTATCCTTGTTGATCTTTGCTTGCTCTTCCATAAAGTCTTTAAGTTGAATCCATAGTGGAATAACATTCTGAATAGCTGATCCGGCGGTGAACTGTTGTCGATTCTATCTATAGTTGGACGGAGGAATCCAACGTTCCTTTCTTGCATAGTCCAAAGGCTTAGCTTCCTCTGGGCAACTTTCCTTTGAATGTCCATATTCTCCACACTCTCCACAAGTTATCATGGCTTCGGTAGGCTTCACTTCCTCTGCTCCGCCGCTTTCCATCTTCTCGATCCTTCTCATAAGTGAGTCGATTTTTCCACCTAGGATCTCCACCTGGTCCACTTCCAGCACACTTTTCACTACTCCAGTGGATGGAGTAGGGGTAGGCGCCACCCTATCTGCTCCTGTTCCCTAAGCTTCGGTCTCTGTAGGAGCCAGACTAAGAATTGATCCTCTGGATGATGCGTCGATCTGAGCTCTACACACTACGTTGAGTCCACCGTAGAACTTCTGGATTAAGTCCCACTTCTGAAAATTGTGATGAGGGCAGGCTGACGCATAGTCGTTGAATCTCTCCTAAGCTTCATCGAATGTCTCCGTGGGGTATTGCACAAATGTTGAGATCTTGTTGCGCAGAGCTTGAGTCTTCCCAGGTGAAAAGTACTTGGCGATGGAAGCTTGTAGCAACTGCTGCCAGTTGTTGACTGTAGCTTTTAGAAGTTGGACAGCCACTGGTGAGCCTTCCCAATCAGTGAGAATGGGAACAACCTTGCTCTGATCTGATCGTTGGTGACTCCATCGATGTTGAAGGTGTTGCAGATCTGCAAAAACGTCTTCAAGTGTTGATTCGGGTCTTCCTTCTCACTGAACGGTTGATTCTGCACCATGCTGATCACTGAGCTTCTGATCTCGAATGCTCTCTGAGGTGGAGTGCGATCTCTGATCTTCAAATCAGCTGAAGTCGGCACACATAGCTCCACGAGCCTCCTTTCTTGGTTGTTGTCGTCTCCCATCTCCGGCAGAGTTTCGTCTTGTTTGCGAGAAAATTGGGCAGAGTTTCAGGACTTTCTTAGTAACTTCTATGGATCATCCACATAATTAGTTGGTTTATTGGACAGTGGCCCATCCATCCCTGCTAATGTTAGTGGCAGAGAATATATATGCAGAAAAACAAAAGTCTAGAAAATTTACACTAAACTAAAAAGCAATATCATAACTATACATAAAAATTATTATTCACAAAGGATAAATAAAGAAAAATTCAAAAAGGAAAAAGATAAATAAAATTATATGTACATGGCGCACTAAAATAAATAAATAAATAACTAAAATAGATAAATAAAGGAAAAAGCTAAAAAACAAAAACCAAAATTATATACAAAGGATAAAAGCTAAATATATACAAACTCAAGTTAATTAGAGGATGACTAATTAGTTCCCGGCAACGGCGCCAGAAAAGCTTAGCACTTAAGCATGACAAACCTTATACTGCAAGCGACAGTATCGTATGTAGCTTTTCCCTAAGATGAGTATCATGGGTTTTGTCAATCCAAGGAACGAACTAGTATTCTCTAATTAACAAGAGTTAAGTTAAACTAAAGGTAAAAAGGTAATTGTCGTGGTTTCGGGAACCGGGGTGACAAACAGTAGTTTTGTAGTTCGGTGGGGATTCAACGCGGACTCGCTCCGAATGGTGAGCCGATGGACTCGGGGGATTTATACTGGTTCGGGATCGAACTCCCTACGTCTAGTGAGGTGGTGTTCTTGCTTGTATTGCTTTGAGGCTCGGAGTTTAGAGTTACACAGTGTGAGCGTGTGAAGCTTGTTTTTCTCCCCTCCCCTTGCGCGAGCGCGTCCGTCCTTTTATAGATGCACGGGGGAGCTTACAGCGCCTGAGGAGGCAAGGAGCCGGCAGAAAGAGGAGAAGCAAAAAAGAGGAAAAAAGATAAACTAACATGTGGGGCCTTATTGAAAAAGTCTCCTCCTGGGCCGTCCTAGCATGCCTTCTGTATGTGTGGCCCCTGTACGCGTGACTCCTCCTAAACTTCCTAGGCACGCCTCCCGCACACGCGGTAGGGTCGCGTCCCTAGCCCTGTAGCAGCGCCGTGCCGGTTCCTTTAGCGACGCCGTGCCGACTCCTGTAGCAACGCCGTCATGGCGCTCAGGGCCACCCTCTCTTGTAGTCAACTGTGTGGTACAAAATGGGGGCGTCCATTTCCATCACTCCCCGCAGTCTAACATCTTCTCACGCATCATTCTTGGGGTGAGTCACGGGGTTAATTTAAGCGTCATCCTATCGCGCGCCTGGGAAATCCCCTCCTAGTTTTTCTGGGACTCAAGTACACGCGTGCGCCTAGTCAGAGGTGTGCACTAGCCCTGTCGCGTCGTGGGGTCCCATTAGTCGGGCCCACGGCCGGTTCTGCTCTCCTTAAGGAGGGGCTCGGGCGCTTCATCCCGTACGATCTTCGTTGGCTTAGCTCGGCCGCCAGGCCTGGCCCGACCATCCCGGGAGACGCTCGGCTGCCTCCGTCCCACCCGACCGTCTCGGGCGATGCTCGGTTGCTTCCATCCCGCCCGACCGTATAGTCGAAGCTTGGGTGGGCTGCCTTGCATGCGCGTTTGGCCCGTGCTCCGCTAGGCCCTTCCTGGGCCTTTTAATGAGAGCTATCTTTTGGGCTTTGTGACGGGCCGTGGGCCGCTTCATGTCATGGGGGCTTTTAGTCATCCCCGAGTCAGTAGCCCCCGAGCCTTTGGCTAGCTTGTGAGCTAGTCAGAGGCTTTTATGTGGGATCGCGCAAGCATTCCGTAGGATGTAGCCCCCAAGCCCTTGGGCGATCGGTTCGTGGATCGCCCCAGGTGCAGTCTTTTAAGTAGGTTCTTTCTGAAGTTCTTATCATGATCCTTACAGTTTTGTTGCGGCCAAAGCCTTTTGCGCACCTTTTTCTCCTCCTCGAAATGGTTTTCACGTCCTTTTTGAGGGTCGGGATTTTCACCGTCGACCGGGCCGGTGCTAACGTGAAGGCCATCGAGCTAATGGCGGGTTCCTTCCGGTTTGTGAACGGTCGCGGCGAGTGGTCCCGCTGGGGGTCTCCACCCTCTAGGGGCATCTCATGTGAGCCTTTCCTTACTCGACCTTGTCTCGGCCCTTTGTTTGGATGTCCGTCCAAAGGGGGGCCACGAGGCCACCCCATCCGCTGGGTTACCACAAGGAAGTTCGAGGTGTGGCCTTGGATACGATCGGGGCGAATGGGGTAATGTGCCACCCACTTGGCTTGCAACTCGCTGGGAGCTCGCCCATCGACCGTCCCTCGCTCTGTTCGGTAATCTGTCGCGTTAAGTCCTTCGGGGTGGTTTTTTGAGTCGGCGACTCTTCCTCTTCGGCACTTTAATGAGCGTTCCGTTCGAGGGGACGTGCTCCGTTATGTTCACCACCCCGACGTGCTGCCCGAGGGATGTCCAGGCGGATTCCTTGCGTGCACCTACTCTTCTGACGGGAAACTCAGGGGACGTGCGTCGTGGTGGGGCCCACCGATTCCGCCCCGCGCCCCCTTTTCTGCCCTGTTTTTCTTCTGTATAAGTAGAAATGACAGAGGAGAGGGGTTTTTTATGTTTACCAGTTTTTGCTTCTTCCTCCTTCGGCTGCCGCCGTCTCGCATGCCTCGCGTCCTCTGCTCACTTAGCTTGTGTCGCCCGCTCTTCTCAAGCCATTCTGATGGCTCCCGCCTCCTTCCCTAGGTGCACAACCCAGTGGACCCATATGTCCGTCTTGGAGAAGAAGGGCTTCCTTCCTCACCAGCTGGAGTCCGGGTGAAGACTGGAAGACGTCGGCGGCGCACCAAATCCTTGGGGGGACGAGGTGGTCATCCTCGCGCCTTTCTATGAGTTCGGATTCGGCCTTCCCCTGCATCCGTTCGTGCAGGGGCTCCTTTTCTTCTATGGGTTGGAGATTCAGCATCTGAATCCCAACGCCATCATCCACATGGCGTGCTTCATCACGCTGTGTGAGGCCTTCCTCAGAATCGCGCCGCACTTCCAGCAGTGGTGCTACCTGTTCCGGCCCCAACTATCGCCGGGGCAGGGCGGTCAGTCCCTTGTCGGTGGCGTGACAATCCAGTTGCGCAATGGCCGTCGGCAAGACTATTTCTAGATCCCACTCCCCTCGTCCTCTCACGGGTACGCGGGGGAGTGGTTCTACATCCGAAACATTGGCGACCCTCCTTCGGCGGACGGGGCCGTGCCGCCGCCTAACTATGTCGGTAGAGCCCCTGTCTTCACCGGTGTCGCTCCCTTGAAGTGGAAGCAATGGGAGGGGGGTCGGGACAAGAAGCAGGCCAACTAGGTAGACTTTATCCTGGAGAAGATCAGCGCCCTCTGCTGCCGCAATTTGACTGGCGCCAAGCTGGTTGCGACCTTCCTCCGCAGGAAGGTCCAGCCACTGCGGCTCCGGCGCTTCCCCATGTCGGAGTACGTTAGGATGGCCGACCCGGACCGGTGTTCGAGCGAGGAGCTCAGTTCGGATGATGTTCGGGCTCTCCTGACCACCATCACCGAGGGGGCTTCGGCGTCGAGTCTTTCTGGTGGCCCTCCGGCTCTCAATCATTCGATTAGGAGCGAACTGGTAAGGTTTTTCTTGGATGCTTGGTGGTAGATTCATTAATTTTACCTACGCCGTGCCTCGCGTTATTTCAGGGCCTCGGTGGCATGAGGTTGTCCCTCGCCCCCCTCCCGGAGGACGCCGCCATGAGGGCGGACCGAAAACGTAAGAGGGAGGTGAGCGCGCGTGTGGTGGAGGAGCGTAAGAAGCGCCGCCAACTCGTGCGTGATCAGAAGAAGGTAGAGCGTGCCCGGTGGGCACGGGAGCGTGGCGACTCGCCGACCCCACCTATCGACTCCTCCGACGAGGAGTCGCCTTCTAACGCGACGTCTGAGGCGGTCCCGCTGGCCGGGAGAGCTCTCGTTCCGAGGCTCTTCCTGAGGCTCTCGTGATCATGGACCCTCCGGAAGTCCAGCTGGTGCCATCGCCGGCGCCGTCGCACCCTCGGGCAGATGCTTGGGAGGTGGAGCCGCGCGGTCCTGAGGTTGTGGCGGCGGTCGTGTCATCCCCACGCTCTGCCGTCGTGGCGCCCGCGACGGTCCCACCTATTGCGGTGCCTGCACCGGCTCTGACCCCTGCTGCCACGGTGCTCCCTGCGTCTCCGCCTGTGGGTGCGGCCGTTGTCATGGCCTAGTCAGGTGGGAGTCCTATGTCGGCTTCGCCCGTGGGATGACACCCTTCGTCCACCTCTTGGTCCAGATGCTGCGGGGGCCTCATCATCTCCCACCGCGTTCTCTGATCTGCCTGTGCCTGTGGCTTCTCTGGGTGGCGGCAAGCGGTAGTCGTCAGAGGGCGTTGCTTTACCGCAGAGGGGCGCTGAGTGTGTTCCTGCTCTGCCCGTATCGCGGCGCCCTTTTTCTGCGCCGCGATCTTCCCGGTTGGTGATTTGGGAGTTTTTTTGTTTTTGCTCATGGCCCTGTTTCGTTGACTTGCTCTTCATTTAGGCTTCATATCCCGCATAAGTCGCTGTCAGAGGCCACGTGGATCGTTCATCTGCAAGCTTTGTCCGCGACGCCCGTGTCTACCGCGGGGACTCGAGCGCCGCCTTCGCCGAGCGACATGGGGGAGCGTCGCGCCGTGGTCCCGACGGTGGTCCCTCTGGGGCTCCTGGTGATGCTGTGTTCACGGTTGCAATCTCACGATATCTACCGTCAATTATCCACCAAATGGAGCAAAGCAAGTGAATAAATATGGACTAACCCTTCTACTAATGAGTTCCACTAGTTTTGTATGAATATTTGGATGCAGGTACCAAAATGCACATAAAACAGCTGAAAACATGTCAAGGATCAAAGATGGGGATCACTGGTCAAAATGGCCAGGTCAGCCGCCCCAATCCTAGGTCGGCCGACCAAGGCCAGCCTGAGCCTGACTCAGCCAGGTCGGCTGACCAGGGTGGTTGGTCGCCCGACCCAATGGCCAGGTCGGCCGACCCAACCCGGCCAAGCTGAGCCTAACTCAGCCAGGTTGGCCGACCAGGGCAGCTGGTCGCCCGACCCAATGACTGGGTCGGCCGACCCCTGGTTGAGGCTGCCCAGCCACCCAAGTGAGCCACTTGCCACCTCATTAATCCAATTCACAAAGAAACACAAGTGCACTCAAATCCAGCCACAAGACCAAGCATCCAATGTATCCAAAGGCCGAAAATGACCAAGTCACGGATCCACAACGTCAACAATCCGAGGGAAGAGCAAAATGGCCAATGCAGGGCTGACACGTGGTCGCCTAACCACCTACAAGGTCGGCCGACCTACCCTCGGAAGCATTTTCCATGTGCAACAACTGTCCTAATCGCCAACCGCCATGGGGACGCAAGATCAAGCCGTTGGAGTGCAAAGGCGGTGGATCGGGTGGTCGCCCGACCTCGGGGTACTCCGTCCTAGGTCGACCGACCACCGACCTCGGCCTCCCACCGACCTAAGCCTCCTACAAGTACCCCCCTCACATATGGTACTATAAATAGGCTTGTAAAGCTCATTTGTAAAGGTGTGGAGAAGTTGAGAGCTACATTCTACCTTAGAGAGTCTTATTTCCACATCTTAGTAGTTAGGATAGTCCTGGGAGTTAGAGTGGGTCGAGCTTTGCCTTGGAGTTCTCGGAGATACTTCTGAGTCTGTGGTAAAGTTCTTGTATCTTTGTACTCTTTTTATCTCCAGTATAATTTATTTACTTTACTTTATTTCTATCTCCTGCAAGTGTGGTGTACCTTTCTTTGCATACTTGCTAGGCTTAGACTGTGGTTACCTGAGTTAGTCAAGTCTTGTTATTCTTGCCGGTGCTATAAGCCTTTCCTAGACTTAGATCTAGGAGTCTGATTAGCTCTAACCCCTGGAATCAAGGACGAGTTTTAGTGCTCAATCACTATCATGGTGATAGCGCTTGAGCACTAGTATAGCGTGCCAGCCTATCCACGTAGATTTGCTTGGTAGCCCCACTCGGTGACAGCGTGTGGTGTGCCTGTGTATCCCAGGCCCGTTCGTTCGATAGGCCCGTAGGCATTAGCCAGGTCTCCTTCGGTGGTCTACTATCTACCCCCTGACCCCTCGAGGCGCCGGAATTTCGCTCGACGCGAGACCCTGACTTGTTTACTTGAGTTTCTTAGTTAACCACGACATAGTCTTTAAAGCCGAATAGAATAGAGTTTGGGGACTTTATCTCACTCGTTGTCCTCCAAGGCAACTATACCTTTCTACGCGTATCTTAGGTAGTTTATTTTACTTCTTCACCATACACCTATCTTTATTTGACTTACCCCTGCTTAGATACTAGTTGGTACATTTATTTAAGTTTACGGAACATTTGAATTGAGTTTATCCAATTATACTCTCTCGCCTGCCGCTTCCCTGTGGAAATTACGATACTCAGAATACTCTGGGTGAAAGGCTACAGCGGTCTCCATGCGCTTGCGGAGTAAAACCTGTTAAGGCTAAGAGACGCCAACATGCTGCTGAGGCGCAACCGTCAGGATAGGCCACACCGGTCAGCCTGCCGCTTCCCTCCCCCCTTGGGGCTTCCTCCTTCGGGGGCCACCTAGCTATTTGCCCCCCTTCGTCGGGAGAGGCCGCACCAGTCGGCCTACTGTTTCCCCCCTGGGGCCTTCTTTTGGTGATCTTTTCGTTTTGTTTTTGATCTCCTGTCGACCCTTGGTTTTAGGTCCTTATGTCGCACGCGGCCAAGCACGGTTCTGCGCTAGCGGCCGCGCGGAGCGAGGCAGAGCAGGCTCGGGCGGAGTCCTTGCTCCTGGAGGAGCTAAGGGCCGCAGAGGTACAACGGTCGAGCGCTCTGTCCGTGTGTTTGGACAGCGCGAATGCTGAGTCATCGCTGCTCCGTTCGGAGGCGGGGGACCTCCATCGAGAGCTGGAGAAGCTCCGTGCGGAGCGCGAAGCCAGCGAAGCGGTTCTACGTCTGGGGCTTGATGTCACGACACAGCGTGCCACGGATGCGCAGATGGCTCTTCGCGTGATGACAGACTCCCTTAGCCGCGCGACCGAGGAGCTTGGTGCTTTGGACGGTGAGTTTTTTGGTTGGCTTCGAGTCTTGTTTTGCGCCAGAGCTTTTGTCGTGACGTTTGGTTTTTCAGAGCTGTGGACGGAGCATGAGGTCCTTCGGGACGCCGCTGCCTCGGCGTGTGCCCGTCTGTCGCCGCCGTCGCTCCTCTCGCTCCCGGAGCGTCTGGTTAGGCTCTCGGATCACATCGGTCGTGTTGTGCGGGAGTCCGCCTTCTGTGGGAGCAATATGACGCTCGCGCAGGCGACCTCTCACTTTGACGAGCTTCGCCTCATGCTGGGGCCAATAGAGGAGGGGTTCGCCGGCGGCCTGGGTGACGACATCATGAGCGCCTCGAGGAGGAGGCCCGTCCTTACGCCGTGCTGATATCTAGCCGCGTTGATCCCGCTTCTCTCTTGCGGAGGCCCTCGGGGCAATAGGCTCGTCTAGGCACGACGTATTTTGTTGCATGCCTAACCATTAGCTAAGTACACCTGCCACCATTAGCTCTCAGTGTACTTAGGCCGTACTAAACCCGGTCGTCCGTTGAGAAGCCTTCGGCCCTCGATTCGTACCAAAACCCCAGAGGAACCGACATCACACACATTCGACCCTCGATGGAGCCACAACAGTTACATCATCACAGGCAGTTGAATAGGTGTTACATAGGAATTTAGGTTACAAACTAGTTCGGAATAAAATACTCGACGAAGCCCACACCTCCGTGCTTACAATGCACCCAGGCAGTAATAAGATGTACCAAGACTTGAAATAGAGATTTTGGTGGACTCGCATGAAGCGGGAAATCGCCAAGTATGTGTCAGAATGCGACGTGTGTAAGAGGGTGAAGGCTGACCACTTAAAGCCGGGCGGTATGCTTCAACCCTTGAACATCCCGGCTTGGAAGTGGGAAGATGTACACATGGATTTCGTGGTGGGTTTGCCTCGCACTCAGAAGGGGTATGATTCCATATGGGTGATTATCGACTGGTTTACGAAATCGGCCCATTTTCTCCCTGTAAAGACAGTCTACCGTGCCAACACGTATGCCGAGTTGTATATAGCAAAAATTGTCTCCTTACATGGTGTCCCTCGGACCATTACCTCAGATCGGGGCTCAGTTTTTGTGTCTCGCTTCTGGGAACAACTGCAGAATGCCTTAGGAACAAAATTGATTCATAGTTCGGCATACCACCCTCAAACCAGTGGACAAGTTGAAAGAGTAAATCAGATCGTAGAAGACATGCTGAGGGCATGTGCCTTAACTTATTCCACAAAATGGGATGAGTGTTTGCCCTTGGCAGAGTTTGCATACAATAACAGCTACCAGAAGAGCTTGAATATGGCACCTTTCGAGGCCTTATACGGCAGAAGATGTAGAACACCCCTCAACTGGTCCGAACCTGGGGAACGCGTCACCTTTGGCCCTGATTTGGTAACTCAAGCCGAAGAAAAAGTAAAATTTATACAAAGTAACCTGAAGAGTGCACAGTCCAGGCAAAAGAGTTACTCGGATAGGAGAAGGAGACCGCTAGTTTTTGAGAAGGGCGATCACGTATACCTTCGAGTGTCACCGATGAAGGGGGTACATCGCTTTGGGGTAAAGGGAAAGCTAGCCCCACGGTATGTTGGCCCGTTCAAGATCACCGAGCAATGTGGACCAATGGCTTACCGGTTGGAGTTGCCACCACATCTTGCGGCAGTGCACGACGTGTTTCACGTGTCACAACTTAAAAAGTGCTTACGAGTGCCGGAAGAAGAAGTCGACATGTCTCAAGTTCAGATTGAGCCTGACCTTACCTATGAAGCCCGACCCATCAAAATCCTAGACCAAAAGCAAAGGTCAACACGGCGTAATACTGTCAACTTTTATAAAGTGCAATGGAGTGATCACTCCGAAGAAGAGGCAACGTGGGAAACTGAAGATTATCCGCAAACAAAATACCCGGGTTTTCTCCCATCCACCGCAAACGAGTATGTCCCCAGAAGTTAAATTTTGGCGTTCTGTTCCAGCAAATACTCATTACATACTGTTTCACTTAAACTATTTCCACCCACATCACACTCGAATCTCGGGACGAGATTTCTTTAAGGGGGGTGGGTTGTGATGCTCCAGCATCTAAAAGGCATTATCATATCTCAATCATGCACTAAACATCATCAAGCAGCATGTAATTACATATAATCAAGTTAGGATTTACATGGGGGGAGATGGAATGCTTGAAATTTGATTGTTATGCATATGTTCTGTTATGTTTATGGTCCCAAGTCCAAATCTATTAGGTTCTGGATGAAACTCATATTGACAAAAATGAAGATGTACAAGACATAAACAACTTTGTCAATTGGGTCAAAATCATTTAATGCAGTTTACATGGTGGTTCAAGCCATTCTCCATCAGCCAAGAAAACCGGGCAATTTCTGACTAGTTTAGTCATCCTCAATTTTCTCTGACCTACAGTCACTTTCATGAAAAGCTTCCATTGAATAAGTCGTAGGGTTCGAAATTCTAAACAACCCACTCAAAAGGCATTTTGGGAGAAAAGGCTTGGAAATAGGACTTTCTAATTTTCCAAACATAAAAGGTACCCTGTCCACACTGAGGGCTGATTTAAAAATTTGAATTTAAATCATATTTGCACTTGGATTTTGGGGTTGGCCGTATTGACAAAGTTTTAGATCTCTAAGAGTGGAACAATTCCTTCAATTGGAGTTTCCTCAAATTCGGCCTCTAAATATGACAAAACAGCGTTTTACCGAAGGGGGGAAAACACAGTTCAATTTTCTTTTTTTTTTCAGCCGCTGACGGGTGGGCCCTCGGATCCGGGGCGCGCCCGCGCCCGCGAACCGGCGCGCGTGTCACGCCCAGTTCTCAACCAACGGAACCGGAACAACATATATGTGCTAGGAACGTGTCTCACATATATCATGACAATAGTGACATCACAGAACGTGCATAACGATAATTAAAACGTTTACATAGAGTATAACATCACTTTATTACAATAAGACAACATGTCTTTAAACCAGAGTCATAGCGGAAGCGTAAACGAAGATGAACGAGCCGCCACAGGGACGTCACTGGTGGACCGGTACGCCTAGAACTCGTTGAAGTCCTGAACATACTCTTCGAAGTCTTCTGGAGCTGAGCAGCGGTTGGGTTCCAGCCAACAGTAGGTTTAAAGTAAAGCAAGCGTGAGTATTTCATACTCAACAAGCACAACATGAACTATGAGGCATCTAGGGTTGGCTGACACTTAGCATGAGCTTTTAGTTGGTCAAGTTTTATTAAGCGACTAATTACTACAGGTGAGTTGATAAACCATTAACCCAAGGTATAGCATAAAAGATTTAAACAACAACATTAACATAAGAACCACTTTCAAAACCCAACAGAACCACTAATCTGCATAAAGGATCTGGGCCGCTCATAACCGTGAGCACGGCTGACATGTCAGTTTTACACTCTCGAGAGGTCGTACATCTTTACCCATGAGTCGTGGGCTACGCTAGTGGTCCACCACATTACCGTAGATGAGATGGCTAGCAAGCACACTACGAGGCCTTTACAAAAATCACGTTGGTAAGGTGTAACCGCTAAGGTTTTAGGGTCCGCAGCTGTGGAGCAAGCCTCAAGGGGAGATAAACGCACTCAACCCAAGTAGCGCGAGGGCCACAGAAGCTCACCTCCCCTCTTGCCCCGTCGGTAAGTTACCCCCAAACCAATGCAACCTAATTAATTAGCCAAGACCGTCCCATTCCAGTCTCATGGTAGCACTGTTATCCCAGGTTGTCGCTTTGCGAACCGGTCCTTAAGGAGAGTGGCCATAAGCAAAACACCTGCTCATGCCCCCTAAACCAAGTTGCTAAAAAGCCATTTTTAAAGGAACATGAACCACAGAGGGTCAAGCTCAAGATTTGATTTCATAGATCCATTAACAAGATTATTAACAAGGATACATGAGTTCGCGCAGCAGCTAGCAAAACTTAACCAACAAGCAACCCATAGGTAACATATCGATAAAAGAAGCTAGGTACAGTCCTTATTGGCATACAAAATTAGACACATGCATATGAAGTGATTAAGTGGTTATTGGGTTGTGTCCATGTTATACTTGCCTTGCTCAAACTGGTCTTGAGTCTGCTGCTCAACACCCTCAAACTGCTGCTCTTCGTCACCAACAAACTGCTCACCGTCTAACCACGTTCACGGCAACGTACAAGCATTTCCACGCATACATACATGCAAACAATTACTCAAAGGTGAGAAACAGTACATCATATCATAAAAACAGAAGATAAAACTGTACTAAAAACTTTCTACATGTTTCTACGGTCGTGTGAGCGCAAGAATCACTCAAATCGGAGTTAAAACGTGAAAGTTATGCATAAAACGGGCTCCTAGGGGCATAACTGTGATAGAAACATTGAAACCAGGGGCTAGATTTGAAAAACCGAGGACTTAAACGTAATTAACCGTAGCCGCCGAGGGTTTCCAGGCAAAACCGCCGGGTCCTGGACCGCGGGTTCAAAAACCGAAAAGCCCAGGGGCCAAACCGAAGAAAACAGGACCTAAACCTAATTATTCTTCAACGGACATGGACTGCGGGTTGATTCCAGAGAAACGCGGGGGCTTTTCTGCGAAAGTCCCGCGCTGACCGGTCTACGCCGACGCGGCGCTGACGCGGCGCGCGCGTGGCGCGACACGTGGTCCTGGCAGGTGGGTCCCCGCTGTCGGGTTTAAGAGAAGGCAACGTGGCATGTTCTGATTGGTCCACGAAAGGGTACGCTGTGTTCTAATCTCGGCCACCCGTGAAAGATCCGACGGCCGAGGTGCACGGGGACGGTGAGGCGCCGGCGGCGACCAAAACCCACGGCGGGGTTCGGCCCGCGCGGCGGTGGCTCGCCGGCGTGGTGCACGCCGGGCCTAAAGACCGTCCCGCTGGACTAGATCTAGTGGGAAAGAGAGAGGAGGCCGAGGCGGAGCTCACCGAGGGGTCGAAACGGGCGGAGGCGCGACGGTGAGGGCTCGCGACGGAGGATGGCGGACGGCTCGGACGGCGTTCGCGGGTAGAGGCGTCGGAGTGGCAGGCTCGCGGCTAGAACCCACGGAGCGTCTCCCCGAAACTCCTGCGAACAAGATGGCGGTGGTTGGGAGGTCGAAGACGGCTCGCCGATGAGGAATTTGGGCGGCGGAGCGGCTTACCGAGGCGGAGCTCCGGCAACGGACAGCGGGCACGAGAGAGCACGAGCGACGAATTGGAGAAGAGGATTTGCAAAGGGGAAGAGTGCGGTCCTCGGAGTGGGTTTTATAGAGCCCTAGGCGAAGGGGATAGGCACGGCCGCGGTGATTCCGCTCGGCGGCTTTGAAAGCCGGACCCGTCGCAGTGAGGGAAAGGAGGGAGAAGGGGAAACCGGGGCGACGACCGCGGGATTGAGGGTGGGCACTAAAGGAAGGGGACGTGGGCGTGGCTTCGGCTTCCTTTGCTTGAGCGCCGACGTGGCCGAGCGGGGGAGTAAGGAAGGCGAGCGAGAAATCCGGCGGGAGGAGGGAGACGAGTCTGACGCGTGGGGCCGATGCGGCACTGGGTGTGAGGGCGAGGGCCCGCCTGTCGGCGAGGCGCGGAGCGAGGGGCGGCGCGCGCTGGCGGGCCGTGCGCTGCGCTGCGCTGCGGGAGAGAGGGGACGCGGGTTGGGCCGGCCTCCGGCCCAGGCGGGAAGAGGGCGGGGGTTCGGTCGGGCCGGGGCCCAGGCGGGAGAGAGGGGGCGCGGGTTGGGCTGGCCGGTCGGCTGGGCCGGCCGGTCGGCCTGGCTCTCTCCCCTTTTTTTTTTTCTGATTTTGAATTCCTTTGAATGGAGATAGAAATGGTTCTAAAATTCAAATGAATTTGAATTTGAATCCTTAATTCAAGCAAACAAGAGACAATGCACCAGCATGTAATGCACAAGAAAGTTGGGCCTATGATAAATTTTATTCTAGTATTTATTTTAAATAAAACCTGTTAAATGCAAACTAAACATACAAACCTTAGGAAAATTAAATAAATTGCTCGAAGTTTATTGTGAAGTGTTGGAATTTAAACTAGGGTGTCACAAACCTACCCCCCTTAAAAGGGAATCTCGCCCCCGAGATTCTCATAGGTGGTTAGCAAAGAGACCAGGATAAGTTGCTCACAACTCCTCCTCTCTTTCCCAAGTTGCCTCATCCTCCGTGTGATGTTTCCACTGCACTCTGCACATTTTGACCCTCCTGTTTCGGGTAACCCTTTCAGATGTTTCAAGAATCTTCACCGGGTGTTCGGTATATGTCAAATCCTCCTGCACATCCAGACCTTCCAGTGGTGCTTGTTCTTCCGGCACCCTTAAACACTTCTTTAGTTGGGACACATGGAACACATTGTGTATGCCAGATAGGTTTGGTGGCAACTCCAACTTATAAGCCACTTCGCCTTTCCTTTCCACTATCTTGAATGGACCGATGTATCTTGGTGCCAGCTTTCCTTTCATATTAAACCTCCGGATACCTCTCATTGGTGACACCTTCAAATACACAAAGTCATCAACCTTAAAGGTCAAGTCCCTGCGTCGCACATCTGCATAGCTCTTCTGTCTAGACTGAGCAACTCTCAAATTCTCACGTACCATCTTGATCTGCTGTTCAGCATCCTTGATAAGGTCGGGCCTGAACACCTGCTTCTCTCCTGTTTGGTTCCAAAATAGCGGTGTCCTGCACCTTCTGCCATACAGTGCCTCAAACGGTGACTTCTTCAGACTGGCTTGGTAGCTGTTGTTATAGGAGAACTCAGCATAAGGCAGACTCTTATCCCAACTGGTTCCGTATTGTATAGCACATGCCCTCAACATGTCCTCTAGAATCTGATTTGTTCTTTCCGTCTGACCATCTGTCTGTGGGTGATATGCCGTACTGAACCGAAGCTTGGAATCCAAAGAATCATGCAACTGCTCCCAGAAACGAGATGTGAACTGTGAACCTCTATCAGATATGATCCGCTTAGGCACTCCATGCAAGCAAACGATTCTGGAGATGTACAATTCTGCTAACCTTGCACCCGAATAGGTAGTGTTCACCGGAATGAAATGAGCAACCTTGGTCAACCGATCAACAACTACCCAGATCGAGTTGTAACCTTTCTGAGTCCTGGGTAACCCCACAATGAAATCCATACTTATTTCCTCCCATTTCCACTCTGGGATCTTCAAAGGTTGCAACAAACCTGCAGGTCTCTGATGTTCGGCCTTCACATGCTGACAAGTGTCACACACTGCGACATATTCTGCCACTGCTCTCTTCATTCCATACCACCAGAACCTTTCCTTCAGATCATGATACATCTTTGTACTACTCAGCATATGATTTGGTAATAAATGAATGCGTGGCACCGGTATCAAAAAGAACTGTAGCGGGGTGAGAGTTGACCAGGAACGTACCAAGCACGACGTTAGGGGCTTCAGCTGCAGACTCAGCTGTCACATGATTCACCTTCCCTTGCCACGGCGCCTTGCCCTGTTGATTGGGGCGCCCTTGTTGCGGCTGGGGAGGGTTCTGCCTTTGGCCCGATTGCTGCCCCTGTTGGTTACCTTGCACCTTACGGGGACAAGCATTAGCATAGTGGCCCGCTCCACCACACTTGTAGCAAGGCCCAACACCTGTAGTCTGGTTTGTGGTGGGAGGGGTGGTCTGCACTTGGCGCTGAGCTGGATAAATAGGATGAGCTGGCTGACCCTGGTAGCGCTGCTGGTACTGGTAGCCTTGCTGTCCTTGAGCCCGCTGCTGTTGTGAGCTCGGACCCTGAGAGAAACGGGGGCGGGTGTTGCTGCTTGATGAAGAGTTGTTGTACTTCCTCTTCCTTTCTTCGATCTCCTGGCGCTTCCTTTCAGTGAAAAGCGCCCTGTCTACCAGTTGATGAAAGCTAGGAAAGGTATGGTTCATCAACTGGTATTGGAGCTCATCATTTAAACCCTCCAGGAAGTATTCTTGCTTCTCCCTGTCCTCTGCCACCTCTGCAGTGGCATACCTGGCTAACTGAAGGAACTTATCCCTATACTCAGTCACAGACAAGCTGCCCTGCTTCAGGGAAAGGAACTCCTTTTTCTTCATCTTCATCAGCCCTGGAAGCACATGGTGGTTGCGGAAGTTTTCCCTGAACTGTGCCTAGGTGAAAGCTTCCCTATCCTGGACTCTGTAAGACTCCCACCAGTCCAGTGCTGCACCCCTCAACTGACCAGAACCATACAGGACCCTTTCCCTATCATTGCACTGTGCTATATCCAACTGGCGTTCCACAGCACGAAGCCAGTCATCAGCCTGTAGTGGCTCTGTGGCATGAGAGAAGGTGGGTGGATGACCCTTCAGGAAATCTCCACGCCGGTCCCTAGGTGGTGGGGGTGGAGGCTGAGCTTGAGCCTGCTGGAGAACATGCACAGCGTTGGTCATTGTCGCCATCATCTGCATTGGAGGTTGTAGAACTGCTCCGGCGTCAGTGGTGGAGGGTTGGGCAGCGGGTTGCCACCCCCCTGGTTACCCTGGCTAGCATTGCCACCAGCAGCGTTGCGCCTTGTGTTAACCATCTGTTTGTAATAGAGACACCGTAAGCACATAGCCACATATGGGTGCACAAGCAATAGCGACTAAAGATAAAGTAGTAAGATCAATAGAGTGGATATAGTGTTAACCCCATGAACTAACTTATAACATTAACTTGCTCATGCTGGGACAAATCCCCACAGCTGGATAGCACACAACCAAAGATCCAAATCAAACATGGTTCAAAATAACAATCAACCAGCCAACACACTTTAACTTAAGTTTCACCCGACCAACTCAACACGACAACTTAAACAACGTGCTAACGCGATACATGAGGACGACTAGTCATCCCGAGGGAGTATCCTGGTGGCACCACCTAACTCTCCCGTGCCAGGCCTCCTGCGAGGTGGAGTCTGAGCTGGATCCACCACTGGCACCTGGGGTGGTGGACCTGCCACTCGGTCCAGCTGTGCCTGAAGGTGGAACACCTCACCGTTCCGGTGATGGAGCTCCTCGGACACCCTGACGTAAGCAGTGATCAGGGCTGACACATACCGGACCAGCTTCAACAGCTGTCGGTTGTCCTCACCCCGGATGGACGCGATCTCGTTCTCAGTATCCCCGGACTGCCGGCGGGGAAAGTAGCGGTACTGAGTCTGGCAGAGCGGAGTGTGGTAGTGCTGGCAGAGGACCCCAAGAGCCTGCTGAGCAGCATCCTCCATGGCCATCTCCATGGTCTCGTGCTCCGCGATGCTGTAGTGCCGGCGCAGCACGGTGTGTCCCCCATGGTTGGGGTTGGGCTCCAGGATCTGCGCACCGGCGGACCAGAGGGTGGTGTGGTCCGGGCGCGCTCGCTGCCGGACCTGGTAGACGACCTCATGGGTAGTGTAACCCAGGTCGTAGAGGCAGTCGCGGAGTAGCCCCGGGAACTCCAGGTCAGCACCGTGGTGTGGGTGCGTCAGGTCGACCCAGGCGTCAACCTCCCGCTGGCCACCCTCGTCGGAAGGGACAGCCACACGGAACGGCCACTCGGGTGCGGCAGGCGGTGGCGGTGGGGGTGCCGGTGAAGCTGCAGGTGCCGCTGGAGAAGGTGGTGGTGTCGGCGCACGCGGGGAAGGAGGTGTCGGTGTCGGCAGGCGTGGCGATGGAGCCTCCTCCCGCGCATCACCATCGTCGTCTGAGTGGAGGTAGTAAACTACCTCCACTGGGTCCTCCTCCTCCTCCTCCTCCTCAGGGTCAGTGTCCGCCGGAAGCAGACCATTCGCCTCAAAGGGGTGTGGCACCTGGTCCATGGGAGCATACTCGAAGGGTGGTGGTGGCAACGGCTCGGGCAGCTCCGGTGACGGAGGCTCGACCTGCTGTGGTGGACGAGGTACTGGGGTGCGTCGTGGGGTTGGTGGTGCAACACGGCGAAGGCGGCCCCCGGTACTCTTGCGGGCGGTTTGCTTGCTGCGTGCCATGACCTATAAGGAGGATGGAGTAAGATGGAGATCAGTTCTATATGATTGAATGAATAAAGCAAAAGGTAATAATTTAACATAGGGTGAACATATAGTTTGATAGCAAAAATAAAATTTTCATAAAACAGCAAGAGGGCAAAGGGGAATGAGGTCCTTATTTACGTCCGTTTCTAACTAGGCTTCCGTCCTACAGTCAACACGGCTCTGATACCACTTTGTCACGCCCAGTTCTCAACCAACGGAACCGGAACAACATATATGTGCCAGGAACGTGCCTCACATATATCATGACAATAGTGACATCACAGAACGTACATAACGATAATTAAAACGTTTACATAGAGTATAACATCACTTTATTACAATAAGACAACATGTCTTTAAACCAGAGTCATAGCGGAAGCGTAAACGAAGATGAACGAGCCGCCACAGGGATGTCGACTGGTGGACCGGTACGCCTAGAACTCGTTGAAGTCCTGAACATACTCTTCGAAGTCTTCTGGAGCTGAGCAGCGGTTGGGTTCCAGCCAACAGTAGGTTTAAAGTAAAGCAAGCGTGAGTATTTCATACTCAACAAGCACAACATGAACTATGAGGCATCTAGGGTTGGCTGACACTTAGCATGAGCTTTTAGTTGGTCAAGTTTTATTAAGCGACTAATTACTACAGGTGAGTTGATAAACCATTAACCCAAGGTATAGCATAAAAGATTTAAACAACAACATTAACATAAGAACCACTTTCAAAACCCAACAGAACCACTAATCTGCATAAAGGATCTGGGCCGCTCATAACCGTGAGCACGGCTGACATGTCAGTTTTACACTCTCGAGAGGTCGTACATCTTTACCCATGAGTCGTGGGCTACGCTAGTGGTCCACCACATTACCGTAGATGAGATGGCTAGCAAGCACACTACGAGGCCTTTACAAAGATCACGTTGGTAAGGTGTAACCGCTAAGGTTTCAGGGTCCGTAGCTGTGGAGCAAGCCTCAAGGGGAGATAAACGCACTCAACCCAAGTAGCGCGAGGGCCACAGAAGCTCACCTCCCCTCTTGCCCCGTCGGTAAGTTACCCCCAAACCAATGCAACCTAATTAATTAGCCAAGACCGTCCCATTCCAGTCTCATGGTAGCACTGTTATCCCAGGTTGTCGCTTTGCGAACCGGTCCTTAAGGAGAGTGGCCATAAGCAAAACACCTGCTGATGCCCCCTAAACCAAGTTGCTAAAAAGCCATTTTTAAAGGAACATGAACCACAGAGGGTCAAGCTCAAGATTTGATTTCATAGATCCATTAACAAGATTATTAACAAGGATACATGAGTTCGCGCAGCAGCTAGCAAAACTTAACCAACAAGCAACCCATAGGTAACATATCGATAAAAGAAGCTAGGTACAGTCCTTATTGGCATACAAAATTAGACACATGCATATGAAGTGATTAAGTGGTTATTGGGTTGTGTCCATGTTATACTTGCCTTGCTCAAACTGGTCTTGAGTCTGCTGCTCAACACCCTCAAACTGCTGCTCTTCGTCACCAACAAACTGCTCACCGTCTAACCACGTTCACGGCAACGTACAAGCATTTCCACGCATACATACATGCAAACAATTACTCAAAGGTGAGAAACAGTACATCATATCATAAAAACAGAAGATAAAACTGTACTAAAAACTTTCTACATGTTTCTACGGTCGTGTGAGCGCAAGAATCACTCAAATCGGAGTTAAAACGTGAAAGTTATGCATAAAACGGGCTCCTAGGGGCATAACTGTGATAGAAACATTGAAACCAGGGGCTAGATTTGAAAAACTGAGGACTTAAACGTAATTAACCGTAGCCGCCGAGGGTTTCCAGGCAAAACCGCCGGGTCCTGGACCGCGGGTTCAAAAACCGGAAAGCCCAGGGGCCAAACCGAAGAAAACAGGACCTAAACCTAATTATTCTTCAACGGACATGGACTGCGGGTTGATTCCAGAGAAACGCGGGGCCTTTTCTGCGAAAGTCCCGCGCTGACCGGTCTACGCCAACGCGGCGCTGACGCGGCGCGCGCGTGGCGCGACACGTGGGCCTGGCGGGTGGGTCCCCGCTGTCGGGTTTAAGAGAAGGCGACGTGGCATGTTCTGATTGGTCCACGAAGGGGTACGCTGTGTTCTAATCTCGGCCACCCGTGAAAGATCCGACGGCCGAGGTGCACGGGGACGGTGAGGCGCCGGCGGCGACCAAAACCCACGGCGGGGTTCGGCCCGCGCGGCGGTGGCTCGCCGGCGTGGTGCACGCCGGGCCTAAAGACCGTCCCGCTGGACTAGATCTAGTGGGAAAGAGAGAGGAGGCCGAGGCGGAGCTCACCGAGGGGTCGAAACGGGCGGAGGCGCGACGGTGAGGGCTCGCGACGGAGGACGGCGGACGGCTCGGACGGCGTTCGCGGGTAGAGGCGTCGGAGTGGCAGGCTCGCGGCTAGAACCCACGGAGCGTCTCCCCGAAACTCCTGCGAACAAGATGGCGGTGGTTGGGAGGTCGAAGACGGCTCGCCGATGAGGAATTTGGGCGGCGGAGCGGCTTACCGAGGCGGAGCTCCGGCAACGGACAGCGGGCACGAGAGAGCACGAGCGACGAATTGGAGAAGAGGATTTGCAAAGGGGAAGAGTGCGGTCCTCGGAGTGGGTTTTATAGAGCCCTAGGCGAAGGGGATAGGCACGGCCGCGGTGATTCCGCTCGGCGGCTTTGAAAGCCGGACCCGGCGCAGTGAGGGAAAGGAGGGAGAAGGGGAAACCGGGGCGGCGACCGCGGGATTGAGGGTGGGCACTAAAGGAAGGGGACGTGGGCGTGGCTTCGGCTTCCTTTGCTTGAGCGCCGACGTGGCCGAGCGGGGGAGTAAGGAAGGCGAGCGAGAAATCCGGCGGGAGGAGGGAGACGAGTCTGACGCGTGGGGCCGGTGCGGCAGTGGGTGTGAGGGCGAGGGCCCGCCTGTCGGCGAGGCGCGGAGCGAGGGGCGGCGCGCGCTGGCGGGCCGTGCGCTGCGCTGCGCTGCGGGAGAGAGGGGGCGCGGGTTGGGCCGGCCTCCGGCCCAGGCGGGAAGAGGGCGGGGGTTCGGTCGGGCCGGGGCCCAGGCGGGAGAGAGGGGGCGCGGGTTGGGCTGGCCGGTCGGCTGGGCCGGCCGGTCGGCCTGGCTCTCTCCCCCTTTTTTTTTCTGATTTTGAATTCCTTTGAATGGAGATAGAAATGGTTCTAAAATTCAAATGAATTTGAATTTGAATCCTTAATTCAAGCAAACAAGAGACAATGCACCAGCATGTAATGCACAAGAAAGTTGGGCCTATGATAAATTTTATTCTAGTATTTATTTTAAATAAAACCTGTTAAATGCAAACTAAACATACAAACCTTAGGAAAATTAAATAAATTGCTCGAAGTTTATTGTGAAGTGTTGGAATTTAAACTAGGGTGTCACAGCGCGCCGCGTGGCTCGCCGGCGTACAGGGAGTACGGCGAGCCACGGGCGGCGCTCCCGGGCGCGTCAAAAGGAGGGGGGAACCCCGCGCCCAAACCCTAGCCCTCTTTCCCCGCTTCCCGTCCCGTTTCCACCCCGCGCCGCGCCGCCTTCGCCGCGCCGCCATTGACGCCGGCCGAGCTCGGGGTTGAGCCGCGCCGCCGCCACCCGGCCTTCCCGAGCCGAACCGACCCCACCACCGCACTACCCGCTCCGCGCCGCCCTTGCTCCACTAGGTCTAGTCGTCGGACTCCTCTCCCCCAAGGAGATCGAGCTCGGCGCGACGTCCTCGCCGCGCCACCGTCGCCGTCGCCCACGCCCCGGTTCACCGCCGTTCCGCCTCGACCGCGCCGCCACCGTCGACGAGACCTACCTAAGGTTGACACCCTAACTCCCGCGCATCCCCCGTGCCCCTCGTCGCGGCTCCGGCGAGCCAGAGCTCGCCGGAGCGCGCGCGCGGCGCCGCGCGGCCGCGGCCGGCGCGAGGAAGAAGACGGGGGCCGGATCTTTTTAGATCTAGCCCCCGGACTTTTCCATATTTGCAACCCGGTCCTCCCGCACGGGGGCTGAGTCTTGCAGGTCTTACGCGCTAGCCCCTGGAAACTATGGTTAATTACGTAGAGGTCCTTAGATCTGGGTTTTTCTTTTTCTATTTATCTTTTTCTTGGTTTGAACTTTGAAAAATCATTTAAATTCAAAGAAAAATCCAAAATGGATAAACTCAGTACCTATGAACTCCTCTTGAGTAGATCTACAGGTTAGGTATGATGGGGTGGTATGAAAAGACAATTTTACCCTCAGATTTGTTGCATGCATGTTAGAGCAAAATAATTGTCAAAAGTGGGTTAAATGGACTCCAAAGATTGTAAAACTTGGGCAGTGGCTTGGCTAGAGTATTTTGGCACTGTGTGAAATTTTGTAGCTCTATCTCTCACTGTTTGGTAGTAGTTTTACCATTTTGGGCACATTTCATGTATTTTAGTCTTTTTAACTTGGAGTGCTATATAAAACTTGATAAACATGACTCCATAAATTTTTCCTACATTCCACTTAGCAAGTATAGCTCCCTGGTGAAAAATGGGAATCTGCACGGTTGGGTTGGCCACTGTTTTGAAATTGACAAAGTGCTACTAGCTAGGAGAGAAAAATAGGGAAAAGTGGGTTAAATTAAGTTTGGGAGATGGTTTGTATGATTTTCCTAGTACCAAACTTGTTCATGCATTTCATTCCTTGCACTCATCTGCACAATGACATACATATAGATCACGGGATCGAGGAGCAGACGCAGGAACAGCCGCTGATCGAGGAGCCAGAAGACCAGGAGCCGGACCCGCAGCCCGAAGAGTACCCGCAGGCCGCACCTGACTTCGCATCCGAGGAAGCTAACCCTAGCGAGGAAGGTAGGCAGGACCATATTCTCCCAGCTAATATTGTTTTATGATTACGCATATGCATTAGGTGTTGATTGGAACCCCTTTGCATTAGACCCTTGGCCGCCCTGGCCCTAGCACCTACACTAGGTACGTAGGACGAGTTGCCTAGAAATGATAGGCTCGACTAGATACGAGTGAGAGGTCACTCGTTACGTAGGTGTTTTGAAAAGAAAGAGAACACTGCTTATGCTAAGATGGTATTATGATGAGGATTAATTGGAGACCGGGCGGAGATTAAGTTATATTCTTGCGGTGTGCGTTGTTGCGGTGTAATGGCTCCGCCCGAGTCGCATAAGGCCCGTTCGCTGTTCGCCTGCTGGTTGGCACACCATTGCTAAAGTGCTTACCCGGTTAATGGGGCCGGTGAAACCTTACTTGTGCCATCCGGAGAACAGAAACACGTTCCTACCCACTGGTTGAGAGGAAGGTGGCCCGGGGGAGCTTGGTACTCATGGCGGGGAGTCCGAGATGTCGGCAGGCTCGTCATGGGGGCACAACCCGGGAGTCAGGTGGGAGTGAATCGAACTTGGGATGGGACAAGTGGAGGAGGGGGACTATATGTGGGAAAGCCGTCGTGTGAGTAAGCATATGGGCCCCTGGCATTTTTAGTTATTCCCGGGAATTAGAAATCGATTCGAATCGCTGATGCTCACCAGGTGTGAGAATGCCAAATACCGCACACGGGCAACGTAGTAATAACTCTAATATGATGTATTATGATCCATGTTTTCGAATGCTACATGCTTGACTATGGTATGCTTCTATTCATGCAAGTTTTTATGAATTCCTCTATTGCAATTGGCTCGGTTATCATGAAGGGATAGCAGCTGTCAAATCCTGCTATCCTATGACCATAACTTGTTATAAAAGCAATGGCTAAGGACCAACTCTCTAGTAAGCAAGCTTTGCGTCAGCCATAAACCACATCCATTAAGACCTACTGAGTAATTAGTACTCAGGGTTTGCCCCCGCTTTTGAGTTACAGGTATGGAGTTCCTCTTCTGTGCCTGTGTTGGCCGAGGGGCTTGTTATCATCAGGAGTATGAAGCGTGTTGAGCTGGCACATGAAGTGACATCAGTGGGCATGATGTTACTTTACTTCTGCAAGTCTTTTGGTTGTCATGAACTATGATGGTTACAGATTTCCGCTGCGAGACTCTATTTGAACGCTAATTTACGTATGAGACTATGTTGAACTCTATTTTATTCCGAACTGGTTTGTAACCTAAATTCCTATGTAACACCTATTCAACTGCCTGTGATGATGTAACTGTTGTGGCTCCATCGAGGGTCGAATGTGTGTGATGTCGGTTCCTCTAGGGTTTTGGTACGAATCGAGGGCCGAAGGCTTCTCGACGGACGACCGGATTTAGTACGGCCTAAGTACACTGAGAGCTAATGGTGGCAGGTGTACTTAGCCCGGATTAAATCGGCGGTTCCGCCACATGTTCGAACCAGACTTTTGGCCGTGGCGGCCAGTTTTGTAATACGAAATAGTTTCTTCGTGATTTGTTCTAGTATATTCTCTCTTCAGCCCCCGAGTTAGGTGAAGCGACCGATAGGTCGGTTCAGCTAATTCTGTCGTGGGAGAACCGAGGGCGCCTTTAGGGATAAAACTTCCACAGCTTCTCAATGTTCCATGTGTTGGTGAGGACATTACCATCAGAATCTTTGAGCTTATATGACCCTGGCTGTAAGACTTGGGCGATGATGTATGGTCTTCCCATGGCGGAGAGAGTTTAAGCGTCTTTAGTGGTCACGACTCTTCGTAGCACTAGGTCCCCCACATTGAAGGACCTGCAGCGGACCTGACAGTCGTGGTAGCGGCGTAGATCCTGCTGGTATTTAACTGATGTGACGACGATCGCGTCTCGAGCCTCGTCGAGGAGGTCGTTGGCGAGTTGAGCGTCTGTTGTGTTCTGTTTGTCGTCGTAAGCCTGGATCCTTGGGGATCCATACTTTAGATCGGAGGGAAGCACTGCTTTGGCGCCGTACGCGAGAAAGAACGGCATACAACCAGTTGCTCTAGACGCGGCCCATCGGGATCCGAATTTCTTAAGCCTATCGAAGATTCGGGGCTTGAGGCCTTGTAGGATCATGCCGTTGGCGCGCTCGACCTGTCCGTTGGTTCGTGGGTGTGCTACCGCGGCCCAGTCGACCCTAATGTTAAATTCGTCGCAAAACTCGAGAAAATTTCGTCTGGTGAATTGCACGCCGTTGTCGGTTATGATGGAGTTTGGTACTCCAAACCGATAGACGATGTCGCGCAAGAAAGAAACCACGTCTGCGGCTCTGAGCGCCGCGATGGGTTTTGCTTCGATCCACTTGGTGAACTTGTCGACGGCAATGAGCAAGTGGGTGAAGCCACCGGGCGTCTTTTTGAGAGGGTCGACCATGTCCAGGCCCCATACCGCGAAGGGCCATGTTATGGGGATGGTCTGGAGGGCTTGCGCCGGCAAGTGCGTTTGCCCGGCAATGCGACTTGCTTGGCGTCCACCATAGCGGTTGGCCAGTAAAATCCTTGCCTGAAGGCTTTGCCGACCAAGGATCTGGGAGCGGCGTGATGGCCGCATGTGCCACTATGGATGTCGTCGAGGAGTTTTCTTCCTTTGCTGATTGGGATGCATCTCTGCTTTATCCCGGAGGCGCTTTTCCTGTATAGCTCGTCGTTAATGAGGATGAAGGACTTTGCTTTGCGAGCTAGGCGCCTTGCCTCGGTTGTGTCTCCCGGTAGGTCGCCGGTGTCGAGTCTAGCGATGATGGGAGAACGCCAGTCGGGGTCGCTCGTTGAGGCGACCAGCCCCTGGGCGTGTTCTTCTAGGTCAACGCGTGCCTTTGGGCCGGCAGCAGATGCCCTCTCTTCTGGATGCTTGACCTTGACCGATGGTTCGTAGAGGTAGGAGGAGAAGACTCCCTCCGGGATAGGCTCTCATCCGGAGGCGACGGTCGAGAGTCGATCCGCCTCCTCGTTGAAGCGTCTGTAACTGTGTTCAGCTCGAAGCCTTTGAATCTTTCTTCGAGCCTGCGCACTTCTTTGTAGTAGGCGCGCATCCTTGGGTCTCGAGGTTCTGCTGCCTTCATGACCTGGTCCACCACTAGTTTTGAATCGCCTCGCACGAGGAGGCGTTTCGCTCCTATCTCTGTGGCTATTCAGAGCCCGTTGACGAGTGCTTCGTATTCCGCCACGTTGTTTGTGGACGGAAAGTGGAGGCGTATCGAGTAGCGCAGACGGTGCCCCTGTGGGGAGGCGAGAACGATCCCAGCTCCGCTATCCGTTTTGAGGTATGACCCATCGAAGTACATGGTCCAGTATTCCGGATCCTCAACGGGTGGAGGGGCCTATGCCTCCGTCCATTCGGTGACGAAGTCGGCCAGGGCCTGTGACTTGATGGTGGTCCTTGGCGCATACATTATGTCGAGCCCGTTGAGTTCGAGCGACCATTTGGCTATGCGACCTATGGCGTCGCGGTTATGAACAATCTCACCTAGAGGAGCGGTGGAAACGACCGTCAGAGGGTGCCGGTCGAAGTAGTGTATGAGCTTCCATTTGGCGATGAGCACAGCGTAGAGGAGTTTCTGTATCTGCGGATACCGAGCCTTGGACTCAGATAGTACTTCGCTGACGAAATACACCAGTCTTTGCACTTTGAACGCACGGCCTTCCTCTGCTCATTCTACAACGAGGGATGTGCTGACCACCTCCTCAGTGGCCGCGACGTATAGAAGCAAACTTTCGCCTAGCTGGGGAGCTACTAGCACTGGGGGTGTTGTTAGAAACACCTTGATTCGATCCAGCGCTTCCCGTGCCTCTGGGGTCCAAGAGAAGCGATCCCCTTTCTTGAGAATCTTGTAAAGAGGCATGCTCCGCTCGCCGAGTTTGGACACGAAACGACTTAAAGCGGCCAGGCAACCGACCAGTCGCTGGACCCCTTTCAAGTTTTTGATGGAGCCCATCTTCTGGATGGCATCAACCTTCTCCTCGTTTGCTTCAATGCCCCGCTCGGAGACCATAAATCCCAAGAGCTTCCCCTTTGGAACTCCAAAGACGCACTTCTCAGGATTGAGCTTGATGTTGAACTTGCGTAGGTTTGCGAAAGTCTCTTCTAGGTCGGCTATAAGGTCGGCGGATCTTTTGGTTTTGACGACTATGTCATCCACGTATGCTTCGACGTTGCGCCCTATTTGATCGACAAAACATAGGAGCATGCACCGTTGGTACGTGGCTCCTGCGTTTTTTAAGCCGAAGGGCATGGATACGTAGCAAAAGGAACTGAAAGGGGTGATGAAATATGTGGCGAGCTGGTCGCTTTCTTTCATCATGATCTGATGATAGCCAGAGTACGCATCTAAGAAGGAGAGTAGCTCGCATCCCGCGGTGGAATCAACCACTTGGTCGATGCGTGGAAGAGGGAAAGGGTCTTTTCGACACGCTTTGTTCAGGCTCGTATAGTCGACACACATCCTCCATTTTCCATTCTTCTTCTTAACAAGTACAGGGTTGGCGATCCACTCTGGGTGGTGCACTTCTTTTATGAACCCTGTAGCTAAAAGCTTGGCGATCTCCTCCCCCATTGCTCTACGCTTTTCCTCGTCGAAGCGGCGAAGGTGTTGGGCGACCGGCTTTGCGGACGGTCGGATATTCAAGGAGTGCTCGGCGACCTCCCGGGGGATTCTCGGCATGTCGATGGCTTCCATGCAAAGATGTCCCAGTTGGCTTGGAGGAAGTCGACGAGCGCGCTTTCCTATTCCTTGGAGAGCGATGCCCCAATCCGAATCTTCTTGATTTGGTCGGAGGGGGTCTAGACTTACCTCCTTTGTGTCCTCTGTGGCCTTCAAGTTGCTCCCCCTGGGCCCCAAGCCCTCCGAGGTGCCATGGTGACCGTCCTTGGGGGCTTCTTTGGGGCCCTGAGGAATGCCTTTCTTGAGGTCAGCCAGTTCCTTAGATGCCACGAGCGACGCCGCGAGCTCGCAGTTGGCCTGCTCGGATTGGTAGGCCGCCTTGAAGGAAGTGCCCACCATGATGACCCCGTGTGGTCCGGGCATCTTCAGCTTGAGGTAGGTGTAATTGGGGACGGCCATGAATTTGGCGTAGAAGGGTTGCCCTAGAATCGCGTGATAGGAGCCGGCGAAGTCGACTACCTCAAATTGCAACCGTTCGGTGCGGAAGTTCAAAGGGTCGCCGAAGGTGACGGGCAGCGTGATCTGTCCGAGCGGGTAGGCCTGTTGCCCTGGGATGATACCATGGAAGGGAACACTGCTCAGGCTCAGGCCCGTCCTGGGATTCCCAGCGCATCGAAGGTCTCGATGTACATGATGTTGAGGCCACTGCCACCGTCCATGAGCACCGTGGTGAAGCGCTTAGAGCCGATGATGGGCTCTACGACCAACGGGTATGTTCCCGGATGGGGGATCTTGTCCGGGTGGTCGCTCTGGTCGAAGGTGATCGAGGCCTCCGACCATCGGAGGTAGGTCAGGACGGCGGGATCCGCAACGTTCACCTCGCGGCTTGCCAACTTGAGGCGCTGCTTGTCGCCGTATGCCTCCGGACCGCCAAAGATCATGAGGCATCCGGATGGCTCGGGGGAGGCGTCTGCCACGCCATCCTTGGCTTCTGCCATTTGGGCAGCCTCTTCCGTCCTCGTTTTCTTTTGTGACGGCCCCCGACGAACTGTTTGAGGAGCTCGCACTCCTTGAGCTTGTGGCGTACCGGGAACCCGTGGCTCGGGCACGGTCCATCCATGAGCTTATGGAAGTGCTCATTGTTACCTTTCGAAGGCTGTTTAGGCGGTCGCTCGGCGGCGGCGACCTCGTTCTTCCCTTAGCGGGCATGGTCGTCCCGATGGCACTTGTCGCGGCGGTCACGCAGGTCTTTCTTTGTGCCGCTCATACCTTCGCCGTCCTTGCGGGAGGGCCTTCCCTTTCAGTAGATGGCCCCTACGGCATCCTCTCCATCGGCGAACTTGGTCGCGATGTCGAGGAGGTCCGCGGTGGTCCTCGGCCGTCCGCGGTTGAGCTCATGGACCAGCGCCTCATTGGAGGTGCCATACATGAAGGCGCTCACCACATCGGCGTCGGTGACGTCGGGCAGCTCATTTCTTTTCTGGGAGAATCTTCGGATGTAGTCTCAGAGACTCTCACTGGGCTTTTGCATGCAGCCCTTGAGGTCCCATGAACTCCCGGGGCGTTTGTACATCCCATAGAAGTTGCCTACGAAGACCTTCCTAAGGCCTTCCCAATCGTGGATGGTGTCCTCAGGGAGGTGCTCGAGCCAAGCCCGAGGCGCATCTCCGAGGTGGATGGGGAGGTACTATATTATCAAGGAATCGTCGTTGATTCCTGCCAGCCTGCAGGTGAGACGGTAGTCCTCGAGCCAAATGGCCGGGTTTGTCGTCCCGTCATACTTGGCGAGGTTCATAGGTGCGCGGACTCGTTCTGGGAACTGCGCCTCGCAAATCGCACGCCCGAAAGCATGTGGGCCTGGCCCAGACGCGCCTCGCCCCCGTTCGTGTCTTCATCGGGGGTGTGCGATTGGTCGGCATTTCCCTTGTCCCTTCAACGGGCGTTGAGGGTACGCCGGGCGTCGCGTGCATCGCCCAGGCGTCCTTTTACGGGCGCCTTCAGCCTTGTGGCCTTGTATGTCCTCCCAGATGTTTCCCATGATGTGCGGTTGGTCATCTCGATCGATGTCTGGGAGGCCAACTTGGCTTGCTGTACTGCCACCCTTTGCACAAAGTTGCGGAGATTTTGGAGCGTAACCCGAGCCATGGGCTCGGTGGGCTCAGGGATGGCCTGGAGCATCATTGAGGCGGCCGCGATGTTCTGGTCAAGGCGAGGGAAGTAGGGTGTCCTGTCGCTCCCCTAGAGGAGCTGGTTGTAGACTTCGTGGCCGTGGGGCCGGTCGCCTTTGTGTTGGCGGCGGCCTACTTCTTGGTGGAGTTCGTCGAGCCTTCACTCTAGGTTACCGATCTCCTTCTCCTTCTGGCGGAGTTCTTCTTCTCGTGCTGTCGCGCGCGCGAGCCGTTCACGTTGACACTCCAGCTCTTGGTTGGGTGTCACTCCGTCCGCGGTGTTTGCCGGTGGAGTCGCCACAAGGCATGCTCTCCCGAGGGTCACGGGAGCTTCTGCGCCTGGGTCGGAGGTTGACCCGCTGCTGGAGACGTCTTCCAGCAGGTCGTGGACTGAGGTTGGGAGATGTCCCGCCATAGCCACTAGTGTCGGAGGGTGAGGCGCTTCCCCCTGAGGGGTTGCGGCGAGCCTATTACGTTGTCACCTTGACACGGCAGCGCGCCTCTTGAGGCGGCGTCTTTCCGCCTTAGCTTCGACGGTTGTCGGGGCGCCCGCTGGCTCACGCGGGGCGTTGCCTTGGAGCTCCGCCATGGATGGCAGCGGTGGATTCCCATGCAGTTGGGTCACCACATTCGCGAGTGCGTAGAGCACTTGATCGCGTTCCTCACTGGTAGAGGATGGGTGCAGGAGCGCGCTGGCGCAGTCGACGAGCAACCCGATGTCGGGCCAAGCGGGTGCTAGGGACTCTGCTTCCGCCATCACGACATCATGGGGAGGTTCCGTGAGCCGAAGGCTGCCCATGCCCTGCGCGAGGGTGTCGACAGTGGGGGTGGAGCCGGCGAGGCGCAACTCGTCCGAGGTGGTGGCGACAAAGTTGAAGGAGCCGAAGGTGATGTGGCTCCCAGGCTCCAAGGCCTCGCTGTTGGTGGAGATGCGTGACGGAGCCATCGGAGCGGTAAGGTCGTTTGGTGCACAGAGGAATCCCCTACCTAGCACGCCAACTGTTGTGGTTCCGGGAACCGGGGTGACACAAACAGTAGTTTGTAGTTCGGTGGGGATTCAATGCGGACTCGCTCCGAATGGTGAGCCAATGGACTCGGGGGATTTATACTAGCTCGGGATCGAACTCCCTACGTCCAGTGAGGTGGTGTTCTTGCTTGTATTGCTCTGAGGCTCAGAGTTTGGAGTTACATGGTGTGAGCATGTGAAGCTTGTTTTTCTCCCCTCCCCTTGGGCGAGCATGTCCCTCCTTTTATAGATGCAAGGGGGAGCTTACAGCGCCTGAGAAGGCAAGGAGACAGCAGAGAGAGGAGAAGCAAAAAAGAGGAAAAAAGATAAACTAACATGTGGGGCCTTATTGAAAAAGTCTCCTCCTGGGCCGTCCTAGCACGCCTTCTGTACGTGCGGCCCCTGTATGCATGACTCCTCCTGAACTTCCTCGGCACGCCTCCCGCACGCGCGGTAGGGTCGCGTCCCTAGCCCTGTAGCAGCGCCGTGTCGGTTCCTGTAGCGATGCCGTGCCGACTCCTGTAGCAATGCCGTCCTAACGCTCAGGGTCTCCCTCTCTTGTAGTCAACTGTGCGGTACAAAAGGGGGGCGTCCCGTTCCGTCACTCCCCGCGGTCTGACATCTTCTCACGCATCATTCTTGGGGTGAGCCACGGGGTTAATTTAAGCGTCTCCCCTCCTAGTTTTTCTGTGCCGCAAGTACAGGCATGCGCCTGGTCAAAGGCATGCACCCGCCCTGTCGCGTCGTGGGGTCCCATCAGTCAGGCCCGCGGCCAGACCTGCTCTCCTTAAGGAGGAGCTCGGGCGCTTCGTCCCGTACGATCTTCGTTGGCTTAGCTCGGCCACCAGGCCTAGCCCGACCGTCCCGGGTGACGCTCGGCTGCCTCCGTTCCGCCCGACCGTCCCGGGCAATGCTTGGTTGCTTCCGTCCCACCCGACCGTCCCGGGCGATGCTCGGTTGCTTCTGTCCCGCCCGACCGTACAGGTCGAAGCTCGGGTGGGCCGCCTTGCGTTCACGTTTGGCCCGTGCTCCGATAGGCCCTTCGTGGGCCTTTTAATGAGAGCTATCTTTCGGGCTTTGTGACGGGCCGTGGGCCGCTTCATGTCGTGGGGGCTTTTAGTCATCCCCCCGACAGTAATCTAATCTATATCTAAACCAATCCTTAGCCTAATCTAATAGAAACTATACTATATAAACATAAGATAAATAATTAGAATATATCTAGAGCACTAATTAAAGGGTATCAACTAGCTCTCTAATAAAGCTCTAATTGGATCCAAAGCATATGCGATATATGGGCGCCACTTCAAGAATAGAGTAGCGAGATATCTAGCAGCTCAAGGCAAACAAGTATGTTCAAGCATATTCATCATAGCATGATTAAATCAAGATCAACCAATCTAATCCCCTAGATCGAGTTTAACCTTTCCCCGAGCTCTACTGTCACTAGTAACCAGGTAATCGACGAGAAACTCTCAACAGGCATACATAATTAGAGAATGCGCTTCTAATTACTTCACATAGTCTAATAACATAATTAGAGCAACTAGAACTTCTAATCACCATGATTACAAGAACTAGAAACACAACCATATCATTAGTAAACAAGATCAGAGATTAAGATCGCTAGATGAATAACACCCTTATCAACAAGCATCTAGACATAAAGCAAATTATAGCTAGAACATGCATAATTAGATGAAGAACATGATAACTAGACAAGAACAATACTTCATTAATAAACTGTATCAAGATTACATCCACGATCATACCTTCCCTCTATGATACAATTGAACCTCTGGAGCTAGGTAATTAGAGCACCGTGCAAGGCCTCTAATCACCTCCAGGAACTAGAAGAACTCTAATCCTAGACTAGAATCTTGACCCTCTACTCTCTTCTAGTTGTGGTCCCTGTTGTCGCCATCTTCACGCCTTGATAATGAATTGGATGCCTTGCCCCGGGGCGTATGCTCGCTATTTATACCCTGGAGATGTCGTGGGAGAAAAGGAAACACGAACTGACGTCGTGGGGGGTGGGGTCGGCCGACCAGGAGGGTCTGGGTCGGCTGACCCAGACTCTTCCTGCATCCACTTCTTTCTATCTTTCATGGGGTAGTTCCTTGATGTTTAAGAAATACTTTTGCGGGGCCTTTTGGACTCTTGGGCTTCTGGAATCTTCTTTATGGGCCGAGATTTGACGAAGTCTTCTAGTCTTTGACATTAATTGATGACTTTATTGAATAATTATTTCCAAATCCTAGTAGCTCTTGACATCATCTTGAAGTTTCTGATCAGAAAACCTTGATTAATACAGGAAGGAGCATGAATTAGCCAAGCCTTCCTCGATCATCATCTTCAATGATTGTTGTCTTTAGAGATCCTTTCTTACTTGATGTAGATCATTGTGAATTTCGTGAAAAATAGGTCAAAAACCTACAAAAATCATATATAGCATATTTCCAAGACAATATTACAAATTCCACAATAATCGATGATAAATGTTAGTAAAAGATATTGTTGATGCTTAAAAACCATGAAAAACTATGTAAAACGATACAAAATATTTGTACATAAGCCGCGTCAACACTTACCACATAGAAATGGACCCTGAAGGTGAAGGTACTGACTAGTTAGTGCAGCATACACATACAACTCAAAAAATAGTATGAGGGCAGCACCAGTTCAAGGTCAAGGCTGACCAAAGCAATGGATACTACTCATGTGAGTGTAAATAATGGGAGCACACTAGGTTGTTCTGTGCTCACGTGTTGCGTGTTTCCATGCACCTGCAAATCGACAGAATCCCATCGGCCTATGTCCTGGAGAGATACACATGCTTCGCAAGGACGGATGTCCCATTTGACAGATGTGACACAATCACGAAGTGGAAAGATGTGGCAGAACCGCCCTGCTTAACCCAGACTAAGCACACCTGCCACCTCTGGCTCGCAGTGTACTTAGGCTAGACTAAACCCGGTAGTCCGTCGAGAGTCCTTCAAGCTCTCGATAACACCATTTCCTAGAGGAACTGACGTCATACACATCCGACTCTCGATGGAGCCACAACAGTTACAACATCATAGGCAGTTAAGTAGATATTACATAGACTTTATTTACAATCCAGTTCGAAATCAAATCGAGTTCAACATAGAGTCATACATCAACATAGTTCAAATAGTCTCTCGCAGCGGAAATTTTTAAAGTTCATGTTTTATGGTAACCAAAAGACTTGCATAAATAGAACGAGCATCGAGCCCACTGATGCCGCTCCTTGCCCGATCATGACTTTTCTTATTCCTGATGAGGACACGGCCCACCACCAACACAGGCACAGAAGAGGAACTCCGTACCTGTAAGCCAAAAGTGGTGGCAGAACCCTGAGTACTAATTACTCAGTAGGACTTAATGGACGGGGTTTACGACTGACGCAAAGCTTGCTTACTAACATTTCGATCCTTAGCGATTGTTTTCAAACAAGATCAAGTTAATAAGTGGAAGCAGGATTTGACAGCTGCTTATATTATTTCACCCGAGCAGGATTTAACAGCTGCTCAGGTTATCACACTTGTAGAAACATCAGGAGTGTGATAGGTATTGCATGAAACTAAAACAGGTATATCATCATGAGTGTGATAAGTACTGCATGAAAATAAATCAGGTATATCCAAGCATGTAGTGTTCAAAACCATGAATTCATAATACAACATATTCAAATGGATTACTACTTTGTCCGGCAGTGATACTGGCATTCTCACACCTAGTGAGCATCAGCGATTCGAATCGATTTTTATATTCCCGGGAATAACTAGAAGCACTAGGATGGCATATGCTTACTAACTCCCAGCGTCCCCACATATGCTTCCCCCATCTCCACTTATCCCATCTCAAGTTCGAAACCACTCCCGCCTGACTCCCAGAGCGCGTTGTCGTAGGAGCGTTACCACGCAATGGGTCAGCCCTCCCTTGACACCCGCCTCCGCGGCCACCTTCCTCTCAACCAGCGGGTAGGAACATGCCCTTGTGCTTGAGACAGCACAAGTAAGACTTTCACCGGTCCATTGATCCCGGATAAGCACTCTAGCACTGTTATGCCGATCCCAAGCAAACAACAACCGGCCTTATGCGACTCGGGCGGAGTCCACCATACATTATTCCAAATCTCATCATTCAAAGCCATATCTCTGCCCGGTCTCTGTTTAAAACATAATCATAGGATAATAATAATAACTTTCATAGTGAGACTTCTTCTTTTAAAAAGTAACCCCTACGAGACAAGTGACCTTTATTCACTCGTGTCTACTCATACCTAGTCATTCGAGGCACTCGTTTCTACGAACCCTAAGTATAGGTGCTAGGGCCAGGGCGACCAAGGGATCTAATGCAATTGGTTTGACTCAACTCCTAATGCATATGCGTAATCAATAATTATTTTATTTGCTAGGAATAGCATGATCCTGCCTACCTTCTCCGCTAGGGTTAGTCTCCTCGGCGGCGGGGTCAGTGGTCGGTTGCTGGTCCTCCTGCTCCTCCTCGGGTTCTTCGATCAGCGGTTGCTCCTGCAGCGTCTCTTCTTCGATCACGGGATCTATATGAATGAAAGGTGCAGATATGAGTGCATGCGAATGCAAATGCATGCATTTGCTGTAGGTGAAATGCAGATGTTAGTATGCAGCACATACTTCATGGAAAATAACATGGGTGTAGTAGTCAAATTAATATACATGCATATGCTTAGTGTAAATCATGCCTATTTGTGAATTAAATTAGGCATCTGAGTTCTAGCAGTTCAACAATCCCAAATGAAACCAAACTTTTATGATATACAGATACTTCATACCTAAAGCTACTGCCAAAATTTCAGCCCAATTGGAGTTATAATTATTTTATTAAAATTCTAGCAAGTTTTTAGCCCTACACATTGTTAGAGATGAAATTATACCAGTGAGCTAGATTCAGTATGGACTGCATGCACAAAAATTTACAGATTAAAACTGCTAGTGAGTCATGTTTGTCATACTTTGCATAGGCCTCATTTCTAAGCTATCACATAATGCATAAAGTACATGCAAAACGATAAAACCATGAATGAACAATAATATATTGAGTCACCAAAAATTCCCACAGTGTCCATACATCCTAAGAAAGCTACTAACCAAGTCTCATCACTTTAGGATTTCAACTAGACCATGTTTCTATTCTTTTCTTGAATTAACAAGCATACACAATAACAGGGGCAAAACCATACATGCACACCTTCACATCATACCCATTGTGTAGATCTACTTACAAGGAGTACAACGCAACTGAGTTTACTTTTTTACGATTTTTATTTGATTTTATATGATTTTATATAGGAAAATAAAATAAAAAACCTTAGATCCAGGGACTAGAACATAAATAAACGTAGATCCCAGGGGCTAGCAAGAAAAAATGCATAGACTCAGTGAACAGCGACAAACAACACTGCGTGAAATGTAAAAATCCCCGGGGCTAGATTGCAAATCTCCCCGGTTCTTCTCCTTCCTCCTGCCGCGCGCGCCGGCGAGCTCAAGCTCGCCGGAGCCACGACGCGAGGCGCGTCGGGTACGCGCGGGCGCGGCGCTCACCCCGAGCTAGGTCTCGGCGTCGGGGGTGGCGTGAACGGGAGGTGAACGACGGCGTCGACGGCGTGGCCGCGACGTCGAGCGGTGGCAGATCTCGGCGCTGGGTGGGAGAATGGCGACGAGACTAGGCGCTACGGGTGCACGGCGGAGCTGCGAGTGTAGTGGTGGCAGTCTAGGGGTGCGAGGAGGACGGACGGTGGCGGCGAGAGCTCGAGCGCGGCCCGATCTAGGGAATGGGGAGGAGAGGGACGATGAGAGCTACCTCAACGGGCGCGCGAGGGCGAGGCGAACCCGATGGCGGTGGTTGGAGGCGCCGAGATGGACCGAGGTGGCCGGCGTAACGAGCTCACGCTTGGCTGCAATGGCGGTCGGCGCGTGACTGAGAGAGAGAGTGAGCGAGTGAGGCGAGCGGGGCAGGGAGTGAATTGGGGCGGCTTCGCGACCAGGTGAAGGCGCGGGGTGTGGGGCGCGGCCGGGGGCGATCCGTGGGCACGCGGCGTGAACGTACGCCGCCGGCCACGCGGCGGCTGTCGTCACCGACACGGTGGATGAGCTGATGCGCAGGCCCCACCGGCCAGTGACCGCGGGGGAGGGGAAAAAGGAAAAATGTGTTTTCTCACCTCCTGTATTTCACCATTTTGACACACTTAGAATCCGAATTTGGAAAAGTGGTAATTTGATGAAATGTTCTACTCTTTGAACTCTACAACTTTGTGAAAAGGTTCAATACCAAAATCGTTTTATAAACATGAATTTCATCTGAATTTGTACAGCAGCCCCAATTTGGACAGCGGACCTTTATTGTTTAGAAAATTAGAAAGTCCTATTTATATGCATTTTATCCCAATGTGCCTTTCGACAAGTTTGTTTAGAATTTCAAAACCTACAACTTATATAATTTGAGCTTTGCATGAAAGTGGCTGTAGGTTAAAGTAAATTTGGGATTCCAAATCAGCCCTGATTTGAACTAGTTTTCTGTACAGACATTGAATGACCCTAATCACCTTGTAAACCTCATTATATGACAAGACCCCAATTAGAAAAGTTGTTTATATCAACTATACCTACAGTTTTGTCAATATGAACTTCACCCAGATCTCCACAGAAACAAAGATATGACTATAAACATAGTACCACAATGAAATAACAAGGGTTTTCACTTTGTAATTTAAACCAACTTTGTTTCCAATGCACCAACACATGTTATGCCTTGATGCTCAAGGATGAATGCTTCATATATGATGAGTGATTATGCACTTGAGATGCCGGAGCATCACAACCCACCCCCCTTAAAGAAATCTCGTCCCGAGATTATTGATGTGATGTGGGTGGATAAGTTAAGTGAGGAGATAGTGCATTGTGTAGGGTTTAGATGGTGGTACATACTCATTTTCAGTAGCCGAAAGAAAACCTGGGTATTTGGTTTGTAAGTATTCTTCTTCCTCCCACGTTGCTTCTTCTTCAGAGTGATTACTCCATTGTACTTTGTAAAAATTGATCGTTCTTCTTCTCATGGTTCTCTGTTTTTGGTCGAGGATCTTTATGGGACGTTCTTCATAAGTGAGGTCAGGCTCGATTTGAATTTGAGAAGTGTCCACTGCTTCTTCCAGCACTCTCAAACACTTCTTAAGTTGCGAGACATGAAACACGTCATGAACCGCAGCTAGACATGGTGGTAGCTTCAACCGGTAAGCAACTGGCCCGCACTACTCAGCGATCTTAAACGGACCTACGTATCTCGGTGCTAACTTCCCTTTCACACCAAAACGATGTACCCCTTTCATCGGTGACACCCGAAGGTACACATGATCATCAACTTCAAAACCCAATGGTCGTCTCCTCTTATCAGAGTAGCTCTTTTGTCTGGACTGTGCTCTTTTTAAATTGCTATGTATGAGTTTAACTTGCTCTTCGGCTTGTGTTACCAAATCAGAGCCAAAGGTGATCCATTCTCCTGGTTCGGACTAGTTGAGGGGTGTTCTACATCTCCTACCATATAGAGCCTCGAAAGGAGCCATTTCTAAGCTCTTCTGGTAGCTGTTGTTATAAGCGAACTCAGCTAGAGGAAGACACTCATCCCATTTGGTGGAATAAGTTAATGCACAAGCCCTCAACATATCTTCTAAGATTTAATTCACTCTTTCTACTTGGCTGCTGGTCTGGGGATGATACGCGGAACTGTGAATCGAAGTGGTGCCAAGAGCAGTTTGCAACTGTTCCTAGAAACGGGACACAAACAATGAGCCTCGATCTGAGGTGATGGTTATCGGGACTCCGTGTAATGAAACAATGCGGGAGATATAAATCTCTGCATAATTCTATGCATTGTATCGGTTCTTCACCGGTATGAAGTGAGCTGATTTGGTGAAGCAGTCAATGATAACCCAGATGGAGTCATAGCCCTTCTGAGTGCGAGGCAACCCCACAATGAAATCCATGTATATATCTTCCCATTTCCACGCTAGAAGTGCTAAGGGCTGAAGCATTCCCGCTGGTTTTAGGTGATCGGCTTTTACTCTCTGGCATATGTCACACTTGGACATGTACTTAGCGATCTCCCGTTTCATGCGGGTCCACCAAACCTTTTGTTTCAAATCTTGGTACATCTTGTTGCTACCCGGATGCATGGTAAACATGGAGGTGTGGGCTTCGTCTAAGATCTTCTTTCTCAACTCCATGTCCTTAGGTACCACTAAGCGACCCTTGAACCATAGGACGCCTTGGTCATCAAGCGTGAAGCACGCTCTCTTCTCATCATCTATACCCTCATGAATGTATGCCATACCCTTATCTTGTTTCTGTGCCGCTATGACTTGCTCTTTGATGGTAGGTTCAATGATGAGGTTATAGAGTTCTATTAGTTGCTCGGTGGCCATTTCGATTGCATCTATTTCACAACTTATCACTCGTGCCGTGGGTCGGACTTCAATTACATTGCAGTGTGCCCGACGGCTTAGTGCATCCGCTACCACATTAGCCTTCCTGGGGTAGTAGTGAATCTCCAGATCATAATCTTTTATCAGTTCTAGCCATCGTCGTTGTCTCATGTTAAGTTCAGGTTGCGTGAGGATGTATTTGAGACTCTTATGATCTGTATATATGTGGCAAGTGCTGCCCAGCAGATAGTGTCTCCATATCTTTAGGGTGTGTACCACTGCTGCTAGCTCAAGATCATGTGTTGCGTAGTTGGCTTCATGTTTTCTTAGTTGGCGCGACGCATAGGCAATTACTCTCCCTTCTTGCATTAGGACACAGCCAAGCCCATTGCCGGAGGCATCACAATATACATCAAATGGTTTAGTAACGTCTGGTTGAGCTAATACTGGTGCGGAGGTTAATGACTGTTTCAAGCTTGTGAAGTCCTCTTCACACTTTGGATACCACAGATACTTCGCATTTTTCTTGGTTAGGGATGTCATTGGCTTCACAGTTTTGGAGAAGTCCTTGATAAAGCGGCGGTAGTAGCCCGCTAAACCGAGGAAACTCCTAATCTCTGTTACTGTTTCAGGTTGTTTCCAATTCAGTACATCTTCCACTTTACTCGGATCGACGGCTACCCCCTTTTCGGACAATATGTGGCCTAGGAAACTCACTTCCCTTAGCCAGAATGCACACTTGCTGAACTTGGCGTAGAGTTGGTGTTCTCTAAGCCGGGTGAGTACTGTTCGCAAGTTCTCCTCGTGCTCTTCCTCACTCTTAGAGTAGACGAGGATGTTGTCAATGAACACGACTACAAATTTATCCAGCTCGTTCATGAATACTGAATTCATCATATACATGAAGAAATCCGGTGCATTGGTTAACCCGAAGGACATGACCAGGTATTCGTACAGGCCGTATCTGGTAGAGAAGGCTGTTTTGGGTATATCTTCTTCCCTGATTTTTATTTGATAGTAGCCTGACCTTAGATCGATTTTTGAGAACACTTTAGCCCCTGCTAGCTGATCGAACAATTTGTCAATGTGAGGCAGTGGGTAGTTATTTTTGACGGTGACGGCGTTTAACGGTCTATAGTCCACGCACAATCTTTTACCACCTTGGTCTTTCTTCTCCACGAAGAGAGCAGGACAGCACCAAGGTGATGAACTAGGATGGATGAACCCTTTATCCAACTGTTCTTGTAGTTGTGTTTTCAATTCTTTAAGTTCATCTGGTGCCATTATGTACGGCCTCCTCGAAACAGGTGCCGTTCCTGGAACGAGGTCTATCTTAAACTAGACATCCCTATCTGGAGGAAGCCCAGGAAGCTCCTCCGGAAACACGTCAGGGAATTCACAAACTACCGGTATCCTTTTAATCTCTTGAAGTTCAGTCGCATTTACTGTGGCTTCTGTATGTTTCTGTTCCGGTATGTGTATCTTTATTATCTTGCCAGTAACCTTAGATTTTAATTGCACTTCCCTGCTGCCAACATGTAGGACTGCATCGTTTTCTACCATCCAATTCATACCAGTAGTGACAGGGGAACTCGGTGCGGTGATGTGATAATTTTCCTTTAACTTGCACATTTTTATCCCATGCCTCAATGCATATGACTTGCTAAGAAATGTATGTGTGGCTCCAAAATCAAATAACACGACGGCCGGGTGACCGTTGACTGTGAACGTACCAGCAAGTACCGACTCTCCGGCTGGAATCTGGTCCATGTGGATGAAGTGAACTCGGCCCATCTTAGGCGCGGACCCCTTCTGCTTTCCCTGGCTGCCACCCGCAGGAGTGGGACCCTGGATGCGACGAGGTGCCCTGCAGTCCTTGCTGAAGTGCCCGGTCTTGTCACAGTTAAAGCAAGGACCACAAGCTCCCTGTGTGAAAGGAGCGCGGGGTGCAGGAAGCTGTGCCGGCTGTGGTGGTGCACTGTAGGTGGGGAACCTCTGCTGCTGCGGTGCCCTGTGGATCCAACCTGACTGACTGGGCCGGACCACAAAGCGAGGCTGTTGGTGGTACTGCTGTGGCTGCTGGTAGTTGGCCTTCTACTTCTGAGACAACTCAGGTGCACTGTTGGCCTGACGCTTCCGCTTTTGGTCCTCATTTGCAACACGGAGGCGGTTCTCCATGTCGAGTGCTGTGTCTATCAACCCTGTGAAGCTCTGGTATTCATGCCCCAGATGCGTCAAGAGTGTGGGGTCGAACCCACTCAAGAGCCTAGTTGCCCTGCTAGGGTCATGAGCAACGTCCCCAGGTGAATATTGTGACAGGCGTATGAAGGACTGCACATACTGCATGACCGTCTGGTTACCCTGCTTCAGTTCCCGGAACTCTTGCTGTTTCTACTCCATAAGGCTCTTCGGGATATAGTGGGCCCGGAAAGCTGTACGGAGCTCCTCCCACGTGATTATATGACCCTGTGGCTGCATAGATTGGAACGTGGCGTACCATGCTCCAGCTGCACCCTGAAGTAGCTGTGCAGCAAACCGAGCCTTCTCCTGCTCGGTCAACCCAGGAAGCAGTGTGAACTTGGACTCTAACGTGCAGAGCCAGTCATTCGCAGCAAGTGGCTCAGGACACGTCGTGAAGACAGGAGGGCGCAGCCCCTCGAAGTCCTGGTAGGTGATGCCGCGGGGCGCTGTTCCCGTGGCCGTTGTTGCCCCTGAGCTTAGCGTTCCTCTGCCATCATGCGGATCAACTCCGCCTGCTGCACAACCAGAGAGCGAGCTCCGGGGGGGTGGTGCATCGTGTGGCTGCTGGCTCGAGGTTTGTCCATGACGAGTGTTCACCATCTGCAACAGTGAAGCTAACAGTGTTTAGTCCAACCACTTTAAAGCAATTAGGTGCGCCAAAACACAGTTACTTGAAACATGTAAGACGGAAACATATAATTGCAGTAAAGTGTTAGCTTCCTTCTCGCAGCGGTTTGACCACCGTCACCTCTAGTATAACCCGGATGTGTTGACGCTTAATATTCGACAATCGCGTAAATTCCTGGACAGCAACGACCTTAACGGCGAGCTGTTTTTAAACCGTGCATCTTTTGATTATGCCCTCCTTAGCAAAGTTATCCTTCGTTCTGTGTTCTTTCACTTTCGTATAAAAAGTTTTTGGCGATTCTATTTGTATCTTGATCAAAATTCAATATACATCAGTATATATCAGTTTAGTTTAGATTTCTGAGTCTACGCGATTTCAGCCATAACTCCCAAACGGGACACTTTCAGGAGAAACTTTGTATAACAAAGTTGTTCTATACTTCTAGTTCTAAAACTTTGACAATACACTCCTAGTTCAGTTCCTGCACTAAGGGTGTGAAAAATGGGATTTTCCTACTGGTGCTGCTCCAGTCTAGATTACAGATACCCGAAAAATTTGACCATAATTCTAGATCTGAGCATAATTAGAGAAAGCTCCAATCGACAAAATTGTACACCAGACAGTTCTCTACAACTTTGCTATTCAACTCTTGGCTCAATTCCTTACGCAATCCAAGTTAATATCAGTTTTTGCTACAGCTGTGCAAAATTCCAGATTGCAAGATGCAATCCAAAACGAAGCACAAACCACAAATCCATTCACACAACCACCTCAAATGCCACCACGACATAGAACTAACATTAGTGCCACTTAGAAATGTTCGAATACACTAAAGGGTCTTAATATTACATCATGGGATGGTGGCTACATCAACCAACCATCAAATAGTGCATAATAAAACTGTCCATTACGGCATCAAATGGCGTACCGAATGACCTCTCACAACTCACCAATGTTTTCATACAGCCATGAATCTAAAATGCGGAGCGGAATATTACAAAACATCGCTTTCAACGCGTCACTAACTTAAAGCTTAACTTCCTTCCTCTAAGCATCATTCACCCTACACCCTGGAGTTCGCGTCAGACGGAACGGTCTCCTCCTCCTCCTCCATCTCCATGGGCTTTGAGGACTCCTCCTCGAAAGGGGCAGGTGCAGGCTGCTGCGGCAGCTCGTACTCTGCCAGACGCTGCTGCAGCTGCGCCACTTAGGCCTCCAACTCCTCCACACGGGTACAGGTCTCCGTGTACCGGTCAAAGTAGAAGCGGCTCCGGTTTTCTGCACGCTGGTACATCCCGCGCGCCTCACGTGCATAGTCCATGCACGCTACCAAATGTCGGGAGCCGTTCCTGCCCCGAAGCTGCTCACAGCGGTCCTGCCAAGCGTGGTCGAGGTCGTTGGTGGGGAGGAAGCGCAGGACCGTGTGGCCTGCCTCCCACCTGGAGCTCAGCGAAGTGAGGGCTGCCATTACCGCCTTACGGTAAGCCTCCTCCTCGTTGGCCCCGTAAGTGGTGAGGGTCTCCTGGCCTGCGAACGTCCCTCGTGGAAGGACAACCTGGGCCATGCAGTTGTCCTCCTCGTGCACCGTCTGCACCGATATAAAGGGACAAGGACGACGCCCCATCTCCCTCAGGGCCCTGCACAGTAACAAAGATAGAGGACACTCCTCTCTGCAGCGGGTGTGGAGTAACCCATCCTCCACCACAGGGGGGGTATGAGTCACGTCCGGGAGAGCAGTGGTCCTCGCTCCGGTCGCCTTGCGTGCTGTCTGCTTAGTTCTGGCCATCTGTTTTAGATAAGCAAGGTTGTGCATTAGTGAGTGACATATTTTTCACGTGATAGATTATGACAAGGGTATAACAGTGCATTGTATGGAAGGTAAATTAAAAACCATGATTTATTTCATTGCATTTTTATAATACCCCACTATAAATAAAAGCAGTAAACATGATGCATGATTCGTATCTAAACAGTGCTCACATCACACATCTAAAAGGAGAGTACATATAGGTATCGATATTTCGGTGACACATATGCACAGCACTCTCTAATGAAACTAGTCGTTTCCTGACCGTTCTTAATTTCGCACGTAGTTAGTGTACCTGCAGAAGAATGAATGCTCATACATTACCACATAGTGTGGCATCCACGCATAACCGCTATGTGGACAACGTAGGTGGGCCTTTGCACCTTCTCTCAAAGCCTGACTTTCTACCAGTACTGGGGATTGTCGAGAGTAAGGTGGATCCCCAAACCGAATGTAAGTGTGGTGGGTATGAAAGCCTTAAACATGCCCACCACCCTTAAAGAGCTTTTACTTATACAGCATGAATGCAGAGTTTACAACCATTCGCAAAACCCAATAGCTTCCACCAGTACTGGGACAGCTATGGCCGAAAAGTTGCTTCTCAAAGCGCTGAATATGCATATGAATTCTATCTAGGTCAGAATGTCAGTGATGTCACCTGGATAACACTAACATCCTTAATATGGGCATATCGCATACTCTCATTTTTGAATTACTTGAAAAGGGCTTTTGAAAATAGTTTTGTAAACCAAAACTTGATGATATAACTGTTGTCTGTGTATGATCGGCTCTGATACCAGCTGTGGCGGAATCGCCCTGCTTAACCCAGACTAAGCACACCTGCCACTTCTGGCTCGCAGTGCACTTAGGCTAGACTAAACCAAGTAGTCCGTCGAGAGTCCTTCAACCTCTCGATAACACCATTTCCCAGAGGAACCGACGTCATACACATCCGACTCTCGATGGAGCCACAACAGTTACAACATCACAGGCAGTTGAGTAGATATTACATAGACTTTAGTTACAAACCAGTTCGAAATCAAATAGAGATCAACATAGAGTCATACATCAACATAGTTCAAATAGTCTCTTGCAGCGGAAATTTTTAAAGTTCATGTTTCACGATAACCAAAAGACTTGCATAAATAGAACGAGCATCGAGCCCACTGGTGCCGCTCCTTGCCAGATCATGACTCTTCTTATTCCTGATGAGGACACAGCCCACCACCAACACAGGCACAGAAGAGGAACTCCGTACCTGTAAGCCAAAAGTGGGGGCAAAACCCTGAGTACTAATTACTCAGTAGGACTTAATGGACGGGGTTTACGGCTCACGCAAAGCTTGCTTACTACAAAACCATGAATTCATAACACAACATATTCAAATGGATTACTACTTTGTCCGGCAGTGATACTGGCATTCTCACACCTGGTGAGCATCAGCGATTCGAATCGATTTTTATATTCCTGGGAATAACTAGAAGCACCAGGATGGCATATGCTTACTAACTCCCAGCGTTCCCACATATGCTTCCCCCATCTCCACTTATCCCGTCTCAAGTTCGAAACTACTCCCGCCTGACTCCCAGAGCGCGCTGTCGCAGGAGCGTTACCACGCAATGGGTCAGCCCTCCCTTGACACCCGCCTCCGCGGCCACCTTCCTCTCAACCACTGGGTAGGAACGTGCCCCTGTGCTTGAGACGGCACAAGTAAGACTTTCACCGGTCCATTGATCCCGGATAAGCACTCTAGCAATGTTATGCCAATCCCAAGCGAACAACGACCGGCCTTATGCGACTTGAGCGGAGTCCACCACACATTATTCCAAATCTCATCATTCAAACCCATATCTCCGCCCGGTCTCCATTTAATTCATAATCATAGCATAATAATAATAACTTTCACAGTGAGATTTCTTCTTTTGAAAAGTAACCCCTACGAGATGAGTGACCTTTATTCACTCATGTCTACTCGTACCTAGCCATTCTATGCACTCGTTTCTACGAACCCTAAGTATAGGTGCTAGGGCCAGGGCGGCCAAGGGATCTAATGCAATTGGTTTCACTCAACTCCTAATGTATATGCGTAATCAATAATTATTTTATTTTGCTGGGAATAGCATGATCCTGCCTACCTTCTCCGCTAGGGTTAGTCTCCTCGGCAGCGGGGTCAGTGGTCGGTTGCTAATCCTCCTGCTCCTCCTCGGGTTCTTCGATCAGCGGTTGCTCCTGCAGCGTCTCTTCTTCGATCGCGGGATCTATATGAATGAAAGGTGCAGATATGAGTGCATGCGAATGCAAATGCATGCATTTGCTGTAGGTGAAATGCAGATGTTAGTATGCATAACATACTTCATGGAAAATAACATAGGTGTAGTAGTCAAATTAATATACATGCATATGCTTGGTGTAAATCATGCCTATTTGTGAATTAAATTAGGCATCTGAGTTCTTGCAGTTCAACAATCCTAAATGAGACCAAACTTTTATGACACACAGATACTTCATACCTAAAGCTACTGCCAAAATTTCTGCCCAATTGGAGTTATAATTATTTTATTAAAATTCCAGCAAGTTTTTAGCCCTACACATTGTCAAAATTTTTATAAATTCTAGGAATGGTTTCTGAAGATGAAATTTTACCAGTGAGCAGTATGGACTGCATGCACAAACAGTTACAGGTTAAAACTCTCAAGTTTGACAGGACATCTATTTTCCATATATTAATCTTGTGTGAAATTTAGATGTACATATAAACAGTGTGAATATCCCTCTAGCATATATTTTCTGGACTCTATGCATCAACATTAGGCTACCAAATTTTCTAGAGAATTTTCCAACATGTAGCATTTTATCATTTTCAAATCACCACTCAAACTTGACATGCACAGGCTCATATTTTACCAGTGGGATCCCTAAGCTATGTAGGACATGAGAAAAATGCTAGTGAGTCATGTTTGTCATACTTTGCATAGGCCTCATTTCTAAGCTATCACATAATGCACAAAGTACATGCAAAACGATAAAACCATGAATGAACAGTAATATATTGAGACCAAAATTCCCACAGTGTCCATACATCCTAAGAAAGCTACTGACCAAGTCTCATCACTTTAGGATTTCAACTAGACCATGTTTTCTATTTTTTTCTTGAATTAACATGCATACACAATAACAGAGGCAAAACCGTACATGCACACCTCCACATCATACCCATTGTGTAGATCTACTTACAAAGAGTACAACGCAACTGAGTTTACCTTTTTATGATTTTTATTTGATTTTATATGATTTTCCAAAGTTTCAGCCGAAATATAGGAAAATAAAATAAAAAACCTTAGATCCAGGGACTAGAACATAAATAAACGTAGATCTCAGGGGCTAGCAAGCAAAAATGCATAGACTTAGTGAACAGCGACAAACAACACTGCGTGAAATGCAAAAACCCTGGGGGCTAGATTGCAAATCTCCCCGATTCTTCTCCTTCCTCAAGCCGCGCGCGACGGCGCGGCGGCATGCGCGTGCGCCGGCAAGCTCAGGCTCGCCGGAGCCGCGACGCGAGGCGCGTTAGGTGCGCGCGGGTGCGGCGCTCACCCCGAGCTAGGTCTTGACGTCGGGGGTGGCATGAACGAGGAGGGAGCGGTCGTGAAAGGGAGGTGAACGACGGCGTCGACGGCGTGGCCGCGACGTCGAGCGGTGGCAGATCTCGGCGCTGGGTGGGAGAATGGCAACGAGACTAGGCGCTACGGGTGCGCGGCGGAGCTGCGAGTGTAGTAGTGGCAGTCTAGGGGTGCGAGGAGGATGGACGGTGGCGGCGAGAGCTCGAGCTCAAGATCGGCCCGGCCATGGCGGATCGCGTCAGAGCGCGGCCCGATCTAGGGAATGGAAAGGGGAGGGACGATGAGAGCTACCTCAACAGGCGCGCGAGGGCGAGGCGAACCCGATGGCGGTGGTTGGAGGCGCGGAGATGGACCGAGAAAGCCGGCGTAACGAGCTCACGCTCGGCGGCAATGGCGGTCGGCGTGCGACTGAGAGAGAGAATGAGCGAGTGAGGCGAGCGGGGGAGGGAGTGAATCGGGGCGGCTTCGCGACCAGGTGAAGGCGCGGGGTGCGGGGCGCGGCCGGGGGCGATCCGTGGGCACGCGACGTGACCGTACGCCGCCGGCCACGCGGCGGCCGTCGTCCCCGACACGGTGGACGCGCTGACGCGCGGGCCCCACCGGTCGGTGACCGCGGGGAGGGGAAAAAGGGAAAAAGGAAAAATGTGTTTTCTCACCTTCTGTAATTCACCATTTTGACACAATTAGAGTCCGAATTTGGAAAAGTGGTAATTAAATAAAATGTTCTACTCTTTGAACTATACAACTTTGTCAAAAGGTTCAATACCAAAATCGTTTCATAAACATGAATTTCATCTAAATTTGTATAGCAGCCCCAATTTGGACAGGGGACCTTTATTGCTTAGAAAATTAGAAAGTCCTATTTATCTGCATTTTCTTCCAATGTGCCTTTTGACAAGTTTGTTTAGAATTTCAAAACCTACAACTTATCTAATTTTGACAACATGAAATAACAAGGGTTTTCACTTTGTAATTTAAACCAACTTTGTTTCCAATGCACCAACACATGTTATGCCATGATGCTCAAGGATGAATGCTTCATATATGATGAGTAATTATGCACTTGAGATGCAGGAGCATCACAAAAGACGGTGCTACAAAAGGCATATAGGCAGCGTATGCTGCTAACAAGGGCAATGCCTCTAGTTTGTGCCACTGTAATGTCAAAGACAGGATACGACCGAGCGATGGAAGGGATGCGAGAGCTGACCGAAGGAATTTCGCGTGTGGAACCAGATATAGTACTTGAAGATGCATGTGGATCAAGCGATGGCGAACAGGCAGAGGTATGAGGTTTATATGATTGTGTGTGTGATCTTAACGGGTGTGCATACATAACTGACTTTGTTACAGAGAAAGAAGGAGGCGGCAAAGGGCAATCCTACCAACAATGGTGCGGGTTCAGATGCTCAAAATGTATGAAAACTATTACATAGACAATATAAATGCGCTTAGCTATCTAAGTTTATAACATTCTGTTAAAGCTCAACTGGTTCTTCGTAGCACTATTAAGAGTTTCCATTTGAAGAGATAGAGTTTCAAGAACCCTATTATTTGCATGGAATTTCTTATGCAATTGTTCACAGCTTTTTGATCGAAAGGATTTTTGTTAAACTGTTATTAACTGCCAGAAGATGTACCTTGACCAGAGAATGGTAGGTGTGGTCATGAATTCCAACATGGTTGACGACGAAGCCCATTGCTGAAGTTGTTGTTGATGAAGTTAACGTCCACCGATCCGTTTCCAGGGTAGTTGTTCCACGTATGGCTAGTATTCCCATAGTGCTCGCAAGTCATGCGAGATTCTAGTGCCTAGACCGGCACAACTTCTAGAGTATCCTCCAGCTTTTTTAGTAGGAGGTCCATCTTGGCGGCGAGCATGTCAGAGCCATCAATATGGTGGACTCCACGAGGCCTATTGTTCGCCCTCTTCTGTTTCCATCCTTCATTGCTTGCCATCTTCTCGATGAGAGTACGGGCAACGTTGACACTTAAGGACAGGAAGGATCCTCCAGCAGCTGCATCGAAGTATTCTTATGCAGACCGGTGTAACCCATGGAAGAAGTTATGGATGATGAGCCACTCAAACCTAGTACAGAGTTGGTAGCATAGTTATGCTACAGTTGTGGTTTCAATAAACGACCTACTGCGGTACGGTCTTGAAACAACTTCACTGTGCACCATATGCCACATCCCATTGCCTTGTATGATGCACTGGTCTTCGGTCGTCCCACCATGCGCCCGAGCGTGACATGGCAGTACTACTACTTCCCACTATCACTGACTTGGATGGGAAACGCGTGGTGTAGTCACGTCCTTCACTGTGCCCTTGTGACTGTGTGGAGGCCTCCCATGTGTGGAGATGATGGGGCCTGCACGCCCTGTGTGCTACCGCAGAACGTGTAGATTCTCCTTTTTGACCCAACTGCCTGCCTTATTAAATGCGGTCATAGGCGGGTTCCTTCTCCCAGAAGGAGTGTTGGCGTTCCTTAGCCTATTAGATATAAATCCGCAAGCACATGGAAAACACGTTGTAGCCTTTCACCCGAGAGTATTCTAGGGTATCGACTCCACGAGGAATGAGGAGTATAATAATCACACAACACAATGGCCAAACTAGCAAAGCTAGCAAGCAGAAGATAAAAGACAGGAAAGCAGGTTCTCAACAAATGTTAAAGCACCTTACTATACTAAGCATGCAAAGCACTATACTTGTCATGTAAACATAGACACCAAAGCTGCAGAGCCACTGCCAGGCACCAGAGTGCTGATAACCCAGCCGAGAAAGGCGGGCGCTACAGGTTTTGGCTATATCGTCAGCGAGTCTATCCTAATGTGTCTACCAACCAGAGCTGCGTGGGATAGCCGACCAACCAAGGCAAACTCTAAGTATGAACACCGTCGTGCCACTCAGAGAGTTTACTACTTAATGGTAATGAGCCAGAAAAGCAAGCACTACTATATAGCCAACACTATAAGCATGCACAAGGTTCCCGTAAACAGACAAGTATAAGACTAAGTATGAAAGTAAAGTAGGAATGAAATAACAAAGGTGAGAGACAAGGAACTTTACTCAATCCTGAAACTGAATATCCTTCCTGTAATAATACAAGCCTGGGAGAGAAGAGAAATCCCACTCCCAAACTCTGCACTCACTACTCTCCTTGATACAAGAGGAACTCTCTCTACAAGCTAAGGGAAAGCTTCACTTCTCCACACTATACACTCTACCACTACATTAATCCACTAATCCACACCTCACAAGTGAGGTATAAGGGGGTATTTATAGTGCTGAGTGAGGAAGGAAGGTGGTTAGAGGTAGTTACAGGCCGGGCGGCTTGGATGTGGGGCCGGGTGGCCTGGTCCTAGGCCGGGTAGCCCGGGGAACCCTTGGATTCACCTTTCTTCATCTCACGGTCCATGTTGATCCTCCAAGGTGGTTATAGGTCGGTTGGCGGTTATGCATGTGTATTTTCTTCTCAACCTTTGGATCTTCTTGTGTTTCTTCCTTAGCCATTGGATGGATCTCCCCTGGATTGCTAACTTAGCCAATCCGTGAGCTGGATTGGTGAGGTGGAAGCCTTCTAACGTGTATGTGCTTCTTCCTTCGGTTTCCACACTGGCATTGTGTTTCACACGTCACTCCTTGCATGTAGGTCAAAGATGGTGGCATTTGAAGCCAAAGGCAGGCCGGGCGGCCTGGGTCCTTAGCCCATTTCCAGTCCTTCTTCCTGAATTCACATGTTTCACCATATTTTTGTATGTTTTGCATCATGACTTGTGTTCCTACAAGATCTTTTTACACAACTCGTGGATTGGTTAATATGTATGAAACTTGAATAAATTTACCCTTGAAACATGAAGAATTTGTGGTCGAAATAGGTTATAACGACCGCCAACACCCCCCACACTTAGTCTTTTGCTCGTCCTCGATCAAAACAAGAGTTAAGCATGGTGTAGAGGGCATATGACAACTGTAGCCTCAACAAGTACAAAGGTTACTCCCAAGTTGGTTCATCTTACCTAGGACTTCAATGATGGCTACACTTAGATTTTGAGATGTTGAAGTTGAGAACAAGTTTCAGGTGTCACAGCAGTTTTCTCCCAACTAAGAGCAAAGAGGTTTTTCTCTTTCCAAAAGACATAGTGTCCACTCTTTTGTTCTCAAGGTCACCTCTCAATCACTCAAAGGATGAGAATCCTTGTGTTTCCTCTCCTCCTAATCTAAGTTTTGGGTGGAGTTGAACGAAAGTGAGACTATCTCATCATGTTTGTATCACGAAGTCAAAGCAAGTGTCAAATCAAAGAGTATGAATCAAATCAAGAATTTCGGCTATGTGCAAGTGTGGCGGAAAGTTATTGGTAAGTGTGCTTTGGTATTCCCCTTTTTGATGCGAGAGAGGGCATGGTATTTTCCTTCTTTTTCTTTCTTTCTTTCTCACTTTTTTTTCAATTCAATTCCATGCCTCTTTTCCTCTCTTTTTGCATGATTGATAATGGGGGGATTGGAACATTGGCATAGCACAACTTATTCGAACTTTGTGGTGTGAACGTGTACGTGATAGCCAAATGTCATGAATGATTCTAACTCATTTGATGGCACAAGGTTTGACAAAGTTCAAAACACTCAAAGATGTCTTTGATACATATTGTATTTGTGGCACTGGTAGGACATGTGACTTGAGAACATTGGAGTAGATCACATTTTAAAATTTTAACAAAACAAAAGCTCTTTGCCTTAGCGGGGGGATCACTGCTATGTATCCATGTTACTTATATCTCATGAATCAACAACTTAAATGAAAGCGGGTCCCTAAACAGAAGGTATCCATGGGCAAATTTACTTCAACATAGGGAGTAAAATTTGTACGAGTATAGACATAAGCTATCAATATGATCATGTAGAGTAAAATATATCCAAGTTTCGTATATAGAATGGAATATATGGACCAAAATTGAAATTTTTGCGATAATACCTGGTCCTTGTGCAGGGTCGACATGAAGATGGGCCAACCCAGCCTAGGACTGAGCCGAGTGGCCTGGCATCAGGCCGTGCGGCCTGGTTAGGAGCCAGGCAGCCTGACATGTGGGTCTTTCGACCCTTGCACCGATCATGTTGAGTGGAGGAGCGTTTTGGAATACCGTTTCTGCGTGTGGTACGTTTTTCACCGTTGTGACAGGCCAGGCAACCTGAGTAGGTGCCGGGCGGCTTGAGTGCCAGGCCGGGCGGCTTGGTGTGGAGCCGGGCGGCCTGGGTTCGGCTTGGTTTGTCCCAAATTTTTGTGTGCAGCGTGGTATAACCCTGTACATCGTGTTTCTTTGTTCGTTTCTACAGGGTTAGTGACGAGATATGGGGAAGGCTAAGTGCAATCCTCCCCCCCACACTTGAACTCAGAGTAGGGTGAACAAAATATTATTGAACTAAGCATTAATGATTGAATGAAATAGTGAAACAAATAACAGGCGCAGTTCATACAAAGAAAGAAATAAAACAAACTAAACACTAAGCAAACAAAAAGGGCGCCTATTCTAAAAATTTATTCTAACGCCATGGGCATCTATGGCATATAGGTGGATCATAGATGTCAGGATGCCCAGTGGCCTTGGCAAGGCGGCGAAACTTGGAAGAGTGGCCCTTCTTAAGGATTTCTATCTTGTCATTGATCTCCCACTTCCAAAGTTCTCCTTCTGCGCAGCGTTCTTCAAGCATGATGAACTTCTTGTTCATGGCTGCGAGCTCCGCCTTGAGAGACTAGATGGTCTCTTTCTTCCCCTCCTCCTCCTTATCTGAATCTTCAAAATGTCCAGGAGGAGCCTGGATCAAAGGGGGCTTGATGGTTTTCTTCACGGTCCTCCTAGGGGAGTGGAGTCAATGGACTCATCAATTGATGCGTCCCCCCTAAGGACGTTCTCCCTGTGCTTCGGGATCAAAACCTTCCCGTACCCTCCATTGGGAGTAGGTCCTCCCTGGATGGTGTAGGATGGCGATCTCAGACTTTTGGGATCACCATTGCCCTCATCCTTCACGGAATCTTCTGAGAAAAGTTTCAGGATGGGCACCGCCTTGGGGGTGATCTTCCCGACGTTGGGTCGAGGTGAATCACCTCCGAACACCTTCTTCGCGATGATGCGCGCAGGAGATAGCCCACGTGCTGGCCTTCCCGCACTGCGTGAGCGCGCAGGGGAGGCCGGGCGGCCCCGCTCTGAGCCGGGCAGCCTGACATCAGGCGGGGTGGCCTGGGCTGGAGGTCGGGCGGCCAGAGGGGTGACATCGAGCACCATGGAAGGGCGATCTCGTGGTCAGATCGCGGCGAGTAGGTCGCCGTGGTGCCGGAAGTGATGGCAAGGCTCTTGGGATAGGTGTTGTTGGAGGCCATGACTTAGGTTTTTCGCAGGAATGATGAGGAGAAGGTGAGAGTGGCTGGAAGGGGAGGAACTCTCGGGTTTAAGTCATGAAAACTCATCCTCATCAACTCAACTGAACACCGGCGGCTTAGGGATCAGCTCTACTCGAAAAATTTCGAAAAGAGGCGGCCGGGCGGCAAAATTCGAGGTTGGGCGGCCTCGTCTTAGGATGGGCGGCACAGAACTAGGCCGGGCGGCTTGGCCAGGAGCCGGGCGGCTCCACCAGGGGGCCAGGCGACTTGCACCTGCCTCACCGACTCTGGTTTGGCAGACCAGAAGTCGGTTTTGCCCTTCTAGGTGGACTAAAACCCTTTTTCTTCGTGATGTGTCGGCTCTTTGTTGAGATTTTTGGTGGTATGGAAGCATAAGGTGAGATAAGACAGAAAAGTGAGGAGCATGGTAGTGTACATGGCTCGTTTTGGGTCGTCGCTAGACCGTGGCCGTGTGATCATGCCGTTCCTAGCAGCTTGTAGACGTCCACTTCTTTGAGCTGAGGCATTTCGGGCTCTAGGAAGACTTTTAAGCGTTGCCCATTCACTTTAAAGGCCTTCCCGTCTTCGTCCTGGAGGGTGATGGCACCATGATCGGCGGCATCAAGGACCAAAAAGGGTCCTTCCCACTTACTTCTAAGCTTACCATGACCAAACAAACGAACGCGAGAATTAAATAGTAATACCTTATCGCCTGGTTTTAATGTCTTGATCTTGATACGCTTATCGTGCCATCTTTTGGTTCGCTCCTTGTACAGCTTGGGACTGTGGTAGGCCTTCTCCCTCCATTCCTCCAATTCAGCAAGTTGGATCTGACGTCGAACTCCTGTCGATTGGAGATCCATGTTCCACTTCCTTATCGCCCAATGCAACTTGAACTCAAGTTCTACTGGCAGGTGACAAGTCTTGCCGTACACCATCTGATATGATGTCATGCCAATGGGAGTTTTATATGCTATGCGGTATGCCCATAGAGCATCTGGTAGCTTGGATACCCATCTTTTCCCATAGCTTCGCCAGTTTTCTGCAGGATATTCTTGATCTGCTTATTTGATGTCTCAGCTTGGCCACTTGTCTGTAGGTGGTAAGGAGTGGCAACACAGTGGTCCACACCGAGTTCTGCGAGGCACCTCTTGAATCTTTTGTCAATGAAGTGTGGGCCTCCATCACTGATAATGACCCTTGGCGTACCAAATCGAGGAAATATGGTGTCATAGAACATTCTAATAGAATGTCTTGAATCTGCCGTGGAACACGGCAGTGTCTCTACCCACTTTGACACATAATCCACTGCGATGAGGATGTACTCTTTGTCTCCACACTTGCGAAACAGCCCCATAAAGTCTATGCCCCACACATCGAATAAATCGAGTTGGAGGTTGCTGGTGAGTGGCATAGCATCCCTTGGATTTATGTTTTCTTGTCGTTGGCACCTTGAACACCTTCTCACGAACTCTTTGGCATCATCGTACATATTTGGCCAGTAGAATCCACTTTGCCAAATCTTTGCATGAGTCCAGTAGGCTCCACAGTGACCTCCGTAGGAAGATGAATAGCATCTGTCAAGGATTTGGTGGACTTCACAAGCGGGAATGCAGCGACGTAATTGCCCGTCTGCGCAGAGCTTGTATAGGTAGGGGTCATCCCAGAGATAGAACCGGCTATCATGGACCAGTTTCCTCTTGTCAGCTTCTTTAGGTACATATCCCGTGACCATGTAGTTGACCAGATCTACATACCATGGTTGGGATATCGTAACCTTTAGAAGTGTGTCATCTCTCATATAATCATCAATCGGTAAGGATGATGTTTCTTCAAATTGCATCCTTGAGAGATGATCAGCAACTGAATTTTCTACTCCTTTCTTGTCCCTGATCTCAATACCAAACTCTTGAAGTAGCAGGACCCACCGTATTAGTCATGGCTTTGCATCTTTCTTGGTGAGGAGGTATTTGAGAGTTGCATGGTCTGTGTATCTTACGATGACCTTGGCTCCTACCAAATATGATCTGAATTTGTCAATAGCAAAGACAACGGCCAATAACTCTTTTTCGGTGGTGGAGTAGTTCAGTTGCGGGCCAGTCAGCGTCTTGCTAGCATAGGATATGGCATGATGTTTTCTATCCTTGCTTTAGCCTAGGACTGCTCCTATAACATAGTCGCTGGCATCGCACATGATCAAAAAGGGAGCATTCCAGTCTGGTGGTTGGATGATGGGTGCTGTGACAAGAGCTTTTTTGAGTATATGGAAGGCTTCTAAGCAAGCGCCATCACACACAAAGGGTGTATCTTTAGCCAATAAGTTGGTTAGGGGTCGGGCAATAAAGGAGAAGTTTTTGATAAATCTCCTATAAAACCCAGCATGACCAAGGAAGCTTCAGAGTGCCTTGAGGTTTGCTGGAGGTGGGAGTTGCTCAATAACTTCAATTTTTGCACGGTCCACCTCTATGCCTCTCTCCAAAACCTTGTGTCCTAGCACAATCCCTTCTCTGACCATAAAGTGGCATTTCTCCCAGTTTAGGACAAGGTCTACTTCTTTGCATCTCTGGAGAACCTTTTCTAAGTTCTCAAGACATCCATCAAAGGTCTTGCCATAGACTGAGAAATCATCCATGAATACTTCCATTATGTTCTCTATAAGGTCAGAGAATATGGCCATCATGCAACGCTGGAACGATGCTGGAGCATTGCATAGCCCAAATGACATTTGTCGATAGGCAAAAGTGCCATAGGGACAGGTGAATGTGGTCTTACTCTGGTCATCCGAGTGAATGGGGATCTGGTGATAACCGGAGTAGCCATCAAGATAGCAGAAGAAGGAGTGATTGGCCAGCCTCTCGAGCATTTTATCAATGAAAGGAAGGGGAAAGTGATCTTTCTGGGTGGCTGCATTGAGTTTTCTGTAGTCGATACACATATGCCATCCGGTGACAGTGCGCTGAGGAATTAGCTCATTGTTCTGGTTCTTCACAACTGCCATTCCTCCCTTCTTTGGTACAACTTGGACTGGACTAACCCATTCACTATCTTGCACCGGGTAGATGATACCCGTGTGTAGGAGTTTAAGTACCTCCTTCTTGACTACCTCTCTCATCGCTTCATTGAGTCTTCGTTGAGGTTCCCGTGAGGGCCGGTGCTCGGTCTCCATCGGGATGCAATGAGTGCACAGGTTCAGACTAATTCCCTTTAGATCTTGGAGTGAGTACCCAAGCACTGATTTGTACTTCTCCAAGACTGCGATTAATCGCCTGCTCTCATTCTTGGTCAGCTTGCCGCTGATGATTACTAGTGTGTCCGGATTCCTGTTGAGGAAGGCATACTTCAGGCCAGGCGGTAGTTGTTTGAGCTCAATTTTTAGGGGGTTGGGCCGCAAGGATTCACCCAGTTTCTCAAACTCAAGCGGCTCTTCTACCGCACTGAAGTTGCTAGCCTCTTCCTCTAGGCTTTGTTGATCTTCCTCTTCCTTAAGTGAAATACCCATCACTTCTTCTAGGAGATCAACCTCTGGCTTAGCTTTCGTCTTGGTGTTCAGTGTTCGACTCATGCCAACTTAGAACACTTCTTTGCCAAACTCGAGGTGTAGCTGCCCTGGAGTTGCTGTAGTTTTGATCAAGGAAGCAATAGGGATCCCAACCAGTATGAGTGGCATGGGTTCCTCGGGTATGTCGAAGATGTGGAAATCTAAGAACATCCGCTTGTCCCGCAAGGTTACTGGTATGACCCTAATAACTCCATGATTTTCCAACAATTCATTCTTGTTCCACTTCAACTCGTTCCTTGGATTTTGATTGTGGGAGAGTGGGAAAATGGGTGTCTACAACATATTTAGGAATGATGTTCACCCCAACTCGTGGGTCGTACAAGATATCTTGTGGGAACATGTCGGATACATGGCCAGAGATGAGAGATGGTCCTAGGTAGAACCTAACCATTTTCGTGTCGAGTCGTCTCTCTTCTTGCCATTCCCGATTCAGCATAGCTGTAAGCCAGAGAAGGTCCTCTCTCATTTGATGTGTTTGTTCTAGGAGTAGATATGCTGGTTGAGAGGTCCTTTTGAAGCATTGGCTTTCTTTGGGCAACCGAGATGTTTTGCCAAAGCCCGTTAGTAGCTCATCATCAAATGAGAACGGGGGAACCGACGGAGGATTCGTCACGGATTTACTGACCCTCTCAGTGTCCTGTGACGTGCTAGGTTCGGGGACATTTGTGATCATGAGAGTTTATGGAGATGGGGTATGGGTGTTCTGGCTCTCATCTTGGTAGCTGGGTTCAGGTGGATCTTGTCGATGTGAGCGTAGTTTCTCGATTGTACTGCCATCAGAAGCTTTTTCGACGATTTTATCAAGGACTCTTCATCCTTTTGGGGCAGATAGGTGAGAAAACAATCCTCCTGAAGCTAAGTCCAAACATAGTCATGCGCCTGGTAAAAGGCCTCGGACAAATTGCTGCAAGAGTAGACTCTTGGATCGCCAGATCTGGGCCAGATGCGACCAGATGGGTGAAATGTGACCAGGCTACCGCCAAGTCTCATCGCTTCCTTGACGAAAGTTGAGAACTTCACATCGGAGGTCAACGACTCGATTTCGTGGGAAGAAGTGCAGACAGAATTTGACTTGGAGTCTCTCCCAACTCCCCTTTACTGCACCGACTGCTCGGTTGTACCACGATTTTGCTGCTCCCGTCAGTGAGAACGGAAATAGCAACCATCAGAGGGTTTCTCCAGGCATACCCAAGATGGAGATACAGCTGCAAAGCTGCTCGAACTCTCGAAGGTGTGTATAGGGACTCTCTGATTCCAATCCTACGAACGAACCATGGCTATCAAGCCGGGACGTAGCTGATAGCCATTTGTGATGATGGGGCGAATGATGATGGAGGCTCAAGAAAATTGCCCTTCGAAGCCGATAACTCGCAGATAGGCATGTGATCCATGGGGTGGTATGGTGATATGGTGGGATAGTGGTATAGTTGTTGTATAGTGGGAGATCGAATGACCTTGGTTCTGTGTTAAGATAGCTACCGTTCCCCGGCAACGGCGCCAGAAAAGCTTGTTGGCGTTCCTTAGCCTATTAGATATAAATCCGCAGGCGCACGGAAAACGCGTTGTAGCCTTTCACTCGAGAGTATTCCAAGGTATTGAATCCACGAGGAACGAGGAGTATAATAATCACACAACACAATGGCCAAACTAGTGAAGCTAGCAAGCAGAGGATAAAAGACAGGAAAGCGTGGGATAGTTGACTAACCAAGGCAAACTCTAAGTATGAACACCATCATGCCACTCAGAGAATTTACTACTTACTAGTAATGAGCCAAAAAAGCAAGCACTACTATATAGCCAACACTATAAGCATGCACAAGGTTCCCGTAAACAGACAAGTATAAGACTTAGTATGAAAGTAAAGTAACAATGAAATAACAAAGGTGAGAGACAAGGAACTTTACTCAATCCTAGAACTGAATATCATTCCTCTAGTAATACAAGCCTGGGAGAGAAGAGAAATCCCACTCCCGAACTCTGCACTCACTAATCTCCTTGATACAAGAGGAACTCTCTCTACAAGCTAAGGGAAAGCTTCACTTCTCCACACTATACACTCTACCACTACATTAATCCACTAATCCACACCTCACAAGTGAGGTATAAGGGGGTATTTATAGTGCTAAGTGCGGAAGGTGTTGACAGCACTTAAGCATGGCAAACCTTATACTGCAAGCGATAGTATCGTATCTAGCTTTTCCCCAGGATGAGTATTCTCTAATTAACAAGAATTTAAGATAAACTAAACGTTAAAAGGTAGTCTAATCTATATCTAAACTATTCCTTAATCTAAACCAATTCTTAGCCTAATCTAATAGAAACTATACTATATTAACATAAGATAAACAATTAGAACATAACTAGAGCACTAATTAAAGGGTATTAACTAGCTCTCTAATCAAGCTCTAATTGGATCCAAAGCATATGCGATATATGGGTGTCACTGCAAGAATAGAGTAGCGAGATAACTAGCAGCTCAAGGTAAACAAGTATGTTCAAGCATATTCATCATAGCATGATTAAATCAAGATCAACCAATCTAACCTCCTAGATCGAGTTTAACCTTTCTCCGGGCTCTACTGTCACTAGTAACCAGGTAATCGACGAGAAATCCTCAACAGGCATATATAATTAGATAACGCGCTTCTAGTTACTTCACATAGTCTAATAACGTAATTAGAGCAACTAGAATTTCTAATCACCATGGTTAGAAGAACTAGAGACACAGCCATATCATTAGTAAACTAGATCAAAGATCAAGATCGCTAGATGAATAACACCCTTAATAACATGATCTAATCAACAAGCATCTAGATCTAAAGCTAATTAGAACTAGAACATACATAATTAGAACAAGAACATGATAACTAGACAAGAACAATACTTCATTAATAAACTGTATCAAGATTACATCCATGATCATACCTTCCCTTGATGATACAATTGAACCTCTGGAGCTAGGTAATTAGACCACCGTGCAAGGCCTCTACTCTCTTCTAGTTGTGGTCCCTCTTGTCGCTGTCTTCGCGCCTTGATAATGAATTGGATGCGTTGCCCCGAGACCTAATGCTCGCTATTTATACCCCGGAGATGTCGTGGGAGAAAAGGCAACTCGAACAGACGTAGGGAAGGGTGGGGTCGGCCGACCAGGAGGGTCTGGGTCCTCTTCCTGCGTCCTCTTCATTCCATCTTTTGCGGGGTAGTTCCTTAATGCTTAAGTAATGTTTGTGCAGGGCTTTTGTGGACTCTTGGGCTTCTGGAATCTTCTTTATGGGCCGAGCTTTGATGATGTCTTCTAGTCTTGATATTAATTGATGATTTTATTGAATAATTGTCTCTAAATCCTTGTAGCTCTTGACTCCTTCTTGAAGTTTCTGATCAGAAAAACTGGATTAATACAGGGAGGAGTATGAATTAGCCAAGCCTTCCTTGATCATCATCTTCAATGAATGTCGTCTTTAGAGGTCCTTTCTTACTCGACATAGATCTTTGTGAATTTTGCGAAAAATAGGTATAAAACCTGCAAAAATCATATATAGTATATTTCCAGGACAATATTGCAAAATCCACGATAATTGGTGATCAATGTTAGTAAAAGATATAGTTGACGCTTAAAAACCATGAAAAACTATGTAAAATGATATAAAATATTCGCACATAAGCCGCGTCAATAACATCCCCACTCTTAAACCTTACTCGTTCTCGAGTAAATCAAATTTTATAATTAAGTTAACTTATAAACTAGCATCAATTAATCAAACTTAATTCAAACTCTCAAATTTTTCTATGTTTTAGACTAACAATTCATATAGATAAATAGATATTCATGTAAGCAAACCCCACAATTATATAAGAAGAAATCAAATTTCATCAATAACAAATCTCCTTGTTTTTCAAATAATTTTTTCAAAAAGAATCAAGTATCAAAGATTAAAATATATAAGGCCCAAGAACTTCTCTCATCTTTTCAGGCTCTCAATAGATATGTGGAAAAAAAATAAACTAAACTATAAGAATATATAAGTGTAGGCTTATCTAGAGCTTGGTAAGGATCCCAGTCAAAAAATTTAAACTCGATATATTATCAAACTAAGAAAAAAATCTACTGGGCCTACTGAGACTTCTCAAAAAGGTCATGGAAATCATAATGATTAAAAGAAAAGAAGATATATATATATATAGAAAAGTGGACGTATGCAAATAAATTAGTGATCTCAAGGCACAAATGAAGTCCTTGTTATCAAATTGCATATGGTTGAAAAATCTTCTGGAGTATTTCTAACAAATTAAGTCATATACCATGAATAAGACATAGGAAATCAATGAGGAGCAACATATATATTTTTTTAGACAACTAATTCTACTTTGACCACTTGGTCTTTTTTTATATATGTTGCGTCCACACTTTTTTTTTTACTTTTGCCTCCTCGAAGACCCCTAAAATGTCAGCAAAATGACAACTCCATCCCCACTCTTAAATAATACTCATCCTTGAGCATTTTAAACAATGGTAACAAGGGAGAACATTATCAAAAAAAATTCTTTCATACTCCAAAAAATTAATGGGTTGTGGCAAAAAAAGATATATGAAATGATATTCTTGGTTTAAGGATGGATATCCCGCAAAGTTTGCAATCTCTCCAATGTAGAGAATTACAATGCTTGGATAAAAAGGCTAGCAAATGAAAAGATAAATAAATTCAAATGACCAGCTTTGAAGTCTCAAACCCTAGATTCAAATCTTAATCCATCTCAATCAAGAATTAAATTTGATCAAACTATAGTTTTAAGAATAAAGCTCTAATAGGTATGGCCTATATAAAATAATCATCAGAAACTTGATCATAAAGTTGATAGCTCAAAATAAAATTTTAAGGATATCCATTATGACAAAAAATTGAAATCAAAACATGAATAACATGTGGGTCTTTATGAAATATCTTATCTACTATACAAATGTCAATCATAGTTCAATTAAATTGTATTAATGAGAGTATAAACTTAGTTTAATTTTTCACATCAGATTATAAGAAAACAAACATTTTTATTTCATCATAAGGAAATACATGATCATGATTAACTCACACCAAAAGTAAAATAAAAGCACTCATAATTATACATAAAAGAAAAAATAGAAAACAAAAACAAAATACATAATAAGAAATAAAGAAAACAAAATAAAACTAGAAATACAAACGTAAACCAATGGTCTTCACTGTTGACGCCTCTATTTCCATAGCCTCAGATTGTGTAGCTGCTCTTCTATAGTTTGAGTGTTCTGCTCAAACTGGTTAGTGTTCATCCTGATCTGATCAATAATCTGATAGTTTTCTGCAGCCATGGTCTCTATGCCGTAGAATGCTTGCTGAGGCATATTGTGAGTTGCAATAAATTCAGGAGCATGATATCTTGCACTCCTTGGAACAAAAGCTAGAGGCGGGGGAAATTGTGTTGAGGGATTGAACGCCGGGGTAGTAGTAGGATCAAATGAGCTAATCGGCCTTGGATTAAACACAGGCATTTGAGATGATGATCCTGTTATGAATTCTTCAGTCATAAAATGCTGACTTGGCTGTGCAGGTGGTGTCTCCCAGGCGCCCCATCTAGATGATAGTGGTTGCTGGCTCGATTCCCCTTCCTCAGTCATAAACTTCTCCAACCAATCACTTCTTCCTTGTGCAAATAAAGCAAGTCTAGGACTAGGAATTCTGAAATTGGTTTTGCTAACAAAAAACCAATATTCTTGTTTCCATAAATATACTTTCTTTTCCTCAAGGAATTCTCATCAATGCTGGCTGGTAACTTTGTGAAACTTGGATTAAACACTAAATTGGGGTTCAATGTAGAAGCAATGATAGTAAGATAGTGCCCAAATCTAAGTAATCCAGTGTTTCTATTTCTCTGAACAATCCAATGGTTCTGACGAAGTGCAATATAAAGCCATTTCAATTCAGCAATTTGCACCTTAGTATCTTCTAGCCTCTCTAGAACTCTTACAGTCATGAATCTATGAATGATTCTGATTATTTGATTGATTATTCTCGTTCTCTCCTTAGAAGAATTTTTAGCAATTTGCAACCAAAAGCTCTCTAGGACATCTTGTTTAACCTCAATATTGTCGGGTGTATTCTTCCAAAATCCCAATAAAGAACCAATCATGCCAAAGGATATGTCCACCCAGTACTCTTTTAATCTAAACCTCAAAGTATTGTTTAAATCAGAGGAACTGACTATATCCATGGTAGTCATAATTTCTAGTGCTATATCCCTCTGATATGTAGCACTAAGATGAATGAAATTACTCCAACCCAAATGTTTAAAAGCCTTTTCTATGCTTGGAGCAAAATCTAGTCGGTCTAGGAAATCGAAGTCTTGATCAAAATTGGAAATAATGCGATTCTGGCAACTGTTATACCTCTGCTATTCAATAGATGTGCGGAGCGAAATTTATTCCAGCGTGTACTTCCACTGATCTTCATCAACATTCATCGGTTGAGGGCCTTGATCTTGGGCTCGGGTAGAAGAACAGGTCCTCCTCGTAGTTGGCTCCAGCACTTCATCGACGTTGACGGTGAAACAGGAAGAACACCCATGTAGACCTTGATCGCGACGAAGACTATGATCGGAGTCGGAACTCCCCATCTCAGAGACGGAGTGTCTCCTTGATGTAGGCCTTGATGAACTTTCCTCCTCTTGGAAAGAGCTTCCCCTAGATGAGGTACTCTTAAAAGCCTTCTTCAAGAACTTCTTCATCTTCCTCTCAATTTTTTTCTCTCAAAGCTACTACTCTACTTCTCCTGGTGGTTTCTGGACGGGTGGTAGTGTCTCTAGTGATGAAACATAGCAACATCAACTTCTAATTTAGAGGCAAAGAGCTGGTTCAAAGGGGAGGTCGATCAGGTGGAGGGGAGACTGGGGTCAGCCGACCCAGGGGAGGCTAGTCGGCCGAGCCAGGCCCCTTTTGGTCCTGCTCACGTCCAAACTTCTCTTGTAAGCTACCCATAGGATTCGTAGCAATAATGGATGGCTTCCACAGCTAGATTGTTGACATGTATGCAGGTTTTGACAGAAAACCAAACAAGCCTTTAAAGATTGTCCCCTTGAATGCTAGTCTTTTGATTCTTTCCTATCAAACTTTAAATTATTACCTATGTCACAATGTTTGCTGGTTATATCATACTATAGAGGATCCTATGTTGCCTAATTTAACTTTTCTTTATTAAGAAGTTGATTATCTTCACTAATTCCATGTCCTTAATTTGCAATTATGCAATATATAAATATATTTATTAATATGCCTACTATAGTAGGTTTTAAAAGCACACAATGTTTATAACACTCAACATAGATTTTAATTTTAAGATAGTTTTATTTACTATTTTAAAACCTATGTTTTATTTTGCATAAAAACAAATGTTCGGTTATTTAACCGAATTAATTTCAGAATAAACATAAGCAACTCAATTCATGAATTGAATTGAATGTACCCATCTTATTTCTTTAGCGTGGTTTAGGTATACGCCTAGTTTTTGAATAAATTAGAGAGAAGATTTTGAAATCATATAATAATTTAGAGATTAAAACCTAAGAAAAATGTTTCTCTTTTTCATTTTATAAATCGCTTCAAGAATCGAATCAAATTTAAAAACCAGCAAAGGCTTCGTAATTTTTTCAAAATTAGGCAGCTACGTAAGTGAGAGTAGCCATCTGTTATTATAGAAACTCAAAATCAAATTTTAACTAATCTATTATTAACTTTGACCAAGGTTTACTTTAACACTAGAATTTTTAAACTAAGAACTATTTCTAAGAAAAGCTAAAAACAAAACTAAAAAAAAAACTTTCTAAAGATACCTGGGTTGCCTCCCATAAGCGCTTGAGATAAATCCTTCAACCTGACTTCTTCTGGGCGCCCACCAATGTCCCAGTGGACATTGCAGATGAATCTTCATCTTCAAGCTTCGTCCTCTTCAATTTCTTGACACACCTCGAACCTTGCACGAAATTTGAACGAGCTTGATTCTCCATTGTGTAAGACCGAGACGTGCGACTAGAGGGGGGTGAATAGAAGCACTTGAAAACTCAAACTCAAATCCCCACCGCAGTGCAAAACGGAAACAACACCCACAACGAAGCTAGACACTGTCCACTGAGAGGATACGTATATAGCTCACAACACGTGCTTGGTACCGTCCACTGAACAGATACGTACCAAGCACTAAGCGGAAGCACAGGCTCAAACGGCTAAGAAAAAGAGCGCAAAATAAACCAACTCCGGAAAACTGCAGATTTCAGACAGACAGGGCTGCAAAGAAAAATCTCAAAACCCCTCAAGAGAAGCTCCAAAAAATCCCCCAAAACTACCATACCCTCACAAGACAACTAAGAACCACTCCTGAAAAATTCAGACCAAAAGGATGAAGTTTAGACCATCAGACCGTCCGATGGTTAGAGCATCGGACCGTCTGATGGTCACAGACGAACACCCTGAAAAGAGGCGATCAAAAACCCTACCAAACCAGCTTCAAAAATTATGAAATTTTTACTGAAGGTTAAGAAGGGACCAAGGAACAAATCCACAAATTTTTAGCTCAATTGGACAAGAAATAAAAATCCTACAACCATCGGACCGTCCGATGGTCAAAAACTGACAAACCACCCTCAAGAGAAAAATACCAAAACTAAGTCAAAACACCTCCAAATGATCTAAAAGTTTTATTGGAGCTTTATGATTCACTCATAAAGAGCTCCACAAAATTTTAGCCTAAAATTCAAAGGTTTGACCCCTAAACCAAACAAGGCTTGAAGACAGACAGAACCCGCAGGAAAATTGGACAGCAGAAAATCTCACACAAAAGCAATCCGAAACTTGACCAAACCTTCTCCAAACTTCACGAAAATTGGCACAGGGTATCCTAGCCCCATTCCAAAGCTATTCTCAAAAGTTCTATGGAAAAATATCAAGGAATTAGCGGGAATTTCAGATCTCGTGAAGAGGAGAATATTTGGGCAAGAAAGGGAAAAGTTCAAGAAACCACTTGCTCGTGGCAATCCTTCGCGATTAAGATGTTCTAAGACATAATCTCCACGTCCTTGCAAGTCCAAAACACAAGGAAAACAAAGGATTCAACCTTGACCAAAACAAACACCCAAAAAGGCCAAGGATTGAAGCCAAAAACCAAAGAGAACAAAGGGAGGAGAAGCACACAAAGTTGCTGCCCAAAATCACTTCGATTATGAGCCTTAAAAGTGGTCTTAGATCAGATTACAACGAAGGATTTCGTCCCAAGCAACCACCCTCACCTTCCCTCTTGATTTGGAGGCTAGATCTCACCCTAACCCTCCTAAATTTGGAGCTCAAAGCTTGAGGACGAAAATTACCCTAATGAAAACCTAGCTGCCAAGACTCATTCTAATGACCAGCTCTTAGGCTATTTATACACCGGTTTAGTTTTGGTATTTTTACACATAGACCCCTAACGCTAGAAACGCCCGAAGGGGCTAAAACAAAAAAGAACCCGAAATATCGGGGACGGACGACCACGATGAAGACTTGATCTTCTTAGCTTCCACGCAATCTTCGGATGTCCTCCACGTGGCCAGTAGTCCAATCCACCTTTTCACCCCTGGTTTTGAAGTCAGAAACCGGGAAACTTTAGGAACTCTCCGTCTGGGCCGGACTTGGCCCATCTTCTCTATCTTGGCGAGTCGTGGCCTAACTCACCAAGCCTTGAATAGCTTGGGTGGCGGTTTTGAGCCGAAGCCGCCAAATCCTCTCTCGCACGCCTTCGCGCCACGCACTCGGGTTGGAGCACCACGGTGGCACCCGGCTTCTCCAGTCCATTGGAGTCGCCTCGCAGTCCATCGGAGGGCTTACACCACCGTTGCCGAACCACCCCTCTGTGTACCGAGCTCCCATTGCCGACCGACGCCGAGCATTGCTTCCGGTCCATTGGAGGGCTTTTGCCTCAGTCCATCGAGGTCTTCATCATCAACCTCCAGTCCATCGGAGGGCTTGATCTCGTTGACAATCACTCATCACACCATGAGAGCAATGAGGCCGGTCCATTGGCTCTCAATCTCCACCTTGATGAGTGCATTGTCAACACCTTCAACCTATAACCTGAAATAGAGCAAAGACAAAAGAAAAGCATAAAACCGAAAAAGAAATAAAGAAAGAAGAAAGTTGCTCAAAATGCCTAAGAACCAAATACAAGCAAAGAAATAGGGCACAATGAGACAACAAAAGAAAACAAAGCATCGGCTCCTCAAGACAGAGGCAAAAGGCTCAATGTATCGATGCAAAGAGCATGCTAAAAGCTCAACTCCCCCTGAAATGCATCCTCACAAATGCAAAATGAGTGCAAAGCTCCCCCTCAACTAAATCTCTCCTGAGTTCTCCCCCTTGTCCATATTTTTTAAAATCTCCCATTTGAAAGTACACTAATTTCTCCCCCTTGTTGACAATGGACACATCAAGGGTTCCATGAACTCAACTCCCTCTGAACTAGACAACTCCCCTCAAAATATGCCATAAAATGCTAGTAATGACAAGTTCTAGCATACAGAGCAAGTGAGGGCAAGGAAGCATACAACAAGTTCAAATGAATCTAGCAAGTGAGGGCAAGGAAGCATACAACAAGTTCAAATGAATCTATCTTACACATATTAAGAGTAAGCTTGTTTTTCAGGGTTAATGAAAAGAAAGCATCACCAACATGAATAGCACCTAGCAAGATAGGCATGAACAACAAGATGCTAGCAATGCATACAAGGTGTGCTACTCTCAACCAATGCATATACAACTAGCCATAAGCATTTTAGAGACTTGCAAATTTCAGATTTAGACATTTGTATTCATAAGCAAGTTCTTTTTGTGCCAGGGGTTATTTACTTGTCTTTTGCCACTTCTTACCTACCAATGCCAAGCCTAGGTTATATAACCATCAGAAGCTTAAGACAAAGTTTTGGTCATACACAGCCTAGTCCAAGTTCATGCCAAAGTGCAAAGGCAACCTGTCTCAAACTAGGTTAGTGTGACAAGCAAACCCACTGGATCTTTCTCAATTTAGCACATAAGACACGACTTGTAAGCATTTTGATTCAGATTTCAATTTAAGCAAGGTGTCATAAAAGCTTAGGCATTAACATAGCAAAGGCATACAACTAGCATATCCAGGCATGAAAAGATAGCATAGTATTCAACATTCCTACACATGCTAGGTAGCTAAATCAAGTGGTGATCATGGTTTTTTGATTTGCAAAGAATAAGATAATTTAGCTCACAACTAGTATTCAACAGACTCAAGAGAGCTTAGCCAACCATGATCAAGCAAGAATCTGTACAATCTAGCACAAGCAAATACTAACTCATCATTCCAAAAGAGCTCTAGTGCTAGTGAAGTGAAAATGCATATGATACAGTGCAATAAATGATATGATACAATATGCAAAAGAAACAAAGAGAAATAAAAGCAAGAAAGAAAGCAAAATCTAAACTACAGAAGCTATTTCTTACTAAGAGGAATGGCACACAATCCCTGCCTAAAAGGGATAGCACACTCCAAGCTCACCTCTCAGACGCGTAAAAGTGTTAAACTCTAGGGGCTTGGTAAAGATATCGGCCAATTGGTTTGCTGAAACTACATGGACTAAGTCTATGTCTCCCTTCTCATAGTGATCTATCAGAAAGTGAAACCTCACGTCTATGTGTTTGGTTCTAGAGTGCAAGACGGGGTTCTTAACTACAGAAATAGCAGAAGTAGAGTCAACTAGGAGAGGGATCCTACGAAACCTAAGGCAGAAATCACTAAGGGTGGCTTTTATCCATAAAATCTGGGAGCCGCAACTAGCAACAGCAACATATACTGCTTCAGTGGTGGAAAGAGCTACACTAGCTTGCTTGCGGGAGGACCAAGAGACAAGAGAGGTTCCTAAGAGTTGGCATGTGCCGGAGGTTGACTTGCGATCAATCCGGCAGCTAGCATGGTCAGCATCTGAGAACCCTCTAAGAAAAAGAGAAGAACCCAAGGAATACCAAAGACCAAGCTTAGGAGTGAATTTCAGATACTTGAAAATGCGCTTCACCGCTTGATGGTGAGAAGTCCTAGGAGAAGCCTAGTAGCGTGCACAAAGGCAGACTGCGAACTGAATGTCCGGCCTGGCCGCCGTCAGGTACAGAAGTGAGCCGATCATCCCTCAAAATTCCTTGTGGTCCACCGCCTCCCCATCTTCATCAGCATCAAGCGCCGTTTTTGTACTCATAGGAGTTGTCATGGTTTACAGTCACCCATGTTAAACTTCTTGAGTATATCCCTTGTGTACTTGGCATGATGGACGAAGGTACCCTCAAGGCCTTACTTGATCTGCAGCCCGAGGAAGAACTGGAGCTCACCCATAAGACTCATCTCAAATTCCCTGCTCATCTGGTCAGCAAAACTAGACACCAAAGTGTGAGATGAACCACGAAAGATTATGTCATCAACATATATCTGAACTATCAGGGTGTCACTGCCACGACTCAACAAAAACAAGGTCTTATCTACTGAACACATCACAAACCCAGGCTTGAGCAGGAAACTCTTCAATCTAGCGTACCAAGCTCTAGGAGCTTGCTTTAGACCATAAAGGGCTTTCCTCAACTTATACACCCGATCTGGAAATCTAGCACTCTCAAAGCCAGGAGGTTGTCTCACATATACCTCCTCCTCTATGAACCCGTTCAGGAAAGCTGACTTGACATCCATTTGCTGCAGTTTGAAGCCTTTAGAGGCCGCAAAGGCAAGCAAAATCATAATGGCTTCCAAACGAGCTACAGGGGCAAAGGTCTCCTCATAATCTATTCCCTCCTTCTAACAGAAACCCTGGGAGACCAATCTCGCTTTGTTCCTCACAAACATCCCATCCTCACCCTGTTTGTTCTTGAAAACCCACTTGGTACCTATAGGGCGACAGTTTGGTGGAGGCTCCACTAAATCCCAGACATGGTTTCTATTAAAATTTTCCAACTCCTCATGCATGGCGTTCACCCAGTTAGGATCAGATAATGCATGTGACACATCTCGGGGCTCAAAAGAAGCAACATATGCAGAGTGGGAGAAAAAGGCTAGAGAAGCAACCGACGAGCGTGTGACACGCTGGTGAATGTCTCCAATCATCCTGTGTGAAGGGTGATCCCGCTGGATCTGCCGAGATGGAACAATCTTAGAGGTCACCTCCCCTGCGTCCTCAGCGGGTCCAGCCTCTGCATGAGCTTGTCATCGGGGGAATGAGGAGGAAGCCGTAGGCAAGGGTCCTGCATCACAATCATCAACTGCACCTTCCTTATCCTCAAAGATGGGGGTGCCTTCTTCATCATCACCTGAAAGCTCAAAGGCAGGGGTTGTGCAGGGCATAGTTTCATCAAAAAAAAACCTCACAAGTCTCAACAATTTGCTTGGCCTCTAAAATCCACACATGAAAAGCCCTAGAACTAGAAGCATACCCCAGAAAAATCCCATCCAAACAACGAGACTCAAACTTGTCCAAATGCCCTGCCTTCTTCAGCACAAAGCACCTGCAGCCAAACGCTCGCAAATGCTTGACGCTGGGCTGCCTACCAAACCGAAGTTCATACGAGGTCTTCCTAAGTGTGGCGGAACCGCCGATTTAATATGGGCTAAGTACACCTGTCACCATTAGTTTACAGTGTACTTAGACCGTACTAAACCCGGTCGTCCGTCGAGAAGCCCTCGGCTCTCGATTTGCACCAAATCCCAGGTGAACCGACATCACACACATCCGACTCACGATGGAGCCACAACAGTTACATCATCACAGGCATTTGAATAGATAGTAATAAGGCTTTAAGTTACAAACCAGGTTCTGAATAAAATAAGTTCAACATAGGGCCAACATCGGCCGAATTTCGAAATAATGTCTTACAGCGGAAGTCTAAGACCATAGGTCATGCTTAAACCAAAAGAAATGCAGTAGATGAGTGACATCACGCCCACTGATGTCACCCCCATGCCATGACATGACTCCTGTCACTCCTGATGATAACAGGCTCCCCCGCCAACACAGGCGCAGAAGAGGAACTCCATACCTGAAATCCAAATGTTGGGGGCAAACCCTGAGTACTAATTACTCAGAGGACTTAATGGCAAGGCTTACGGCTGACGCAAAGCTTCCTTACTATCATTGGATCCTTAGCCTTTGATTCTTAGCTCAAAAGTTTATTTACGGATAGTGGGATTTAACAGCCACTACCCTTGTGAAAGAAAGAGATAATCCTTTGCAAGTACATAGCTATCATCATTATGAAATATCTGAATCTCAAATAATAATCAACCACTTGATATCCAAACCATGAATCATATTGCAGAATGAAAAGGTTATTACTACGTTGCCCGTCAGTGATATTTGGCATTCTCACACCTGGTGAGCATCAGCGATTCGAATCGATTTTAATTCCCGGGAATAACTAAAAATGCCAGGGGCCCATATGCTTACTCGCACGACGGCTTTCCCACATATAGTCCCCCTCCTCCACCTGTCCCATCCCAAGTTCGATTCACTCCCACCTGACTCCCGGGTTGTGCCCCCATGACGAGCCTGCCGACATCTCGGACTCCCCGCCATGAGTACCAAGCTCCCCCGGGCCACCTTCCTCTCAACCAGTGGGTAGGAACGTGTTTCTGTTCTCCGGATGGCACAAGTAAGGTTTCACCGGCCCCATTAACCGGGTAAGCACTTTAGCAATGGTATGCCAACCAGCAGGCGAACAGCGGACGGGCCTTAAACGACTCGGGCGGAGCCATTACACCGCAACAACACACACCTCGAAAAGTAAAGCTTAATCTCCGCCCGATCTCCTTTTAATCATCAACAGTGAAGCCATCAAGGCAGTTTCCAGTGTATCGTTTTCTTTTCAAGGTCAACCTACGTGACGAGTGACCATTCACTCGTGTCTACTCGGCCCTATCATTTCTATGCAACTCGTCCTACGGACCTATTATTGGTGCTAGGGCCAGGGCGGCCAAGGAATCTAATGCAGTAAGGTATCAATCAACTCCTAATGCATATGCGTGACAAAATTCATATTTTTGCTGGGAATCATGTGAGCCTGCCTACCTTCCTCGCTAGGGTTAGCCTCCTCGGCGGTGAAGTCAGGTGCGGCCTGCGGGTACTCTTCTTGCTGCAGCTCGGGTTCCGGGTCTTCTGGCTCCTCGATCAACGGCTGCTGCTGTGCCTGCTCCTCGATCCCGTGCTCTATATGCATGCCATCATATGCAAAAGAATGCGATAAATGTAGTGTCGGACAGAGCGCAGTGAACATATAACCCGCAGCGGAAAATAGGGCAAAGTAAGTAAACATTTCTATTAGAGGGGAAAAATGGACATGCATGACAACGCAGTACCTAAGACTTGCACCTATATGCTTTATGGACTTTCGACACCATGTACTAGCCACCATACTTTTCTAAAAATTTTCCTAGTAATTTAAATACACTTTTTCCTATTTCCCTTTTCTCAACTAGCAACTTTTGTTATTTTTCAAACCACCTCGCAAAACCCACATGCCTGGCCTCATTTTGGATTAGTGGGCTAAATCAGCTATTACCAAGCTAAGAAAAATGTCAGGGATTCATATTAGCCATCTTCTATTTAGCACTTACTTCTATTACCATAATTATCTATTTTATCATGAAAAAAGGAAAACAGTGTGTAAAAGAGAAAAGCTAGGGCCACAAAATTTCATACACTGTCTAAATACCCTACACAGGCCACTGTCCAAGTTCCACCCCATTTGAAGTTCATTTGAGTTCATTAGATATACTTTTTCCTATTTACAACATAGAACATGCATGTGCAAAAATTGTGAACAAAAGTTGACATGCACAGATCCATATCATATCCATTGCATAGATCATTTTACTGTGGTTCCAGAACAACAAGATTTTCCTTTTTAGGATTTTTATTCGATTTTATATGATTTATCAAAGTTTCAGCCGAAATAAATCCATTTTAAACGAAATTTACTCAGATCCAGGGGCTATTGCATAATTAACCTATAGATCCGAGGGCCTAGACGTAAGATCTACAAGACTCGGTATACAGGCGGGAGGACCGGCTTGGAAATAGGGGAAAACCCGGGAGCTAGCTCGCAAAAGCGCCCCCGGTCGTCTCCCTCCCCGCGCCAGGCGCGGTCGCGCGACGCGCGCGCGCGGCGCGCTCGCGCGCGCCGGCGAGCTCGGGCTCGCCGGAGCCGCGACGCGGGGTCGAGGGGACGCGGGGCGGGGCGGCGCTCACCGTGGGCGTGAAGTGGACGGCGGAGGCGGCTCGAGTCGACGGGGAACGGCGACGAACGGCGGTGGCGACTTGAAGCTCCCGGCGCGACGCGACGTCGAGCCGAGCTCGATCTCCTCGGGGGAGAGGAGTCCGACGACTAGATCTAGTGGAGTGAGGGCGGCGCGGAGCGGGGAGTGCGGTGGTGGGGTCGGTTTGGCTCGGGGAGGCCGGATGGCGGCGGCGCGAGCTCGGGTTCGAGCTCGCCGCCGGCTATGGCGGTCGCGGCGAAAAAGGGCTCGGGGCGGGCGGAGAGAGGCAGAGGAGCGGGGCGTTAGGGTTTTGGGGCGCGGGGCTCCTCCCTTTTTAGGGGCCGGGGGTCGGGCAGCGCGGGCAGGGCGGAGAGGGCGCGGGCGGTGGCCGGACGGCCGCGGCGGTGACCGTCGGCCGCGTGGTCGCCGTCGTACGCGGGAGGACGACGCGCCGCGCGGCGCGGACCGCGTCCATGAGCCGCGAGCCGCTGACGGGTGGGGCCAGGACGCGAGACGGAGAGACGGGCGCAGTGGACCGGGTCTACGGGGCGAGGCCGAATCGGCGCGGGCCGGCTCAGTTCGGACGCCGCGGGCGGGAACCCGACAGGCGGGGCCCACCTGTCATAGAGAGAGGAAAAAAAGGAAAATCCGAAAATGGAAAAATCCCCTTTGACTGCTGAGACACCTCTTTTCCATTTGCGTTTTTGAGCATCTTAGAGGCCGATTTAGATGAAACTCAAAATACAAGGAGTGTTCAAAATTTTGTAAGCTACAACTTTGTTATAAACTTTGACCCCCAGTTCTATGGTCAAGTTTGGTCTAAATTTGAATTTGAGTTGCTGCCTCAGGTTTGACCAGCAGGATGCCCCATCTTAGAAATTCTAAAAATCCCTTTTCTAGCCATTTACACCTCATGTGCCTTTTGGGAAAGTTGTGTAGAATTTTATGGTCTACATTTTGTTCAATGGGAGCATTTCTTGAAAGTGGCTGTAGGTTTGTACAAACTTGGGTTTTCAAAACCAGGCTGGTTTGGGTTGGTTATTTGGGCTGACAGAAAAAGGTTCAAAACACTAATTTGAATTTATCTTTTGCCCAAACTCAATTTGACAAAGTTGTTCATTAGATCCTTATCTACAACTTTGGTAATATGAGCTTCCCCCACAACCCAACAGAATTCAAACTACAAGCCTGGCATTGTCCATGCTTACTGAAAAAAGAAAAAAAAAATCCCACATTATGACCAAACCCCTCTAGCCATGATTATGCCATGATGCTTATGATGCATGATAGTGTACAATTTACTTAATTTAGGTACTTGAGATGCTGGAGCATCACAACCCACCCCCTTAAGGAAATCTCGTCCCGAGATTTTGATGTGTTGTGGGTGGAGAGTTCATAGAGATGAGAAAGTGCAGTGCGACTGGTATTTAAAGGTTTTAAGCAAGTCGAAACATACTCGTTCGAGGTGGACGGAAGGAAACCCGGATACTTGGTTCGCAGGTACTCCTCCGTCTCCCACGTGGCCTCTTCTTCGGTGTGCTCACTCCATTGCACCTTATACATGGTGATCGTGCTACGTCGAGTCGATCGTTGCTTTTGGTCCAGGACTTTCACCGGTCTGGCCTCATAAGTGAGGTCCGGTTCAATCTGAACTTGGGATGTGTCGATCTCTTCCTCTGGCACTCGCAGGCACTTCTTAAGTTGTGACACGTGAAAGATATCATGGACTGCCGCGAGGCGTGGTGGTAGCTCTAACCGGTAAGCCACGGGTCCACATTTCTCGGAAATCTTGAATGGCCCAACGTACCGCGGTGCTAGCTTCCCTTTTACCCCAAACCGGTGCACACCTTTCATCGGCGATACCCGAAGATACACGTGATCACCCTCTTTAAACACTAGCGGTCTCCTCCTTCTATCGGAGTAACTTTTTTGCCTTGACTGTGCCCTTTTTAGGTTCTCCTGTATAAACCTTACTTGCTCTTCGGCTTGTGTTACCAAATCGGGCCCGAAGGTGACTCGCTCTCCAGGTTCTGACCAGTTCAGAGGTGTTCTGCACCTCCTCCCATACAGAGCCTCGAAAGGAGCCATCTCCAAGCTCTTTTGGTAGCTGTTGTTATATGCAAACTCTGCTAGGGGCAAACACTCATCCCACTTGGTGGAATAGGTTAAGACACAGGCCCGAAGCATGTCTTCTAGGATCTGATTTACTCTTTCTACTTGTCCACTAGTCTGAGGGTGGTACGCTGAGCTGTGGATCAACTTTGTGCCTAGAGACTTCTGTAGCTGCTCCCAGAAACGAGACACAAAGACTGAGCCTCGATCCGAGGTAATGGTCACAGGAACACCGTGTAGGGATACTATTCGTGCAATGTATAACTCAGCATAGGTGGCTGCAGTGTAGGAGGTCTTGACCGGTATGAAGTGCGCTGACTTAGTGAAACGGTAAATGATCACCCATATGGAGTCGTACCCTTTCTGAGTGCGTGGCAACCCTACCACAAAATCCATGTGTATGTCTTCCCACTTCCAAGCCGGGATGTTCAAGGGGTGAAGCATACCGGCTGGCTTTAGGTGATCTGCTTTTACTCTCTTGCACATGTGACATTCTGATACATATTTGGCGATTTTCCGCTTCATGCGGGTCCACCAAAACCTTTGTTTTAAGTCCTGGTACATTTTATTGCTGCCTGGATGCATGGCCAGTATGGATTTGTGAGCTTCTTCTAATATTTTCTTCCTCAACTCCATATCTTTAGGGACTACTAAGCGGTTTTTGAACCATAGGATCCCTTGGTTATCTAAGGTGAAGCAATCCCTCTTTGCCTCAGCAATACCCTCACGTATGTGAGCCATGCCCGGGTCGTGTTTTTGTGCTTCAACGATCAGATCTCTTAGTGTTGGCTCAATGCTGATGTTATATAGTTCGACTAAGAATTCAACCGGCATCTCAATCTCATTCATCTCCCAACATATCACCCGAGCCGTGGGTCGGACCTCAATCACATTGCAATGAGCCCGACGGCTTAGTGCGTCAGCTACCACATTCGCCTTTCCGGGGTGATAATGAATCTCCAGGTCATAGTCTTTTATCAATTCTAACCACCGTCTTTGCCTCATGTTTAACTCGGGCTGTGTGAAGATGTATTTGAGGCTCTTGTGGTCAGTGTAGATATGACACGTGTTGCCCAGCAGATAGTGCCTCCATATCTTCAGGGCGTGTACAACTGCGGCTAGCTCAAGATCATGGGTTGGGTAGTTCGCTTCGTGTTTCCTTAGTTGGCGGGAAGCGTAAGCGATTACTCTCCCTTCTTGCATTAGGACACAGCCCAGCCCCTGACCGGAGGCGTCACAATACACATCGAAGGGCTTGGTGACGTCCGGTTGGGCTAGTACTGGTGCAGTTGTTAACAGTTTCTTCAATTCTCGGAACCCCTCCTCACACTTCGGACCCCACACGAATTTTGCATTTTTCTTAGTCAAGGAGGTCATCGGTTTAGCAATTTTGGAGAAGTCCTTGATAAAGCGGCGGTAGTAGCCCGCTAGACCAAGAAAACTCCGAATTTCTGTGACAGTTTCCGGCTGCTTCCAGTTCAGAACATCCTTTACTTTGCTAGGGTCAACCGCTACTCCCTTTTCTGACAGAATATGCCCCAGGAAACCCACTTCCTTTAACCAGAAAGCGCACTTGCTGAACTTGGCATAGAGCTTGTGTTCTCTTAGCCGAGTGAGTACTACCCGCAAATGTTCTTCGTGTTCTTTTCCATTTTTGGAGTAGATTAATATATCATCAATGAATACCACGACGAACTTGTCGAGCTCGTTCATGAACACCGAGTTCATCATGTACATGAAGAAGGCCGGTGCGTTGGTTAACCCAAAGGACATGACCAGATATTCATACAAGCCATATCTGGTCGAGAAAGCAGTTTTTGGTATGTCTTCTTCTCTGATTTTTATCTGATAATATCCCGATCTTAAGTCAATTTTTGAGAAGACTTTGGCCCCAGCTAACTGATCGAACAGGATGTCAATGTGTGGAATTGGATATTTATTTTTGACTGTGACTGCATTTAGCGGCCTGTAGTCCACACAGAGCCTTTTACCTCCCTGATCTTTCTTCTCTACGAAAAGGGCCGGACAACCCCAAGGTGACGAACTTGGCCGAATGAAACCCTTATCTAGTTGCTCTTGGAGTTGTATTTTTAGCTCTCTTAGTTCATCCGGTGCCATTCTGTATGGCCTTTTTGAGACAGGGGCTGTACCAGGGATGAGGTCAATGCGGAACTCTACGTCCCTATCCGGAGGCAGACCCGGCAGTTCTTCCGGAAATACGTCCGGGAAGTCACATACTACCGGAATCTTTTTGATTTCATCGAGTTCAGTTGCATTTACTGTGGCCACCATGTGTTTCATGTCTGGCATGTGTACCCGTATAACCTTGCCGCTGACCCTAGACCTTAACTGTATTGTCCTATTGCCAATATCTAGGACGGCGTTGTTTTCGGTCATCCAATTCATTCCCATGATAACATCAATCCCCTGGTGTGGCAGCACCACGGGGTTGATGACAAATGTCTCGGCTCCTATTTCCAGCTTTAAGTGCCTGACCCCTAGACTGGTATCAATAGGAGACCCTGGGGCAGTGATGTGGTAGTTTTCCCTCAACTTGTGCATTTTTATGTCATGCTTCTGTGCGTATGCTTTGCTAATAAAGGTATGCGTAGCCCCCGAATCAAATAGCACGACGGTCGGACGACCGTTGATCATGAACGTACCAGCGAGCACCGGCACACCGGCGGGAATCTGCTCCAGGTGGATGTAGTGCACCCGACCCGTCTTCTGTGCCGGCCCCTTCTGCTTGCCCTGCTGGGTGCCGCCTGCTGGATTCGGGCCTTGAAATTTGCGGGGTGCCCTGCAATCCCGACTGAAGTGCCCCACCTTGCCACAGTTAAAGCAAGGGTTTCCAGGTCCCGGGAGAGCGAGGACACGTGTCGCGGGGGCCGGAGCTTGTGTACCGGCGGTGAGCCTCTGCCGTTGTGGCTGCTGCTGCTGTGGCACCCGGTGAACCCAGCCCGGCTGATTGGGCCGGACCGTGAAACGGGGCTGCTGATAGTACTGCTGTGAGGGCCTATAGGCTGACTTTTGCTTCTGGGAGGATCCAGCAGCAGATGTGTTGGCTTGGCGCTTGCGCCTCTGATCTTCATTAGCGACCCGCAGGCGATTCTCCATATCAAGCGCGGTGTCCACCAAGTCGGTGAAGCTCTGGTAGCGACGCCCCAAGTGTGTCTGGAGAGTGGGGTCAAGGCCGTTCAAGAGCCTAGCTGCTCGGCGGGGGTCATCTGCCACGTCTTCTGGTGCATACTGTGAAAGGTGAATGAAAGACTGCACATATTGCATCACAGTCTTATTGCCTTGCTTAAGCTCCCGAAATTCCCGCTTCTTCTGCTCCATCAAGCTGTCCGGGATATAGTGAGCCCGGAAAGCCTGGGTAAACTCCTCCCAGGTGGGCTCATGCCCAGCCTGCTGCATTTCGAGGAACGTGGCATGCCACGCGCCTGCTGGTCCTTGCAGCAACTGCCCGGCAAACCGCGCCTTCTGTTGCTCGGTCAATTCCGGAAGGAGTGTGAACTTGGACCTAATTGTGCGGAGCCAATCATCCGCGTCCAGAGGTTCAGGACACTTCGTGAAGACGGGGGGTCGCAGCTCCTCGAAGTCCCTGTAGGAGATGCCTCGGTTCCTGGGTTCCCGCGGCTGCAGCTGGCCACGGCCCTGGCGTTCCTCGGCGAGCAGGCGGATCAGCTCGGCCTGCTGCACGACCAGGGTGGCCAACTCCGGTGGGGGTGGAGCGCCATTCGCATGTGGCTCCGAACCCGAGTGCTGCCCATTGCGAGTGTTCACCATCTGCAAGGAGGATGCCAACGTGGTTTACATGAGATTTTCGTGCATCTTAGGTATAGGCTCAGAAATCATGACATGTACATATCTTGCGTGCAATGCAACCAGGTAGTGCAGAAAACCGAATTCCGAATTTAATTAAAACGATCTAAATTAAGGCTCAAGGTTTAGCCATTACATCATAGGATGGTGGTTACATCGACCAACCATCGAATCACACATCAAGTGGCGTCCCATATTACATAAATGGGGTACCCGTATGAGCTCTCACCTCACAAATGTTTAGGTACAACCATAAGTAAGCACGGAGCGTGGTGAAACAAAATATCGCTATCAACATGCTAGCTACGCGCCACATACTACTACTCCACTAAGACATCCTCTAAGCCTCAGAGTGACCGGTAGTCGCGGCGTCCTCGTCCTGCTCCATCTCCTGAGGCTCGGAGGACTCCCCGTCCTGGGATCCCTCGTACTGCGCGAGGCGCTGCTGGAGCACCGACACCTGCGCCTCCAACTCCTCACGGCGAGCCTGAGCGTCCCTGTGCCTGGCGGCGAAGAACTGGCTGCGGTCCTTCTCCTGAATGTACAGCCCGTACACCTCGCGGGCGTAGTCCACACACGCGATCTGGGGGCGCGAGGCACCTCGTGCCCGAAGGTCGTCGCGATGGTCCTGCCACGGGTCGTCATCCTGTCCTAGGGTAGGGAGGAAACGCAGCACCGTGTTACCCGCCTCCTCCTCAGAGCTCAGTACTGCAAGGGCTGTCATGAGAGCACCCTTGCGAGCGTCCTCCCCACTGACTCCGCGGGAAACGATCGTGCGGAAACTACCGTTTGCCGTGGTGAGGACCACCTTGGCCTCACAGACTCCCGGCTCGTGGATCAGCTGCGTGGAGATGAACGGGCAGGGGCGACGTCCCAACTCGCGCATGGCCCTGCACAGGATCAGGGACATGGGACAGTCCTCCCGGCAACGCTCATGGACCCATCCACCCTCGGCAACCGGCGGGGTGTGGGTCATAGGGGGCAAAGGGCGCCCTCCGGTGGCCTTGCGCGCGGTCTGCTTCGTCCTCACCATCTGTTTGGCATAAAAAGGAGATGTCTTAGTTTTATAAGGGAGTGGATTTTAAAATCATGATCAAGACGGATCGGAGGAAACGTGTAGAGTGGTGTCTTAAAATTTCGAGTTCATGCAATACTCATATTTTTAGCAGCACATCCCATTTGACAGAAAAGAAAATCATGATGCATGATTCGTCCTTATCGACCTCACATCGCACACCCTATTTAGTATTACTAGCGATAATTCGGTGACATATATGCACGGCTCTCTCTAATGCAACTAGGCGTTCACTATCGTCCTTAATATCGCACGTAGTCAGTGTACCTGCAGAAAAATGCATGCTTTCAACATTACCACCCTAAACCTAGAAGTGGCATCCACGCAATTTGCGCCGCGTGGACAACGCATCTGTACGGTCCTCTGCTAGACCGGGCTGGCACCCACGCAAGCAAATTGAATTCTTGCTGCGTCACAACAGAAGAGTGGTCACAAACACCGCAAAGGTGACCACCCCCCTTAAAAATTTCTATCCTACCAGCATGAATGCAGAGTTCACAACTAATCGCAAAACTTCCAATAGCTTCCACCAGTACTGGGGAGGGCTAATGGCCGAAAAGTTGTTTCTCAAAGCACCGAATATGCATATGAGTTCTATCTAGGTCAAAATGTCAGTGATGTCACCTGGATAACACTAACATCCTTAATACGGGCATACCGTATACTTTCTTTTACAAATTACTTGAAAAGGGCTTTCCAAAAATAGTTTTGTAAACTAAATCTTGATGATATAACTGTTGTCTGTGTATGATCGGCTCTGATACCAGCTGTGGCGGAACCGCTGATTTAATACGGGCTAAGTACACCTGTCACCATTAGTTTACAGTGTACTTAGACCGTACTAAACCCGGTCGTCCGTCGAGAAGCCCTCGGCTCTCGATTTGCACCAAATCCCAGGTGAACCGACATCACACACATCCGACTCACGATGGAGCCACAACAGTTACATCATCACAGGCATTTGAATAGATAGTAATAAGGCTTTAAGTTACAAACCAGGTTCTGAATAAAATAAGTTCAACATAGGGCCAACATCGGCCGAATTTCGAAATAATGTCTTACAGCGGAAGTCTAAGACCATAGGTCATACTTAAACCAAAAGAAATGCAGTAGATGAGTGACATCACGCCCACTGATGTCACCCCCATGCCATGACATGACTCCTGTCACTCCTGATGATAACAGGCTCCCCCGCCAACACAGGCGCAGAAGAGGAACTCCATACCTGAAATCCAAATGTTGGGGGCAAACCCTGAGTACTAATTACTCAGAGGACTTAATGGCAAGGCTTACGGCTGACGCAAAGCTTGCTTACTATCATTGGATCCTTAGCCTTTGATTCTTAGCTCAAAAGTTTATTTACGGATAGTGGGATTTAACAGCCACTACTCTTGTGAAAGAAAGAGATAATCCTTTGCAAGTACATAGCTATCATCATTATGAAATATCTGAATCTCAAATAATAATCAACCACTTGATATCCAAACCATGAATCATATTGCAGAATGAAAAGGTTATTACTACGTTGCCCGTCAGTGATATTTGGCATTCTCACACCTGGTGAGCATCAGCGATTCGAATCGATTTTAATTCCCGGGAATAACTAAAAATGCCAGGGGCCCATATGCTTACTCGCACGACGGCTTTCCCACATATAGTCCCCCTCCTCCACCTGTCCCATCCCAAGTTCGATTCACTCCCACCTGACTCCCGGGTTGTGCCCCCATGACGAGCCTGCCGACATCTCGGACTCCCCGCCATGAGTACCAAGCTCCCCCGGGCCACCTTCCTCTCAACCAGTGGGTAGGAACGTGTTTCTGTTCTCCGGATGGCACAAGTAAGGTTTCACCGGCCCCATTAACCGGGTAAGCACTTTAGCAATGGTATGCCAACCAGCAGGCGAACAGCGGACGGGCCTTAAACGACTCGGGCGGAGCCATTACACCGCAACAACACACACCTCGAAAAGTAAAGCTTAATCTCCACCCGGTCTCCTTTTAATCATCAACAGTGAAGCCATCAAGGCAGTTTCCAGTGTATCGTTTTCTTTTCAAGGTCAACCTACGTGACGAGTGACCATTCACTCGTGTCTACTCGGCCCTATCATTTCTATGCAACTCGTCCTACGGACCTATTATTGGTGCTAGGGCCAGGGCGGCCAAGGAATCTAATGCAGTAAGGTATCAATCAACTCCTAATGCATATGCGTGACAAAATTCATATTTTTGCTGGGAATCATGTGATCCTGCCTACCTTCCTCGCTAGGGTTAGCCTCCTCGGCGGTGAAGTCAGGTGCGGCCTGCGGGTACTCTTCTTGCTGCAGCTCGGGTTCCGGGTCTTCTGGCTCCTCGATCAACGGCTGCTGCTGTGCCTGCTCCTCGATCCCGTGCTCTATATGCATGCCATCATATGCAAAAGAATGCGATAAATGTAGTGTCGGACAGAGCGCAGTGAACATATAACCCGCAGCGGAAAATAGGGCAAAGTAAGTAAACATTTCTATTAGAGGGGAAAAATGGACATGCATGACAACGCAGTACCTAAGACTTGCACCTATATGCTTTATGGACTTTCGACACCATGTACTAGCCACCATACTTTTCTAAAAATTTTCCTAGTAATTTAAATACACTTTTTCCTATTTCCCTTTTCTCAACTAGCAACTTTTGTTATTTTTCAAACCACCTCGCAAAACCCACATGCCTGGCCTCATTTTGGATTAGTGGGCTAAATCAGCTATTACCAAGCTAAGAAAAATGTCAGGGATTCATATTAGCCATCTTCTATTTAGCACTTACTTCTATTACCATAATTATCTATTTTATCATGAAAAAAGGAAAACAGTGTGTAAAAGAGAAAAGCTAGGGCCACAAAATTTCATACACTGTCTAAATACCCTACACAGGCCACTGTCCAAGTTCCACCCCATTTGAAGTTCATTTGAGTTCATTAGATATACTTTTTCCTATTTACAACATAGAACATGCATGTGCAAAAATTGTGAACAAAAGTTGACATGCACAGATCCATATCATATCCATTGCATAGATCATTTTACTGTGGTTCCAGAACAACAAGATTTTCCTTTTTAGGATTTTTATTCGATTTTATATGATTTATCAAAGTTTCAGCCGAAATAAATCCATTTTAAACGAAATTTACTCAGATCCAGGGGCTATTGCATAATTAACCTATAGATCCGAGGGCCTAGACGTAAGATCTACAAGACTCGGTATACAGGCGGGAGGACCGGCTTGGAAATAGGGGAAAACCCGGGAGCTAGCTCGCAAAAGCGCCCCCGGTCGTCTCCCTCCCCGCGCCAGGCGCGGTCGCGCGACGCGCGCGCGGCGCGCTCGCGCGCGCCGGCGAGCTCGGGCTCGCCGGAGCCGCGACGCGGGGGTCGAGGGGACGCGGGGCGGGGCGGCGCTCACCGTGGGCGTGAAGTGGACGGCGGAGGCGGCTCGAGTCGACGGGGAACGGCGACGAACGGCGGTGGCGACTTGAAGCTCCCGGCGCGACGCGACGTCGAGCCGAGCTCGATCTCCTCGGGGGAGAGGAGTCCGACGACTAGATCTAGTGGAGTGAGGGCGGCGCGGAGCGGGGAGTGCGGTGGTGGGGTCGGTTTGGCTCGGGGAGGCCGGATGGCGGCGGCGCGAGCTCGGGTTCGAGCTCGCCGCCGGCTATGGCGGTCGCGGCGAAAAAGGGCTCGGGGCGGGCGGAGAGAGGCAGAGGAGCGGGGCGTTAGGGTTTTGGGGCGCGGGGCTCCTCCCTTTTTAGGGGCCGGGGGTCGGGCAGCGCGGGCAGGGCGGAGAGGGCGCGGGCGGTGGCCGGACGGCCGCGGCGGTGACCGTCGGCCGCGTGGTCGCCGTCGTACGCGGGAGGACGACGCGCCGCGCGGCGCGGACCGCGTCCATGAGCCGCGAGCCGCTGACGGGTGGGGCCAGGACGCGAGACGGAGAGACGGGCGCAGTGGACCGGGTCTACGGGGCGAGGCCGAATCGGCGCGGGCCGGCTCAGTTCGGACGCCGCGGGCGGGAACCCGACAGGCGGGGCCCACCTGTCATAGAGAGAGGAAAAAAAGGAAAATCCGAAAATGGAAAAATCCCCTTTGACTGCTGAGACACCTCTTTTCCATTTGCGTTTTTGAGCATCTTAGAGGCCGATTTAGATGAAACTCAAAATACAAGGAGTGTTCAAAATTTTGTAAGCTACAACTTTGTTATAAACTTTGACCCCCAGTTCTATGGTCAAGTTTGGTCTAAATTTGAATTTGAGTTGCTGCCTCAGGTTTGACCAGCAGGATGCCCCATCTTAGAAATTCTAAAAATCCCTTTTCTAGCCATTTACACCTCATGTGCCTTTTGGGAAAGTTGTGTAGAATTTTATGGTCTACATTTTGTTCAATGGGAGCATTTCTTGAAAGTGGCTGTAGGTTTGTACAAACTTGGGTTTTCAAAACCAGGCTGGTTTGGGTTGGTTATTTGGGCTGACAGAAAAAGGTTCAAAACACTAATTTGAATTTATCTTTTGCCCAAACTCAATTTGACAAAGTTGTTCATTAGATCCTTATCTACAACTTTGGTAATATGAGCTTCCCCCACAACCCAACAGAATTCAAACTACAAGCCTGGCATTGTCCATGCTTACTGAAAAAAGAAAAAAAAAATCCCACATTATGACCAAACCCCTCTAGCCATGATTATGCCATGATGCTTATGATGCATGATAGTGTACAATTTACTTAATTTAGGTACTTGAGATGCTGGAGCATCACAACCCACCCCCTTAAGGAAATCTCGTCCCGAGATTTTGATGTGTTGTGGGTGGAGAGTTCATAGAGATGAGAAAGTGCAGTGCGACTGGTATTTAAAGGTTTTAAGCAAGTCGAAACATACTCGTTCGAGGTGGACGGAAGGAAACCCGGATACTTGGTTCGCAGGTACTCCTCCGTCTCCCACGTGGCCTCTTCTTCGGTGTGCTCACTCCATTGCACCTTATACATGGTGACCGTGCTACGTCGAGTCGATCGTTGCTTTTGGTCCAGGACTTTCACCGGTCTGGCCTCATAAGTGAGGTCCGGTTCAATCTGAACTTGGGATGTGTCGATCTCTTCCTCTGGCACTCGCAGGCACTTCTTAAGTTGTGACACGTGAAAGATATCATGGACTGCCGCGAGGCGTGGTGGTAGCTCTAACCGGTAAGCCACGGGTCCACATTTCTCGGAAATCTTGAATGGCCCAACGTACCGCGGTGCTAGCTTCCCTTTTACCCCAAACCGGTGCACACCTTTCATCGGCGATACCCGAAGATACACGTGATCACCCTCTTTAAACACTAGCGGTCTCCTCCTTCTATCGGAGTAACTTTTTTGCCTTGACTGTGCCCTTTTTAGGTTCTCCTGTATAAACCTTACTTGCTCTTCGGCTTGTGTTACCAAATCGGGCCCGAAGGTGACTCGCTCTCCAGGTTCTGACCAGTTCAGAGGTGTTCTGCACCTCCTCCCATACAGAGCCTCGAAAGGAGCCATCTCCAAGCTCTTTTGGTAGCTGTTGTTATATGCAAACTCTGCTAGGGGCAAACACTCATCCCACTTGGTGGAATAGGTTAAGACACAGGCCCGAAGCATGTCTTCTAGGATCTGATTTACTCTTTCTACTTGTCCACTAGTCTGAGGGTGGTACGCTGAGCTGTGGATCAACTTTGTGCCTAGAGACTTCTGTAGCTGCTCCCAGAAACGAGACACAAAGACTGAGCCTCGATCCGAGGTAATGGTCACAGGAACACCGTGTAGGGATACTATTCGTGCAATGTATAACTCAGCATAGGTGGCTGCAGTGTAGGAGGTCTTGACCGGTATGAAGTGCGCTGACTTAGTGAAACGGTCAATGATCACCCATATGGAGTCGTACCCTTTCTGAGTGCGTGGCAACCCTACCACAAAATCCATGTGTATGTCTTCCCACTTCCAAGCCGGGATGTTCAAGGGGTGAAGCATACCGGCTGGCTTTAGGTGATCTGCTTTTACTCTCTTGCACATGTGACATTCTGATACATATTTGGCGATTTCCCGCTTCATGCGGGTCCACCAAAACCTTTGTTTTAAGTCCTGGTACATTTTATTGCTGCCTGGATGCATGGCCAGTATGGATTTGTGAGCTTCTTCTAATATTTTCTTCCTCAACTCCATATCTTTAGGGACTACTAAGCGGTTTTTGAACCATAGGATCCCTTGGTTATCTAAGGTGAAGCAATCCCTCTTTGCCTCAGCAATACCCTCACGTATGTGAGCCATGCCCGGGTCGTGTTTTTGTGCTTCAACGATCAGATCTCTTAGTGTTGGCTCAATGCTGATGTTATATAGTTCGACTAAGAATTCAACCGGCATCTCAATCTCATTCATCTCCCAACATATCACCCGAGCCGTGGGTCGGACCTCAATCACATTGCAATGAGCCCGACGGCTTAGTGCGTCAGCTACCACATTCGCCTTTCCGGGGTGATAATGAATCTCCAGGTCATAGTCTTTTATCAATTCTAACCACCGTCTTTGCCTCATGTTTAACTCGGGCTGTGTGAAGATGTATTTGAGGCTCTTGTGGTCAGTGTAGATATGACACGTGTTGCCCAGCAGATAGTGCCTCCATATCTTCAGGGCGTGTACAACTGCGGCTAGCTCAAGATCATGGGTTGGGTAGTTCGCTTCGTGTTTCCTTAGTTGGCGGGAAGCGTAAGCGATTACTCTCCCTTCTTGCATTAGGACACAGCCCAGCCCCTGACCGGAGGCGTCACAATACACATCGAAGGGCTTGGTGACGTCCGGTTGGGCTAGTACTGGTGCAGTTGTTAACAGTTTCTTCAATTCTCGGAACCCCTCCTCACACTTCGGACCCCACACGAATTTTGCATTTTTCTTAGTCAAGGAGGTCATCGGTTTAGCAATTTTGGAGAAGTCCTTGATAAAGCGGCGGTAGTAGCCCGCTAGACCAAGAAAACTCCGAATTTCTGTGACAGTTTCCGGCTGCTTCCAGTTCAGAACATCCTTTACTTTGCTAGGGTCAACCGCTACTCCCTTTTCTGACAGAATATGCCCCAGGAAACCCACTTCCTTTAACCAGAAAGCGCACTTGCTGAACTTGGCATAGAGCTTGTGTTCTCTTAGCCGAGTGAGTACTACCCGCAAATGTTCTTCGTGTTCTTTTCCATTTTTGGAGTAGATTAATATATCATCAATGAATACCACGACGAACTTGTCGAGCTCGTTCATGAACACCGAGTTCATCATGTACATGAAGAAGGCCGGTGCGTTGGTTAACCCAAAGGACATGACCAGATATTCATACAAGCCATATCTGGTCGAGAAAGCAGTTTTTGGTATGTCTTCTTCTCTGATTTTTATCTGATAATATCCCGATCTTAAGTCAATTTTTGAGAAGACTTTGGCCCCAGCTAACTGATCGAACAGGATGTCAATGTGTGGAATTGGATATTTATTTTTGACTGTGACTGCATTTAGCGGCCTGTAGTCCACACAGAGCCTTTTACCTCCCTGATCTTTCTTCTCTACGAAAAGGGCCGGACAACCCCAAGGTGACGAACTTGGCCGAATGAAACCCTTATCTAGTTGCTCTTGGAGTTGTATTTTTAGCTCTCTTAGTTCATCCGGTGCCATTCTGTATGGCCTTTTTGAGACAGGGGCTGTACCAGGGATGAGGTCAATGCGGAACTCTACGTCCCTATCCGGAGGCAGACCCGGCAGTTCTTCCGGAAATACGTCCGGGAAGTCACATACTACCGGAATCTTTTTGATTTCATCGAGTTCAGTTGCATTTACTGTGGCCACCATGTGTTTCATGTCTGGCATGTGTACCCGTATAACCTTGCCGCTGACCCTAGACCTTAACTGTATTGTCCTATTGCCAATATCTAGGACGGCGTTGTTTTCGGTCATCCAATTCATTCCCATGATAACATCAATCCCCTGGTGTGGCAGCACCACGGGGTTGATGACAAATGTCTCGGCTCCTATTTCCAGCTTTAAGTGCCTGACCCCTAGACTGGTATCAATAGGAGACCCTGGGGCAGTGATGTGGTAGTTTTCCCTCAACTTGTGCATTTTTATGTCATGCTTCTGTGCGTATGCTTTGCTAATAAAGGTATGCGTAGCCCCCGAATCAAATAGCACGACGGTCGGACGACCGTTGATCATGAACGTACCAGCGAGCACCGGCACACCGGCGGGAATCTGCTCCAGGTGGATGTAGTGCACCCGACCCGTCTTCTGTGCCGGCCCCTTCTGCTTGCCCTGCTGGGTGCCGCCTGCTGGATTCGGGCCTTGAAATTTGCGGGGTGCCCTGCAATCCCGACTGAAGTGCCCCACCTTGCCACAGTTAAAGCAAGGGTTTCCAGGTCCCGGGAGAGCGAGGACACGTGTCGCGGGGGCCGGAGCTTGTGTACCGGCGGTGAGCCTCTGCCGTTGTGGCTGCTGCTGCTATGGCACCCGGTGAACCCAGCCCGGCTGATTGGGCCGGACCGTGAAACGGGGCTGCTGATAGTACTGCTGTGAGGGCCTATAGGCTGACTTTTGCTTCTGGGAGGATCCAGCAGCAGATGTGTTGGCTTGGCGCTTGCGCCTCTGATCTTCATTAGCGACCCGCAGGCGATTCTCCATATCAAGCGCGGTGTCCACCAAGTCGGTGAAGCTCTGGTAGCGACGCCCCAAGTGTGTCTGGAGAGTGGGGTCAAGGCCGTTCAAGAGCCTAGCTGCTCGGCGGGGGTCATCTGCCACGTCTTCTGGTGCATACTGTGAAAGGTGAATGAAAGACTGCACATATTGCATCACAGTCTTATTGCCTTGCTTAAGCTCCCGAAATTCCCGCTTCTTCTGCTCCATCAAGCTGTCCGGGATATAGTGAGCCCGGAAAGCCTGGGTAAACTCCTCCCAGGTGGGCTCATGCCCAGCCTGCTGCATTTCGAGGAACGTGGCATGCCACGCGCCTGCTGGTCCTTGCAGCAACTGCCCGGCAAACCGCGCCTTCTGTTGCTCGGTCAATTCCGGAAGGAGTGTGAACTTGGACCTAATTGTGCGGAGCCAATCATCCGCGTCCAGAGGTTCAGGACACTTCGTGAAGACGGGGGGTCGCAGCTCCTCGAAGTCCCTGTAGGAGATGCCTCGGTTCCTGGGTTCCCGCGGCTGCAGCTGGCCACGGCCCTGGCGTTCCTCAGCGAGCAGGCGGATCAGCTCGGCCTGCTGCACGACCAGGGTGGCCAACTCCGGTGGGGGTGGAGCGCCATTCGCATGTGGCTCCGAACCCGAGTGCTGCCCATTGCGAGTGTTCACCATCTGCAAGGAGGATGCCAACGTGGTTTACATGAGATTTTCGTGCATCTTAGGTATAGGCTCAGAAATCATGACATGTACATATCTTGCGTGCAATGCAACCAGGTAGTGCAGAAAACCGAATTCCGAATTTAATTAAAACGATCTAAATTAAGGCTCAAGGTTTAGCCATTACATCATAGGATGGTGGTTACATCGACCAACCATCGAATCACACATCAAGTGGCGTCCCATATTACATAAATGGGGTACCCGTATGAGCTCTCACCTCACAAATGTTTAGGTACAACCATAAGTAAGCACGGAGCGTGGTGAAACAAAATATCGCTATCAACATGCTAGCTACGCGCCACATACTACTACTCCACTAAGACATCCTCTAAGCCTCAGAGTGACCGGTAGTCGCGGCGTCCTCGTCCTGCTCCATCTCCTGAGGCTCGGAGGACTCCCCGTCCTGGGATCCCTCGTACTGCGCGAGGCGCTGCTGGAGCACCGACACCTGCGCCTCCAACTCCTCACGGCGAGCCTGAGCGTCCCTGTGCCTGGCGGCGAAGAACTGGCTGCGGTCCTTCTCCTGAATGTACAGCCCGTACACCTCGCGGGCGTAGTCCACACACGCGATCTGGGGGCGCGAGGCACCTCGTGCCCGAAGGTCGTCGCGATGGTCCTGCCACGGGTCGTCGTCCTGTCCTAGGGTAGGGAGGAAACGCAGCACCGTGTTACCCGCCTCCTCCTCAGAGCTCAGTACTGCAAGGGCTGTCATGAGAGCACCCTTGCGAGCGTCCTCCCCACTGACTCCGCGGGAAACGATCGTGCGGAAACTACCGTTTGCCGTGGTGAGGACCACCTTGGCCTCACAGACTCCCGGCTCGTGGATCAGCTGCGTGGAGATGAACGGGCAGGGGCGACGTCCCAACTCGCGCATGGCCCTGCACAGGATCAGGGACATGGGACAGTCCTCCCGGCAACGCTCATGGACCCATCCACCCTCGGCAACCGGCGGGGTGTGGGTCATAGGGGGCAAAGGGCGCCCTCCGGTGGCCTTGCGCGCGGTCTGCTTCGTCCTCACCATCTGTTTGGCATAAAAAGGAGATGTCTTAGTTTTATAAGGGAGTGGATTTTAAAATCATGATCAAGACGGATCGGAGGAAACGTGTAGAGTGGTGTCTTAAAATTTCGAGTTCATGCAATACTCATATTTTTAGCAGCACATCCCATTTGACAGAAAAGAAAATCATGATGCATGATTCGTCCTTATCGACCTCACATCGCACACCCTATTTAGTATTACTAGCGATAATTCGGTGACATATATGCACGGCTCTCTCTAATGCAACTAGGCGTTCACTATCGTCCTTAATATCGCACGTAGTCAGTGTACCTGCAGAAAAATGCATGCTTTCAACATTACCACCCTAAACCTAGAAGTGGCATCCACGCAATTTGCGCCGCGTGGACAACGCATCTGTACGGTCCTCTGCTAGACCGGGCTGGCACCCACGCAAGCAAATTGAATTCTTGCTGCGTCACAACAGAAGAGTGGTCACAAACACCGCAAAGGTGACCACCCCCCTTAAAAATTTCTATCCTACCAGCATGAATGCAGAGTTCACAACTAATCGCAAAACTTCCAATAGCTTCCACCAGTACTGGGGAGGGCTAATGGCCGAAAAGTTGTTTCTCAAAGCACCGAATATGCATATGAGTTCTATCTAGGTCAAAATGTCAGTGATGTCACCTGGATAACACTAACATCCTTAATACGGGCATACCGTATACTTTCTTTTACAAATTACTTGAAAAGGGCTTTCCAAAAATAGTTTTGTAAACTAAATCTTGATGATATAACTGTTGTCTGTGTATGATCGGCTCTGATACCAGCTGTGGCGGAACCGCTGATTTAATACGGGCTAAGTACACCTGTCACCATTAGTTTACAGTGTACTTAGACCGTACTAAACCCGGTCGTCCGTCGAGAAGCCCTCGGCTCTCGATTTGCACCAAATCCCAGGTGAACCGACATCACACACATCCGACTCACGATGGAGCCACAACAGTTACATCATCACAGGCATTTGAATAGATAGTAATAAGGCTTTAAGTTACAAACCAGGTTCTGAATAAAATAAGTTCAACATAGGGCCAACATCGGCCGAATTTCGAAATAATGTCTTACAGCGGAAGTCTAAGACCATAGGTCATACTTAAACCAAAAGAAATGCAGTAGATGAGTGACATCACGCCCACTGATGTCACCCCCATGCCATGACATGACTCCTGTCACTCCTGATGATAACAGGCTCCCCCGCCAACACAGGCGCAGAAGAGGAACTCCATACCTGAAATCCAAATGTTGGGGGCAAACCCTGAGTACTAATTACTCAGAGGACTTAATGGCAAGGCTTACGGCTGACGCAAAGCTTGCTTACTATCATTGGATCCTTAGCCTTTGATTCTTAGCTCAAAAGTTTATTTACGGATAGTGGGATTTAACAGCCACTACTCTTGTGAAAGAAAGAGATAATCCTTTGCAAGTACATAGCTATCATCATTATGAAATATCTGAATCTCAAATAATAATCAACCACTTGATATCCAAACCATGAATCATATTGCAGAATGAAAAGGTTATTACTACGTTGCCCGTCAGTGATATTTGGCATTCTCACACCTGGTGAGCATCAGCGATTCGAATCGATTTTAATTCCCGGGAATAACTAAAAATGCCAGGGGCCCATATGCTTACTCGCACGACGGCTTTCCCACATATAGTCCCCCTCCTCCACCTGTCCCATCCCAAGTTCGATTCACTCCCACCTGACTCCCGGGTTGTGCCCCCATGACGAGCCTGCCGACATCTCGGACTCCCCGCCATGAGTACCAAGCTCCCCCGGGCCACCTTCCTCTCAACCAGTGGGTAGGAACGTGTTTCTGTTCTCCGGATGGCACAAGTAAGGTTTCACCGGCCCCATTAACCGGGTAAGCACTTTAGCAATGGTATGCCAACCAGCAGGCGAACAGCGGACGGGCCTTAAACGACTCGGGCGGAGCCATTACACCGCAACAACACACACCTCGAAAAGTAAAGCTTAATCTCCACCCGGTCTCCTTTTAATCATCAACAGTGAAGCCATCAAGGCAGTTTCCAGTGTATCGTTTTCTTTTCAAGGTCAACCTACGTGACGAGTGACCATTCACTCGTGTCTACTCGGCCCTATCATTTCTATGCAACTCGTCCTACGGACCTATTATTGGTGCTAGGGCCAGGGCGGCCAAGGAATCTAATGCAGTAAGGTATCAATCAACTCCTAATGCATATGCGTGACAAAATTCATATTTTTGCTGGGAATCATGTGATCCTGCCTACCTTCCTCGCTAGGGTTAGCCTCCTCGGCGGTGAAGTCAGGTGCGGCCTGCGGGTACTCTTCTTGCTGCAGCTCGGGTTCCGGGTCTTCTGGCTCCTCGATCAACGGCTGCTGCTGTGCCTGCTCCTCGATCCCGTGCTCTATATGCATGCCATCATATGCAAAAGAATGCGATAAATGTAGTGTCGGACAGAGCGCAGTGAACATATAACCCGCAGCGGAAAATAGGGCAAAGTAAGTAAACATTTCTATTAGAGGGGAAAAATGGACATGCATGACAACGCAGTACCTAAGACTTGCACCTATATGCTTTATGGACTTTCGACACCATGTACTAGCCACCATACTTTTCTAAAAATTTTCCTAGTAATTTAAATACACTTTTTCCTATTTCCCTTTTCTCAACTAGCAACTTTTGTTATTTTTCAAACCACCTCGCAAAACCCACATGCCTGGCCTCATTTTGGATTAGTGGGCTAAATCAGCTATTACCAAGCTAAGAAAAATGTCAGGGATTCATATTAGCCATCTTCTATTTAGCACTTACTTCTATTACCATAATTATCTATTTTATCATGAAAAAAGGAAAACAGTGTGTAAAAGAGAAAAGCTAGGGCCACAAAATTTCATACACTGTCTAAATACCCTACACAGGCCACTGTCCAAGTTCCACCCCATTTGAAGTTCATTTGAGTTCATTAGATATACTTTTTCCTATTTACAACATAGAACATGCATGTGCAAAAATTGTGAACAAAAGTTGACATGCACAGATCCATATCATATCCATTGCATAGATCATTTTACTGTGGTTCCAGAACAACAAGATTTTCCTTTTTAGGATTTTTATTCGATTTTATATGATTTATCAAAGTTTCAGCCGAAATAAATCCATTTTAAACGAAATTTACTCAGATCCAGGGGCTATTGCATAATTAACCTATAGATCCGAGGGCCTAGACGTAAGATCTACAAGACTCGGTATACAGGCGGGAGGACCGGCTTGGAAATAGGGGAAAACCCGGGGGCTAGCTCGCAAAAGCGCCCCCGGTCGTCTCCCTCCCCGCGCCAGGCGCGGTCGCGCGACGCGCGCGCGCGGCGCGCTCGCGCGCGCCGGCGAGCTCGGGCTCGCCGGAGCCGCGACGCGGGGTCGAGGGGACGCGGGGCGGGGCGGCGCTCACCGTGGGCGTGAAGTGGACGGCGGAGGCGGCTCGAGTCGGCGGGGAACGGCGACGAACGGCGGCGGCGACTTGAAGCTCCCGGCGCGACGCGACGTCGAGCCGAGCTCGATCTCCTCGGGGGAGAGGAGTCCGACGACTAGATCTAGTGGAGTGAGGGCGGCGCGGAGCGGGGAGTGCGGTGGTGGGGTCGGTTTGGCTCGGGGAGGCCGGATGGCGGCGGCGCGAGCTCGGGTTCGAGCTCGCCGCCGGCTATGGCGGTCGCGGCGAAAAAGGGCTCGGGGCGGGCGGAGAGAGGCAGAGGAGCGGGGCGTTAGGGTTTTGGGGCGCGGGGCTCCTCCCTTTTTAGGGGCCGGGGGTCGGGCAGCGCGGGCAGGGCGGAGAGGGCGCGGGCGGTGGCCGGACGGCCGCGGCGGTGACCGTCGGCCGCGTGGTCGCCGTCGTACGCGGGAGGACGACGCGCCGCGCGGCGCGGACCGCGTCCATGAGCCGCGAGCCGCTGACGGGTGGGGCCAGGACGCGAGACGGAGAGACGGGCGCAGTGGACCGGGTCTACGGGGCGAGGCCGAATCGGCGCGGGCCGGCTCAGTTCGGACGCCGCGGGCGGGAACCCGACAGGCGGGGCCCACCTGTCATAGAGAGAGGAAAAAAAAGGAAAATCCGAAAATGGAAAAATCCCCTTTGACTGCTGAGACACCTCTTTTCCATTTGCGTTTTTGAGCATCTTAGAGGCCGATTTAGATGAAACTCAAAATACAAGGAGTGTTCAAAATTTTGTAAGCTACAACTTTGTTATAAACTTTGACCCCCAGTTCTATCGTCAAGTTTGGTCTAAATTTGAATTTGAGTTGCTGCCTCAGGTTTGACCAGCAGGATGCCCCATCTTAGAAATTCTAAAAATCCCTTTTCTAGCCATTTACACCTCATGTGCCTTTTGGGAAAGTTGTGTAGAATTTTATGGTCTACATTTTGTTCAATGGGAGCATTTCTTGAAAGTGGCTGTAGGTTTGTACAAACTTGGGTTTTCAAAACCAGGCTGGTTTGGGTTGGTTATTTGGGCTGACAGAAAAAGGTTCAAAACACTAATTTGAATTTATCTTTTGCCCAAACTCAATTTGACAAAGTTGTTCATTAGATCCTTATCTACAACTTTGGTAATATGAGCTTCCCCCACAACCCAACAGAATTCAAACTACAAGCCTGGCATTGTCCATGCTTACTGAAAAAAGAAAAAAAAATCCCACATTATGACCAAACCCCTCTAGCCATGATTATGCCATGATGCTTATGATGCATGATAGTGTACAATTTACTTAATTTAGGTACTTGAGATGCTGGAGCATCACACTAAGGAAGGCTCGCAAGAAGATCTGGTCCGCAATATAACAGGCCGTATTTACTGCCTCAGCCCAAAAGCACCTCGGAGTCCTATGCTCATCGAGCATCGTCCATGCCATCTCAACAAGTGTGCGGTTCTTGCATTCCATAACACCATTCTGCGGTGGGGTATATGGAGAAGAAAACTGGTGCTCAAGACCTTGGTCACAACAGATGTTTTCAAAATGAGAATTTCTGAATTCTCCGCCATTGTCACTGCGGATAGTCCTCATGGCCTTATGACTCTCGTTTCTCAACCTCAATAACAGATCCATCCCGAACAAAACCAAACGCCTCATCCTTAAACTCCATGAAAAATACCCACGAGAACCGCGAAAAGTCATCCACAACGACAAGCACATACCACTTCCCACTGACCGACGCTACCCGAGCGGGACCTACCGTATCCATATGGAGTAGCTCACCCGGATAGGAGGTCATAACCTGAGACACAGGAGTGTGATAAGCGGCAACCATCTTCCCATGACGATAGGGGTAGCATACTAAGTCCTTCTCAGCTCTCGACTTGGGCAATCCTCAGATTAGGCCCATTGAACTCAACCTGACTAGCAGATCAAAGCTCAAGTGACCAAGCCTCCTATGCCACTTCCAAATATCAGCTGAAGGACTAGCAACTAAACAGCGAGCAAGGCCTAAAACAGATGTGAGGTTGACCCTAAAAACCTGACCAAAAGGCAGCAAATAGCAAACAAGGGTCTCCTCAGCATCAAGAACGCAGCACACACCCTTCTTAAAACGAACCTCAAATCCTTCATCGAGAAGTTGCGAAACAGAACCAAATTGAACCCCAGATTCTGAACTACAGCAACTTCTCTCAGGGAAAGCTTAGTGGAGAGTGAAACAGAACCAACACCCATCACTTTACCTTGACCATTGTCCCTGAATGTGATGTACTCCTTGGTGCTCACAGGGTTGAGGCTAGAGAACCACATGTGGTGCCCTGTCATGTGCCTAGAGCAACTGGAGTCCATGATCCACACGTCCTCCATGCCTCGATCCTGCAAAGTCAAGTAAAGCGATGGTGAGCAAACGGTCCGGCACTGGGGTTAGTACCAAAACTGTTGTATCGGTGCCGAGCCATCTGCTCAAAAGTGGGTAAGCACAATCAAAGAAATCACCACGACTGGAGTAACCACAATCCTCAAAGCGTGGCCTCTCAAGCTCTCTCACAAACCATCGGTCACGAGGTCCGTAGCCGCGCTGAAAATGCCTTGGAGCTCGACCGACAAAGCGTCTCTCACCACCAGGAGCACAGGCCTATAGGCCGTCTCCTCTCTCACCACCAGCAAAGCGGTCTCTCCTCTCACCGCAGTGGGGAAGATCTTGCCTACTACCCTGGTAGAACTGATCCTAGTTGCCCCAAGCTCTCTCCTGCCTCTCAACCCGCTTCCTCCTGAAGCAAAACTCCTCTAGGTGGCCATTCTGCTGGCAAAACTCATAGTGGTAGACAGGCCTCCTAGGAACTGGGTTAGGCTTGAACTTGGCCTTAGATGATGTGGCCTTAGGTGGGTTAGGCTGCTGGACTGGCTTCTTGCCCTTGGGCTTAAGTTCTTCTTCAACAATCTTGTCTAGCTTAGCCTTGAAGGCTTGGGTGTCCAGTACTGCTTCTTTGGGGTAGCCTTGGGTGGCTTATGGTAAACCCCATCAACAGTCTCACTTGGCTGGGTAGGTGCAGTCTTGATCTTAATTGGGGCACTCTTCTCACCCGAAGTGCTGCACTCTCCAAACCCAACACCACTCGTCTCACCCTCGGCTCTCTTGGTGTTCTCTATGATCATCTCTAGTTGGGGTTGCCTAGCATATACCCAACTCAGCACCTCTCTCAACCTGTTGTTGTCATTTTGCAAAGACAACATCTCCTCCCTCAGATCCTCCAGAATCACAGTCTGGCAGCACAGGTATCACAGTCTAGGGAGAGAACCACAACAGCTTTCTCCAACTTCCTAATGGTGGCATCCCTATCCACCAGCTGCATCCTAAGAGTTAGGCAGTTCTCACAAGTATCAGTAGGTGCTGAAAGCACCTCAAAGTCAGCTCTCAACTGCTCTAACTCACCTCTCAAAGTAGGACAGACCATACACGCACCCAAAAGCGTAGGTCTAGCCCTAAACTCCTCAACCTCCATGAGCTGCCCCTCAAACTTCTCCTTCAGCACAGCTAGCTCTCTAGCTAGATAGGGGCAAGTCTCACACTTGAGCTCTCCACTCAAAGTAGGCTCATCCAGTTTGGACTGGAGTTTGCCTAGCTCAGGCTTCAGCTCATCTATCTCCTCTACCCGCTTGGCATACCTATTTCTCTGGTCACCAAGCTCCGTCATGAAAGACTCGCAGGTAGGGCACTCAATCTCACTAGTTTGGGGTCTCACACTCCTCAACCTCTCATTCTCCTTTAAAGCCTCAACAAGTTGGGCTTTCAACTTCTGCAGCTTCTTGGTTGCCTTCTCCAGCATCTTATCCTAGGCCTTAAGCTCTCGACTATTCTGCTCTAACATCTCAAGGATTTCAGCTTGCTCAGGAGTTACCTCATCATCGGAAGAAGTGTTGTTGCCGTCATCCTTGTTCTCCTTGTCCTCAAATGCCATGGAGCAGACCGAGCTCCTCTTCTCCTTGTTCTTGCGCCTGGACTTGGTGAAGACGAAGCACAAGCCAGCTGGACCTCCTTGATCGTTACTCTTGTCCTTCCTGTACGTGATCTCCTCATCGCTTGAGCTCGACGAGGACGAAGAGGAAGAAGATCCACTGCTGCAGAACCCGATCTCGGCGAATAAGGCCTTGTCCCGCTTCCGGTTGTCCTTCTGGTAGCTCTTGAAAGCCTTCTGGAAGTTCTTGCTGAAGGGGCGCTTTCCAGAGCCGTGCTTGCTGCAGCGGTGCTTGTCAAAGCTTGCCTTGCCGGGGTGGTACTTGTCGGAGTCACGGGAGTAGCTCTTGCCCTTCTTGTAGTAGTCGTTCTTGTTGGGGCACTCGGCGATGAAGTGGCCGACCTCTCCGCACTTGAAGCACTTGGGCCGCTCCCTCCTCTTCTTGCTCATCCTGTTGTCATAGGTGCGTTGAAAGCGACTAGACACCAGACACAACTCATCATCCCCAAGTGTCGCAAGCTGCTCCTCTATAACAGATATCAAAGCAGAAAACGAGAAGTTGTGTAACATGGGGTTAGTGACAGACTCACTAGAGGGGGTAGCCAAGGCTAGACTCTTAGAACCTGTACAAGCGAGGGAATCCCTCATCTTGTAATCTACCTCGGTGGCCTTGAGCTTACTATAGAGCGCCTCTACTCCAATCGTATCATACCCTACCGACTCAATGATTGAGTTCACCTTGATCTCCCATATTTTTCTGTTCAAAGCATACAGCAACTTGACAGCCTGTTGATGATCGGTATATGGAAGAGCAGCGGGGCAGAGTTGACACGCAACTTGTTGATGATCGACTGAAAGCAACCAAACAAGTCGTCTACTGACTCTCCCGGCTTCTGGACGAAATTCTCATATTCGCGCCGGTAAGTCTCCACAAGCCTAGCCTTAATCATTGCAGTATCCTTATGGTGTGCACTAAGCAGTAACCATATCTCACGCGCAGTCTTAAGGTGACTCACTCTCTCATAATCCATGGGACTAAGCCCGAAGAAGTGAAAGTTAACAGCCTTGGCATTCGCCTGATGCTGAGCCACGATATCCTGCGTAGTATGCTCAGCGACTAGAAGCACCACAAAAGTCGTACTCTGAGTGGCATCCCATATGTCTTGACTCTGGCTAACAAGGAACGCCTCCATCCAACCTTTCCAGTAGGGATAGCCATCGGAGCCAAGGACGGGAATTTTCCCTGAGTAAGTCATCGTCACTACGGTTTCGTCACCGGTTAAGGTATAGAAAACCTAACCGGCTCTGATACCACTTGTAGGACCGAGACGTGCGACTAGAGGGGGGTGAATAGGAGCATTTGAAAACTCAAACTCAAATCCCCACTGCAGTGCAAAATGGAAACAACACCCACAACGAAGCTAGACACCACCAACTGAGAGGATACGTATCTAGCTCACAACACGTGCTTGGTACCGTCCACTGAACAGATACGTACCAAGCACCAAGCGGAAGCACACGCTCAAACGGCTAAGAAAAAGAGGCCAAAAGGAACCAACTCCGAGAAACTGCAGATTTCAGACAGACAGGGCTGTAAAGAAAAATCTCAAAACCCCTCAAAAGAAACTCCAAAAAATCCCCCCAAAATACCACACCCTCACAGGACAACTAAGAACCACTTCTAAAAAATTCAGACCAAAAGGATGAAGTTTAGACCATCGGACTGTCCGATGGTTAGAGCATCGGACCGTCTGATGGTCACAGACGAACACCCTGAAAAGAGTTGATCAAAAACCCTATCAAACCAGCTCTAAAAATTATGAAATTTTTTACTGAAGGTTAAGAAGGGGCCAAGGAATAACTCCACAAATTTCCAGCTCAATTGGACAAGAAATAAAAATCCTAAAATCATCGGACCGTCCGTTGGTCAAAAAACTGACAGACCACCCTCAAGAGAAAAATACCAAAACTTGGTCAAAACACCTCCAAATGATCTGAAATTTTTATAGGAGCTTTATGATTCACTGATAAAGAGCTCCACAAAATTTCAGCCTAAAATTCAATGGTTTGACACCTAAACCAAACAAGGCTTGAACACGGACAGAACCAGCAGGAAAACTGGACAGCAGAAAATCTCACACAAAAGCAATCCGAAACTTGACCAAACTTTCTCCAAACTTCACGAAAATTGGCACAACCTATCCTAGCCCCATTCCAAAGGTATTCCCAAAAGATCTATGGAAAAAGATCACAGAATTAGCGGAAATTTCAGATCTCGTGAGGAGGTGAATATTTGGGCAAGAAAGGGAAAAGCTTAAGAACCACTTGCTCATGGCAATCCTTCGGGATTAAGATGTTCTAAGACATAATCTCCATGTCCTTGCAAGTTCAAAACACAAGAAAAACAAAGGATTCAACCTTGACCAAAGCAAACACCCAAAAAGGCCAAGGATTGAAGCCAAAAACCAAAGAGAACAAAGGGAGGAGAAGCACACAAAGTTGCTGCACGAAATCACTGCCATTATGAGACTCAAAAGAGGTCTTAGATCAGATTACAATGAAGGATTTCATCCCAAGCAACCATCCTCACATTCCCTCTTGATTTGGAGGCTAGATCTCACCCTAACCCTCCTAAACTTGGAGCTCAAACCTTGAGGACAAAAATTACCCTAAGGAAATGAAAACCTAGCTGCCAAGACTCATTCTAATGACCAGCTCTTAGGCTATTTATACACCGGTTCAGTTTTGGCATTTTTACACATAGACCCCTAACACTAGAAACGCCCAGAGGGGCTAAAACAGAAAAGAACCCAAAATATCGGGGACGGACGACCACGATAAAGACTTGATCTTCTAAGCTTCCACGCAATCTTTGGATGTCCTGCACGTGGCGTAGTCCAATCCACCTTTGCACCCCCGGTTTTGAAGTCAGAAACCGGGAAACTTTAGGAAGTCTCCGTCTAGGCCGGACTTGGCCCATCTTCTCTATCTTGGTGAGTCGTGGCCCAACTCACCAAGCCTTGAATAGCTTGGGTGGCAGTTTTGAGCCGAAGCCGCCAAAGCCTCTCCCGCACGCCTTCGCGCCATGCACTCGGGTTGGAGCACTACGGTGGCACCTGGCTTCTCCATTCCATCGGAGTCGCCTCGCAGTCCATCGGAGGGCTTACACCACCGTTGCCGAACTACCCCTCCGTGTACCGAGCTCCCATGGCCGACCGACGCCGAGCATTGCCTCCGGTCCATTGGAGGGCTTTCGCCTTAGTCCATCGAGGTCTTCATCATCAACCTTCAGTCCATCGGAGGGCCTCTAGTCCATCGGAGGGCTTGATCTCATTGACAATCACTCATCACACCAGGAGAGCAATGAGGCCGGTCCATTGGCTCTCACATTGTTGTTGAACTTGATCATCCCTTCTCCCACAATGATGTTGGCTTGAGCTATTCTGAGAAAAGGTCTTCCAAGAATCAATGGTGATCTTGTGCTTCCTCCCATCTCTAGAATAACGAAGTCAACTGGTACAAGATTTGCTCCGATCTTGGACTGGCACGTTCTCAGCTACTCCTTCTAGATATCTGACTGAGCGATTTGCTAGCTCTAGACACATGGATGTAGGCTCTGGCTTCGGCAGCTTCAGTTTGTCAAACACTGACTTAGGCATGACACTTACACTTGCTCCTAGATCACAAAGAGCCTTGTCAATGTTGAGTGCACCAATAGAGCACGGGATAGTGGGACATCCCGGATCTGCCTTCTTCTGCAAAGGAGCATCCATGATAGCTACACTGCACTCAGTTGTCAACTTCACACACTTAGACGGCATTTCCCTCTTGTTAGCTAGTATTTCTCTGAAGTATTTGGCATAAGTGGGAACTTGAAGTGCATCTAACAATGGCATATGGATATATAACTGCTTGATCACTTCAAGAAACTTATTGAAATGCTCATCTGTCTTGTTCACTCGAACCCTGCTCTTTTCAGGTAGTATCCTCGTGTCTTCCACTGTCACTTCAGGTTCATTTTCAATTTGTGCTTCGGCTTCCACTGAACTGGCAAGTCTTGTAGGTATCTCTGGTCTCTTGTCTCCTTTCCAGATCTGGTAGTGATTGCTTTAAGTGACTCCTTTGACTGTGGTTGTCCAGGCAACTTTCCTTCATTCTTGTTCGGGAGCTGTTCTGCAAGTTGAGAGAGTTGATTTTCCATAATCTTCATCATCCCCATTAGCTGTTGATTTGAACTTCCCACAGTGGTGATCTTGCCATCAATGTTCTCCAGCACCTTGTCCATAGGCTCGAACTTGGAGTGTGTATCTTTGTCGATCTTTGCTTGCTCTTCCATAAAGTCTTTAAGTTGAATCCGTAGAGGAATGACATTCTGAATAGCTGATCCGGCAGGGAACTGTTGTCGATTCTGTCTATAGTTGGACGGAGGAATCCAACCTTCCTTTCTTGCATAGTCCAAAGCCTTAGCTTCCTCTTGGCAACATTCCTTTGAATGTGCATATTCTCCACACTCTTCACAAGTCATCATGGCTTCTGTGGACTTCACTTCCTCTGCTCTGCCACTTTCCATCTTCTCGAGCCTTCTCACGTGTGAGTCGATCTTTCCACCTAAGATCTCCACTTGGTCCACTTCTAGCACACTCTTCACTATTCTAGTGGATGGAGCAGGCGTAGGCACCACCCTGTCTCCTCCTATTCTCCAGGCTCCGTTCTCAGCGATTTTCTTGAACAAAGCTTCGGTCTCTGTAGGAGTGAGACTGAGAATTGATCCTCCGGACGATGCGTCGATCTAGGCTCTACACACAGCGTTGAGTCCACCGTAGAACTTCTGGATTAAGTCACACTTCTGAAAGTTGTGATGAGGGCAGGCTGACACATAGCCGTTGAATCTCTCGTAAGCTTCATCGAATGTCTCCGTGGGGTATTGCACAAATGTTGAGATCTTGTTGCGCACAGCTTGAGTCTTCCTAGGTGAAAAGTACTTGGCAATGAAAGCTTGTAACAACTGCTGCCAATTGTTGATTGTAGTTTGTGGAAGTGTAGACAGCCACTGGTGAGCCTTCCCAATCAGTGAGAATGGGAACAGCCTTGGTCTGATCTGATCATTGGTGACTCAAGGTGTTGCAGATCTGCAAGAACGTCTTTAAGTGTTGATTTGGGTCTTCCTTCCCACTGAACGGTTGATTCTGCACCTTGCTGATCACTAAGCTTCTGATCTCGAATGCTCACTAAGGTGGAGTGAGATCTCTGATCTTCAAATCTGCTAAAGTTGGCACACATAGCTCCACGAGCCTCCTTTCTTGATTGTTATCGTCTTCAATCTCTGGCAGAGTTTCGTCCTATTTCCGAGAAAATCGGGCAGAGCTTCGGGACTTTCATAGTAATTTCTCTGGATCATCCACATAATTAGTTCGTTTGTTGCACATTGGTCTATCCATCTCTGCTGATGTTAGTGGCAGAGAATATATATGCAGAAAAACTGAAGTCTAGAAAATTTATACTAACTAAAAAGCAATATCATAACTATACATAAGAATTATCATTCACAGAGGATAAATAAAGAAAAATTCAAAAAGGAAAAAGATAAATAAAATTATATACATGTCGCCAGAGTAAATAAAAATAAAAACTAAACTAGATAAATAAAAATAAATAAATAAAGGAAAAAGCTAAAATATACAAAAGCCAAAATTATATATAAAAGATAAAGACTAAAATTACATATACAAGATAAAAGTTAAATATATACGAACTCAAGTTAATTAGAGAATGACTAATTAGTTCCCCGGCAATGGCACCAGAAAAGCTTGTTGACAGCACTTAAGCATGACAAACCTTATACTACAAGCGACAGTATCGTATGTAGCTTTTCCCTAGGATGAGTATCGTGGGTTTTGTCAATCTAAGGAACGAACTAGTATTATCTAATTAACAAGAATTTAAGATAAACTAAACGTAAAAAGGTAGTCTAATCTATATCTAAACTAATCCTTAATCTAAACCATTCCTTAGCCTAATCTAATAGAAACTATACTATATTAATAAGATAAACAATTAGAACATAACTAGAGCACTAATTAAAGGGTATTAACTAGCTCTCTAATCAAGCTCTAATTGGATCCAAAGCATATGCGATATACGGGTGCCACTTCAAGAATAGAGTAGCGAGATAACTAGCAGCTCAAGGTAAACAAATATGTTCAAGCATATTCATCATAAATCAGGATCAACCAATCTAACCCCCTAGATCAAGTTTAACCTTTCCCCGGGCTCTATTGTAACTGGTAACCAGGTAATCGACGAGAAACTCTCAACAGGCATACATAATTAGAGAACGCGCTTCTAATTACTTCACATAGTCCAATAACGTAAGTAGAGCAACTAGAACTTCTAATCACCATGATTAAAAAAACTAGAAACACAACCATATCATTAGTAAACTAGATCAGAGATCAAGATCGCTAGATGAATAACACCCTTAATAACATGATCTAATCAACAAGTATCTAGATCTAAAGATAATTAGAACTAGAACATGCATAATTAGAACAAGAACATGATAACTAGACAAGAACAATACTTCATTAATAAACTGTATCAAGATTACATCCATGATCATACCTTCCCTTGATGATACAATTGAACCTCTGGAGCTAGGTAATTAGAGCATCGTGCAAGGCCTTTAATCACCTCCAGAAACTAGAAGAACTATAATCCTAGACAAGAAAGTCGACCCTCTACTCTCTTCTAGTTGTGGTCCATCTTGTCGCCGTCTTCGCGCCTTGATAATGAATTGGATGCATTGCCCCGAGGCCTATGCTCGCTATTTATACCATGGAGATATCGTGGGAGAAAAGGCAACTCGAACCGACATAGGGAGGGGTGTGGTCGGCTGACTAGGAGGGTCCAGGTCGGCCGACCTGGACTCTTTCTACATCCTCTTCTTTCCATCTTTCGCGGGGTAGTTCCTTAATGCTTAAGTAATGTTTGTGCGGGGCTTTTGTGGACTCTTGGGCCTCTGGAATCTTCTATATGGGCCAAGCTTTGACGAAGTCTTCTAGTCTTGATATTAATTGATGATTTTATTGAATAATTGTCTCCAAGTCCTTGTAGCTCTTAACACCTTCTTGAAGTTTCTGATCAGAAAACCTTGATTAATACAGGGAGGAGTATGAATTAGCCAAGCCTTCCTCGATCGTCATCTTCAATGAATGTCGTCTTTAGAGATCCTTTCTTACTCTACGTAGATCTTTGTGAATTTCGTGAAAAATAGGTCAAAAACCTGCAAAAATCATATATAGCATATTTCCAGGACAATATTTCAAAATCCACAATAATCGGTGATAAATGTTAGTAAAAGATATAGTTGACGCTTAAAAACCATGAAAAACTATGTAAAATGATATAAAATATTCGTACATAAGCCGCATAAATAGAAGGAAGGCGGTTAGGGGTAGGTACAGGCCGAGCGCCCTGGTGTGGGGTCAGGCGGCCTTGATGTGGGGCCGGGCGGCCTGGTCCTAGGCCGGGTGGCCCGGGGAACCCTTGGATTCACCGACTTTCTTCATCTCACGGTCCATGTTGATCCTCCAAGGCGGTTATAGGTCGGTTGGCGGTTATGCATGTGTGTTTTCTTCTCAACCTTTGGATCTTCTTGTGTTTCTTCCTTAGCCATTGGATGGATCTCCCATGGATTGCTGACTTAGCCAATCCGTAGGCTGGATTGGTGAGGTGGAAGCCTTCCGACGTGTTTGTGCTTCTTGCTTCGGTTTCCACGCTGGAATTGTGTTTGACACGTCACTCCTTGCATGCAGGTCGAAGATGGTGGCATTTGGAGCCAAAGGCAGGCCGGGCGGCCTGGGTCCTTAGCCCATTTCCAGTCCTTCTTCCTAAATTCACATGTTTCACCATATTTTTGTATGTTTTGCATCATGACTTGTGTTCCTGCAAGATCTTTGTACACAACTCGTGGAACCGGTTAATATGTATGAAACTTGCATAAATTTACCCTTGAAACATGAAGCATTGGTGGTTGAAATAGGTTATAATGACCGCCAACAAGGAGGCTCCCCTAGGGCTTACGTGTGCAACCCCGAAAGTGTCCCGGGGCTTAGCACTAAGGCGTAGGTGTTGCCGAGCAACCTCGGTGTTAGACCATGCCGCAGTGGGGTCCCAATGTGGTCTTCTGTGATTGGGCCATATGGGCCCTCTTCCGAGACGTGGAGGTGCTTGGTAAACGTCTCGAGTGTATATGGTTCCCGGGGTGCTAAAAAACAACCTTAGCTGGAGTCAACTAGCCATTGAAGTTGATTAATATGACATTTGTCTTGATTAGATGATCCAGGGTCTTTCCCAGTTGTCTGCAAGTAGCATACTGAAAGGATCAAGATGTCTAAAAGGGGGGTGAATTGGACTTCTAATTTCAAAACTCAAAAATAAAACCTATCGCACAAGTCCCAATTCACCCTAGTGCCTAAACAAGTGATCCTAATGAACTACACGCACAAGAGGTTTGCAACCTAGAGCCAAGCATGCAATTCTAGGAAAGTAAAGTGCGGAAAGTAAATGCGGAAATGTAAAGAGAGACACAAGGATTTTTTCCCGAGGTTTGGGGAGACACACGGTCTCAACCCCCTACTCCTCGTTTGGCGCCTCTCGCAAGACTTTGCTCTCGCGGGCTCCTCGTAAGGATCCCGGCCTCAAACCTCGCAAGGAATGAGGTTGGCAAAGTGACCTTCGCACCAAGCAACCCCTTGATCAGCGGACCAAGTGCTCTCTTCTTGATGAAGCTCTTCTCCGCTCCGGACCGGCGAGCTTGAGCCGGTTACACTCCCTTCGCAAAGGGCTTGCTCCGCTTCTCCAACAAGCATCGGGAGCTCGCGGAATGCACGACCGCAGCCGTCTAGGTGATCGCAATCACCAAGAGTAACAAGCTTTGGCTTCACTTGATTCAACTCCAATCAAGGAGTTCTCTTCCCTTCAAGTCTCTTGCCCAAAGCTCAAGATTAAGTGTGGAATTTGTGGTGTAGGTGACCTTTGAGTGTATATGAGTGTTCCTGGGTTGCAAAGGTAGCAAATGATGGGAGGGGGAGCCTTTAAATAGGGTGGAGCTCCAAAACTAGCCGTTGGGGAGCTCCAACCATTTTTCTGCGTACCCGTCGGACAGTCCGGTGCGTTGCCACCGGACAGTCCGACGGCTTCTAGTGTTTGAAAACTCAGTTCCCGCCATGGCTACAGAAACCATCGGACGGTCCGACGGTTACCCATCGGACAGTCCGACGGTATGAATTAGCATAGGTCCATGGCAGCACCCCCTCAGCCTATAGCGTCCGTCCGACGGCTCACTTTCTTTTGAGACACCAGTTGAGAAAACCTCGGTCTATCCCGTCCGACGGAGGCGTCGGACTGTCCGGTGGACTACCACCGGACTGTCTGACGGCTTCTTGGAGCCCTGTGCCGAATAGTATTACCTAGCGCCGATTTATGCCACCGGACCGTCCGCTGGCTAGCCACCGGACAGTCCGGTGGTACAGAAAAAAAACATTTTAGTGCTGTTTTTCAACCAGAGTTTTGAGAGGAGTTTCGAAAGGCTTTCTCTTGACTTAAGCAACAAAAGTGAGTGTGTTTTGGCATGTTTTAAGGTGCTTGAGCTTTGGGACTTAGATGCACTTGAAAGTTGGAGAATTCTCGAATTTGAAGTGACTCAAGCTACTCACCTCAACCCCTTTTGATTGTACGGCTCGACTAAAACTAGCAAAGAGGAAACTAAGTGCCCTTCTTCACCTTTTGGCACTTAGAGCTAGAGAAACACTCGATCTTCTTGCTAGCTCGATCAAACCACAAGCCGTCCAATAGAATTTGAAAGTAGGGGCCTCTTTTAATCAGCCAATGAGCTCAATTTCTAATATAAACCTTTCAAGGCATAAACTCATTAGTAAACGACATTAGGTTGTCATTAATCACCGAAACCTCTACCTTTCAGGGCTTGTTTCTCACACATACGACAATAATTTGATGGCTGCATCTCCATCGATCATCATCCTCCTGACTCAGGCTCCATTTTCATAGTCGCTCGAGATGTCGATTCTTTTGATCCTTTGGTTTCTCAAAGACCACTGGCCATGGCCGAGCTCCAACTAGCAAATGCCACTTTCATAACATGTTAACTCTGACATTCCCTAGGGAGAACAAACATCATGTTAACATTAATTATTGCCTTCCCCTTGGCATCTGACTTTTGCTTCCATAAACGATGGGCTGAGGTTTTTCAACCTTCCTAGTGTCCTCCTTTGCTTGTTCGGACAGGTTCTGGTGCTCCTCCACAGCTTCCTCATGTGAATGAAATCATTGTACTCTTCTTTTCTAGGTTCTGTTAAGGCCGTCAGGACACTACCGTTGTTTAGAGGACCTATCAAGATGGTTGACTTCATTCTCCTTACATGACATGTACTTATTTAGAGCTGTAGGCTTGTTGTAAAAGGAAACTAACTATCCTACATGTAAATAATTTTAGGTACAACACGATACGAACTGGGCCATTCAAGCGGCCCGGACCCTGAAGATCATGTCATTTTGTTCACCGGATCCTTGCTAGGCCAATCTCTCCTTAGGACCCACATCCTTGGCCTTGTCCATGGTTCTGTGCCAACATTAATTCAGTACTTTTCTATACAAAATTTAACTCATATTCAACATGTATTGATGAGAACTTTTCCAATAAACACATGGTCAAGGCCCAACTTAATATGAAGTTCTAGACCAATTCGAGTAGAAGTCAAATTCTTTCGTGAGCCTAGTTCGGGCTGCAGGAGTATCCCTCGTGAAAACGGATGCCCATGACACATAGGAACTCTGTTTTGTGTGTTCTACATATCAATGGATTAGTATGGACGTAAGCTTTCCAACCCAAGTTAATGCATGCCAAAAACGTGCTCATAGTCGATGGAAATTGTCAAAACAAGATGATGTACAGAATGTGTTAGGGCATTGTGACATGAATTTTTGCGCCCTCTTGTCTTGTACACCCTAGGGTTGGTCGACATAGGCCTCTATTATATTTATATAGGGCCATTGATGGCCACGTATGAGGTGGTCTCCCGCACAGGGCCATCCAATCCGTAGGCCTCCTAAACCAGCCAGTTTTAGTCCAAATTTCTAGTTGGACTGGGCTAAAAATATTACACACGCAAAAGTACAGCCGCTATGCGGCGTTTTAATTATCTCCTACTCCGTAAGATGCAAACTAACAACATCGTAACACGTGTATAGTGAAGCTAGCCATCTGAATCTCCGATCGGCGACCCATGACTGTGGCGGAACCGCCATGCTTAATTTAGACTAAGCACACCTGCCATCTCTGGCTCGCAGTGCACTTAGGCCAGACTAAACCCGGTAGTCCGTCAAGCTACCCAAAAGGGCACTCGATGTAACCATCGCCCGAGGGTACCGACATCACACACATTCAGCTCTTGAAAGAGCCACAACAGTTACATCATCACAGGCAGTTGAAATATAGGATAGATAGACTTAGTTTACAATCCAAATATACGAAATCAAATACATGTTCGAAATATAGCGGAAGCGATTTCAGATATATATATAGCGGAAGCGTTTTCAAATCCTCTTGCAGCGGAAACAAATTCAATTAGTCTTCATGTAGAGATAAACAAGGCGAGTAGCACCGAGCCCACCGGTTCTACCCTCCTTCAAGCGATTGTCCAAAAGTCTTCAGTTCCTGTAAGCCAAAAGTGGGGGCAAACCCTGAGTACTAATTACTTAGTAGGACTTAATGGAATTGGCTCACGGCTGACGCGAAGCTTGCTTACTAACCAGTGGATCCTTAGCCATTGATTTTAAATAGTGATATATTGTCATAAAGCAACAGTTTTTCTCATAGTTATCATCATGATCCATAGTTCATATACCTCAACATTCTTATCTCATATCATCATAAAGTAACTTGCAAGAATTTAAACTTACAAGTACAAACAGGTAGTATTGAAAAGCATGATTTAATAAACAATATGTTAAGGTTATTACGACGTTGCCCGTGTGCGATATGGCATTCTCACACCTGGTGAGCATTCGAATCGATTTGTTGATTCCCGGGAATAACTAGAAGTACCAAGATGGCATATACTTACTAACCCCCGGCGTTCCCACATATGCTTCCCCTATCTCCACTTGTCCCATCCCAAGTTTGATTCAATCCTTCTGTTGTTCCCAGGTTGTGCCGCCTTAGGAGCGTTACCTCGGCGTACCGGATCCAGCCCTCCCTCGACTACAAGCTCACCAAGGTGTAACAGTAGGAGTCTGTCTCTGTTCTTCGGATGGCACAAGTAAGACTTTCAATGGTCCATTATCCAGGATAAGCACTCTAGCAATGTTATGCCATAACGACTCAGGCGGAGTCCACCAAACCATCCATCTCATCATCATCATTTTTCTTATATACCCATACCTCCGCCCGGTCTCGATTTAAACCATGAGCATCCTCATAGCTTCCATCATAGTAATATTTCTTGTGACTTTTGAAAAATCACCTACGTGTCGAGTGACTCCATTCACTCCAGTCTACTCGTACCTAGCAATTCTAGGCACTCGTCCTATGAACTCTATATATAGGTGCTAGGGCCAGAGCGGCCAGGGAGTCTAGTGCAATTGGTTTCAAACAACTCCTAATGCAGATGCGTAATCATCAACCATAATATGTTTGCTAGGAAAAGCATGGTCCTGCCTACCTTTGCTTTACTTTAAGAGAACCCACAAACTATGCTAATGTTAGTTTGCTGGGTTGTGAGGCTTTGCCTCAGGCAACCCCTTGATCCCTTGGACAACTCCTCCGTCCAAACACGACTGATGGGCCCTCCAGGTCGTGCTTGGGGCTTAGTTGGTCTTTTGGACCATCGTTGATTGATGTAGCTCCACACACTTGGTTCTTGATCATGAATCTGTAATAAGCGTCACTATATGAATGATATGCACGGTGCAATGAATGAGATACACGAATATCAAGCACACGTGTGCACAATCATTTCATGGACAGAAAGGTGATTGACAACTATTTAACAAGAAGTGACCGTATGCATCTAGGACAATCATTCAGCTTATGCAATCAAGCATTCACATGGCAAGATATAATTTATTACATGATCAAGTAGAGTTGCCTCATTTCACACTACATGCAAGCGAAGTACCAGTCAATCATATATTTACACATGCAATGGATTATTAGTTCAGGACATCACTCTTAGCACTGGTAACTGTAGTATTTTTCTCGACTTAGAGCAGGCAGACACTCAAACAATCACATATTGCATGTACATTTTTCATGTATCGAACATCTAGGAGCATCACTGTACTCCTAGGTACCTAGTAGTACTTTTATTTGCCTATATTAAGCATACATCCCGAACAAGCACATAAACACCTAGCAAGTTGTTTACCATTAAGAGAACAAGTCAAGTGCAGCAGCATGTAGATGAAAGACACACAAGGTTTCATTTTTACTACTGCAATAAGAAACATTCTAAGTAAAGTTAACAAGAGCAATCGCGAGTTCATGTGAGTACATTAATATCCCATTCTTATTTCCTTCACCTTTGACCCTATGTAAATATCTACTCATAAACCCCTCATGAACAACAACAAAAATGCCTGAAAACGTCACAAGCATAATCCTACCATAATATGGCTGCACGAAATTTAGTGGACTTTTTGGAGCCTATTAAACACTATTTTTCTAATTTATCGTTTTAAGCACCTAGCACTTTGTCAATTTCAAATCACATAGTGAACAGCTAACACAACATATGAAACTTTATTTATAGATTGCACTGGACCCAATTAGTACAAGATAATTTCCATGGATTTTTCTGAACAAGTTTTATATGGCCTAATTTTCCCTATTTCAAAAATGCATTAAATGCATGCATAGGGGTTAAACAGTAATATTGCAGTACATGTTAGGGTCACTAAAACTTATACGGGCCCTAGATAACATGATATAACTTTTATCCAAGTTTCATAATTTTTGGGATCCACTTAATACACTTTTACCATTTATTGATTTAATCATGCAACATTTGGTCATTTTCAAAACAGCATCAAAACCTAACATGCATAGCTTGAAACTTTAACAGTAAGCTAAATATACTACAGAGAGCATCTACAATTTATGGTGGAAATATTTGCAGCATATTTTGTGTGGTGAGTATTTTCCATGTATCTTAAGCCTCCAAAATCAAGCCTAGGGGTAAATCTGTCACTTAACAGCAAGTGCTACTGCAACCAAAATTTCTACAGAGCCTAAATATCACACTAAAGCTACTGCCCAAGCCTCACCATTTTAGGAGTTCATTTAGACCAACTTTTGTCATTTATTTGTTTTAACATGCATGCAACCAAATAGGGGAAAAATGGTCATTTCACACATCCACTTCATATCAAACCTGTAGATCTACTAAATAGGAGCACAATGCAACTAAGTTTACCTTTTTATGATTTTTCTTTGATTTTATACGATTTTCGAAAGTTCACAGCTCAACGAAAATGAATTTAAAGCAAAATCCTACTCTCCAGGGACCTATACCAAATTAACCGTAGACTCGAGGGGCTTGCAAGGAAGATTGCATACACTCAGTGAATAGTACATAATAGAGAGAAATAAAAAGGGAAAAAAGGGCAGGGGTTTTGGGAAAAACTCCCCTTCATCTTCTTCCTCCCGCCGGGGAACAGCGCGCGGGGTGGAGGGAAAAAGGCGGCGCTCTGCTGGCGACGTGGGGGCGAGACTTGGAGCCGAGCGTGTCTGGGAAGGTGTTCCCAGCCTCGGGCTTCCATCTCCCCTTGACCTCGTCGCCGGTGGTGGAGAGGAGAGCCGGTGCGGCGGCGGTGAACTAGAGGCGGCGGGGTTGGCCAGAGCTCGGCGGCTCGGGTAGATTTCGGTGCGCGGAGTGGATGAACGGCACGACTGAGAAGCCCGCGAGACACGCGGTGAAGTGGCGAAGCCGGAAGGGTTGAAGTGAAGGCGCGGGAGTGGCCCGAAGGTGGTCCTCCATAGCGAGCATGGTGGCGGCTGGTGCGGCACGCGACAGCGCAAGTGGAGCGGGGTGCTAGGAGCGACCATGAAGGTCCAGAGCTTGGGGGTTTAGTAGAGTGGAGCAAGGCGAACGCGGGAGGCGTGTCGGGTAGCGCGGAGGCGGCCCGAGGCGGCCGAGGCGCGAGGTCGCCGCAAGCTCGGCCATGGCGAGCGGCCATGGCGTGCACGCACTGTGGCGGAACCGCCATGCTTAACCCAGACTAAGCACACCTGCCACCTCTGGCTCGCAGTGCACTTAGGCCGGACTAAACCTGTTAGTTCGTCGAGCTACACAAAGGGCACTCGATGTAACCATCGCCCGAGGATACCGACATCACACACATTTAGCCCTCGAAAGAGCCACAACAGATTACATCATCACAGGTAGTTGAAGTAGAGAATAAGTAGACTTAGTTTAGAAACCGAAGATAAATAGTCAAATACATGTTCAGATATAGCGGAAGCGATGTCAAAATATACATGTATAGATACATATAGCGGAAGCGTTCAAAACATCTCACAGCGGAAATAAAACTCAACTAGTCTTCAAGTAGAGATAAACAAGGCGAGTAGCACCGAGCCCACCGGTTCTACCACCTCCAACACAGTTATCCAGCTGTCATCAGTACCTGTAATCCAAAAGTGGGGGCAAACTCTGAGTACTAATTACTTAGTAGGACTTAATGGACGGGGCTTACGGCTGACGCAAAGCATGCTTACTAATCATGTGGATCCTTAGTTGTTGATTATTAAACAAAGTCATGTTGATATAAGATAGCAGGATTTGACAGCTGCTATCCATTAATCATGAACATCATTTATACCATAAAGTAAGTACTTGTATGAAAGTAAAACATGAGAACCCATCAGAAAACTTGCATAATAGTATGTCAAACACATGTCCCGTCCCAAGATTCATGGCGCCTCCATCCAACCCCTAGGAGTAGCCGTCTCAGGAGCGATACCACGGTACGTCGGGGTCAGCCCTCCCTTGACTTCGAAGCACCTCCCAGGTCCATCGACCTCCATTCTGTGGATGGGCGACACCATGAATAGTGGGACAGATCATACACATCCAAGCATGTTGTATTGGAAAGCGTGATTTGATAAACAAAATGTTACAGTTATTACTACGTTGCCCGTGTGCAATATCTGGCATTCTCACACCTGGTGAGCATCAGCGATTCGAATCGATTTATTAATTCCTAGGAATAACTAAAAATGCCAAGTGATATATGCTTTAGCCATCGCGTTCCACACATATATCCCTCATCTCTACCTGTCACGTCCCAAGATTCACAGCGCCCCCACCTAACCCTTGGGAGTAGCCGTCTCAGGAGCGATACCACGGTATGTCGGGTCAGCCCTCCATCGACCTCCAAGCACCTCCCAAGTCCATCGGCCTCCTATCAGTGGATGGGCAGCACCATGAATAGTAGGACGGGGCCGGTAAGACTTTCACCGGTCCCACGACCCGGATAAGCACTCTAGCAATGGTATGCCGATCAGCAGGCGAACAGCGAACGGGCCTTATGCGACTCGGGCGGAGTCCACCATACCTTGCCACATCATTTTTCACAATATTCCCATAACTCCGCCCGGTCTCTGTTTCAAACATAGCATATAATAATCTTCCATAAGATTTTTTGTTTTGAAGATCTCCTACGCGACGAGTGACTCCATTCACTCATGTCTACTCGTACCTAGCATTACTAGGCACTCGTCCTACGAACTCTATGTATAGGTGCTAGGGCCAGGGCGGCCAAGGAGTCTAATGCAGTTGGTTCCAATCAACTCCTAATGCAGATGCGTAAGCAATTCATCAAGTATATTTGCTGGGTAAAGCATGGTCCTGCCTACCTTTGTTTTACTTTAAGAAAACCAACAAACTAAGCTAATGTTAGTTTGCCGGGTTGTGAGGCTTTGCCCCAGGCAACCCCTTGATCCCTTGGACAACTTCTCCGTCCAAACACGACTGATGGGCCCTCCAGGTCGTGAGTGGGCCGTAGTTGGTCTTTTGGATCACCGTTGGTTGAAGTAGTTCCACGCGTTCGTTTCTTGATCACGTATCTGTAATGAGCGCCACTATATGATTGACATGCGGGATGATGTAAGGAATGAGATGCATGAATACGAAGCACACGTATGAATAACCATTTCATGAACAAGCAAAAAGATGATTGATAAACTACTTAAACAAGGAGTACCTTTATGAATTGATAATAAGCATACCCCATCACATGCCTAACTAGTAAGTTGTTCATCGGAAAGCAACCATGTTGGGTACCAAGTGGATGAAAACCACACAGGGATGATGCAAGGTTAAAACATTATTAGGTGTTTTGTTTGGAATGAGTTATTTAACATAAAAAGATCACTTCATGCACACATAGGGGAACATTCACTAATGATATCACACATTTTGTTGATCTAATGGATTAAGGCTCTATATCAATCTTAAGTGTTTTACACAGCAAATGAGTTCATTTCTAAATCAAGTGTGGCATAAACAACAGTAGATAGCTTGCAGCTAGAAATCAATCCACATGCACAATGATATCAATAGCAAACAACACCTACTCTTATAATCAAATAACACATGCCTACTTTATGAATAAAAAGCATTTCTTGTGTTCATGTAGCTAGACAACTCCAATTGAGCTCAGATTTTTGGGATATCTAGATTTACACTTTATTATGCTACTGTCAAAATTTCAGCCGTAAAGGAGTTATAATTTAATTATGAGAATTCTTGCAATTTATCAGCCCTATAGCTTCTCAGATTTTTCATAAATTATAAGAATGGGTTCCGAAGGTGAAATTTTACCAGTGAGCTATACTCAGCATGGACTGCATGTACCAAAATTTACAAGTTAAAACATCCAAGTTTGATAGGACATCTATTTTCCACATATTAATCCTATGTGAATTTGAGATGTACATATGAACAGTGTGAATAGCCTTCTAGAATATACATTCTGGACTTTATGCATCAACATTAAGCTACCAAATTTTCCAGAGAATTTACCTAGCAAGTTATGACCACTTTTTCTATTTATCATTTCTAACATGTAGCATTTTGTTATTTTCAAATCACCATTAAAACTTAAAATGCAGGGGCTCATAATTTACCAGTGAGATACTTATACAACCTAAATTATATAAAAAATGCTAGAGAGTCAATTTGAGCACATCCTATGTAGCCTTCACTTTCTAAGTTACATAATTGCACATAACACATGTATAGTGGTAAAAGGGTAACTAAACAGCAAATGCTAGGGCTACAAAAATTCACATAGCGCTACAATGTCACAAGAAAGCTACTGTCCAAGTTTCATGCCATTTGGAGTTCATTTAGTCCACTTTTGACTTTTATCCTAATTAATCATGCATGCTACAACCCAAGGGTAAAACAGACATTTCACACTTCCATATCATACCAATCATGTAGATCTACTCAGGAGGAGTCTAACGCAACTGAGTTTGTCCATTTTGGATTTTTCTGTGATTTGTTATGATTTTCCAAAACTCACAGCCGATTTAAACACATTTAAATAGAAAAACATTGGATTAGGGGCTAGATCGTGAATAACCATAGCTTCCAGGGACCTGTACAGAAGATTTGAGTGACTCAGAAAATAGTAAATAAATTAGAGCGCGTAAAAACAGAATAAGGCAGGGGGTTTCGGGTAAAATGGCCACCTCTTCTTCTACCTTTGGCCGGGGAGACGACGGCGCGCGTTCTTGGCGTGCGGTGCGGCGCGTGGAGGCCCGGGCTAGAGGCCGACGGGGTCGGGGAAGGTGTTCACGGACTCGGGCTACCTTTTCCCCTAGATCTCGTGGTCGGAGGTGCAGAAGACAGAGAGACGGCGGCGGTGAACCAAAGCCGCGGGAGCTCGGCGTGGCGCAGCGGCGACGAAATCCGGCGGCCTAGGCGAAAGGGGAGGCCATGGCAGGGCCCTTGAGCAGCGCGTGGGCGAGGGGAATCTAGCGGTGGCAGAGTAGAGGCACGGGGGTGGCCGGAAGGGGGCTTTCCACGGTGAGGTAGACGGCGCGGTGGCGCGTCTCGTCGGCCGTGCGTGGAGGAGGCAAGGGAAAGACGGAACGGCGGCCGCGTCTGGTGCGTCGGGTGTGCGAGGCCGAGGCGAAGCCGGCGGTGATGGTCTGGAGCACAGGGAGTCGGTGGAAGGTGGTGGGCAAGTGTGGTGAACCGGGCACGAGCTCGGCGTCGTGGACGTCGAACGACAGCTCGATCCACTCGGAGGAGAGGGGAATAGCGGTGACGTTAAGCATCACGGGTGCGCGAGGTCGTGGCGGAGGTGGTGGTGGTGGTGTGGAGGCGCGGGATGTGGCTATGGAGCGGCGGCAAGCTTGAGCTCCAAGCTTGGGTGGCCATGGCGAGTGCGCTCTGCGTGTGCGGGCCGGACGCGTAGCAGAGGCAGAGAGGTGGCGAGGGTCTGAGAGCGAGGGAGAATGAGGTCGCGTTCCTGTCTAGGTGAAGAGGAGGGTCGGTCGGCGGAGGCCGGGGCGCCGTCGCAGGCGCCGCGCGCCACTGCCGGTGCGTCATGGCCGCGTGGCCGCCATGGGCTGGGCAACGGCCGTTCCCGCGGATCGCGGGGCCCGCTGTCAGTGAGACGGAGGGGGAAGAAAAGTGGAGAAAAGGAAAAACCCCCTTTGATTGGTTTTCTACCCTGCTGAAAATCGTCTATTTGACCACATTTGAAGCCGAATTTGAAAAAGTGCCAATTGAATGAAATGTTCTACTCTTTGAACTCTACATCGTTGTCAAAAGGAAAATTGCCAGATTCTAAGTGGAAATATGATTTATACATGAACTTATATAGCAGCCTTCAGTTAGGTCAGGGGACCTTTATTACTTGGGAAATTCAACACTCATATTTGTGGGCTTTATCTCCCAAGGTGTCTTTTGACGAGTTTGTTTATAATTTCATAACCTACAACTTCTTCAATTTGATCTTTGAATGAAAATGGCTGTAGGTCATAGAAATATTGAAATTACTAAATAGGTCAGATTTGGACTGGTTTTTTGTGTTGGTAAAAAATGACCCTAAACTCCTTTTAAAAATCAATGTATGATCAAACTCTAGTTACCAAAGTTGTCCTCCAGTACTTTATCTACAAGTTTGGTAATATGACTTTGGTCTGAAACCCAACATATTTTGAATTATAGACACAATTATGTTCCAAGGTTTATTAAAACAGAAATTTCACTTTGTGTAGAGACTTTCTTGTTTCCAACTTTTGGAGTGTCAAATGAAGTCCAATCACTTCCACAATAGGTGCATTTGAAAGGTGATAAGTTCAATTTCATTTCATAGAAAGGGAGAATTTGAAGTTGTATAGTGAATTCAAAAGTAATTTCAGATTCAACTTGGGGAAAAGCTGAAAATCCAGACTTGGAAAAATATTCTAAGTGTAGGCTGACCTAGTTGTTTCCATGAGGCATTTAAGTTAACTTTGCATTAAATAGGTGACAGTTTTGAGCCAGGCTCAGTGTAGCAAAAGTGAAGTTCACGGTGTGTATGACAACTTTGATAATGGGGCTAAGCTCAGTTGCTTAGTGAACTTAAAAGTTTTATTAGGGTCCAAATTTGTTCACAATCACATTTGCTACCTTCGGAAGAAACGGTAGTTGGATTTGGTTTGATCTTTTAAACCTCTTGTCTTTAGATTTTTGAACATGGTCGAATAGAAAGGTCTAGGGTTACTTTCTTATCCGAGGTTTTGCACGTGGTGTTGAGCGCAAAAGCATGTGAGTGTTGATTTATCCAACCACAAAATGTGTGGTCTTGCATGTTGTATAGAAAATTTTTGACTTAGTGATTTCTCCACGTGTTTCTTGTTAATCTCTAAGCATGATTAAGTCTTAATCCATCATTAGCTTTCATCTAACTGTGTGTTAAGGCTTTTGAGATGCCAGGGGCATCACACGCACGCGGAGGCTTCCAGGGGTAGTGCCGGCTCTAGGGTCTTTGGGGGCTCGAGAGAGGGGCTCAACGCGCTTGTGTTGGGCCTGCTTGGAAGGTGGGAGGAGGCTCGGAGTGGTGGTGGCGCGAGACTGAGCTCGGGTCATGCATGGCGGATGAGCTCTAGTCGCGCGAGCTAGAGGCGCAGCAAAGGCAGGGTGGCGGGCAAGGGAGTGAGGGCGAATGGAGGAAGCCGGGATGGCGTCCAGGTGAAGAGAGAGGCGCGGGCAGGAGGGCGAAGCGCGGCCGGTCGACATCCTAGGCACCGCGCGCCTCCGCTCATACATCGCGGCCGCGTGGCCGCCATGGGCTGGGCGTCGGCCGAGCCCCCGGATGGACGGGCCCACTTGTCATCGAGAGAGGGGTGGAGAAAAAAGAATCACACTCAATTTGGTTTTTCTCCCTTCTGAAAATCTTTGTTTTGACCGACTTAGAGCCTGAATTTGACAAAACCCCAATTGTATAAAATGTTCTACTCTTCAAGCCCTACGACTTTGTCAAAAGGCCTAATATCAAAATCTGTTTGCAAATATGATTTAAATTTGAATCTACCCTGCAGCTCCCAGTTTGGACAGTGGACCTTTCTCGCTTGAAAACTTCAAAAGTCCTATTTTCAAGTGTTTTGACCCAAAGCGCCTTTTGGTAATATTGCTTATAATTTTAAGGCCTACAACTTATCCAATTTGAGTATTGCATGAAAATGGCTGTAGGTTGGAGAAACCTTGAGATTTCTAAACAGGTCAGATTTGGACTGGTTTTCTGTGTTGGTAGAAAATGACACTAAACTCCATATAAACCTCAATATATGATCAAACCCCAATTAACAAATTTGTTCTACACAACATGCCCTACAAGTTTGGTAATATAAGTTTGGTCTGAAGCCCAACCGATTTTGAACTATAGACATAAATGTGTTCCAGTGTTTGGTCAAACCGCAAACTTACTCCAGGTAGAGTCCTTCTTGTTTTCAACTTTTGAATTATCAACTGAAATCCAAACACTTCTACACTAGGTGCATTTGAAAGGTGACAAGTTCAATTTCACTTCATAGAAAGGAAGATTTTGAAGTTGTATAGTGAATTCAAAAGTAATTTCAGATCCAAATTTTGGGATGGGCTGAAATTCAGACTTGGGAATTTTCTAAGTGTAGATTAGCTTGGGGCTGATTTCATGAGGTATTTGGGGTCAAAATTTAAGATAGTTAAGAACAGTTTGAAACCATGCTTAGGGTAACAAAAGTAAAGTTCATGGTATGTACGACAACTTTGATAATGGAGCTAAGCTCAGTTGCTTAATGAATCTAATAGTTTTATTAGGGCCCAAACTTGGTCACGAACACTATTGGCACCTCTCAAGGAATCTCTGGTTCGACCTGATCTCGACTTTTAAACCTCATAACATATGATTTTAAAGATGGTATTAATATCAAAGTTGAAGGTAACATCTTGAACTAAGACTTTTGTATTTGGTGCTTTGCCTAAAAACATTTTGACTTATTGTTTTCCCTAGCTAGTCCTCATTGCTCTCTACGCATAATCCAGTCTTAATTCATTATTAGTTTGTCTCTAACTGTGTGTTAAGGCTTTTGAGATGCCAGGGGCATCATAACCCACCCCCTTAAAGAAATCTCGTCTCGAGATTTGGAGAAAGCGGGGTTCTACGGCTTACTGCGAAATGCAAATGGTTTTTGCATCGTTGTACCTAGGCTTTTGGAAACTCGTGGTAGTATCCAATTCTTCATGGGTTTGCTTTGTCAACTATCTTGTGAATGGTTAGTGCCTCCTAAACACAAGGTAGTTACAAACCTTCTCGAATAGGTCTAGGGTGGTCTTTCTAAGTTACTTGCCGAGTCGTCTTATATGTGAGCGAATGAATAAACCACAAAGAAGTTGTGGCCACAGTGCTAAAGCGGCAGTGATTGATTGGAACAATAGAACAGGATTACTCCCTGACTTTGACACCAAGGTTTAGAAACGTGATAAATATATATAGGTCTTAGAACAATAGAAGCATAGTGTACACAATCCAAAAAATCGAACCATGAAGGATCTTGTGATTCAAATGGTTATCAACGGATGTGCTTTTGAGAGACACATTCATTTCATTTGATAGGGACTGTGTACACATATAAGATAGTAATTCAAGGTAACTTCAAAGGAAAGATGTGGTGCAGTACAACACATCCTGCCTTTGGCAGCAAGAATGTACACAAGGGTTGAGATAGACTTGATAAGGTGATGGTTTGTACGATTTCTTAGCTTGGTCAAGACTGACCAAGAAAGTCTAGGTATATGATGTGTGCTTACTAACGAAACAATAGACAGTGTTAATAAGCTTAACTGAGGATGATTTTCAAAGAAGAACAAAGCAACTTCTTGAAAAGGATGATATGAACAAAAGCACTAGCCGAGAACAAAAGCTTAGTGCAGCGGATGATGCTAAAGTTCACCTTCAGGAGATAAGGTTCAATATATACAAGAAAGGAATGTAAGAGAAAGCAGTGGAAACAAAGTTGATGGTTCCCACAGATCAAGAGAGTTAAGTTGTAAGAAGGCAATGGAATGATGTAGCAAGACAGTGGAAATGGAGTCAGCATTCCCACAAATACAAGACGTTAAGGATAATCAAGGTAAGCACAGAGATAGAATTGATCATCCCCATGAATCACGACTAGCAAGAGTAAACAAAGCAATGAAAAAGGTGTGGACTAAGTGTGAACATAGAGTTGATCCGTCTCCACGGATCGAGGAAGACATGGTTCCACAAGGCAATGGAAAGGTGTGAACGACAGTGGGATTAGGATAGGTCCTTCCCCACAGATCAGGAAGAGCAAGGTGAAACAAAGCAGGGAATGATACAAGGCGGCAGTGGAAATAGAGTAAATTATCTCCACGAATTAGATGTATAGAGGTCAACAAGGCGATAGAAAATGGATATGAATGTTCCACAACTGAAGTAGTGTCATGCCTTTGCGAGTCTTGATACCAGTGCGCACCTTGTGACACAACTGAGCGACGGCCGTACACACGGGGCCCTAGGTTCCGTCGCGGCACCATAGACTGCTCGGGTAAACACTACATCAAGAGTGGCACAACTATCCAATTTCAGGAGATGCGAACAATATCAGGTTACATAAAGACCTAAACAAGTAGTATGTATGACACGAATCTCAATGTATTGGTGATGTAGACCAAGGAGTCGAAAGCTCATAGATTTCAAAGGTTGGAAACACAGGAATCATGAGAACGAGAGACATAGGGCCCATCAACTGTTGAGTTGGGGTGGTGATATAGACTTGGAAGTACATGAATTGGCGTGAACCCAAAACATGTGGGCTACAAAAGTTTGAAATGCGTGGAGTGCAAGAGCTTGAAATGCACGGAACAGCGAAGCTTGGAACTCTAGTTTTGCAATTGTTGGGAAAGGCATGATACACTAGAGTTGATTCCAAGAAGTTAGGATCAAGTGGCACAGTGAAACGTACTCACTCAATGTGCAGCCAATACATGACAAAGCTAAACATTGTTACTACACCAATCGGTACCCGTACAGTTTGCCTAATCGTAGGATTTAAAAACATTTTTGGTCAACAACTAGCTTCTTCTTCCAGTCATGTCGATGCAGCACGAAGCTTCATGTGGGTGACACCATGATGATTGTTGCCTTAATAGACCATCAATTTGGAAAAATGTTGCTGGAGTCGAGGTTGATCTTGAAAGGTTCCTTTTTATCTCTCATGTCATCAACTTAAGAACTCTAAGTGTTGCTAGGGGTATGTAAGCGACAGTAGAACCTTGCCGCGGCATCTTCTGGACCCATTCTTGTCTTGGTGGAGCTCCAACTTGTATCTATGTCAATGTTGACGCTGTGTATGTCGGGTTGATTGGAGAAAAGTCTTCGATGATGAAAGCTCGGGTATTCTTCTCGAAGAGTTCTTGGAGGCTTGCTTATTGTTCTGATGGCTAGGCCTATAGAATCCTATGGACCCAGTACGTAAAGGTAAACATGTATGAGCTATCCTGACTTCATCTTCAGGCTTGGCGATTCCCTTCAGTAGAATCCTCTCGAGTCGCAGACGTTGAACTGAAGCCGTATCTATGGAGTACTCTTCATCTTCGTCTTCTCATTCTCTTGTTGTGATACCTTTGGTGAGGGCAGCCAGGCTTAGAGCAGTGGTGATTTGATTTCCAAGCTTAAGGAAATATGCCAAAGGGTGGCCTATCCGAACACCGCAGTACAATTGCTACCTTTCCTTCTAACATGTATAGGTTGTAACCAACTTCCAGAGGTGGATTAAGAGTATTTGCAAAGGACTAGAATGCCATAGTCATGCCTAATGTTTATATTCTACATCATTGGTATAGCAATGCTTGTTAGCTCTACTTCGATTTGGTCCAGAATTCAAGTTTCAACGAAACCTAATGATAACTTCCAAACAAGGCACACTCCAAAGAGACTCCAATTGACAAAGTTGTGCACCCAAAAGTGCACATCAAGTTTGATATACAAACCCTAATTCAGATCCTCCTAAATTTTGAGTAACACTAGGATTTAGCTACAGCTTTCTAGAGTGTAGTTTCAGATTTTTGTTGCCTATGTCACTCATCTCCATATTAGCACGTGATAAGGGAATGTTTCTGAAATGCACGTTAGAGGGTTCCGATAAGAGAGATTTTTATATGATGTGGTGTAATATAGAACCAGAAATTGTGAGACATGCGGTTATTACATTTAATCCTCATGATGCACTTGCATTTTCAACCATGTATCAAAATAGTAGCAACACATGTACAATTGCAATATGAATCTAATTACTTTCAATCACTCACATAGCAAAGCACATGAGATGAGATGGAATGATGCATGATTCGTTCTATCTGGTCTCACATCACACATCCTTTGTATATTATATATATCTAACGATATTTCGGTGACATATATGCACGTCTCTCCATAATGCAACTAGTCGTCCTCTAGTCGTTCTTAATTTCGCACGTTGTTAGTGTACCTGCAGAAGAATGCATGCTCATACATTACCACCTAGTGTGGCATCCATGCGTGACCGCTGCGTGGACAACGTTGAGTGGGCCGCTGCACCTTTTCCTCAAAGCCTGATATTCCACCAGTACTGGGGATTGTCGAGAAGAAGGTGGATCCCAAAACCGAATGTAAGTGTGGTGGGTATGAAAGCCTCAAACATGCCCACCACCCTTAAAGAGCTTTTACTTATACAGCATGAATGCAGAGTTTACAACCGTTCGCAAAACCCAATAGCTTCCACAAGTACTGGGACAGCTATGGCCAAAAAGTTGCTTCCCAAAGCGCCGAACATGCATATGAGTTCTATCTAGGTCAGAATGTCAGCGATGTCACCTGGATAACACTAACATCCTTAATATGGCCATATCGCATACTCTCATTTTTGAATTACTTTAAAAGGTTTCGAAAATAGGTTTGTAAATCAAAACTTGATGATATAACTGTTGTCTGTGTATGATCGGCTTTGATACCAGCTGTGGCGGAACCGCCCTGCTTAATCTAGACTAAGCACACATGCCACCTCTGGCTCGCAGTGCACTTAGGCCAGACTAAACCCGGTAGTCCGTCTAGCTACCCAAAAGGGCACTCGATGTAACCATCGCGCGAGGGTACTGACATCACACACATTCAGTTCTCGAAAGAGCCACAATAGTTACATCATCACAGGCAGTTGAAATATAAGATAGAAAGACTTAGTTTACAATCCAAATATATGAAATCAAATACATGTTCGAAATATAGCGGAAGCGATTTCAGATATATATATAGCGGAAGCGTTTTCAAATCCTCTTGCAGCGGAAACAAATTCAATTAGTCTTCATGTAGAGATAAACAAGGCGAGTAGCACCGAGCCCACCGGTTCTACCCTCCTTCAAGCGATTGTCCAAAAGTCTTCAGTTCCTGTAAGCCAAAAGTGGGGGCAAACACTGAGTACTAATTACTCAGTAGGACTTAATGGAATTGGCTCACGGCTGACGCGAAGCTTGCTTACTAACCAGTGGATCCTTAGCCATTGATTTTAAACAGTGATATATTGTAATAAAGCAACAGTTTTCCTCATAGTTATCATCATGATCCATAGTTCATATACCTCAACATTCTCATCTCATATATCATCATAAAGTAACTTGCAGGAATTTAAACTTACAAGTACAAACAGGTAGTATTGAAAAGCATGATTTAATAAACAATATGTTAAGGTTATTACTATGTTCCCATGTGCGATATGGCATTCTCACACCTGGTGAGCATCAGCGATTCGAATCAATTTGTTAATTCCTGGGAATAACTAGAAGTACCAGGATGGCATATGCTTACTAACCCCCGGCGTTCCCACATATGCTTCTCCCATCTCCACTTGTCCCATCCCAAGTTCGATTCAATCCTTCTGTTGTTCCCAGGTTGTGCCACCTTAGGAGCGTTACCTCGGCGTACCGGGTCCTGCCCTCCCTCGACTACAAGCTCCCCAAGGTGTAATAGTAGGAGTCTGTCTCTGTTCTTTGCATGGCACAAGTAAGACTTTTACCGGTCCATTATCCCGGATAAGCACTCTAGCAATGTTATGCCAACCAGCAGGCGGACAGGGACGGGGTCTTAAACGACTCGGGCGGAGTCCACCAAACCATCCATCTCATCATCATCATTTTTCTTATATACCCATACCTTCGCCCGGTCTCGATTTAAACCATGAGCATCCTCATAGCTTCCATCATAGTAATATTTCTTGTGACTTTTGAAAAATCACCTACGCGACGAGTGACTCCATTCACTCGAGTCTACTCGTACCTAGGAATTCTAGGCACTTGTGCTATGAACTCTATATATAGGCGCTAAGGCCAGGGCGGCTAGGGAGTCTAGTGCAATTGGTTTCAAACAACTCCTAATGCAGATGCGTAATCATCAACCATAATATGTTTGCTAGGAAAAGCATGGTCCTGCCTACCTTTGCTTTACTTTAAGAGAACCCACAAACTATGCTAATGTTAGTTTGCCGGGTCGTGAGGCTTTGTCCCAGGAAACTCCTTGATCCCTTGGACAACTCCTCCGTCTAAACACGACTGATGGGCCCTCCAGGTCATGCTTGGGGCTTAGTTGGTCTTCTGGACCACCGTTGATTGATGTAGCTCCACGCACTTGGTTCTCGATCATGAATCTGTAATAAGCATCAGTATATGAATGATATGCATGGTGCAATGAATGAGATGCACGAATATCAAGCACACGTGTGCACAATCATTTCATGGACAGAAAGGTGATTGACAACTATTTAACAAGAAGTGACTGTATGCATCTAGGACAATCATTCAGCTTATGCAATCAAGCATTCACATAGCAAGATATAATTTATTACATGATCAAGTTGAGTTGCCTCGTTTCACACTACATGCAAGTCAAGTACTAGTCAATCATATATTTACACATGCAATGGATTATTAGTTTAGGACATCACTCTTAGCACTGGTAACTGTAGTATTTTTCTCGACTTAGAGCAGGCAGACACTCAAACAATCACACATCACATGTACATTTTTCATGTATCGAACATCTAGTAGCATCACTGTAGTACTAGGTACCTAGCAGTACTTTTATTTGCCTATATTAAGCATACATTCCAAACAAGCATATATACACCTAGCAAGTTGTTTACCATAAAGAGGACAAGTCAAGTGCAGTAGCATGTAGATGAAAGACACACAATGTTTCATTTTTACTACTGCAATAAGAAATATACTAAGTAAAGTTAACAAGAGCAATCACGAGTTCATGTGAGTACATTAATATCCCATTCTTATTTCCTTCACCTTTGACCCTATGTAAATATCTACTCATAAACCCCTCATGAACAACAACAAAAATGCCTGAAAACTTCACAAGCATAATCCTACCATAATATGGCTGCACGAAATTTAGTGGACTTTTTGGAGCCTATTAAACACTATTTTTCTAATTTATCGTTTTAAGCACCTAGCACTTTGTCAATTTCAAATCACATAGCGAACAGCTAGCACAACATATGAAACTTTGTTTATAGATTGCACTGGACCCAATTAGTACAAGATAATTTCCATGGATTTTTCTGGACAAGTTTTATATGGCCTACTTTTTCCTATTTCAAAAATGCATTAAATGCATGCATAGGGGTTAAACAGTAATATTGCAGTGCATGTTAGGGTCACTAAAAACTTATACGGGCCCTAGATAACATGATATAACTTTTGTCCAAGTTTCATAATTTTTGGGATCCACTTAATACACTTTTACCATTTATTGATTTAATCATGCAACATTTTGTCATTTTTCAAAACAGCATCAAAACCTAACATGCACAGCTTGAAACTTTAACAGTAAGCTAAATATACTACAGAGAGCATCTAAAATTTATGGTGGAATATTTGGAGCATATTTTGTGTGGTGGGTATTTTCCATGTATCTTAAGCTTCCAAAATCAAGCCTAGGGGTAGATCTGTCACTTAACAGCATGTGCTGCTGCAATCAAAATTTCTACCGAGCCTAAATATCACACTAAAGCTACTGCCCAAGCCTCACCATTTTAGGAGTTCATTTAGACCAACTTTTGTCATTTATTTGTTTTAACATGCATGCAACCAAATAGGGGCAAAATGGTCATTTCACACATCCACTTCATATCAAACCTGTAGATCTACTAAATAGGAGCACAATGCAACTGAGTTTACTTTTTTATGATTTTTCTTTGATTTTATACGATTTTCCAAAGTTCACAGCTCAACGAAAATGAATTTAAAGCCAAATCCTACTATCCAGGGACCTATACCAAATTAACCGTAGACTCCAGGGGCCTGCAAGGAAGATTGCATACACTCAGTGAATAGTACGTAACAGAGAGAAATAAAAAGGGGAAAAAGGGTAGGGGGTTTTGGGAAAAACTCCCCTTCATCTTCTTCGTCCCGCCGGGGAACAGTGCGCGGGGTGGAGGGAAAAAGGCGGCGCTCCGCCGGTGGCATGGGGGCGAGACTTGGAGCCGAGCGTTTCTGGGAAGGTGTTCCTAGCCTCGGGCTTCTATCTCCCCTTGACCTCGTCGCCGGTGGTGGAGAGGAGAGCCGGTGCGGCGGCGGTGAACTAGAGGCGGCGGGGTTGGCCAGAGCTCGGCGGCTCGAGTTGATTCCGGTGCGCGAAGTGGATGAACGGCGTGATTGAGAAGCCCGCGAGACGCGCGGTGAAGTGGCGAAGCCGGAAGGGTTGAAGTGGAGGCGCGGGAGTGGCCTGAAGGTGGTCCTCCACGGCGAGCATGGTGGCGGCCGGTGCGGCACGCGACGGCGCAAGTAAAGCAGGGTGCTAGGAGCGACGGTGAAAGTCCAGAGCTTGGGGGTTTAGTGGAGTAGAGCAAGGCGAACGCAGGAGGCATGTCGGGTAGGGCGGAGCCGGCCCAAGGCGGCGGAGGTGCGAGCTCGCCGCGAGCTCGGCCATGGCGAGCGGCCATGGCGTGTACGCACGCGGAGGGTTCCAGGGGTAGTGTCGGCTCTGGGGTCTTTTGGGGCTCGAGAGAGGGGCTCAAGGCGCTTGTGTTGGGCCTGCTTGGAAGGTGGGAGGTGGCTCGGATTGGCGGTGGCGCGAGCCTGAGCTCGGGTCACCCATGGCGGATGCGCTCTGGTCGTGCGAGCCAGAGGCGCAGCAGAGGCAGGGTGGCGGGCAAGGGAGTGAGGGCGAATGGAGGAAGCCGGGATGGCGTAAAAGCTTTGTGAGAAGCATAATTGCAGAGGTGGTCAAAGCCTTTACCTTCAATCCAAATACGCGCCCGCAAAGAGTCTGCTCTTCCGTTGTGCTGCTTGACGCTGCCATTTTCGCAAGTCGCTTAGAGCTGGAGATGGTGGAAAGATGTTCGTCGGCGGCAAAGAGGAAGGGAGATGAGTTCTGGTTCGGTATAAGTCTTTATGAGGTACTGACTTATGCGGGATTTGGAAATTTCAGTCGGAGGAAGCGTGTTCTCTGAGTCGTCGGCTTGTCAAGTCATGCTTGACTAAAGTCAACAAGTCAGAGCCGATTGACTAGTGAGCCGATTGTCTACTAGGAATCGGCTAAGTAAAACAGATCGGCTTGTTATGATAAGTAAAGCCGATCGAGGGATTTCTCGAGTCAGCGCGATGCTGCTGAGCCAATTGTAGTATGAGGGAGAATCGGCAAGAAATAAATAAAAAAAAGGGGACAGAAGTTTAGAAAGGGGATTTCATTAATTTACATAGCAAAATACATCCTTGAGCCAATACTACGGCTGTTAATCTCAAAAGCTAAGGATTATCTTACAGAAAAGCCGATTTAGCGGCTAAACTACTCAAGAACTAAGCTAATCCTAACTGCTACTATGACAGCATGCTCTAAGCATCACTGTCATCAGCCGATTCCTCATCGGCTTCCTTGCCCACGCCGTCGTCGGCGTCCTCGCTCTCGGTTGGAGCAAGGTTAGACGAGCCTTCCTCATATTGAGCCTCGAGGTCTTCGTCCTCATCTGGCTCCTCCGGCTCGACTTCGTGGGAGTCCTCCGGCTCGTCGGAGTCTTCCTCCTTGTCGCTGGCGTCCTCGTCTTCTTCATTGCCCGCTGCCTTGTCGTCCGAGGGCGTTGTCCCCAGGCGCCTTCTCTTGGTGGGACGCTCGGGCGAATCATGGTTCGGGCGAGGGACCCATGGAGGGAAGGCGATGGCGTCCTCTGTGTCCTCGGAGCAGCGAAGTTTGATCGCTCTGCGCGGACGGGGCGGAATGTCCGGCCCCCACCACTTCAGCCAAGCTTTGGTAGCTGGGCTTGGGGACCACTCCTCGTAATCCGATGGAGCGGCTAGGGGAGCTTGGTCGGCTCCCACGATCGACAGCGGAGCAAAGCCCGGTGGCACATCCGGGCAGGGTGGCAATGGTGCCGGTGCATCGGCTGCCACACCCGAAACAGAGGCGACGGAACGAGAGGAAGGAGGAGTGAGAGCCCTATTGGCGGTTCTAAGCCTAACAGATTTTACTCCGCAAGCGAACGGAGACCGCTGTAGCTTTCACCCGGGAGTATTCCAAGCTATCGTATATATCCACAGGGAAGCGTTGAGATAGAGATATTAACTTATCAAACATCTTGTTATTTTACTCTTTCATTCCAAACGGTAAAAGAAAGGATAACGGCACATTGATACAGTCCACAACGATACATAGCTCAACGAGAAGATAGAAGGACAATGAGACGGAGTCTGGTTCCTGATGAGATCTTCCTCTACTAAGGTCAAGCCCAAAGACAAAGCTAGCTCCAACAATGTCACTCTACTGCATCGGACATCGCAACTATAGAACTACTGCCAGGCACCAGAGTGCTGAATACCCAGCCGAGAAAGGCGGGTTCTAGGAAGTCCGACTATGCGTCTACAACATGCTATAACACAACTAGTGTGTCAGCCCGGACGACGGGGGTGGAATACTGAGACCTCTAAAGCTGTCACCTAGAGAGGCTACCTAAAGCCTGTGTGTGAAATATGTACGGTACAAACGAGGCACCTAGAGCTGCGTGGGACTGGCTGCAAACCAAGGCGAACTTCTAGATTAGACACCACGTCTACTTCTAGTTGTTCACACATCCACATGTTGCACAAGTGAATGCATCACAACTACTACGACTTAACCAACAGCGTGAACAAGGAACCCACAAGTAAATAGACTAGATTAACCATAACCTCATAGAGCAACGCTAACTATAGTCTAACGACACTCTTACACTACGATCATTACCATAGGTAGGAAAGTAAATGCTTGAACTTAAATAAAGAAATATATTAAATAAACTCAAAGTCTTACAGGAAAGGAAAGATACAAGAGACTCATACCAGACACCTGAAGATGACTCCGGAACAGGCAAAGCCCGACTCTAACTCCTACCAAAACATTGAACTAGAAAGGGTGGCGCCACCCAAACGGGGGCACCTCCTCAAGGGAGAGAGTGGAGAGAGTACAATGGTGCCAATGGCACCGAGAAGGTACGAGTTTGGAGTGGGGGAGTGACCATCTATTTATAGGAGGCTGAAAGTCGGTGAAATGGCTAAGTCTGCAGGCCGGGCAGACTGGTAGGAGGCCGGGCGACCTGGTCTTGTGGCCTTCCAGCCCTTCGATGCACCGACTATGTTGATCCCACAGTAGAGATACCCTCTGACTAGGTGTGGTGGTTAAGTTCGTTGTGCTTCTTCCTTGGCCATTGGATTTAGAGTGTGCTTCTTCCATAGCCACAGGATCAAACTCCCTCGGATCACTGACTTCACCAATCCAATGGTGGCCTTCCGGTACCTTGCGTGTTGATTGCGTGGCCTCCACCGTGGGATTGTGTTTGACACGTATCCTTGTGCATGCACGTCGAAGATGAGCACATTTGGAGACATTTGTGAGCCGGGTGGCCTTGGGTGGGTGGCCGGGCTGCCTGGCTTTTCCTGAGTCAATTTCTTCTCCATATTTTGGCCTTCCGACATTGTATTCGACTTGTGCTTGTTCCCACATGTGTATATTTGACCTTGGTACCATCCTTGGGTAAACAAGATGAAGCATGACATATTTTGGACACCTGTGTGGCCGGCCAGCCTAGTCATATCTTTTGCGTTCGAACTCCAAATTGGGTGAACCAAAACTCCATTTCGATTATTTCAATGACTCTTCGCAATGGTTCAGTCAGTGAGGGCATTTGAGATACATCATAGTGATGTTATTTGTAATCCATTCTCCAAGCCCTTTTGTGCCCACTCTATGCTTGCTCCAAATGATGTAACTTTGCATGGAATTTGAGCATCTCCCTGTGTAACACCGAAAACCACCAAAACTCGTGGAATTCGTTAGTTCAAAGTAAATAATGCATAGAACTTTATTTATACCCCATTTATTCACCGAGGAATTGGCGATCGAAATTAGGAAATAACGACCACCAACATGCCCCTATGCTTGAACTTTTGCTCGTCCTCGAGCAAAGCTGAGACTTAGGCTCGGCGGATCAGGAGTTGCATCAATGGCAATAACCCTGCAAGTATTAAGTGCACAACCGAACACTCTACCATTTATGAATTGAACGAACTGGCACAAGTGTATCCCAACCTTTTTATTCATACCTGTGGGGCTTCTTGACTTCTCACCTCGTCTTTGGCGGTTGAGAGACGGAATAACCGCAGTAGAATCTTACCCAATGCATTCTCTTTTCAGGGTTCATACTCGGAGATTTTTGAAAATTTTGCAATTAAAGCTCCAAGTTCCTTAAATGGTACTCTCGAATCGCTCAGGTGGTTATGAAATTCCTCACCGGGGCCTAAGGCCATTCTTTTTCCCTACAAATTATAGGCTTATGTGGAGCTCAAGGTGGGGATAAAAGAAGGCTTACTTATGCATGTATGTTGTTGAGCCAAAAATTGGTTCTAGTGAAGTTAGTGATACCCCTCATTCTGATCAATAGAGAATGGATGGTGTCTTTGTGGTGGTGGAGAAGATGAACACAAGTGGAAAGTATATGGAGACGAGCCCGGTATACTCAACATTGTGTTTATGGGGAATATAGTCTTGGGTGGAAACTCCATATTTTGATGGATCCCCTTGTTTGAAAATTTGAAATCTTTGAGCACATGGAGCTATCACTTTTTTTCCTCTTTTTTTTCATATCTCATTCTCACCCCTTTTTTTTCTTTCTTTTTTTTGTCATAGCTCCATGTCTCATTTTCCAAGGGAACCTGGGGATATCTTGTGGAAAATGACTGGAGTATTTATTTGGAAGAACATATTTGTGGATGGGTAAGTGGATGATGGATGTAGTTTTGGTATGGTAGTGGAATATCTGGTGACTGTGGATGCTTGAATTCAATGTGAATTTAAGCATAACCAGATATAGGAAGGCTAGCAAATGAAAGTGGATATGAGGGGCTAATTGATCGGGATCTGAGGTGTCACCACTTCATAAGGAATCAAAATTTGACAAAACTCAACACAACAATAAGTAGCATATGTAGAGGTTTGATCATGCAAGCATTTGGCTCTAGATAGGTATTTCAAACCACTAAGGAACTTGCTTTGGTTTTATTTTCAAAAAGAAAACTCCGAGAATTCACCTTACTAAGATCAAGACGGGTGCAACCCAAACTTTAGTTATATCACATTCTCACAACAACCTATACTTGGTTTGAAAGTACATGCTCCCACAAGGTTGAACATTAGAGCAAGGATCACAACCTATCCCAATAAGCTCAAAATTTGCTGGATAGTGTAAAGTTGTATACAAAATACTTACAAGGAATTAACAGAGCAACTATTCATCATTTCCTTTAAGCAAAGGGTATAAACAAAACTCTAGCATTATGGGTAGAAGTTATTTTATTCATGGTTTAAGCAAATATTTTTGGTATTTTTTTGGATATGCAAATTTTTATGGTGTTTTTCTTTATTAAGTTTAGAAAAGGAATAAAGCAAACATGTTTTTGTTCTCATGGCAGCTAGGATAAAAGATATGATCATGAAAAGCACGACATTCGGCGTGGGGTACATACCTGGTGTGGCGTTCCCTCCAAGCTTAGATCTTGCAACTCAATGCAAACTTGAAGCTTGTGCTTGGCGTATCTCCCCATGTGTCCATAGCATCTTGTGGGGGTGCCTGTCAAATCCTTCCCCAAGCTTGTACTGTTGTACGTTACTCTTTAGCTTGCTCCCTGGCGTGACGACGATGCTGCTTACTTTCTGTTATGCTCGACTATATTAGGCGAACTCCCTTCTCTACTCTTGTATAGCCTCCTCATCTCTCCAATGTTAGGGGCTATCCATCATATCTCCGATGCTGCTACTTGGACCTTCTACATGGTGTTAGGAGTTTTTGATTAGGCAACTGTTTGGTATTCTACTTCCTTTGGGGGAATGTCTCCTTGGAGTTGATGTTTGGTTCCTCCTTGCTCCAACATCATATTTGCCTTCAGCTGACATTCTTTCCCAAAGTGACACATGTAGTGGTTCATCCTGTTTGCGTCAAATGGAAGAATACCAAGGGTCCTTCTCTTCTCAAGAAGAGTGTCCAGAATGGTAGGTTGCATTTCCAGCTTTCTTCTATTCCATGGCCAGCGGTGACGTCTCACTTAGCCCATGTAGTTGAAATAAGGGTTGATCTTGAATCCAGTTTTGACATTGAGCAGACTTTCTTTCCCAAACAGTTTGAGTGGGGAAGAATGAAGATGGATGTTGTTGGATTTGACTCCATTGCCATTTGCATTTGCTTTGGTTGATGGGTGTTCACATCCGATGGGTAGAGTAGCATAGCTTGGCATCTAATTGGCTTGTTGCTCAACAGGCCGGGTAGAAAGGAATTATGGAAGGCTCTCTATTCGCGTTCCTCCATAACTTGGGTGATGTCCATTCATATATCTCATGTGATCCAATGCTTTGCACGACTTTGACACCAAATCTTGTGAGGACAGCCTCTCGGGATGAGAGATGTCTACGTGTTCTTTTCTGTGTCATGCCGCTAACATTCGCTTCCCAAGTGATGCAGAGCATGGTCGAAGTCTCACAGAGATCAACCATGATAGGTTGGCCATCGAGTCCTTCCTCTTAGGGGGGTTTAGAGGATGACGCCTCCTACAACAGGTTAGTGGACAACATATACAACGGGCCTATGTGTAAAGAGTATTAACACTGGGCCCGTTGTACACAATGTGCTAAAAAAATTGGCGTTTCAAAAGCTCAAAAGCACAAAACCATGTTGTATTGCCAAGATCATTACCATCTTCAAAAATTACTCAAATCTAAGGTCATGACATATGGAAAGAGATTATCTAGGACCTTGATTGTTGTCTTCATGGAAACTTGAGAAAACATTTCACAACCAAAACCTACAAATAGCTCATCGATCAACGTTCTCAAATTGACCAAAGCAGGCCTTTAACCTAAGCACCATGCTCGATTTAAGAGGCCTACGGGCACACATTGGATTCTGGCCCAAACTATGTCTAGCCCCAGCAGATTAAAGATTGCATGAACAAATCATGTCAAGACTTACTCACATTGCATGTGATTTTCAATTTTATCATTTTTTTGTTTTTTATAAGATAGAAAGAAAGGGTAACAACAACAAGTTGAAAAACAAATTAATATTCTAACTCGCCGCTTCCCCAGCAACGGCGCCAGAAAGCTTGTTGGCGGTTCTTAGCCTAATAGATTTTACTCCGCAAGCGAACAGAGACCGCTGTAGCTTTCACCTGGGAGTATGCCAAGGTATCGTATTTATCCACAGGGAAGCGTTGAGATAGAGATATTAACTAATCAAACATCTTGTTATTTTACTCTTTCATTCCAAACGGTAAAAGAAAGGATAACGGCACATTGATACACTACACAACGATACATAGCTCAATGAGAAGATAGAAGGACAACGAGATGGAGTCTGGTTCCTTATGAGATCTTCCTCTACTAAGGTCAAGCCAAAAGACAAAGCTAGCTCCAACAATGTCACTCTACTAATGTCGTGACACGACTGAGGTTATGGTTTGGTCTAGACATCTTTACTGCATCGGACATCGTGGCTATAGAACCACTGCCAGGCACCAGAGTGCTGAATGCCAAGAAAGGTGAGTTCTAGGAAGTCCGACTATGCGTCTACAACATGCTATAACACAACTAGTGTGTCAGCCCGGACGACGGGGGTGGAATACTGAGACCTCTAAAGCTATCACCTAGAGAGGCTACCTAATGCATGTGTGTGAAATATGTACGGTACACATGAGGCACCTAGAGCTGCGTGGGACTGGCTGCAAACCAAGGCGAACTTCTAGATTAGACACCACGTCTACTTCTAGTTGTTCACACATCCACATGTTGCACAAGTGAATGCATCACAACTGCTACGACTTAACCAACAGCGTGAACAAGGAACCCGCAAGTAAATAGACTAGATTAACCATAATCTCATAGAGCAACGCTAACTATAGTCTAATGACACTCCTACACTACGATCATTACCATAGGCAGGTAAGTAAATACTTGAACTTAAATAAAGAAATATATTAAATAAACTCAAAGTCTTTCAGGAAAGGAAAGATACAAGAGACTCATACCAAACTCCTGAAGATGACTCCAGAACAGGCAGAGCCCGACTCTAACTCCTACCAAAACATTGAACTAGAAGGGGTGGCGCCACCCAAACAGCCCCACCTCCTCAAGGGAGAGAGTGGATAGAGTACAATGGTGCCAATGGCACCGAGAAGGTACGAGTTTGGAGTGGGGGAGTGACCATCTATTTATAGGAGGCTGAAAGTCGGTGAAATGGCTAAGTCTGTAGGCCGGGTGGACTGGTAGGAGGCCGGGCGACCTGGTCTTGTGGCCTTCCAGCCCTTCGATGCACCGACTATGTTGATCCCACGGTAGAGATACCCTCTGACCAGGTGTGGTGGTTAAGTTCGTTGTGATTCTTCCTTAGCCATTGGATATACAGTGTGCTTCTTCCTTAGCCACAGGATCAAACTCCCTCGGATCACTGACTTCACCAATCCATGGCTTGGATTGGTGAAGTGGCGGCCTTCCGGTACCTTGCATGTTGATTGCGTGGCTTCCACCGTGGGATTGTGTTTGACACGTATCCTTGTGCATGCACGTCGAAGATGAGCACATTTGGAGACATTTGTGAGCCGGGCGGCCAAGGGTGGGTGGCCGAGCGGCCTGGCTTTTCCTGACTTAGTCAATTTCTTCTCCATATTTTGGCCTTCCGACATTGTATTCGACTTGTGCTTGTTCCCTCATGTGTATATGAGACCTTGGTACCTTCCTTGGGTAAACAAGATGAACCATAAAATATTTTGGACACCTGTGTGGCCGGCCAGCCTAGTCCTAGGTCGCCCGGCCTGGGGTCTGGCCGCCCGGCCACTCTTGTGTGAGCCGGCAGTGTCCATCTTTAATGGTCATATCTTTTGCGTCCGAACTCTAAATTGAGTGAACCAAAACTCCATTTCGATTATTTCAATGAGCTCTTCGCAATGGTTCAGTCAGTGAGGGCATTTGAAATACTTCATAGTGATGTTATTTGTAATCCATTCTCCAAGCCGTTTTGTGCCCACTCTGTGCTTGCTCCAAATGATGTAACTTTGCATGGAATTTGAGCATCTCCCTGTGTAACACCGAAAACCACCAAAACTCATGGAATTCGTTAGTTCAAAGTAAATAATGCATAGAACTTTATTTATACCCCATTTATTCACTGAGGAATTGGCGATCAAAATTAGGAAATAACGACCACCAACACGCCCCCAAGCTTGAACTTTCGCTCGTCCTCGAGCAAAGCTGAGACTTAGGCTCGGTGGATCAGGAGTTGCATCAATGGCAATGACCCTGCAAGTATTAAGTGCACAACTGAACACTCTACCATTTATGAATTGAACAAACTGGCACAAGTGTATCCCAACCTTTTTATTCATACCTGTGGGGCATCTTGACTTCTCACCTTGTCTTTGGCGGTTGAGAGACGGAATAACTGCAGTAGAATCTTACCCAATGCAATCTCTTTTCGGGGTTCATACTCGGAGGTTTTTGAAAATTTTGCAATTAAAGCGCCAAGTTCCTTAAATGGTACTCTTGAATCGCTCAGGTGGTTATGAAATTCCTCACTAGGGCCTAAGGCCATTCTTTTTCCCTACAAACTATAGGCTTATGTGGAGCTCAAGGTAGGGATAAAAGGAGGCTTACTTATGCCATGTATGTTGTTGAGTCAAAAATTGGATCTAGTGAAGTTAGCGATACCCCTCATTCTGATCAATAGAGAATGGATGGTATCTTTGTGGTGGTGGAGAAGATGAACACAAGTGGAAAGTATAGGGATATGAGTCTAGTATACTCAATATTGTGTTGATCGGGAATATGGTCTTGGGTGGAAACTCCATATTTTGATGGATCCCCTTGTTTGGAAATTTGAAATCTTTGAGCGCATGGAGCTATCACTTTTTTTCCTCTTTTTTTTTCATATCTCATTCTCACCCCTTTTTTTTCTTTCTTTTTTTTTTACAGCTCCATGTCTCATTTTGCAAGGGAACTTGGGGATATCTTGTTGAAAATGACTGGAGTATTTATTTGGAAGACTATATTTGTGGATGGGTAAGTGGATGATGGATGTAGTTTTGGTATGGTGGTGGAATATATGGTGACTGTTGATGCTTGAATTCAATGTGAATTTAAGCATAACCAGATATAGGAAGGCTAGCAAATGAAAGTGGATATGAGGGGGTAATTGATCGGGATTTGAGGTGTCACCACTTCATAAGGACTCAAAATTTGACAAAACTCAACACAACAATAAGTAGCATATGTAGAGGTTTGATCATGCAAGCATTTGGCTCTAGATAGGTATTTCAAACCACTAAGGAACTTGCTTTGGTTTTATTTTCAAAAAGAAAACTCCGAGAATTCACCTTACTAAGATCAAGACGGGTGCAACCCAAACTTTAGTTATATCACATTCTCACAACAACCTAGACTTAGTTTGAAAGTACTTGCTCCCACAAGGTTGAACATTAGAGCAAGAATCACAACCTATGCCAATAAGCTCAAAATTTGCTGGAGAGTGTAAAGTTGTATACAAAATACTAACAAGGAATTAACAGAGCAACTATTCATCATTTCCTTTAAGCAAAGGGTATAAACAAAACTCTAGCATTATGTGTAGGAGTTATTTTATCCATGGTTTAAGCAAATATTTTTGGTATTTTTTTGGATATGCAAATTTTTATGGTGTTTTTCTTTATTAAGTTTAGAAAAGGAATAAAGCTAACATGTTTTTGGTGTCATGGCAGCTAGGATAAAAGATATGATCATGAAAAGCACGACATTCGGCGTGGGGTACATACCTGGTATGGCGTTCCCCCCAAGCTTAGATCTTGCAACTCAATGCAAACTTGAAGCTTGTGCTTGGCGTATCTCCCCATGTGTCCATAGCATCTTGTGGGGGTGCCTGTCAAATCCTCCCCCAAGCTTGTACTGTTGTACGTTACTCTTTAGCTTGCTCCCTGGCGTGACGACGATGCTGCTTACTTTTTATTATGCTCATCTATGTTAGGCGAACTCCCTTCTCTACTCTCACTACAGGAAAACCTACCCTATAGGTACGCTTTATTTATGTAATAGACACATTTTATTTCGTATCTACATCAATGTTGACACGTTTCTTAAAGCGTGCTAGGAGCGTCTTCGCAAGCACTGTGACAAAGATTGAACAGACGGATTACTATAGCGTATCTATAGTTGAGACATTTCATAGAAACGTTATATGCATGTCTATGCATTTTGATACACTTTTATAAATACACTTATACAACGTGTCTATTGACGTTGTTACATTTTGTAAAAACGCTTTAATATGTGTTCAAAAATAGTAAAAAATATATACTACAGGATATGATTTTCGTGCAATGCAATCGCTAAGAATTGAACTCATGACCTCATACCTCACGTAATACCTCCCCACCACTAGACCACTGTATCACATGTAAATAGTTTAGTAATGCACTCTTTTTATATTTACCATTAACGAATTTCAACTTCTCAATACCGTGTCAAATAACGTCTTTATGTGCCTATAGACATGCTTGTTTGATACGCTTTTTGTGTGTCTCTATGCTATTGACGGTTGAAAATGTGTCTTAATTCGTGTTATTTTAAGATACTTTTAAGTTGTATCAAAAAACATATTTAGATGCATATGCACATTTGTTTGACATGTTTGATGTCATGTCTAGATGCTACTGATGGTTAATAGCGTAGCTAACTACGTGTCATGTTGAGATGATTTAAATAACATGACAACAAGTGTCACTTCATGTCTTTCGACACTCTAATCGTGTCTAACATCGTGTGAATTTGAGACATTCCAGAAAACGTGTCAAAAAGAAAGTTTACGCCTTTTGTGTAGTGACGCTTTAGCCATCGTTGCTCTCAAAACGTATCTAGAAGGCCTTTTTTCTGTAGTGTCTTCTATAGCCACCTCATCTCTCAAATGTTAGGGGCTATCCATCATATCTCCGATGCTGCTACTTGGACCCTCCATATGGTGTTGGGAGTTTTTGATTAGGCAACTTAGTCTAGTATTCTACTTACCTTTGGGGGAATGTCTCCTTGGAGTTGATGTTTGGTTCCTCCCAGCTCGAACATCATATTTGCCTTCAGCTGACATTCGTTCCCAAAGTGACACATGTAGTGGGTCATCCTGTTCGCGTGACATGGAAGAATACCAAGGGTCCTTCTCTTCTCAAGAAGAGTGTCCAGAATGGAAGGTTTCATTTCCACCTTTCTTCTATTCCATGGCCAGCGGTGACGTCTCACTTAGCCCATGTAGTTGAAATAAGGGTTGATCTTGAATCCAGTTCAGACATTGAGCAGACTTTCTTTCCCAAACAGTTTGAGTGGGGAAGAACGGAGGTGGATGTTGTTGGATTTGACTCCATTGCCATTTGCATCTGCCACCAACCTTTGGTTGATGGGTGTTCGCATCCGATGGGTGGAGTAGCTTAGCTTGGCATCTAATTGGCTTGTTGCTCAACTGGCCGGGCAGAAAGGAATTAAGGAAGGCTCTCTATTCGCGTTCCTCTATAACTTGGGTGATGTCCATTCATATATCTCATGTGATCCAATGCTTTGCATGACTTTGACACCTAATCTTATGAGGACAGCCCCTCGGGATGAGAGATGTCTACATGTTCTTTTCTATGTCATGCCGCTGACATTCGCTTCCCAAGTGATGCAGAGCATGGTCGAAGTCTCGCAGAGATCAACCATGATAGGTTGGCCATCGAGTCCTTCCTCTCAGGGGGGTTTAGAGGATGATGCCTCCTACAATAGGTTAGTGGACAACATATACAATGGGCCTATGTGTAAAGAGTATTAACACTGGGCCCGTTGTACACAATGTGCTAAAAAAAATTGGCGTTTCAAAAGCTCAAAAGCACAAAACCATGTTGTATTGCCATGATCATTACCATCTTCAAAAATTACTCAAATCTAATGTCATGACATATGGAAAGAGATTATCTAGGACCTTGATTTTTGTCTCCATGGAAACTTGAGAAAACATTTCACAACCAAAACCTTCATATAGCTCATCGATCAATGTTGTCAAATTGAGCAAAGTTGGCCTTTAACCTAAGCACCATGCTCAATTTAAGAGGCCTACGGGCACACATTGGATTCTGGCCCAAACTATGTCTAGCCCCAGCAGATTAAAGATTGCATGAACAAATCATGTCAAGACTTACTCACATGGATAGAGCAAATTGAAGCATGTGATTTTCAATTTTATCATTTTTTTGTTTTTTTATAAGATAGAAAGAAAGGCTAACAACAACAAGTTGAAAAACAAATTAATATTCTAACTCGTCGCTTCCCCGGCAACGGCGCCAGAAAGCTTGTTGGCGGTTCTTAGCCTAACAGATTTTACTCCGCAAGCGAACGGAGACCGCTGTAGCTTTCACCCAGGAGTATTCCAAGGTATAGTATTTATCCACAGGGAAGCGTTGAGATAGAGATATTAACATATCAAACATTTTGTTATTTTACTCTTTCATTCCAAACGGTAAAAGAAAGGATAACGGCACATTGATACACTACACAAGGATACATAGCTCAACGAGAAGATAGAAGGACAATGAGACGGAGTATGGTTCCTGATGAGATCTTCCTCTACTAAGGTCAAGCCAAAAGACAAAGCTAGCTCCAACAAAGTCACACTACTAAGGTCGTGACACGACTGAGCTTATGGTTTGGTCTAGACATCTTTACTGCATCGGACATCGCGACTATAGAACCACGGCCAGGCACCAGAGTGCTAAATACCCAGCCGAGAAAGGTGGGTTCTAGGAAGTCCGACTATGCGTCTACAACATGCTATAACACAACTAGTGTGTCAGCCCGGACGACGGGGGTGGAATACTGAGACATCTAAAGCTGTCACCTAGAGAGCCTACCAAAAGCCTGTGTGTGAAATATGTACGGTACACACGAGGCACCCAGAGCTACGTGGGACTGGCTGCAAACCAACGTGAACTTCTAGATTAGACACCACGTCTACTTCTAGTTGTTCACACATCCACATGTTGCACAAGTGAATGCATCACAACTGTTACAACTTAACCAACAGCGTGAACAAGGAACCCGCAAGTAAATAGACTAGATTAACCATAAGCTCATAGAGCAACGCTAACTATAGTCTAACGACACTCCTACACTACGATCATTACCATAGGCAGGAAAGTAAATGCTTTAACTTAAATAAAGAAATATATTAAATAAACTCAAAGTCTTACAGGAAAGGAAAGATACAAGAGACTCATACCAGACTCCTGAAGACCACTCCGGAACAGGCAGAGCCCGACTCTAACTCCCACCAAAACATTGAACTACAAGGGGTGGCGCGACCCAAATGGGGGCACCTCCTCAAGGGAGAGAGTGGAGAGAGTACAATGGTGCCAATGGCACCGAGAAGGTACGAGTTTGGAGTGGGAGTGGGGGAGTGACCATCTATTTATAGGAGGCTGAAAGTCGGTGAAATGGCTAAGTCTGCAGGCCGGGCGGCCTGGTAGGTGGCGGGGCAACATGGTCTTGTGCCCTTCCAGCCCTTCGATGCACCGACTATGTTGATCCCAATGTAGAGATACCCTCTGACCAGGTGTGGTGGTTAAGTTCATTGTGCTTCTTCCTTGGCCATTGGATTTAGAGTGTGCTTCTTCCTTAGCCACAAGATCAAACTCCCTCTGATCACTGACTTCACCAATCCATGGCTTGGATTGGTGAAGTGGCGGGCTTCCGGTAGCTTGCATGTTGATTGCGTGGCTTCCACCGTGGGATTGTGTTTGACACATATCCTTGTGCATGCATGTCGAAGATGAGCACATTTGGAGACATTTGTGAGCCGGGCGGCCAAGGGTGGGTGGCCGGGTGGCCTGGCTTTTCCTGACTTAGTCAATTTCTTCTCCATATTTTGGCCTTCTGACATTGTATTCGACTTGTGCTTGTTCCCACATGTGTATATGAGACCTTGGTACCTTCCTTGGGTAAACAAGATGAAGCATGACACATTTTCGACACCTTTGTGGCCAGCCGGCCTAGTCCTAGGTCGTCCGGCCTGGGGTCTGGCCGCCCGGCCACTCTCCTGTGAGCCGGCAGTGTCCATCTTGTAATGGTCATATCTTTTACATCCGAACTCTAAATTGAGTGACCCAAAACTCCATTTCGATTAATTCGACGAGCTCTTCGCAATGATTCAGTCAGTGATGGCATTTGAGATACTTCATAGTGATGTTATTTGTAATCCATTCTCCAAGCCCTTTTGTGCCCACTCTATGCTTGCTCCAAATGATGTAACTTTGCATGGAATTTGAGCATCTCCCTGTGTAACACCGAAAACCACCAAAACTCGTGGAATTCATTAGTTCAAAGCAAATAATGCATAGAACTTTATTTATACCCCATTTATTCACCGAGGAATTGGCGGTCGAAATTAGGAAATAACAACCACCAACAAGCCCGCGGCCCAGTCACGGAGGAGACGGAATGCGACAATGGTTGGTGGTTGCTGCCAAAGGAAGACATGGCTAAAAACGGGGCTTTTCTTGGCTTTATTGGCTGAAGGAAGGGGAAGACTGGATGCCGATTTGAGAGGAACAGGGGGATGCCCTGCCTTTTATTAAGCGTGAGGGGATGGAAGGCGAAGGGGCATCGTACGGGAAGCCAAGGGGTCACACAAGCTATCATGGTGGTTGCCATGGAAGACCGTGTGGCGGTTCAGATCGATGGGACGTGCATGGTTAGGTTTCCCACTTCTCTAGTTTTGAAATAAATCTTTATTTTCCAAAACCAGGGGGGCATGTGTTGACAACGGAATTTGGCCACCCCTGTTAATGGGCCAAGATCGGCTTTGGGCTGGAAAGAAGTCATCCAAGGGAGCGACGGCGGAAAGATAGAACAGGCCATTGGGCCTTGTATCGTAGATTAAAGAGTCCAGTTTTAATTAGTTAGGGTTTGTAACTTAATTACGGAAGGGCAAGTTTGTTGCCCTAGTCTGCGGACTATAAATATGTACTATTATTATCGAAATAAAGTTGACGACATACATTCATCGAGCAGCGGCTGTCTCCACATCCCCTCGACGCATCGCCACCTCTAGCGACTAGAGTTTCAGGTAATCGTCATGCTGCCTTAACGATTCAGTTCGTTAAGGCATTACGACGTTAGTCGCCTGGCAAATCGTATACTGAAGCGTTTTTATGGCACGGTTTGCTAGTTACCATGATGAATCTCACGATAAGCTTTGCTTAGCGCGAGATCCATTAGTTACCTCGATGAATCTCGTGTCGAGCCTAGCTCGGCATGAGATCCGTCATGTGTATGAGCCGATATGCTTGCACGTCGGCTCATGCACAACTTGTTGTCACACTAATATATGTTGTGGTACATGCTTCTATGCTACCGGTTTGTTGTTGATTTAGCATGTCACAAGGTTTAGGGCTTAGACTAGATCTGTCCTCATGGTTTTATCCATAGATCATTCGTGATTAGGGAGATCCGATGTACTTTCTGTCTTGTTTTTATTTGCTTTATCAAAGATGCATCTGCTTTTACTTCGTTCCTATAGAATCTTTGATGAGTTTTATAGATTCAAGACATGTTTGACGTTCATCTGGATGTTTTTAGCCGACTAGAACAGATCTAGTCGTGTTCTCTTTTCCTTCATTTAAGCACTTCTATATATTGTATCTGGATATACTATTGGTAAGATAGCAGGATTTTGCCGACGAAGAAGATCCGATTCAGGATGAGCCGATCCGGGCGATCCGGCTAGTATTTAATGTTTTGATCTGTTTTGTCTGCTTATACAGGGAAAACAGGAGCCAACCAACGCGAACACCATCATCACAACCTCCTTGGCTAGGTTATAAGCTAGGTGTCACGCCCAAGCAACACCGAGCCAAGAACGATCGGCTGATCCGTGCAGCTGATCGTGGGTCGCAGCAAGGAGGAGCGATCCCAATGATCCATATACACCTCCTGGCCCTATTGTGCAAAGCTCTCTAGGGAACTACCCGCCTATTTCCTGGTGCAACACAAACACTAATCGCAACCGTGATGAAAGGCCGAACTTAGTCCACTCAAGTCTCTCAACCATCTTACCATCTCATCAAACATGTTGATGTATTGTAACATTAAATTGAATGAAACCAACCGGGGAATGGCTTAATTAATCAATTTGGAAGGAAAATATGTATCATGCATGAGGTCAAAGATCATCATCATGCTTATGTCTCCTTCAAAACAGAGGGTAGAGGGAGGAATTTTATATGATTCAAATCCTTCCAAAAAATATTCTATATGACCATTTGGAACAAAGGATTGAATTCCTATGAAATCTATGAATTGTTTATTAAATGGCTCATTGCATTGAGATTTTGGAGAAATTCTAAAGTGAAGTTTTGGCTCTTAGAATTTTTTCCAATGTCTATCTCTCTCTTTTCGAAATTTCTTTGTTTTTCCTAAAGTATTTTTTGTAGAAAGATAGGATTGCGTATAATGATTTGATGTATTGCATTGAGCCCTTAGGGCGAATATATAGGAGTACAAGACTTGGGGGGCAAGGCATCACCCTGGATACATATGACACTCCAAGATGGATGAGACTCCTAGATAGATAAGACTAAGACTCCTAAGACTCCTAAACGTACACAACATCTAATACTACCAATTGTACTCTCTAATATCCCCCCGCAGTCATAGCTGTCGCATCGCAGACAGTCAAACTGAAGAAGCCGAAGAACCTGAAGAACTTGACATTGCCCCCTTAGTCGTAACTGTGTCGCGGTGCAAAGGTAACGACCGGAGAAGAAACCCAGAAGGAACTAATGCAGACGATAGCCCTTTGTGCCGATAGTTGAGGTAGCCAAGTACGAGGATGCAGGGCCGTTATCAAAGTAGTGCCGTGCGAAGGGTAGCTGTGGTCAGTGAAGCTGTCGAGGACACAAAAGAGGGCAAGCCACACAAGTTGCAGGCGCGGCGCAGCACGCGGGAAGGCTCGCAACGCAGCCAGGACGCCAGGGTGGGGGTGGCGCGGAGAAGCAGCCGAAGACGAAGGAAGCGATGCGTCAAGGCAGATGAGAGTGTCGATGACGAGGGCAACGCGTCAAGCAGCCAAGGATGATGCGTGCTCCAGGTTTGCCAGGCCTAGATCGCGTCGTGGACAAAAGCACGTGTCGGTGGTGCCAGTATCGGACGTACTAGGTCGAGGGCCCCAACCTTGTGTCAGCGCCTGAAGGGACCAGCAGAGAAGGCCTCCACAACAGTTGTGGTGCAGCATGGCGGGAGTGCGATCGCAACGCACGGTTGTCAGAGCGGAGTGGACGAAGTAGTCGAGGACGAGATGGCGACACTGGCGATGAGGTTGTGTTGGACGAAGCGAAGAGGTGGGAGAGGTGACGCATCGAGGTTCCCTCAGTCGCGGCGGCGAGAGCCACGACACTGTTGACACCGGAATTTGACCAAGATTAGTCGGGCCAAAGTGTCAAAAGAAGCTCACGTTGATGGAGTCACAGGCCTAATCCATGTTGAAGCCCAGTTTATTCGCGAGATTGGTTCGGACTGCTGGAGTAGGCTGCACGAAAACAGGCGCCTAGGCCACATACGGACTCCATTTTGGACATTCTACATATGGGTGGAAAGCTGAGGAGATAAGCTTTCCAATGCCACTAGAATCACATCAAGATACATTGGGAGTCGACAGGAATTGCCAAAACAATAGGATGACCAGAATCCGGCAGAATTATATGGCATGTTTCGGTTGATATTTGGAAGGCTCATGAGGATATGGATCGATAAAATGAAGAGTCCAGATCATGTTATCAAGTCATAGAGTCCTAATTGTAATTTGCTAGTTAGGAAAGAGTTTGAGTTTATTTAGAAAAAGGTTTGCCTTGAGGACTAAGTCTCCGGAATATTTATATGTAACCCTTTGTTCATAATAAATCACGCGGACATTACGCCCCAAGCAGCTACATGTCTCGTCACCTCTCTTTCGGCGCATCGCCACCTGTAGCGACTAGAGTACTAGGTAATCGTTATGCTGCTCTAATAATTTACTTCGTTAGGGCATTAGGGCGTTAGTTGCCTGGCCGATCGTGTACTGAAGCGTTTTTTTATGACACGGTTTGCTAGTTACCATGACGAATCTCGTGTCGAGCCTAGCTCGGTATGCGATCCATTAGTTATCTCGATGAATCTCATGTCAAGCTTAGCTCGGCACGAGATCTATCGTTTATCCAGACGAAACTCGTTTATCCAAACAATTATCCATGAACCAAAAGATGGAGTTGAAGCTGACATTGCACAGCCTGTCGAGAGAGTATAATTGAATAAACTCAATTCAAATAATCTGTACTTAAATAAATATACCAACAAGTCACTAAACAGGGTTAAGTCTAGTAAATGGATAGGTGTATGGTGGAGAGAAGTAAAATGAACTACCTAAGATACATGTAGACTGGTATAGTTTTCTAGGAGGACAACGAGTGAGATAAAGTTCCGACGCCGGGCTAATCGTAACCTTTAGGCTCGCATGGTTGCTCCAGTAGAGGCAGTCACTATGCCAGAGACGCTCATCACAGACACGTCTAGACACTAATCACATACGTGAAAACAACGCGTCTGCGATTTTGCGTCTGTGATGACCACGCTCATCACAGACGCGTCTAGACACTAATCACATACGTGAAAACAACGCGTCTGCGATTTTGCGTCTATGATGAGGGGTCATCACAGACGCGTATTTCCGCGTTTGTGATGAGGGGTCATCACAGACGCGTATTTCCGTGTTTATGATGAGGTCTAATCACAGACGCGCTTTAATTGCTCCCGCGTCTATGATTTTCCACTGTCACAGACGCTTTTTGTTCCGGACGCATCTGTGTTTCCACACTATCATAGATGCGCTTTGTTTTGCTTACGCGTCTCTGATTTGTTGACGTCACAGACGCGTTTTTCTAATCCGCGTCTGTGTTTTGATATTATCATAGACTCATTTTGTTTTGCACATGCGTCTCTGATATGTTGATGTCACAGACGCGTTTTTCTAATCCGCGTCTGTGTTTTGATATTATCACAGATGCTTTTATTCCTTTTCTACGTCTATGGTTTATTTACACTACTAGAGCCATTTATCCACCCATATATATATACAGCTGGAACAAATTCATATTTCAACCCACATAACCATTATCCACAAACAGGCCATAAACACATAATATCATCAATAGTAACAGGGGTAACACATTGAAACTCAACCTTGTTCAAAAGCACAACCCACACAATACATTTAACTTCAGCTGAAGGCTATTCAGCTGGAGTAACATTAAAACTCCAGCTCAAAAGCTGGAGTACATTAAGTCACAATGGAGCCATAGTTCACACATTAAATCTAGCTGTATTGGCGCAATGGAACTCTCCCTTCACATTGATGACCTTGGAAACTAAGAAGGATGCCAACTTTTCTCGGATTTCAAACATCACACTCTTGTCTATGGGCGATGTCAGCACTTCAAATTCCTATGAAGATGTTTAAGAAATAGCATTGTAAGATTTGAGGTCTTCATGGTAATTGAATGAGAGATAAGTTGCATGTAGTGTATTAAAGATATATACCTCTTCATTTTGCAATTTTGTTAATCCCATGGCAACCATCATATGATGGGCAGTGTAGAAGGCACATGTGTTTCCAGGAGGTTGCTGGTGGCACTAATTACAAGAGTTGAACAAGAAGCAAGTAAATTAGTGTTGACATTCCATAGAACTATTTGCATTGAACTAGCTCGACCAAGCAACTTAATGGGAATTTAGTGGCATGTGCCAATTTATTCACTTGACATTTCTGTTTGGCATTATTATTAATGCCACACCAATTGCCATAAGCCCTACATGGTTATACATCGTATAATTGTAAACTGCTCATACCAACAGCACATAATTGAACAAGTTTGGAAAGAATGCACTCACTCAACAAGCACCCCTTTCAGCAGGCCATGATCTCGCTCTGTATTCCTGTCGGAATCAAGGTACAAGGCCTTTTCCCACTTGGAATGATTACCACTAAAATCCAGTGGCCACCAGTGTTATGACCAAACATGATGTATTCCTTCTTTCCAAAGATGCGGAGGCCCTTTGTCACATAATCCACCACGGAAGATCTATCAAATTCCATGGCAGTCACAGATAACAGCTGAGGGTCTAGGAAGCCCACAGGCAAAGCCTTTTCCTTAGCTTCTATGAGCATGCACCTACAGTTAACGCAAAGAAACAAAAGTGATATGATATAACATGTAACATTTGAGATATAACAGTTAATCAGCAAAAATTAACTTGCAGTAATTAAGTAGGAGCTAGGACGAATTGAAACTTACAATGTGAAACAACCTACAAGAGAAATGTCCATGGCATCTAGTGTGAAGAGGTCAAAATAGATCATTGAATCCCACCAATAGAAACTCTGAATCAGATTCACGCAAGAAATGTTTACACTTGTACTCGACCACTATCCCATTCTTATTATGATCAGTGGCACAACTTTTCATGTAGTATGCATGAAGCTCAACACAACCAGGTCCAGCAACTTCAAGTTCAGCCCTTGTTAGCATTGGTTTGCCGTACAAATATTTAGGGTTTTCCTTTGTCCAAGGGCTTCCACCACTTGTGTTTTTATTTGCTTCACTCTTGGTGGCAGAAGGCCTCTTAGATGTTTTGCTAGGCTGGTGCTTCTCTGAGCTTGCTTTCTTTGGCTTATTTGGTGCAACAGATTGTTGATTCTTAGGCTGACTCACAACAGCCTCTTTCTTTTGCCTCTTGGTTGCGCCAGATGCATCATTTGAAGCAGCAGCCCTGGCTTCTTGAGATATAGAATCGGGCACATCATTTGGAGAAGAGTTTTTGTCTGACAGCTCCTTTGCATAAGATTTTTTGTCAGCACCATATTTCATTGAAATTGAGTTCCCTGAAGGACTAGAGTTACTATCCATTTGCAATGGGTTCACTAGAATCCTAGGCCTCAGCCACTGGACCCTATGCATCAAAGCTTGTCCAATGTTGGTTACCTCATCATTAAGGGGTAATGGCAGCTTATAATCTAAAAAATTGGAGTGTACATACTCCACTTGGACCACCACATGGTCTTTGAGCAACGGGAATGTATGTAGCACAGTTTGGTGTGGGAAAATCCACCCCTTGCAACCTCAATATGGTGGCCAGCAAGGACAATTAGAAGAGAACATGTTGTTGAGGACCGAAAGAGCGACCTAGAGGGGGGTGAATAGGTCAACACCTAAAAACCTATGACCCCAAAAACCCTCTCTTCTCACCCGTGTAGGATCACGTAGCTAGGACAAGCTACCAACCCTAAGACACATCGAGGGAAGCACTATGGAAGCACTACACAGCACTCGCTCAAACGCCGAGAGAAAAACGACCCAAAACAACTAGCACAACCAAGCATGGAAAGATAGCATAAGCATTCAACATTCCTACACATGCTAGGTAGCCAAGTCTAGTGGTGATCATGTTCAAAATTTTTCAGGAAAACAAAATGACTTAGCTCACAGAAGCATTCAATAGATCCAAAAGAACTCAAACCATCCATGATCAAGCAAGCAATGTACAATCTATCACAAGTAAATACTAACTACTCATACCAAAAGAGCTCAAGTGCTCGTGTATACTACAAATGTACATGATGCAATGCATGAATATGATACAAGATGCATAAAGAAACAAAAGAAAAGCAAAAAGCAAAGGAAAAACCAAAAGAAAACCTAAAAGCTACCAAAACTCCCCTTGACTAAAAGGGAAAGCAAACACCTAGCTCCCCTCTTAACCTAGCAAAGGTCTCTAAATCTAGGTGTTTGGTTAGGATATCAGCCTCGTGGTTTTCACTCGCCACTTTCACTATATCTATCATGCCCTTTTCATAGTTATCTCTCAAGAAGTGATATCTCACATCTATGTGCTTAGTCCTAGAGTGAAGAACTGGGTTCTTAGCAACACTAATGGCACTGGAACTATCACACAAGATGGGAATCCTTCCATAGGTAAGACCATAGTCTCTTAGGGTAGCAAGCATCCATAGGATCTGGGAGCAACAGCTAGCGGCGGCAACATACTCTGCCTCACATGTGGATGTGGCTACACTAGACTGTTTACGAGAAGACCAGGAGACTAGAGAGGTACCCAAAAACTGAATCCACAGAGTACCAAAGACCGAACTCTGGGGTGAACTTGATGTACCTCAAGATCCGCTTGACAGCGGTGCGGTGAGACTCCCTCGGGGACGCCTGAAAACGAGCACACAGACCTACAGCAAACTGTATATCTGGCCTCGTAGCAATCAAGTACAACAACGAACCGATCATCCCTCGGTACACCTTCTGATCAACCTCCTTGCCATCTTCATCAGCGTCCAAAGCAGTAGACGTACTCATCGGAGTCATATGAGGCGAAGCATCTGCCATCTCGAACTTCCGGAGTAAGTCCCTCGTGTACTTGCTCTGGTGGACGAAGGTACCCTGTGGAGTCTGTCTGATCTAGAGCCCAAGGAAGAACTGAAGTTCCCCCATCATGCTCATCTCAAACTCCCTGCTCATCTGCTCAGAAAACTTGCTACACAAAGCATGAGAAGAGTCACGAAAAAGAGTCTTGTCTACACTCTCCATCTGGAAACCCCGGTCAACCAGAAATTTCTTAAATCTCTCATACCAAGCCCAGGAGCTTGCTTCAGGCCATACAAAGCCTTCTGCAACTTGAACACTCGATTAGGAAATTTGGGATGCTCAAAGCCTGGGGGTTGCCTCACATAGACCTCTTTCTCCATAAACCCATTTAGGAAGGCACTCTTCACATCCATCTAAAATAGCTTGAACCTTTTCGAAGCTGCAAAGGCTAAAAGAATGCGAATGGCTTCTAATCTAGCTACAGGGGCAAAGGTCTTCTCATAGTCTATCCCCTCTTTTTGGCAAAAACCTTGAGCAACAAGTCTTGCCTTGTTTCTCACCACAACTCCATCCTCTCCCTATTTATTTTTGAAAACCCATTTGGTTCCTATAGGATTGTAGTGTGGTGGAGGCTCAACTAAAACCCAAACTTGGTTCCTCTCAAAATTTTCTAACTCCTCGTGCATGGCATTGAACCAGTTTGCATCAGATAAAGCATGTCCAACATCATGAGGCTCAAAAGAAGCAACAAATGTAGAATGTGCAAAGTGAGCAATAGAAGTAGACCTGGATCTAGTAACTCTCTCATTCAGGCCACCAATGATGTTCCTTGAATGGTGATCCCGCTGGACCATCCGAGACGGCTGTGGCTCGGTGGTCACCTCCCCAACGTCCTCAGCGGGCGTTGCTGCATGTACAGGTGGATCGAGTGGAGGTTGCTGTGGCGGAACCGCCCTGCTTAATCTAGACTAAGCACACCTGCCACCTCTGGCTCGCAGTGCACTTAGGCCAGACTAAACCCGGTAGTCCGTCGAGAGTACTACAGCTCTCGATAATACCAAATCCCAGAGGAACCGACATCAAACACATCCGACTCTCGAAGGAGCCACAACAATTACATCATCACAGACAGTTGAAATAGAGAGTTATAGAATTAATTTACAACTCAATTGTATGAAATCAAATACATGTTCAAATATAGCGGAAGCGAATTCAAAATATACATGTATAGATACATATAGCGGAAGCATTCAAAACATCTCACAGCGGAAATAAAACTTAACTAGTCTTCAAGTAGAGATAAACAAGGTGAGTAGCACCGAGCCCACCGGTTCTACCACCTCCAACATAGTTATCCAGCTGTCATCAGTACCTGTAATCCAAAAGTGGGGGCAAACCCTGAGTACTAATTACTCAGTAGGGCTTAATGGACGGGGCTTACGGCTGACGCAAGGCATGCTTACTAATCATGTGGATCCTTAGCTGTTGATTTTTAAAACAAGTCATGTTGACATAAGATAGCAGGATTTGACAGCTACTATCCATTAATCAGGAAGATCATTTATATCATAAAGTAAATACTTGCAGGAAAGTAAAACATAAAAACATGTCCTGTCCCAAGATTCACTGCGCTTCCATCCAACCCCTTGGGAGTAGCCGTCTCAGGAGCGATACCACGGTACGTCGGGTCAGCCCTCCCTCGACCTCAAAGCATCTCCCAAGTCCATCGACCTCCAACCGGTGGATGGGCAACACCCTGAATAGTGGGACAGATCATACACATCCAAGTATGTTGTTTTAAAAGCGTGACTTTGTAAACAGTATGTTCCAATTATTACTACGTTGCCCGTGTGCGATATCTGGCATTCTCACACCTGGTGAGCATCAGCGATTCGAATCGATTTGTTAATTCCCGGGAATAACTAGGAATGCCAGGGGTATATGCTTACTAGCCATCGCGTTCTCACATATAGCCCCCATCTCCACTTGTCCCATCCCAAGTTCGATTCAATCCTTCCGTTGTTCCCAGGTTGTGCCGCCTTAGGAGCGATACCACGGTCACGTCGGGTCAGCCCTCCCTCGACTACAAGCTCCCCAAGGTGTCACGGTAGGAGTCTGTCTCTGTTCTTCGGATGGCACAAGTAAGCTTTCACCGGTCTATTATCCCGGATAAGCACTCTAGCAATGTTAAGCCGATCAGCAGGCGAACAGCGAACGGGCCTTATGCGACTCGGGCGGAGTCCACCAAACCATTTATCTCATCATCATCATTTTTCATAATATACCCATATCTCCGCCCGGTCTTTATTTAACATCAGCAATAATAATCATAAATTGTATCATAATAAGATTTCTGAGGTTTATAAAATCACCTACGCGACGAGTGACTCCATTCACTCGTATCTACTCGTACCTAGCCATTCTAGGCACTCGTCCTACGAACTCTATGTATAGGTGCTAGGGCCAGGGCGGCCAGGATGTCTAATGCAGTTGGTCCCAAACAACTCCTGATGCATATGCCTAATCATCAAGACATAAGATGTTTGCTGGGTATAGTATGGTCCTGCCTACCTTTACTTTCATTTAAGAATACCAACAAACTAAGCTAATGTTAGTTTGTCGGGTTGTGAGGCTTTGCCCTAGGCAACCCCTTGATCCCTTGGACAACTCCCCCTTCCAAACACGACTGATGGGCACTCCAGGTCGTGCTTGGGGCTTAGTTGGTCTTCTGGATCACCGTTGGTTGAGGTGGTTCCACGCGCTCGTTTCTTGATCACGTATCTGTAATGAGCGCCACTATATGAATGATGTGCATATGCAATACATGAGATGCATGAGGATCACGCACACAGTGAATCATTTCAGGGATCAACAACATGGTGATTTATAAACTACTTTAACAAAAGTACCGGTATGGATTTACAGCAAGCATTCACCCAATCGCTCATACACTACAACCGCACGTGCACTTATCAAGTTACTGATCATATAGCTCTCATATTGATGTTATGACCGATAAAATAAGCAATACATGCATGAAGGGTGGTGGTATTTATTTTGGTTCAACAAGTTAAATATATCAAGTATATGAATAGGCACCACAAAGGCTACAATTTCTCCTATTACGTTACTTACGAGCAACAAGCATAAAATCTATAGTTTGATAGGACATCTATTTCCCATATAGTTATCTAGGTCTATTTTAAATGCACATCAAAACAGTGCTCACAAACTTCACAAAAATACCTCTTGGAACCTATATATCATTAGGGAGCTACCAAATTTTCTATGGAATTATCTCCTTAAAACCACTTTTTCCTATTATTTAGTTAGGCAAGTGATATTTTCTCAATTTCAAATCTGCACCAAGACTTAACATGCACAGCCTCACACTTGAACCGTAGGCTAACTATCCGAGGTAGAGCATATACAAATTTCAAAGAGGCATTTAGAGCATATTTTATGTAGTAATCATTTCCCATGCTAATAAAACACAAATCTACATGCATGAGGGCAAAACTGTAATTAAACAATTTTGCTAGGGCTACCAAAAATCACAAAGTGCTTAAATATCCTATCAGAGCTACTGTCCAAGTTTCATGCAAATCGGAGTTCATTTACATCACTTTTGGTGTTTGTCTTAGTTAATCATTCACGCACGCAACCATGGGCAAAACAGTCATTTCACATATCCACTTCATATCCAATCTGTAGATCTACTAAAGAGAAGCACAATGCAACTGAGTTTGCATTTTTACCATTTTTACTCAATTTACTATGAATTTTCAAAGTTTACTGCAGATATAATAAACCTAAAAGGAAAAATACTCATATCCAAGGACCGAAACACAATTAACCCCAAAGTCCAGGGACCTGCAAGGAAACGTACACATACTCAGTGCATAGTACGTAACAGAGAGAAACAAAAAGGAAAAAGGCCAGGGGGTTTTGTGCGAAGTCGCCCTCCCTTTCTTCTTCCTCGGGACCGGGCGGACACCGCGGCGCAGGGGGTAAGGCGGCGCTCCGCCGGCGGCGTGGAGGCTAGGCTTGAAGCCGAGTGGGCCCAAGGGCGTGTTCCCCGTCGCGGGCTTCCATCTCCCCCTGATCTCGTCGACGGAGGTGGAGAGGAGAGGCGGTTCGGTGGCGGTGAACTCGACGGCGTCGGCTTGGCCATGGTGGCGGCGGCGCAGCCCAATCCGCCGGGGTAGGAGGAGGTAGACGTTGAGGTTGGGCCTTACAGCTGCGCGAGGGCGAGGGGAACCCAACGGTGGGGGCGTGGAGGCGTGGGGTCGGCCCGAATGGGGTCCCCCACGGCGGTGCGGAACTTGCCATGGTGGCCATGGCGGCGGCGCTCGGGGCGAGGGTGGAGGAGGCGATAACGGCGACCGAGGACGTGGGGGTTGGGTGGAGGAGCGCGAGGCGAGCGCGGGACGCGCTTCGGTGGGGCAAGAGGCAGCCCGAGGCGGCGGCAGCTCAAAGCTTGCCATGGACTCGTCCATGGCGTTCACCCGTGGGAGATGGCTGTTGAGGTGGCGAACGACTCCGATTTCTTGGGGAAAACGAAGGACAGGACATGGAGGTTGCGGTGCAAGCGTCGAATCGGAGGGAAACGGCCGGAGGAGCGGGGTGTACAAGCTTAGCCGGGCTCGGCCGACGCGGCGGCCATGGCGGACAGCTCTGGCGCATAGGGAGCGGGCGCTGGGGGAGGGAGAGTGAGGCCGCGGGAGTGATTGGGAGTTGAAGGGGGACGTGATCTCGTCCAGGTGAAGAGGAGGGAGCAGGGCATGGGCGCGCCCTCGGCGTCGGCGTCGGCCGGCCACGCGCGGCACGGGCAGGCGACGCGCGCCGCGTGCACGCAGGTGAACGGGGAAGAGAAGCGGTGGTGGCGCGGCGGACCGAGTCCATAGACCTACGGCCATTGACGGGTGGGGCCGGTTAGAGAGAGGAGAGAAGAGGTCCACTGGACCATGTTCGTGGGAGCGGAACGAAGGTGAGATCCACTGGGATGTCGTCATCCGAACCTGGGCGGGAATCCGTCGCGTGGGCCCCACTCGTCATTGGCTCAGGCCAAAAAGAAAATTGGAAAAATTGGAAAAAGGTCCCTTTGACTGCTAGAAGCTTTGTTTGTATGTTGCATTTTTGAACATCCTAGAGGCCGATTTAGGTCAAACCCAAAATACAAGAAGTGTTCAAAATTTGTTGATCTACAACTTTGTTATAAACTTTGATACTAAGTTCTGTTGAAGTTTTTGGTTTAAATTTGAATTGAACTGACTGACCCAGGTTTGACCATCTAAACTCATCCGGATAAAAATTCTTAAAGTCCACCTTAGGGCCACTTTCATAAAAAGAGTTTCATATAAATGTTGTTCAGAATTTCATGAGCTACAAACTTCTCAATTGGAGTTTTGCAAGATTGTAGCTGTAGACCAATTTAAATTTGAAATTACTAATCAAATCTAGTTTGGACAGAAATCACATGCTGACAGAAAAGGTCCCAAAACACTATTCAAATCACTATGCATGTCAACACTCCAATTACCAAAGTTGTTCCTAATATAATTCTCTACAAGTTTAGTCTATAAAGTTTGGCTTGGATCACCATAGGTTTTGAATTATAAGCACAAACATTGTTGAGGGTTTGGTAAAACTGCAGCTTTAGTTTAAGTAGAGTCTTTCTTGTTTCAAACTTTTGAATACTCAAATGAAGTCTAAACACCTCCACTATAGGTGCATTTGAAAGATGATAAGTTTGATTTCACTTCATAGAAAGGAATATTTTGAAGTATTATAGTGAAATCAAAAGTAATTTCATCTTCAAGTTTGGGAAAAGCTGAAAAATCCATACTTGGGAAATTTCTAAGTGTGGGCTGATCCAGTTGTTTCCATGAGATATCAGGCTGCAATTATGAGGGAGTAGACGATAGTTTTGATCCGTGCTCAGTGTAACAAAAACATAGTCCACGGTGTGTATGACAACTTTGATAATGGGGCTAAGCTCAGTTGCTTAAGGAAATCTAAAAGTTTTATTGGGGTCCAAATTTGCTCACGATCACAACTGGCACTTTATCAAGAAACTTTGGGTTTGATCTTTTAAACCTCTTGTCTTTAGATTGTTGAACATGGTCAAATAGAAAGGTCTAGGGTTACTTTCTCACCCGAGGTTTTACATTTGGTGTTGTGTTTAAAAGCATGTGAGTGTTGACCTATCAAACCACGAAATGTGTGGTCTTGTATCTTATATAGAAAATTTTTTTACTTAGTGACTTCTCCACCTATTTCTTGTTACCTTCTAAGCATGATTAAGTCTTAATCCATCGTTAGCTTGTCTCTAACTGCGTGTTATGGCTCTTGAGATGCCAGGGGCATCACAGTTGCTCCCATGTGGTCGAAGGAGAAGGTACTGGAGCTCCCTCATCGTTCTCTGAAAGTGAAGCAGTAGGTTCTAGAGCTGCAGCCGGTGTAGTATCACTAGAAACACCAACATCTTCCTCATCATCCTCAAAGATGGTAGTACCTATCTCATCATCACCTGCAAGCTCAAAGCCAAGGGTTGTGCAAGGCATAGTTTCATCAAAAGTAACTTCACAAGTCTCTACAATCCTGCCGGAGAACAAGAGCCAAACACGGTATGCACGCGAGTGCGTGGCATAACCAAGAAAAACTCCATCAGAACTGCGAGGTTCGAACTTGTCCAAGTTCCCCTGCTTGAGCACAAAGCACCTGCAGCCGAACACCCGCAAGTGGCTCACTTTGGGCTGCCACCCAAATTGTAGCTCATACGATGTCTTGTTAAGGATAGCTCGTAGGAAAATATGATTTGACACATAGCACACGGTGTTAATTGCCTCGGCCCAAAACTTCCTAGGAGTCCTATGCTCATCGAGCATCGTCCTGGCCATTTCAACAAGGGTCCGATTCTTGCGCTCAACCACCCCGTTCTGCTAGGGAACATATGGAGACGAAAACTGGTGTTCAAGACCTTGGCTATGGCAAAAGGTTTTGAAACGGTCATTCTTGAATTCTGAGCCATTGTCACTACGTAAGCTCTCATGGCATGACCAGACTCGTTTCTCAACCTCAAAACCAAGTCATGAACAAACTCAAAGGCCTCATCCTTACTCTCCATAAAATGCACCCAAGACAAACGAGAAAAGTCATCCACGATCACAAGAACATACCACTTCCCACCAACAGACTGCACCCGAGAAGGTCCCACAGTATCCATGTGGAGCAACTCCCGAGGGCAAGCTGTCATCACCTGATTAACAGGTGTGTGAGAAGCAGCCACCATCTTCCCGTGGCGACAGGGATGGCACACAAGATCACGCTCACTCTTCAATTTGGGCAATCCTCGGATTAGATCAAGTGAACTAAGCTTTGCAAGCAAATCAAAGCTCAAATGACCAAGCCTCCTATGCCACTTCCATAAATCAGAGGAGGGACCGGCCACCAAACACCGAGAAGGACCAGAGGAGGTCGAGAAGTCAACACGAAAAACCTTCCCAAAAGGTAAAACAGGACAAACCAAAGACTCTCGAGCATCCAAAACACGAGAACAGCCCTTCTTAAAACGCACCTCATATCCTTCCTCGAGAAGTTGCGAAACAGACAGAAGGTTGTAACCAAGGTTACCAACCAAAGCAACATCCCTCAGGATAAAACTATCAGAAACAGGAACAGCACCAACACCCTTTACCTTACCTGTACCTTTATCCCCGAAAATGATGTGCTCACTGTAGCTCACTGGGGTGAGATTGGAGAACCATCTGTGATTACCGATCATGTGGCGCGAACAACCAGAATCCATTAGCCATATGTTATCTAGGCCTCCGTCCTGCATCAATAGCGGTTCATGGGGTGAGCATATGGTCGGACACTGGGGTTAGTCTGAAAAGAAGCAAACCAGTGCCGAGCCATCTGCTCAAAAGAAGGGTTAGCAAAATCACAATCAAACATCCCTTGTCCCCAATCCCGCGGAGCCTGAAACTGCCAATCACCACGTCTATCAAAGTGTGGTCTCTCAAAACCTCGGTCAGGTGAACCGTAGCTGTACTACTCATGACTCGGTGCCCTGCCGGCAAAACGTCCACCACCACCTGGAGTACCACGAGGAAAGTGGTCTCCTCTACCTCCACCTACACGACGTGGCTAGCGGTCTCGTCTATCCTCACACCGAGTCTCAACAGTAGGTCTACCACCTTGGTAGTACCTGTCCTCATTCCTCATCTCAACCTCACGCCTCTCAGCCCTCAACCTGCGGTAGCAAAACTCCACCAGGTGACCCTCCCTATGGCAGTAGTCACACACGTACCTCTTGGGTGGAGCACCCTTTGGTTGGTTTTGGTTCTTGGGCTGGCTCTTTGGCTCTGGAGTGGGTTTAGGAGGAACATTCCTCTTAGCACCTTGCTTGGAGCTCTCAGGAGGTATCTCAGGTGGGTTCCTCTTGGGCAAAGTGTCAAGTGGGTTCCTCACAAAGTTAGGCTTGGGAGTCCACATCTGTTTCTTAGCTGGCTCCCTAGGCTTGTCAGTCCACACACCCTCCTTAGGATTGTCAGACTGAAAGTTGGGCTTGTTCTGGGTCAAAAGAAACTTCTCACTCAAAGGGATCCCACTCAAGTCACCAATCTTCCCATACAACTGATCAAAATCAGCTTGGGTGTAGTGATAGCCAACCCCCAACTTGTCACTCAACTTGAAAGAGGAAACAATCATGCCAAGCTGTGGTTCCCTAGTAGAAATCCAACTGAGAATGGTCCTAACATATGTGTTCTCATCCTCCAGCGGAACCTTCTCAATGGCTAAAGCATCAAGCAAGTCTCCAAGATCCTTACATTTAGAGCAAGCAACACTAGTAGGGCTAGCAGTCTTTTCAGAATTCCTCAAAGCAGCCCTAACTTCCTCCAACTCCTTCCTAAGTGTAGGACAAACATCACACTTGGCAAGCAAAGTCGGCCTAGCCTTTAACTCCTCTAGCGCTGCAGTAGTAGAATGGAGCAAATCTACATTACTAGCATGCTTAGCGCGAAGATTAGCAATCTCAACACTAGAACTTGACAATCAGTGCATTCAATCTCATCGGTAACAGCACAAACTTCCTTAGCAATAGAAAAATCATTCAAAGCACAATCAAGTTTAGACTTCAAAGTCTCAAGCTTAGCCTCTAAAGTAGCAACCTTAGCATTAGCAAGCCTAAGGTCCTTAGCAGCAACTCTAAGCAAGCGATCCTAGTTTTTCAAAGCAGTAAACATTGCCTCCTCATCATTTTCATCATCGCTCACCTTGGGGTCTGTGGAGGAACTGTTGCAGATACCAGAGTCGGTGGAGCTGGCTTGATCACCCTTGATCTCCATGGTGCAGTAGCCGACCTCTTCACCAGAGAAGCAGAGTCCAGTGTGCCCGACGATCTTTTTCTCACCATCATCGTCACTATTGGAGCCGGAGTCGCTGGAAGTGCCGTCGCAGTCACTCAAGCTGGCGAGGAAAGCACGGTCGCGCTCTTGAGCGTGCTTCTGGTACTGCTTCACGAACTCCCTTTTATTGAAGTACGGCCACTTCTTCTTGTCACCCTTGTACTTGCCCTTCTTCTTGTCGGAGGTGTACTCGCTCTTGTACTTGTGATCCTTGCCGGCAGAGTACTTCTCCTGAGCTCTCCTCTGGGGGTAATCAGCGATGAAGTGGTCCGTCTTTCCACACTCGTAGCACTGGAGCTTGTCACCTCTTCTGCAGCTCATCCTGTTGGAGTAGAGGCGCTGGAACTTGTTGGAAAGTAAGCACAGTTGATCATCATCAAGTGCCTCCAGTTCCTCCTCCTTAGCTGCAATCAAGGACAAAGCATAGCCAACAGAAGGATTAGCGTTAGTAGCACCACCGCTACTAGGGCCAGACATAAGAGCTAGGGAATTTGGAGTTGGTCCGCTCATTCTGGACTGCACCTGAGCGTCAACCTCCGAAGCCTTTAACTTGCTATACAGCTCGTCTGTGGTGAGTCTCATAGCCACTTGACTCGACTATAGACTCCTTCTTCATTTGCCAAATACTATGATCCAAGGCAAAGAGTAGCTTGCAAGCCTGCTCATGGTCGTCGTACGGCAAAGCCCCATTTCTTGCATTAGCACGAATCTTGTTGGCAATCGATTGAAGCCGACTGAACAAGTCGTCAGTGCTCTCACCAGGTTGCTGGGAGAAATTCTCGTACTCTCTCTTATACATCTCGTATAGCCTAGTCTTGACCTGACTTGTCCCCTCATGGAAGTTTGCAAGGGTAGTCCAGATCTCATGAGCCGTCCTAAGATGACTCACTCTATTGAACTCAGAGCGGCTCAGGGCTGTCAAGAGGAAATTCCTAGCCTTGTTGTTTGCTTCGTGTTCCCACTGCAGCAGCTGAGTAACATGCTCCTCAAGCACCTCAAAATCAGCATGCTGACAAATATCCCAGACGGACGAATGTTGGCTCTGGAGGAATGCCGACATGCGGATCTTCAAATATGAGTAATCGGAGCCATCGAACCCTGGAATCTTGCCAACGGACTGATCCATGGTCGCCCTTGATGGATCTAGAACCGACCCTAACTTAGCTCTGATACCAATTGAGGACCGAAAGAGCGACCTAGAGGGGGAGGGGTGAATAGGTCGACACCTAAAAACCTATGACCCCAAAACCCTCTCTTCTCACCCGTGTAGGATCACGTTGCTAGAACAACCTACCAACCCTAAGACTCGTCGAGGAAAACACTATGGAAGCACTACACAGCACTCGCTCAAACGCCGAGAGAAAACGACCCAAAACGAGCCTAGAACCGCTAGAAGCAGGAGCCATCGGACAGTCCGATGCTAACGCACCGGACAGTCCGACGGTACGACCGGACAGTACGACGCCTAAGCGGCGGACAGCCCGGTGCCACCCACCGAACGGTAAAGACTAAGGGATAGACCCTCGAGTCCAACCCACTGGACAGTCCGACACCCCACCGTCGGACAATCCGGTGCCACCCACCGGACGAAATAGGCTGAGGGCTTGACCCTCTAGCACCACCGCCAAACAGTCCGGTGGCTGCTAAAAGCCTGAGAGGCCGAGCCTCATAGTCTCCGCCCGGGCTAAACCCTAGGCCACCGGACTGTCCGGTGCCTACCCACCGGACAGTCCAGTGGTATGAAACAGGGCAGCCCGAGGTGAGAAAACAGCCGAGAATCCTCAAAATCGATCCAAATCTCGGTCAAATGGACTCCAAACTTCACCAAACTTTGCAAGAACTTTGTCCAATCCATGGAGATGCTCTTCCCAACAGATCAAGCCCTAGGCTTAAGTTTTTCTCCATGGATTTGACTTGCTCCCGAAGTGAAGTCCACTTGCCAAGAACGAAAGAGGAGGGGCTGCTCGTGGATTCAAAGATTGGGCAACACAACCACAATCAAAACCACATCCTAGCAGTCCAAAACACCGGCAATAGAAAGATCTTGCTCTTGACCAAAGCCAAACACACCAAACGGCAAGAAAACGAAGATCAAAAACCAATCAAGAAGGGAGAGAGGCAAGCACACACAAAAGAGCCACGAATTCCATCTATTGAATGCCTTAACAAGGTCTTAGATCCAGATTACACCATGGAACTCGTTCTCCAAGCTACAACCCTACTTCCTACCCACTTTGGTGGAGCCTAGATCTCTCTAAACTCACTAATCTTGTTTGCCCTTGCTTGGATGAACAAAACCTAGGGTTTCTAAGCCCTAAGCACCTTCTAACCAGCCAAGAGAGGGAGATTGGACAGCCATCTCCCTTATTTATATTACAAAACTCATCCTAGGCTGTTTTGCAAACAGCCCCCTAAGATACAGACGCAATTACACTAAAATGCCTGTAGAGGCCAGAAAAGACGCAGGAAACTCAGATAAACGGCCACGATGGAGTCCTTGATCTTCTTCGGCTCAAAGTAATCTCCCGATGTCCTCCACGTGGTCAGTAGCTCATCCCTTTGGATAACTACCGGTTTTGGGATACATGCAACCAGCCCTTGGTTTTGATGGTGGAACCAGGAAACGATTGTTGGGCCTCCACTTGAGTGATTTTACGGCTCACGACACTGTCCCGCACCCACGGTTGCACTTGTGGGCCGAGCCTAACTTTGGCCTCCACCCAAGCCACCTGCCAGTCCACTCGGTCACGCCAAATCCACTCTGGCGCCGCCTCTCAGTCCACTCGAGAGGGCTTGTCCTCTAGGTCACACTTAGGAGGTGCTCGGACAAGCGCTCATCACAGCCAGGACGAAAGACCAGACTCGGTACACTTGAGTCCCTCAGTTGTAGGCTCAGTAAGAAGATCTATAGAATCTGGTTCAGCTATGACATCTTGCCCTGAATCATTCTTCTCAACTTCCTCAGGACGAAAGACCAGACTCGGTACACTTGAGTCCGTCAGTTGTTGCATTCAGCCTCTGATGCATACGCGCAGGTGCTCCGCCTTCTAGTTTCGGGTGTTTCGGGTACTTGGCTCAGGGCCCTACCTAATATTGAAGGCAATTGTAGTTGCCCCGCTACTTGAAGCAAGGCCGAGACTTGCTGAGTCACCTTAGCTGTGACTTCTTCTGTCACCTGAGCCGTTATTGCTTGAACATCCACTGCATTGGACCATCTCCTCTTCCTATACATACTTGAAAACTCTGGCCATGCTTGCTTCCACCCCATGGTTCTAAAGAAATCCCGAACACAGCCTGGTTGTTCAGGACCCAAGTATGCAGTAAGCAAATCATTTTCCCTGCTCCAAATTAGGCCAGAAGATTCTGCCTGCGCAGCCTTCTCCTTAATTTCTTCAGGGATTCTTCTAGTTTCTTCTTTGTTCCACACAATCTGAGCAGTACCATCAGGTAACATCCATAGTTTACCCCTTCCTCACAGCCAATTCCTAGGCTGCCCTTTAGGGAACTCATGCCATGTATTATGAATGCCTTTTGCAGCCAAATCTATATCCTCTTGCTCCCACTTAGCAAATTTCCCATCATAACTGGTTGTTCTCAAGCCATGGTTTTCTGTGTTCCTTCCACGGAGTTCCTTGTATCTTACACTATCTTCTACGCATTTCTCGGATGATTTCAGTTCAACAAATTCATCCTAGTCCTCCGACTCGATATATGGATGCTGCGCAAAGGGTGTGCGCCCTTGATCTATGTAGGATACAAGGCTGCTCTTATGGGTTCTCCAACTATGGGCTATGAGCTTCATGGCCTTCTTAAACCCCAGCTCCTTTGTATCAGGTGGGAACTCCAAGTGAGGTGTTATGTAATTGTCAAATAATTGCCACTTTTCCTCACTTTTGAGAGTTTTGAAAGTTTTCATCACTAAGGATAACCTTTGCCTAGCAATGAGCCCAACAAGCCTACGCAACCTATTCTTTTCCTTCCTCTCTCTGGGCATCCCATCCAAGTCAACTCCAGTTACCACTATCTTGTTCTCAGGCCACTTTGTTGCTGTTTTCGACTTCCGTTGTTGATGTTTAGGCTTTTTGGGATCTGGCTGCTGCCCATCTGTGGCTGCTTCATGTTCCTCATAGGTGTACTCAGCTTCTTGGTCCTCCCCTAGTGATGAAACTAATTTGTCGGACTCCGCCTTGCAAGACAATCAAGATATTAATAAGGAGTTCAAACCCTGACCAAGTAGTATGAGTTAAAAGAATAGAATGTGATATGATGTTGTTTACCATTCAAATCCGGCACAGTAATTGCTTGCGTAGTATGTAGATCTTATCAGCACTTCATGCTCGGAATAGCTTGCGCAATAATATGTGCTTTGTCAAAAAAAAAAACCAAAGTAATATGTGAGTAAACCCACAAAATGCGCAGAAACAATGCAAGCATCTGTCAACTAATTGAATTGAAGATTGAATAACTAAAGCATCAAACAGCCTGAATAACTGTATCTTGGGGCCACAATGTGCACCCAACAGAAGCATACACAGACTGAATAACGGAATTCAAGACAACAATCAGCTAACTGGAGCAATCCATATAGAGCAGCAGTACCATGGAACCATGCAATTTATATGACTTGTTCAATTTGGGATTCATTATATGAGCAGTAACATGGAACCATGAATTTTATTTGAGCAGTAGAATCATGCCAAAATTATGTAGGACCGAGGACTGAGGAGAATCTCATTAAGCTCGTGATACAGGACTGTGGAGAATCTCTAGAAATATCATGAATTCTAACATCACAAACAAAAGCAAATCGAGCGCAAACCCTAACAAATTGAGCGAAAACCCTAACCAAATCGAGCGCAAACCCTAACCAAATCGAGGTTGACTCACCTGTTGTGGAGCATCACGCCATGGATCTAGTGGACTAGCGGTGGCGGCACGCGCGAGCGCTCTAAGGCAGAAAGAACTGGCGGGGGCGGCGCACGCAAGCGCTCCAATGGGGAGTAGACTGGCGGCTGCGGCGCACGCGAGCGCTCCAAGGCGGAGCCGGCGAAGTGGTGGCAGCGGGGCGGTGGCGGCGTGAGAGGATTTGGTAGGGTTTCGGCTTGCATAGTAAAGTGGAGTGGATTTGGGAGCGGCTGGCGGGAGGTGAAAAAGAAAGGGGACAACCACTGGGGCAAAAAGGAAAAAAAGGTGACAAAAATTGGTGGCCGTGAGGTTCGAACCAGTGACCTCCACCAACATGACATATCGCAGAAACCATTGGGATAGAGAAGTAAGTTTCTTATCTCAATAACGTATATGTATTTGTTTATATTTTTCATCACTCCATAAGGGCCACAAGTCAGTGAACCCACATGGCCTTTTACCTACCCCTCGTAGATGTATTTCCCCTGACCCCGGTTCACTTTCCCCTTTCACTTTTACACTAACAGCGTAGATCTAGTGGAGATGGCGGCGGAGGAGGAGAAGGAGAACCTGTACTGGCATGATACGCGCACGGGGAGGTTCTGCTCGGCCTCCTCGTCGTATGCTTGCAAGGATGAGCCATGGAAGAAGGTGGTACAGGAGATGGCGGCGGTGGAGGAGGTGAAGATGGAGGCAGAGGAGAAAGGGAAGAAGGTGGCAGAGGAGGTGAAGATGGAGGTAGAGGAGAAAGGGAATAAGGTGGCGGCGGTGAAGAGGAAGAAGGCGGCGGCATCCACCTCGGCGTGGGTGAAGGGGAAGAAGGCGGTGGCATCCACCTCGGCATGGGTGAATGGAAGATAGCGGCGGCTTCCACCTCGGTGCCGGTGAAGAGGAAGATGGCGGCGGCATCCACCTCCGCGCCGGTGAAGGGGAAGATGGCGGCGGCGTCCACCTCCGCGCCGGTGAAGCGGAAGATGGCGGCGGTGTCCACGTCCGCGCCGGTGAAGCGGAATATGGCGGCAGCGTCCACCTCGGCGCAGGTACCTGCTAATTGCTAATACCGCTAGTTTGTCTGAATCTGCTAGTTGCTAATACTACTAGTTCATTCGCACTTGTCCTTCAGGATCGCATTCCTATCCATGTCATCAATAGCCTAGAGTGGCACGGTATAGCTCATGGGACTAAGCTTCTCTGTCACCATGGCAAAGCTCCTAGGAAGAAAGTTGTCTTTGGATGCTACAAGAAGGTAATTCTAGGACAAAGATTGTATACATGTGCTTCTATACGATGACCTTTATTTTGATATATGATTGCCTTTTATTTGCAGTTCAGGACGGGTCAATGCAACTTCATTGCCTGGTACGATGAGCCGTGGCCAGAAAGGGCACAAGCAGTTATCAAAGGATTATGTGAAGAACTTAGGATGACCAAAACTACTCTGTTTCAAACAAGACAGGCAGTTGGTGCACTTGTAGATGCACAAGATAAGATTAGTGCTACTGCAGATGCAATTGCAAGTGCCTCGAAGAAGTAATGTGCAAGACTGCTGAAGATGATTGCAACTGCAGACGGACCGGCAGCTGCGGCATTTTGCTTTTGACTTGTTGATAGATGATCAGTAGACTAGTAGACTACTATGTGTGGCTCAGCTACCATGCTATGTGCCCAGCTATGTATGGAACAATGCTATATGTGTGCCCTGCTAAATGTATGGAACATGCTGCAGATGTGCCCTGCTATGTATGGAATGTATGGAACATATGCTAAATGTGTGCTCAGCTATATATGTATGGAACATGCTACATGTGCCCCTGCTATGTATGGAATGTTAAAGTTCTAGTTTATATACTATCTGTTCTAGTTTCTACATGTGCCCTGCAGATGTACTATGTGTTTTAATTGTCTGTTTTGGTTGAAGTTGATCATGAATGTTACAAATGCTTTCTATGTTATAGTTGAACACATGACAATACACATACTTGAACATCTCTGATGACAGTGAATATATATAATATCTATTAATATAAAATCAACACATGACAGTGAAATCAACATATCCAGTTTGCAACACCCAGTTACAGATTCACACATCATTTTCAACACACACATACACAGCAGGTTGCAAACACATATCTCAGGCTGCAAATGCATCATCTTATCTTCTTGACTTGGCCTTTTCCCCTTTTTTTGTCGCGAATTTGACATTGAAACTCTGTCTTTGTGGCTGCTTCTCAAGTAAGGTGTCTTCTCACTTTCTAGAATGATAGGAAGGGTACAATTACAAATTGGAGGGACTTCGTTAAATTTATTGTACTCCTCCTCATCCACATCATTTTCAACCCCGACAACTCGTGCTTTTCCTGGGAGAACCACACATCTTTTCTTAGATCTGGTGTCTGGCACATAGAAAACTTGGGATACTTGTTCAGCAAGTACAAATGGCTCTTGCTTGTAACCAACTTGTGATAGGTCAACTGTGGTGAACCCGTCCTTTCCATTCATGACACCCTTTGTTCTTTGCACCCAGTGGCACCGAAAAATTGGGACTTTGAAGCCTAGATAAGTAAGCTCCCAAATTTCTTCAATCTGACCATAGTATGTTGCCTTTTGCCCACTTTGGTCATAGGCATATATCTGTACACCGCTATTCTGGTATGTGCTTTTCTGGTCTTGAGATACAGTGTAGTAAGTGTACCCATTGATGTCATATCCCTGATAGCTTGTGATAGTGGATAGAGGGTCGCTTGGAAGATTTTGAATCCCTTCATCTATGCCACAGTCTGAATCATGGATTCTTTTTCTAAACCAAAGGTTGAACCTATCCATGTGTGTCCTCACTAACCAAGCTTCATTCTAATCCGGATTCTCTCGAAGCAGCAACTCTTGAGCTCATCTATGTATTTGGATACCTCCAACGTGTGTTGCAACACGAGAACATGAGCTTGTTTGAATGGAAGCGGCTCAGGATTTAAAGTCTTACGCCCCAGGATTCCGATACTTGTGAGCCTTCCTTCATGGCGAGACTTCGATATGCCAATTGGATTTTTGGGGTCAATGTAACCAAGGCACCAGTCAACAACCTCCTCAGTACAGTAACCCTCCACCATGCTTCCCTTAGGATGAACCCGACTCTTTGTGTACCTATTCAGAGTGCTCATGAACCTCTCATATGGGTACATTTGATGGAGGAACACAGGACCAAGATACCTTGTCTCCTTAACAAGGTGAGTCACGAGATGTATTGATATATCAAAGATGGAGGGTGAGAAATATGCCTCAAGAAGACAAAGTGTCTCAAACAAATTCTTTTCAAGATCATCTAGTGCCACCTCATCAATGACTTTTTGAGAGATAGAATAGAAGAAAAAGAAAAAGCTCATAATAGCCATCCGCACCTTTTCTAGGAAGATGTTCCTGATTCCAACGGGAAGCAAAGTAGTTAGCATCACATGGCAGTCATGGGCCTTCATGGGAAGCATTTTTGGTTCTTTAGGCGACCCAAGTCTACTAATGCTAGATGAGTATCCAGAAGGAACTTTCACACTACGTAGGAACTCACAGAACTCCTGCTTCTCTTCCTTGGTCATATTTATGGCAGAAGGTGGTAGTTGTGTGCCGGTACCATCCAAACATAACTCGGGCCTTTTGTTCATGTCTTCCAAGTTAGCTCGAGCCTTTTCATGATCCTTGGTTTTCCCTTCTCCCCCATGAGTGTGCCAAGTAAACTCCCACACACATTCTTGGTCACATGCATGAAATCGATACTATAATGGACATCCAAGTCCTTCCAGTAAGGTAATTCCCATAGAATTGACTTCTTTTTCCACCCTAGCTTCACAATGCTGCCTTCATCTACATGCTTCCTCTTGCCAAGTTTAACTTTCTTACCAAAGGTCACATCGAGATCCTTCACCTGATTATAAACGTACTCCCCACTAAAATGTTGTGGAGCTGATGCTGTCTCTCTCGTGCCATCAAACTGAGACTTCATCTTCCGGTATCCATGAGCTTTGACTAGTAAACGTCTATTCCTCAGGTAAACTGTGATGCTCCGGCATCTCAAGTGCATAATCACTCATCATGCAAGAAGCATTCATCCTTGAGCATCATGTCATAACCTGTGTTTGTGCATTGGAAACAAATTTAGTTTAAACAACAAGTTCAAAACCTTGTTATTGCATGTGTGATGCTATGTTTATAGTCATATCTGTTATTCTGTTGAGAACTGGGTGAAATTCATATTTACAAAACTGTAGGTAGATATGAGATAAACAACTATGTCAATTAGGGTCTTGCCATATATTGGAGTTTACATGGTGATTAAGGCCATTTTCCATCACCCTAGAAAACCAGCTCAAATCAGCCCTATTTAGGAATCCTAAATTTGCTCCCACCTACAGCCAGTTTCATGCAAAGCTCAAATTAGAGAAGTCGTAGGTTTTGAAATTCTAAACAAACTTCTCCAGATTACCACTTTAAATCTATGGCTGCTAAATAAATTCAAGTTTAAATCATATTTGCAAACTGATTTGGGAGTTGAACCTTTTGACAAAGTTGTAGAGTTTGAAGAGTACAACATTTCATCCAATTACCACATTTCCAGATTCAGACTCTAAGTGGGTCAAAATGGCGATTTACAGAAGGGGAGAAAACACATTTTTCCATTTTCCTTTTTCCCCATTTCACTGAGTCGCTGACCGGTGGAGCTCGCGCGTCAGCGCGGCCACTCTGTCCGGGGCGATGGCCGCCGCGACCCCGTCCCCATTCATTCCTCACTCGCACTCACTCGCTCACTCGCGCGCCCGAGCCCGCCATTGCTGCCGAGCTCGAGCTCGCTGCGCCGGCCGCCTCGGTCCACCTCCGCGCCTCCAACCACCGTCACCGAGTCCGCCTCGCTCTTGCGTACCCACTGAGCTAGCTCTCGCCGCCCGTTCCCTCCCTATTCCCCAGATCCCATCGCGACCCGCACCGACCCACCATTGCCGGGCCAAGCTCGAGTTCGAGCTCGCGCCGCCACCGTCCGTCCTCCTCGCACCCCTAGACCGCCACCATCGCAACCGCCTCGCTCTCATGCACCCGTACGGCTTGACGTCGTTGCCTCGCCGAGCCCCGGCCGCCAGATCGACCTCGCCTCGACGTCGCGCGTCACGCCAGTTCACGCCGTCGTCACCACTGTTCACCGTCTCCCCCGCCTCGACCGCACCTTCCCCGTCGACGACGCCAACCCAACGCAGTAGCCCGCACTCCGGGGCACCTCTCGCGCCTCGCGTCGCGACTCCAGCGAGCCCGAGCTCGCCGGCGCATGCGTGCGCCTCCGCGCCAACACGCGCGACGGGAGGAAGACGAAGGGGGTGAATCTTCGGATCTACCCCCCGGTTTTTGCCGTAATTACATTTTTCTCCGCGCGCTATTCACCGTGTCTTGCGAATCTTTCATGCTAGCCCCTGAATCTTAGGTTTAATCACGGATAGGTCCCTGGATCTATGTTTTCTCCTTTTCTTTTGATTCATTTCGGCTGAAACTTTGATAAATCATATAAAATCGAATAAAAATCCAAAATGGACAAACTCAGTGGCTATGAACTCATCTTGAGTAGATCTGCACAGTGGGTATGATGTGGAGATGTGCATGTACAGTTTTGCCCCAGTCATTGTGTATGCATATTAAATCAAAGAAAGATGGAAAACATGGTCTCAGTGAAATCCTAAAGTGATTAAGCTTGGTTAGTAGTTTTCTTAGGATGTTTGGACACGGTGAGAATTTTGGTGACCCAAGATATTACTATTCATTCACTGTTTTATCATTTTGCATATACTTTATGCATTATTTATTAACTTAGAAATGAGGCCTATGCAAAGTATGATAAATATGACTCACTAGTATTTTTCTTGTGTCCTATATAGCTTGTGAATTTCAGTGGTAAAATATGAGCCTCTGCATGTTAAGTTTTAATGGTAATTTGAAAATGATAAAATGCTACATGTTGGTAATGATAATTAGAAAAAATGGTCATAAATTGCTAGGAAAATTCTCTGAAAATATTTAGTTGCTTAATGTTGATGCCTAGAGTCCAGAAAGTATATTCGAGAAGGCTATTTACACTGTTCACATGTACATCTTAAATTCGCATAAGATTAGTATATAGAAAATAGATGTCCTGTCAAACTTGGGAGTTTTAGCTCGCTGGTAAAATTTCGCCTTCAGAAATCATTCCCATAATTTATGAAAATTCTGATAATGCGTAGGGCAGAGAACTTGTTATAATTTTAATAAAATAATTATAGCTCCAAATGAGCTGAAATTTTGATAGTAGCCTCGGGTATGTAAGATCTGTGTGTCATAAAAATTTGGTCTCATTTGGTTATGTTTTATTGCTACAACTCAGGTGCATAAATTAATTCACAAATGAGTATAAATTACCCTAAGTATAAACATATGCAAGGTGTTAAACTACTATACCATGTTTCTTGCTGAAATAATTCTAGTTCTTGTTAGGCATGATGTGTTGTACTAGGTTCTAGTGATGGACTGTATGATTTCTTAATAAAACTTCATGAGGTATTCATTCCTTGGTGAATAAACCAGATTGGAGTCACTTAAGTCTTTCATTACCATGCCATTCGTCATGCTTTACATTCTTCATACATCCCGCAACGGCATTGCATTTCCTTACACTCATTCGCATACATTATCATACATATAGATTCCGCAAGCGAATTGCCAATGCAGGAGCAGCCGTTGATCGAGGAGCCGGACGACCAGGAGCAGGAACCCCCGCAGCAGGAGGAGAACCCGCAGCAGAACTCTGAGTGCGTCACCGAGGAGGCTAACCCTAGCGAAGAAGGTAGGTAGGGTCATACTATTCCCAGCAAATAAAATAACTGTTGATTACGCATATGCATTAAGAGTTGATTGGAACCAATTGCATTAGACATCCCGGCCGCCCTGGCCCAAGCACCCATATCTAGAGTTCGTAGGACGAGTGCATAGAATGGTTAGGTATGAGTAGACACGAGGTCACTCATTCCGTAGGGTTTACTTTTTCATGAAAGTACTCTATTTACTATATTATTCGTTATTGCCATGTTATGATTTAACTGGAGACCGGGCAGAGATATGGGTTTGAATGATGAGATCCGGAGTAATGTGTGGTGGACTCCGCCCGAGTCGCATAAGGTCGGTTGTTGTTCGCTTGGGATCGGCATAACATTGCTAGAGTGCTTATCAGGGATAATGGACAAGTAAAACTTGTGATGTCTTAAGCATACAGACACGTTCCTACCCACTGGTTGAGAGGAAGGTGGCCGCGGAGGCGGGTGTCAAGGGAGGGCTGACCCATTGCGTGGTAACGCTCCTACGACAACGCGCTCCAGGAGTCAGGCGGGAGTGAATCGAACTTGAGACGGGACAAATGGAGATGGGGGAAGCATATGTGGGAACGCCGGGGGTTAGTAAGCATATGCCATCATGGTGCTTCTAGTTATTCTTGGGAATATTAAAATCGATTCGAATCGCTAATGCTCACTAGGTGTGAGAATGCCAGTATCACTGCCGGACAATGTAGTAACTACTTGAATAAGTTGATTTATGGATTATGGTTTTGAATACTACACGCTTGGATATACCTGATTTACTTTCTCGCAATACTTGTCACACTCATGTTGGTTATATTAATATGATGGCACGAACAGCTGTTAAATTCCTGTTCTGTGCAATAGATCAAGCAACTGTCAAATCCTGCTTGAAGAAAACTAACTAAGCAGCTGTCAAATCCTACTTCCACTCATTAACCCAATCTTGTTTAAAAGTGTCAGCTAAGGTTCCAGTTATTAGCAAGCAAGCTTTGTGTCAGCCATAAGCCCATTCCATTAAGTTCTACTGAGTAATTAGTACTCAGGGTTTCGCCCCCACTTTTGGCTTACAGGTATGGAGTTTCTCTTCCGTGCCTGTGTTGGTGGTGGGCTGTGTTATCATCAAGAATGAGAAGGGTCATGATCTGGCAAGGAGCGGATTCAATGGGCTCGATGCTCGTTCTATTTATGCAAGTCTTTTGGTTACCGTTAAACAAGAACTTTAAAAATTTCCGTAGCGAGAGACTATTTGAGCTATGTTGTTGTATGGAACTATGTTGAACTCTATTCAATTTCGAACTGGTTTGTAACTGAAGTCTATGTAATATCTATTCAACTGCCTGTGATGTTGTAACTGTTGTGGCTCCATCGAGGGTCAGGTGTGTATGATGTCGGTTCCTCTAGTGAATGGTGTTATCGAGAGCCCGAAGGACTCTCGACGGACTACCGAGTTTAGTCTGGCCTAAGTGCACTGTGAGCCAGACGTGGCAGGTGTGCTTAGTCTGGATTAAGCTGGGTGGTTCCGCCAAAGCTGGTATCAGAGCCGATCATACACAGACAACAGTTATATCATCAAGTTTTGATTTACAAACCTATTTTAGAAACCTTTCCAAGTAATTTGAAAATGAGAGTATGCGATATGCCCATATTAAGGATGTTAGTGTTATCCAGGTGACATCACTGACATTCTGACCTAGATAGAACTCATCTGCATATTCGGCGCTTTAGGAAGCAACTTTTCGGCCAAAGCTGTCCCCAGTACTGGTGGAAGCTATTGGGATTTGCGAACGGTTGTAAACCCAGCATTCATGCTATATAAGTAAAAGCTCTTTAAGGGTGGTGGGCATGTTTGAGGCTTTCATACCCACCACACTTACATTCAGTTTTGGGATCCACCTTCTTCTCGACAATCCCCAGCACTGGTATAAAGTCAGGCTTTGAGCAAAAGGTGCAAAGGCCCACCCTACGTTGTCCACGCAGCGGTCACGCGTGGGTGCCACATTAGGTGGCAATGTATGAGCATGTATTCTTCTGCAGGTGCACTAACTACGTGCGAAATTAAGAGCGGTCAGGAAACGACTAGTTGCATTAGAGAGTGCCGTGCATATGAGTCACCGAATTATCGATAGCTATATGTACTCTTCTTTTAGATGTGTGATGTGAGACTGTGTAGTACGAATCATGCATCATATTTACTGCTTTTATCTATGGTGGGGTATTATTAAAATGCAATGAAACAAATCGTGATTTTTAAATTTACCTTCCATACGATGCACTGTTGTACCCTTGTTATAATCTCTCACGGGAAAAATATGTCACTAATGCACAACCTTACTTATCTAAATAGATGGCCAGAACCAAGCAGACCGCACGCAAGGCAACCAGAGCGAGGATCACTGTTCTCCCGGACGTGACTCACACTCCCCCTATGGTGGAGGATGGGTTACTCCACACCCGTTGCAGAGAGGAGTGCCCCCTGTCTCAGTTGCTGTGCAGGGCCGTGAGGGAGATGGGGCGCCGTCCCTGTCCCTTCATCTCAGTGCAGACAGTGCACGAGGAGGGAGACTGCATGACTCAGGTGGTCATTCCATGAGGGACGTTCACGGGCTAGGAGACCATCACCACTTACGTGGCCAACGAGGAGGAGGCTTACCGTAAGGTGGTGATGGCAGCCCTCACTTCGCTGAGCTCCGGGTGGGAGGCAGGCCACACGGTCCTGCACTACCTTCCCACCAACGACCTCGACCACACCTGGCTGGACCGCCACGAGTAGCTCCAGGACAGGAACGGCTCCCGGCCCTTGGTAGCGTGCATGGATTATGCACGTGAGACACGCGGGATGTACCACTGTGCGGAGGACCGGAGCCATTTCTACTTTGACAGGTACACGGAGACCTGTACTCGTGTGGAGGAGTTGGAGGCCCAGGTGGCGTAGCTGCTGCAGCGTTTGGCAGAGTACAAGCCGCCGCAGCAGCCCCCACATGCACCAGCCCCTTTGGAGGAAGAGTCCTCGGAGCCCATGGAGATGGAGGAGGAGGAGGAGAACGTTCCGTCTGATGCGAACTCCAGGGTGTAGGGTGGCTGATGGAGGGATGAAGGGAAGTAAGCTTTAAATTAGTGACGCGTTGAAAGCGATGTTTTGTAATATTCCGCTCCGCGTTTTAGATTCATGGTTGTACTAAAACATTGGTCAGTTGTGAGAGCTCATTTGGTACGACATTCGATGTCGTGATGGTTATTTTATTATGCACTATTTGATGGTTGGTTGATGTAGCCACAATCCCATGATGTAATCTTAAGACTCTTTAGTGGTATTCAAACCTTTCTAAGTAGCGCTAATGTTGGTTCTACATCGTGGTGGTATTTGAGATGGTTGTGTGAATAGAAATTGGGTTTGCACTTCATTTTGGATTGCATCTTGCAATCTGAAATTTTGCACAGCTGCAGCTAAAACTGATATTATCTTGGAATATCAGTTGTAGAGAGCTGTTTGATGTGCAATTTTGTCAATTGGAGCTTTCTCTAATTGTGCTCAGATCTGGAGTTATGGTAGAACCTTCCATGAACCTGTAGTCTGGACTGAAGGAGCACCAGTAGGAAAACCCCATTTTGCACACTCTTGGTGCAGGAATTGAACTGGGAGTGTATTGTCAAAGTTGAAGAACTGGTTGTGTAGGACAACTTTGTTATACAAAGTTTCTCCTAGAAGTGTCTCATTTGGGGGTTGTAGCTGAATTTAGACAGTCTCAGAAATCTGAACTAAACCAATATATACTGACGCCCACTGAATTTCGATCAAGATACAAATGGAATCCCCCAAAACTTCTTATACGAAGGTTAAAGAACACAAAACGAGGAATAACTTCGCTAAAGGAATCATAAGCAAAAGATGCACGGTTTAAGGGCAGCTCGCCGCTAAAGTCGTTACTGTCCAGAAATCCAAGCGATTGTCGAAAGTTAAGAGTCTATGCGCACAGGCTATGCTAGAGGTGATAGTGGTCGAGCCGCTACAAGAACGAAGCTAACACTTTATTGCAACTATATGTTTTCATCTTACATGTTTTAAGTAACTGTGTTTCGGTAAATCAAATTGCTTTAAAGTGGTTGGACTAAACACTGTTAGCTTCACTCTTGCAGATGGTGAACACTCGACAAGGACAAACCTCGGGCCAGCAGCCACACGATGCACCACCTTCACTGGAATTGGCTACCCTGGTCGTGCAGCAGGGCGAGCTGATCCGCCTCATGAGGGAAGAACGCCAAGCTCAGGGGCAGCAGCGGCCACGGGAATACCAACCCCGCGGCATCACCTACCAAGACTTTGAGGGGCTATGCCCTCCTGTCTTCACGACATGCCCTGAACCACTTGCTACAAATGACTGGCTCTGCACGATAGAATCCAAGTTCACACTGCTTCTTGGGTTGACCGAGCAGGAGAAAGCTCGGTTTGCTGCACAGCTACTCCAGGGGCCAGCTGGAGCATGGTACTCCATGTTCCAAGATATGCAGCCGCAGGGTCACATGATCACATGGGAGGAACTCCGTACAGCTTTCTGGGCCCACTATATCCCGAAGAGTCATATGGAGCAGAAGCAAAGAGAGTTTAGGGAACTGAGATAGGGTAACAGGACGGTGATGCAGTACGTGCGGTCCTTTATACATCTGTCACAATATTCACCTGGGGACGTTGTTGATGATCCTAGTAGGGCAGCTAGGCTCTTGAGCGGGTTTGACTCCACACTCCTGAGGCATTTGGGGCATCAATACCAGAGCTTCACAGAGTTGGTGGAAACAGCACTCGACATGGAGAACCGCCTCCGTGTTGCAAATGAGGACCAAAAGCGGAAACGTCAGGCCAACAGTGCACCTGGGTCGTCTCAGAAGTAGAAGGCCAACTACCAGCAGTCTCGCTTTGTGGTCCGGCCCAATCAGTCGGGTTGGATCCACAGGGCACCGCAGCAACAGAGGTTCCCCGCCTATAGCGCACCACCACAGCCGGCGCAACTTCCTGCACCCCGCGCTCCTTTAACACCGGGAGCTTAGGGTCCTTGCTTTAACTACGGCAGGATCGGGCACTTCAGCACGGACTGTAGAGCACCTCATCGCATCCAGGGTCCCACCCCTGCGGGTGGCTGCCAGGGAAAGCAGAAGGGATCTGCGCCTAAGACGGGTCGAGTTCACTTCATCCACATGGACCAGATTCTGGCTGGAGAGCCGGTACTTGCTAGTACGTTCACAGTCAACGGTCATCCGGCCGTCGTGTTATTTGATTCTGGAGCCACACATACATTTCTTAGCAAGTCGTATGCATTGAGGTACGGGATAAAAATGTACAAGTTAAAGGAAAATTATCACATCACCGCACCGGGTTCCCCTATCACTACTAGTTTGGTGGCCAGACAATTGAAAGTAGACATCGGTCCCGAGCGCTTTGTTATCAATCCTGTGGTGCTGCCACATCAAGGGGTTGACGTTATTTTCAGTATGAATTGGATGGCAGAAAATGGTGCAGTCCTACATGTTGGCAGCAGGGAAGTGCAATTAAAGTCTAAGGTTACTGGCAAAATGCTAAAGGTGCACATACCAGAATAGAAACATATAGAGGCCACAGTAAACACAACCGAACTTCAAGAGATTAAAAAGATACTGGTAGTGTGTGAATTCCCTAACGTATTTCCGGAGGAGCTTCCTGGGCTTCCTCCAGATAGGGATATGGAGTATAAGATAGATCTCGTTCCAGGAACAACACCGGTTTCAAGGAGGCCGTACAGAATGGCACCAGATGAACTCAAAGAATTGAAAACACAACTACAAGAACAGTTGGATAAAGGGTTCATTCGTCCTAGTTCATCACCTTGGGGCTGTCCTGCTCTCTTCGTGGAGAAGAAAGACCATGGTGGTAAGAAATTGTGCGTGGACTATAGGCCGTTAAACGCACTCACAGTCAAAAATAAGTACCCACTGCCTCACATTGACATTTTGTTCGATCAACTAGCAGGGGCTAGAGTTTTCCCAAAAATTGATCTAAGGTCAGGTTACTACCAAATAAAAATCAGGGAAGAAGATATACCCAAAACAGCCTTCTCTACCAGATACGGCTTGTACGAATATCTGGTCATGTCCTTTGGGTTAACCAACGCACTGGCTTTCTTCATGTATATGATGAATTCAGTATTCATGAACGAGCTAGATAAATTTGTAGTCATGTTCATTGACGACATCCTAGTCTATTCTAAGAATGATGAAGAGCACGAGGAACACTTGCGGACCGTACTCAACTGGCATAGAGAACACAAGCTCTATGCCAAGTTTAGCATGTGTGCATTCTGGCTGAAGGAAGTGGGTTTCTTAGGTCACATCCTATCGGAGAAGGGAGTAGCAGTCGATCCTAGCAAGGTAGAGTGTGTACTGAATTGGAAGCAACCCGAAACTGTAATCGAGATCCGGAGTTTCCTCGGTTTGGCAGGCTACTGCCGCCGCTTTATCAAGGATTTCTCCAAAACTGCAAAGCCAATGACCTCACTGACCAAGAAAAACGCCAAGTATTCATGGAGTCCGCACTGTGAGGAAGCCTTTCAGAGTTTAAAGAAATCACTAACAACTGCGCCAGTGCTAGCACAACCGGACGTCGCTAAACCTTTTAATGTGTATTGTGACGCCTCTGGTAATGGACTGGGCTTTGTTCTAATGCAAGAAGGGAGGGTAGTTGCTTACGCTTCCCGTCAATTGAGAAAGCATGAGGCCAACTATCCGACACATGATCTTGAACTAGCGGCAGTTGTTCATGCTTTGAAGATATGGAGACACTACCTCCTAGGCAACACTTGTAACATCTACACTGATCATAAGAGCCTAAAATACATCTTTACACAACCTGAGATCAACATGAGGCAACGGCGGTGGCTGGAGTTGATAAAAGATTATGATTTAGAGATTCACTACCACCCCGGGAAGGCTAATGTGGTAGCTGATGCACTAAGTCGTCGGGCACACTGCAACGCAATTGAAATCCGACCCACGGAAAGAGTGATATGTTGTGAGATAGATGCAATCGAAATGGCGACCGAGCAACTAATAGAACTCTATAACCTCATCATTGAGCCCACCATCAAAGAACAAATTATAGCAGCGTAGAAACAAGATAAAGGTATGGCCTACATTCGTGAGGGTATAGATGATGAGAAGAGTGCATGTTTTACGCTTGATGACCAAGGCGTCCTTTGGTTCAAGGGTCGCTTAGTGGTACCGAAGGACATGGAGTTGAAAAAGAAGATCCTAGACGAAGCCCATACGTCCATGCTCACCATGCACCCGGGTAGTAACAAGATGTACCAGGATCTGAAGCAGAAGTTCTGGTGGACCCGTATGAAATGGAAAATCGCCAAGTATGTGTCCGAGTGTGACGTATGCCAGAGAGTAAAAGCCAATCACCTAAAACCCGCGCGAATGCTTCAGCCCTTAGCACTTCCAATGTGGAAATAGGAAGATATACACATGGATTTCATCGTGGGGTTGCCTCGCACTCAGAAGGGCTATGACTCCATCTGGTTTATCATTGACCGCTTCACCAAATCTGCTCACTTCATACCGGTGAAGAACCGATACAATGCACAGAAATATGCAGAGATTTATGTCTCCCGCATTGTTTCATTACACGGGGTCCCAAGAACCATCACTTCATACTGAGGCTCATTGTTTGTGTCCCGTTTCTGGGAACAGTTGCAAGCCGCTCTTGGCACCACTTCGATTCACAGTTCTGCATACCATCCGCAAACCAATGGCCAAGTTGAGAGGGTAAATCAGATTTTAGAAGGTATGCTGAGAGCGTGTGCTTTGACTTATTCCACCAAGTGGGATGAATGTCTCCCTCTAGCAGAATTTGCTTATAACAATAGCTACCAGAAAAGCTTAGAAATGGCACCTTTCGAGGCTCTATATGGTAGGAGATGTAGAACACCCCTCAACTGGTCCAAACCGGGAGAACGGGTCACCTTTGGCCCTGATTTGGTAACACAAGCCGAAGAGCAAGTTAAACTAATACATAGCAACCTAAAAAGGGCACAGTCTAGACAAAAGAGCTACTCTGACAAGAGGAGACGACCGTTGGTGTTTGAAGTAGGTGATCATGTGTACCTTCGGGTATCACCGATGAAATGGGTACATCGTTTTGGTGTGAAAGGGAAGTTGGCACCAAGATACATTGGTCCGCTCAAGATCACTGAACAATGTGGGCCAGTTGCTTACCGGATTGAGCTACCACCACGTCTGGCTGCGGTTCATGACGTGTTTCATGTATCGCAACTTAAGAAATGTTTGAGAATACCGAAAGAAGTGGTCGATACATCCCAAATTCAGATCGAACCGGATCTTACATATGAAGAAAATCCTATAAAAATCCTCAATCAAAAGCAAAGAACAACAAGAAGAAAAAAAATCAACTTTTACAAAGTGCAATGGAGTAACCATTCCGAAGAGGAGGCAACTTGGGAGCAAGAGAAATACTTGCAAACCAAATACCCGGGCTTTCTTTCGACTACTGCAAACGAGTATGTATAACCGTCTAAATTCAGATTTTTCTCAAAACCCTACACAATGCACTATCTCCTCATTTAACTTATCCACCCACATCACATCAACAATCTCGAGACGAGATTTCTTTAAGGGTGGTGGGTTGTGATGCTCCGGCATCTCAAGTGCATAATCACTCATCATGCATGAAGCATTCATCCTTGAGCATCATGGCATAACCTGTGTTTGTGCATTGAAAACAAATTTAGTTTAAACTACAAGTTCAAAACTTTGTTATTGCATGTGTGATGCTATGTTTATAGTCATATCTTTTATTCTGTTGAGAACTGGGTGAAACTCATATTGACAAAACTGTAGGTAGATATGAGATAAACAACTATGTCAATTGGGGTCTTGCCATATATTGGAGTTTACATGGTGATTAAGCCATTTTCCATCAGCCTAGAAAACCAGCTCAAATCAGCCCTATGTAGGAATCCTAAATTTGCTCCCACCTACAGCTACTTTCATGCAAAGCTCAAATTAGAGAAGTTGTAGGTTTTGAAATTCTAAACAAACATCTCAAAAGGAACCCTAGGAGGTAATGATCAGGAATGGGAGTTTTGAATTTCCCAAATATTAAAGGCCCGTGTCCCCATCTATGGCTGCTACATAAATTCAAGTTTAAATCATATTTGCAAACTGATTTGGGAGTTGAACATATTGACAAAGTTGTAGAGTTTGAAGAGTACAACATTTCATCTAATTACTACTTTTCCATATTCGGGCTCTAAGTGGGTCAAAATGGCGATTTACAGAAGGGAAGAAAACACATTTTTCCATTTTCCTTTTTCTCCATTTCACTGAGTTGCTGACCGGTGGGGTCCGCGCGTCAGCGTGGCCATTTTGTCCTGGGCGACGGCCGCCGCGTGGCCGCCGGCGTACAGGCAGCGCCGCGCGCCCCCGGATCGTGCCCGCGCCGGCCGGCTTTCACCCGGCCGCGACCCTGTCCCCATTCATCCCTCACTCGCTCACTCGCGCGCCCGAGCCCGCGATTGCTGCCGAGCTCGAGCTCGCTGCGCCGGCCGTCTCGGTCCACCTCCGCGCCTCCAACCACCATCACCGAGTCTGCCTCGCTCTTGCGCACCCACTGAGCTAGCTCTCGTCGCCCCTCCCCTCTCCATTCCCTAGGTCCCATCGCGACCCGCACCGACCCACCATTGCTGGGCCAAGCTCGAGTTCGAGCTCGCGCCGCCACCCTCCGTCCTCCTCGCACCCGTAGACCGCCACCATCCCAACCGCCTCGCTCTTATGCACCCGTACAGCTTGACGTCGTCGCCTCCCCGAGCCCCGGCCGCCAGATCGACCTCGCCTCGACGTCGCGCGTCACGTCGGTTCACGCTTTCGTCACCACCGTTCACCGTCTCCCCCGCCTCGACTGCATCTTCCCCGTCGACGAAGCCTACCCAAGGCAGTAGTCCGCACTCCGGGGCACCTCTCGCACCCCGCGACGCGACTCCGGCGAGCCCGAGCATGCCGCCGCACGCGCGCGCCGCGGGGGGTGGTAAATCTTCGGATCTACCCCCGGTTTTGCTGTAATTACATTTTTCTCCGCGCGCTATTCACCGTGTCTTGCGAATCTTTTATGCTAGCCCCTGAATCTTAGGTTTAATCACGGATAGGTCCCTGGATCTATGTTTTCTCCTTTTTGTTTTGATTCATTTCGGCTGAAACTTTGATAAATCATATAAAATCGAATAAAAATCCAAAATGGACAAATTCAGTGGCTATGAACTCATCTTGAGTAGATCTACACAGTGGGTATGATGTGGAGATGTGTATGTACGATTTTGCCCCTGTCATTGTGTATGCATGTTAAATCAAGGAAAAATGGAAAACATGGTCTTAGTGAAATCCTAAAGTGATGAAGCTTGGTTAGTAGTTTTCTTAGGATGTTTGGACACTGTAAAAATTTGGTGACCTAAGATATTACTATTCATTCACTGTTTTATCATTTTGCATGTACTTTATGCATTATTTATTAACTTGGAAATGAGGCCTATGTAAAGTATGATAAATATGACCCACTAGTATTTTTCTTGTGTCCTATATAGCTCGTGAATCTCACTGGTAAAATATGAGCCTCTGCATGTTAAGTTTTAATGGTGATTTGAAAATGATAAAATGCTACATGTTGGTAATGATAATTAGAAAAAGTGGTCATAAATTGCTAGAAAAATTCTCTAGAAAAATTTGGTAGCTTAATATTGATGCCTAGAGTCCAGAAAGTGTATTTGAGAAGGCTATTTACACTGTTCACATGTACATCTTAGATTCGCAAAAGATTAGTATATGGAAAATAGATGTCCTGTCAAATTTAGGAGTTTTAGCTTGTAAATTTTTGTACATACAGTTCATGCTAAGTTTAGCTCGCTGGAAAAATTTGACATTCAGAAACCATTTCCATAATTTATGAAAATTCTGACAATGCGTAGGGCTGGGAACTTGTTATAATTTTAATAAAATAATTATAACTCCAAATGTGCTGAAATTTTGATAATAGCCTCGGGTATGTAAGATCTGTATGTCATAAAAATTTGGTCTCATTTGGTTATGTTTTACTGCTCAATTCAGGTGCATAAATTAATTCATAAATGAGTATAAATTACCCTAAGTATAAGCATATGCAAGGTGTTAAACTAATATACCATGTTTTTTGCTGAAATAATTCTGGTTCTTGTTAGGCATGATGTGTTGTACTAGGTTCTGGTGATGGGCTGTATGATTTCTTAATAAATCTTCACGAGGTATTCATTTCTTGATGAATAAACCAAATTGGAGTCACTTAAGTCTTTCATTACCATGCCATTCGTCATGCTTTACATTCTTCATACATCGCGCAATGGCATTACATTTCCTTACATTCATTCGCATACATTGTCATACATATAGAATCTGTAAGCGAATTGCCGACGCAGGAACAGCCGTTGATCGAGGAGAGCAGGAACCTCCGCAGCAGGAGGAGAACCCACAGCAGAACTCTGAGTGCGTCACCGAGGAGGCTAACCCTAGCGAAGAAGGTAGGCAGTGTCATAATATTTCCAGCAAATAAAATAACTGTTGATTACGCATATGCATTAAGAGTTGATTGGAACCAATTGCATTAGACATCCCGGCCGCCCTGGCCGTAGCACCCATATCTAGAGTTCGTAGGATGAGTGCATAGAATGGTTAGCTATGAGTAGACACGAGGGAATAAAGGTCACTCGAGCACAGAGACACGTTCCTACCCACTGGTTGAGAGAAAGGTGGCCGCGGAGGCAAGTGTCAAGGGAGGGCTAACCCATTGCGTGGTAACGCTCCTACGACAACGCGCTCCGGGAGTCAGGCGGGAGTGAATCGAACTTGAGACGGGACAAGTGGAGATGGGAGAAGCATATGTGGGAACGCCGGGGGTTAGTAAGCATATGCCATCCTGGTGCTTCTAGTTATTCCCGGGAATATAAAAATCGATTCGAATCGCTGATGCTCACTAGGTGTAAGAATGCCAGTATCACTGCAGGACAATATAGTAACTACTTGAATAAGTTGATTTATGGATTATGGTTTTGAATACTACAGGCTTGGATATACATGATTTACTTTCACGCAATACTTGTCACACTCATGTTGGTTATATTAATATGATGGCACGAACATCTGTTAAATTTCTGTTCTGTGCAATAGATCAAGCAACTGTCAAATCCTACTTGAAGACAACTAACTAAGCAGCTGTCAAATCCTGCTTCCACTCATTAACCCGATCCTGTTTAAAAGTGACAGCTAAGGATCCCGTTATTAGCAAGCAAGCTTTGCGTCAGCCGTAAGCCCATTCTATTAAATCATACTGAGTAATTAGTACTCAGGGTTTTGCCCCCACTTTTGGCTTACAGGTATGGAGTTCCTCTTCCGTGCTTGTGTTGGTGGCGGGCTGTGTTATCATCAGGAATGAGAAGGGTCATGATCTGGCAAGGAGCGGCATCAGTGGGCTCGATGCTCGTTCTATTTATGCAAGTCTTTTGGTTACCGTGAAACAAGAACTTTAAAAATTTCCGCTGTGAGAGACTATTTGAGCTATGTTGTTGTATGGAACTGTGTTGAACTCTATTCAATTTCGAACTGGTTTGTAACTGAAGTCTATGTAATATCTATTCAACTGACTGTGATGTTGTAACTGTTGTGGCTCCATCGAGGGTTAGGTGTGTATGATGTCGGTTCCTCTGGGGAATGGTGTTATTAAGAGCCCAAAGGACTCTCGATGGACTACCGGGTTTAGTCTGGCCTAAGTGCACTGCGAGTCAGAGGTGGCAGGTGTGCTTAGTCTGGATTCAGCTGGGCGGTTCCGCCACATAAACTTGTTTCTTTGAGTTGTTAAGCCATAGAGTCTCAGTGTCATCTAGGCAATGAGCACAATCTTTTTCTCCTTTGCACTGCCCAGACAAGCAGCGGCTCGCTGATAAATCATTGACAGTGCAAAACAACATGCCCCGAAGGGTGAAGGTTTCATGCTTGTATCCATTGTAGACCTCAATACCTTGTGACCATAGCTTCTTTAAGTCATCAACTAGTGGTCTGAGATACACATCAATGTCATTGCCTAGCTGGCGCGGACGTGATATGAGCATTGACATCATCATGTATTTTCTTTTGGTGCACAGCCATGGTGGAAGATTGTATATTGAAAGTATCACAGGCCACACACTATGTGAGGTGCTCATCTGACCAAATGGATTGATGCCATCTATGCTTAGTGCGAACCGAAGATTCCTTGGTCCTTGGGCAAAGGATCCATACTTGAAATCTATGATGCGCCATTGTGCGGAATTTGCTAGGTGCCGTAGACAGTTATCAGTCTTGCGATCTTCCTTGTGCCACCGCACCATGTGTAGTGCGGAATTTTTTCTACCTCTAATTCCAAAGGGCAAATATTCTGCTTGGCCTTGTAGGTGGTCTTTGGTACCTCATTGCCGTCAGGAAGAATGTCATGTAACAATTCACACAAAGCTTTGAAGCTACGGTCGGTCCAATGATGGGTTGCCTTTAACTGGAGAATCTTGAGTGACCCAAACAACTTGGACTACTTTTCTTTGTAGCCTGGATATAGTGGGGTCTTCATAGATTCTACCAACCTTTTAAGCTTCTTCAACCGCAGATCAGTGTACTCACCAACCCCCACCGTGTCACGCAACATCTCCTCCAAATTGGCGGACAAATGGGTAGCACTATTACCAAATGTTAAGATGTCCTCATCACTGAGATCATCATATGGGGTCTGGCAAACATCGCCATCCAAACCAGTAGTATACTGCCCATCATCATCCCGACTACCAACTGTATGAATGCCAGAGCGATTTTCTTTGCAATAATCTTCATCATCCTGTAGATCTCGATCATTAGGTCATTCCTCACCATGTTTGTTCCAGCATTTATAGTCATCCATGAAACCAAAAATGGTCAACTGAGCATGAACATTCATTGAACTTGAGAATTTTCTTTTGTTCAGACAATCTAAGCATGGACAGCAAATGGCAGTCTTCTGATGATTGACCATATCAGCCTCTGCTGCTGCTATGAATGACTTCAAATTACTCAAGTACTCATTGCATGTACGGCTTCCAAGATACATCCACCCTTGTCCTCCATCTACAATGACACAAAAATTCAAGAGTAATTCAAATTCAAGTGCAATCGTTTGTGATCGGTGGCAATGTACACATAAAAAACAAGAAATTTTAGATGAATGAAGACTTGCAGGGTAGCTCGGATCGGATGAGTTGCTGGCGACGAGAAAAGGAGCCCCGGCGCGGCGGTGATGCACTCCCCGGCAGTGATGTGCACGGCGTTGGTGGAGCAGCGGAGGCAGCCCCGACGGATCCAGATGGGGGTGGCGGCGCCGGCTACGGCGGGGTCGACCTCTGGCGCGCAAGGGGGGCAGCGGCCGGGCTGGCATGGCGCAGCGGCGGCCCCCTCACCCCTCTCGCGCACGCGCCGCCGGTGACGGGAACCGAGAGGCGGCTACCGGGTCCTCCGGCGATGGCGCCGCGGCGGCTGCCCCTTGCCGCCTCGCGTCGACTAAACAGACGGAGCTGTGCCTGAACAGGGACCAGTGGCTGCCAACAGGCATCCCAGCAGGAGACATGTCATATTCAGGAACAGAATAATCACAGACGCGGATCAACGACAAGCGTCTGTAACATATACTTTAATCACAGACGCGGATAAAACAAACGCGTCTGTGAATAAACTAGGGACGCAGCTACATGTGACGCGTCTGTGATGAGGTCATAAATCACAGACGCGGACCGTAAGGACGCGTCTGTGAACTCTGTACATCACAGACACATCTTCCCTTTTGCCGGATGGGTGGTGCAGAGGCTACTGTATCACAGACGCTTCCTGTTGTGACGCGTCTGAGATATGTCGCGCAAAACCGCGTCTGTGATGATAGTGTCTTCTTTGATGCTTTCTGGCACAGTGAGTGGTGGCAGTTGGCCGGCGACCGCCAGAGATAAGCGCGCAGCCACGCAAGGGCCGGTAGTCGGCATATGAGCGCGCGGCCGCAAGAGGACCGGCAGTCAGCAGATGAGCGCGTCGCCCGCAGCGACGCTAAGCAGAGAGATTAGCGGAGAACAGGGCTGCTGCTCTAGGACCTGAAATTCAGACGATGCTAGCACCAGCGACGAAGAGTCAATCGAGGCTAATATTGCAGAACAAACCTGGGGAGACGACCTGTGCTGGGCTAATGGTTGAAGACTCCGGAGATCATATGCATACAGAACACATCTACACTGCCGCCACCACCGTCCGGAGGCCGTATACTTGAGATCGAAACCCTGCGGTACGCTGACATGCTGTACACCATCGTCCATCGCCGCTGATGACGAAGAGGCGATGATCATGCCAGCTCATATACGCGCGTGCCGCTGCGTATATCTTGGCTGCCACATGCTACGCAACGGAGAAGAGGCCGAGACACACGGCAAGCACCAATCGCCGATGTAGGTTGGCGAAGCCCCACAGCCAAGACAGATACGGTGATCACGACGTACTGTATCATGTTTGGAACAAGCAAGCCGGCTCCAGAAGTCTGGTGTACTCACGTGCTGTCAGGATTCATTGGTCCAAAGGAGAGAGAAACTACAAGGCAGAAGAAGTGCATCACGAGGATGGCATAGCACTACTACTACGGCCTATCGACTTGGCTACTTCATCTCCTGCGCCAGAACGCACGCCATTTCGGCCGATCGATCTGGCCACCACTACTCCCACGACACCATCGCCGTCGGCCACTTCGGCTCCTGTACAAGCATATGTCATGTCAGCCGATCAATCCGGCCGCAGACACTCCTGTGATGCCATTGACGTCGGCTATTTCATCTCTTACGATCGGAGCATCCACCCTTTTGATTCAGCCACCATTCTCCTTCGGTGCCATCATCATTGGCTGCTTCGACTCTCTAGACAAAGTGTTCAAAGAATTCCTTGGGCTACGATCTGCTGATTGGATTTCAGATCGACTCCATCCTAAGGTCAGTGTATATTATTTCCATTATATGTTTTATTTGTCTACTGCAGGCTATGGATGTTGGATGTTCGGTTTCCTAGCGGCCAACAGTTGGGATGAGTTTGTATTACAGCGAGCACATACTAGATGAGATTGTTTTTATTGGCTCGTCAACAGCTTATTTGACTGGTTAGACTCAAACTCACAATTTCATTTATCATGCACCATACTCACTCATCACTTGCACTAGCTTTCTTGTATGCCTAGTAGCTTTTACTTATGCTTCCTGTATATGCTTTGAGGTGTGGATGCTGTTGACCATGTGTAGTTAAGCTCATTTGAATACGTTGAATACCCGATGCTGAGCATGGCTTTTATTTTTGGAAAATCTAAAACATGATCACCGCTTTGCTTGGCTACTAGCTTTGCTTGGCTACTAGTATGTGTAGGCTGATTTGCTTTTGCTATCCTGTACATACCTGGTGGCTAAAGTCCTTTACTTTGTAATCAAATACGTAGTTTGAATCAAATGCTTACATGGTAATTTTGTGCTGAGTTGAATTAAAAATTAAATGATTTCCATGTTGCGTTAAAAGAAAAAATCCAGATGGGTTTGCTTTGTCTCACTGATCTAGTTCGAGACTGCTTGCTATTGCACTTTTGGCATGAACTTAAACTAGGTTGTGAATGACCAAACCTTGCTTTGAGCTTCTGATAGTTCAATAGATCTAGGCTTAGCATTGGTTGGTAACAAGTGGTGTGACAAACAAATAACCCCTGGGACATAACAAAAGACTCGCTTGAAATTCAATATGTTTTATGTTTTATCTGCGAGACCTGGGGGTATGAATAATCAAGCTTGCTAAAAGATCCTTGTATCGAAAAAGCTCACTTGTGTAGATACTTGCTAGCTTCTGCTTATCATGTTTTATCGTGCTAGTTGGCTGGGCTAAGTGGTGAGCCTTTATTTTGAAAATCCTAAAAATGCTTGCTCATGTCTAATATAAATATATTCTACTGAGCTTTTCTATGCGATGTCTTTATGCTAAACCCTCATTGTATGTACATGCTAGCACTTATAAATGCTTTTAAACATACTTGGAAGCTTACACTCACTCCTTGCATGATATAACATATTTTTGTGGAGGAAGAGATGTTTATCCTTCCTGTTGGATCTGTTTGTGTGATATTTTTTTGTCTAACCAAATATGATCCATCGGCTTTTAGCCGATTCATAGTGTTCTCTATAGTGCTGGTCTGGCAAGTGATTGTTTTGCAAGTGATTTACGGAGTTTACATTATTATTCAGATAGAAGAGAATCGACTGCTCACCACGCAGTTGATGGGCATCATCATCATGGCGCGATCACCATCAACAATCACAAATCATCGGCCAATCTCGGTGCAAAGGGAAAAGGGTCAAGGCCGATTTAGGCAATCGGCCATAAAAAATGATGATGCCTCAGGATTCAAGTTGAGGATCAATAATATCAGCTGATGAGAAGCCGACGCATTGGCTCGGAGGGAAAGATCATAGGCATAAGGAGTACAAGGTGAAAGCCAACCATCTTTGAGGGATTTTCCAGCGGATACATGGAAGAGGTTCTGATATATTTGGCCAAACATGGGGGGCATGTGTTGACACCGGAATTTGACCAAGATTAGTCGGGCCAAAGTGTAAGAAGAAGTTCATGTTGATGGAGTCTACTTGGCCGGGCTCGTATCATAAGTTTGGCCAAATATAATGTTCAGCGAGTATTCAAGGCCTAAGCTGAGATAGAGTCACAGGCCTAATCCATGTTGAAGCCCAGTTTATTCGCGAGGCTAGTTCGGACTGCTGGAGTAGGCCGCACCAAAACGGGCGTCCATGCCACATACGGATTCTGTTTTGGACGTTCTATGTATGGGTGGAAAGCTGAGGAGATAAACTTTCCAACGCCGCTGGAATCACGTCAAGATATGTTGGGAGTCGACGGAAATTTCCAAAACAATAGGACGACCAAAATCTGCTAGAATTATACGGCATGTTTCAGCTGATATTTGGAAGCCTCACGAGGATCTGGATCGATAAAAGGATCCCAGATCATGTTATCAAGTCATAGACTCCTAATTGTAATTTGCTAGTTAGGAAAGAGTTTGAGTTTATCTAGGAAAGGGTTTGCCTTGAGGGCTAAGTCTCCGGACTATAAATATGTAGCCCTTTGTTCATAATAAATCACGCGGACATTACGCCCCAAGCAGCTACGTGTCTTGCCACCTCTCTATCGGCGCATTGCCACCTCTAGCGACTAGAGTATCAGGTAATTGTCATGCTACTCTAATGATTTACTTCGTTAGGGCATTAGGGCGTTAGTTGCCTAGCAGATCGTGTACTGAAGCGTTTTTTATGTCACGGTTTGCTAGTTACCATGATGAATCTCGTATCGAGCCTAACTCGGTGCGAGATCCATTAGTTATCCCGATGAATCGCGTGCGAGCTTAGCTCGGCACGAAATCTATCATTTGTCTTTACCGTATCTATGCTTCACGTTATAGATCGATTCACATGTAGCTTGTTGTACGCTACCTAATCACTTGTTACAATCCACAACATGTCACCGCAGCGTGTGCACGCGACCTGCCGATAGATCAGTGTACATCAAGCATCCTATCTATTTTGTCGTAATATGCATCCGTCTAGTTAGATGGACTTCTTTGGAGGTCCTGGTTAGAAGCCGATTTGGCTACGCAGATCTGTTATATCATGCATTTAGATAGGGTTTCTATACTGCTTTTCTCTCCTTGTTTGCGCTTTGCCGATGAACTAACATGACAGGAAACAAGGAGACGATCAGCCCGTATGAGCCGATCCACGCTATCGGCTAGGATTTTATGCTCGTTTACTTGTCTATGTATCTGCAGGATAATCCTCTGATCATGCACACGCACGCAAACCTCCCCGGCTACGAGGTCAGGCCGGGTGGCACGCCCGCATCACCACCATAGCCATTGATCGGCCTTCACCGCCAGTGATCGGCTAGCTGTCTGGCCGATCGGAAGCCGCACATCTAGGACGAGCGACCCGCACCTCCACATACACCTCCCATCTTGCATTGTGTTGCCTACTGGGGATATTACCCGTGGTTTCCCGGTGCAACAGGCAGGTAGGAAGAGGAGCCTCAATGGCGCCAGTGGAGCGCGACGGCAGTGCTTGTCGGCGAAGACCTCGAGGACGAATGCGGTGCAGACCGGCGATGGGGGGGTGTCGACGCTGCATGCTGGTGTAGCGCAGAACGGCGGGTGTGCCGGTGCAGCTCGCAGAGGTCGAATAGCTTGATCAGACTGTGTGCGGGAGACGCGCACTGACAGAGTCGACGGCGATGTAGATGCAACAGCGGGGGTCGATGACGAACGGCGATGCTGCTGCTCGATGAGGCGACGCAACGGCATGGATGACGACAAACCGCACTGCAGCCGAGAAGGCGCTGCCATGGCAAAATCGACGCTATGTCGCAATGCTGCCTGAGGAGACGATGCAACGGCAACCCTCGTGCTTGGTGAAGAAACTCGCAGCAGACGACAGATGTGACGGGAGGGTGAGGTCGCGCGTGATCGGTTGGCCAGACTGACTGCATGCAAGGCGAAGATGACGATGACGATGTCAATGGCAGATCCTCCCGATCGGTGGGTGGCAACGATTAACCGGCGTAAGTTGACAATGTGCAAGCGGGGTGCCACGGAGCAGCACGCGGGCGTCCCCTGGCACGCCACGAGTCGTGCCATGCCGCATGGTGTCGATGAAGAGGAAGGAGCCGATTTGTCAAAGCCGATGTCGATGACACGCGAGCTGATGGGCGATAGGCGATAGGGACGCAAACCCGATCACTGACCGGGAAGAAGGAAAAAAAAAACGCAGCAGCAACAATCTGGTACTTCACCAGGTACACCACTAGGTACCCCCTAGCTAAGCCCTTGTTCATCCCAAGTCTTAACATCCTCCGTAAAGAACAGAGAGGGAGAACAAAGACAAAGGGACCTCGTCAAAGGAAATCCCCATGGCCCAACCATCACAATCGAGGGGTCCGCGGGGCAGGATCGTCCGCGGGAGCCAGTGCGGCCCAAAGGCGGCGTCCGCATGGCCTAGCGGTGGCGCGTCGGAAGTGCGACTCCCAGCCACCGGACCCGAGCGGTAGTGTGGGGCTGGTGCGGCCCGCAGTCACCGAGCCGAAGGCGCGGCGCAAGCCCGGCGGAGGAGCAGATCGACGGCAGCGGAGGCCGGCGTGCTGGAGACGACGACGGAGGCTGGCGCACGGCGCGACGACGACGGAGGCCCATGGCGTGGCAGGAGCCCGCCAGAGGCTGGCGCGGCACAAACCCGGTGGAGGACGGCGTGGCACGAGCCCGATAGAGCCGGCACGATGAGCCCGGTGCGACGCGAGCCGAGCGGAGGAGGGCGCGGCAAGATCCAGAGCGGCGGTACCCCGACGGTGCCGCCCCAATGGAGGCTGGCGGCGGAATCCGAAGCGACGGGATGCTACCAGCACAAGCCCTAGCCCAACCCCACGAATCCAAGCACTCGGTGCAGGGAGGGGAAGCCAGGATGCAGCCGTCTCCATGACGTTGTGCGGGGGGGGGGGGGGGGGGGGCGAGCACGGCCTGGCCTGCAACATACGTAGAAATCTAGCCGACGATGATGAGCGGAGCAGCCTGGTGAGTTCCGATCTGTTGCACTTCATGACGCAACCATGAGCGCGGCGGATCAGAAGGACTCACAGCGCATCCTACGAGGGCGCGGCCCCCGGCAGAGATCAATCTCCCCGGGGGGTGGCGTGGCGGCGGGCAGCGGAAAGGAGCTAGGGCGTAACCTAAACTCGTGATACCATGTTAAAAGATATGATTGCGTATAAATGATTCGATGTATTGCATTGAGCCCTTAGAGCGAATATATAGGAATACAAGACTTGGGGTCAAGGCATCACCCCGGATACATATGGCAGTCCTAGATGGATGAGACTCCTAGATAGATAAGACTAAGACTCCTAAACATACACGACATCTAATACTACCAATTGTACTCTCTAATATGTTTTATTAGATAATTTCCTATGTTTCAGTTCATATAAAGTCACGAGTGATATGTTACGCTATTTCTATGTATTTTTCTATTCGTGTGTTTTAGAAATTATATGCATTTCAAAGAGTAGAGACAGAAAAATTGTGTCGTGACTCGTGAGCTCCATCTGGATTATCGATGCCCCCATGCAAACATCATAAACATGGGTTATAGGACGAAAAATCAATGAAATGTTGCTAGCGCTGCTACTATAAAAATCAACGGGCGTCCTTGCAAACATCATAATCATGGGTTCTAGGACGAAAAACAACATAGATAAAGGTTTTGAATTTCGGGCAGTCGAAAAATCTTCGAACTAGTACCAGTATGTAAGGTTCCCTTGCACCTTTTACACGTCCTGGCCTGCCTGCTCGGTAGTCGTGACAGCATGGTGTTTTCGACGCCCTTTACCCACGTCGGTCGGTACTCAGTACCTGTAAAGCGGCAGCCGGAAGCCACGCCCGTCCGCGCTCGCACCCGTCAATTGGACAAGACGCAAAGGGAAGGGACGGTCCCGACGGTGCCTCCTGGCATGGGGAGCTTGGGGCTGGGGCTGGGACGAGACGACGTCCGGCGTGACAGCGGACAGCCAGTCTAAAACGACGGTGGAAAGCGTCAGACCAACACGGCGTGGCCGGCAGGCCGGCCATCGACCGCGGACGTACGGGCGGACACGGACGCATCATCGTATCGTTGCCACAACAGCCACGCACCACATGTACAAAATATGGTCCTGCCCGAGCCCGTCGTTATCATGTTTGGCATGTAAAAAGGGCCGTCCCCAAATCAAAAAGGGCAGCTTCTCGACGCTACAGTGGATGTACGGGTGCGGGGGGGGGGGGGGGGGGGGGGGGGTTGGGAGGTTTTTGAAATTTGAGAGAGACAGCTCGAATTTCGATGATATTATACAATAGCTCGCGTATGGCTTATCAGCAAATGTATTTTGTTATTTTTCCTTTTACACGGCACTTTGTATGTTAGGGTCCGTTTGGTTGGAGAGCGAGGTAGGATGGAGAGGTTCCATTCCTATTTTCTATGATGGACCGGCTTCGTTCTATGTTTGGTCTAAGAATGGAGCAGCTCTATTCTTTTGTTTGGTTGGAGGGATAAGAATGGAATAGCTCTGACTCCGTTTACCACCGTTAAATATGGAGCCCATTTGTCATAGAAAAATTCATCACTCTTCTATCTCCATCCCCACCGACGTCCATCCAGTCGCCGCTCCCATCCGCGTGGCCCTGCGGCTGCCTCTCTGCCCGCTCCGATGGCCGTCCTCACCGGCACACGCTGCTACCGACGCCCGCTTCCCCGCCGATGTACGTGGGCCCCGCAGCCGCCTCCAAGCACGTCCCCACCAGCGCCGTCTCCTCGCTGGTGCGGGAGAGGAGCGGAGGCAGCGGCGCAGCTTAGTTCAAGTACCGGTGGGAGCGCGGGAGAAGAGCCGAGGCGGCAGCGCAGGCGCGAGGGGAGCGGCGCCAGTGGCATGGCTCAAGAACGGGCAGGCAAGCGCGAGGGGAGCGGCGGCTCAAGCTCCAGCGCGAGAGCGCGAGGGGAGCGGCGGCTCGAGCACCAGCGGTTCGCGAGGGGAGTGGCGGCTCAAGCTTGGCGGGTGAGCATGAGGGCAGCGCGCCGGCGACGCGGCTCGAGCTCCGGTGGGGCGCGAGGTGAGCGAAGGCGAGCGCGAGAACGAGGGAGACGAGAGAAACGACGTGATAGGGAACGACCGCGTCCGGCCTTTTGGTGGAGCGGGCTCGTCCCGAATAACATGAGAATATTCTTTTTTCAGGGATAGCTCCGCTCCTGTCCATTCCTACATTCTTGAACCAAACGAGGGACGGAGAGGGACGGAGGCTCCGTCCCAATGCGCTCTCGAACCAAACACACCCTTAACTGTTGGTTCGCGTCGTGTCCATAGAATGGCGTATCACTGAAGGTGCTGCGATCGACAAAGCATGGCTTCTGTTTGCCTTGGGCCACATCAAGAAGCACGTTCCACTAACCTGAGTACTACCTGAACAAAAACGTTCTCGGAAGCCGTACAAGCGAAAAGGTGCGGCTTGCATTGCTGATTCAATTTGAACCCCGCCTGTTTTGCTCCTTCTGTATAAAATTGTATTGTCTCAAAAGTTAAATTAAACTACATACACAGTAACCCCAAAACTAAGACTGCAGGGTGGTAATTGTAATTCACGGCTAGCGACATGTTGCATCCGGTCAAACAAAAAGTAAGAGCAGCTGCCCGCCGCCGTGGCCGACTGGCCGTAGGCGGCAATCTAATTTGGTTCGCCGGGAGTCATTAAGGCCCCTTTGGTTTTTCTAGGCTAAACTGAAGTACTAAACTTTACCTCACCTCCATTTTGTTTGTTGGGCTAAATCTTGTATTAAAGCATTAGCTAGTCTATAAAATGATTGTAATACCCCTCCTTTCTTCCCCATGCGCGCCGCGGCCCCTCGTCTTGCCCGGCGGCCGACACTCGTGCCCGCGGCGCCTACCTCATGGGGAATCCGGTGTTCCGCGTGTCCGACTTCGGCGTGGCGCTCCGGCTTCCTGCTCTGCACTATCGCCGTCGTCGTCGCCCCCATCCACAGCGTGCCGGAGCCTTGACTCCGCCACCGGCGACTTAGCCGGCTGGCCCGGCCACCCAGCGCGGCACAATGGATGGCGACCCCCACAGCCGGCCTCCGCGGCCTTTCCACCCGCGCGTCTGCGCCCAGCACCCCGCGCACCGGCCCGACATCCGCGAGCTCCTCACGCTGCGGCGGCAGAAGGGAGAGAGAAGAGAGAGAAAGGGGGAGAGAGCGCGAGTGGGAGTGGGCAGGGGGGACCACGGGGTAGGAGGGGTAAGGGGTGTCTTTTCCCTCTTTTAACCTATTCAAGCTCAATTTTGTGGGTTTAGCTCAAGTTTAGGCCTAGTGTTTGGCTACTTTGGCCCGTTTCGAAATCAAGTTTAGTCCGTTTTGCACTTAACTCGCAGGAACCAAATGGGGCCTAAGTCTCCACTAACTGCGCTGATGAGCGCACTAGCTCCGGCAATCGCTGCTCGCTTAGGCACGTGCATCCGCGGCTGCTACGCCCCTGCCTCCTGCATGCACCTGCAGCATCCAACAAGGAAGGATGAGATGAGTTGGGTGATCAGAGCGTAAGCCAAGGCAGCCACCAACAGCATGCATGGCTCCACCCCCACCCACACACAAACCCATGTGTATCAGCCTTGAACAGGCCGTACAAAGCAGGCTTTTCTACCTAATGGAGGGGACATGTCCCATATTAGCCTGCCGGCGCATACCATACGCCCACGCAGCTTCTCCTGCTGTAATCTGCTTGCTAATTTTTACAGCAGAATTATCCCGAGTATACGAGATTGGCATGGCCTCTCTGTCTCAGCAGGCTTAATTGGGCGACAGATGGCAACGCGCAAATACCCATCGGGTATTACAATTCCATACCCGCACCTGCGAACAAAAATCTTACCCACCACAATACCTCACAAGTATAAAATTTTATCCATACCTGCAACCGTACCCGACAGCTGAGGAGAGGCAACCACAATATAGGGGGCTACAGTGCCTTTCATTGGAAAGGAAGGAGCGAGAAAGAATCTCATGGGCTTGATTGTTGGAGTACAACACCACACACAAGTTAGGCTATGCTATGTTTATTTTGTGATCCTACAATGCAATGTTGCAGCAGCAGCAGCACAGACACAGACACGCGATCTTTGTCTAATCAGAAGGCCGTGCCTTTGTATGAGCAGAGTGGTAGTGATTCATTCGTTCCTTCAATCTTTCTAGTAGCCACAAGAGGATGATGATGATGCAAAACCGCTTATCATCATCAGCTTGGGAAAACATCGATTTCTGGGGCTGTGTTAGGCTGCTGTGGCTTCCATTTCGGGGGTTTGCTGAGAGAAGGGCTACTACCGTACCACTCTATCAGCACCAAAGCTGGCTGAATGAAATGCGCGGTGCGGGTATGGATGTTTACTGTAGCATTTACACTCGCGCCAGCAACAGTACTGCAAAAACGAGCACCCACATGGCCACTGCAATGCTACAATTTTGGGCACCAAGGCCGTAGGGATATAACTAGAGGGGGAGAGAGGCGTGTCATCATAGTCCACGGATAGCAGGGTTCGGCGATGACAACCGGGCAGGCACTAGGCAGGCACGCAGGCACAACCATCATCTGACCTCGCAAGTCGCAGGGAACTGCCTGGATCATCCCCCCGCACCACCAGCTAGTACCGTGAAAGTCAGCATAGGTGCCTGCAGCTATGCGTAGAGCCAAGGAATTTTCCCTAGACAAATGTACCTCGCCCAGCACTATTGCGACGTGAGCATATTGTCCAGGTTGACAGGAGTGGCACAACGATGGATGGACTAAAAGGCTATACTCGGTGGAGCGTGTAAGGTGAACGTCTCTAATATAATCTGACATTGTAGCACTGCTATAGATAAAAAAAAGAGTAGTTAGAATAGTAATAAATAGTATATTTTACTCAGTCCGTGGGGATGGTCTAATGCCGACGCACCCCACCAACACCACGGACACACTTGGTGCGCGGAAAAACACCAGAGCACAAGTACCATCTCTCCGGTATCAACAAAATTAGAAAGGGTTAATGTCATTCCACTTTTTCTTATTGATACTCACTTGTGTACTTTAATTTATTTATTACTCGTGGCTACAATTTTACTACAAAACGTACGTACACCGTGGTGACTCCCCGCTGGCAGTGGTGGCAACAACTGCGCACTGGGTCCGGGCAGGGTGAGATGGTTGGTATTGTTGGCCGGAGAGGCGGAGGATCGATCACGGATGTGGATCCTAGGGAGGCGAGTGGGATAGGTTCACGGCAGGTCCCCGCAGGTTTTTGACCCATAGGAGCTGGTCTAATTGTGCTCACGTGGATCTATGCACATTTACATTTGAGGTGGGTGTAGCGGAATAGTCTATTTGATTTGAGCTAAGCATACGTGCAATCTCATAGTTTGCAATGTACTTAGATCAAACCAAACCAGGTTGTCTGTCGAGTTACCCATGAGATTATTCCATTTAACAATCGCGTAGGTAAGCCAACATCATACACGTTAAGCCCTCGAATCAGCCACATCAATAACTTAATCACAGAGAGTTAATAGTAAAAATAAGTTAAGGTGCTTACAAACCAAGTTTAATTCAAATACACGTCACAATCAAATAATGGAAATAAATTCAAAACATCTCGTAGCGGAATTGAAATACTCGAGAAAGTAGTATTCATGTGAATGGTGAACGAGTCGAGCAACATCGAGAACATTGGTACTACTCTCTTTCAAGCAATTGTCCAGATGTCATCAGTTTATCCGCTCAACTATAGATATCTAAGTGTAAGTATAACGACGTACTCAAAAAGGAATAAGCGGACTTGAGGCATACGGCTGATGCAAAGCTTCTATATCAGTAGTTGATCCTTGGCCATTCTTTTTAGAACAGTTACAAGTTAACATGTGAATAATTATTTTCATCACCACTGTGTATAATCATAATATAACTTGTAGGAAAGTAAATATACAAGTACAAACATGTGGTATTGAAATAAAACATGTATAAACATAAATATCATTATATTGTTACTATGTTGTCCAAGTGTTACAATGGCATTCTCACATCTGGTGTGTATAAGCGATTCAAATTGATTTTTAATTTCTAAAAATATTTCAGAATGCCAAAAATATATACTTACTGGCCATTACATTCCCACATATACTCCCTTTCTTCACTACTTTCATCCAAGTTTGATTCAATCTAGTCATTTTCTTAGATTTTGCCCACACAGGCATTACATCAGCGTTCCGGGTCAAGCTCCCTGAGGCCAAATTCCCTCTTACAGGAATGGTAGGAACCTATGTATATGCCTCAAATGAGGCTAGCAAGACTTTACCGGTTTCATATCCCAGATAAGCAATCTTGTAAAGTTTGCCGATTTGTAGGCGAATAGCGAATTAGGATTTAAACGGCTCAGACGAAGCCCACCAAGCCACCTGTTGACACGTTTTAGCGCCAATCACCAAAGATAAGACCTAGACCGAACCTCCCGGGGGGGGGACCCCATCAGGGAAGGTCGGTGCTAGGGATTGCTCTAGCGTCGGCAGGCCACCTAGAGCTCCTCGGGTCGGCATAGTGTCGACAGGAGGCGAAGTTGGAGGTTGAAGAAGAAAATTAGGGTTTAGGAAAACAGATATGCATAAAAATAAGTAAAATAATAGATTGGTTTGATTGTGGATGCGTCAATCGGCCTTACTCCATTATATTTATAGGGGAGGGTGGTCTTAACCCTTGTACAAGTCGAATCCCTCAAGATCTCGTGTTGACGGTCGTTATTGCACTACCAATGACCGTCAATTATCGATGAACATGGAAGAAAACATGCCAAAGTATGGATAAACCTGTGCTACTAACACATTTCCACAAGTTGTGTTGAGTATTTGATTGTAGGTACAAAGATCAGCAGAAAACAGGCAAATTTGGCTAAGTCACAGGGTCGCTGGCCAGTGGGCCAGGCCGCCCGGCTCCACCCCAGGCCGCCCGACCTAGCAAAATGGCCAAATCAGCTCATCTTCGACCTACATGCGCCTAAGTGACGTGTCAACACACTTGTGAAGTACAAATGCCGAATGCACCACATCAAGGACCGAAAGGCTTGGCACATCACCGATCCAGGACTTGGATTGGTGAAGTCAGCGATCCTCGGCACTTCAATCCTGTGGCTAAGGAAGAAACACAAGTGAAGATCAACGGTTGACAAGGAAACACATGCATAACCGCCATAACTGCCATGCAACCGCCATGGGGAGTGAATATCAGCCACAAGATGGAGAAAGGCGGTGGATCGGACGGTCCCCCGAGCCGCCCGGCTTGGGGTGGAGCCGCCCGGCCCTACCTCAGGCCTCCCGGCCCCACCTCGGCGCCTTCCGGTTGTAACCGCCTCTCCAACTGCCTCACGCAGCTTAGAAGCTATAAATACACCCCTAGGCTTCACTTGTAGAGTGTGGAAGTTGAGTAGCTCACACTATCGTTTAGTCTTGTATCACTAGGTTAGTCTTGAGAGTTAGAGTTGAGTCTGAGCTTTTGCCTCAGGGATTCCGAAGTCTTCTTCGAGTCTCGGTAAAGCTCTTGTATCTTTCTATCTTTTGTACTCGTTACCCCAGTATAATATTTATCATTACTCTATCTTCTGTTATACTTTACTTTACTTCTTAACGCTTGCCTAGTGTGGTGTACCTTTATTGCACACTAGATCTAAGGCCTAGGTTTGTGTTGTTCTTAAGTTATCTGAATCTTGTTAGACTTGCCGGTGCTATAAGCTTGTCTTAGGCTTTCGATCTAAGATTAAGTTAGTTCTCACCCTCTGATCAAGGAAGAACTTTAGTGTTCAAATTCTCACTTGAACACTACTATAGCGTGCCATCTTACCCACGCAGATCTAGTCGGTAGCCTCTCTAGGTGACAGCTCTAGAGGTCTCAGTAATCCACCCCGTCGTTCGGTAAGCCCGTAGGCGTTAGCTGGGTCTCTTTCGGAGGTCTACTATCTACCCCTTGACCCCTTGAGGCGCCAGAATTTCGCTCGACGCAAGATCCTAGCTTGTATCCAGTTATCTTAGTTCAATCGCGAATACTCCTCTGCAGCGGTTAAGTCGTAGAGTTTGGAAATCTAATCTCACTCGTTGTCCTCCCAGGCAACTACCTAAGTGTTAGGCTTCTTTAGTCCCTGTTTTACTCTTCCCACCATACACTATCTTTATATCTTACCCCCGTTGTAAGTTTAGCTGGTATTTTATCTAAGTTATAGTACTGTTTGAAAGTTCGACATTTCATTCCACCTATTCGCCCTTGCTTCCCTGTGGATTTTTTACGATAATCGAAATACTCTGAGTGAAAAAGCTACAGCGGATCTCCGTACGCCTGCGGAGTAAAATCTGTTACGCTAAGAGACATCAACAAGCTTTTTCTGGCGCCATTGCCGGGGAAGCAATTGGCAATAGAAGTTTGATTTGTCGAACCTAGGTACTTATAACTTGATAACATACCGCTATTTCTTAGCGGGCTTATTTGCCTCTATCTACTATATTGTTAGGTGACAGAGAGGTGTATGACCGGTTTTGACTTACCGGCAAACTTTCACAACAATCTGGAGTCGCTGCTCAGAAGGAGAGTCCGTCAGAAGACGATCCACGGGCAGAGGCCTGTGCCAGCGACACTGGAGTTTGGATCCACAAGCACAACCGACACGACACATATGGTTGAGAAGACCATTCGCGAGTTCTCTATCCCATCCAGCAACAACATCCCCACTGGACCCAGTGTGACTGTTGAAGATGGATTCGAGCTCAAGCCAGGTGTCATCCACATGGTCCAAGCTAGCCTATTCTGCGGATTGGTGTCGGAGGATGCAAACAGCCGTCTCCAGCAATTCCTGGAGATATGCAGCACTTTCACCATCAAGGATGCAACCACCGATGCTGTTTGGCTTCGTCTCTTCCCATTCTCTCTGATTGGGAAGGCAAAACAGTGGTTCTACCTGAACCGCAACAACTTGGCGAGCTTGAAGACCATGTGAAAGGCGCTATAATTCAGGAAATGCGCAAGGGAGTTGGTTCGGACTCTGGATTACGGGAGCAGCAGGACTCAAGGAAGGAAACATGTAATCGTGGATTCCATATACTCTTTAGGTTTTTAAACAGAGTAGGACTCATAGATAGAAACCGACTTGTAACCCAAGCTCGGCCAGATTATATAAGGCGGGTGAGGGACCCCTACGTAGATCATCTATTATCTCATCGTACACTAGCCACCAAACCTCTAGACCCTCGTTGTAACCTCGAGAACTCAGATCAATACAACTCGCCCCAAACAGGACGTAGGGTATTACGCTCATTGCGGCCCAAACCTGTATAAACCCTTGTGTTTTGTTGCATCTCTACGCAAACCATCAAGCTACGCCGATCTCGCCACCCCAAAAGCATCACGTGACACACCTCATGGTGCATTGCCGGTATCAAACACCGACAGTTGGCGCGCCAGGTAGGGGGCTGCGAAATCAGCATCAGCTCGCTCCATGGCCAATCGTCTCGTCAACGGCTTCACCCCAGGCGACATGATCTAGTTCGGATCAATTGCCTTCATCGCCGATTGGAGCGGCGACCTCCACCAGCTTCGTAGTACGCCGGTGCGACCACGCATCGTCGTGGAACCGTCGACCACTCCAGAGCGGCCTGCACCATCGGATCGTCGCCAGGGATCAGTGCCTCATCAGCGTCCACCAACTCCGCGCCAAGCTCCAGCATGTCGGCGCGAGGCGCCGGCCCCTTGCCAAAATCTGGCTCCACGTCGTGCTGAGTCAGATCGGGCTCCCCGTGGTCACCATCACCCGGGAGCGCGAGCCAACAGCAGGGTCTCCTTCAGGGTTGGATCTACATCGACCACACCAGCCCGAGCGGAACCTGCGACGACCACCGCTTCGGCTCCGACCCGTCGGAAGGCACTCTCAACCTCCCTGACTCAAATCTGGACTCGGATTAGTCGAGGGCCGAGACCAAGTTCCTCAGGGAACCCCTCACGAGGTCCGCAACGGACCCGCGCCTCAGGCAGCACTCCATAGGGCCCGGGGCGAGTCCTTATTGATACTCGTTCCTGGGTCCCATGTCCACTACGGGTCCCACCACCTCCGCCAGCATTCAAGCGAGCCCGGCCGGCCTCGCTCGCCCAGGGCCAAAAGAAGACTTGGGTGGAGCCTATCGTTCCCTCCATCCCGTTCGGTCTCCGCAACTCTGCTGCCACGTACCAAGGGCTTCTCTCCCGTGCCTCGGCTTCCCTCAACAACGACGAGGATGCGTGGGGGGCGCCCGACTCAAGACAGTCCGTGCCTCTTCCGGACGAGCGTCTACAGTGGGCTCGACGCGCCGCCGGCGGGTCGTCGCCCACGACTCGTCATCGATCCCACGCCGGTGGGAAGATCCGTTAGCCGGAGCACCTCGCCGACTGGCGAGGCTTGCCGTCGCCCACTGGACACTGAGAGGGCTCGTGATGCGGGGCGCCCTCATATGATCTACAGCATCGATACTCCTACGGTCTCTGAACACGTTGCAACTACCGCAACGACCACGGTGTCCACGGTCCCTACCTCGGACACCAGCCTGGGGGTGGCAGCCACGACTACCAGCAGGTCCCAGGGATCGTTTTCCGGCTGCACTCTCTGCTTCCCTGAGGTCTTCGTGATCAGTGGTGCAGCGAACGAAATCAATGAAGTGGTCTCGAACGATGAGCAACCCATCCTCGCCGAAACCTGGCAAGATCGCCACAAGAGGGAGAGGGCGAACCGCATCCGTAACATCCGGCACTGCCACATCCTAGGGAACAAGGATCCTATGCTGCCTGTCTCGATAGACGAGGTAACTCGGGCGAGCGAGAATGAGCAGGAAGTACAGAGCCACCGACGCAGGAACCAGACGCGGCAGCGGCGCTGCGATTGGCAGATTGCTCAAGCCAGGCGACAGCGGGCGGCAGCGCTCCCCGCACGCAATCTTCTGAAGGAGTTTGAGGAAGTCATGGAGACTCCAAGTCAAGCAGGAGGGGCATTGGTCAAGCTCTGCGAGCTCATCCCTAACAACGAAGATGGGGTGGCCATCAAGACCATTCTCGCTCAGGCAACAGACCACCTCGTGCCCAGGCGGCAAGAGGTTGCCGACGCACGACAAGTCATCAACGGCAACCGCGGCGCACGTCACAGCATTGAGCAATCTCGCGCTTAGAGGCACCAGCTCGAGATAGACCGGCGCGCAAACTACGACCGAGACTACGGCCCCCCACAGCGCGCTCCAGCCGCCAGGTGTCACTCGGGGGCTGTTTCCGTGAACAGCTCCGCCCCTCGAGTCAGATCTGAGCAGGATCATCAACCTTAGTCCCCGCCTCGCCGCCTAGTGGAGGATCGCGGCAACCCGGCTGGCACCGCAGAAGCTGCTATAGTAGCCTTCGGCCAGAGAATTCAAGATGTCAAGTGGCCACCCAACTTTAAAATCTCAAACACTGAAAAATTTGAGACGAAGATGGATCCGCGGAACTGGCTGGCCATGTACACTACCACGGCCCGAGCGGCCAATGCCTCGGAAGATCTCATGACGGCCTATGTCCCAATCAAGTTGGGGTAGGACGCGCTTCAATGGCTTCACCACCTCAGGCATGGCATCATTGAGGACTGGGGCGACTTCCGACGCCTATTCATCGCCAACTTCCAGTCACTCTCCAACAAGCCAGCGCAACGGTGGGACCTCAAAACCATCAGGCGCAAGGATTCGGAGAGCCTGCGATCGTACCTCAAGCGGTTCCAGGCTCTCAGAAACCGAATCCACGACGTATCCGAGGATACGGTGATTGACGACTTCCTCCAAGGCTCTAACGACCAGTCTTCGTCAAGCACATACTGGAAAGGGCGCCCACCACCTCAGAGCGTCTCTTCCAGGAAGCGGACCGCTACATCATGGCGGACGAACGAGCTCATGACCTCGTTTGCCCCCGGCAAGACGACCGAGGCAAGGGCAAGTAGGAGAGGCATGAAGAACCCCCGTGGCAAGATCGTTGCTGGGACAAGAGGCCTCGGGAGGAGGTCCGTGCCACGGCTCCAGCTCCGGTACGACCACGCGGCCCGCCTCCAGCCTAGGCTCGAACCCTTGATTAGCTCCTTGACGAGCCATGCCCTGCGCATAAGGACATGCGCCATACTCTCAGACACTGCCGCGACTTCAAAGCCATGCTGAACCGCGGCCAGTTTCCGATGGTGCAAGCTCCTCCGCCGCCTCCTCCACCACGGAACCAGCCGCCGTAGCGGCCGGCTGGAGGCAGTAATCAACGCTTCCCCAACGTCAACAAGAAGGTCAACTTCATTCTAGGAGGGCACGGAGCGTACTCGAGCAAGCGTCAGCAGAAGCTGGAGGATCGGCGGATCAACGCGGCCACCTCAGAGCCGCCGCAGCCATACGATTGGTCTCACGAGCCGATCTCGTTCAGTCGAGCGGATCAGTGGCTTAACTTCGACGAACAGGGCAAGTACCCACTACTGGTAACCCCCATAGTCGGTGACACCCGACTCAAGAAGGTTCTGATCGATGGAGGGGCCAGCATCAACGTGGTGTTCCCGAGGGCTCTGCAAGAGATGGGGATCCCACTCAGCGAACTCAAGAGATCGGATAACTCGTTCTTCAGGATTGTCCCGGGCGTAGGCGAATACCTGCTCGGACACATCTATCTACCAGTCACTTTTGGCATGGCAGAGAACTTTTGCATCGAGACATTGAGATTTGAAGTCCCAACCTTCAACTGCGTCTACAACGCCATCATCGGGCGTCCAGGGCTAGCCAAGTTTATGGCTATCCCACATTACCCATACCTTGTTCTCAAGATGCCAGCCCCAGGTGGTACTCTCTCCATATGCGCCGACTTCAAGGGAGCCTCGGAGTGCGTACAAGAGGCCATGCAAATGGCCCTTGAGCAGAATCATATGGCGGCACAGAAGAAGTTCAAGGCGGACGAAGCCGGCATGTCGCAGGAAGACCTCCAGATTCCGACTCAAGAGGCGGCCTCTAGCGCAGCAATTCAACCAGCCGTCCCGACGAAAGAGATAACTCTCGACCCCTCGGACGCGACCAAGACGACCGCCATCAACGCTCTTCTTCCTCCCAAATAGGAAGACGCGCTCGTCTAGTTCCTGAGGGCCAACCGTGACATGTTTGCATGGAAGCCGGCAGATATGCCCGGGGTCCCGAGGGAATTGGCTGAGCACCAACTCAAAGTGTTCCCTAATGCCAAACCCATCAAGCAGAGGCTGCGGCGATTCACTCTAGAAAAGCGAGAGGCCATTAGGGCAGAGTTAACCTGGCTGAAGGCCGCCGATTTTATTAGAGAGGTCATGCATCCCGAGTGGCTTGCAAATCCTGTACTCGTTCTCAAGAAGAATAAAAAGGACTGGTGGATATGTGTTGATTATACCGATCTCAATAAACACTGCCCTAAGGACCCGTTCGGGTTGCCTCGCATTGACCAGGTCATTGACTCTACGGCAGGCTGCGCTCTGCTCTTCTTCCTCGATTGTTACTCGGGCTATCATCAGATTAGCCTAGCAGCCGAAGATCAGGAGAAAACAGCGTTCATCACACCTTTCGGTGCCTACTGTTATACCTCAATGTCTTTCGGGTTGAAGAACGCGGGAGCAACGTAACAAAGGGTAATTCAAATTTGTCTCACCGATCGCTAGGGCGAACGTGTCGAGGCTTACGTTGATGACATTGTAATCAAGACCAAGAACGAAGAAGATTTCATCGATGATCTGCACCAGGTGTTTGACCGCCTGAGGAAATTCCGATGGAAGCTCAACCCCACCAAGTGCGTCTTCGGCGTCCCCGCAGGTCAGTTGCTCGGTTTTGTCGTCGGCAACAGAGGAATCGAAGCCAACCCTGAGAAGATCAAGGCTATTCTGCGCATGCACCCTCCCAGATCGCAGAAAGACGCTCAGAGGATGACTGGATGCATGGCAGCCTTGAGCCGATTCATATCACGGCTCGGGGAACGTGGCATGCCTTTCTACAAACTCCTCAAAAAGGTCGACTGGTTTCAGTGGACTGCAGAGGCTCAGAAAGCGTTGGACGCTTTGAAAAAGTTCCTCACGTCACCTCCCGTACTTAAGTCGCCTAATCGTGCCACTGCCAACTCATCGGCGGAAGATCTACTCCTCTACATCTCCTGTACGACTCACGTGATCAGTACCGCATTGGTGGTCGAGCGACCGGATGGACAGCACACGGTACCTAGGCAACATCTAGTCTACTTCATCAGCGATGTCCTCAGTCCCTCCAAAATCAGATATCCTCAAGTATAGAAGTTACTATACGCAGTTCTCATTACCGCACGCAAACTGCGCCATTACTTTGAGGAACATAAAATCATAGTGGTTACGGAGTTCCCAATCGGAGAGGTCTTGCGTAACTGAGAGGCCACAGGGCGTATCGCCAAGTGGGCTTGTGAACTAGGGGCTCACGACATTGAATTCCATCCTCATACTGCAATCAAGACTAAAGCACTAGTTGATTTCGTCTCTGAGCGGACTGAGCATCAAGTGCCTGAGAAGCCAGAAGTCATGGAAGTTTGGAAGATGTATTTCGACGGCTCACTGAAGTTGGAAGGAGCTGGGGCTGGTGTCGTCTTCACCTCGCCAGTAGGGGAAAAACTCAAGTATGTATTGCAGATTCTCTTCCCGGTTTCCAACAACGCAGCTGAATACGAGGCCCTCTTCCATGCCCTGCGCATCGCCATATCACTCGGGATCCAGCGTCTAATGGCCTACGGAGATTCCTTGGTGGTCATTAATCAAGTCAACAAGGAGTGGGATCGCTCCACAGAAAGTATGGACAAATACTGTGAGGCAGTCCGCAAGCTGGAAGGAAGATTTCAAGGCCTCGAGTACATTCATGTGGATCGGGATCGCAATGTGGACGCTGACATTCTGTCCAAGCTGGGCTCGTCACGTGCCAAGGTACCCTCTGGCATCTTTGTCCAAGAGCTTCATCATCCTTTCGTTCAGCTAGACGAGCTGAGCATACCTTCCGACCGGCATATCTTAACTTTGGATGCGCCGACTGATTGGAGGGCCCCCATCATCAAGTACATCCTGAACGAAGAAATTCCAGAGGACAAAGCAGAGGCCGAGCGAATAGCGAGACGGTCTTCCAACTATACTCTGATTAATAACGAGTTATACAAGTGAGCTGCCTTAGGAGTTTTACTGAAATGCCTAAGTACCTCATCAGGGCAGAGTTTGCTAAAAGAGATACACGCTGGAATCTGTGAAATTCATGCCGCCTCACGCACATTGGTCGAGAAGGTGTTCAGGGCTGGTTTCTATTGGCCCACAGCGAAGAAGGACGCTGCCAAGTTAGTGCAGCGCTGCGAAGCCTATCAGTTCCTCGCCAAGCAGCATCACCTTCCAGCACAGCAGTTGCAAAATATACCGGTCTCATGGCCTTTTGCCTGCTAGGGGCTGGATATGATTGGGCCTTTCAAAAAAGCTCAAGGTGGATACACTCATGTGCTGGTTGCCATCGACAAATTCACCAAATGGATTGAGTTCAGTCCCATTGCTTCTTTAACGTCTGCCAAAGCGGTGGAGTTCATTCAAGACATCATCTTTCGTTTTGGGATCATGAATTCCATTATCACAGATCTGGGGTCCAACTTCACAGGCTCTGAATTCTTCGATTTCTGCGAACAAAGGTCCATCCGTGTCAAGTATGTCTCGGTGGCTCACTCCAGAGCTAATGGGCAGGTCGAGCGGGCCAATGGCATGATACTGGATGTACTCAAGAAAAAGATCTTTGATAAGGATAAGAAGCTGGCTAGGAAGTGGATAGGCGAATTGCCGTATGTAGTCTGGAGCCTTCGAACACAACCTAGCAAAGCTCTCGTAGGGAACACGCCCTTCTTCATGGTGTATGGATTAGAGGCAGTCTTACCTACTGACCTCAAGTTTGGAGCCCCATTGCTGAGGCTGAAGCAACCCGACTCGAGGAGATCGACCTACTCGAGGAAGAGCGTCTTAACTCTGTTATTCAGTCGGCTCGATATCAGCAGACTTTGCGTTGTTATCATGATCGATATACGAGGCCTCGTTCCTTCTCAATCGGGGACCTAGTGCTGCGCAGGGTGCTCAAAACTGCGGGACAGCATAAGTTATCTCCTCCTTGGGAAGGCCCATACATCGTGACGGAAGTTACTCGTCCAGGATCATATTGTTTGTCTCAAATGGATGGGACACCAGTCGGGAACTCCTGGAATATAGAGCATCTGCGCAGATTCTACGCGTAGTCTTTTTCTTTCTCTATGATTTTTAGAGTTAATAGTCAGTATCATCTTTTGTACTCTGTCCTCATTCATGTTCTATAAATAAGCGTACTCTTGAGATAAAGTATTCAGTGTTCTCTTTCTAACTTTTTACTCGTGATATTCACTCGTTGTATACGGGCAATCGACCTAGGTCATTCGACCGACGGTACGGTGTTACATGCCCACTCTTACTCTTGACGGGGATATCTCCGGCCCCAACCATGAGAGCAATCGGCCTAGGTCAGCTGACCGACAGCACGTGTTACATGCTCTCGTTCAAACTCATAATAGGGGAGCACTCAAGGCCCCAACAAAATGAAGGCAATCGGCCTAGGTCAGATGACCGACAGCATGGTGCTACATGTCTTTGCAGGACCTCATAATTGGGTAGCATTCAAGGCCCCAACTGAACAAAGACAGAAGGGCCTAGGTTTTGACGACCTATGGCTCATTAAGGCATGTCTTTGCTTCATCACCATACTCTATTTTACAGTATTCGTGTTTTTTACTATTATGTGTTGATTTTCTTGCATTCAGCTCAACCTTAGATCGTGATAATGTCGCTTGTTTTCTCTGCATAGGAATAACTCTCAGGTACGTATGGCATATTTTGATTTGCTCTTTAAATTAACTTGGTTTTGCAGAATGAATCGTCAAAATTGTCGACGCAAGATACAAAATACATACACACAGCATTCAGTTCATTATGTTAAATGGGGGATCATTGTTTACTCATTGTCACCTACAAGGAGTTCAGCAATCACTCAGGCCTCATCTTCATGCTCAACACTCTGATTCTCGTTTACTATCTTCTCAGGTAAACCTGCCAAGTCGATCTCAGGTTGTGAACTCTTGATGACCATAAGGGCGCGAGTAAGTACGGTTTTTACTCGCTCAGAAATCTTGGACTTCATATCATCCATGAAAGTTGTTATTCGATCACCCAGAGGATGAGGTGCAATTTTTTCTGGCACGCAGATGTCCAGGATCTTGATCAAGGCAGTATTGGCATTCAAGGCAGCCTCCTTTGCCTTCTCAAAGGCGTTTTTCAGCTTGTTGCAGTTCCTCTTGCTAGTCTCATAGTTCTTTTTCAAGACCTCTGATGCTTGAGCCTGATGAACAGCATGGTCTTGGGATTCTTTAAGTGCAGACCTTGTGGAGGCTAGTACCTTCTTCATTTTCTCATGGGCGCTTTGAGATTCAGCCAGTTCAGTTTCTTTGTCCTTAAGCGCTTGGCGTGTTAAGGAATGGCTATTCTTCAAAGACTCCAAGGAGCTGGCAGTCTCACGGAACGACTTCTCAAAGCCGTCTCGCGATTTTTGTAGCTGTTGATACTCGTCATTTCTTTGGTGCATCTTCTCCTGTGGAATGATACAGTTCATATGCTTCTGTGAGCAAAGAATAGGCTAGTTGGGATTCTTGACGGGTTACCTCATGATTTTTCTTCTCAATATCCAGCTGTCTGCGTAGGTTTGCTGCTAGGTCTCTGGCTTGATCTCTGTCAGCAATAACATTGCGGTGTTCTGTCTCCCGAGTCATAGCCGTTTGTTTCAGGCGAGCAATCTCAGCAGTGGCAGCTGGCAGCAAGTCCACAGTTCTGTTTGAGATCTCAGATATTGGAGTATGGAACAGTTGCATGCGTACCTGTTGTTTCAGCTTTTGGTGCAGCCTCAGAATCAGCCAGTTGTTGCCTTAGAGTAGTAACCTCCAGGCTGGATAGTGCGGCAATCTTCTCATGGATCAAGTTGGCCTGCTGCACCCCACCTTGGAGCGTCTTTAGCATATCCTGTAGAGAGTAATTCGAGTTGTTTAAGCAATAGTAAGGTCAATACAGGTTATGTGCACAATTAGCATACCTCGAAAGCTATCAGCAACCCTGAGCTTGGGGGTGCTGGTACTATTTGGTGACTGTTATCACCTGCCTCAATTGGAGGGGGTTGGGTGCTGCCTGGCTCAGTTGTGGCTAGGGAGTCTGATTGTCCCTTTTCGACTTGATCAGTATCCTTTGGTTCTTCAGTTTCTTTCTCTTGGGCCGACTCATGAGCTTCAGATGGGGGATGAGGAGTATCGCCTGTATCGATCTCGGTTAGACGTTCCTTAAAGCTGGCAGCTTCAGGCAATGGCTCAGTTGTAGGCTCTTGTTGTTTCTCTTCTGAAGCTGTGCCGGTTAATGCCTGTTGCCAGTTCTCAGATGGCATTGGCACCTCATGCACAGTTTCAGTGGCTTTACTCGTATGAGCAGTCTCATCCTCAGGAATATCTACTGATGTTGGGCTTGCGGGGTTTTCAGACTCTAAACTCTTTGATCCTAGCTCTGTTTTCGCTCGGGGGCTTGTGGTCTCAGTTTGTTTTCCCCTGGAGCATGTTGACAGTGACTCTATATCTTCATTAGAGCATATGGTGAAGGGGAGTTTGTACGTATCTCTGATAATTCGGTCTAGATCCACATCTTCTGCTGTCAGATCAACTTCATCCTCCTTAGGCGGCAGTATGGATGTAGAAGGGGCTGATATAGTGTCATCATGATGTTTCTTGGATCGCCTCTCACGATGAGACAGTTGAGCTTGCTCTTCTTCTTCTCCTTCGTCCTCATCAACCAAGCTACTCCTGTCAACCCCAATTACGGTGTTGTCAGTTTTAGCTGCGGTATGGGAGGAATATCTGGATTTCTTAGCTTTGTCTGCTGACTTTGGAGAGCTTGTCAGATCTTTGATCGTCCTTTTGTGTGTCCTCTGCCTACGTGTCACCACAGTGCGAGTTGCTTTTGCCTTGACGCGCCCCTGGCCAGTTGCAGCTCGTGTCTTCACACTACTTGGAGCAGCTGTTAGCTCGGGGGCTTTGGCGATGTTGCTCACACTGAGCTCTTGGGCAGTCTAAGTTGTACGTGGTATCACAATGAATGTATGCTCTTCATTGTTTCCTGCACCATGGGCAGCAGCAACAGCAGCTTCCATCTCTTCAGTGGATAACTCGGATTGTCGTTTGGATAGCCCGACAGCTCCTGAGGTTGTAGGGTCTGACAAAAACTTGGATATATTGCTCTGCAGTAATTTCATGAATCAGAATGTGGTTATGTGCAAGGATACTTAAAGAAATCACAGTAAGGTTACTTACAGTGGGAGTTGGATTCCAGGCAGAGTATGGTTTGGGAGTAACCTCGTTGTGAGCTTCACCTCTAAGTATCAACTCTACTCGGGCCTTGACATCGTCTTCAGTCATGGATCAGGCTGTTTCTCTAGTTGGATCACTAGCTCCGACATATAGATAGGTGGGGTATATCCTATCCTTCAGAGGCTGAATGCAGCGATACACAAAATCTATCACCACGGCATGGGCAGTGAGGCCTCTTTCCTTTAGATTGGCTATTTCTTCCAGCAGTGTGTCAACCTCGGCTTGCTCCTCAACAGTTGGGCCTTCTTCCCAGCTGGGCAGCTTGCTGTCAGGTTGTCTCCTAGACCTCGAGGGGAGAGAGTTTCCATGATTTTCAATATAAAACCACTCGGAGTGCCATCCTCTGTTGTTATCTGGGAGGAGGATATCCAAATAAACAGCTTTGCGATTCTTCCGCAGCTCAAATCTGGCCCCTCCAGTCACTTGTAGCACTCCGTCTCTCAGACCGGCTTTGCAGTAGTAAAGATATTTCCACAAGCCAAAGTGCGGGACAATTCCAAGAAACGCCTCATAGAGGTGGATGAAAATTGAAAGTTGAAGAATTGAATTGGGATTCAGATGGGTTAGATTGATGGCATAGAATTGCAACAGTCCTCGCGCAAATGAGCAGATGGGGAGACCTAACCCGCGGATGAAGAATGACATGAACACTATTGCCTCGTAAGTATCCTAAGTTGGAGCAGCGTCATCCTTTTTCTCGCACACCCTCTAGTTTGCCACTTCCTTCGGAGGCAGAACGCCCATATCCACCAAGGATTGTAGCATGGGCTCGGTGACAATGGAGGGGCGGTATGCCAGTTATGGTGAAGGTATCTGCCGGTTCTCGTTGTGCAGCAGGCCCTCAGTGGTGTTTCTACGCTCGCTCAAGTTTTTCTTCTTGGGAGCCATGGAGGTGGATGTCTCTATTTGGATGGGGATTCGAGAAGAAGTGGATGCAGTGGGACTTTGATTTCAAACAACAATGGTGGCAGTCTCAGTGGGAAAGAATGGGAGTTCAGGTCTTGGATAAGAGAACTTTTGGTTCAGGGCATAGATCTCAAAATAACCCTGACGCCGTTAGTAATAGTTCATGTGGACTGACGGAACTGGCGGATATCGTTAAGATTAACTCAGATCTCTTGACGGTAACATTTGAGTCGGATTGCACTAGAATTAAGTCATCTATTTCAGTCGGGATGATTTCTTAAGCATAGTTATTCAGTCGGTATTCACAAAGTACAGGTTCATGTTCTCTATTACTCGGAGAATGAGTTATCCAATCAGACCTAGCAGTATAAGTCTTGCCTGAACTCTAGGCATAAGCAAAGTGTGGTTTCTTTTGTTGTATGACGATCTGGGTTTTAGTTCAAAGAACTCAAAAGGTGCATTTGACTCGGATGCAAGATTTTTAAGATATGAACACACAGAAGAACTCAGGAACAAAGGATAATAGATGAATTTCATTATATAAGAACATAGTTCATCAAGGTGGATTACATATAAGGGGGGAGATTATCCTAATCTACTACTAACTACTACTACTATGGTGGTGGTGGCGGTGGTGGCCTACACGCCGGTGGAGGGCCCGGCCGGGGCCTAGTGACGCGGCGGCGCTTGGAAGCCGGAGCGTCAGCCTCCTCACCGCCGTTGTGGCCGCCGTCGTTGCTCCCATGGCCGCCGTCGCCGCCATCAGGGCCGCCCGGGCCATTTTGGCCGTCGGGGGCATCGTCGTCGTCGTCGTCGTCGGAGTCCTCCTCACTGACCTCCTCCACGTCGTCCTCGGTCTCCTAGAAGGCGGCACGACGGAGGCTGCGGAGCTTGGCGATCTCCTTGTGGCTGCAGCCCTGGGAGTCATCGGTGTTGGGCTCCGAGTCGTCTTCCCGGGGCGGGGTATCCCCGGGGGCTTCCTCTTTCTCGCTGGAGGTGAAGTCCAGCGAGGACTCCTCGTCGTCGTAGGCGCCGCTGAAGAATGCGTCGTCGGAGTCCTCATACTCCGACGATGATGGCGAGCGTGCGCGCTTCTTCCCCTTGCCTCCGGCCATGGCTGAGAGTGAGAGGGTGGAGAGTTCTTGGGGCTTTCTTGAAAAAAGGGTACTCAGTGGAGGCGTAATGCATCGACGGGCGATGGCTTTGCTCTTATAGTATGTGCCGAAACCTGTATAAACCCTTGTGTTTTGTTGTATCTCTACGCAAACCATCGAGCTACGCCGATCTCGCCACCCCAAAAGCATCACGTGACACACCCCGTGGTGCATTGCCGGTATCAAACACTGATATTGGCGGAGGCATGGGAGAGACTACAAGAGTACATCGCCGCCTGCCCCCACCATGGTATGGAACAGTGGTTGATTATCTAGATTTTCTTCCACGGACTACACCGGTCCGTGCAAGAACACCTCGATGCAGCCGCTGGAGGATCATTCTTGTCCTTGAGCATTGCCGCTGCCCGCTCTCTCATCGAGAAGATGGCAAGCAACCAAGGATGGAGAGAGGAGAGGGCGAATAATAAGCCCTGTGGAGTCCACCATATTGACGACTCCAACATGCTTGCCGCCAAAATGGACCTCCTGCTAAAGAAGCTGGAGGGCGCTCCTAAAGCTGTGCCGGTCCAGGCACTGGATTCTCGCATGACTTGTGAGCATTGTGGGAACACCGGCCACACAGGGAACAGCTGCCCCGAAAATAGATCGGAGGACATTAATTTCATCAACAACAATGGCTTCAGCAACGGGCCTCGTCCACTTACCTTTCGTTGGTCAAGGTATGTCTTCTAGCAGTTCTCAGCAGTTTACCAAAAATTCTTTCGATCAAAAAGCTGTGAATGATAGCATTAGTAAAAAGTTCCATGCGAAAGATAGAGTTCTTGAAACTTTGTCAAATCAATTGGAAACTTTGAATAGTGCCATGAAGAACCAGCTGAGCTTTAATAAAATCCTAGAAACTCAGATAGCTCAGCTTGCCGCTGCTCTACCTAGTCCTACTTCGGGGAAGCTTCTGGACAGCCCGAGCTATCCCCGAAGGAACATATAAATGCTGTAACCACTAAGGGTGGAAGGTCTACACAAGACCCCCCACATCCTAGAGCTGCAGGAAAAGAACAGGGAAAGCGGGCCGCACCAGAGGAGCAAGATGAGGTGGATCGTGAACCACCACCGGTGAAGGAAGCACCAAAGTCAGCTCCGCACGAGGTCTATGACAGCACAATGCTCCCTTTTCCTCAAAGGCAGAATAAGGCCTCGGTCGACGATCAGTTCGGCAAGTTTGTTGATGTAATCAAGAAATTATATGTCAATATTCCATTGCTAGATGCGATGCAAGTGCCTACGTATGATAAGTACCTGAAGGACATTCTCAACAACAAGAAGCCACTGCCATCGACCGATGTTGTGCACCTCACGGAGGAGTGTAGCCCTGCTATACTCAATCAGCTGCCTGAAAAGAAGGAGGCTCCTAGGAACCCCTCCATATCATGCTCAATTGAGACCTAGAATTTTGATCAAGCTCTCTGTGATCTGGGAGCAAGTGTTAGCATCATGCCCATGGTAGTCTTTGATAAACTCACGCATGCTACACTTGCCCCTGCTGCTATGTGCCTGTAGCTAGCGGATCAATCGATTCGCTACCCCGTCGGGATCACCAAAGATGTCCCGGTGAAAATCCGGAACTTCGTCATCCCGGTGGATTTCGTGGTGCTAGACATGGAGGTAGACATGAAGACGCCGCTCATCCTTGGGTGACCATTCCTAAGCACCGCTGAGGCCAACATTGATGTTGCAGCTGGAGAAGTCCACCTCAACATCAATGGCATACGGGAGACGTTCGCCTTCAAACCGAAGGTCGAACAGTGCCGACAGGTAAAAACTTTCAAATTTAAGTGTCAGGCACCCCGGGAAACACCAAGAGAGAAGATCGAGCTTTCGCCAAGCAAGCCAAAAATGGACTCTCTCCTCGTAGCTATGGAAAAGCTCCTGTACGATGGAGAAGCCCACAAGCTCAAAGCCGATCGCAGAGCCGAGTCACTGAGACGTGCCTCACTAGCCCAGCCGCCGACAAAGGACTCAGGAGGCAAACCTCCTGAGACAAAGGTCACCGCCAAGGCAATGAACACATCCCAAGAATGGCAGACGAAAAAGGAAACACCAAAAGCCCAGCCAGAAGAGAAGACTAAAACTCAGAAACAAAAGGCTGTGGCAACCAAGAAGGTTTGGCGAGCAAAAGTTGCAGCACAGACGGCAGCTAAGTCTCCGGCGAGCGCTGACACCGAACCAAAGGTATGACTTGCCCTCGCTAGAAGGTAAACTGGCCTTATCCTCTAGTGCATATTTAATTTTCCCCGTTACAATTTTCCTATCTTTCACGCATCTATCTTTGAATTTCACAACTGCATGTTTAAATTTCATCAAATTTTTGCTTATGTTTGCATTTAATTAGTTCTATTTTGCGAAAAAAAAGAAACTTTTGGAGCCGCTCGGCCCCACCTGCCTCTGCTGTGCGCCACACCAAGTGCCGAGGGTACCAGTAGGCCGCCTGGCCCCCTACACAGGCCGCCCGGCCCCCTCTGTCCCCTTCTGCTCCTTGCACGCACGCACCAGAGGCTAAGTGCCAAGGGCACTGGCCGCCCGGCCTGCTGCCGACGCCGCCCGGCCTCCCTTGTGCACCGCTCGTGTTCCATCACCGTGCACCACACCAACCAAGCTAGGGCTCTAGCCCCTAGGCCGCCCGGCCTCCTGTCGGCGTCGCCAGGCCTAGCCCTGAGCCACCCGGCCTGGTGCTGCCCCCTGCTTGCCTCCTCGCGCGCCTATAAATACAAGTGCATGCATACACTTCTCCCTCACGCCGCTCAGCAGGGCGAACAACTCCCTTCTCCCTCCTTAATCACTCTCTTAAGCTTAGTTAGGCACTTAGTTTAAATTCCAGCACTTAGTTGAAATTCTGCCCAATAAAATAAGTTCTACACCCTCAGTTTTTTGGACGTTTTGTGGAGGCTCTGCCCCACAAGGACGACTAACTCTTGGACTACTAACTTCTGGATGACTAACTATTGACGTCTCTTAGCGTAACAGATTTTACTCCGCAAGTGCATAGAGATTCGCTGTAGCTTTTTCACTCAGAGTATTCCGAGTATCGTAAAAAATCCACAGGGAAGCAAGGGCGAATAGGTGGAATGAAATGTCAAACTTTCAAATAGTACGATAACTTAGATAAAATACTAGCTAAACTTACAACGGGGATAAGATATAAAGATAGTGTATGGTGGGAAGAGTAAAATAGGGACTAAAGAAGCCTAACACTTAGGTAGTTGCCTGGGAGGACAACGAGTGAGATTAGATTTCCAAACTCTACGACTTAACCGCTGCAGAGGAGTATTCGCAGTTGAACTAAGATAACTAGATACAAGCTAGGATCTTGCATCGAGCGAAATTCCGGCGCCTCGAGGGGTCAAGGGGTAGATAGTAGACCTCCGAAGAAGACCCGGCTAACGCCTACGGGCTTACCGAACGACGGGGTGGATTACTGAGACGTCTAGAGCTGTCACTTAGAGAGGCTACCGACTAGATCTGCGTGGGTAAGATGGCACGCTATACTAGTGTTCAAGTGAGAACTTGAACACTAAAGCTCTACCTTGATCAGAGGGTGAGAACTATCTTAATCTTAGATCGAAAGCCTAAGACAAGCTTATAGCACCAGCAAGTCTAACAAGATTCAGATAACTTAAGAACAACACAAACCTAAGCCTTGGATCTAGTGTGCAATAAAGGTACACCACACTAGGCAAGCGTTAAGAAGTAAAGTAAAGTATAACAAAAGATAAAGCAATGATATATATTATACTGGAGTAACGAGTACAAAAGATAGAAAGATACAAGAGCTTTACCGAGACTCGAAGAAGACTCCGGAATCCCAGAGGCAAAAGCTCAGACTCAACTCTAACTCCTAGGACTAACCTAGTGCTACTAGACTAAACGATAGTATGAGCTACTCAACTTCCACACTTTACAAAAGAGAGCTCGGGGGTATTTATAGCCACCAAGTTAGTGAGGGTACTTATAGGGTCGGTATGGCGGTTAAGGGGACAGGTGGCAGGTCAGGCAGCCTGGTAGGGAGCCGGGCGGCCCCACCTCAAGTCGGGCGGCCTGGCCAGCCGTTGGATCCACCGCCATCCTTCATCTTGTGGTCCATCTTGACTCCCCAAGTCGGTTGCATGGTGGTTAAGGCGGTTATCTTGTGTTTTCACCCGAGCCATTGGATCTCACTTGTGTTTCTTCCTTAGCCACAGGATTGAAGTCTCGTGGATTGCTGACTTCACCAATCCAAGTGCTTGGATCAATGAGGTGGAGCCTTCCGGTACTTGACGTGGTGCATTCGACCTTTGGACTTCACAAGTGTGTTGACACATCACTTAGGCACATGCAGGTCAAAGATGAGCTGATTTGGCCACTTTTCCAGGTCGGGCAGCCTGGGGTGGAGCAGGGCGACCTGGCTTGGAGCCGGACGACCTGGTCCACTGGCTAGTGACCCTGTGACTTAGCCAAATTTGCCTGTTTTCTGCTGATCTTTGTACCTACAATCAAATATTCAACACAACTTGTGGAAATTTGTTAGTAGCACAGGTTTATCCATACTTTGGCATGTTTTCCTCCATGTTCATAAACAGTTGACAGTCATTGGTAGTGCAATAACGACCGTCAGCACCCCCCAAGCTTAGACCTTTGCTCGTCCTCGAGTAAAGCCAAGATGGGTTATGGATCAGGAGTTGCTGCAATATCAATGCTCATAAATAGGAGTTATGCATATACAACACCCATGCTTTTACCTCGAACCATAATGTATGCAATGATCACTCTCACTCATACTTGTGGTGCATCTTTTTGCCTTACCACATCTTGGGCGGTTGAGAGGAAGAACGACTTAGCTACAGGTTCTGCTCCAAGCATGTCTTTTGGGATTCACATCTCAAGTGTTTTTAAAGATTTTTCAAAAGAAAATAAGTTTCCCCAAAGGTACTCTTCATCGCTCAAAGTGTATCCTCACCATTTGAATCCAAGAGCATGGTTAAGAACTTCCTATACTAAGGCTTATGTGGAGCTCAGGGTCATGGAAGAACTTAGCTTACTTAAGTTGTTTGTTTTGCAAAGCCAAAGATTGGACCAAAGAAATGTACTACATCATCTAGCCTTGTTCATTTGTTGGAGCTTTATTTGGTGGATGGATGGATGAATCTCCTTGTTTCCTTTCCTTCGCCTTTTTGATTGATAGGTATGAATATGGAGCCTTTTTGTATTTTTCTTCTTTTTGCCATGCTTGACTAGCATGCTTTTCTTTTTCTCATATTTTTGTTGGCACCATACTCTACCTCTTTTTGATTGGAAGGAGTAAGGCTAAGGGTATTATTTTGGAGATATGGATGCATACCCAGGATAGGTAAATGCATTTGTGGTGGTGGATTTTTGCTCCAACAATTCACAAGATAGAAATGTTTCCATTCTAAGAGACTCAAAATTTGACAAAGCTCAAAACAACTTTAAGTAGCTTAAACAAGCTAGGCTCAGATATTTCAGTGTATTTGGCTCTGGTAGGTGTTCAAAACCGATGGGGGAACTTCATTTCATTTTTCAAAAGAATAAACCTGAGATGTTTATCTTACTAGGGACATGTGGAGACAACCTAGTGCTTAGCCATATCATTTCTCACAACAACTTAGACATAGTCATGCAAATGGCATCCACTAAGTACAAGATTAAGTTTTCAACATATACACACAAGCTCAAAATTAAGCTAAGTGTAGAACGTGCATAAACAACTAAGCATGAACATAATAGAGCAACTATTCATCATTTCCATATGAAAGATATATGCATCAAAGTTGGGAGTTGTTTTTATTGATATTTTTTTAGATAAAGCAATAAAAAAGGAAATATAAAAAACATTATTGGAAGTACTTACCTCGGTAGGACGGTGATGCTGCTGCTCGGTCGGACGGGGTACTGCTGGTACTGGTAGGACGGGGGATGCTGCTGCTTGGTCGGATAGGGGTACTGCTGGTGCACATGGAAGGAGACAAGGACAACAGACAGGGACACCTTACTCTGAGGAGACACAGGCTCGAGGAGGCATGCTCATAACGGTCTACCACCCCCCAAGCTTCAATGAAGCTAGGGGTTTTGGTAGTAGTAGTTGTAGAAGTTCTGAGCATTGAGGAAGCTGGCTCCAACTTGCTCGTTTAGATTCTGGAGCATCTCCGTATTGTTTTGGAGCTGTTGACCCATCTCTTCCGTGCGTTGGTAGATGTCACCTACCTGCTGATACAGCCTATGATCGTATTGGCCCAAGTTCACCCCCCCCATTGCGGAGTTGATGTCGGCCATGTTAGGTGTGTGGTACCGAGCTGAAGCAGAGTGACGTAGGTCTCTACTAAACGCACGTGATCCACTACCGCCTCCGTAGTGCTGTGTACTATGGGAAGGCTGGTAGGAACTCTCGCCACCAGTACTGGAGAAGTACCAGGATGACTCAGCTGGTATGGAAGCGTGGATGGGTTCCTCAAAATCCTCTCCTCGGGCTCTGTGGTGTGACTCCTCCGCTCACCGTCGTTGGGCTCTGGTCATGACGCTGCCGATGCTTTGGGGTGGTGCCTCCACATCTAGCTGCATGGTTAGGCTCCTGATGGTGTACATGTCGAACTGCGGTGCTGGAAGCGGCAGCTCAAGACTATGCCCGAACCATGTCATGATCAGTCTCCCAATTGCGGCGTCTCGCCTCATGAAATGTGCCTGGACAAAGTGCTGCTCCCCCACATAGTGTGATGTGTTGTCGGGAAGGTAGTCAAGGGGCATTCTCTAGGAGGCCCAAGTTGGCTACTATCCTGGTGACAAAGGAAGTGATGCTTATAGGGGGACAATGTCGAGGATCGGAGCATAGCGCTTCTTTTTGACCATGGCATAGAGGCACTTGAGGTCTTCGTTGGGTGCACAACGAACCTCACCTCTTGGAAAGACGATGAGCGAGACCCAGCGAGCTAAGAGTCTCAGAGTGGGAATGTAAATTTTGGTGGTGCTGTGTTTCCCCTTCCCGTACCCTCCATATATTTCCACCCAAAAGATTTCATGTCATACCGGGCTAGGTCACTCAACGAACAGTTGGAGTGGAAGCCCAGGAGGTCAGCAAACTTCCGCGGGTAGACAGAGAATTCAGTATTAAACATGCGAAAATTTATAAACGTACCTGTTGTACGCTTATCCACGCGGAGAGTCATCAGGAACTCTTGTGTGAGAAGAACGGATCCTTCCTCTGTAATGTTAGCGAAATCCGACCAACCCACATAATCAAAGGCTTTAATGAACGGGTCCAACATACATATCTCGACGAGGAAGAAGGCGTCGAAGCACTTGGTCCTCCCAAAGGTCTTGGTGGTAAGAGCTTGTAACACCTAGGCTTCCTGATCGCCTTGGATGTTGATATCCTGCAGGTTCATCAGTCGGCGCTGCGGTTGTTGCTGAGAAGAAACTCCTTCATCTTGCTCTTGGTCCTGGCGGCTGCGTGTACCGCTGACAGACATCCTGTCGGACACTGCGGGAGTCCTGTCGGATGCTGCTGGGGTCCTAGAGCTTCCACTTTGTGAACGAGAGCGAGAGCGCTCGTCCGACGAAGATGGGAACTTCAGGTGCAGTCCCTTCCCTGTGTTGCTTAGGGACTTCTTCGCTTTCCTAAAGAAAGAAGACATCCTGCACAAATAGACAATATACTAAACAAGGGACAAAGCAGACATAAATATTAGCGTTAGCGGTTAGTCGTCCAGAAGTCAGTCGTCCAAGAGTTAGTCGTCCTTGCGGGGCAGAGCCACCACAAAACTCCCAAAAACTGAGGGTGTAGCACTTATTTTATTGGGCGGAGTTTCAAATAAGTGCTGGAATTAAAACTAAGTGCCTAACTAATGCTTAAGAGAGTGATTACGGAGGGAGAAGGGAGTTGCTCGCGCTGCTGAGCGGTGCAGGGAGCTGAGGGAGCGCATGCACGTATTTATAGGCGCGAGAGGTAGCAGGCAAGCAGCAGGGGCAGGCCGGGCGGCGCCGGTGGGTGGCCGGGCGGCCTAGGCCCTAGGCTGGCAGGTGCGGTGCACGGCGATGGGACGGCAACGGCGGAGAGGCGAGCCGGGCGGCATCGGTGCGGGGACAGGCGGCCTGGTGGCTCGGCCACCGGGGTCGTGTGTGCGCAGAAGAGAGCAGAAGGGGGCACAGGGGGCCGGGCAGTCGGTGTAGGGGCCGGGCGACCTGTACCCGAGTGCATATGGCACTTAGCTCGGTGAAGCAGAGAGAGGTGGGGCCGGGCGGGCCAGGTGGGGCCGGGTGGCTCCAAATTTTTTTCGCAAAACAGAACGAACTAAATGCAAACTTAAGCAAAAATTTGATGAAATTTAAACATGCAATGGTGAAATTCAAAGTAAGTGCTTGAAAGATAGGAAAATTATAACGCGGAAAATTAAATATGCAGTGAAGGACAAGGTCAGTTTACCTCCTGGCGAGGGCAAGTCATACCTTTGGTTCGGTGTCAGCGCTTGGCGGAGACTAAGCGGCCGTTTGTGCTGCAACTTTTGCTCGCCAAACCTTCTTGGTTGCCACAGCCTTCTGTTTCTGAGTTTTAGTCTTCTTCTCTGGCTAGGCTTTTGGCGTTTCCTCTTTCTTCCGCCATTCTTAAGATGTGATCATTGCCTTGGCGGTGACCTTTGTCTCAAGAGCTTTGCCTCCTGAGTCCTTTGTCGACGGCTAGGCCAGTGAGGCATGTCTTAGTGATTCGGCTCTGCGATCGGCTTTGAGCTTGCGGGCTTCTCCATCGTACAGGAGCTTTTCCCTAGCTACGAGGAGAGAGTCCATTTTTGGCTTGCTTGGCGAGAGCTCAATCTTCTCTCTTGGTGTTTCCCGGGGTGCCTGACACTTAAATTTGAAAGTTTTTACCTGTCGGCACAGTTCGACCTTCGGTTTGAAGGCGAACGTCTCCCGTGTGCCATTGATGTTGAGGTGGACTTCTCCAGCTCCAACATCAATGTTGGCCTCAACGGTGCTTAAAAATGGCCGCCCAAGGATGAGCGGCGTCTTCATGTCTACCTCCATGTCTGGCACCACGAAATCCACTGGGATGACGAAGTTTCGGATTTTCACCGGGACGTCTTCGGCGATCCCGACGTGGTAGCGAATCGATTGATCCGCTAGTTGTAGGCACATAGCAGTAGGGGCAAGTGTAGCATGCGTAAGTTTATCAAAGACTACCTTTGGCATGACGCTGACGCTTGCTCCCAGATCACAGAGAGCTTGATCAAAGTTCTGGGTCCCATTGAGCATGATATGGAGGGGTTCCCAGGATCCTTCTTCTTTTCAGGCGGCTGATTGAGTATAGCGGCGCTACACTCCTCCGTGAGGTGCAAAACTTCGGTCGATGGTAGCGGCTTTTTGTTGTTGAGGATGTCCTTTAGGTACTCAGCAGACGTAGGTACCTGCATCGCATCTAGCAATGGGATATTGACATATAACTTCTTGATTACCTCAACAAATTTGCCGAACTGATTGTCGACCGAGGCCTTTTTCTGCCTTTGAGGAAAAGGGAGGACTGTGCTGTCATAGAATTCATGTGGAGCTGACTTTGGTGCTTCCTTCACCGGTGGTGGTTCACGATCCACCTCATCTTCCTCCTCTGGTGCAGCCCACTTTCCCTATTCTTTTCCAGTAGCTCTAGGATGTGGGGGGTCTTGTGTAGACCTTCCACCCCTAGTGGTTACAGCATTTATATGTTCCTTCGGGGGTGGCTCAGGCTGTCCCGGAAGCTTCCCCAAAGTGGGACTAGGTAGAGCGGCGGCAAGCTGAGCTATCTGAGTTTCTAACATTTTATTGAAGCTCAGCTGGTTCTTCATGGCACTATTCAAAGTTTCCATTTGATTTGACAAAGATTCAAGAACTCTATCATTCGCATGGAGCTTTTTACTAATGCTATCGTTCAAAGCTTTTTGATTGAAAGAATTTTTAGTAAACTGCTGAGAACTGCTAGAAGACATACCTTGACCAGCGAAAGGTAAGTTGGGTCGTGAATTCCAACCTGGTTGAGAACGAGGCCCGTTGCTGAAGCCATTGTTGTTGACGAAATTAACGTCCTCCAATCCATTTTTGGGGCAGCTGTTCCCCGTGTGGCCGGTGTTCCCACAATGCTCACAAGTCATGCGAGAATCCAGTGCCTGGACCGGCACAGCTTCAGGAGCGCCCTCCAGCTTCTTTAGCAGGAGGTCCATTTTGGCGGCAAGCATGTCGGAGCCGTCAATATGGTGGACTCCACGAGGCTTATTATTCGCCCTCTCCTCTCTCCATCCTTGGTTGCTTGCCATCTTGTCGATGAGAGAGCGGGCAGCGGCAACGCTCAAGGACAAGAATGATCCTCCAGCGGCTGCATCGAGGTGTTCTTGTGCGGACCGGTGTAGTCCGTGGAAGAAATTCTGGATAATCAACCACTGTTCTATACTATGGAGGGGGCAGGCGGCGATGTACTCTTGTAGTCTCTCACATCCCTCCGCCACGGACTCATCAGTGAGCTACTTGAAGCTCGAGATTCGGTTCCTCAGTGAGCTTGTCTTCCCCAGCAGGAAGCACTTTGCCAGGAAGGCATTGGAGCATGCCTCCCAAGTCGCCAAGTTGTTGCAGTTCAGGTAGAACCACCGTTTTGCCTTCCCAATCAGAGAGAATGGGAAGAGGCGAAGCCGAACAACATCGGTGGTTGCACCCTTGATGGTGAAAGTGCTACATATCTCCGGAAATTGCTGGACATGGCTGTTTGCATCCTCCGACGCCAATCCGCAGAATGGGCTAGCTTGAACCATGTGGATGACACCTGGCTTGAGCTCGAATCCATCTCCAACAGTCACACTTGGTCCAGTGGGGATGTTGTTGCTGGATGGGATAGAGAACTCGCGAATGGTCTTCTCAGCCATATGTGTCGTGTCGATTGTGCTTGTGGATCAAACTCCAGTGTAGCTGGCACAGGCATCTGCCTGTGGATCGTCTTCTGACGGACTCTCCTTCTGAGCAGCGACTCTGGATTGTTGTAAAAGTTTGCCGGTAGGTCAAAACCGGTCATACACCTCTCTGTCACCCAACAATAAAGTAGACAGAGGCAAATAGGCCCGCTAAGATATAGCGGTATGTTATCAAGTTATAAGTACCTAGGTTCTGTGATGCTCTGGCATCTCAAATACCTAATTAAAGTCATTTTGCATTGATCATTCATCCTAACCATCATGTCATAGCCATGGTTAGTGAAACATGGTCAAAAGGTGGGTGAAGTGCAATCTTGTTAAACCTTGTTTATACATGTGTGCTTTCATGTTAGCTTAAGTAAACCTATTTTTACATAAGATCTAGGGAAACTCATATTACCAAAATTGTAGACAAAGAGATGGTGAATAACTTTGATAATTGGGGTTTGATCATATGATGAAGTTTACATGAGGTTTAGGGTCACTTTCTGCCAACACAGAAAACCCGTTCAAACCTGACCTGGATAGAAATTTCAAATTTTCTCTAAACAACGGCCACTTTCATGTAGAGCCCAAATTAGAAAACTTGTAGGTTTTGAAATTCTGAACAACTTTGTCAAGGTGCACTTTGGGAGAGAATGCCCATAATTGGGAGTTTTGAATTTTCTAAGCAATAAAGGTTCACTGTCCAAAATTAGGGCTGCTAGTTAAATTCAAATTTAAATCATATTTGCTCTTGGATTTTGGGGTTGCACATTTTGACAAAGTTGTAGGTCTTGAAGAGTAGAACATTTCATCCAATTGGAGTTTCTTCAAATTTGGGCAGTTAATGGGTCAAAACAGGGAATTTCAGAGGTATAGAAAACACTTTTGCCTTTTTCTTTTTCCAGTGTCGCTGACAGGTGGGGCCGCGATCCCCGTGAACGCGCACGGCGCGAACCGGCGCGCACCGCGTGGCTCGTCGGCGTACAGGGAGTACGGCGAGCCTCGGCTGGCCGCCTGAGCGCGTCATAAGGGGGAGAAATGGACCCCCTCTCCAAACCCTAACCACTCCACTCTCTCCCATTCACTCTCCACCTCGCGCCTCCCATCTGAACCCGAGCCGCCATTGGAGCGGCCGAGCTCGGGTTCGAGCTCGCACTGCCGCCGTCTGGCCTCCTCTCGCCATGAGAGCACCACCACCGCACTCGCCACTCCGCCGCGCACCTCCTCCACCAAACCTCGTCGACGTACCCATCTCCGCCGCACAGATCGACGCCGAGCGACGTCGCAGCTGCGCTGTTGCCACCGCGAGTTCGCGCTCGGTTCACCACCTCCTACACCGCCGTCCGTCCACCGCCATCGACGAGATCTACCTCAGGTTGACGCCCTTGCCTCGGCACACCTCCGCCGCCCCACGTCGCAGCTCCGGCGAGCCCCAGCTCGGCGGCACGTGCGCGCCGTGCGGCCGCGGCCGGCGCGAGGAAGAAGGGGGGCCGGGAATCTTTAGATCCAGCCCCTCGGTTTTGTGGTTTTCATGTTTTAGTCCTCGCGAATTTTGAATGAGTCTTGCAGATCTTGCGTTCTAGCCCCCGGATCTATAGGTTAATTGCATTTTAGTCTCGGATATGGGTTTTTTTCTATTTTTTTTGGTTCATTTCGGTTTAAACTTTGGAAAATCATAATAAATCCAAATAAATTCCAAAATGGACAAACTCAGAGGCTATGAACTCCTTGTAAATAGATCTATGAGGTAGACATGACGTGGAGATGGGCATTGACTGTTTTGCCCTTGTTCTTGTGCATGCATGGTAAATCTTTATAAATGGAAAATGTGGCACAAATGGACCCCTAAAATGATGTGATCTTGTTTTTAGTCTTTATAGGGTGTACTGGTACTGTGTAAGTGAAATGTGGGCTATAGCCTAAGTAGTTTGACTCTTGTTCTACCATTTCATGTATAAATTGCTCATTTATGCAACTAGGAAAAAGATGCCCATACAATGTATGCTCAAAATGACATGTCTCTATTTTTCCTATGGCATGCATGATATGAGAAGCTCCCTGATAGAATTTGAGAGTGTGTATGTTTAGTTTTGCCACTATTTTGAAATTGACAAAATGCTATTGGCTAAACTTGATAAATGGAAAAAGTGACCTTAGGGTGTAGAGAAAATTTCAAGGAAATTCTAGTGTGATACTAGCATGATAGGGAGTACAGAAGATAGTTTAGGAGAATTTCTTGGCACTGTTTGTATATACATCTATTTTTGCAAGCAGAATATATATGGAAAATAGATGTCCTGTAAAAGTGTAGAATTAGAGCTTGCTGATTTTTGTGCATGTTCCTATCCTAAGAAATGGGTGCTGGAAAAATTTCAGGACCAAAAACCCTCCCCATAAAATATGAAAAATCTGACAAGGTCTAGTGCTGAAATATTGCTAGATTTTTCATAAATTCATCTCAATACTTTTAGGGCTGAAATTCTGGCAGCAGCCTTGTATGCTAGTTTTCTGCATGTAGTAAAAGTTTAAGCCCTATTGGAGTTATGTAGCTATGAGAACTCAAGTGCATTTTTTAATTCACAAATGAGCATGTGTGAGGATGATTAGGGTTTATATGTTGGTTTAGGCCGTAGCATCAATACATGTTCATATTTCCTTTTATGTGTGATAGTTGTATTGCATCTAGGTGATGGTTTGTACGATTTCCTAGTTTTGTCCTAAGTTCTTTATAGTGTGCGTCTCATGCACACATTTGCATTCGTGCACTCATTGGCATACGATGGCATACATATAGATCACGGGATCGAGGAGCAGATGCAGGAACAGCCGCTGATCGAGGAGTCAGAAGACCAGGAGCCGGACCCGCAGTAGGAAGATCAACAGAAGCTGCCGACTTCACACCTGAGGTGACTGACCCTAGCGAGGAAGGTAGGCAGGCCCATATTCTCCCAGCTAATAATGATTTCTGATTACGCATATGCATTAGGTGTTGACTGGAACCTTATTGCATTAGACTCTTTGGCCGCCCTGACCCTAGCACCTACACTAGGTACGTAGGACGAGTTACCTAGAAATGCTAGGCTCGACTAGATACGAGTGAGATGTCACTCGTCACGTAGGTGTTTTGAAAAGAAAGAGAACACTGTCTCTGTTAAGATGTTTTATTATGTTGATGATTAATTGGAGACCGGGCGGAGATTAAATTTACTTTTCGCGGTGTGCGTTGTTGCGGTGTGATGGCTCCGCCCGAGTCGCATAAGGCCCGTTCGCTGTTCGCCTGCTGATTGGCATAAAAATTTCTAGAGTGCTTATCCGGTTTATGGGGCTGGTGAAACCTTACTTGTGCCATCCGAAGAACAGAAACACGTTCCTACCCACTGGTTGAGAGGAAGTTGGCCCGGGGGAGCTTGGTACTCATGACGGGGAGACCGAGATGTCGGCAGGCTCGTCATGGGAGGCACAACCCGGGAGTCAGGTGGGAGTAAATCGAACTTGGGATGGGACAAGTGGAGAAGGGGGACTATATGTGGGAAAGCCATCGTGTTAGTAAGCATATGGGCCCTTGGTATTTTTAGTTATTCCCGAGAATTAGAAATCAATTCGAATCGCTGATGCTCACCAGGTGTGAGGGTGCCTGTCACGCTCAGTTCTCAACCAATGGAACCGGAACAACATGTATGTGCCAGGAACGTGTCTCACATATATTATGACAATAGTGACATCACAGAACGTGCATAAAAGATAAAATAAAATGTTTACATAGCGTATATCATCACTTTATTACAATAAGACAACATGTCTTTAAACCAGAGTCATAGCGGAAGCGTAAACGAAGATAAAACGAGCCGCCACAGGGACGTCGACTGGTGGACTGGTATGCCTAGAACTCGTTGAAGTCCTGAACATACTCTTCGAAGTCTTCTGGAGCTGAGCAGCGGTTGGGTTCCATCCAACAGTAGGTTTAAAGTAAAACAAGCGTGAGTATTTCATACTCAACAAGCATAACATGAACTATGAGACATCTAAGGTTGGCAGACTCTTAGCATGAGCTTTTAGCTGGTCAAGTTTTTATTAAACAACTAGTTACTACAGGTAAGTAGATAAACCATTAGGAGCTGTTAAGTGGACGGTTCGCTTGGCACAATCAATTCTGACATCCCACTTAGCAAGCGTTTCCATTCCCAAGATGATATCAATTCCTGCGGAACCAATGATTATCAACTTGGTGCAGAATTCTACCCCCTTATGTTTATGCTAACTCGAGGGCATATTAAACTTGTGCTCAACGTTCCCCCCGGTGTAGATACTACCATGGGTCTACTTGTAGACCTTATAGGAATATTGTACTGCTCAGCATATGATTTGGTAATAAATGAATGCGTGGCACCGGTATCAAAAAGAACTGTAGCGGGGTGAAAGTTGACCAGGAACGTACCAAGCACGACGTTAGGAGCTTCAGCTGCAGACTCAGCTGTCACATGATTCACCTTCCCTTGCCACGGCGCCTTGCCTTGTTGACTGGGGCGCCCTTGCTGTGGCTGGGGAGGGTTCTGCCTTTGGCCCGGTTGCTGCCCCTGTTGGTTACCTTGCACCTTACGGGGACAAGCATTAGCATAGTGGCTCGCTCCACCACACTTGTAGCAAGGCCCAACACCTATAGTCTAATTTGTGGTGGGAGGGGTGGTCTGCACTTGGCGCTGAGCTGTATACATAGGACGAGCTGGCTGACCCTGGTAGCGCTGCTGGTACTGGTAGCCTTGCTATCCTTGAGCCCGCTGCTGCTGCCCCTGTTGCTGTGAGCTCGGACCTTGAGAGAAATGGGGGCGGGTGTTGCTGCTTGATGAAGAGTTGTGGTACTTCCTCTTCCTTTCTTCGATCTCCTGGCGCTTCCTTTCAGTGAAAAGCGCCCTGTCTACCAATTGATGAAAGCTAGGAAAGGTATGGTTCATCAACTGGTATTGGAGCTCATCATTTAAACCTTCCAGGAAGTATTCTTGCTTCTCCCTTTCCTCTGCTACCTCTGCAGTGGCATATCTGGCCAACTAAAGGAACTTGTCCCTATACTCAGTCACAGACATGTTGCCCTACTTCAGGGAAAGGAACTCCTTCTTCTTCATTTTTATCAACCCCGCAGGCACATGGTGGTTGCGAAAATTCTCCCTGAATTGTGCCCAGGTGAATGCATCCCTGTCTTAGGGTCTGTAGGATTCCCACCAGTCAAGTGCTGCACCCCTTAGCTGTCCAGAACCATACAAGACCCTTTCCCGGTCGTTGCATTGTGCTATATCTAACTGACATTCCACAGCACGAAGCCAGTCATCCGCTTGTAATGGCTCTGTAGCATGAGAGAAAGTGGGAGGGTGACCCTTCAGGAAATCTCCACGCCTATCTCTAGGTAGCGGGGGCGGTGGCTGAGCTTGAGCCTGCTGGAGAACTTGCACAGCGTTGGTCATTGTTGCCATCATCTGCATCTGGAGGTTATAGAACTGCTCCGGTGTCAGTGGTGGAGGGTTGGGCAGTGGGTTGCCACCCCCTGGTTACCCTGGTTAGCATTTCCACCAGCAGCGTTGCGCCTTGTGTTAACCATCTGTTTGTAACAGAGACACCATGAGCACATAGCCAACATACGGATGCCAAGCAATAGTGACTAAAGATAAAGTAGTAAGAGCAATAGAGTGGATATAGTATTTAACCCCACGAACTAACTTTATTTGATAACTTTAACTTGTTCATGCTGGGACAAATCCCCACAGATGGATAACACACAACCAAAGATCCAAATCAAGCATGGTTCAAAATAACAAAAATCCAGCCATCACAACTTAACTTAAGTTCCACACGACCAACTGAACACGACGACTTATTCAAACGTGCTAACACGATACATGAGGATGACTAGTCATCCCGAGGGAGTATCCTGGTGGCACCACCTAACTCTCCCATGCCAGGCCTCCTACGAGGGGGAGTCTGAGCTAAGTCCACCACTGGCACCTAGGGTGGTGGCCCCGCCACTCGGTCCAGCTGAGCCTGAAGGTGGAACACCTCACCATTTCGGTGATGGAGCTCCTCGGACACCCTGACGTAGGCAATGATCAGGGCTGACATATACCGGACCAGCTTCAGGAGCTGCTAGTTGTCCTCACCCCGAATGGACGCTATCTCGTGCTCTGTATCCCCAGACTGCCGACGGGGAAAGTAGCGGTACTGAGACTGGCAGAGTGGGGTCTGGTAGTGCTGGCAGAGGACCCCGAGAGCTTGCTGAGTAGCATCCTCCATGGCCATCTCCATGGTCTCATGCTCCGCGATGCTATAGTGTCGGCGCAGCACGGTGTGTCCCCCATGGTTGGGGTTAGGCTCCAGGACCTGCACACCCGCAGACCAGAGGGTGGTGTGGTCCGGGCGCGCTCGCTGCCGGACCTGGTAGACGACCTCGTGGGTAGTGTAACCCAGGTCGTAGAGGCAGTCGCGGAGTAGCCCTAGGAACTCCAGGTCGGCACAGTGGTGTGGGTGCGTCAGGTCGACCCAGGCATCAACCTCCCGCTGACCCCCCTCGTCGAAAGGGATGGCCACACGGAACGGCCACTCAGGTGCGGCCGGTGGTGGCGGTGGAGGTGCCGGTGAAGCTGCAGGTACCGCTGGAGAAGGCGGTGGTGTCGGCGCACGCGGGGAAGGGGGTGTCGGTGTCGGCAGGCGTGGCGGTGGGGCCTCCTCTAGCGCATCACCATCTTCGTCTGAGTCGAGGTAGTAAACTACCTCCACTGGGTCCTCTTCCTCCTCCTCCTCCTCAGGGTCAGTGTCCGCCGGAAGCAGACCATTGCCCTCAAAGGGGTGTGGCGCCTAGTCCATGGGAGCGTACTCGAAGGGTGGTGGTGGCAACGGCTCGGGCAGCTCCGGTGACGGAGGCTCGATCTGCTGTGGTGGACGAGGTACTGGGGTGCGCCGTGGGGTCGGTGGTGCAACACGGCGAAGGCGGCCCCCGGTACTCTTGCGGGCGGTTTGCTTGCTGCGTGCCATGACCTATAAGGAGGATGGAGAAAGATGGAGATCAGTTCTATATGATTGAATGAATAAAGCAAAAAGTAATAATTTAATATAGAGTGAACATATAATTTGATAGCGAAAATAAATTTGTCATAAAACATCAAGAGGGAAAAAGGGGAGTGAGTTCCTTATTTATGTCCGTTTCTAACTAGACTTCCGTCCTACAGTCAACACGGCTCTGATACCACTTTGTCACGCCCAGTTCTCAACCATCGGAACCGGAACAACATATATGTGCTAGGAACATGTCTCACATATATTATGACAATAGTGACATCACAGAACGTGCATAAAAGATAAAATAAAACTTTTACATAGCGTATATCATCACTTTATTACAATAAGACAACATGTCTTTAAACCAGAGTCATAGCGGAAGCGTAAATGAAGATAAAACGAGCCGCCACAGGGACGTCGACTGGTGGACTGGTATGCCTAGAACTCGTTGAAGTCCTGAACATACTCTTCGAAGTCTTCTGGAGCTGAGCAGCGGTTGGGTTCCAGCCAACAGTAGGTTTAAAGTAAAACAAGCGTGAGTATTTCATACTCAACAAGCATAACATGAACTATGAGGCATCTAAGGTTGGCTGACACTTAGCATGAGCTTTTAGTTGGTCAAGTTTTTATTAAACATTTAGTTACTACAGGTGAGTAGATAAACCATTAAGCCCAAGATATTGCATAAGAACATTAAACAACAACATTATCATAAGAACCACCTTCAAACCCAACAGAACCACTAATCTACATAAAGGATCTGGGCCACTCATAACCGTGAGCACGGCTGACATGTCAGTTTTACACTCTCAAGAGGTCGTACATCTTTACCAATGAGTCGTGGGCTACGCTAGTGGTCCACCACATTACCTTAGATGAGATGGCTAGCAAGCACACTACGAGGCCTTTAATAAGATCACGTTGGTAAGGTGTAACCGCTAAGGTTTCAGGGTCCGCATCTATGGAGCAAGCCTCAAGGGGAGATAAACGCACTCAACCCAAGTAGCGCGAGGGCCACAGAAGCTCACCTCCCCTCTTGCCCCGTCGGTAAGTTACTCCCAAGCCAATGCAACCTAATTAGGTAGCCAAGACCGTCCCATTCCAGTCTCATGGTAGCACTGTTGTCCCAGGTTGTCGCTTTGCAAACCGGTCCTTAAGGAGAGTGGCTATGAGCAAAACACATGCTCACGCCCCCTAAACCAAGTTGCTAAAAAGCCATTTTTAAAGGAACATGAACCACAGCGGGTCAAGCTCAAGATTCGATTGCATAGATCCATTAATCAAAATTATTAACAAAAGATACATGAGTTTGAGCAGCAACTAGCAAAACTTAACCAACATGCGCTCCCATAGGTAAACATTGCGATAAAAGAGGCTAGGTACAGTCCTTATTGGCATACAAAAATTAGACACATGCATATGAAGTGATTAAATGATTATTGGGTTGTGTCCATGTTATACTTGCCTTGCTCAAACTGGTCTCGAGGCTACTGCTCAACACCCTCAAACTGCTGCTCTTCTTCACCAACAAATTGCTCACCTTCTAAACACGTTCACGGCAACATAGAAGCATTTCCACGCGTACATACATGCAAACAATTTTCCAAAGGTGAGAAACAGTGCATCATATCACAAAAATAGAAGATAAAACTGTACTAAAAACATTCTATGCATTACTACGGTCGCGTGAGCGCAAGAATCACTCAAATCGGAGTTAAAACGTGAAAGTTATGCATAAAACGGGCTCCTGGGCATAATAGTGATAGAAACAAAGAAACCAGGGGCTAGATTTGAAAAACCGAGGACCTAACTGTAATTAACCGTAGCCGCCGAGGGTTTCCAGGCAAAACCGCCGAGGCTTGGTCTGCGGGTTCAAAAACCGGAGAGTCCAAGGGCCAAACCGAAGAAAACAGGACCTAAATCTAATTATTTTTCAATGCCGGTGGACCGCGGGTTGATTCCAGAGAAACGCGGGGACTTTTCTGCGAAAGTCCCATGGCTGACCGGGTCTACGCCGACGCGGCGCTGACGCGGCGCACGCGTGGCGCGACACGTCGGCCTGACGGGTGGGACCGCGCTGTCGGGTTAAGTGAAGGCGACGCGGCGCTCTGTGATTCGCTGGCGAAAGGGTACGCCGGGTTCTAATCGTGGCTGTTGGTGACCGATCGGACGGCCAGGGTGAAAGGGTATGGTGAGGCACCGGCGGCGATCAAAACCCATGGCGGGGTTCGGCCCGCGCGGCGGTGGCTCGCCGGCGTGGTGCACGCCAGGGCCTAGGGGCGCTTTCGCCCGACTAGATCTAGCTGGGAAGAGAGAGGAGGCCGAGGCGAATCTCACCGAGGGTCCAGCGAGGTCGGGGAACGGGCGGCGGGGCTTGGCGACGATGACCGGCGAACGGGCTCGGGCAGCACTCGCGGGAAGCGGCCTTGGCGTCGCGTCTCTACGCCCAAAACCCACGGAACGGCTCCGCGAAGGCCCTGCGAACACGATGGGGGTGGTTAGAAGGCTGGAGAGACTACGCCGGCGGTGAATTCGGCGTCGCCGCGACTTACCGAGGCGGAGCTCCGGCGGCAAAAAGCGAGCGCGTCGGCGCACGGGAGAAGAATTGGAGTGGTGGAGTGGTAAAGGGGGCAAGGGCGAGGCTCGGGGTCGGTTTTATAGACACTGTGAGGGCCGAGGGCATCGTGACGCGGTGATGCCGCTCGGTTTGAAAGCGCTCTTCAAAGCGGGCTTGAGGTTGGGTGCGAAGGGAAGGAGAGTGAGGCTCGGGTTCGAATCCCTTCTCCTTGAGTAGCGCGCCGGCCGAGCGGGAGTAAGAGTATGGAAAGGGGCGTGGAATCCGGCGGGAGGGAGGGGATGAAGCAGACGCGTGGGGCCCGGTGGTCAGCGGGCGCGAGGCGCGGGCCCGCCTGTCGGCGAGACGCGGGGAGAGGGAGGCGCGAGCGCGGCCTGGTGGGCCGGACGGCGCGCTGAGAGGGAGGGGGCGCGGGTTGGGCCGGCTCGGGGCCTAGGCGGGAAGGAGCGGGACGGAGTTGGCCGGGCTGGGGCCTTGGCGGGAAGGAGCGGGGCGAGGAGTTGGGCCGGCCGGTCGGCTTGGCCCTCTTCTTTTTTTTTCTCTTTATCTTTTTCTTTTCTGATTCTGAATTCCTTTGAATACAGATAGAAAATGGTTCTAAAATTCAAATAAATTTGAATTTGAATCCTTAATTCAATCAAACAAGAAATAATGCACTAGCATGTATGCACAAGGAAGTTGGGCCTATGATTTATCTTATACAAGTATTCATTTTAAATAAATCCTATTAAATGCAACTAAACACATGAGCCTTAGAAAATTAAATAAATTGCTTGAATTTTATTGTAAAATGCTGGAATTTAAACTAGGGTGTTACAGTGCCAAATATCACTGACGAGCAGTGTAGTAATAACTTTGATATGGTACATTATGATCCATGATTTTTGAATGCTACATGCTTGACTATTATATGCTTTACATTCATGCAAGATTCTATGATGTTCCTAAACTGCAAAGGCTTAGTTTATCATGAAAGGTAGCAGCTATCAAATCCTGCTACTTTATGATCATAACTTTGTGTAAAATGCAACGGCTAAGGACCAACCCCCTAGTAAGCAAGCTTTGCGTCAGCCGTAAACCCTTTCCATTAAGTCCTCTGAGTAATTAGTACTCAGTGTTTTGCCCCCAAACATTTGGATTTCAGGTATGGAGTTCCTCTTCTGTGCTTGTGTTGGAGGAGGGGCCTGTTATCATCAGGAGTGAGAAGCGTCATGATTTTGGCACTGGAGTAACATCAGTGGGCATGATGTCGCTTTGTTTCTGCAAGTCTTTTGTTCATCGGGAACTATGATCTTTGAAAATTTCCGCTGCGAGATACTATTTGAACCCTATTTACATATGAAACTATGTTAAACTCTATTTTATTTCGCACTGGTTTGTAATTTAACGATCTATGTAATATCCATTCAATTGCCTATGATGATGTAACTATTGTGGCTCTATCGTGAGTCGGATGTGTGTGATGTCGGTTCCTCTGGGTTGCGGTGCAAATCGAGAGCCGAAAGCCTCTCGACGGATGACCGGGTTTAGTACAGTCTAAGTACACTGCGAGCTAATGGTGGCAGGTGTACTTAGCCCGGATTAAATTGGCGGTTCCGCCACAGCTGGTATCAGAGCCGATCATACACAGACAACAGTTATATTATCCGGTTTTCTTTTACAAAACTATTTTCGAAAGCCCTTTCAAGTAATTTGAAGATGAGAGTAAACTATATGCCCGTATTAAGGATGTTAGTGTATATCAGGTGACATCGCTAACATTTTGACCTAGATAGAACTCATATGCATATTCGGCGCTTTGAGAAGCAACTTTTCGGCCATAGCCATCTCCAGTACTGAAGGAATGCTATCGGGTTTTGCGGATTGTTGTGAACTCTGCATTCATGCTGGTAGGCTAGAAATTTTAAGGGGGGTGGTCACCCTTGGTGTGTTTGTGACCATTATCCTATTGTGACGCAGCAAGATTCAATTTGCTTGCGTGGGTGCCAGCCCGGTCTAGCAGAGGACTGTACAGATGCATTGTCCACGCGGCGCAAAATGGCGTGGATGTCACGTGATGTGGTAATGTATGAGCATGCATTTTCTGCAGGTAGACTAACTCCGTGTGAAATTCAGAACGACTAGAAAACGACTAGTTGCAATAGGGAGTGCCGTGCATATTGTCACCAAATAACCGATAGTATATACTAGACTAGGATGTGTGATGTGAGACGGTACAAATGAATCATGCATCATGTTCATCACTTTGATTATATATGGGGTATTGCTAAAAAGCATACAAAAGAAATCATAAACTTAAGTTCCTTATCACTTTCCTTTTAAATGGTGCATTGAAATATTGTATGAACTCACTCAAAATTTTTAATGCAAAAACCCTTTGTGTGTCCAACAGATGGTTAGGACAAAGCAGACCGCGCGTAAGGCCGTGGGGGGTAGGGGGCGCCCGCTCCCGCCAGCGACCCACACTCCATCCTTGGTAGAGGACGGGCTACTCCACACTCGCTGCCGGGAGGACTGCACCCTCTCCTGGATCCTGTGCAGAGCCCTGCTGCAGATGGGACGCCGCCCCTGTCCCTTCTAATCCGTGCAGACCATGCACAGGCAGGGGAGCTGCTGGGCCCGGGTGGTCATCCCACACCCGAACTCCGCGAACCCACACACCATCGTGGTCTACGGGGCGAACGAGGAGGAAGCCTATCTGAAGGCAGTTATGACAGCTTTCACCTTTCTGAGCTCCGAGCAGGATGCGGGCTGCTCAGACTTGCGTTACCTCCCCACGCAGGACGTGGATGACGAGTGGTTTCGCCACCATGACATGCTCAAGGCCCACACCGACACACGACCCTATGCAGCATGCATGGGGTTTGCTAGTGAGATACACGGGATGTATAACCGCGCTGAGGACAGGAGCCGATTCTACTTTCATAGGAACGCGGAGGCGCGTGCTCGAGTGGAGGAGCTGGAGGGTCAGGTGGCTCAGCTACAGCAGCGCCTCGCGGTATATGAGCCGCCTCCAGCGGAGCAGGACCCTCTGGGTGGGGAATCCTCTGAGCCGATGGAGATGGAGGAGGAAGGAGAGGGCTCCGTCCCCACCGGCTGCTCTGGGTGGGGAATCCTCTGAGCCGATGGAGCATGAGGTGCTTTTGTGTGTCGATTAGCACGTTGATAGCGATATTTTGTATTACACCGCTCCGTGCCTTTATGTATGGCTGTACTAAAAACCTTGGTGAGATGTGAGAACTCATTTGTGTACACCATTCATGTAATGATGGACACCTTGCTATGTGCCATTGGATGGTTGGTCGATGAAACCACCATCCCACGATGTAATGATAAAACCATAAGTAGTATTCGAACCTTTTAATCGCACTTGAAGTTTTTTTTTCTACGTTCTTGAGTAGCTGGGAGTAAGTTGAATGGATGAAATTGAAGTAGTATCTCGTTTGGGATGCAGCGCTGGGATGATAGGTGCACTACTGTAGCTTTTCCCCAAATGCCTCAAGAGGAGGATTAACACTTTATTGCAAATTATATGATATCGTATTGCGTGATTTCATGCATTTAGAATATTGTCCTTGATGCTATGATCTTTTATCAGCGCATCTGAATGCAATAAGGAAATGTCGGATTAAAACCGGGTTGACCTCACTCTTGCAGATGGTGAGCACTCGCAATGGGCAACACTCGGGGTCGGAGCCACATGCGAACGGCCCTCCACCCCCGCCGCAGCTAGCCACCCTGGTCGTGCAGCAGGCCGAGCTGATCCGCCTGCTCACGGAGGAACGCCAGGGCCGTGGTCTGCTGCAACCGCGGGAGCCCAGGAACCGAGGCATCTCATACAGGGACTTTGAGGAGCTGCGACCCCCCGTCTTCACGAAGTGTCCTGAACCTCTGGACGCGGATGATTGGCTCCGCACAATTAGGTCCAAGTTCACACTCCTTCCAGAGCTGACCAAGCAGCAGAAGGCGCGGTTTGCCGGACAGTTGCTGCAAGGACCAGCTGGCGCGTGGCACGCCACGTTTCTCGAGATGCAGCAAGCCGGGCATGAGCCCACCTGGGGGGGATTTTACTCAGGCTTTCTGGCTCACTATATCCCGAACAGCTTGATGGAGTAGAAGAAGAGGGAATTTCGAGAGCTTAAGCAAGGCAACAAGACTGTGATGCAATATGTGCAGTCTTTCATTCACCTCTCACAGTATGCATCGGAGGATGTGGCAGATGATCCTTGCCGAGCAGCTAGGCTCTTGAACAGCCTTGACCCCACTCTCCAGACTCACTTGGGGCGCCGTTACTAGAGTTTCACTGATCTGGTGGACACCGCACTTGACATGGAGAATCGTCTCCGGGTCGCAAATGAGGACCAGAGGCGCAAGCGCCAGGCTAACACGTCTGCTGCTGGATCCCCCCAGAAGCAGAAAGCAGTCTACAGACCTCCACAGCAGCACTACCAGCAGCCACGCTTCGTGGTCCGGCCCAATCAGCCGGGCTGGGTTCACAGGGCACCACAGCAGCAGCAGCGCCTTGCCTCTGGCACACAAGCTCAACTCCTTGCACCCCGTGTCCCCGCCACCCCAGGACCCAGAAATCCCTGTTTCAACTGTGGTAAGACAGGGCATTTCAGCAGAGACTGTAGAGCACCCCGCAGGATGCAAGGCCCGAACCCTGAGGGCGGCAGTCAGCAAGGCAAGCAGAAGGGGCCCGCACAAAAGACTAGCCGTGTGCACTATATTCACATGGAGCAGATCCCCGCTGGAGTGTCGGTACTCGCTGGTACGTTCATGATCAACGGTCATCCGACCGTCGTGTTATTCGATTCGGGGGCCACTCATACATTCATTAGCAAAACATATGCACAGAGGCATGGCTTAAAAATGTACAAGTTAAGGGAAAATTACCACATCACTGCCCCAGGGTCTCCATAGATACCAGTCTGGGGGTTAGACATTTAAATTTGGATATTGGTACGGAAAAGTTCATCATCAACCCCGTGGTGCTGCCACACCAAGGGATTGATGTTATTTTGGGGATGAACTGGATGACGGAGAACGACGTCGTCCTGGATGTTGGCAGTAGGACAGTGCAGTTAAGGTCTAGGGACAGTGGCAAGGTCTTACATGTGCATATGCCAGACATGAAACACGTGGTGCCCACAGTTAATGCAACCGAGCTTGATGAAATTAAAAAGATTCCAGTAGTGTGTGACTTTCCGGACGTATTCACGGAGGAGCTTCCGGGTCTACCTCCGGATAGGGATGTGGAATTCCGCATAGATCTCGTACCTGGCACCTGATGAACTAAAGGAGTTAAAAATACAACTGCAAGAACAGCTAGATAAAGGGTTCATTCGGCCTAGTTCATCACCATGGGGTTGTCCGGCCCTCTTTGTAGAAAAGAAAGACCAAGGGGGTAAAAGGCTATGTGTGGACTACCGGCCGTTAAATGCCGTGACCATCAAAAATAAATACCCAATACCACACATTGACATTCTGTTCGATCAGTTAGCTGGGGCGAAGGTCTTTTCAAAAATTGACCTAAGGTCTGGCTACTATCAGATAAAAATCAGAGAGGAAGATATCCCTAAGACCGCCTTCTCGACTAGATATGGCCTGTATGAATATTTGGTCATGTCCTTTGGGTTAACCAACGCACCGGCTCTCTTCATGTATATGATGAATTCGGTGTTTATGAATGAGCTTGACAAGTTCGTAGTGGTGTTCATCGCTGACATATTAATCTACTCCAAAAATGAAAAAGAACATGAGGAACACTTGCGGATAGTGCTCACTCGGCTAATAGAACACAAGCTCTATGCCAAGTTCAGCAAGTGTGCATTTTGGCTGAAGGAAGTAGGTTTTTTGGGACACGTTCTGTCAAAGGAGGGGGTAGCAGTCGATCCTAGCAAAGTAGAGGTTGTCCTGAACTGGAAACAACCAGAAACAGTGACCGAAATCTAGAGTTTCCTTGGTCTCGCGGGCTACTACTGCCGCTTCATCAAGGACTTCTCAAAAATTGCAAAGCCAATGACCTCATTAACAAAGAAGAATGCAAAATTCATATGGAGTCCGAAGTGTGAGGAAGGGTTTCAGGAACTAAAGAAGCTGTTAACGACAGCACCCGTGCTAGCCCAACCAGACGTCACCAAACCCTTCGATGTGTATTGTGACGCCTCTGGCCAGGGGCTTGGCTGTGTCCTAATGCAAGAGGGGAGAGTAATCGCTTACGCTTCCCGCCAACTAAGGAAACACGAAGCAAACTACCCAACCCATGATCTTGAGCTAGCCGCAGTTGTACACGCCCTGAAGATATGGAGGCACTATCTGCTGGGCAACACTTGTCATATCTACACTGACCACAAGAGCCTCAAATACATCTTCACACAGCCCGAATTAAACATGTGGCAAAGGCGGTGGTTAGAGTTGATAAAAGACTATGACCTGGAGATTCATTATCACCCGGGGAAGGCAAATGTGGTAGCTGGTGCACTAAGCCGTCGGGCTCATTGCAATGTGATCGAAGCCCGGCCCACGACAAGAGTGATATGTTGGGAGATAGATGAAATAGAAATGCCAACTAAACAACTAGGCGAACTCTATAGCCTCATCATTGAACCAACCATAAAAGATCTAATCATTGCAGCACAAAAACAAGACCAGGGAATGGCACACATTCGTGAGTGCATAGGTGAAGAGAAGAATGCTTGTTTTGCACTCGATGACCAAGGGATACTGTGGTTTAAAAATCACCTAGTAGTACCGAAGGATATGGAGTTGCAGAAGAAAATACTCGATGAAGCCCACACCTCCATGTTTACCATGCACCCAGGCAGTAATAAAATGTACTAAGACCTGAAACAAAAATTTTGGTGGACTCGCATGAAGCGGGAAATTGCCAAGTACGTGTCAGAATGTGACGTGTGTAAGAGGGTGAAAGCTGATCACTTAAAGCCGGGCGTTATGCTTCAACCCCTGAACGTCCCGGCTTGGAAGTGGGAAGATATACACATGGATTTCGTGGTGGGTTTGCCTCGCACTCAGAAGGGTTATGATTCCATATGGGTGATCGTTGATCGATTTACCAAGGCTGCACACTTCATACCAGTTAAAACTTGCTACACCGCAGCCACATATGCCGGGCTGTACATTTCCCGAATAGTATCCCTACACGGTATTCCCGTGACCATCACTTCAGATCGAGGCTCAGTTTTTGTGTCTCGCTTTTGGGAACATCTGCAAACTGCCCTCAGAACGAAACTGATTCACAGTTCGGCATACCACCCTCAAACCAGTGGCCAAGTCGAAAGAGTAAATCAGATCGTAGAAGACATGCTGAGGGCATGTGCCTTAACTTATTCCACAAAATGGGATAAGTGTTTGCCCTTGGCAGAGTTTGCTACCAGAAGAGTTTGAATATGGCTCCTTTCGAGGCCCTAAATGGTAGAAGATGTAGAACGCCCCTCAACTGGTCTGAACCTGGGGAACGTGTCACCTTTGGCCTTGATTTGGTAACTCAAGCCGAAGAACAAGTAAAATTCATACAAAGTAACCTGAAGAGTGCACAGTCCAGGCAAAAGAGTTACTCGGATAGGAGAAGGAGACCGCTAGTTTTTTAGAAGGGCGATCATGTATACCTTCGAGTGTCACCGATGAAGGGGGTGCATCGTTTTGGGTTGAAGGGAAAGCTAGCACCACGGTATGTTGGCCCATTCAAGATCACCAAGCAATGTGGACCGGTGGCTTACTGGTTAGAATTTCCACCACATCTTGCTGCGGTGCACAATGTGTTTCACGTATCACAACTTAAAAAGTGCTTACGAGTGCCGGGAGAAGAAGTCGACACGTCTCAAGTTCAGATTGAACCTGACCTTACCTATAAAGCACGACCCATAAAAATCCTGGACCAAAAGCAAAGGTCAACGCGGCGTAATACCGTCAACTTTTATAAAGTGCAATGGGGTGATCACTCCGAAGAAGAGGCAACGTGGGAAACTGAAGAATATCTGCAAACTAAATACCCGGGTTTTCTCCCATCCACCTCAAACGAGTATGTCCCAACAAGTTAAATTTTTTTTTGATATTATGTTTTAGTTAACACTCATTACATATCCATTTCACTTAACTATTCTACCCACATCACACTAAAATCTCGGGACGAGATTTCTTTAAGGGGGGTGGATTGTGATGCTCCGGCATCTCAAATACCTAATTAAAGTCATTTTGCATTGATCATTCATCCTAACCATCGTGTCATAGCCATGGTTAGTGAAACATGGTCAAAAGGTGGGTGAAGTCCAATCTTCATAAACCTTGTTTATACATGTGTGCTTTCATGTTAGCTTATGTAAACCTATTTTTACATGAGATCTAGGGGAAACTCATATTACCAAAATTGTAGACAAAGAGATGGTGAATAACTTCGATAACTGGGGTTTGATCATATGATGAAGTTTACATGAGGTTTAGGGTCACTTTATGCCAACACAGAAAACCAGTTCAAACCTGACCTGGATAGAAATTTCAAATTTTCTATAACCAACGGCCACTTTCATGTAAAGCCCAAATTGGAAAACTTGTAGGTTTTAAAATTTTGAACAACTTTGTCAAGGGGCACTTTGGGAGAGAATGCCCATAATTGGGAGTTTTGAATTTTCTAAGCAATAAAGGTTCACTGTCCAAAATTAGGGCTGCTAGATAATTCAAATTTAAATCATATTTTCACTTGGATTTTGGGGTTGCTCATTTTGACAAAGTTGTAGGTCTTGAAGATTAGAACATTTCATCCTATTGGAGTTTCTTCAAATTCGGGTGGTTAATGGTTCAAAACAGGGAATTTCAGAGGTATAGAAAACACTTTTACCTTTTTCTTTTTCCAGTGTCGCTGACAGGTGGGGCCGCGATCCCCGTGAACGCGCACGGCGCGAACTGGCGCGCGCCGCGTGGCTCGCCGACGTACAGGGAGTACGGCGAGCCTCGGCCGGCCGCCCCGAGCGCGTCATAAGGGGGAGAAATGGACCCCCCTCCAAACCCTAACCACTCCAGTCTCTCCCGTTCACTCTCTACCCCGCGCCGCCCATCCGAACCCGAGCCGCCATTGGAGCGGCCGAGCTCGGGTTCGAGCACGCGCCGCCGCTGTCCGACCTCCTCTCGCCACGAGAGCACCACCACCGCACTCGCCACTCCGCCGCGCACCTCCTCCACCAAACCTCGTCGCCGTTCCCATCTCCGCCGCACAGATCGACGCCGAGCGACGGCGCGGCACGCAAGTTCGCGCTCGGTTCACCACCGTCCGTCCACCGCCGTCGACGAGATCTACCTCAGGTTGATGCCCTCGCCTCGGCGCACCTCCGCCGCCCCGCGTCGCAGCTCCGGTGAGCCCCAGCTCGCCGGCGCGCGGGCGCCGCGCGGCCGCGGCCGGCGCGAGAAAGAAGAAGGGGGGCCGAGAATCTTTAGATCCGGCCCCTCGGTTTTATGGTTTTCACGTTTTAGTCCTCTTGCATTCGCCGCGCGGCCGCGGCCGGCGCGAGAAAGAAGAAGGGGGGCCGAGAATCTTTAGATCCAGCCCCTCGGTTTTATGGTTTTCACGTTTTAGTCCTCTTGCATTTTGAATGAGTCTTGCAGATCTTGCGTTCTAGCCCCCGGATATATAGGTTAATTGCATTTTAGTCCCGGATCTGGGTTTTTTTCTATTTTTCTTGGTTCATTTCGGTTTAAACTTTGGAAAATCATAATAAATCCAAATAAATTCCAAAATAGACAAACTCAGAGGCTATGAACTCCTTGTAAATAGATCTATGAGGTAGACATGATGTGGAGATGGGCATTGACTGTTTTGCCCTTGTTCTTGTGCATGCATGGTAAATCTCTATAAATGGAAAATGTGGCACAAATGGACCCCTAAAATGATGGGATCTTGTTTTTAGTCTTTATAGGGTGTAGTGGTACTGTGTAAGTGAAATGTGGGCTATAGCATAAGTAGTTTGCCTCTTGTTCCACCATTTCATGTATAAATTGCTCATTTACGCAACTAGGAAAATGATGCCCATACAATGTATGCTCAAAATGACATGTCTCTATTTTTCCTATGCCATGCATGATATGAGAAGCTCCCTGGTAGAATTTGAGGGTGTGTATGTTTAGTTTTGCCACTGTTTTGAAATTGACAAAATGCTATTTGTTAAACTTGATAAATGGAAAAAGTGACCTTAGGGTGTAGAGAAAATTTCAAGGAAATTCTAGTGTGATACTAGCATGATAGGGAGTACAGAAGATAGTTTAGGAGAATTTCTTGGCACTGTTTGTATATACATCTATTTTTGCAAGTAGAATATATATGGAAAATAGATGTCCTGTAAAAGTGTCGAATTAGAGCTTGCTGATTTTTGTGCATGTTCCCTATGCTAAGAAATGGGTGCTGGCAAAATTTCTGGACCAAAAACCTTCCCCATAAAATATGAAAAATCTGACAAGGTCTAGGGCTGAAATATTGCTAGATTTTTCATAAATTCATCTCAATACTTTTAGGGCTGAAATTCTGGCAGCAGCCTTGTATGCTAGTTTTCTCCATGTAGTAAAAGTTAAAGCCCTATTGGAGTTATGTAGCTATGAGAACTCAAGTGCATTTTTTAATTCACAAATGAGCATGTGTGAGGATGATTAGGGTTTATATGTTGGTTTAGGCCGTAGCATCAATACATGTTCATATTTCTTTTTATGTTTGATAGTTATATTGCATCTGGGTGATGGTTTGTACGATTTCCTAGTTTTGTCCTAAGTTCATTATAGTGTGCGTCTCATGCACACATTTGCATTCGTGCACTTATTTGCATACGATGGCATATATATAGATCACGGGATCGAGGAGCAGACGCAGGAACTGCCGCTGATCGAGGAGCCAGAAGACCAGGAGCTGGACCCGTAGCAGGAAGATCAACAGCAAGCCGCCGACTTCGCACCTGAGGAGACTGGCCCTAGCGAGGAAGGTAGGCAGGCCCATATTCTCCCAGCTAATAATGATTTTTGATTACGCATATGCATTAGGTGTTGAATGGAACCTTATTGCATTAGACTCCTTGGCCGCCCTGGCCCTAGCACCTACACTAGGTACGTAGGACAAGTTGCCTAGAAATGCTAGGCTCGACTAGATACGAGTGAGATGTCACTCGTCACGTAGGTGTTTTGAAAAGAAAGAGAACACTGTCTATGTTAAGATGTTTTATTATGTTGATGATTAATTGGAGACCGGGCGGAGATTAAATTTACTTTTCGCGGTGTGCGTTGTTGCGGTGTGATGGCTCCGCCCGAGTCGCATAAGGCCCGTTCGCTGTTCGCCTGCTGATTGGCATAAAAATTGCTAGAGTGATTATCCGGTTTATGGGGCCGGTGAAACCTTACTTGTGCCATCCGAAGAACAGAAACACGTTCCTACCCACTGGTTGAGAGGAAGTTGGCCCGGGGGATCTTGGTAGTCATGACAGGGAGACCGAGATGTCGGCAGGCTCGTCATGGGGGCACAACCTGGGAGTCAGGTGGGAGTGAATCGAACTTGGGATGGGACAAGTGGAGAAGGGGGACTATATGTGGGAAAACCGTCGTGTTAGTAAGCATATGGGCCCCTGGCATTTTTAGTTATTCCCGGGTATTAGAAATCGATTCGAATCGCTGATGCTCACCATGTGTAAGAGTGCCAAATATCACTGACGGACAACGTAGTAATAACTTTGATATGGTACATTATGATCCATGATTTTTGAATGCTACATGCTTGACTATTATATGCTTTACATTCATGCAAGATTCTATGATGTTCCTAAACTGCAAAGGCTTAGTTTATCACGAAAGGTAGCAGCTGTCAAATCCTGCTACTTTATGATCACAACTTTGTGTAAAATGCAACGGCTAAGGACCAACCCCCTAGTAAGCAAGCTTTGCGTCAGCCGTAAACCCTGTCCATTAAGTCGTCTGAATAATTAGTACTCAGGGTTTTGCCCCCAAACATTTGGATTTCAGGTATGGAGTTCCTCTTCTGTGCTTGTGTTGGAGGAGGGGCCTGTTATCATCAGGAGTGAGAAGCGTCATGATTTTGGCACTGGAGTAACATCAGTGGGCATGATGTCGCTCTGTTTCTGCAAGTCTTTTGTTCATCAGGAACTATGATCTTTGAAAATTTCCGCTGCGAGATACTATTTGAACCCTATTTACATATGAAACTATGTTAAACTCTATTTTATTTCGAACTGGTTTGTAATTTAACGATCTATGTAATATCCATTCAACTGCCTGTGATGATGTAACTATTGTGGCTCCATCGTGAGTCGGATGTGTGTGATGTTAGTTCCTCTGGGTTGCGGTGCAAATCGAGAGCCGAAAGCCTCTCAACGGATGACCGGGTTTAGTACGGTCTAAGTACACTGCGAGCTAATGGTGGCAGGTGTACTTAGCTCGGATTAAATCGGCGGTTCCGCCACAGGTTCGACAAATCAAACTTTTATTGCCAATTGCTTCCCCGGCCACGGCGCCAGAAAAAAGCTTGTTGACTTCTCTTAGTGTAACAGATTTTACTCCGCAAGCGTACGGAGATTCGCTGTAGCTTTTTCACTCAGAGTATTTCGATTATCGTAAAAAATCCACAGGGAAGCAAGGGCTAATAGGTGGAATGAAATGTCGAACTTTCAAACTGTACTATAACTTAGATAAAATACCAGCTAAACTTACAACGGGGGTAAGATATAAAGATAGTGTATGGTGGGAAGAGTAAAACAGGGACTAAAGAAGCCTAACACTTAGGTAGTTGCCTGGGAGGACAACGAGTGAGATTAGATTTCCAAACTCTACGACTTAACCGCTGCAGAGGAGTATTCACGGTTGAACTAAGATAACTGGATACAAGCTAGGATCTTGCGTCGAGAGCGAAATTCCAGCGCCTCGAGGGGTCAAGGGGTAGATAGTAGACCTCCGAAGGAGACCCGGCTAACGCCTATGGGCTTACTGAATGACGGGGTGGATTACTGAGACCTCTAGAGCTGTCACCTAGACAGGCTACCGACCAGACCTGCGTGGGTAAGATGGCACGCTATACTAGTGTTCAAGTGAGAACTTGAACACTAAAGCTCTACCTTGGCCAGAGGGTGAGAACTAACTTAATCTTAGATCGAAAGCCTAAGACAAGCTTATAGCACCGGCAAGTCTAACAAGATTCAGATAACTTAAGAACAACACAAACCTAAGCCTTGGATCTAGTGTGCAATAAAGGTACACCACACTAGGCAAGCGTTAAGAAGTGAAGTAAAGTATAACAAAAGATAGAGCAATGATAAATATTATACTGGAGTAACAAGTACAAAAGATAGAAAGATACAAGAGCTTTACCGAGTCTCGAAGAAGACTCCGGAATCCCTGAGGCAAAAGCTCAGACTCAACTCTAACTCCCAGGACTAACCTAGTGCTACAAGACTAAACGATAGTATGAGCTACTCAACTTCCACACTTTACAAATGAGAGCTCGGTGGTATTTATAGCCACCAAGTGAGTGGGGGTACTTATAGGGTCGGTATGGTGGTTAAGGGGACAGGTGGCAGGTCGGGCGGCCTGGTAGGGAGCCGGCGGCCCCACCCCAGGTCGGGCGGCCTAGCCAGCCGTTGGATCCACCGCCATCCTTCATCTTGTGGTCCATCTTGACTCCCCAAGTCAGTTGCATGGTGGTTAAGGCGGTTATCTTGTGTTTTCACCCGAGCCATTGGATCTCACTTGTGTTTCTTCCTTAGCCGCAGGATTGAAGTCTCGTGGACTGCTGACTTCACCAATCCAAGTGCTTGGATCGATGAGGTGGAGCCTTCCGGTACTTGACTTGGTGCATTCGGCCTTTGGACTTCACAAGTGTGTTGACACATCACTTAGGCACATGCAGATCAAAGATGAGCTGATTTGGCCACTTTGCCAGGTCGTGCGGCCTGGGGTGGAGCAGGGCGACCTGGCTTGGAGCCGGGCGACCTGGCCCACTGGCCAGTGACCCTGTGACTTAGCCAAATTTGCCTGTTTTCTGCTGATCTTTGTACCTACAATCAAATATTCAACACAACTTGTGGATGTGTTAGTAGCACTGGTTTATCCATACTTTGGCATGTTCTCCTCCATGTTCATGGATAGTTGACGGTCATTGGTAGTGCAATAACGACCATCAACACGAACCGCTAATGCTAATATTTGTGTCTATTTTGTCCCTTGTGTATTATATTGTCTATTTTTGCAGGATGTCTTCTTTCTTCAGGAAAGCAAAGAAGACCCTGAGCAACACAGGGAAGGGACTGCACTTGAAGTTCCCGTCTTCATCGGATGAGCGCTCTCGCTCTCGTTCACAAAGCAGAAGCTCCAGGACCCCAGCAGCATCCGACAAGACTCCCGCAGTGTCCGACAGGATGTCTGTAGCGATACACGCAGCCGCCAGGACCAGGAGCAAGACGAAGGAGTTTCCTTTCAGCAACAACCGCAGCGCCGACTGATGAACCTGCAGGATATCAACATCCAAGTCGATCAGGAAGCCCAGGTGTTACAAGCTCTTACCACCAAGACCTTTGGGAGGACCAAGTGCTTCGACGCCTTCTTCCTCGTCGAGATAGGTATGTTGGACCCGTTCATTAAAGCATTTGATTATGTAGGTTGGTCGAATTTCGCTAACATCACAGAGGAAGGATCCATTCTTCTCACACAAGAGTTCCTGATGAATCTTCGCGTGGATAAGCGTACAACAGGTACATTTATAAAATTCCGCATGTTCAATACTGAATTTTCTGTCTACCCGCGGTAGTTTGCCGACCTCCTGGGTTTCCACTCCAACTGTTCGTTGAGTGACCCAGCCGGGTACGACATGAAATCTTTTTGGGTGGAAATATGTGGAGAGTACGGGAAGGGAAAACACAGCACCACCAAAATTCACAATTCCACTCTGAGACTCTTAGCTCGCTGGGTCTCGCTCATCATCTTTCCAAGAGGCGAGGTTCGTTGTGCACCCAACGAAGACCTCAAGTGCCTCTACGCCATGGTAAAAAAGAAGCGCTATGCTCCAGTCCTCGACATTGTCCACCACTGGATGGGCATGAGAGCGACCAACACCCCTATAAGCATCACTTCCTTTGTCACCAGGATAGCAGCCAACTTGGGCCTCCTAGAGAATGCCCAACTTGACTACCTTCCCGACGACACATCACACTATGTGGGGGAGCAGCACTTTGTCCAGGCACATTTTATGTGGCGAAACGCCGCAACTGGGATACTGATCATGACATGGTTTGGGCATAGTCTTGAGCTGCCACTTCCGGCACCACAGTTCGACATGTACACCATCAGGAGCCTAACCATATAGCTAGATGTGGAGGCACCACGCCAAAGCATCAGCGGCGTCATGACCAGAGCCCAGCGACGGCGAGCGGAGGAGTCACACCACAGAGCCCGAGGAGAGGATAGTAAGGAACCCGTCCATGTTTCCACACCAGCTAAGCCATCCTGGTACTTCTCCAGTACCGGTGGCGAGAGTTCCTACCAGCCTTCCCGTAGTACACAATACTACGAAGGCGGTAGTGCGTCACGTGAGCTCAGCCGAGACTTAGGTCACTCTGCTTCAGCCCGAAACCACCCAGATTTTATGGCCGACATCAACTCCGCAATGGGGGGATGAACTTAGGCCAGTACGATCAGAGGCTGTATCAGCAGGTAGGTGACATCTACCAACGCACAGAAGAGATGGGTCAACGGCTCCAAAACAACACGGAGATGCTCCAGAACCTAAACGAGCAAGTTGGAGCCGGCTTCCTCAATGCTCAGAACTTCTACAACTACTACTACCAAAACCCCTAGCTTCATTGAAGCTTGGGGGGGATGGTAGACCGTTATGAGCATACTTCCTCGTGCCTGTGTCTCCTCAGAGTAAGGTGTCCCCTTCTCTTGTCCTTGTCTCCTCCTATGTGCACCAGCAAGTACCTCGTCCAACCAAGCAGCAGCATCATCCGTCCTACCAGTACCAGCAGTACCCCATCCGACCGAGCAGCAGCATCACCGTCCTACCGAGATAAGTACTTTCAATAATGTTTTTATTTATTTTCTTTTTTATTGCTTTATCTAAAAAAGTGTCAATAAAAACAACTCCCAACTTTGATGCATATATCTTCCATATGGAAATGATGAATAGTTGCTCTATTATGCTCATGTTTAGTTGTTTATGCACGATCTACACTTAGCTTAATTTCGAGCTTGTGTGTATAAGTTAAAAACTTGATCTTGTACTTAGTGGATGCCATTTGCATAACCTTGTCTAAGTTGTTGTGAGAAATGATATGGCTAAGCACTAGGTTTTCTCCACATGTCCCTAGTAAGATAAACATCTCAGTTTATTCTTTTGAAAAATGTAATGAAGTGCCCCCATCGGTTTTGAACACCTACCAGAGCCAATTACACAGAAATATCTAAGCCTAGCTTGTTTAAGCTACTTGAAGTTGTTTTGAGCTATATCAAATTTTGAGTCTCTTAGAATGGAATCATCTCTATCTTGTGAATTGTTGGAGCAAAAATCCAACACCACAAATGCATTTACCTATCCTGGGTATGCATCCATATATCTCTAAAATAATACCCTTAGCCTTACTCCTTCCAATCAAAAAGCGGTAGAGTATGGAGCCAACAAAAATATGAGAAAAAGAAAAGCATGCTAGTCAAGCATGGCAAAAATATGAGAAAATGAAAAGCATGCTAGTCAAGTATGGCAAAAAGAGAGAAAAATACAAAAAAGCTCCATATTCATACCTATCAATCAAAAAGGAGACGGAAAGGAAACAAGGAGATTCATCCATCCACCCACCAAATAAAGCTCCAACAATGAACAAGGTTAGATGATGTAGTATATTTCTTTGGCCCAATCTTTGGCTTTGCAAAACAAACAACTTAAGTAAGCTAAGTTTTTCCATGACCCTGAGCTCCACATAAGCCTTAGTATAGGAAGTTCTTAGCCATGCTATTGGGTTCAATTGGTGAGGATACACTTTGAGCGACCAAGAGTACCTTTGGGGAAACTTGTTTTCTTTTGAAAAATCTTTAAAAACACCTGAGATGTGAATCCCAAAAGACATGCTTGGAGCAGAACTTGCAGCTAATTCATTCTTCTTCTCAACCACCCAAGACATGGTAAGGCAAAAAGATGCACCACAGGATGAGTGAGAGTGATCATTGCATACACTATAGTTCGAGATAAAAGCATGGGTGTCGTTTGTGCATAACTCCTATTTATGAGCATCGATATTGCAGCAACTCCTGATCCATAACCCATCTTGGCTTTACTCGAGGACGAGCAAAGGTCTGAGCTTGGAGGGGTGTTGACGGTCGTTATTGCACTACCAAGGACCGTCAATTATCCATGAACATGGAAGAAAACATGCCAAAGCATGGATAAACCTGTGCTACTAACACATTTCTACAAGTTGTGTTGAGTATTTGATTGTAGGTACAAACATCAGCAGAAAAAGGAAAATTTGGCTAAGTCACAGGGTCACTGGCCAGTGGGCTAGGCCGCCCGGCTCCAAGCCAGGTCGCCCAGCTCCACCCTAGGCCGCCCGACCTGGCAAAATGGCCAAATCAACTCATCTTCGACCTACATGCGCCTAAGTGACGTGTCAGCACACTTGTGAAGTCCAAATGCCGAATGCACCACGTCAAGGACCGGAAGGCTTGCCACATCACTGATCCAGGACTTGGATTGGTGAAGTCAGCGATCCTCGGCAGTTCAATCCTGCGGCTAAGGAAGAAACACAAGTGAAGATCAACGGTTGACAAGGAAACACATGCATAACCACCATAACTGCCATGGAACCGCCATGGGGAGTGAATATCAGCCACAAGATGGAGAAAGGCGGTGGATCGGATGGTCCCCCGGGCTGCCCAGCTTGGGGTGGAGCCGCTCGGCCCCACCTTAGGCCGCCCGGCCCTACCTCAGCGCCTTTCGGTTGTAACCGCCTCTCCAACTGCCTCACCGACCTTAGAAGCTATAAATACCCCCCTAGGCTTCACTTGTAGAGTGTGGAAGTTGAGTAGCTCACACTATCGTTTAGTCTTGTATCACTAGGTTAGTCCTGGGAGTTAGAGTTGAGTCTGAGCTTTTCCCTCAGGGATTCTGGAGTCTTCTTCAAGTCTCGGTAAAGTTCTTGTATCTTTCTATCTTTTGTACTTGTTACTCCAGTATAATATTTATCATTGCTCTATCTTCTGTTATACTTTACTTTACTTCTTAACGCTTGCCTAGTGTGGTGTACCTTTATTGCACACTAGATCCAAGGCTTAGGTTTGTGTTGTTCTTAAGTTATCTGAATCTTGTTAGACATGTCGGTGCTATAAGCTTGTCTTAGGCTTTCGATCTAAGATTAAGTTAGTTCTCACCCTCTAATCAAGGAAGAACTTTAGTGTTTAAGTTCTCACTTGAACACTAGTATAGAGTGCCATCTTACCCACGCAGATCTGATCGGTAGCCTCTCTAGGTGACAGTTCTAGAGGTCTCAGTAATCCACCCCGTCGTTCGGTAAGCCCATAGGCATTAGCCAGGTCTACTATCTACCCCTTGACCCCTCGAGGCGCCCGAATTTCGCTCGACGCAAGATCCTACCTTGTATCCAGTTATCTTAGTTCAACCGCGAATACTCCTCTGCAGCGGTTAAGTCGTAGAGTTTGGAAATCTAATCTCACTCGTTGTCCTCCCAGGCAACTACCTAAGTGTTAGGCTTCTTTAGTCCCTGTTTTACTCTTCCCACCATACACTATCTTTATATCTTACCCCCGTTGTAAGTTTAGCTGGTATTTTATCTAAGTTATAGTACTGTTTGAAAGTTCGACATTTCATTCCACCTATTCGCCCTTAGTTCCCTGTGGATTTTTACAATACTTGGAATACTCTGAGTGAAATAGCTATAGCGAATCTCCGTGCGTTTGTGGAGTAAAATCTATTACGCTAAGAGACGTCAACATCTCGCACAAAATCTGGATTTCCTCTTGGACTCAACTATACTGGATAGTCCGGTATTCACCTGATAGCCCGGTACATGCCACCGAATTATTCGGTAACGCCAGCTAATGCAAGCCTGCCCAATTTAGTGCTCAACACTTGCCCCCCTGCCATTTAGTGAAGGTCATGAACTAAAAGCACCAGACATACATCTTCGAGAATCAGCAGATATCTCATAACATAATAATTCTGAAGCAAACTAAGCCTTCGCATCGGCTCTCTTCAAGCATCTTGCCACATGCTTGGATAATATTTCTTTAAGAAGCGGCCATTCAACACTTTGGGTAGTTCGTTACCTTGCAAATCTTCCAGCACATAGGCATTACCAGGAACTACCCGCTTCACCTTGTAAGGCCCTTCCCAACTTGGAGACCACTTGCTGTATCTTCTGTCTCTAGTCTTCAATGGCCGCACCGTCTTCCACACAAGCTCTCCAATCTGGAAATTCTTGGCCTTTACCTTCTTATTATACGGCTTGGCCACCATGAGCTTGTCTTTCTCGATCTCCTTCAAAGCCATCAATCGCTTGTTGGTCACCTCATCAATGTTGTCCATCATCAAGTTATGCTATTCACCGACATCCAAATCATTCTGCCTTGCAAACATGTACACATACAAATTCACTTCTACAGGTAACATAGCATCCTGACCATATACAAGCTCAAAAGGAGAAACTTTAGTAGCACGATGTTTAGATATTCTATGAGCACGTAAAGCTTCAGACAAAACCTCATGCCAATGCTGAAGATGATCGGCGATCTTCTTCTTGATAAGACTAATAATCACTTTATTACTAGACTTAGCCTAACCATTGGCCTGAGCATAATAAGGAGAAGAATTGAGCAACTTAATCTTATATGATTCGGCAAATTCATGTACCTCTTTAGACATAAAAGAAGCACCTTGATCTGTAATTAAAGTTTGAGGAATACCAAATGTATGAATAATATGCTCAGTAAGAAACTCCATTACCTCCTTATGCGTCATATTCTTCAAGGCAATGGCTTCAGTCCACTTGGTGAAGTAATCTGTAGCCATCAACACGAACCGATGCCCCTTAGAAGATGACAGATGAATTTCTTCAATGAAATCTAAACCCCATCCTCTGAACGGCCATGGCTTGATAACTAGATGTAGTTTAAAGCAGGAACCATCTGCAAATCTCCAAAGTTTTGACACGCCTGACACACTTTGTAATACTTAAAGCAATCGGCAATCATTGTAGGATAATAAAATCTAGCTCTCCTCAAGAGCCACTTCATCTTCAAAGCCGATTGATGAGTACCACAAATCCCTTCATGAACCTCTGCCATAGACACCACTAATAGTTCGGCGATATAAGTCATTATCAATCAAAGCATACTTGAAAGTAGCCCACCGAACTTTCTCTCTGTTCTAGCATTCGGATTCTGTAAATATGTAATAAAAGGCTTTCTCCAATCATCTGGATTGGCTACACCACTTACCGAATCATCCAAAGCCAAAACCCCAAACTTCTGCTTACCATCGGATAGTCCAGCACGGTGCACCGGATAATCCAATACTCCACCGGACAATCCAGTGCATCCTGCTGGACAGTCCGGTATGCATAGTTCTAGCACACAAACCTTTTCAAGCATCGGTTTCTCAGAAATATGGAATTTGACTCTTGAAACACGATAACCAGATGCCCCCCATGCTAGATTATTTGCCTTGGAATTATCAGTACTAAAAATATGACAAATCTTAAATTCATTAAATGTATGAATGATATCCCAACTCTTTTTAAGATAAGAATTTAGGATTCCATCAAAACATTGGCATTCTCCTGAAATTTGCTGAACTACCAACTAAGAATCTCCAAAAGCTTGAACATATTTTACTCCCATGGAAGATAATAACTCTAAACCGAATAACAAGGCTTCATATTCAGCTTGATTATTGGTACAATGAAATTCCAATCGGCTAGAAAAATCAAAAGAAGCACCATCCAGTGAAACAAGCACTACACCAACTCCTCGCCCATCATCACAAACCGATCCATCAAAATAAGCTTCCATGGAATAAAAGTAATATAAAACATATCTGGATCAGGAAAATCATTAATCCAATGCTCAACAATAGAATTAGCTACAATTTGGCTTTTCATAGATTTCAAAGGTTCATAAGCCAAATCATACTCTATCAATGCATGAGCCCACTTCCCAACTCTACCACTCATGATGGGATTATGCAACATATATTTAATAACATCGGTCTGACAAGCAACAATGCATGAACTAGATAACAGATAATACCTCAACTTGGTACATGCATAGAATAAATGTAGGCATAACTTTTCAATAAAAGTGTACCTTGTTTTAGTATCAACCAATCTCCTACTCAAATATGTGACCACATGTTCTTTACCTTCGGTTTCTTGAGTCAAAACAGCACTGTTGGTGTTCCTTAGCCTATTAGATATAAATCTGCAAGCGTACGGAAAACACGTTGTAGCCTTTCACCCGAGAGTATTCCAGGGTACCGAATCCACGAGGAACGAGGAGTATAATAATCACACAACACAATGGCTAAACTAGCGAAACTAGCAAGTAGAGGATAAAAGACAGGAAAGCAGGTTCTCAACAGATATTAAAGCACCTTACTATACTAAGCATACAAAGCACTATACTTGTCATGTAAACATAGACACCAAAGCTGCAGAGCCACTGCCAGGCACCAGAGTTCTGATAACCGAGCCGAGAAAGGCGGGCACTGCAGGATTCAGCTATATCATCAGCGAGTCTATCCGAACGAACGGGATTGGAATACTGAGAACACAAAAGCTGTCACCTAGTGTGTCTACCAACTAGAGCTGCGTGGGATAGCCGACCAACCAAGGTAAACTCTAAGTATGAACACCGTTGTGCCACTCAGAGAGTTTACTACTTACTGGTAATGAGCCAGAAAAGCAAGCACTACTATATAGCCAACACTATAAGCATGCACAAGGTTCCCGTAAACAGGCAAGTATAAAACTAAGTATGAAAGTAAAGTAAGAATGAAACGACAAAGGTGAGAGACAAGGAACTTTACTCAATCCTGGAACTGAATATCCTTCCTCTGAGAATACAAGCCTGGGAAAGAAGAGAAATCCCACTCCCGAACTCTGCACTCACTACTCTCCTTGATACAAGAGGAACTCTCTCTACAAGCTAAGGGAAAGCTTCACTTCTCCACACTATGCACTCTACCACTACATTAATCCACTAATCGACACCACACAAGTGAGGTATAAGGGGGTATTTATAGTGCTAAGTGATGGAGGAAGGCGGTTAGGGGTAATTACAGGTCGGGCGGCTTGGTGTGGGGCCGGGTGACCTGGAAGTGGGGCCGGGCGGCCTGGTCCTAGGCCGGGCGGCCCGGGGAACCCTTGGATTCACCGACTTTCTTCATCTCACGGTCCATGTTGATCTCCAAGGCGGTTATAAGTCGGTTGGCGGTTATGCATGTGTGTTTTCTTCCCAACCTTTGGATCTTCTTGTGTTTCTTCCTTAGCCATTGGATGGATCTCCCCTGGATTGCTGACTTAGCCAATCCGTGGGCTGGATTGGTGAGGTGGAAGCCTTCCGACGTGTATGTGCTTCTTCCTTCAGTTTCCACGCTGGCATTGTGTTTGACATGTCACTCCTTGCATGCAGGTCGAAGATGGTGGCATTTGGAGCCAGAGGCAGGCCGGGCGGCCTGGCCCACAGGTCGGGCGGCCTGGGTCCATAGCCTCTGATGGCTGGGTTTTTAGCCCTTCTTCTTCCTTACCTTTGGTACACCATAATCTACCATGTTTTTGTATGTTTTGCATCATGATATGTGTTCCTGCAAGACCTTTGTACACAACTCGTGGGACCGGTTAATAAGTATGAAACTTGCATAAATTTACCCTTGAAACATGAAGTATTGGTGGTCGAAATAGGTTATAACGACCACCAACAAGCACCAATTACTCTATCTTCAGTGGCAATATATAATCTGAAAAGCACTCTGCTCCTAGGCGCCTTAAGAACTGGTGCCGAAGACAAGTACTCTTTAATTTGCTCAAAAGCATTTTGTTGTTCTACCCCCTAAGCGAAATCTGCATCATTCTTTAACCGAAGAATAGGAGTAAAAGCATCTACTTTCCCGGCAAGGATGGATATGAACCGTCATAAATAATTTACTTTACCGAGAAACTTTTGCATATCAAGCTAACACATCGGAGCTTCTACTTTCCGAATAGCTTCTATGCGACTAGGATCAACCTCTATGCCATTTTGATGAATAATAAATCCTAAAAACTTTCCAGCCGACACACCAAAAGCACACTTACGTGGGTTCATCTTTAAACCATACTTGCGCAACTTTTCAAAGGCTTTACGTAAATCGGCCAAATGAGAATCAAAAGCAACCGATTTAACGACTATATCATCAATATAAACTTCTAAGATGGTTCCTAGCAATTCATGAAAGATGAAATTCATAGCTCTTTGATAAGTTGCACCAACATTCTTTAAACCAAATGTCATAACAACCCACTCAAATAAACCAAAAAAGCCAGGATATACAAAGGCCGTTTTATACGTGTCTTCTTCGGCCATAAAAATTTGGTTATATCCGGCATTACCATCCTAAAAACTAATAACCTTATTACCTGATGCAATATTGATTAATATGTCAGCTACAGGCATAGGATAATCATCTTTAGGCGTAGCTTTATTCAAGTTACCAAAGTCGATGCACATCCGAAGCTTGTTGGAGTCTTTCTTCTCCAGTTAGACGCCCAATCTGCATACCTGCAAGGTCTAATAAAATTGGCTTCTAAAAGCCGGTGAATCTCATCCTTGATATGAGGATAAATGTCAGAACTGAATTGCCTTTGCTTTTGTTTAAAAGGTCGGAAACCAGGCTTAATAGGTAACCGATGCTCACCAATATTAGGGGTCAAACCAAGCATTTCAGTATAACTCCAAGCAAAACAATCTGAATGTTCTTTTAATAATCCGATTAATTTACTCCTAGAATCGGATTTCAGGGTCTTGTTTACAAATGTCAGCTTGGAATAATTCCATCACCTATATCTACTTCTAATGGATCAGCCGATGCAAACCCTTGTCCTAACTTATCTAAATCCCTGAATTCCTCTGTTACACAAGAATCAGAAACAACATTACACCCAAAATTGAAATTACAATTATATCCAAAACTCTAGTAATCACCGGACTGTCCAATGGAAGACATTGGACTGTCAGGCTTCTTACCGGATAGTTAGGCAGAAGCTATCGGACTGTCCGGGGTTGGTGCAGGGACGCCTGCTGCTTGGACTTCTTCATGCCTTGGTACCGGATAGTCTAGTAGACCGCTTTAGCAGGAGCTTCAACAGTTTTTGGCTTCCACTGTTTCGGAGGATAGACACGATGTGTTTTGTTAAAAATTGCTTCAGCCTCCTTTTCCTTCCTTTCCTTAGCTCACAAGTGTTGCAATGTCCTCTTCTGATAATTAGTCAAACCCGAAGGGCACCATCTGGGCATGGAATACTTCGGATCTGGTGGTGGCTTGCTGGTGAATTTACTGAAGCTTGCTTCATGATTATTGGCCAAAGTAACTTTAGGAAGAGCTTCCTTTGGCTTGTCATTAGCCAATTTCCCAAAAACCATCGGCATCTTACAGTTGTTATTGAATACTTTATTTGCCCCAACATTAACATTACCAGCAGCAGCTTGAGGTGTTGATTGAGTTGCTTGTGCTACTAGTTGAACCTGTACTTGCATAGGTTGAATCGGTTTTGGCTGAAACAGAAAATTTTGTTGTAACGGTGCCAAATTTTGTAATGGTTGGCCCCCATGCCCCTTGCCAGATTTGTCAACACTGGAGGCCGATAACTCTGGCATTGCTGCTAATTTTGCATCCATGTACTGGATTGAGGAACATATAATCAGTCATGCACTGAAGGAGACAGCCTGTCAAATACAAAAGCATGTGGTGCCCCCAACTCTGATAATAATACGGATTACAACCATAAGGAGGATACATAGCCATGGAACTCCATGCTGGGTTCGGCTGAAATTCCTTTGGAGGACCCCACATCAGAGGTGGTTGAATTGGTGCAGGCGGAACAAACTGAACCACCTGAGGAGCCGTCTCTGTCGGCTTTTTGTTCTGTACTGGCTTCACTTCCCACGGAGGAGACCGCGTTCGCTTATATGACCGATCATACGGAACGACCTTCTGCTTCTTGACATACTTTGAAAGCAGCTAATCAAAAGTAGGACCAGACTGATGTAACTTTCTAGATCCTTTTGCTTGATGTCGCTTCCATCATCCAACCTCCGGCTGCCTTGGCTTGATGTAGGACCGAGACGTGCGACTAGAGGGGGGTGAATAGAAGCACTTGAAAACTCAAACTGAAACCCCCTGGTGCAAACTGACACACAACCCAAAACAACAGCTAGATCCGTCCACTGAAAAGAAACATGACTAGCAAGCAATTGGTGTCGCCCATTGAAAGGGAACAGACCATGCAAGCGGAAGCACAAGACTCAACGATCACGAGATCGCAAGTCAAGTGAAACAATGCCTCTCGCAAACGAGGATCCCATGTAGCCACTCCGCACCTAAATGTGTCATACCTAAACGAGTATGGGCCAGTGGTGAGAATCACTTAGGCTAAGACGAAGCAAAAGCCGAATACCAAAAACACCAACTGAAACACACAACCCAAACCAGAGCCGGATAGATCGGTGCGCTTCACCGGACAGTCCGGTAAAAATCGGATAGTCTGATGGACAGCACCGGATAGTCCGGTTGAGGCTGAGGTGAGGGCCTTCGCTGGATAGTCTAGTGCATGCCATCAGACTGCCCAGTAGATCACCGGATAGTCCAGTGGAACCCTTGGAAATTGAGTTCCCAAACCTAAAACCTGACCAAACCTTGTCCAAACTTCACGAAAATTGACACAGGCTATCTGAACACTATTCCAAAGCTATTCCCAAAAGATCCATGGAAAAAAAATCAAGGCATTAGCGCGAATTTTAGATCTCATGAAGAGGCAAGCTTTGGGCAAGAAGAGGTGAAGACTCAAGAACGACTAGCTCGTGGTAATCCTACGGGATCGAGATGAACTAGGTCATAATCTCCACATCCTAGCAAGTCCCAAACACCAAAAGAAGTGGATTAACTCACGGGCAAACACAAATCACCAAAAGCCTTTGAGTTTCATCCAAAATCCAAACTAGAAGAGGGAAGAGGAAGGGGCTGCACACACGCACTCGAATTGAGGACGAATCTTGCTTGGATAGAAGTGGGAAATCAGTTTATACAAGATCACTACAGCCTACCACCCATCATCCACCCTCTTGATGTAAAGCCCTCACACTTAGGCTCTCAAAACCTAGTCTAAGGACCTGATTTTCTCTTTTAAGCACTTGGCTGCTAGGAAGAGCTAAACCTATGGTTTGTAACCAGCCATGATAGCCATCTGAGACAGCCACCAAGTCTATTTATACCTCAGTCCTAACGACACCATTTAACACTAAGACCCCTACTCTAGAATGCCCGGAAGGGGCTGAAATAAAAATGATACAATTGGACGACAACGATGATGCTTTGATCTTCTTCTTCTCCACGCCTCGCTTGGATGTACGCCACGTAGCCAGTAGTCCGGAAGGTTCCGCCGGTTTTGAAGTCAGAAACTGAGAAACTTTATTCTACAGGCTTCTTGGGCCGAGTCTTGGCCCAATCTTCTATCTTGGTGAGTCAGAGCCCAACCCACCAAGTCATTTGAACTTGAGTGGCGGTTTTGAGCCAAAGCTGCCAAAGCCTCCCTCGCACGCCTTTGTGCCATGCACTCGGTTTGGCGCACCATGGTGGCACCCATCTTCTCCAGTCCATCGGAGTCGTCTCGCAGTCCATCGGAGGGCTTACATCACCGTTGCCGAACCGCCCTCCGTGTACCGAACTTCCATGGCCGGCCGATGCCGAGACTTGCCTCCAGTCCATAGGAGGGCTTTTGCCTCAGTCCATTGAGGTCTTCATCATTCTCTACCTTCAGTCCATCGGAGGGCTTGAGCTCGTTGACAATCACTCATCACACCAGGAGAGCAATGAGGCTGGTCCATTGGCTCTCAATCTCCCCGTGGATGAGTGCATTGTCAACACCTTCAACCTGTAACCTGAAGTAGAACAAAGATAAGAGAAAATCGTAAAACCGAAAAAGAAAGAAGAAAAGAAGAAGTTGCTCAAAATGCCCAAAAGCGAAAGTCAAGCAAAGAAATAGGGAATGTTGAGACAACAAAAGAAAACAAAGCAGCGGCTCCTCAAGACAGAGGCAAAAGGCTCAATGCACCGATGCAAAGAGCATGCTAAAAGCTCAAACTCCCCCCTAAAATGCATCCTCACAGATGCAATATGAATGCAAGATTCCCCCTCAACTAAATCTCTCTCGAGTTCTCCCCCTTTTTCCACATTCCAACATTTCTCCCTCTGGAAGTACAATTTCTCCCCCTTGTTGACAATGGACACATCAAGGGTTCCTTGAACTCAACTCCCTCTGAACTAGACAACTCCCCCTCAAAATATGCCATGAGATGCAGAGAGTGTGCCAGAAAGAGCTCAGAAGGGATGGAAAACTAGTATCCACAAGTTTTAGCATAAAAAGCAAGTGAGGGCAAGGAAGCATGCAACAAGCTCAAATGAATCTATCTCACACAGATGAGTAGCTAGCATGTTTTTCAGGGTAGTTTAAAAGAAAGCATCACCAACATGAATAGCATCTAGCAAGATAGGCATGAATAGCAAGATGCTAGCAATGCATACAAGGTGTGCTACTCTAAACCAAAGCATATACAACAAGCCATAAACATTTCAGAGACTCGCATATTTCAGATTTAATCACTTGTATTACATGAGCAAGTTCCATATTGTGCCAGGGGTTATTTAATTGTCTTTTGCCACTTCTTACCAACTAATGCCATGCCTAGGTTGAAAAAACCATCAGAAGCTTAAGATAAGGCTTTGGTCATACACAGCCTAGTCCAAGTTCATGCCAAGGTGCAAAGGCAAGTAGTCTTGAACTAAGTTAGTGTGACAAGCAAACCCACCTGGATCATTTCATTTCAGCACAAGACACCACTTGTAGACATTTAATTCAGATTTCAATTTAAGCAAGGTGTCATAAAAGCTTAGGCATCAATTTAGCAAAAGCATACAACTAGCATATCCAGGTGTGAAAAGATAACATAGCATTCAACACTCCTACACATGCTAGGCAGCCAAGTCAAGTGGTGACCATGTTTTTGGATTTTCAGGGAGCTCACAATTAGTATTCAACAGACTCAAGTGAGCTTAGGCAACCATGATCAAGCAAGCATCTATATAAACTAGCATAAGCAAATACTAACTCAACATACCAATGAGGTCTAGAGCTAATGTAAGTGAAAATGTATATGGTACAATGCAATGCATGATATGATACAAAATGCAAAAGAAGCAAAGAAGAAACAAAAGCAATACGTAAGAAGGAACAAAAACAAAAGCAAGACCTAAACTAACTCAAAGCTATCCCTGACTAAAAGGGATAACACACTCCAAGCTCACGTCTCAAGTGCGCAAAAGCGCTAAACTCTAGTGGCTTGGTAAAGATATCAGCTAGCTGGTTTTGTTCTACATGGATCAAGTCTATATCTCCCTTCTCATAGTGATCTCTCAGAAAGTGAAACCTCATGTCTATGTGTTTGGTTCTAGAGTGCAAGATGGGGTTCTTGGTTACAGAGATAGCAGAAACAGAGTCCACTAGAAGGGGGATCCTCCCAAATCTCAGGCCAAAGTCGCTTAGGGTGGCTTTCATCCAAAGTAGCTAGGAACAACACCTAGCAGCAACTGTGTATTCTACTTCTGTGGTAGACAAGGAGACACTAGCTTCCTTGAAAGAGGACCAAGAGACAAGAGAAGTTCCTAAGAATTGGCTAGTACCAGATGTTGATTTGTGATCAATCTGGCAGCCAGCATGGTCTGCATCTGAGAACCCTCTAAGAGAAAGAAAAGAACCCGAGGAGTACCAAAGACCAAGCTCAGTAGTAAACTTTAGATACTTGAAAATGCGCTTCACCGCTTGACGGTGAGATGTTCTAGGAGAAGCCTGGTAACGTGCACAAAGGCAACCCGCGAACAGAATGTCCGGTCTGGTCGCCGTCAGGTACAGGAGTGAGCCGATAATTCCTTGAAATTCCTTCTAGTCCACCGCCTCCCCATCTTCATCAGCATCAAGCACCGTGTTTGTACTCATTGGAGTTGTCATGGGTTTTGAGTCACCCATGTCAAACTTCTTGAGGATGTCTCTTGTGTACTTGGCATGATGGACGAAGGTACCCTTAGGGCCTTGCTTGATCTGCAGCCCAAGAAAGAACTAGAGCTCCCCCATGAGACTCATCTGAAACTCCTTGCTCATCTGTTCAGCAAAACTAGATACCAAAGGGTGAGATGAACCACCAAAGATTATGTCATCAACATATATCTGAACTATCAGGGTGTCACTGTCACGACTCAACAAAAACAAGGTCTTGTCTACTGAACCCATCACAAACCCGGACTTGAAGAGGAAACTCTTCAATCTAGCATACCAAGCTATTGGAGCTTGCTTCAGACCATAAAGGGCTTTTCTCAATTTATACACCCAGTCTGGAAACTTAGCACTCTCAAAGCCAGGAGGTTGTCTCACATAAAACTCCTCCTCTATGTAACCGTTTAGGAAAGCTAACTTCCATTCGATGTAGTTTGAAGCCTTTCGAGGCCGCAAAGGCAAGCAGAATTCTAATGGTTTCTAAATGGGCTACAGGAGCAAAGGTTTCCTCATAGTCTATCCCCTCCTTTTGACAAAAACCCTGGGCTACAAATCTCGCTTTGTTCCTCACAACCATCCCATGCTCACCCTATTTGTTTTTGAAAACCCACTTGGTACCTATAGGGCGATAATTTGGTGGAGGTTCAACTAAATCCCAGAGATGGTTTCTCTCAAAGTTCTCCAACTTCTCATGCATAGCGTTCACCCTGTTAGGATCAGATAATGCATGTGACACATCTCGGCGCTCAAAAGAAGCAACAAATGCAGAGTGGGAGAAGAAGGCTAGAGAGTTAACTGAAGAGCGTGTGACATGCTGGTGAAGATCTCCAATGATCCTGTGTGATGGGTGATCCCGCTAGACCTGTCGAGATGGAATAATCTCGGAGGTCCTCAGTGTGGCCAGCGTCTACTTGAGCTTGCTGTCGGGGGAGTGAAGAGGAAGCCGTAGGCAAGGATCCTCCTTCATCACCAGAGCTCGTGAACAGGGGACAGGAGCTGCAGCCGATGCTGTGGCTCCTACATCACCAACATCTTCTACACCTTCCTTATCTTCAAAGATGGGGGTGCCTTCCTCATCATCACCTGAAATCTCAAAGGCAGGGGTTGTGCATGGCATAGTTTCATCAAAAGAAACCTCACATGTCTCATCTACCTTTCTAGTGTCTATGATTCACACTGTAAAAGCCCTAGAGCTCGAGGCATACCCTAGAAAGACACCATCCAGGCAGCTAGACTCAAACTTATCCATATGACCCGCCTTCTTAAGCACAAAGCACCTGCACCCAAACGGTCTCAAATGCTTAACGCTAGGCTGCCTACCAAACTAAAGTTCATACGAGGTCTTCCCAAGGAAAGCTCAGAAGAAGATCCGGTTCGCAATGTAACATGCCATATCACTGCCTTAGCCAAAAAGCGCTTAGGAGTCCTGTGCTCATCGAGCATCGTCCGTGCCATCTAAATGAGTGTGCGGTTCTTTTGTTCCACAACACCGTTCTGAGGAGGGGTATATGGAGAAGAAAATTGTTACTCAAGACATAGGTCACCATAGAAGTTTTCCAACCGAGAGTTTTTGAATTCTTCGCCATTGTCACTGCGGATAGCTGTGATGCTCCAGCATCTCAAGTGCATTATCCTCTCTTATACATGAAGCATTCATCATGAAGCATCATATTTTGGTATGCATTTGAGCTCATACTCAAATTTGGTTGAAATTGCTAATAGTTAAACTCTGTTTGCTGCATGTGTGCATCTATGTTTGAGGTCATAACTTTGTTTTCTTTGAGATCTGGGTGAAGCTCATATTAACAAAATTGTAGACACAAAGAGGTCAACAACTTTTATAATTGGGGCTTAGACATATAATGATGTTTACCTAGAGTTTTGGACCTTTTACTGACAACACAGAAAACCTGCCAAAACCTGAACTGCGGAGTCTTAATTAGAGAAGTTGTAGATCCTTGAGTTGGCAACAATATTGTCAATAAGCTCTTTGAGTGAAAATGGATGAAAGGGGGTGTTTTAGAATTTTTCAGTAAACTGGGTCTGTAGGCCAAATTGAAACTTAAGAGATAAATTCAAATGAAATTCATATTTCTGAACACTTTTAGGTGTCAAGCCTTTTGACAAACATGTAGAGCTCAAAGAGTAGAACATTTCATCCAATTGGCATTTTTCCAAAATTGGGCTCTAAATAGGTTAGAAATGTGAAATACAGAGAGGGAGAAAACACACTTGGGCTGTTTTTGTTCTAGGGTCTATGATAGGTGGGGCCCACGTGTCAGGGGCGACACCCTGTCCAGGGCGTCGCGCGCCGCGTGGCCGCCGGCGTACGGTCACGCCACGGCAATGCGGATCGACCCCTCCCGGCCGCATCCTTAAGTGGAGAGCGCTCCCCTCGGCCGAACCCTTTCCCCGGTTGCCTCTTCCCCTCCGCCACCACCACGCCCTCGCCCTCCAAAGTCCGAGCCGCCATTGCTGGTGAGCTCGGAGCTCGAGCTCACGCCGCCGCCTCCCATCCTCCCTGAGCCAAGGAAACCCCACCACTGCACTCGCCACCTCCCCATGCACCCGGAGCCGTAGGTCTCGTCGCCATCCGTCGCTTCTAAGCCAAGAACCGCCGCCGCCTCGACGACACGCCGCGACGTCCTTGCCGTTGTTCACCTCTGGTTCACCGCCTCCCACGCCGCCGTCCGTCCCTCTCCGTCACCGACACCTACCCAACGGTGAGCGCCGCACTCGCGCGCGCCTTCCCCGACCCGCGTCGCGGCCCTGGCGAGCCGGAGCACGCCGGCGCACGCACACCGCGCCGCGCGGCTGCGGGTCGGCGCGAGGTTGAAGACGAGGGGGAGATTTTTTTAGATCTACCCCCTCGGCTTTGGTGTATTTACGTTTTAGTCCGAGCGCTATTCACTAAGTCTCGTAGATCTTGCACGCTAGCCCCTGAAGATTTGAATTAATCGCAATCTAGCCCCTGGATCTCTTGATTTTAGGTTTATTTTCCCTATTTTTGGTTGAAACTTTGGAAAATCATATAAAATCAAATAAAAATCCAAAATGGACAAACTCAGTAGCTATGGTCTCCTTATAAAATGCTCTACACAGTGGTTTCTGATGTGGAGCTGTGCATGTACAGTCTTGCCCTTGGTCTTGTGAGAGCATGTTGAACCAAATAAATGGTAAAAAGTGGACTAAATGGACTCCAAAAATTATGAAACTTGGACAGTAGCTTTGTTATGGCATCTAAGTACTGTGTGATTTTTGGTAGCCATAGCTTGAATTGTTTACCCACTTTTGCCATTGTTCCTATATTTTGCATATTTAATTGACTTGGGAAATGAAGGCTACATAAAATGTGCTTAAATATGCCCTCTGGTATTTTTCATTTACTTTATATAGTATGAGTAGCTCACTGGTGAAGTATGAGGTTGTGCATGCAAGTTTTAGCTGCTGTTTTGAAATTGGAAAAATGCTACTGGCTAGACTTGATAATTGGAAAAAATGACTTTAGGATGCAAAGATAATTCTATGAAAAATCTGGTATGCTACTAGTATGATAGGGGTCCAGAAAGTATTTTTAGAGAATTTGTTAACACTGTTTTTATGTATATCTTAAATTGCATAAATTAAATAGATGACCTGTCAAACTAAAGATATTTCACTTGCAAATTTTTGTACATGCTGTTTACGTCAAATCATGGTCATTGGATAAATTGCAGGTCAAAATACCATTCCTACAATGAAAAATCTGGAAAGTTAATAGGCTGATATCTTGCTAGAATTTTAATAAAATAAATATAACTTTTCTGGAGCTGAATATTTGACAGTGATCTAGCACAATAATGATATGCTTGTCATAATTATTTGAACTCGTTTGGGACCATATAACAGTATAAACTTGACATGAGAACTGTAATTGCATAAATAGATAAACCTACTTATAAACCTATGTATAATTATTCTATAAGTATAATGGTTGCTTGTTTCGCTTTGATGCTTGTTGAAAGGATCTGCTATTTTGTGCAAGATAGGTTGCATTAACTTTAAGTGATGGTTTAGATTTCCTAACTAAAGTTTAAATGGTTTCTTGATGGAAGCTTGTAAATTTTCCTTTCTTGCGGGATAAATTTGAAAAGAGGGACAATTATGTCTACCATACTATACTGCTCATCATGAATTGCATTCCTAGTGCATCTGCAACAGCATTGCATTCTTTTGCACTCATTGCACATATTGTCATGCATATAGACACCGGGAGCGAAGGAGTGACACAAGAGCTGCCTTGATCGAGGAACCGGACGACCAGGAGCAAGACAGCAGCAGGAGGAGAACCCGCAGGACGCCCCTGACTTTGCACCCGAGGCACCCTCTAACCCTAGCGAAGAAGGCAGGGCGGATCATACTATTCCTAGCTAACAAATGATTATGGTTAACGCATACGCATTAGGGTTGATTGAAACCAAGCTACATTAGGCATCCTGACCGCCCTGGCCCTAGCACCTATACATAGAGTTCGTAGGTGCGAATGCCTAAAATGGCTAGGTACGAGTAGACACGAGTGACTGTACTCGTCTCGTAGGTTCTACTTTTCATTATGGCAAAGATTTAAATTGAAGTTATTGTCATGCTATGTTTTAAATGGAGACCGGACGGAGATTTATTTTCGGTATTTATTTTTCATGATATTGTTGCTTATTGGACTCCGTCCGAGTCACATAAGACCGGCCGTTGTTCGCTTGGGATCGGCATAACATTGCTAGGATGCTTATCCAGGCCATGGGACTAGTGAAAGCCTTTCCTAGGCCGTCCCACTGTTCAAGATGCCGCCAGTCCACTGATAGGGGGCCGATGGACTCGGAGGGCGCTTGTAATCGAGGGAGGGCTGACCCGGTACGCCGTGGTAACACTCCTAAGGCAGCTATCCTCCGAGGGTTAGGTGGGGGCATTTTGACCCTTGGGACGGGTCAGATTGAGGTGGGGGCATATGTGAGAACGCCAGGGGTTAGTAAGCATTTGCCACCTGGTATTTCTAGTTATTCTCGGGAATTAGAAATCGATTCGAATCGCTGATGCTCACCAGGTGTGAGAATGCCAATATCACTGCCAGACAATGTAGTAATCCACTTGAATATGCTGTATCATGGATTCATGGTTTGAATAATTACATACTTGGATATATACATGCTTTACTTTTATGCAAACATTATTTACATTCATGATGAAACTCCTAATATGATGGTGGATAGCGGTTGTTAAATCCTGCTGTCTCATGTTAACATGCTTTTGTTTAAAATCAATGGCTAAGGACTCACATGACTAGTAAGCCAGCTTCGCGTCAGCCGTAAGCCTATCCATTAAGTCTTACTGAGTAATTAGTACTCAGGGTTTGCCCCCACTTTTGAGTTACAGGTATGGAGTTTATGTTTTGCACCTGTGTTGGAGGAGGGGCATGTTATCATCAGAAGTAATCATCATGGTTGGCATGGAAGCGACATCGGTGGGCTCGATGTTGTTCCATCGTTGCAGTCTTTTGCATCACTATGAACCTAGAGCTATGAACTTTAATTCTGCTGTGAGATACTTTGAACTCAGTTATGTTATGGTACTATGTTGCAACTCTATTTGATTCGAACTGGTTTGTAAACTATCCTTAAATATTATCCTCTTCAACTGCTTGTGATGATGTAACTGTTGTGGCCCCATCGAGGGTCAGATGTGTGTGATGTCGGTTCCTCTGGATTTGGTGCTATCGAGGGCCGAAGGCCTCTTGATGGACTACCAGGTTTAGTCCAGCTTAAGTGTACTGCGAGCCAAAGGAGGCAGGTGTGCTTAATCTGGGTTAAGCAGGGCGGTTCCGCCACAACTGGTATCAGAGCCGATCATACACAACAACAGTTATATCATGAAGTTTTGGTTTACAAAACTATTTTCGAAAACCCCTTTTTAAGTAATTCAAAAATGGGAGTATACGTAATGCCCATATAAGGATGTTAGTGTATCCGGGTGACATCGCTAACATTCTGAACTAGATAGAACTCATATGCATATTCGGAACTTTGCGAAGCAACTTTTTGGCCATAGCAGACCCTAGTACTGGAGGAACGCTATCGGGATTTGCGAATGGTTGTAAGCCCTGCATTCATGCCCCGTAGTAAAAGCTCTTTAAGAGTGGTGTGCATATTTTGGATGCTTTCATGCTCACCACACTTACATTCAGTTTTGGGATCCACCTTTCTCTCGACAATTCCTAGTACTGGTGGAAATTCAGGTATTGAGAGATGGTGCAAAGGCCCACCCTACGTTGTCCACACAGCGGTCACGCATGGATGCCACACTAGGTGGTAATGTATGAGCATGCATTCTTCTGCAGGTACCCTAACTACATGCGAAATTAAGATGAATAGAGAATGGCTAGTTGCATTAGGGAGTGTCGTGCATATATGACACCGAAATAACGCTAGCTATACCATATGTACCTAAGGTGTGTGATGTGAGACCGGTTAGTACAAATCATGCATCATATCTTATGTTCTTATTCTTGTTGGGGGTTTTTGAGAATACAACCAGTGTAAATCGTAACTTCAATTTACCTTCTGCACGCTCTCATCATTATACACATACAAGTTTTCATTTATACAAGTTGTTCTAAATCACTAATCTGAGGCCTTGTTTATTAAAAACAGATGGCTAGAACCAAGCAGACGGCACGTAAGGCCACCGGAGCACGGATCACCGTCCTTCCCGACGCGACTCACCCTCCTCCTATGGTGGAGGGTGGGTTGCTTCACACCCGTTGCCATGAGGCGTGTCCCCTGTCCTAGATCCTGTGCAGGGCCTTGAGGGAGATGGGGCGTCGTCCCTGTCCCTTCACTCTGTGCAGACAGTGCATGAGGAGGGGGATTGCTGGGCCCAGGTCGTCCTTCCATGAGAATCTCTCATGGGCCAGAATACGATCACTGTCTACGAGGCCAACGAGGAGGAAGCCTACAAGAAGGCGGTGTTGACTGCGCTCACCACACTGAGCTCCGAGGAGGAGGCATGCCGTTCGGTCCTGTGCTATCTCTCCACTGACGAGGTAGACGACGAGTGGCACCGTCGCCACGAGCAGCTCCAGGACCATCCCGGCGCTCGGCCCTATGCCACGTGCATGGAGTATGCCCGCGAGGCACGTGGGATGTACCTCCGTGCAGAGGACCGGAGCCACTTTTACTTTGACAGGTTCATAGAGACCCGTGCACGAGTGGAGGAGTTGGAGGCTCAGGTGGGCGAGCTTCAGCAGCGCCTTGCAGAGCACGAGCAGCCAGCTCCTATGGAGCAGGACCCTCCTGCTACGACTACAGAGCCGGAGGAGGTTGAGGGAGAGGCCTCGGTGTCTGACGCCCGCTCTACCGTCTAGCGTGGGGGAGGAGAAGTGGATAATGATGATGACTTACGTTCGTGGTAGTAGCATGTTGAAAGCGATGCTTTGTATTATTCCGCTCCGTGCTTTTGATTCATGGTTGTACTAAACATTGGTGAGGATGTGGGAACTCATTTGTGTACGCTATTTAAGTAGTTGAGGGACACCTTATTATGTGCTATTTAATGGTTGGTCGGTGCGACCATCACCCTATGATGTAATAGTAAGACTTTTTAGTCTCATTCGAACCTTTTATGTGGCTCCTGAAGTTAGTCCTATGTCCTTTAGATATTTGAGATGTGCCGCATGAATGACTTTGGATTTGCACCTTGTTTTGGATTGTAGGTCGCAATCTGGAATTTTATATAGCTGCAGCTAAAACTGAGTGTATCACTAAATCTGGGAAGTTTTGGTTCCTAAGTTGTATAACAAAGTTGTGGGGTACTTTCTGGTGCACAAGTTTGTCAATTCGAGCGTTCTCCAAATATGCTCAGATCAGGAGATATGGTCGATCTTTTCCTGGGCATGTATTCTGGACTACAGCAGCACCTGAGAGAAAAATATACTTTGTACCCTTTTAGAGGAAGATTTGAACTAGGAGTTATATACCAAAGTTGTAGAGGGTGATGTGTGCGACAACTTTGCTATATAAAATTTCTCCTGAAAAGACACAGTTTGAGAGTTATAGCAGGAAATGTACCGACCCAGAAATTTGGGCAGAATTGATATATCCTAGCAAAAGCCACAATTCGACCAACTTACAAGCTAATTTGCCAAAAACTTTCTATACCAAAGTTGAAGAACATAGAACAAGGGACAATTTTGTTAAAAGGGTTATGGTCAAGAAATGCACGGTTTAAATAACAGTTTGCAACTTAAATGGTCGCTGTCTCAGGTTGGGTTGAAAGACCTGAGCATAGTTAGTAGAACTACTTTTGCTCCATCTCTTAAGTCAATTTAGCAGAAACGATACATATGAAAGTTGAAGAGAACTAAATTTTGAACAACCTTCGTATTCATACTTTTGCATGAATCGGCCATTTCGATGCCGAATCAGTGAAGCGCAAACAAGGACTTGCAATCAAAAACAGCACACTCAATTTTCGGCTACCATGAGCAAGTGACAACCTATGCGAAATGACGGCAAATGCTTTATGTGCAATTAAATGCTTCTGTTTTCTTACATGTTTTTCATGTATTCAGAATGTATTTTTGGTGTTGTAGTCTTTTGTCGCTACATCTACTGCACTAAAGTTTTGGACTAAACACAAGTGGCCTCATTCTTGTAGATGGTTAACACTCGCCAAGGGCAAACCTCGGGGTCAGGGCAGCAGCCCACAGAATGCCCCACCTCCATTTGAGCTCGCTACTCTGGTTGTGCAGCAGGCGGAGTTAATCCGCATGATGGCAGAGGAACGCCAGGGCCGTGATCAGCGGCGGGAGCACCATCCCCGCGGCATCACCTATCAAGATTTCGAGGGACTGCGCCCTCCAGTCTTCACGACCTGCCCGGAGCCACTCGCTGCCGATGATTGGTTCTGCACTATTGAGTCCAAGTTCACCCTCCTACCTGGGCTGTCTGAGCAAGAAAAGGCTCGATTTGCTGCGCAGTTGCTTCAGGGACCCGCGGGGGCGTCGTACGCCACGTTCCAGGCTATGCAATAGCAGGGGCACATGATTACATGGGGAGAGCTCCGTACGGCCTTCCGGGCTCACTATATCCCGGTAAGCCTATGGAGCAGAAGCAGTGTGAGTTCAGGGAACTCAAGCAAGGTGGCAAGACCGTGATGCAGTACGTGCAGGCATTCATCCACCTGGCTCAGTACTCTCCAGGAGATGTAGCTGATGATCCTAGCAGAGCGGCCAGACTCCTGTAGGGTTTTGACCCTACACTCCAGACACACCTGGGGCGTCGTTACAAAAGCTTCACGGACTTGATAGATACCGCACTGGACATGGAGCACTGCCTTTGCATTACCAATGAAGATCAGAGGCGCAAGAGCCAGGCTAGCACCGCACCTGCTGGTTCTTCACAGAAGCAGAAGAGCACCTACCAGCAGCCACAACAGAACTTCTAGCGGCCTCGCTTTGTGATCCGGCCCAATCAGCCGGGTTGGGTGCACAGGGCACCACAATAGCAGTTCCAGTCCTACAGAGCGCCGGCACAGCTTCCCGCAGCTCCTACTGCTTCAGGGGCTGGGCGTGATGCCCCGGCATCTCAAAAGCCCTAACACACAGCTAGAGACAAGCTAATAATGAATTAGTACTTAATGATGCTTAGAAAGTAATGAAGACTAGATGGAAGAAGTCACTAAGTCAAAATTTTCTAGAAAAATACAAAACTCTAAGCAGTTTGGTTGTTTAGGTCACCACTCACAAACTTTTATGCAAAACATCAAATAAAAAAAGTCTTAGTCGGGATGTGACCTTCGACTTTGATAATATGAACTCCTTTAAAATCATATGTTGTGAGGTTTAAAAGTCGGGACCCAATCAAACCAAAAATTCTTTGAAAAGTTGCCAATTGTGATCATGGCCAAATTTGGGCCCTAATAAAACTTTCAAATCCATAAAGCACCGGGGCTCAGCTCCATTGTCAAAGTTGTTGTGCATGTTGTGAACTTCGCTTTTGTTACACTAAGCCTAGCTCAAAACTGTCATCTACTCGCTCCTAATTGCACCCAAATATCTCATAAGAACAACCAAGTCAGCCCCCACTTAGAATGTTTTCTCAAGTCTGAATCTTCAGCCCACCACGCTTTTGAATCTGAAATTACTTTGGAATTGACTATACAACTTCAAAATCTTCTTCAGTATGAAGTAAAATTAAACCTATCACCTTTCAAATGCACCCAATGTGGAAGTGATTGGACTTCATTTGATACTCCAAAAGTTGAAAACAAGAATGACTACAGAAAATGAGGTTTCTGTTTTACCAAACCTAGGAACACATTTGTGTCTATAGTTCAAAATCTGTTGGGATTCAGACCAAGTTTATATTACAAACCTTGTAGATTATTTATTGGAGAACAACTTTGTTAATTGGGATTTGACCATATATTGAGTTTAAATGGCAATTTGGGGCATTTTCTACCAACACAGAAAACCAGTCCAAATCTGACCTGTTTAGTAATATCAACCTTTCTGTAACCTACAGCCACTTTCATGCAAAACCCTAATTGAAAGAGTGGTAGCCTTTGAAATTCTAAGCAATATTGCCAAAAGGCACTTTGGGTGAAAACACTTGTACATAGGACTTTTGAAGTTTTTAAGCAACAAAGGTCCCCTGTCCAAATTGAAAGCTGCTAGTTAATTTCAAAATTTAATCATATTTCCACATAGATTTTGATATCAAGGCTTTTCACAAAACTGTAGAACGCAAAGAGTGGAACATTTCCTCTAATTGGGGTTTTGTCAAATTCTGGCTCTAAGTCGGTCAAAACGAAGATTTTCAGAAGAGAGAAAAACCAAATTTACTGTGTTTCCTTTTTCACATTCCCTCTCTCGATGACAGGTTGGCCTGGCAATCCGGGGGCTCGGCCGATGCCCATCCCATGGCGGCCACGCGGCCGTGACGTATGGGCGGTGGCACGCGGTGCCTGGGACGCCGACCGACCGCGCCTCGGCCTTACCTAGACGAGAATGCGGCTCCATTTAAGCGCTCTTGCACTCCCTCTCCGCTCTATTCCTCGCTCACTCCTTACACGCCGAACGCCAGACGCCATAGCCACCATGAACGCAGCTCACGGCGAGCTCGTGTCACGGCCGCCTCGGACTGTCTCTGCCCCGTCCGACGCGCGTCCCGCACTTGCCGTGTCCCGCTCCTAGTCCCATCCCCACGCGCGACGCCAAGCACCGCCCCGGCGTCCCCCTCACCTCGCCGTGGAACCCCTACACCGGCGCCCTCCCTCACGCCCTGGCCCACGGCGTCTGGTTTGGCTCGTTCTCGCGCAGCTCTCAAGCCCGACAGCAGCCCATATCGCCTCCTACCTCATCGGAATTTCGTTGCGCCGCCACAAGCTCCGTGCACCGCCGCGCCGTGGCCACCTCCGGTTCACCGCCACGCGCCGCCCGTACACGCCTCCCGTGAGACTAGATCTGGGGGAATCAAATACCCGTGGCCGGGAACATCTCCCCCGACCACGTCGGTCCAACTACGTGCCTTCACGCGCGCACCGCGCGCGGGGACGTCGGCCACCGCCGCGTCGTCCTCCCCCTGCGAGAGGTAGAAGAAGAGGGCTGCCACTTTGCTAAAAGCCCCTTGCAGAGTTTCATTCTCATGCGCTCGGTTATGAGTACTATTTGCTGAGTCTTACGTATCTTCTGTGCAGGCCCCTGGAAGTTAGGGTTAATCTCGTTTAGGTCCTGAATCTTGGGTTTTTCTTTTTAGAATTTGTTATTTCGGCTGTGAATTTTGGAAATTCATAACAAATCAAGGAAAAATCCTAAAAAGGCAAACTCAGTTGCACTAGACTTCTCCTAAATAGATCTATCGAATGGTTATGATGTGGAGGTGTAAAAGGACTGTTTTGCCCCTGCTATGTTGCATGCATGATTACACTAGAAAAATACCAAAAGTAGGCTAAATGAACTCCAAAAGTTATGAAACTTGGACAGTAGCATGGTTAGGGTATATTGACACTATGTGAATTTTAGTAACCCTAGCACTGCTCATTTGCTTGCTGTTTTGCATTTATCTATTTATTTCTTGCATTTCTACACCATGGAAAATACTTGTCATATAAAGAATACTTGAATTGACTCTCAGGTATTTTTCATGTGCCTTAGTAAAAGTGGCTCACTGGGAAATTATGAATCTGTGCATGTTTGATTTGAATGGTGATGTGAAAATGACAAAATGCTATTAGCTAGGAAAGAAAATAGGAAAATGTAGTTCTAGGGTGCATAATAAATTCCATGAAAAATATGGTAGTGTTCTAGTTAGTTGCTGGTTCCAGAAATCATTTTTGGTAGATATTGTGGTCACTGTTTTATTTTGCACCTATATTAAGCTAAGAAAAATATATAGAAAATAGATGTTCTATCAAACCAGGAATATTTCACTTGCTAATTTTTGTACATGTTACTTATGCTAAATAATGCTCACTGAGTAAATCTCATGACTAGAAACTTATCCTATAAATTATGAAAAATCAGAGAAGCTTTAGGGCTGATAACTTGCTGGAATTCTCATAATTAATTTATAACTCCTATGTGGCTGTAATTTTGGCAGTAGCCTAGTGAACTACAATTATACATGTCATAAAAATCTGAGTTCAATTGGTGTCTGACTACATAAACTTCTATGTGCATTTTTAATCATAAAGTAAGCATGTGGCTCTAAGTGGCGTGTAGGTGTTTACTCACAAATGACAAACATGATTGCACCATTATTAAAGATTATGATGCATACTATTTACTATTCCCCATGTCAGACCTGTTAAAGAGTAAATTTACTTATTCATATAAGACACCTAAGATCAATGTAGGGCTCCATTCATTAAATAATCATAATGCTTGATTTAGATATTGCATGTTTTCTATGAATGCATGAAGTATAGGTTTCAGCTTACTACTGAATGAAAATAAACACCACCACACTTCATGCATGTACCACAATAATCCTAATAACTATTGTTTGTTTTATCGGATCACCATGTTAACATGTTGCCAATATGATTATTAGCTTATATAAGTGTGATGGTATGATTATATGCTCACCCGATGTTCTTAAGAGTGATGTTGCTAGCAGTCCATACATGTATAGAGGTACGACTGCGTGATGGTTTGCTTGATTGTGTTATGGAAAAAGGACAACTTAACTTAATACTTGATCACGTGATAAAATTCTATGTTGCATTGCGGATGTTTAATTGCATCGTTATATGCTTGTCCTATAGGCATATAAGCACTTCTTGTTAAAATAGTTTAGCAATCCCCTTCGGTTTGCCCATAAAAGATATATTCACATGTGTGCTTGTCATCTCATTCACTGCATCATGCATATCAATCATGTAGCAACACTATTGCAGATACGTGATCAAGTGCGTGGAGCTACATCAAGTACCGTTGTCCAAAAGACCAACTAAGACCCACTCACGACCTGCAGGGCCCATCAGTCGTGTTTGGATGGAGGAGTTGTCCAAGGGATCAAGGGGTTGCCTGAGGCAAAGCCTCACAACCCGGCAAACTAACAGTAGCTTAGTTCGTTGGTTTTATTAAACCGAATCAAAGGTAGGCAGGACCATGCTTTTCCTAGCAAACATATTATGGTTGATGAGTACGCATCTGCATTAGGAGTTGATTGGAAACATCTGCATTAGACTTCCCGGCCGCCCTAGCCCTAGCACCCATACATAGAGTTCGTAGGACGAGTATGCCTAGTAATGCTAGGTATGAGTAGACACGAGTGAATGGAGTCACTCGTCGCGTAGGTGATATCAAAGTCACAGAAATTTTACAACTACGGAAGTTTTGTTATGGTTATGTTTTAAATGGAGACCGGGCGGAGATAGGGGTTTGTACGATGAGAGTTGGAATAATGTGTACTACGGAAGTTGCATAAGGCCGGCCGTTGTTCACTTGGGATCGGCATAACATTGCTAGGATGCTTATCCAAGCCATGGGACTGGTGAAAGCCTTTCCTGGGCTGTCCCACTGTTCAAGATGCCGCCCATCCACTAATAGGGGGCCGATGGACTCGGAGGGCGCTTGTAGTCGAGGGAGGGCTGACCCGGTACGCCGTGGTAACGCTCCTAAGGCGGCTGTCCTCCGGGGGTTAGGTGGGGGCATTTTGACCCTTGGGACGGGTTAGATTGAGGTGGGGTGCATATTTGAGAACGCCGGGAGTTAGTAAGCATATGCCACCTGGTGTTTCTAGTTATTCCTGGGAATTAGATATCGATTCGAATCGCTGATGCTCACTAGGTGTGAGAATGCCAGTATCACTGCCGGACAATGTAGTAATCCACTTGAAGATGCTGTATCATGGATTCATGGTTTGAATAATTACATGCTTGGATATATACATACTTTACTTTCATGCAAAGAATATTTATATATTCATGTTGAAATTCTTAATATGATGGTGGATAGCGGTTGTTAAATCACGCTATCTCACATTAATATGCTTTTGTTTAAAACCAATGGCTAAGGATCCACTGGTTAGTAAGCAAGCTTTGCGTCAGCCGTAAGCCATTCCATTAAGTCCTACTGAGTAATTAGTACTCAAGGTTTGCCCCCACTTTTGGATTACAGGTATGAAGTTCTTCGTGTGCGCTCAAGTTGGAGGACGGTAGGACCGGTGGGCTCAGTGCTGCTCGCCTTATTCATCCCTACATGAAGGCTATTAAAGTATTATGGTTTCCGCGGCCAGATGTTTACAAAATCGCTTTCGCTATGTTTTGCTTCCGCTTTTGATTTGAACATGTATTTTGAGTACTTATATTTGGTTTGTAACCACTTTATCTTATCTTCACTATTAAACTGCATGTGATGATGTAACTGTTGTTGCTCTTTTGAGGGCTAGATGTGTGTGATGTCAGCATTCTTGGGCGATGGTTACATCGAGTACCCGTCGGGATAGCTCGACGGACTACCGGGTTTAGCCTGGCCTAAGTGCACTGCGAGCCAGAGGTGGCAGGTGTGTTTAGCCTGGATTAAGCAGGATGGTTCTGCCACAGCTGGTATCAGAGCCGATCATACACAGACAACAGTCATATCATCAAGGTTGTTTTACAAACTAATTTCGAAAACCTTTTTTTAAAGTAATTCAAAAATGAGAGTATGTGATATGCCCATACTAAGGATGTTAGTGTTATCTAGGTGACATCACTGACATTCTGACCTAGATAGAACTCATATGCATATTTGGTGCTTTGGGAAGCAACTTTTCAGCCATAGCAGACCCCAGTACTGGTGGAATGCTATTGGGATTTGCGAATGGTTGTAAGCCCTGCATTCATGCCCTATAGAAAAAGCTCTTTAAGGGTGGTGGGCATGCTTTGGATGCTTTCACACCCACCACACTTACATTTGGTTTTGGGATCCATCTTCTTCTCGACAATCCCCAGTATTGGTGGAAAGTTAGGTTTTGAGAAAAGGTGCAAAGGCCCACCCTACGTTATCCACGCAGCAGTCACGCGTGGATGCCACATTAGGTGGTAATGTATGAGAATGCATTTTTCTGCAGGTACACTGACTACATGCGAAAAATTAGTACGACTAGAAAACGGCTAGTTGCATTAAGGAGAGACGTGCATATATGCACCGAAATAACGCTAGCTATATACATAAGATGTGTGATGTGAGACGGGTAGGACGATCATGCATCACTCAATATCTTCTCATATCATGTGCTCTAATGTGTGTTTGGCTGTAAGTAACTAGATTCATATCGTATTATGCATGTCTTTGTTGGAAATGATGAGTGTGAAATGGAACTTGTGCTGCAGATGGATTTAGTAGAAACTAGCTCAGGAGATTGGTTGTACATGTAAATCGTTAGGACATTTCTATGCATTACCCACTCTGATTTTGGATGGTTCAACTAAAGCAAACCAAATACTTCAAAACATGTCGTTCAGCCCAAAACCCGACCCTTCACCAAGTCTTCGGATTTGAGTCGAGTTCAACCTTGTCCTGTGAACACAGATATATAAAAGATGCAATTAACAACTATCCAAACGCATTATGCATTTTTGGTCCATGACTAAAGGTACTTTAATCAGTGGATTATCCATAGGTGAAAACGTGAAGTAAATCAGGAATGGTAGTAGCCAGTTCATGAATTGAGGATTTGAGTATTTTCAAAATTTAATCTGTACAACACTTGTATCGCACATAGTGGGCGATCATTTTGCTACAGAACTCTGACTCTGAAAGTCTTTAGATCATGAAGTATGAGTCAAAACGTGCTCGAACTAAAAATCCGTACCCGTGAGGCCCTAGTTAAGGAGTTTTAAATTCTTCGTTGATCCAAATGATTTTAGCAGAAACTCGCTAAACCAAGGTTTCACTTTATGACTTAATGAACAACCTATCTATAAAGCTCTTATTGCCTTCCAAAAGCTACTTGCAACCTGTTCACGTAGAAAGGGGCAATAAAGATTCATGCCACACGTCGTGATGGGGTCATTTTCATCACATTTTCTCAAGCACAGAAATACGAAACGCACTATGACTGTACCAAGCTTTTAAGATTCTTGAATTGACACAGACCTTATTCTTCTTGCTACAGATGTCGCAGCCCACGATGTAGCCCTTCGACTTATGCCCTGATTTCCATGAGTCCACAAAAGCTAAAACAACAATACCTCAAGGTCATAAGAAGAGAAAAGCGGGAGGGTCCTCTGCTGAAGCAGCTGCAGTTCAACGTCTACGACCCGGGATGGTTCTATTAAAAGGATTTGTCAAGCCTGAAGATCAAATTGAGATGGTTCGTATGTGCCGACAACTGGGTCATGGTCCAGGAGGATTTTATAGACCAAGCTACAAGAATGGTGCCAAGCTGAACTTATGGATGATGTTTCTGGGAAAGAACTGGGATCCGACTGCATGCTCATATGGACCCACACGTCCATTCGATGGAGCACAAGCACCAGCGATACCAGACGCTTTCAAGATGATTGCTCAAACTGCGAACTCCGCTGCAAGTGAGTTTCCTCAAATTACCCCCTGACATATGCATCGTCAACTACTACACCAACTCCGAGAAGCTCGGACTTCACTAAGACAAGGACGAGTCAAAGAGTAGCCTTACGCAAGGTCTACCTTTCATATCTATCGCCATAGGAGACACCGCCGAGTTCTTGTTCGGCGACACGAGAGACAAGGACCAAGCAACCAAGATCAACCTCGAATCTAGTGACGTTCTCATACTTGGTGGAGAATCAAGGCTATTGTTTCATGGCATTTCCCACGTGAAGACCAACACTGCACCAACTTGGCTCAAAGAAGAAACGGGCCTTCGTCCTAGACGCATTAATCTTACGTTTAGGCAGTACTAACTGGACACCAGTTAGCACGATGGCAATCATCGCGAACTTTTGTAATGAGAAGATTCTGATTCTCATAGCTAATAGGGTTCTCAAGTATCTGGCTCCTTAGAATCAGCATGTGCCCAATCCTCGTGACTAGTGTATCTTGATTGTCCTGTGATGCATTCTGAACTCTTATGTCGTCATGTTTCGAGCTCTAACATGCAGGAACTTCAGTCTTTGTAGTCCATGATGCTCTACGTTGTCGTCACGATGTTTCAAATTCTAATTGCTGTGATGCTCCAAAACCTTGAAGACTGATATGCCTCACTTCATGGAATTATATCGTTCACATAGTAAGCTTCATATGCCCAAAGCTCTAGTATTGTCATCAAACCCCTTATTCATTCCGTGTCGTGACCTTGCGATCCCCAAGGTTCTGTAAATGGTACGGTTGGACCACCCTTGATGTGGTGTTCCCCCGAGCAATCTATGGTGCCGTGACGGGACCTAGGACCCCGCGTGTACAGACATCACCCGGTTGTGTCACTAGGTGCGCGCTGGTATCAAGACCTGTAAAGGCAAGACACCGCTTCAATTGTGGAACATTCATATCCATTTTCCATCCATTAGTTGATATGTATACATCTACTTCATGGAAATGATCGACTCTATTTCCACCTCTGCAGTATAGCATATCATTGCTTTGTTTCACCTTGCCTTTGTTCATTTGTGGGAGTGATCCACCTCAATCCCACGACTCGTTCATATCTTTCACTTCTGTTGTTTAACCCTATCTTTCGTGACCTATGATTACGAACAGTCCTACGTTCATTCCTTGTTCACACACTTTCATTGTGTTGTCTCCCACTACTTTCTTGACTCACGGGAGAGACTACCTCAGTCCCTCTAGCGGTTACAACTTTTTCCACTTGGCTTAACTCTGTGATGCCCCTGGCATCTCAAGAGCCTTAACACGCAGCTAGAGACGAGTTAATAATGAATTAGGACTTGATGATGCTTAGAGAGTAACGCAGACTAGATGGAGAAGTCACTAAGCCAAAGTTTTCTAGAAAAACATAAGACTCTAAGTGGTTTGGTTGTTTAAGTCACCATCCACAAGCTTTTATGCAAAACACCAAATACAAAAGTCTTAGTTCAGGATGTTACCTTGAACTTTGATATTACAACCATCTTTAAAATCATAGGTTATGAGGTTTAAAAGTCAAGACCAAATCAAACCAGAAGTCCTTTGGAAGGTGCCAATTGTGATCGTGAACAAATTTGGACCCTAATAAAACTTTCAGATTCGTTAAGCAACTGAGCTTAGCTCCATTATCAAAGTTGTTGTACATACCGTGAACTCCACTTTTGTTACCCTGAGCATGTTTAAAACTGCCTTTAACTATTTTAAATTTTGACCTCAAATACCTCATGAGATCAGCCCAAGCTAGTCTACACATAAATAAATTCCCAAGTCTGAATTTTCAGCTCATCCCGAACTTGAATCTGAAATTACTTTTGATTTCACTATACAACTTCAGAATCTTCCTTTCTATGAAGTGAAATTAAACATATCACCTTTCAAATGCACCTAGAGTGGAAGTGTTTGGACTTCATTTGAGCATTCAAAAGTTTGAAACAAGAAAGACCCTACTTAAATTAAAGCTGCAGTTTTACCAAACCTTCAGCAATGTTTGTGCTTGTAATTCAAAATCTGTGATGATTCAAGCCAGACTTTATATACCAAACTTGTAGATAATTGTGTTAGGAACAACTTTGATAATTGGTGCTTTGACATGCAGAAAGGTTTGCATCGGGTTTTGGGTCTTTTTCTGGCAACATATGAAACCTGTCCAAACCTGACCTGTGCAGTAAATTCAAATTTCCTTGGTCTTATAGTCAAAATATTTAAATGGTGATATTGAGAAAAATGTAGCTAATAAAATTCTGAACAAGATTGGTATAAAACTCATTTTATGAAAGTGAATAGAAGTGGGACGTTTGGAATTTCTAATCTGGTGGGTTCGGTTGGTCAAACCTGGGTAAGTTTGTTAAACTCAAAATTTTAACCACATGTCTAAACAGAACATGATATTAAGGTTTATGACAAAGTTGTTGTTCCCAAAGAGTACAACAATTCTTCCAATTGGAGTGTTTTCAAATTCGCCCCCTGACGTGTTCAAATACAAGATTTTCTAACAGGTATCCAGTTGGTCAAACTCCATTTTTCCAATTTCGGAATTTTCCTTCCTTCCTTGAGTCAATGACAAGTGGGGCCCACGCGCTCGTTTCCCGCCCAGGCCGGATGACGACATCCGTCCGTGGACCCCACATCCCATGCCATTCGTGCACTCGGTCCACGGACCGCTCTCTCTTCTCCTCGCCCGGTCCCACATGTCAGTAACACATAGGTCTATGGACTCGTCCGCCGCGCCACCGCCGCCTCTCTTCCCCGTTCACCTGCGTGCACGCAGCGCGCGTCGCCTGCCCGCGCCGCGCGTGGACGGCCGACGCCGATGCCAGGGACACGCCTCTGCCCTGCTCCCTCGGCTTAACCTGGACACCATCGCGGCTCCATTCACTCCCTCCACGCTCCAGTTGTCCCTCTGCCCTCGCTCTCCGCGCTCGTGCAGAGTGCACGCCATGGCCGCCGCCATGGCCCGAGCTCCCTGAGCTCGCGAGCACGGCCATCTCGTGCCTCATCTTGGTCGTTCGACGCGCTCCCCGCGCTCGTGGCATCTCCCTCCACCGAGTCCCCGAGGAATCGACCTCGATTACGTCTCCCAAAGCCACCATCCACGGGTGAACGCCGCCATGGCTACGAGAGCGCAAGCTCACGCGCCGGGCGCCCCCGGCCTTCTCCCTCCACGCCTTCCCTGTCACCACTCCCGCATGGCCCTCCTCCACCATCCCCGCTGCGCCTCGGCCCCTCCAGCGCCTCCTCCTCCCTTCCCCAACCATGGCGCCGCCATGGCCACCGTGCCGAGCTCGGCATCGCCGTGGAGTACCACATTCGGGCCCTCCCCGCACCCCCACTCCACCACCGTCGGCCTCTACTCGTCCCTGCGCAGCTCATGAGCCCGACCGTAGCCCCTACCGCCTCCTACACCGCTGATTCGAGCGGAAGCCGCCGCACACCGCCGTGCCGTGGCCATCTCGGATCACCATCGCCGCGCCGCCTTTCCTGTCCACACCGTGTGACGACGTCTTGGGGAAATGGAAGCCCGCGGCGGGGAACACCTTCGCCGAGCCCCACGGCTCCATGTCCGGGCCCCACAGCGCCGGCGCAGGCCGCCGCTCTCTCCTCTGCCGCGCGCGGATCGGTCTGTCCGGAGGAAGAAGAAAGAATGGTGACTTTGCACAAATCCCCCTTATCTTTTCGTTAATTGTCAAGCTGGTTCGGTGACTATACACTGAGTCTATGTCATCTTGCAGGAAACCCCCAAGAAGCTATGGTTATTCACGATCTAGTCCCTAGTCTAGTGTTTTTCTAATTATATGCATTTATTTCTGCAGTGAACTTTGAAAAATCATATAAAATCACAGAAAAATCCAAAATGGACAAACTCAGTTGCATTGGACTCCTCTTAAATAGATCTATCGAATGGTTATGATGTGGATGTGTGAAATGACTAGTTTACCCTTGCTTAGTTGCATGCATGTTAAAGCAATATAAATGTCAAAAGTGGGTCAAATGAACTTCAAATGCTATGAAACTTTAGGCTCTATGTGAATTTTTGTAACCCTGGCATTGCTCATTTACTTGCTGTTTTGCATTTATCTATTTATTTCTTGCATTTCTGCACTACGGAAAATACTTGCCATATAAAGTATACTTGAATTGACTCTCTGATATTTTTCATGTACTTTATATAGTATGAGTAACTCACTGGTGAAGTATGAGGTTATGCCTGCATGTTTTAGCTGCTGTTTTGAAAATGACAAAGTGTTACTTGCTAGAACAGATAATTGTAAAAAGGTGTTCTAGAGTGCTAGGAAACTTCTATGGAAAATTTGGTGCCTTGCTGATGGTATAGAGGTCCCAAAAAGTAATTATGTAAAATTTATGAACACTGTTTTAATGTGCATGTAAATTAGACCCTAATAATTTTATGGAAAATAGATGTCCAATCAAATTAGGGATATTTCACGTGCAAATTTTTGTACATGTTGTTCATGTTGTATGTTGCTCACTGAATAAATTTCATGACCAGAAACTAATTTCAAATAATTATGATAAATATAAGAGGCTATGTGTTAAGTAATTAGCTAGATTTCCTGTAAAATAATGTACGGCTCCTTTGTTGCGGAAATTTGGGTGGCAATATCATTCTATGTATACCTTCATGTCATAAAAATCTAAAGTCATTTGGCCCTATGTACTTACCAAAAGTTACGGTGTCCCTTTGAATAGTAAATGATCAAGTTATATAAACCATTAATGTTGTCTCCTTGTTTTTGCATCATCCTCGTGTGTCTTTCCTCTGCATGTTGCTATACTTGATCATGTAAACAATTCTATGTTGCCTTGTGAATGGTTGATTTCGTAGCTGTGTGATTGTCCTAGGTGCATACAGTCACTTCTTGTTAGTATAGTTTGTCGATCACTTTTCTGTCTATCCATGAAAAGGTTACTCATGTATGTGCTTAATACTCATGCATCCATTCACTGCATCATGCATATTATTCATGTAGCAACGCTTATTGCAGATACGTGATCAAGGAACAAGTGCGTGGAACTACTTCAAGCAACGGTGGTCCAAAAGACCAATTAAGACCCACTCATGACCTGGGGTGCCCATTAGTCGTGTTTGGAAGGAGGAGTTGTCCAAGTGATCAAGGGGTTGCCTGGGGCAAATCCTCACAACCCGGCAAACTAACATTAGCATAGTTTGTTGGTTCTCTTAAAGTAAAGCAAAGGCAGGCAGGACCATACTGTACCTAGCAAACATCTTATGTCTTAATGTTTAGGCATATGCATCAGGAGTTATTTGGAATCAACTGCATTAGATATCTTGGCCGCCCTGGCCCTAGCTCCTATGAATAGAGTTCGTAGGACGAGTATGCCTAGAAATGCTAGGTACGAGTAGACACGAGCGAGCACTGTCACTCATCGCGTAGGTGATTTTACAAATCTCAGAAATCTTACTATGATACAATTTATGATTATTATTGCTGATGTTAAATGGAGACCAGGCGGAGCGTAAGTTTACTTTTGGGGTGTGCGTTTTTGTTACCCGGCTCCGCCCGAGTCGCATAAGGCCCGTTCGCTGTCCGCCTGCTGGTCGGCATAACATTGCTAGAGGTGCTTATCCGGGATAATGGACCGGTAAAAGTCTTACTTGTGCCATCCGAAGAACAGAGACTTGGTCCTACCATCGGGCCCAGGGGCGCTTGGTTGTTGACTCATGGAGGGCTGGACCCGGTGCGCCGTGGTAACGCTCCACGGGGGCCAAACCTGGGGAATGGCGGGTTGGAATCGAACTTAGGATGGGACAAGTGGAGATAGGGGCTATATGTGGGAACGCGATGGCTAGTAAGCATATACTCCTGGCATTTTTAGTTATTCCTGGGAATTAAAAATCGATTCGAATCGCTGATACTCACCAGGTGTGAGAATGCCAGATATCGCACACGGGCAACGTAGTAATAACTGTAACATGTTATTTATTTAATCACGCTTTTCAATACAACATGTTTGGATGTGTATGATCCGTCCCACTATTCATGGTGCTGCCCATCCACTGATAGGAGGTCGATGGACTTGGGTGGTGCTTTGAAGTCGAGGGAGGGCTGACCCGACGTACCGTGGTATCGCTCCTGAGACGGCTACTCCCAGGGGTTAGATGGGGGCACTGTGAATCTTGGGATGGGACCTGTGTAGATGAGGAGTATATCTTGGATGTGTATGACACACTACTATGCAAGTTACTGATGGTTCTCATGTTTTACTTTCATGCAAGTACTTACTTTATGAAATAAATGATCTTCATGGTTAATGGATAGCAGCTGTCAAATCCTGCTATCTTATGTCAACATGACATTGGTTAAAAATCTATAGCTAAGGATCCACATGATTAGTAAGCATGCTTTTGCGTCAGCCGTAAGCCCCGTCCATTAAGTCCTACTGAGTAATTAGAACTCAGGGTTTGCCCCCACTTTTGGATTACAGGTACTAGCGACATCTGGACAACTGTGTTGGAGGTGGTAGCACCGGTGGGCTCGGTGCTACTCGCCTTGTTCATCTCTTCATGAAGACTATTTGAATTTGTTTCTGCTGTGAGATGTTTTGAAAACGCTTCCGATATATACATATACTCTGAATTCGCTTCCGCTATATTTGAACATGTATTTGATTTCTTATATTTGGTTTGTAAATTAAGCTTATTATTCTCTATTTCAACTGCTTGTGATAATGTAACCGTTGTGGCTCCTTCGAGAGTCGGATGTGTTTGATATTGGTGCCTCGGGAAATGGTGTTATCGAGAGCCTGAATGACTCTCAACGGACTACCAGGTTTAGTCTGGCATAAGTGCACTGTGAGCCCGAGGTGGCAGGTGTGGTTAGTCCAGATTAAGCAGGGCGGTTCCGCCACAGCTGGTATCAGAGCCGATCATACACAGACAACAGTTATATCATCAAGTTTTGTTTTACAAACATATCTTCGAAAACCCATCTTCAAGTAATTCAAAAAATGAGAGTATATGCTATGCCCATTTAAAGATGTTAGTGTTATACAGGTGACATCACTGACATTTTGACCTAGATAGAACTCATATGCATATTCGGCGCTTTGGGAAGCAACTTTTCGGCCATAGCTGTCCCCAGTACTGGAGGAAGCTATTGGGATTTGCGAATGGTTGTAAGCCCTGCATTCATGCCCCGTAGTAAAAGCTCTTTAAGGGTAGTGGGCATGCTTCGGATGCTTTCATGCCCACCACACTTACATTCGGTTTTAGGATCCACCTTCTTCTCGACATTCCTCAGTACTGGTGGAAAGTCAGGCTTTGAGAGAAGGTGCAAAGGCCCACCTACGTTGTCCACGCAGCGGTCACGCGTGGATGCCACACTAGATGGTAATGTATGAGCATGCATTTTTTCTGCAGGTACACTAACCACGTGCCAAAATTAAGAACGACTAGAGAACGACTAGTTGCATTAGAGAGAGACGTGCATATATGTCACCGAGATACCGCTAGTTATATATATATAATATACCTAGGATGTGAGATGTGAGACCGAAGAGGACGAGCATGCATCCGTCCATCTCATCTCATGTGCTTCACTATGTGTTGCTTGAAAATAACTAGATTCTTATGGCATAGTGTACATATGTTTGTTTGGTAATAACAGGTCTCACATGAGCTTTGTATGCGCTGCAAATGTGTTGATGTATGGCTCAAAATACAAATACAATCAATACAAACTTCATATACGATGATATAGAATACTAAGCTTGTGATCATTTTGCTATATAACTCTTCTCTACAAATGTATTGGTTGTGGGGTGGAAGCTAAACAGGTTAGAAACCGAAATCTACACACCTGTGACCTCCTATTTGATAATTGAAATCTGGTGCTGATCTAAACACTTTTAGTAAAAACTTCATATACAAGAGTTGTAGCTGATGGATGAACGAACCACTTTTATATATTGGACTTTTTGTAAAGACACTTTTAGCAATGACTTACAGTCACCCTAGGTTGAAGTTTGAAATCTGGACAAATTTCAACTAGTTGAAAAACTTGAGCTTCTGGGCCAATTCAGGGTAGAACTAGCAAGCACCTTCTGTACAACGGTGTCGAGTAACCTTAGGCATAACCATGACATTCTAATCTGTCGCAGATTCCCTAAATTCACGTCTAGTAATTGGTTGTAAACTGTACACGTTAGTAAGAAAGATAGCAATTGTGCCTCAGAGTTCCAGTCTCACCATTGTTAATGAACTCTTTTAAGCCAGTAAATGTAACGCCATCGTATCATGACTAAAGATATTACAACCAGAGGATGAGGAGACAAAGTTGAAGGGTACACCATTGACGTGGCTTCGGTTCAACATCTGTAACACGGGATGATTCTACAAACGAAACTCGACAAGCCGGAAGATCAAGTCAAGATAGTTCTAGCATGTTAAATTTTAGGTGCTCGTTTGGTAGAAATCAATAGGTATATCCACATCTACAAGACTAATGCACGACCCTCGGCAATACCAAAAGCATTCGAGAGGATTTCTCAACACCTCATAACTGAAGCAGGAGGATTCTCCTCTAATCGACCCCGACATACACAACACCAACTTCTACGCCGGCACACGAAGCGGGAGCTCCACCAAGGCAAGACTGAGATCAAAAGATACCACGGGCAAGATTCTATTGTCGCTTACATACCCCTAGCAACACTTAGAATTCTTAAGTTGATGACATGAGAGATAAAGAGGAACCTTTCAAGATCAACCATGACTCCAGCAACATTTTCCAAATTGATGGTCTATCACGGCAACAATCATCATGGTGTCAACCACGTGAAGCTCCGCGCTGCATCGACATGACTGAAAGAAGAAGCTTGCTGTTGACCAAAATGTTTTTAAATCCGACGACTAGGCAAACCGTACGGGTACCAATTGGTGTAGTAACAATGTTTAGCTTTGTCATGTATTGGCTGCACATTGAGTAAGTACGGTTCACTATGCCACTTGATACTAACTTCTTGGAATCAACTCTAGTGTATCATGCCTTTCCCAACAATTGCAAGACTAGAGTTCCAAGCTTCACTGTTCCGTGCATTTCAAGCTCTTGCACTCCACGCATTTCAAACTCCTGTAGCCCACATGTTTTGAATTCACACCAATTCATGTACTTCCGAGTCTATGTCACCACCCTAACTCAACAGTTGATGGGCCCTATGTCTCTCGTTCTCATGATTCCTGTGTTTCCAACCTTTAAAATCTATGAGCTTTCGACTCTTTGGTCTACATCACCAATACAATGAGATTCATGTCATCCAAACTACTTGTTCAGGTCTTTCTATAACCTGATATTGTTCGCATCTACTGAGATTGGATAGTTGTGCCACTCTAGTTGTGATGTCTAACCGAGCAGTCTATGGTGCCGTGACGGAACCTAGGGTCCCATGTGACCAGCCATCACATGGTGGTGCCACTAGGGGCGCGCTGGTATCAAGACATGCGAAGGCTTGACATCGCTTCAAGTGTGGAACATTCATATCCACTTCTTCTTACCTTGTGGAACTTGCTACTCTTGACCCATGGAAGTGCTTGAATCCATTTCCACCACCTCAATACGTCATCTCATTGCTTTGTTTCACCTTGCCTTTCTCGGTCTGTGGAGAAAGATCCATCTTAATCCCACTATCGTTCACACCTTTCCATTGCCTTGTTGAACCATGTCTTTCTCGATCTGTGGAGACAGATCAATTCTATGTTCACACTTAGTCCACACCTTCTCCTTGCTTTGTTTACTCTTGCTAGTAGTGATTCATGGGGATGATCAATTCTATCTCTATGGTTACCTTGATTATCTTTAACGTCTTGTATTTGTGGGAAGGCTTGATTCCATTTCCACTGTCTTGCTACATCATTCCATTGCCTTCTTATGACTTGCCTCTCTTGATTTGTGGGAACCATAAACTCTATTTCCACTGCTTTCTCTTACATTCCTTTTTTGTATATATTGAACCTTATCTCCTAAAGGTGAACTTCAGCATCATCCGCTGCACTAAGCTTTTGTTCTTGGCTAGTGCTCTTGTCATATCATCCTTTTCAAGAAGTTGCTTTGTTCTTCTTTGAAAATCATCCTCAGTTAAGCTTACTAACACTGTCTATTGTTTCGTTAGTAAGCACACATCATATACCTAGACTTTCTTGGTCAGTCTTGACCAAGCTAAGAAATCGTACAAACCATCACCTTGTCAAGTCTATCTCAACCCTTGTGTACATTCCTGCTGCCAAAGGCAGGATGTGTTGTACTGCACCACATCTTTCCTTTGAAGCTACCTTGAATTACTATCTTATATGTGTACACAGCCCCTATCCAATGAAATGAATGTGTCTCTCAAAAGCACATCCGTTGATAATCCTTTGAATCACAAGATCCTTCATGGTTCAATTTTTCCGATCGTGTACACTATGTTTCTATTGTTCTAAGACCTATATATATTTATCACGTTTCTAAACCTCGGTGTCAAATTCAGGGAGTAACCCTGTTTTATTGTTCCAATCAATCGCTATCGCTTTTTCACTGTGGCCACACCTTCTTTGTGGTTTATTAATTCGCTCTCATATAAGACACGACTCGACAAGTAACTTAGAAAGACCACCCTAGACCTATTTGAGAAGCTTTGTAACTACCATGTGTTAAGGAGGCACTAACCATTCATGAGATAGTTGACAAAGCAAACCCATGAAGAATTGAATACTACCACGTGTTTCCAAAAGCCTAGGTACAACGATGCCAAAACCGTTTGCATTTCCCAGTAAGCCATAGAACCTCCGCTTCCTCCAAATCTCGGGACAAGATTCTTTAAGGGGGGTGGGTTGTGATGCCCCTGGTATCTCAAGAGCCTTAACACGCAGCTAGAGATGAGTTAATAATGAACTAGGACTTGATGATGCTTAGAGAGTAACGCAGACTAGAAGGAGAAGTCACTAAGCCAAAGTTTTCTAGAAAAACATAAGACTCTAAGAGGTTTGGTTGTTTAAGTCACCATCCACAAGCTTTTATGCAAAACACCAAATACAAAAGTCTTAGTTCAGGATGTTATCTTCAACTTTGATATTACGACCATCTTTAAAATCATAGGTTATGAGGTTTAAAAGTCAAGACCAAATCAAACCAGAAGTCCTTTGGAAGGTGCCAATTGTGATCGTGAACAAATTTCGACCCTAATAAAACTTTCAAATTCGTTAAGCAACTGAGCTTAGCTCCATTATCAAAGTTGTTGTACATACCGTGAACTTCACTTTTGTTACCCTGAGCATATTTAAAACTGCCTTTAACTATTTTAAATTTTGACCTCAAATACCTCATGAGATCAGCCCAAGCTAGTCTACACTTCGAAAAAAATTCCCAAGTCTGAATTTTCAGCTCATCCAAACTTGAATCTGAAATTACTTTTGATTTCACTATACAACTTCAGAATCTTCCTTTCTATGAAGTGAAACTAAACATATCACCTTTCAAATGCACCTAGAGTGGAAGTGTTTGCACTTCATTTGGGTATTCAAAAGTTTGAAACAAGAAAGACCCTACTTAAATTAAAGCTGCAGTTTTACCAAACCTTCAGCAATGTTTGTACTTGTAATTCAAAATCTGTGATGATGCAAGCCAGACTTTATATACCAACCTTGTAGATAATTGTGTTAGGAACAACTTTGATAATTGGTGCTTTGACATGCAGAAAGGTTTGCATAGGGTTTTGGGTCTTTTTTTGGCAACATATGAAACCTGTCCAAACCTGACCTGTGCAGTCAACTCAAATTTCCTTGGTCTTACAGTCAAAATCTTTAAATGGTGATATTGAGAAAAATGTAGCTAATAAAATTGTGAACAAGATTGGTATAAAACTCATTTTATGAAAGTAAATAGAAGTGGGACGTTAGGAATTTCTAAACTGGTGGGTTCTGTTGGTCAAACCTAGGTCAGTTTGTTAAACTCAAAATTTTAACCACATTTCTAAACAGAACATGATATTAAGGTTTATGACAAAGTTGTAGATCCCAAAGAGTACAATAATTCTTCCAATTGGAGTGTTTTCAAATTCGGCCCCTGACGTGTTCAAATACGAGATTTTCTAACAGGTATCCAGCAGGTCAAACTCCATTTTTCCAATTTCGGAATTTTCCTTCCTTCCTTGAGTCAATGACAAGTGGGGCCCACGCACTCGTTTCCCGCCCAGGCCGGATGACGACATCCATCCGTGGACCCCACATCCCACGCCGTTCGTGCACTCGGTCCACGGACCGCTCTCTCTTCTCCTCGCCCGATCCTACATGTCAGTAACACATAGGTCTATGGACTCGGTCCGCCGCGCCACCACCACCTCTCTTCCCCGTTCACCTGCGTGCACATAGCGCGCGTCGCCTGCCCGCGCCGCGCGTGGCCGGATGCCGACGCCTGGGACACGCCTCTGTCCTGCTCCTTCGGCTTAACCTGGACACCATCGCGGCTCCATTCACTCCATCCACGCTCCAGTTGTCCCTTTGCCCTCGCTCTCCTCGCTTGTGCAGAGTGCACGCCATGGCCGCCGCCATGGCCCGAGCTCCCTGAGCTCGCGAGCACGGCCATCTCGTGCCTCCTCTTGGCCGTTCGACGCGCTCCCCGCGCTCGCGTAACCTCCCTCCACCGAGTCCCTGAGGAATCGACCTCGATTACGTCTCCCACTGCCACCTTCCACGGGTGAACGCCATGAACGCCCCCATGGCTACGAGAGCGCAAGCTCACGCGCCGGGCGCCCCCGGCCTTCTCCCTCCACGCCTTCCCCCGTCACCACTCCCGTGCGGCCCTCCTCCACCATCCCCGTTGCGCCTCGGCCCCTCCAGCGCCTCCTCCTCTCTCCCCAACCACGGCGCCGCCATGGCCACCGTGCCGAGCTCGGCATCGCCGTGGAGGACTACATTCGGGCCCTCCCCACACCCCCACTCCACCACCGTCGGCCTCTACTCATCCCCGCGCAGCTCACGAGCCCGACCGTAGCCCCTACCGCCTCCTACACCGCCGATTCGAGCGGAAGCCGCCGCGCACCGCCGTGTCGTGGCCGTCCCGGTTCACCATCGCCGCGCCGCCTGTCCTGTCCACACCGTGCGACGACGTCTTGGGGAAATGGAAGCCCGCGGCGGGGAACACCTTCGTCGAGCCCCACAGCTCCAAGTTCGGCCCGCACATCGCCGACGCAGGCCGCCGCTCTCTCCTCTGCCGCGCGCGGATCGGTCCGTCCGGAGGAAGAAGAAGGAATGGTGACTTTGCACAAATCCCCCTTATCTTTTCATTAATTGTCAAGCTGGCTCGGTGACTATACACTGAGTCTATGTCATCTTGCAGGAAACCCCCTGGAAGCTATGGTTATTCACGATCTAGTCCCTAGTCTGGTGTTTTTCTAATTATATGCATTTATTTCGGCAGTGAACTTTGAAAAATCATATAAAATCACAGAAAAATCCAAAATGGACAAACTCAGTTGCATTGGACTCCTCTTAAATAGATCTATCGAATGGTTATGATGTGGATGTGTAAAATGACAATTTTACCCTTGCTTAGTTGCATGCATGTTAAAGCAACATAAATGTCAAAAGTGGGTCAAATGAACTTCAAATGCTATGAAACTTGGACAGTAGCTTTTACATGACATTTAGGCTCTATGTGAATTTTTGTAACCCTGGCATTGCTCATTTACTTGCTGTTTTGCATTTATCTATTTATTTCTTGCATTTTTGCACTATGGAAAATACTTACCATATAAAGTATACTTGAATTGACTCTTTGGTATTTTTCATGTACTTTATATAGTATGAGTAACTCACTGGTGAAGTATGAGGTTGTGCATGCATGTTTTAGCTGTTGTTTTGAAAATGACAAAGTGTTACTTACTAGAACAAATAATTGTAAAAAGGTGTTCTAGAGTGCTAGGAAACTTTTATGGAAAATTTGGTGGCTTGCTGATGGTATAGAGGTCCCAGAAAGTAATTATGTAAAATTTATGAACACTGTTTTAATGTGCATGTAAATTAGACCCTAATAATTATATGAAAAATAGATGTCCTATCAAATTAGGGATATTTCATGTGCAAATTTTTGTACTTACCAAAAGTTAGGGTGTCCCTTTGAATAGTAAATGATCAAGTTATATAAACCATTAATGTTGTCTCCTTGTTTTTGCATCATCCTCGTGTGCCTTTCCTCTGCATGTTGCTATACTTGATCATGTAAACAATTCTATGTTGCCTTGTGAATGGTTGATTTCATAGCTGTGTGATTGTCCTAGGTGCATACAGTCACTTCTTGTTAGTATAGTTTGTCGATCACTTTTCTGTCCATCCATGAAATGGTTACTCATGTATGTGCTTAATACTCTTGCATCCATTCACTGCATCATGCATATTATTCATGTAGCAACGCTTATTGCACATACGTGATCAAGGAACAAGTGTGTGGAACTACTTCAAGCAACGGTGGTACAAAAACTAACTAAGACCCACTCACGACCTGGAGTGCCCATCAGTCGTGTTTGGAAGGAGGAGTTGTCCAAGTGATCAAGGGGTTGCCTGGGGCAAAGCCTCACAACCCGGCAAACTAACATTAGCATAGTTTGTTGGTTCTCTTAAAGTAAAGCAAAGGTAGGCAGGACCATACTGTACCCAGCAAACATCTTATGTCTTAATGTTTAGGCATATGCATCAGGAGTTGTTTGGAACCAACTGCATTAGATATCCTGGCCGCCCTAGCCCTAGCTCTTATGAATAGAGTTTGTAGGACGAGTATGCCTAGAAATGCTAGGTACGAGTAGACACGAGTGAGCACTGTCACTCGTCATGTAGGTGATTTTACAAATCTCAGAAATCTTACTATGATACAATTTATGATTATTATTGCTGATTTTAAATGGAGACTGGGCGGAGCGTAAGTTTACTTTTGGGGTCTGCATTGTTGTTATTCGGCTCCGCCCGAGTCACATAAGGCCCGTTCGCTGTTCGCCTACTGGTCGGCATAACATTGCTAGAGGTGCTTATCCGGGATAATGGACCGGTGAAAGTCTTACTTGTGCCATCCGAAGAACAGAGACTTGGTCCTACCATCGGGCCCAGGGGCACTTGGGTGTTGACTCGTGGAGGGCCGGACCCGGTGCGCTGTGGTAACGCTCCATGGGGGCTAAACTTGGGGAATGGCGGGTTGGAATCGAACTTGGGACGGGACAAGTGGAGATTGGGGCTATATGTGGGAATGCAATGGCTAGTAAGCATATACTCCTGGCATTTTTAGTTATTCCCGGGAATTAAAAATCGATTCGAATCGCCGATGCTCACCAGGTGTGAGAATGCCAGATATCGCACACGGGCAGCGCAGTAATAACTGTAACATGTTGTTTATTTAATCACGCTTTTCAATACAACATGCTTGGATGTGTATGATCCGTCCCACTATTCATGGTGCTGCCCATCCACTGATAGGAGGTCGATGAAGTTGGGAGGTGCTTTGAAGTCGAGGGAGGGCTGACCCGACGTACCGTGGTCTCGCTCTTGAGACGGCTACTCCCAGGGGTTAGATGGGGGCGCTGTGAATCTTGGGACGGGACCTGTGTAGATGAGGAGTATATCTTGGATGTGTATGACACACTACTATGCAAGTTACTGATGGTTCTCATGTTTTACTTTCATGCAAGTACTTACTTTATGAAATAAATAATCTTTATGGTTAATGGATAGCAGCTGTCAAATCCTGCTATCTTATGTCAACATGACATTGGTTAAAAATCAACTGCTAAGGATCCACATGACCAGTAAGCATGCTTTTGCGTCAGCCGTAAGCCTCGTCCATTAAGTCCTACTGAGTAATTAGTACTCAGGGTTTGCCCCCACTTTTGGATTACAGGTACTGGCAACATCTGGACAACTGTGTTGGAGGTGGTAGTACCGGTGGGCTCAGTGCTACTCGCCTTGTTCATCTCTTCATGAAGACTATTTGAATTTGTTTCCGCTGTGAGATGTTTTGAAAACGCTTCCGATATATACATATACTCTGAATTCGCTTCCGCTATATTTGAACATGTATTTGATTTCTTATATTTGGTTTGTAAATTAAGCTTATTATTCTCTATTTCAGCTGCTTGTGATAATGTAACTGTTGTGGCTTCTTCGAGAGTCGGATGTGTTTGATGTCGGTTCCTTGGGAAATGGTGTTATCGGGAGCCCGAAGGACTCTCGACGGACTATCGGGTTTAGTCTGGCCTAAGTGCACTGCGAGCCCGAGGTGGCAGGTGTGCTTAGTCTAGATTAAGCAGGGCGGTTCTGCCACAAACTCTGACTTCATTGGCTTGTGGAAACGATCAACTCTGCTCCACTGTTTCACTTGTATATTTTCTTTCAACTTGACGAACTTAATTCCCCACACTACCTTTTGTTATCGGCTAGTGTTGTGGTCATACCGCCCTCTCCATGAGTTGTTTCCTTCTTCTTCAGATTTCCTCAAGGATGGGCTTACTAACCTTGCCGGTCGTTTCGTTAGTAAGCACATATCATCCCCTAGATTTACTGGATCAGTCTTGTCCAATACAAAGAAATCGTACAAACCATCACTTTGTCCAGTCTATCTGGGTCCTCTTGTATCCTTCTTGCTGCCATGAGCAGGATGTGTTGAACTTCACCACATCTTTTCTTTGAGGTTACCTTGAATTATTGTCTTATACGTGTATGCAGTCCCTGTCAAATGAAATGAATGTGTCTCTCAAAAACACGTCTGTTGATAACCCTTTGCATCACAAGAATCCTTCGGTGTTCGATTTTTTTGATTGTGTACACTTTACTCCTAATTGTTCTAAGACCTATATATTTATCTCGTTTCTACATCTTGGTGTCAAAGTCAGGGAGTAATCCTGTTCTATTGGTCGAATCAATCGCTGTTGTCTTTGCACCGTGGCCACCCCATCATTATGGTTTGTTTATTCGCTCTCATGTGAAACACGACTTGCCGAATACCTGGGAAGGACCCCCTTAGACCTATTCAAAAGCTTTGTAACTACCTTGTGTTAAAGAGGCACTAACTATTCACGAGCCAGTTAACAAAGCTAATAGATGAAGGATTAAGTGTTACCAGGTGTCACTAGAAGCACATGAACCGCGTGCCAAAAAACCTTTCACATTACGTAGTAAGCCGTAAAACCCCACTTCCTCCAAATCTCGGGACGAGATTTCTTTAAGGGGGATGGGTTGTGATGCCCCGGCATCTCAAACGCCCTAACACGCACCTAGAGACAAGCTAATAATGAATTAGTACTTAATGATGCTTAGAAAGTAACGAAGACTAGATGGAAGAAGTCACTAAGTCAAAATTTTCTTGAAAAATACAAGACTCTAAGCAGTTTGGTTGTTTAAGTCACCACTCACAAGCTTTTATGCAAAACATCAAATAAAAAAAGTCTTAGTCGGGATGTGACATTTGACTTTGATAATATGAACTCCTTTAAAATCATATGTTGTGAGGTTTAAAAGTCGGGACCGAATCAAACCAAAAATTCTTTGAAAAGGTGCTAATTGTGATCATGGCCAAATTTGAGCCCTAATAAAACATTCAAATCCATAAAGCACCGGGGCTTAGCTCCATCGTCAAAGTTGTTATGCATGTTGTGAACTTCGCTTTTGTTACACTGAGCCTGGCTCAAAACTGTCATCTACTCGCTCCTAATTGCACCCAAATATCTCATAAGAACAACTAAGTCAGCCCCCACTTACAATGTTTTCTCATGTCTGAATCTTCAGCCCACCATGCTTTTGAATCTGAAATTACTTTGGAATTCACTATACAACTTCAAAATCTTCTTTGGTATGAAGTGAAATTAAACCTATCACTTTTCAAATGCACCCAATGTGGAAGTGATTGGACTTCATTTGATACTCCAAAAGTTGAAAACAAGAATGACTACACAAAATGAGGTTTCTGTTTTACCATACCTAGGAACACATTTGTTTATATAGTTCAAAATCTGTTGGGATTCAGACCAAGTTTATATTACCAAACTTGTAGATGATTTATTGGAGAACAACTTTATTAATTGGGGTTTGACCATATATTGACGGTTAAATGGCAATTTGGGGCATTTTCTACCAACACAGAAAACCAGTCCAAATCTGACCTGTTTAGTAATCTCAATGTTTCTGTAACCTACAGCCACTTTCATGCAAGACTCTAATTGAATGGGTTGTAGCCTTTGAAATTCTAAGAAATATTGTCAAAAGGCAATTTGGGTGAAAACACTTAGAAATAGGACTTTTGAAGTTTTTAAGCAATAAAGGTCCCCTGTCCAAATTGAAAGCTGCTAGTTAATTTCAAAATTTAATAATATTTCCACATAGATTTTGATATCAAGCCTTTTGACAAAGTTGTAGAACTCAAAGAGTGAAACATTTCGCCTGATTGGAGTTTTGTCAAATTCGGGCTTAAGTCGGTCAAAACGAAGATTTTCAGAAGGGAGAAAAACAAAATTGAGCATGTTTCCTTTTTCTCCTTCCCTCTCTCGATGACAGGTGAGCCCGGCAATCCGAGGGCTCGGCCGACGCCCAGCCCATGGCGGCCACGCGGCCATGACATACGGGCGGTGGCGCGCGGCACCTGGGATGCCGACTGGCCACGCCTCAGCCTTACCTAGACGGGAATGCGGCTCCATTCAAGCGCTCTTGCACTCCCTCTCCGCTCTATTCCTCGCTCACTCCCCGCACGCCGAACGCCGGACGCCATAGCCGCCATGAACGCTGTTCATGGCGAGCTTGTGTCACAGCCACCTCAGATTATCTCTGCCCAGTCCGACGCGCGTCCCTCACTTGCCGTGTCCCACTCCACCTCCCTAGCCACTTCCCGCCCGTAACCATCGCTCCTAGTCCCCTCCCCACGCACGACTCCGAGCACCGTCCCGGCGTCCCCCTCACCCCGCCGTGGAACCCCTACACTGGCGCCCTCCCTCACGCCCAGGCCCACGGCGTCGGATTCGCCTCGTTCTTGCGCAGCTCTCAAGCCCGACAGTGGCCCCTATCGCCTTCTAGCTCATCGGAATGTCGTCGCGCTGCCACAAGCTCCGTGCACCACCGCACCGTGGCCACCTCCGGTTCACCTCCACGCGCTGCCCGTACGCGCCTCCCCGTATGACTAGATCTAGGAGAATCAAAACCCCGTGGCTGGAACGTCTCCCCCGACCACGTCGTCCCCAACTCCCTGCCTCCACGCGCGCCACTGCGTGCGGGGACGTCGGCTAGCGCCGCGTCGTCCTCCCCCTGCGAGAGGTAGAAGAAGAGGGCTGCCACTTTGCTAAAAGCCCCTGCAGAGTTTCATTCTCACGCGCGCCACTGAGTACTATTTTCCTATGCCACTTTGGAAGTTAGGATTAATCTCGTTTTGGTCCTGAATCTGGGATTTTTCTTTTTAGAATTTGTTATTTCGGCTGTGAACTTTGGAAATTCATAACAAATCAAGGAAAACTCCTAAAAAGGCAGACTCAGTTGCACTAGACTCCTCTTAAATAGATCTATTGAATGGTTATGATGTGGAGGTGTAAAAGGACTGTTTTGCCCCTGCTATGTTGCATGCATGATTACACTAGATAAATACCAAAAGTAGGCGAAATGAACTCCAAAAATTATGAAACTTGGACAGTAGCATGGTTACGGTATATTGACACTTTGTGAATTTTTGTAACCCTAGCATTGCTCATTTGCTTGCTGTTTTGCATTTATCTATTTATTTCTTGCATTTCTACACCATGGAAAATACTTGTCATATAAAGAATACTTGAATTGACTCTCAGGTATTTTTCATATGCCTTAGTTAGTAAAAGTGGCTCACTGGAAAATTATGAAGATTGTGCATGTTTGATTTGAATGGTGATGTGAAAATGACAAAATGCTATTAGCTAGGAAAGAAAATAGGAAAATGTGGTTCTAGGGTGCATAATAAATTCCATGGAAAATATGGTAGTGTTCTAGTTAGTTGCTGGTTCCAGAAATCATTTTTGGTAGATATTGTGGTCACTGTTTTATTTTGCACCTATATTAAGCTAAGAAAAATATATAGAAAATAGATGTCCTATCAAACCAGGGATATTTCACTTGCTAATTTTTGTACATGTTACTTATACTAAATAATGCTCATTGAGTAAATCTCATCACTAGAAACTTATCCTATAAATTACGAAAAATCCGAGAAGCTTTAGGGCTGATAACTTGTTGGAATTCTCATAATTAATTTATAACTCCTATGTGGCTGAAATTTTGGCAGTAGCCTAGTAAACTACAATTATACATGTCATAAAAATCTGAGTTCAATTGAGATTGTCTGACTACATAAACTTCTATGTGCATTTTTAATCATAAAGTAAGCATGTGGCACTACGTGGCGTGTAGATGTTTACTCACAAATGACAAACATGATTGCACCATTATTAAAGATTATGCTGCATACTATTTACTATTCCCCATGTCACACCTGTTAAAGAGTAAATTTACTTATTCATATAAGACACCTAAGATCAATGTAGGGTTCCATTCATTAAACAATCATGATGCTTGATTTAGATATTGCATGTTTTCTATGAATGTAGGGTTTCAGCTTACTACTGAATGAAAATAAATACCACCGCATTTCATGCATGTACCACAATAATCCTAATAACTATTGTTTGTTTTATCAGATCACCATGTTAACATGTTGCCAATATGATTATTAGCTTATAAAAGTGCGATGGTATGATTATATGCTTACCCGATGTTCTTAAGAGTGATGTTGCTAGCAGTACATACATGTATAGAGGTACGACTGCGTGATGGTTTGCTTGTTTGTGTTATGGAAAAATGACAACTTAACTTAATACTTGATCACGTAATAAAATTCTATGTTGCATTACGGATGTTTAATTGCATCGTTATATCCTTGTCCTATAGGCATATAAGCACTTCTTGTTAAAATAGTTTAGCAATCCCCTTTTGTCTACCCAGAAAAGATATATTCACATGTGTGCTTGTCATCTCATTCACTGCATCATGCATATCAATCATGTAGCAACGTTATTGCAGATACATGATCAAGTGCGTGGAGCTACATCAAGTACCAGTGTCCAAAAGACCAACTAAGAGCCACTCATGACCTGGAGGGCCCATCAGTCGTGTTTGGACGGAGGAGTTGTCCAAGGGATCAAGGGGTTGCCTGGGGCAAAGCCTCACAATGCGGCAAACTAACAGTAGCTTAGTTTGTTGGTTTTATTAAACCGAATCAAAGGTAGGCAGGACGATGCTTTTCCTAGCAAACATATTATGGTTGATGAGTACGCATCTGCATTAGGAGTTGATTGGAAACATCTGCATTTGACTTCCCGGCCGCCCTGGCCCTAGCACCCATACATAGAGTACGTAGGACGAGTATGCCTAGTAATGCTAGGTACGAGTTGACACAAGTGAATGGAATCACTCGTCGCGTAGGTGATATCGAAGTCACAGAAATTTTTCAACTACGGAAGTTTTATTATGGTTATGTTTTAAATGGAGACCGGGCGGAGATATGGGTTTGTATGATGAGAGTTGGAATAATGTGTGGTGGACTCTGCCCGAGTCGCATAAGGTCGGGCGTTGTTCGCTTGGGATCGGCATAACATTGCTAGGATGCTTATCCAGGCCATGCGACAGGTGAAAGCCTTTCCTGGGCCATCCCACTATTCAAGATGCCGCCCGTCCACTGATAGGAGGCCGATGGACTCGGAGGGCGCTTGTAGTCGAGGGAGGGCTGACCCGGTACGCCGTGGTAATGCTCCTAAGGCGGCTATCCTCCGGGGATTAGGTGGGGGCGTTTTGACCCTTGGGACGGGTCAAATTGAGGTGGGGGGCATATGTGAGAACCTCGAGGGTTAGTAAGCATATGCCACCTGGTTTTTCTAGTTATTCCCAGGAATTAGAAATCGATTCGAATCGCTAATGCTCTCCAGGTGTGAGAATGCCAGTATCACTACCGGACAATGTAGTAATCCACTTGAAGATGTTGTATCATGGATTCATGGTTTGAATAATTACATGCTTGGATATATACATGCTTTACTTTCATGCAAAGATTATTTATATATTCATGATGAAATTCTTAATATCATGGTTTATAGCGGTTGTTAAATCCCGCTATCTCACGTTACCATGCTTTTGTTTAAAACCAATGGCTAAGGATCCACTGGTTAGTAAGCAAGCTTTGCGTCAGCCGTAAGCCATTCCATTAAGTCGTACTGAGTAATTAGTACTCAAGGTTTGCCCCCACTTTTGGATTACAGGTATGAAGTTCTTCGTGTGCGCCCGAGTTGGAGGAGGGTAGTACCGGTGGGCTCGGTGCTGCTCGCCTTGTTCATCCCTACATGAAGGCTATTTAAGTATTATGGTTTCCGTGGCGAGATGTTTACGAAATCGCTTCCGCTATGTTTTGCTTCCGCTTTTGATTTGAACATGTATTTTGAGTTCTTATATTTGGTTTGTACCACTTTATCTTATCTTCACTATTAAACTGCCTGTGATGATGTAACTGTTGTGGCTCTTTTGAGGGCTAGATGTGTGTGATGTCGGCATCCTTGGGCGATGGTTACATCGAGTGCCCGTCGGGATAGCTCGACGGACTACCGGGTTTAGTCTGGCCTAAGCGCACTGCGAGCCAGAGGTGGTAGGTATGCTTAGCCTGGATTAAGCAGAACGGTTCCGCCACAGCTGGTATCAGAGCTGATCATGTATATGATGAATTCGGTGTTCATGAATGTGCTTGATAAGTTTGTAGTGGTGTTCATCAATGGCATCTTAATTTATTCCAAAGATGAGAAAGAGCACGAGGAGCACTTACGGATAGTACTCACGCGGCTTAGAGAACACAAGCTCTATGCCAAGTTCAGCAAGTGTGCATTCTGGCTGAAGGAGGTGGGATTCTTAGGTCACATTTTATCTGAGAAGGGAGTAGCAGTTGATCCTAGCAAGGTAGAGTGTGTACTGAATTGGAAGCAACCCAAAACCGCAACTAAGATCTGGAGTTTCCTCGGTTTAGCGGGCTATTACAGCCGATTTATCAAGGATTTCTCTAAAACTGCAAAGCCAATGACCTCACTGACCAAGAAAAATGCCAGGTATTCGTGGAGTCCGAACTGTGAGGAAGTCTTTCAGAGCTTAAAGAAATCATTAACAACTGCGCCAGTGCTAGCATAACCGGACATCACGAAACCTTTTGACGTGTATTGTGATGCCTCCGGCAATGGGTTTGGCTGTGTCCTAATGCAAGAAGGGAGAGTAGTTGCTTACGCTTCCCGTCAATTGAGAAAATATGAAGCCAACTATCCAACACATGATCTTGAGTTAGCGGCGGTCGTTCATGCTTTGAAAATATGGAGGCACTACCTACTGGGCAACACTTGTAATCTCTACACTGATTACAAGAGCCTCAAATACATCTTCACTCAACCTGAATTAAATATGAGGCAACGACGGTGGTTAGAGTTAATAAAGGATTATGATCTAGAGATTCACTACCACCCTGGGAAGGCGAATGTGGTAGCTGATGCGCTAAGCCGTCGGGCTCATTGCAATGTGCTTGAAGTCCAACCCACGGCAAGAGTGATCTGTTGGGAAATGGATCAGATTGAGATGCCTATGGAACAACTAGCTGAACTTTATAACCTCATTATTGAACCCACCATCAAAGGGCAAATCATAACGGCGCAAAAACAAGATAAAGGCATGGCGTTCATTCGTGAGGGTATGGATGAGAAGAAGAGGGCATGCTTCACACTTGATGACCAGGGTGTGTTATGGTTTAAAAATCGATTAGTGGTACCTAAGGACATGGAGTTAAGGAAGAAAATACTTGATGAAGCTCACACCTCTATGTTAACCACGCACCCGGGTAGCAATAAAATGTACCAAGACCTAAAGCAAAAATTTTGGTGGACCCGTATGAAGCGGGAAATTGCCAAGTACGTGTCTGAGTGTGATGTGTGTCAGAGAGTGAAAGCGGACCATCTAAAGCCTACTGGTATGCTTCAGCCGCTAGCGCTTCCAGCATGGAAATGTGAGGATATACACATGGACTTCATTGTGGGATTGCCTCGTACTCAGAAGGGCTATGACTCCATTTGGGTCATCATTGACCGCTTCACCAAATCTGCTCACTTCATTTCGGTAAAGAACCGGTATAATGCACAGAACTACGCAGAGATTTATATCTCCCGCATTGTTTCATTGCACAGGGTTCCTAAAACCATCACTTCAGATAGAGGCTCATTGTTTGTGTCCCGTTTCTGGGAGCAGTTGCAAACCGCTCTTGGCACCACTTTGATTCACAGTTCCGCATATCACCCTCAAACTAGTGGTCAAGTTGAGAGAGTAAATCTAATCCTAAAAGACATGTTAAGAGCTTGTGCTTTAACCTATTCCACTAAATGGGACGAGTGTCTCCCACTAGCTGAATGTGCTTACAATAACAGCTACCGGAAGAGCTTAGAAATGGCTCCTTTTGAGGCTCTATATGGTAGACGGTGTAGAACGCCACTTAATTGGTCTGAACCCGGTGAACGTGTCACCTTCGGTCCTGATCTAGTAACACAAGCCGAAGAACAAGTAAAATTCATTCATGCTAATCTAAAAAGACCACAGTCGAGGCAAAAGAGTTATTCTGATAAGAGGAGAAGACCACTAGCCTTTGAGATAGATGACAACGTGTATCTTCGAGTGTCACCCATGAAGGGGTACATCGCTTTGGAGTGAAACGGAAGTTAGCACCAAGGTATGTCGGTCTGTTTAAGATCCTAGAAAGATGTGGTCCAGTTGCTTACCGACTAGAGTTGCCACCACACCTTGCTACGGTTCATGACGTGTTTCATGTCTCGCAACTTAAGAAGTGTTTGAGAGTGCCGGAAGAAGCAGTAGACACCTCTAAAATTTAGATTGAGCCTGACCTCACTTATGAAGAACATCCCATAAAAACCCTTAACCAAAAACAAAGATCCACAAGAAGAAGAACAATCAACTTTTATGAAGTGCAATGGAGTAATTACTCCGAAGAAGAGGCAACTTGGGAGCAAGAAGAATACTTGCAAACCAAATATTCGGGTTTTCTTCCATCTACTTCCAACGAGTATGTATAACTATCTAAATTCAGATTTCATTCGAAACCATACACAATGCACTATCTTCTCATTTAACTTAATCACCCACATCACATCAAAATCTCAGGACGAGATTTCTTTAAGGGGGATGGGTTGTGATGCTCCAGCATCTCAAGTGCATTATCCTCTCTCATACATGAAGCATTCATCATGAAGCATCATATTTTGGCATGCATTTGAGCTCATACAGTTGGCGTCTCTTAGCCTTTACAGGTTTTACTCCACAAGCGCACGGAGACCGCTGTAGCCTTTTACTCAGAGTATTCCGAGTATCATAAATTTCCACAGGGAAAAGGTAGGCTCAAGAGTGTAATTGAATATACTCAAATCGAATGAACTGTAAACTTGGATAAATTATACCAACTAGTAGCTGAACAGGGGTAAATGTGATAAAGATAGGTGTATGGTGGAGGAGGATATCTATCTAAGCTATCTGTAGAACGGTATAGTTGCCTAGGAGGACAACAAGTGAGATAAACTCTATTCTAATCAGCTGCAAAGATTATCAACAAGCCAGGGTCTTGCATCGAGCGAAATTCTCGAGGGTACCAAGGGGTAGATAGTAGGTCCCAAAAGAGAGTCTGGCTAACACCTACGGGCCTCCCGAACGACGGGCCTGGACTACACAGGCACACCACACGCTGTCACCGAGTGGGGCTACCAAGCAAAGCTGCGTGGAGAGGATGGCAAGCTATAAATGTGTTCAAGTTAAGCTTGAACAATGATAGATCTTCCTGGATAAGATGAGAGGATCTAGATAGAGCCTAGCGTCTAAGTCTAGGGTTGAGTTATGGCACCCGCAAGAATAACAAGACTTGAATAACTAAGTGAAATACAATCTAAGCCCAGCAAGTTTGCAAAATAAAGGTACACCACACTTGCAGGAGATAGAAATAAAGTAAAATATAACTGAATTATACTGAAGATAATCTGAATCCAAAAGATACAAGAGTTTTACCACAGACTCAAAGATAACTTCGGAGACTCCGAGGCAAAGCTCGACTCAACTCTAACTCCTAGGACTATCCTAACTACTAAGAAAATAGTGAAGCACTCTTAGATAGAACTCTCAACTCAACTCTACTCTACTCCACACTTTGCAAATGAGCTCCCGGGGTCTATTTATAGCCTAGGAAGTGAGGGGGCTATTTATATGTGCACTAAGTCGGTAAAGGGGCCGAGGCGGTTGCCGGGTGGCCAAAGTCGGTGGCTGGCCGACCATAGGGGATGGTCGGGCGGCCACCCGATTCACTGACCTTGAGCATCCGACGGTTGATCTCACTCCCTCATGTCGGTTGGCGGTAGAATCAGTTGGTGCACGTGAAAAATGCCGCCGAGGGGTGGTCGGCCGACCACCCTAAGTGGTCGGGCGGCCACGTATTTTGTTCCAATTCGTTGCATGTTGTTCCCCTCAGATCCTTGACATCACTAATCCTTGTCCCGGCACATTGTGACCCTTGGATATATTGGATGCTCTCTTGTATGGTTGGATCTTCACCTTTTTGTGTTTGTTTGCACACCGGATCGAAGATGTGGCAAGTGTGGTCGTGGACCCAAAACCTCGTTGGAGGGTGGTCGGGCGGCCACCCCACTTTTGCCATTTCTGCTCATCTTTGATATGTGACATGTTTGCAACCATTTTATGTGTATTTTGGTACCTGCATCCAAATATTCATGTACATCTTTTGGAACTCATTAGTAGCAAGGGTTAGTCCATATACTTCACATGTTTAGCTTCATTTGGTCGATAATTGACGGTTGATATCGTGAGATTACGACCGTCAACACCCCCCAAGCTTAGACTTTTGCTCGTCCTCAAGCAAAGCTAAGACTGAAAGTGGATCAGGAGTTGCTACGATATCAAAAGCGAAGGAAAATTCTTATATGCAACTCAAAACTTAAACTTTTGCCCCAAGTAGTGAAATAATCAAAGCTCACCTTGGTCATACCTGTGGTGTATCTTTTTTCTTACCTTGCCTTGAGCGATTGAGAGATAGAACAACTTGTTTGTAGGATTGATTCTAACTCATTCTTTTTGGATGTCCTTCTCAGGTGTTTTCAAGATTTTCAAAACAAATATAAGCTTCCCCTTGGTACTCTCGATCGCTCAGAAGTGTTTCCTCACCAAGGGCCATGATTTTGGCCAACATTTTCCTACACTAAGGCTTTTGTGGAGCTTTAGGTAGGGGAGAATGTAGCACACTTACAATGCCTATTTTGTTAAGCCAAAGATTGGACCAAAGAGTGTACTCTATCATTTCTTCTATTTGATCACTGGAGTATGAGTGGTGGAACAAGTTGTCTCCTTCTCTAAATTTTCATCCCTCTAGCCTTTATAGATTTGGAGTGGGTATGGAGCTTTATTTCTTTTTGTCATGCTTGAACTTGCATGCTTTTCATTTTGCCGTGCATTTGCACGTATTTTTTTTCTTTTTGCCATGCTTTTGCATGCATTTTTCTTTTGGGCTCCATACCCTTACTCCTTGAGATTTGAAGGCTAGGGGATTATGAGAAGTATTTGGAGACTTTTGGTGGATGCAAAGTCCGGAATGGATCACTTGCATTTACTTTATACTCCAGCTATCAACAGAAGATGATATTTCTACTCGATGAGACTGAAAATTTGACAAAGCTCAAAACATATCTAAGTAGCTCTTTGTAGCTGGTTTTGAACATGTAAATCATATTTGGCTCTGGTAGGACTTTTTAACCATGGGGAGCTTTATTTTGTTATTTTCAAAGATAAAAACCTGAGACATTCATCTTACTAGGAACTTGAAAGAACCATCCCACGCTAAGCATATCTTGATCTCACAACAACTTAGGCTTGTTATCACAAATGGCATCCACAAGATAAAGCTTAGGTTTGCCTTTCTTTATTCACCAACATAAGACTAAGCTAAGCATAAGTTGTCATGCAAGAATTAAACCATTCACTTGATAGAGCAACTATTCATCATTTCAAAAACGAAGCTAGCAAGTGAATTTAACATTAAGCATGGGAGTTATTTATTAGGATACACAATTTTTTTTATTTTTAACTGCTGGAATTAAAAGATACAACGGGTACTTCTCTCACGGGTAAAGCAGATAGAACTAGACATGTTCGAGGGAAAGATACAGGGGTGAACAAGGCGATGGTGGAACACACATACCTTAGCTGTTGGGTTCTCCCCCAAGCTTCAATGAAGCTCACTCGGGAAAGAACCCTTTCTAGTTGCAGTACATCAGGTTCTGCTCTTGCATGCGGTCGACAGTCGCTGTTGTCTCCAGAATCAAGTTGTGGTCAACTCCTTGTTGCTGCTGAATGTCGGTGATGCTGTCAATCATCCCCAAGGTGCGATGCGCTTGGAGATCTAACGCCCCGAAGAAGGCGGTGAAGTTCCCATCAAGTTCGCCACCGGTGTAGCGGGCAGAATGGGACGGACCTACACCATGACCATAAGAATACTCACCTCCGCTGTGATATGACGGTGTCGGGTTGGCGGAGGGCACAATGGAGTTCCACGAGCTGTGCCAGGAACCCTGTGGGTTGGCTTCCCAAGTAGGTGTGCTGGGATGAGCCCATGTAGGTGCGGCTCCTGGCTACTGTGCATCCTCATTGGCCTTGCGGATTTTCTCCTCTGCTCGGCGTCGTTGGGCGTGAGTCATGACTCCGGAGACACTATTTCTTCCAAGTTCTGGCTCAGGCTCCAGCTGCATGGTTAGTGTCCTCACAGAGTATAATTTGTACTGCGGTGCTGGGAGCGGCAGCTCAAAGTCGGAGCCTCTAAAATCATGATGTAATTCCCGTTTGTGTCCTTCCTCAAAAAGTGTGCATGGATGAAGTGCGACTCTTTGACTACTCGTGTAGGGTCATTTGGCATGAAGGAGACGGTAGCATTTGCTAGCATCCCCAACCCATTGGCGATCCTTGTCACGAATGACATGATCGAGAGGATATGACCACTCTGAGCTAGTCCTTGCCAGTGGTGAACCATGCTAAGTGTAGGAGCAAACTTTATTTTCTTCCACATGGCATAGAGACATCTAACATCCTCTACTGTGACACAGCGGGTATTATCCCGCGGGAAAACAACCATGGTGAGCCAGCGGGCTAAAAACCGCAAATTGGGGTGCCTAATGTGAGCGATGCTCTTTTTCCTGGGAGCATCTGGTCCTACCAATTCTTTCCAAAACTCTGCTGAATTAAACCCCGCTAGATCCTCACTCAAAGTGCATTGGGGCGAGAAATCAAGCAAGTTGCTAAATTGGCGCAGAGTAAGCTCATAATCAGTATTGAAAAGGCGAAACCAGATGTACGTACCATCCCTTTGGGTGTCGGTGCGGAGTGTCATGAGGAATTCTTTAGTGAGGAGGATGATTCCTCCCTCTGGGATTTCTGCAAAGTTGCTCCACCCAATGGCCTGGAACACCTCGTTGAACTCCTCCCACATGCTGGTGTCGACGAGGAGGTCCTCGTCGAAGCATTTGGTCAAGGCGTAACTCTTTTGGTTTAAAAACCTTAATGCCTTGGCCTCATCTTGACTATGCGGCACGAGCTGCGAATCGAGGATGAGTATCGGCCGGTGGGTGGATGACGTCTGGAATTCTTCAGGCTCCTCCGTGCTGATGGACATCCTCTCGGAGGCAGCTTGCCGGCTTGCCGAGCCGAACCCACTCTCCGAGGATGACCAGCGTATATGTTGTCCTGCCTTGCTAACGGCCTTCTTCGCCTTCTTAAATGCATTCTTCGTCCTACAAGGCACACAAACAAAACACGATACCCGAAGGATAGACGACAATAAAAATTAGCGTTAGCGGGTTAGTCATCTAAAAATAGCGTCCTCGTGGGACAGAGCCTCCACAAAACATTCTCATCCTGCTTCACAAAGAGAGAGAGTTGCCGGAATTTTATTTGGCTAACCAAATTTTATTCGGGCATTATTTTGACTAAGCTAGTGAGCTTAATTAAGCACTAAACGAGAGGGATTAGAGAGGGATAAATGTGTTTGCTGCTCGGTGCATCGATCTAGGAAGCAGAGGGCAGTATTTATAGGCGAGGGAGGAGAAGCAGGGTGGCCGAGCAGCCAAGCATGGTGGCCGAGCGGCCACTGGCCCCGATCGGCCGGCCATGTTAAAGTGGGAGGCGTGCTTGGTCTACCATGTGGGAGAAAAGGAGATGGCGTGTGCCGAAAGGGGAAGAGTGGCGGGTCCGGGCGGCCATTAAGGGTGGTCGGCCGGCCACCATTCCCTATCCAAGGTTGAGCATTTCGCGCGAAGTGACGGAAAGAAGGAAGATGTGCGGCTAGAGTGTTAGTGTGCACGAGAAGAGGGTCGGGTGGCTATAGGCCTAGGCCAGCCGGTCACTACCTGTGGCTTGGTGCACCTGGTGTCGAACATGATGAAGAATGGAGGGACAAAGAGTGCAGCCACGCCGAAAGCATGGACAAGGGGGGCCGGGGGGCCATCACCATAGGCCGAGCGGCCACTATGGTGCTAATGCACTTGGCTTTTTGCATGGATGAGCACTCGAGAGCAAGGATGGATGAGCAAGTGAGTGGAGGCTTCAGCATGCACGCACCAAAAGTGTAAGAGCCATGGCCAAGTGGCCGAAGTGCTGCCTCCATTAGAGAGAGTGGGGAGTGATTAGCAAAAGAGAAAGAGGAAGGTGATTAGCAAAAGAAAAAGAAGGGAGAGGCAGAGGGGTGTGGCCGGACGGCCACTTGGCCTGGTCGGCCGGCCAGTGGTGGTGGCCGGCCGGCCACCTTTTTTTTGGAAAATGCACGGTTTAAGAAATTAAACTAATGCAAAAAATTAAAATTAGACGTGCAAAAATTAAATATGCAGTGAAGTGCTAAAAATTAAACTTTGGCGAGAAAGTAAATATGCCGTTGATGGGTAGTGTGCCAATTTACCCTTTTGGCGAGGGGAGCCCATGTGTTGCCCATCGGAGTTTCATAGAAACTATAGCTGGGGGCTGCCTTCCATTGTGTTCTATTTCTTCTACGCCGCCTTGATGTCAATTTGTCCTCGGCGTCGACCTTGTTCTCGGGTGCAGGTTCAGTTGGCCACTTTGGCGTACTCAATTTGCTTTCAGCACCGTGTCTTTTCTCGGGAGCTTTGCCTCCTGGTGCAGTTCTAGGCCTATCGCACCTCGTCTCTTGGCTTCTCAATCTTCTACTTTGCATTGCCCTCTCATACTCCATTTGTTGAATTTCAGACTCTATTTTCAATTTCTTCAGCATAAATGCCACCAGACTGTCTTCTTTGGAATTTAATGGATTGGTCCCGGTGTTGGCCTTGGGTTCATCCTTCTTGGCCTAGCACTTGAAAGTCTGCACCTTGTTGCATTGTTCCACTTTTGGTTTGAAGGCAAATGTTTCCTTCTTTCCGTTAATGTTCAGGTGAACCTTTCCTGCTCCAATGTCGATTGTTGCATCGGCGGTGCTCAAAAATGGTCGCCCAAGGATGAGTGGGGTTTTTTAGTCAATCTTCATATCCAGCACCACGAAGTCCACTGGAATGAGAAAATTCCTGATTCTCACCGGAACGTTCTCTGCCACTCCTTCGGGGTAACGGACGGATTGATCCACAAGCTGTAAACACATAGCTGTGGGAGCAAGTGCGTCATGATTCAGCTTGTCGAAGATGACCTTCGACATTACGCTAACACTGGCTCCAAGGTCGCACAATGCTTGATCAAAGTGCTGGGTACCAATCGAGCATGAGATGGTAGGGCTTCCAGGGTCCTTTTTCTTGAGTATAGCTGCGCTACACTCTTCCGTTAAGTGCACAATTTCCGTTGACAGTAGGGGTTTCTTGTTGTTGAGGATGTCCTTAAAGTACTTGGCATATGTCGGTACCTGCATAGCATTTAGCAGGGGTATGTTGACATAAAGCTTTTTAATGACCTCAACGAACTTACTATATTGTTCGTCAGTGGCAGCCTTCTTGTTTCTCGGAGGAAATGGTAGCACCGTTGTGTCATAGAACTCATGGGGTAGATGTTTCGATGCTGGTTTTCCTCCTTGCCAGTGTATCTTCATCTCCAACCTTATTTTCTGACTCGGCAGTCTTCTCCTGCGCTTTACCTACACGACTAGGAGATGGGGGTCCTATGTGGACTTTCCACCCCTAGTGGTTACTGCATTTATGTGCTCCTTGGGAGGAGCTTCAGGTTGTCCAAGCAACTTGCCCGCATTTGAGTTAGGTAGAGCAGCAGCCAACTGGGCTATCTGAGTTTCCAGCATTTTATTGAGCTAAGTTGGTTTTTCATAGCACTATTCAAAGTTTCCATTTGCAAAGATATAGATTCAAACAACCTATCATTAGTATGGAACTTTTTACTAATGCTATCATTCACAGCTTTTTGATCAAAAGTATAATTACTCTTAGGAAATTGCTGCGAATTTGAAGAGTTACCTTGCCTAGAGAAAGGGAGATGTGGTCGTGAATTCCATCCTAGTTGAGGACGATTCCAGTTGAAGCCATTGGTACTATTACCGATGAAGTTCGCATCTTCGGGTTGCGTCTCAAGGCAGCTGTTCCCTGAGTGTCCTATATTCCCACAGACTTCGCAAGATGTGAGAGTCGATGGCGTGCACCGGAGTGGCTTTTGGAGCGTCACTTAGCTTCTTCAGCAGCAAGTCCATCTTTGCAGCGAGCATGTCAGTGCTCTCGATTTGATGGACGCCACGGGAATGGGTACTTGACCTCTCTTCTCTCCATCCTTGATTGGTGGCCATCTTCTCAATGAGATTCTTGGCCGTCGAGATACTCAAAGAGAGGAAGGATCCTCTAGCGGCTGCATCCAAGTGTTCTTGAGTTGAGCAGTTGAGCCCATGAAAGAAACTCTGAATGATCAGCCACTCTTGCATTCCGTGGTGGGTGCAGGCTGCAATGTATTCTTGCAGTCGTTCCCAAGCTTCGGCCACGGTTTCATCTATGAGCTGTTGGAAGCTCGAGATCTTATTCCTCAACGCATTAGTTTTCCTTAGTGGGAAATACTTCTCCAAGAATGCATCGGAACATGCGTTATAAGTTGTGAGTGTTGCTCGGTTGAGGTAGAACCACTGTTTTGCTTTCCCAACAAGAGAGAAGGGAAAGAGACGAAGCTTGACAGCGTCAGGCGATGCTCCTTTCATGTTGAATGTACTACAGATCTCCAAGAATTGCTGCAGATGATTATTGGCATCTTCTGTAGCTAGTCCGCAGAAAGGGATAGCTTGAACCATGTGAATCACCCCCGGTTTGAGCTCAAAACCCTCTCCCACTTGAACATCAGGTCCCTTGGGGATATTGCTACTCGAGGGGATGGAGAACTCACGGATAGTATTTTCGGCCATGATGGTGAAACGTAGAGTACTGGACGAAGTACTTGGTTCTAGCTCCCTTGGTACTGGTCGCTGCCTATCGATAGTCTTTGATCGGACTCTCCGGAGCAGTGACTCTGCGTTATTGTGGAAATTTACTAGCAGGTCGAAACCGGTCATACACCTCTCTGTTGCAACCACAACAAAACAACAGAGCAAAGTGAGCTTGTTAACAACTAGCAGTAAAACATATCAAGTATACAGGTTCGAAATGAGATATCAATTATCTCTTGGCCAATTGCTTCCGCGGCAACGGCGCCAGAAAAAGCTTGTTGGCGTCTCTTAGCCTTTATAGGTTTTACTCCGCAAGCGCATGGAAACCGCTGCAGCCTTTCACTCAGAGTATTCCGATTATCGTAAATTTCCACAGGGAAGCAGTAGGCTCAAGAGTGTAATTGAATAAACTCAAATCGAATGAACCGTAAACTTGGATAAATTATACCAACCAGTAGTTGAACAGTGGTAAACGTGGTAAAGATAGGTGTATGGTGGAGGAGGATATCTATCTAAGCTATCTATAGAAAGGTATAGTTGCCTGGGAGGACAACGAGTGAGATAAACTCTATTCTAATCAGCTGCAAAGATTATCCGTGTCTAACTAAGCTATTCAAATAAACAAGCCAGGGTCTTGCATCGAGCGAAATTCCAGAGTCTCGAGGGTACCAAGGGGTAGATAGTAGGTCCCGAAAGAGAGTCTGGCTAACACCTACGGGCCTCTCGAACGATGGGCTTGGACTACACAGGCACACCACACGCTGTCGCCGAGTGGGGCAACCAAGCAAAGCTGCGTGGAGAGGATGGCAAGCTATAATCATGTTCAAGCGAAGCTTGAACAACGATAGATCTTCCTGGATCAGAGGAGAGGATCTAGCCAGAGCCTAGCGTCTAAGTCTAGGGTTGAGTTATAGCACCCGCAAGAATAACAAGACTTGAATAACTAAGTGAAACACAACCTAAGCCTAGCAAGTATGCAAAATAAAGGTACACCACACTTGCAGGAGATAGAAATAAAGTAAAATATAACTGAATTATACTGAAGATAATCTGAATCCAAAAGATACAATAGTTTTACCATAGACTCGAAGATAACTCCGGAGACTCCGAGGCAAAGCTCGACTCAACTCTAACTCCCAGGACTATCCTAACTACTAAGAAAAGAGTAAAGCACTCTTAGATAGAACTCTCAACTCTACTCTACTCCACACTTTGCAAATGAGCTCCCGGGGTCTATTTATAGCCTAGGAAGTGAGGGGGCTATTTATATGTGCACTAGGTCGGTAAAGGGGCCGAGGCGGTTGCCGGGTGGCCAAAGTCGGTGGCCGGCCGACCATAGGGGATGGTCGGGCGGCCACCCGATTCACTGACCTTGAGCATCCGACGGTTGATCTCACTCCCTCATGTCGGTTGGCGGTAGAATCAGTTGGTGCACGTGAAAAATGCCGCCGAGGGGTGGTCGGCCGACCACCCTAAGTGGTCGGGCGGCCACGTGTTTTGCTCCAATTCGTTGCATGTTGTTCCCCTCGGATCCTTAACGTCACCAATCCTTGTCCCGGCACATTGTGACCCGTGGATATATTGGATGCTCTCTTGTATGGTTGGATCTTCACCTTTTTTGTGTTTGTTTGCACACCGGATCGAAGTTGTGGCAAGTGAAGTGGTCAAGGGACCATTCCACGTGGTCGTGGACCCAAAACCTCGTTGGAGGGTGGTCGGGCGGCCACCACCCATGGCCGGGCGGCCATGGTACATCTTGTGGAACTCATTAGTAGCAAGGATTAGTCCATATACTTCACATGTTTAGCTTCAATTGGTGGATAATTGACGGTTGATATCGTGAGATTACGACCGTCAACACATACTCAAACTTGGTTGAAATTGCAAATAGTTAAACTCTATTTGCTGCATGTGTGCTTCTATGTTTGAGGTCATAACTTTGTTTCCTTTGAGATCTGGGTGAAGCTCATATTAACAAAATTGTAGACACACAAGAGGTGAACATATTTTTACTGCCAACAAAGAAAACCTGCAAAAACCTAAACTGCGGAGTGATTCAAATTTTTCTCCAACTTACGGACATATTTTGGCAAAGTCTTAATTAGAGAAGTTGTAGATCCTGGAGTTGGCAACAATATTGTCAATAAGCTCTTTGAGTGAAAATGGCTGGAAGGGGGTGTTTTGGAATTTTTCAATAAACTGGGTTGGGTCTGTAGGCCAAATTGAAACTTAAGAGCTAAATTCAAATGAAGTTTATATTTACGAACACTTTTAGGTATCAAGCCTTTTCACAAACTTGTAGAGCTCAAAGACTAGAACATTTTATCCTATTGGCATTTTTCCAAAATCGGTCTCTAAATAGGTTAAAAATACGAAATACAGAGAGGGAGAAAACACACTGGGCTGTTTTTGTTCTAGGGTCTATGATAGGTGGGGCCCGCGTGTCAGGGGCGACACCCTGTCTGGGGTGTCGCGCACCGCGTGGCCGTTGGCATACGGTCACGCTGCGGCGACGCATCCTTAAGTGGAGAGCGCCCTCGCCCTTTCCCCGGTTGCCTCTTCCCCTTCGCCACCACCGCGCCCTCGCCCTCCAAAGTCCGAGCTGCCATTGCTGGCGAGCTCGGAGCTCGAGCTCATGCCACCGCCTCCCATCCTCCTCTAGCCAAGGAAACCCCACCATCACACTCGCCACCTCCCCACGCACCAGGAGCCGTAGGTCTCGTCGTCGTTCGTCGCTCCTAAGCCAATATCCGCCACTGCCTTGACGTCACGCCGCGACGTCCTCGCCACCGTTCACCTCCGGTTCACCGCCTCCCACGCCGTCGTCCGTCCCTCTCCGTCGCCGACACCTACCCGACGGTGAGCGCCGCACTCGCGCTTGCCTTCCCCGACCCGCGTCGCGGTCCCGGCGAGCCGGAGCTTGCCGACGCACGCACGCCGCGCCGCGCAGCCGCGGGCCGGCACGAGGTTGAAGACGAGGGGGTGATTTTTTTAGATCTACCCCCTCGGCTTTGGTGTATTTACGTTTTAGTCCAAGCGCTATTCACTGAGTCTTGTAGATCTTGCATGCTAACCCCTAAAGATTTGAATTAATCGCAATCTAGCCCCTGGATCTATTGATTTTAGGTTTATTTTCCCTATTTTCGGCTGAAACTTTGAAAAATCATATAAAATCAAATAAAAATCTAAAATGGACAAACTCAGTGGCTCTGAACTCCTTACAAAATGCTCTACACAGTGGGTATGATGTGGAGCTGTGCATATACAGTTTTGCCCTTAGTCTTGTGAGGGCATGTTGAACCAAATAAATGGTAAAAAGTGGACTAAATGGACTCCAAAAATTATGGAACTTGGATAGTAGCTTTGTTATGGTATCTAAGTACTGTGTTATTTTTGGTAGCCATAGCTTGTGTCACACCCAGTTTTAGAAACAAAACCAAGTGCTAACCATGTATGTGCGAGGATCAGTTTAACCACATACACAGCATAAACAAAAGTAATAACACAACCAGTACTTTAACTTAAGAGTAATAACCAATATTACAGACCACAAATGTCTTTAACGAAAACGAGTTAACTAAACGACAGCGGAAGACGACCATGATCCACAGGCAACTGACGGATGGCACACCAGCCTAGAACTCGTCGTAGTCCTGGAACTCCTGGTTAGGATCACCGCAACTCCCTTCTGGATCTGAGCAGCGGTTGCAATGGATGCAACGGGTATAAAACAAGCAAGAATGAGTACATAATGCACTCAGCAAGTATTCCGTTTAGGATAAAGTGGACTGGCTTTATAGTGGACAGGCATAGCAGTTGCTTTTAGTTGGTCAAGTTTCAGTTGCTATCAATGATTAGCAAAACCCATCCCTTTATCATAAAGACAGTAAAACATATTAAAAAGGTAAACACGAACCATAACCATATCCATCATCATTACCATGATCACCATGAGCCAAGTACCTTGAACATGAAACTCTAATCTGTGAAGGGTCCAGGCCGCTCTTAACCGTGAGCACGGCTGATATATCAGTTTTAAACACTCTCGAGAGGTTGTGCAACTTTACCTACAAGTCATGATTTCCATTGTGCCCGAGGTTTGCAAAGCCCCATTTATTCATACCTTAGATGAATCGGCAGGGTTTCATTACGAGACATTTACAAAGAATTCCTAGAGTTATGGCCCACTCGTTACAGGTTACTCCAGTTAACTAAAGATATGAGAGTTCCGTTCCAAAGGGTGACAGATCAAACTGCACCTCATTGGCAAAGGGCAAAGTCCCATATCCCCCAGACCCCTCATACGCCATGTTTCAGGAAAGTAAGCCAAAACTCTAGTTCATCTAATTAATCAGTCAAGCCCAGTGCCCATGTGAGTCTTGTGGTTGTACTGTTTTCCTGGGTGGTCGCTCGGCGAACCGATCCTTAGGGTGAGGCCATCGAGCAAACCCACAAAACATGCTCAAATCCCCATGTTGCCAATATCATATGTTTATCATCAAACTCATCATTAATTAAACAAGATTAACAACATGAGTAAAGTAAGTTGAGCGGTAGCAATTAATTTGCAACATCACAGCCCTCCCATAGGATAAAACATTGACAGGAAAAATAAGTGGCTAGTCATCCTTAGGTTGAGCATTCAAATTAGGCTCTAGATCATGTGATTAAAGTAAATAGGACATAGGTCAAAGAATACTTGCCTTCCTCAGCAAAAACTTGCTCAGGAACTTCCCAAGATGGATTCTCGACAAACTCGGACGGGACGTCGGCTACACGTTGCATACATACAAGCAATGAGCATTAATTGACTAAAACAGTACACCAAACATCATAAACAGAGGTTAAAAAGGTTTTAAAATTAATCTACACATTATTACGATTCCATAGGTTCGAAAATCGCTCAAATCGGAGTTAAAACGCAAAAGATATGAATAAAACAAGTTTAAAGGCTTAAAATAAAAGAAATTTGGAACTCTAGGGACTAAACCGTAGAAACCAGGGACCTAACGGTGAAGATCTGGACCGCGGGTTGATTCTCAGAAAACTCAGGGACTCTTTAGCAAAAGTGCCCGCGCTGACCGGTATTGACTCCAGGTCGCGCGGCCTGGGCCGTTGGATCTGGATCGAACGGTCGGGATTAGATCGGGCAGTGGGAGAGAGAGACGGCGGCGGGTACTGGGCGCGGCGGAGCTTCACCGGAGTGCCGCGATTCCGTGGTTCCGGTGGCCCAACTCTAACGGGGAAGGGTGCGCGAGCAAGCAAAGGATGCGGCGAAGCGAGCGGAGCGGTTGCGACGGCGGCGCATCGGACGGCAGCGACTGCCGACGCGGCGGTGCGGTGGCTCTACTCCGGCGAGCAATTGCCGGGGCAGCGGGTCTCGATTAAGGACGAGGATAGGCTAGATAGGTTCCTCACCTCGGGGCAAAGCTCCTGGTGGATGTAGTCGACAGAGAGGTGGCGACGGTGGACGGCGACGTGCGGCGGCGACTGCGTGAACCGAGGACGTCCCGGTGAGTTCGATCCGGTGAACCGAGGCACTAGAACGGTTGGGATTAAGCGTTTAAGGACTCTACCTCAAGGCGAAAACAGTGGGGTTGATCTCGTCGGCGATGGCGGCTTGTAGATGAGAAACCCGGCGCGTGAACTCGATGAACGTCGCGGCGCAACTTGAAGAACTCGCGGCGAGCTCGAGCGCAAGGCGGCTGGCTAGGGCTTGGATTTGGTGCCTAGGGTGTCGGGGTTCGGCTGCTTATATAGGAGCGGCACCGCGACTTGCGGAGGAGGCAAGGAAAGGGCGGCGCGAGAGGCCGGCTCGGCCCGGACATGGAGTCCGTGTCGCGCACGGCGCGAGCGCGAGCAAAGAAAGGAAAGGAGGGGGAGCGCGGCAAGGAAAGGCGGAAGCGTAGGCGCGTGATCTTCGGGGCGAGGCCGGACACGGCGGGCGCGAGACGCGGGACCAGGGGAGGCCGTAGCGCGGCGTGGGCTTGAGCTCGTCCGTCGGGCGTCGGACCGAAAAGAAAAGAGGGAGGAGGGTGATGACAGGCGGGACCCGCCCGGCAGGGAGAGGAGGAGGGAAGGCGCGGGTGGGCTGCCTCCCAGCTGGGCCGACGCGCAGGCTGGGCCGCGTGGCGCGCTGTGCCGGGGTGAAGAGGAGAAGGAAGAGGGAGGAAAGGGCTGGGCCGGCGGTAGGGTTGGGCCGAAAGAGGGAAAAGAAAGGAAAAGAGAAAAAGGAAAACTTTTCCCGGGTTGTTTGGAGTTTGGAAAATTTTAGAGAGATGCAAAAGATTTTGAATTCAAACTTTGAACACTACAAATCACCCAATAAAATATGCAAAGGCATGAATGCTCACACATGTAGATCCTATGTTTTATTTTTAGTTGATTAATATTTGAAACAAGCAAAGCCTTATAATGTCATGCAGGAATAAATCAAACCCTAACAAGATTAACTTAGCTTGGGGAGAGATTTTCATATAGAAAAAATTAGGGTGTTACAAACCTACCCCCCTTAAAGAAATCTCGCCCCGAGATTTTAGGATTGGCTAGCAAAGAGTTCCGGGTAATCTGCTCTGAGGTCATCCTCCCTTTCCCAAGTAGCCTCCTCTGCGGTGTGGTAGCTCCACTTAACCTTGCACATCTTTATTACCCTGTTCCTAGTAGTTCTCTCTGCCGTCTCCAAAATCTGCACTGGATACTCTGTATAAGTCAAGTCATCCTGCACATTAAGTTCATCCTCCCGCAACTACTCTTCAGGTACCCGCAAACACTTCTTCAACTGAGATACATGGAACACATCGTGTACCCCTGATAATCTGTCAGGCAATTCCAGTTGATATGCAACTTCTCCCTTACGGTCAATTATTTTAAAAGGCCCAATATATCGTGGTGCTAATTTCCCTTTCACTTTGAACCGGCGTAGACCATGAATAGGTGATACTTTCAAGTACACATAGTCTCCTACTGCAAATTCCAAATTCCTTCGACGGTTATCCGCATAACTCTTCTGCCTAGTTTGAGCAATCCTCAAATTCTCTCGAATCATTCGTACTTGTCGTTCGGCGTCTTCTATGATTCAAGGACCAAACAACTGCTTCTTCCCAAGTTGATCCCAATGCAAGGGAGTCCTGCACCGTCTACCATACAAAGCCTGAAAAGGTGACATCTTGATACTAGCCTGATAACTATTGTTATAAGAAAATTCGGCATACGGCATAAACAAAAGTAATAACACAACCAGTACCCACTGTTTATCCACTGTTTTGCCATTGTTCCTATATTTTGCATATTTAATTGACTAGGGAAATGAAGGCTACATAAACTGTGCTCAAATATGCTCCCTGGTATTTTTCATATACTTTATATAGTATAAATAGCTCACTGGTGAAATATGAGGTTGTGCATGCAAGTTTTAGCTGCTGTTTTGAAATTGAAAAAATGCTACTTGCTAGACTTGATAATTGGAAAAAATGACTTTATGATGCAAAGATAATTCTATGAAAAATCTGGTATGCTACTAGTATGATAAGGGGCCCAGAAAGTATTTTTGGAGAATTTGTTAGCAATGTTTATATGTATATCTTAAATTGCATAAATTAAATAGATGGAAAATAAATGACTTGTCAAACTAAGGATATTTCACTTGCAAATTTTTGTGCGTGCTGTTTACGTCAAATCATGATCACTGGATAAATTGCATGTCAAAATACCATTCCTACAATTTATGAAAAATCTAGAAAGTTAATAGGCTGATATCTTGCTAGAACTTTAATAAAATAAATATAGCTTTTCTGGAGCTGAAAATTTGATAGTGATCTAGCACAATAATGATCCGCTTGTCATAATTATTTGAACTCATTTAGGACCATGTAACAGTATGAAATTGACATTAGAACTGTAGTTGCATAAATATATAAACCTACCTATAAACCTATGTATAATTATTCTATGAGTACAATGATTGCTTGTTTCGCTTTGATGCTTGTTGAAAGGATCTGCTATTTTGTGCAAGATAGGTTGCATTAACTTTAAGTGATGGTTTGTACGATTTCCTAACTAAAGTGTAAATGGTTTCTCGATGGAAGCTTGTAAATTTTCCTTTCTTGCGAGGTAAATTTAAAAAGATGGACAATTATGTCTATCATGCCATACCGCTCATCATGAATTGCATTCCTGGTGCATCTGCAACAGCATTGCATTCTTTTGCACTCATTGCACATATTGTCATGCATATAGACACCAAGAGCGAAGGAGTGACACAGGAGCTGCCCCTAATCGAGGAACCGGACCACCAGGAGCAAGGAGGACAGCAGCAGGAGGAGAACCCGCAGGATGCCCCTGACTTTGCACTCGAGGCATCCTCTGACCCTAGCAAAGAAGGTAGATAGGATTATGCTATTCCTAGCTAACAAATGGCTATGGTTTACGCATACGCATTAGGGTTGATTGAAACCAAGCTGCATTAGACTTCTTGGCCGCCCTAGCCCTAGCACCTATACATAGAGTTCGTAGGTGCGAATGCCTAGAATGGCTAGGTACGAGTAGACATGAGTGACTGTACTCGTCTCATAGGTTCTACTTTTCATTATGGCAAAGATTTAAATTGAAGTTATTATTATGCTATGTTTTAAATGGAGACCAGTCGGAGATTTATTTTTAGAATTTATTTTCATGATGTTGTTGCTTATTGGACTCTGCCCGAGTCGCATAAGGCCGGCTGTTGTTCACTTGGGATCGGCATAACATTGCTAGGATGCTTATTCAGGCCATGGGACTGGTGAAAGCCTTTCTTGGGCCGTCCCACTGTTCAAGATGCCGCCCATCCACTGATAGGGAGCCGATGGACTCGGAGGGTGCTTGTAGTCGAGGGAGGGCTGACTCAGTACGCCGTGGTAACACTCCTAAGGCGGCTATCGTCTGAGGGTTAGGTGGGGGCGTTTTGACCCTTGGGACGGGTCAGATTGAGGTGGGGGGCATATGTGAGAACGCCGGGGGTTATTAAGCATATGCCACCTGGTGTTTCTAGTTATTCTGGGATTAGAAATCGATTCGAATCGCTGATGCTCACCAGGTGTGAGAATGCCAATATCACTGCCGTACAATGTAGTAATCCACTTTAATATGCTGTATCATGGATTCATGGTTTGAATAATTAAATGCTTGGATATATACTTGCTTTACTTTTATGCAAAGATTATTTACATTCATGATGAAACTCCTAATATGATGGTGGATAGCGGTTGTTAAATCCCGCTATCACATGTTAACATGCTTTTGTTTAAAATCAACGACTAAGGACTCACATGACTAGTAAGCCAACTTCGCGTCAGCCGTAAGCCTATCCATTAAGTCCAAATGAGTAATTAGTATTCAGGGTTTGCCCCCACTTTTGAGTTACAGGTATGGAGTTCATGTTTTGCACCTGTGTTGGAGGAGGGGTGTCGGTGTTTGATACCGGCAATGCACCACGGGGTGTATCACGTAGTGCTTTTAGGGTGGTGAGATCGACGTAGCTCGATGGTTCGCGTGGAGATGCGACGAAACACAAGGGTTTATACAGGTTCAAGCCGCGAGATGCGTAATACCCTACGTCCTATTGGTAGCGAGTTGTATTGATCTGAGTTCTTGAGGTTACAACGAGAGTTCGGAAGCTCGGCTGCTGGTGTGCGATGATATGATCGTTTCCTTACGTAAGGGTCCCTCACCCGCCTTTTATAATCCGGCAAGGCTTGGGTTACAAGTCGGTTTCCTTCTATGAGTCCTACCCGGCTTGGAATCCTAAATAGTACACAGAATCTACGATTATACGCTTCCTTTCCTGAGTCCTGCCGCTTCTAGAATACAGAGTCCGAACCAACTCCTCCACGCCTTTCCTGAATTATAGCGCCTTGACTTGGTCTTCAAGCTCGTCATCCATTCTCGGGCCTACGAGACCAGTCGGCACCCTATATGGGGGCATGCTGTCTCCATTGGACCCTCCAACGGCCCATGTACTGAATCCACGCCGTGAGGGCCCAGGGGATATCTATCCCCCACAAGCCCCCGAGGCTCGATTTAATTTAGGGATTAATTGACTCGAGACTCCTGAAAGAATAACATACCGGTCATGAGTTCCTCATCATGTGTCAATATTGCTTCTCATGGTGCACCCCATGGGGTAGCCCCCGAGCTTCAAGTTGACTTGAGTATCAATCACCTTGAAGATCTAAACTTTCTGATCAGACTTTCACATAACACAATCCTCAAGCGCCGAGTCAACTTGAGGAATGGAAACTCCTCTTATCCGAGTTACCATCTGTTCCCAGTTTTTCGAGTCATAGAAAACCGACGCAAACTTCCTGTTTTCTCAGAATTTTAGGAAAAAGAATAATTTTCCCACAAATCCCGCACCCCATGGGGTTAACCCAAAGGGAACAAGAAGAGGGTACCGAGGAGTTACCCAAAAAAGCCCCAAAAAATAGGAATCTTTCAAACACGCAACAGCTGCTGCTCGCCTAAGCGATAACTGACGCGTGGAGGATGTCGAAACAACGCATCCAATTGAATCGTGTTCACAGAGACACAGAGACAGAAGAGGGGTGGCCGTACTATAAGAGCAGAGCCATCACCTGTCCATTCATTACACCTCCACCGAGTACCCAGTTCTTCAAGAAAAAACCCTAAGAACTCCCCACCCTCTCGCTCTCAGCCATGCCGGAGGATAGGGCAAGAAACGCGCCCGCGCCAGCGAGGAGGAGCATGAGGACTCTGACGACGCGCTTTTCGGCGGCGCGTACGACGGGGACTCCTCCGACGACGGTGGAGGAGCCAGCCCCCGAGGAGACGCCGCCGCAGGAGGACGAGTCGGAACCCGACACCGACGACTCCCAAGGCTATGACACCAAGGAGCGCGCCAAGCTCCGTGGCCTCCGTCGCGCCGCGTTCCAAGACTCCGGCGACGAGGAGGAGGAGGACAGCGAGGAGGAGGACTCCGAGGACGATGACGACGACAACAATGCCCCCAGCGGCCATGATGGCCCGAGTGGCCATGACGGCGACGACGACGGCCATAACAGTGGAGACGAGGCCGATACTCCGGCCTCCAAGCGCCGCCGCACCTCCGGGCCTCCTGCCGGGCTGTCCACCGGCCACTAAGCGCGCCACCGGACCATCCATCTTCACCACCACCATAGATTAGTAGTAGTAATTTAGTATAATCCGCCTATATATGTAATCGCCACCATTGTAATGAACTATGTTCATATAATGAAATCCATCATGTTATCCTTCGTTCTTGATTTCGCCTGTGTGTTCTCATTTTGAAAAGCTTGCATCCGAGTCATGTGCTTCTTTTGAGTTCTTTGAGTTCTTTTGAGGTCAAGATTCAACCTCACTGGGCCGAGCTAGAAACCTCACTCTCTGAGTAATAGAGAACATGAACTTGTGCTATGAATACCGACTGAACAACCATTCTTAAGAAATCATCCCGACTGAAATGAACGCCTTAATTCCAGTGCAAGCCGACTGAAATTTTAACGTCAAGAGATCCGAGTCAACCTTAACGATGTCCGCCAACTCCGTCAATCCACATGAACTATTACCGACGGCATCAGGGTTATTTGCGATCTATACCTTGAACCAAAGTTCTCTTATCCAAGAACTGTATTGCCGTTCTTCCCCATTGAGACCGCCGCCACTGTTGTTTGAAATCAGAGTGCCACTGCATCCATTTTTTTCCGAATCTCCAATCCAACGGAGACATCTACATCCATGGCTCCCAAAAAGAAAACCTTGAGCAAGCGCGGAAACACCAATGAGGGCCTGCCGCACAACGAGAACCCGCAGCTACCTTCACCATACTTAGCGTACCGCCCCTCCACTATCACTGATCCCATGCTACAATCATTAGTAGATATGGGCGTCCTCCCTCCGAAGGAATTGGCAAACTGGAGAGTGTGCGAGAAGAAGGATGATGCTGCTCCAACTGAGGACACCTACGAAGCAATGGTGTTCATGCCATTCTTTATCCGCAGGTTAGGTCTCCCTGTCTGCTCATTCGTGCGAGGCCTTTTGCAGTTCTATGCAATCAATTTGAACCACCTGAACCCCAATTCGATTCTCCAACTTTCAATTTTCATCCACCTCTGCGAGGCGTTTCTTAGAATTGTCCCGCACTTTGGCTTAAGGAAGTATCTATATCACTGCAAAGCCAGTCTCAGAGATGGAGTGCTACAAGTAACTGGAGGAGCTAGTTTTGAACAACGAAAGAATCGCAAAGCTGTTTATTTGGATATCCCCCTCCCAGATAACAACAGAGGATGGCACTCTGAGTGGTTTTACATTGAGAACCATGGAAACTCTCTCCCCTCGAGGTCTGGGAGGCAACCTGATAGCAAGCTGTCCAGCTGGGAAAAAAGCCCAACTGTTGAGGAGCAGGCCGAGGTTATAGATTTCGTGTATCGCTGCATTCAACCTTTGAAGGATAGGATCTACCCTGCCTATCTGTATGTTGCAGCTAGTGATCCAACTAGAGAGACAGCTCGATCTATGATTGAAGATGATGTCAAGGCCCGAGTGCAGCTGATACTTAGAGGTGAAGCTCACAACGAGGGTACTCTCAAACCATATTCCGCATGGAATCCAGCCCCCACTGTAAGTAATCTTACTATGATTTCCTTAAGTAACCTTGCTCGCAGTCACGTTCTGATTCATGAGATTACTGCAGAGCAATATATCCAAGTTTCTGTTAGACCCTACAACCTCTGGAGCTGCCGGGCTATCCAAACGACAATCCGAGTTATCCACTGAAGAGATGGGAGCTGTTGTTGCCGCTACCCATGGTGCATTAAACAATGAAGAGCATACATTCATTGTGATACCACGTGCAGCCCAGACCGCCCAAGAGATCAGTGTGAGCGACATCACCAAAGCAGCCCCCGAGCTTACAGCCGCTCCAAGTGGCAGAAGACGCGAGCTGCAACTAGTCAGGGGCGCACCAAGGCGAAAGCGACTCGTACTGTGGTGACACGTAGACAGAGGACAAACAAGAGCGCAATCAAAGATCTGACAAGCTCTCCAGAGTCAACAGACAAAGCTAAGAAATCTAGATATTTCTCCCATACTACAGCTAAAACTGACAACACCTTAGTTGGGGTTGACTGGACTAGCTTGGTTGATGAGGACGAAGAAGAAGAGCAAACTCAATTGTCTCATCGTGAGAGGTGGTCCAAGAAACATCATGATGACATTATACCAGCCCATTCTGCGTCCATACTGCCACCTGAGGAGGATGAAATTGATCTGACGGAAGAAGATATGGATCTAGACCAAATTATCAAAGATACATGCAAACTCCCCTTCACCCTATGTTCTAATGAAGATATAGAGTCACTGTCAACATGTTCTAGGGGAAAACAAACTGAAACCACAATCCCCTGAGCGACCACAGAACTAGAATCAAGGAACTTAGAGTCTAGAAACCCCGAGAGTCCAACATCAGTAGATATTCCTGATGGTGAGACTGCTCATATGAACAAAGCCACTGGAACTGGGCATAAGGCACAAACGCCATCTGAAAACTGGCAACAGGCACTAACCGGGGCAGCTCTAGAAGAGAAACAGCAAGAGCCTGCTGTAGGACCGAGACGCGCGACTAGAGGGGGGGTGAATAGGAGCATTTGAAAACTCAAACTCAAACCCCCACCGCAGTGCAAAACGGAAACAACGCCCACAACGAAACTAGATACCGTCCACTAAGAGGATACGTATCTAGCTCACAACACGTGCTTGGTACCATCCACTGAATAGATACGTACCAAGCACCAAGCGGAAGCACACGCTCAAATGGCTAAGAAAAGAGCGCAAAAGGAACCAACTCTGGAGAACTGCAGATTTTCAGACTGACAGGGCTGCAAAGATAAATCTCAAAACCTCTTAAGAGAAGCTCCAAAAAATCCCCCAAAATTACCACACCTTCACAAGGCAATAGGGAACAACTCCAGAAAAATTTCAGGCCAATTGGAGCAAGTTTTGACCACCGGATTGTCCGGTGCTTACAGCCTGACACTCCACAAAGATTCGAATCAAAACTCTATCAAACCAACTCCAAAAATTATGAAATTTTTACTGGAGGTTAATAAGGGGCCAAGGAACAACTCCACAAATTGTCAGCTCAATTGGATAAGAAATAAAATTCCTAGAGCCACTGGACCGTCCGGTGGTTAACCACCGGACTGTAAGGTGGTTAAAAACTGACAGACTAACCCGAAAAGAAAAATACCAAAACCAGGTCAAAACACCTCCAAATGATCTAAAATTTTTATGGGAGCTTTATGATTCACTGATAAAGAGCTCCACAAATTTCAGCCCAAAATTCGAAGGTTTGACCCCCTAAACCAAACAAGACTTGAAAGTGTACAGAATCAGCAAGAAAACTGGACAGCAGGAAACCTCACGCAAAAACAATCCAAAACTTGGCCAAACCTTCTCCAAACATCACGAAAATTGGCACAGGCTATCCTAGCCCCATTCCAAAGCCATTCTCAAAAGATCTATGGAAAAAGATCACGGGATTAGCGGGAAGTTCAGATCTCGTGAAGAAGTGAATATTTGGGCAAGAAGGGAAAAGCTCAAGAACAACTTGCTCGTGGCAATCATTTGGGATTGAGATGTTCTAAGACATAATCTCCACGTCCTTGCAAGTCCAAAGCATAAGGAAAACAAAGGATTCAACCTTAGCCAAAACAAACATCCAAAAGGCCAAGGATTGAAACCAAAAACCAAAGAGAACAAAGGGAGGAGAAGCACACCCTCACCTTCCCTCTTGATTTGGAGGCATGAAACCACTTCGATTATGTGCCTCAAAAGAGGTCTTAGGTCAGATTACAACGAAGAATTTCGACCCAACCAACCACCCTCACCTTCCCTCTTGATTTGGAGGCTAGATCTCACCCTAACCCTCCTAAACTTGGAGCTCAAAGCTTGAGGACGAAAATTACCCTAAGGAAATGAAAACCTAGCTGCCAAGGCTACCTCTAATGACCAGCTCTTAGGCTATTTATACACCGGTTCAGTTTTGGAATTTTTACACATAGACCCCTTACACTAGAAACGCCCGGAAGGGCTAAAACAGAAAAGAACCCGAAATATCGGGGACGGACGACCACGATGAAGATTTGATCTTCTTAGCTTCCACGCAATCTTCAGATGTCCTCCACGTGGCCAGTAGTCCAATCCGCCTTTGCACCCCCGGTTTTGAAATCAGAAACCGGGAAACTTTAGGAAGTCTCCGTCTGGGCCAGACTTGGCCCATCTTATCTATCTTGGCGAGTCGTGTCCCGACTCACCAAGCCTTGGGTAGCTTGGGTGGCGGTTTTGAGCCGAAGCCGCCAAAGCCTCCCTCGCACGCCTTCGCACCATGCACTCGGGTTGGAGCACCACAGTGGCACCCGGCTTCTCCAGTCCATCGGAGGGCTTACACCACTGTTGCCGATCCGCTACTCCGTGTACCGAGCTCCCATGGCCGACCGACGCCGAGCATTGCCTCCGGTCCATTGGAGGGCTTTTGCCTCAGTCCATCGAGATCTTCATCATCTACCTCCAGTCCATCGGAGGGCCTCCAGTCCATCGGAGGGCTTGAGCTCGTTGATAATCACTCATCACACCAGGAGAGCAATGAGGCCGGTCCATTGGCTCTCAATCTCCCCCTTGATGAGTGCATTGTCAACACCTTCAACCTGTAACCAGAAATAGAACAAAGACAAGAGAAAAGCGTAAAACCAAAAAAGAAAGAAAGAAAGAAGAAAGTTGCTCAAAATGCCCAAGAACCAAATACAAGCAAAGAAACAGGGCACAATAAGACAACAAAAGAAAGCAAAGCATCGGCTCCTCAAGACAGAGGCAAAAGGCTCAACGCACCGATGCAAAGAGCATGCTAAAAGCTCAAACTCCCCCTGAAATGCATCCTCACAAATGCAATATGAATGCAAAGCTCTCCCTCAACAAAATCTCTCCTGAGTTATCCCCCTTGTCCATATTTTTAAATTTCTTCCCCTTGGAGAAGTACACTAATCTCTCCCCAAATTTCTCCCCCTTGTTGACAATGGACACATCAAGGGTTCCGTGAACTCAACTCCCCCTGAACTAGACAACTCCCCCTCAAAATATGCTATGAAATGCAAGGAGTGTAACTGAAAGAGCTTAGAAGGGATAGAAAGCTAGTAATCACAAGTTCTAGCATACAGAGCAAGTGAGGGCAAAGAAGCATACAACAAGCTCACATGAATCTATCTTACACATATCAAGAGTAAGCTTGTTTTTCAGGGTTAATGAAAAGAATGCATCACCAACATGAATAGCACCTAGCAAGATAGGCATGAACAACAAAATGCTAGCAATGCATACAATGTGTGCTACTCTCAACCAAAGCATATACAACTAGCCATAAGCATTTTAGAGACTTGCAAATTTCTAGACATTTGTAGTCAAAAGCAAGTTTTTTTTGTGCCAAGGGTTATTTACTTGTCTTTTGCCACTTCTTACCATTCAATGCCAAGCCTAGGTTATATAACCATCAGAAGCTTAAGACAAGGTTTTGGTCATACACAACCTAGTCCAAGTTCATGCCAAAGTGCAAAGGCAAGCTGTCTCAAACTAGATTAGTGTGACAAGCAAACCCACCCAGATGTTTCTCAATTCATCGTATAAGACACACTTGTAAGCATTTTGATTCAGATTTCAATTTAAGCAAGGTGTCAGAAAAGCTTAGGCATTTACTTAACAAAGGCATACAACTAGCATATCCAGGTATGAAAAGATAGCATAGCATTCAACAATCCTACACATGCGAGGTAGCCAAATCAAGTGGTGATCATGGTTTTTGATTTACAAAGAATAAAATGACTTAGCTCACAATTAGTATTCAATAGACTCAAGAGAGCTTAGCCAACCATGATCAAGCAAGCACTGTACCATCTAGCACAAGCAAGTACTAACTCTGCATTCCAAAAGAGCTCTAGTGCTAGTGAAGTGAAAATACATATGATACAATGCAATGCATGATATGATACAATATGCAAAAGAGACAAAGAGAAATAAAAGCAAGATAAAACCAAAATTTAAACTACAGAAGCTATTCCTTGCTAAAAGGAATAGCACTCTATCCTTGACTAAAAGGGATAGCACACTCCAAGCTCACCTCTTAGACGCGTAAAAGCATCAAACTCTAGGGGCTTGGTAAAGATATCGGCCAACTGGTTTGCTGATACTACATGGATCAAGTCTATATCTCCTTTCTCATAGTGATTTCTCAAAAAGTGAAACCTCACGTCTATGTGTTTGGTTCTAGAGTGCAAAACGGGGTTCTTAGCTACAGAAATAGCAGAAGTAGAGTCAACTAGGAGAGGGATTCTACCAAACCTAAAGCTGAAATCACTAAGGGTGGCTTTCATCCATAAAAGCTGGGAGCAGCAACTAGCAGCAGCAACATATTCTGCTTCAGTGGTGGAAAGAGCTACACTAGCTTGCTTGCGGGAGGACCAAGAGACCAGAGAGGTTCCTAAGAGCTGGCATGTGCCGGAGGTTGACTTGCGATCAATCCGGCAGCCAGCATGGTCAGCATCTGAGAACCCTCTAAGAGAAAGAGAAGAACCCGAGGAATACCAAAGACCAAGCTCAGGAGTGAATTTCAGATACCTGAAAATGCGCTTCACCTCTTGAAGGTGAGAAGTCCTAGGAGAAGCCTTGTAGCGCGCATAAAGACAGACCGCGAACTGAATGTCCGGCCTGGTCGCCGTCAGGTACAGAAGTGAGCCGATCATCCCTCGAAATTCCTTCTGGTCCACCGCCTCCCCATCTTCATCAGCATGAAGCGCCGTGTTTGTACTCATAGGAGTTGTCATGGGTTTAGAGTCACCCTTGTTAAACTAATTGAGTATGTCCCTTGTGTACTTGGCTTGATGGACGAAGGTACCCTCAAGGCCTTGCTTGATCTGCAGCCCGAGGAAGAACTGGAGCTCACCCATAAGACTCATCTCAAATTCCCTGCTCATCTGTTCAGCAAAACTAGACACGAAAGCGTGAGATGAACCACCAAAGATTATGTCATCAACATATATCTGAACTATCAGGGTGTCACCGCCACGACTCAACAAAAACAAGGTCTTGTCTACTGAACACATCACAAACCCAGACTTGAGCAGGAAACTCTTCAACCTAGCATACCAAGCTCTAGGAGCTTGCTTTAGACCATAAAGGGCTTTCCTCAACTTATACACCCGGTCTGGAAATCTAGCACTCTCAAAGCCAAGAGGTTGTCTCACATATACCTCCTCCTCTATGAACCCGTTCAGGAAAGCAGACTTGACATCCATTTGCTGCAGTTTGAAGCCTTTAGAGGCCGCAAAGGCAAGCAAAATCCTAATGGCTTCCAAACGAGCTATAGGGGCAAAGGTCTCCTCATAATCTATCCCCTACTTTGACAGAAACCCTGAGCTACCAATCTCACTTTGTTCCTCACATCCATCCAATCCTCACCCTGTTTGTTCTTGAAAACCCACTTGGTACCTATAGGGTGATAGTTTGGTGGAGGTGTAACTAAATCCCAGACATGGTTTCTCTCAAAGTTCTCCAACTCCTCATGCGTTCACCCAGTTAGGATCAGATAATGCATGTGACACATCCCGGGGCTCAAAAGAAGCAACATATGCAGAGTGGGAGAAAAAGGCTACAGAGTTAACCGAAGAGCATGTGACACGCTGGTGAATATCTCCAATCATCCTGTGTGGAGGGTGATCCCGCTGGACCTGCCGAGATGGTACAATCTTGGAGGTCACCTCCCCTGCGTCCTCAGCGGGTCCAGCCTCTGCATGAGCTTGCTGTCGGGGGAGTGAGGAGGAAGCCGTGGGCAAGGGTCCTCCTTCATCATCTGAGCTCGTAGCAGAGGTTGCAGGAGCTGCAGCCGGTGCAGTGGCTCCTGCATCACCATCATTAACTGCACCTTCCTCATCCTCAAAGATGGGGGTGCCTTCTTCATCATCACCTGAAAGCTCAAAGGTAGGGGTTGTGCAGGGCATAGTTTCATCAAAAGAAACCTCACAAGTCTCAACAACTTGCTTGGCCTCTAAAATCCACACACGAAAAGCCCTAGAACTAGAAGCATACCCCAGAAAAATCCCATCCAAACAACGAGACTCAAACTTGTCCAAATGCCCCACCTTCTTCAGCACAAAGCACCTGCAGCCAAACGCTCGCAAATGCTTGACGCTGGGCTGTCTACCAAACCAAAGTTCATACGAGGTTTTCCCAAGGAAAGCTCGCAAGAAAATCCGGTTCGCAATGTAACAGGCCGTATTCACTGCCTCAGCCCAAAAGCGCCTCGTAGTCCTATGTTCATCGAGCATCGTCCATGCCATCTCAACAAGTGTGCGGTTCTTGCGTTCCACAACACCGTTCTGCGGAGGGGTATATGGAGAAGAAAACTGGTGTTCAAGACCTCGGTCACGACAGAAGTTTTGAAAACAAGAGTTTCTGAATTCTCCGCCATTGTCACTGCGGATAGCCCTCATAACCTTATGACTTTCGTTTCTCAACCTCAGTACCAGATCCCGAACAAAACCAAACGCCTCATCCTTAAACTCCATGAAAAATACCCACGAGAACTGCGAAAAATCGTCCACAACGACAAGCACGTAGCACTTCCCACTGACCAACGCTACCCGAGCGGGACCTACTGTATCCATATGGAGTAGCTCACCCGGATAGGAGGTCATAACCTGAGACACAGGAATGTGAGAAGCGGCAACCATCTTGCCATGACGACAGGGGTGGCATACTAAGTCCTTCTCAGCTCTCAACTTGGACAATCCTCGGATTAGGCCCATTGAACTCAATCTGACTAGCAGATCAAAGCTCAAGTGACCAAGCCTCCTATGCCACTTCCAAATATCAGCAGAAGGACTAGCAACCAAACAGCACGCAGGGCCAGAAACAGATGTGAGGTCGACCCTAAAAACCTGACCAAAAGGCAACAAAGAGCAAACAAGGGTCTCCTCAGCATCAAGAACGCAGCACGCACCTTTCTTAAAACGAACCTCAAATCCTTCATCGAGAAGTTGTGAAATAGAGACCAAATTGAACCCCAAATTCCGGACAAAGGCAACTTCTCTCAGGGAAAGCTTAGCAGAAAGCGAAACAGAACCAACACCCAACACTTTACCTTGACCATTGTCCCCGAATGTGATGTACTCCTTGGTGCTCACGGGGTTGAGGCTGGAGAACCACTTGCGGTGCCCTGTCATGTGTCTAGAGCACCCTGAGTCCATGATCCACACGTCCTCCATGACTCGATCCTGTAAAGTCAAGTAAAGCGACGGTGAGCAAACGGTCCGGCACTGGGATTAGTCCCAAAACTGCTGTACCAGTGCCGAGCCATCTGCTCAAAAGTGGGATAAGCACAATCAAAGAAATCATCACGACGATCAGGGTAACCACGACCTCCAAAGCATGAACCCTCGAAAGCTCTCTCAAAGCCTCGGTCACGAGGTCCATAGCCGTGCTGAAAACGACTAGGAGCTCGGCCGGTGAAGCGTCTCTCACCACCAGGAGCACGATCCTGAAAGCCACCTTCTCTCTCACCACCGGCAAAGCGGTCTCTCATTTCACCGCGGTGGGGAGGATCTTGCCTACCACCCTGGTAGAACTGATCCTGGTTCCCCCAAGCTCTCTCCTGCCTCTCAACCCGCTTCCTCCTGAAGCAAAACTCCTCTAGGTGGCCATTCCGCTGGCAAAACTCACAGTGGTAGACAGGCCTCCTAGGAACTGGGTTAGGCTGGGACTTGGGCTTAGGTGGTGTGGCCTTGGGTGGCTCAGGTTGCTGGACTGGCTTCTTGCCCTTGGGCTTAAGCTCTTCCTCAACAATCTTGTCCAGCTTAGCCTTGGAAGGCTTGGGTGTCTAGTACTGCTTCTTTGGGGCAGCCTTGGGTGGCTCATGGTAAACCCCATCAACAGTCTTACCTGGCTGGGTAGGTATAGTCTTGATCTTAACTGGGGCACTCTTCTCTCCCGAAGTGCTGCACTCTCCAAACCCAACCCCACTTGTCTCACCCTCGGCTCTCTTGGTGCTCTCTATGATCATCTCTAGTGGGTTGCCTAGCATATACCCAACTGAGCACCTCTCTCAACCTGTTGTTGTCATTTTGCAAAGACAACATCTCTTCCCTCAGATTCTCCAGAACCACAGTCTGGGCAGCACAGGTGTCACAGTCTAGGGAGGGAACCACAACAGCTTTCTCCAACTTCCTAATGGTGGCAACCCTATCCATTAGCTGCATCCTAAGGGTTAGGCAGTTCTCACAAGTGTCAGTAGGTGCTGAAAGCACCTTAAAGTCAGCTCTCAACTGCTCTAACTCACTTCTCAAGGTAGGACAGACCATACATGCACCCAAAAGCGTTGGTCTAGCCCTAAGCTCCTCAAGCTCCATGAGCTGTCCCTCAAACTTCTCCTTCAGAATAGCTAGCTCTCTAGCTAGACAGGGGAAAGACTCACACTCAAGCTCTCCACTCAAAGTAGGCTCATCCAGTTTGGACTGAAGTTTGCCTAGCTCAGCCTTCAGCTCATCTATCTCCTCTACCCGCTTGGCATACCTATCTCTCTGGTCACCAAGCTCCATCATGAAAGACTCGCAGGTAGGGCACTCAATATCACTAGGTTGGGGTCTCACACTCCTCAACCTCTCATTCTCCTCTAAAGCCTCAGCAAGTTGGGCTTTCAATTTTTGCAGCTTCTTAGCTGCCTTCTCCAGCATCTTATCCTGGGCCTTAAGCTCCCGGCTGTTTTGCTCTAGCATCTCAAGGATTTTGGCTTGCTCAGGAGTTACCTCATCATCAAAAGAAGAGTTGCTGCCGTCATCCTTGTTCTCCTTGTCCTCAAGCGCCATAGAGCAAATCGAGCTCCTCTTGTCCTTGTTCTTGCGCCTGGACTTGGTGGAGACGAAGCACAAGCCAGCTGGACCGCCTTGATCGTTCCTTTTGTCCTTTCTGTACATGATCTCCTCAACGCTTGAGCTCGACGAGGACGAAGAGGAAGAAGATCCGCTGCTGCAGAACCCGATCTCGGCGAAGAAGGCCTTGTCCCGCTTCCGGTTGTCCTTCTGGTAGCTCTTGAAAGCCTTCCGGAAGTTCTTCTTGCCGAAGGGGCGCTTGCCGGAGCCGTGCTTGCTGGACCGGTACTTGTCAAAGCTTGCCTTGCCGGGGTGGTACTTGTCGGAGTCGCGGGAGTAGCTCTTGCCCTTCTTGTAGTAGTCGTTCTTGTTGGGGCACTCGGCGATGAAGTGGCTGACCTCTCCGCACTCGAAGCACTTGTGCCGCTTTCCCCTCTTCTTGCTCATCCAGTTGTCATAGGCGCGCTGAAAGCGACTAGACACCAGACACAACTCATCATCCCCAAGCGTCGCTAGCTGCTCCTCTATAACAGAAATCAAAGCAGAAAACGAGAAGTTGTGTAACATGGGGTTAGTGACAGACTCACTAAAGGGGGTAGCCAAGGCCAGACTCTTAGAACCTGTACAAGCGAGGGAATCCCTCATCTTGTAATCTACCTCGGTGGCCTTGAGCTTACTATGGAGCGCCTCTACTCCAATCGTATCATACCCTGCCGACTCAATGATTGAGTTCACCTTGATCTCCCATATTTTTCTATCCAAAGCATACAGCAACTTGATAGCCTACTGATGATTGGTATATGGGAGGGCAGCGGGGGCAGAGTTGACACGCAACTTGTTGATGATCGTCTGAAAGCGACCAAACAAGTCGTCTACTGACTCTCCCGGCTTCTGGACGAAATTCTCATATTCGCGCCGGTAAGTCTCCACAAGCCTAGCCTTAATCGTCGCAGTACCCTCATGATGTGCACTAAGCAATGACCATATCCCACGCGCAGTCTTAAGGTGACTCACTCTCTCATAATCCATAGGACCAAGCCCAGAGAAGAGAAAGTTAACAGCCTTGGCATTCGACTCATGATGAGCCACGATATCCTGCGTAGTACGCTCAGCGACTGGAAGCACCACAAAAGTCGTACTCTGAGTAGCATCCCATATGTCCTGACTCTGGCTAACAAGGAACTCCTCCATCCTACCCTTCCAGTAGGGATAGCCATCGGAGCCAAGGACGGGAATTTTCCCAGAGTAAGTCATAGTCGCTACGGTTTCTTCATCGGTTAAGGTATGGGAAACCTAACCGGCTCTGATACCACTTGTAGGACCGAGACGTGCGACTAGAGGGGGGATGAATAGGAGCACTTGAAAACTCAAACTCAAACCCCCACCGCAGTGCAAAACGGAAACAACGCCCACAACGAAACTAGATACCGTCCACTGAGAGGATACGTATCTAGCTCACAACACGTACTTGGTACCGTCCACTGAATAGATACGTACCAAGCACCAAGCAGAAGCACAAGCTCAAACGGCTAAGAAAAGAGCGCAAAATGAATCAACTCCGGAGAACTGCAGATTTTCAGACTGACAGGGCTGCAAAGATAAATCTCAAAACCTCTTAAAAGAAGCTCCACAAAATCCCCCAAAATTACCACACCTTCACAAGGCAATAGGGAACAACTCCAGAAAATTTTAGGCCAATTGGAGCAAGTTTTGACCACCGGACTGTCCGGTGGTTAACCACGGGACTGTCCGGTGCTTACAGCCTGACACTCCAAAAAGATTCGAATCAAAATCCTATCAAACCAACTCCAAAAATTATGAAATTTTTACTGGAGGTTAATAAGGGGCCAAGGAACAACTCCACAAATTTTCAGCTCAATTGGACAAGGAATAAAATTCCTAGAGCCATCGGACCCCGGTGGTTCGTCCGGTGGTTAAAAACTGACAGACTAACCCGAAAAGAAAAATACCAAAAACAGGTCAAAACACCTCCAAATGATCTAAATTTTTTATGGGAGCTTTATGATTCACTGATAAAGAGCTCCACAAAATTTCAGCCCAAAATTCGAAGGTCTGACCCCTAAAGCAAACAAGACTTGAAAGTGGACAGAATCAGCAAGAAAACTGGACAGCAGGAAACCTCACGCAAAAGCAATCCAAAACTTGACCAAACCTTCTCCAAACATCACGAAAATTGGCACAGGCTATCCTAGCCCCATTCCAAAGCTATTCCCAAAATATCTATGGAAAAAGATCACGGGATTAGCGGGAAGTTCAGATCTCGTGAAGAGGTGAATATTTGGGCAAGAAGGGAAAAGCTCAAGAACAACTTGCTCGTGGTAATCCTTTGGGATTGAGATGTTCTAAGACATAATCTTCAAGTCCTTGCAAGTCCAAAGCATAAGGAAAACAAAGGATTCAACCTTAGCCAAAACAAACATCCAAAAGGCCAAGGATTGAAGCCAAAAACCAAAGAGAACAAAGGGAGAAGAAGCACACAAAGTTGCTGCACGAAACCACTTCGATTATGAGCCTCAAAAGAGGTCTTAGGTCAGATTACAACGAAGGATTTCATCCCAAGCAACCACCCTCACCTTCCCTCTTGATTTGGAGGCCAGATCTCACCCTAACCCTCCTAAACTTGGAGCTCAAAGCTTGAGGACGAAAATTGCCCAAAGGAAATGAAAACCTAGCTGCCAAGACTACCTCTAATGACCAGGCTCTTAGGCTATTTATACACCGGTTCAGTTTTGGCATTTTTACACATAGACCCCTAACACTAGAAACGCCCGGAAGGGCTAAAACAGAAAAGAACCCGAAATATCGGGGACGGACGACCACGATGAAGACTTGATCTTCTTAGCTTCCACGCAATCTTCAGATATCCTCCAGGTGGCCAGTAGTCCAATCCGCCTTTGCACCCCCGGTTTTGAAGTCAGAAACCGAGAAACTTTATGAAGTCTCCGTCTGGGCCGGACATGGCCCATCTTCTCTATCTTGGCGAGTCGTGTCCCAACTCACCAAGCCATGGGTAGCTTGGCTGGCGGTTTTGAGCCGAAGCCGCCAAAGCTTCCCTCGCACGCCTTCGCGCCATGCACTCGGGTTGGAGCACCACGGTGGCACCCGGCTTCTCGAGTCCATCAGAGTTGCCTCGCGGTCCATCGGAGGGCTTACACCACCGTTGCCGATCCGCTCCTCTGTGTACCGAGCTCCCATGGCCGACCGACGCCGAGCATTGCCTCCGGTCCATTGGAGGGCTTTTGCCTCAGTCCATCGAGGTCTTCATCATCTACCTCCAGTCCATTGGAGGGCCTCCAGTCCATCGGAGGGCTTGAGCTCGTTGACAATCACTCATCACACCTGGAGAGCAATGAGGCCGGTCCATTGGCTCTCAATCTCCCCCTTGATGAGTGCATTGTCAACACCTTCAACCTGTAACCTAAAATAGAACAAAGACAAAAGAAAAGCGTAAAACCGAAAAAGAAAGAAAGAAAGAAGAAAGTTGCTCAAAATGCCCAAGAACCAAATACAAGCAAAGAAACAGGGCACAATGAGACAACAAAAGAAAGCAAAGCATCGGCTCCTCAAGACAGAGGCAAAAGGCTCAACGCACCGATGCAAAGAGTATGCTAAAAGCTCAAACTCCCCTTGAAATGCATCCTCACAAATGCAATATGAATGCAAAGCTCTCCCTCAACAAAATCTCTCCTGAGTTATCTCCCTTGTCCATATTTTTAAATTTCTTCCCCTTGGAGAAGTACACTAATCTCTCCCCAAATTTCTCCCCCTTGTTGACAATGGACACATCAAGGGTTCCGTGAACTCAACTCCCCCTGAACTAGACAACTCCCCCTCAAAATATGCTATGAAATGCAAGGAGTGTAACTGAAAGAGCTCAGAAGGGATGGAAAGCTAGTAATCACAAGTTCTAGAATACAGAGCAAGTGAGGGCAAGGAAGCATACAACAAGCTCAAATAAATCTATCTTACACATATCAAAAGTAAGCTTGTTTTTCAGGGTTAATGAAAAGAAAGCATCACCAACATGAATAGCACCTAGCAAGATAGGCATGAACAACTAAATGCTAGCAATGCATACAAGGTGTGCTACTCTCAACCAAAGCATATACAACTAGCCATAAGCATTTTAGAGACTTGCAAATTTCAGATTTAGACATTTGTAGTCAAAAGCAAGTTCTTTTTGTGCCAGGGGTTATTTACTTGTCTTTTGTCACTTCTTACCGACCAATGCCAAGCCTAGGTTATATAACCATCAGAAGCTTAAGACAAGGTTTTGGTCATACACAACCTAGTCCAAGTTCATGCCAAAGTACAAAGGTAAGCTGTCTCAAACTAGATCAGTGTGACAAGCAAACCCACATGGACCTTTCTCAATTCATCATATAAGACACACTTGTAAGCATTTTGATTCAGATTTCAATTTAAGCAAGATGTCAGAAAAGCTTAGGCATTTACTTCGCAAAGGCATACAACTAGCATATCCAGGTATGAAAAGATAGCATAGCATTCAACAATCCTACACATGCGAGGTAGCCAAATCAAGTGGTGATCATGGTTTTTGATTTACAAAGAATAAAATGACTTAGCTCACAATTAGTATTCAATAGACTCAAGAGAGCTTAGCCAACCATGATCAAGCAAGCACTGTACTATCTAGCACAAGCAAGTACTAACTCTGCATTCCAAAAGAGCTCTAGTGCTAGTGAAGTGAAAATGCATATGATACAATGCAATGCATGATATGATACAATATGCAAAAGAGACAAAGAGAAATAAAAGCAAGATAAAACCAAAATTTAAACTACAGAAGCTATTCCTTACTAAAAGGAATAGCACTCTTTCCCTGACTAAAAGGGATAGCACACTCCAAGCTCACCTCTTAGACGCGTAAAAGCGTCAAACTCTAGGGGCTTGGTAAAGATATCGGCCAACTGGTTTGCTGATACTACATGGATCAAGTCTATATCTCCCTTCTCATAGTGATCTCTCAGAAAGTGAAACCTCACGTCTATGTGTTTGGTTCTAGAGTGCAAAACGGGGTTCTTAGCTACAGAAATAGCAGAAGTAGAGTCAACAAGGAGAGGGATTCTACCAAACCTAAAGCCGAAATCACTAAGGGTGGCTTTCATCCATAAAAGCTGAGAGCAGCGACTAGCAGCAGCAACAAATTCTGCTTCAGTGGTGGAAAGAGCTACACTAGCTTGCTTGCGGGAGGACCAAGAGACCAGAGAGGTTCCTAAGAGTTGGCATGTGCTAGAGGTTGACTTGCGATCAATCCGGCAGCCAGCATGGTCAGTATCTGAGAACCCTCTAAGAGAAAGAGAAGAACCCGAGGAATACCAAAGACCAAGCTCAGGAGTGAATTTCAGATACCTGAAAATGCGCTTCACCTCTTGAAGGTGAGAAATCCTAGGAGAAGCCTGGTAGCGCGCACCAAGACAGACCGCGAACTGAATGTCCGGCCTGGTCGCCGTCAGGTACAGAAGTGAGCCGATCATCCCTCGAAATTCCTTCGGGTCCACCGCCTCCCCATCTTCATCAGCATCAAGCGCCGTGTTTGTACTCATAGGAGTTGTCATGGGTTTAGAGTCACCCATGTTAAACTTCTTGAGTATGTCCCTTGTGTACTTGGCTTGATGGACGAAGGTACCCTCAAGGCCTTGCTTGATCTGCAGCCCGAGGAAGAACTAGAGCTCACCCATAAGACTCATCTCAAATTTCCTGCTCATCTGTTCAGCAAAACTAGACACCAAAGCGTGAGATGAACCACCAAAGATTATGTCATCAACATATATCTGAACTATCAGGGTGTCACCGCCACGACTCAACAAAAACAAGGTCTTGTCTACTGAACCCATCACAAACCCAGACTTGAACAGGAAACTCTTCAAGCTAGCATACCAAGCTCTAGGAGCTTGCTTCAGACCATAAAGGGCTTTCCTCAACTTATACACCCGGTTTGGAAATGTAGCACTCTCAAAGCCAAGAGGTTGTCTCACATACACCTCCTCCTCTATGAACCCGTTCAGGAAAGCAGACTTGACATCCATTTGCTGCAGTTTGAAGCCTTTAGAGGCCGCAAAGGCAAGCAAAATCCTAATGGCTACCAAACGAGCTACAGGGGCAAAGGTCTCCTCATAATCTATCCCCTCCTTCTGACAGAAACCCTGGGCTACCAATCTCACTTTGTTCCTCACAACCATCCCATCCTCACCCTGTTTGTTCTTGAAAAGCCACTTGGTACCTATAGGGCGACAGTTTGGTGGAGGTTTAACTAAATCCCAGACATGGTTTCTCTCAAAGTTCTCCAACTCCTCATGCATGGCGTTCACCCAGTTAGAATCAGATAATGCATGTGACACATCCCGGGGCTCAAAAGAAGCAATATATGCAGAGTGGGAGAAAAAAGGCTAAAGAGTTAACCGAAGAGCGTGTGACACGCTGGTGAATATCTCCAATCATCCTGTGTGGAGGGTGATCCCGCTGGACCTACCGAGATGGTACAATCTCGGAGGTCACCTCCCCTGCGTCCTCAGCAGGTCCAGCCTCTGCATGAGCTTGCTGTCGGGGGAGCGAGGAGGAAGCCGTGGGCAAGAGTCCTCCTTCATCATCTGAGCTCGTAGCAGAGGGGGCCGGAGCTGCAGCCGGTGCAGTGGCTCCTGCAGCACCATCATTAACTGCACCTTCCTCATCCTCAAAGATGGGGGGTGCCTTCTTCATCATCACCTGAAAGCTCAAAGGCAGGGGTTGTGCAGGGCATAGTTTCATCAAAATAAACCTCACAAGTCTCAACAACTTGCTTGGCCTCTAAAATCCACACACGAAAAGCCCTAGAACTAGAAGCATACCCCAGAAAAATCTCATCCAAACAACGAGACTCAAACTTGTCCAAATGCCCCGCCTTCTTCAGCACAAAGCACCTGCAGCCAAACGCTCGCAAATGCTTGACGCTGGGCTGCCTACCAATCCGAAGTTCATACGAGGTCTTCCCAAGGAAAGCTCGCAAGAAAATCCGGTTCGTAATGTAACAGGCCGTATTCACTGCCTCAGCCCAAAAGCGCCTCATAGTCCTATGCTCATCGAGCATCGTCTGTGCCATCTCAACAAGTGTGCGGTTCTTGCGTTCCACAACACCGTTCTACGGAGGGGTATATGGAGAAGAAAACTGGTGTTCAAGACCTAGGTCACGATAGAAGTTTTCGAAACGAGAGTTTCTGAATTCTCCGCCATTGTCACTGTGGATAGCCCTCATGGCCTTATGACTCTCATTTCTCAACCTCAGTACCAGATCCCGAACAAAATCAAATGCCTCATCTTTAGACTCCATGAAAAATACCCACGAGGCTGCATGCAAAGCTGAGGCAACAGGTATATATTTAACCTTTCCCTGCACCAATATCTGAGGTCTCAAGCTGATCCGTGTACTCACTGTCAGCTGCTGCTACTGAAATTTCTCGCCTGAAACAAGTGGCTATGACTCGAGAGACAGAGCACCGTAACGCCATTGCTGATAGAGACCAAGCCAGAGACATAGCAGCAGACCTTCGCAAGCAGCTAGATATTGAGATGAAAAACCATGAGGGAACCCGTTAAGAATCCCAACTAGCCTATTCTTTGCTCACAGAAGCGTATGAACTGTATCATTCCACAGAAGAAGATGCGCCAAAGAAATGATGAGTTCCAGCAGCTGCAAAAATCGCGAGACGGCTTTGAGAAGTCGTTCCGTGAGACTGCCAGTTCCTTGGAGTCTTTGAGGAATAGCCACTCCTTAACACGCTAGGTGCTTAAGGACAAAGAGATTGAGCTGGCCGAATCCCAGAGCACCAATGATAAAATGAGGAAGGTTCTAGCCTCTACAAGGTCTGCGCTCAAAGAATCCCTAGACAATGTTGCTCATCAGGCTCAGGTGTCAGAGGTTTTCAAAAGGAACTACGAGACCAGCAAGAAGAACTGCAACAAGCTGACAAACGCCTTTGAGAAGGCAAAAAAAGCTGCCTTGACTGCCAATACTGCTCTGATCAAGATCCTGGACATCTGTGCACAAGAAAAAGCTGCACCTCATCCTCTAGGTGATCGAATAACAACTTTCATGGATGATATGAAGTCCAAGATTTCTGAGCGAGTAAAAACCGTTCTTACTCGCGCTCTTATGGTCATCAAGAGTTCACAACCTGAGTTCGACTTGGCAAGTTTACCAGCGAAGATAGTAAACGAGAACCAGAGTGTTGAGCATGAAGATGAAGCCCACAAGATTGCTGAACTCCTTGTAGGTGACAATGAGTAAACAATGATTCCCCAAGTAATATGATGAATTGAATGCTGCGTGTACGTATTTGGCATCTTGTGTTGACAATCTTGACTATTTATTCTGCAAAACCGAGTTAATTTTAAGAATGAATCAAAATATTCCATACGTACCTGAGAGTCATTCCTGCGCAGAGAAAATAAGCTACGCTATCACGACCTGAGTTTGGACCGAATACAGGAAAAGCAAGATATAACAGTAAAAAACACAAATATTGTAAGATAGAGTGTTATGATAAAGCAAAGACATGCAGTATCGAGCTGTAGGCCATCAAAACCTAGGCCCTTATGTCTTTGTTCGGCTGGGGCCTTGAATGCTCCCCGATTATGAGGTCTTGCAAAGGCATGTAGCACCGTGCTGTCGGTCATCTAACCTAGGCCGATTGCCTTTGTTTTGTTGGGGCCTTGAGTACTCCCCTTTTATGAGTTCGAACGAGAGCATGTAACACCGTGCTGTCGGTCAACTGACCTAGGCCGATTGCTATTGTGGTTGGGGCCAGAGATATCCCCGTCAAGAGTAAGAGTGGGCATGTAGCACCGTACTGTCGGTCAACTGACCTAGGTCGATTGCCCGTACACAACGAGTGAGTAGCATGAGTAAAAAGTAGGGAAGAGAACACAGAATACTTTATCTCAAGAGTACATTTATTTATAGAACATGAATGTGGACAGAGTACAAAGAATGATACTGACTGCTAACTCTAGAAGTCATAGAAAAACGCTACGCGTAGAATCTGCGCAGATGCTCTGTATTCCAGGAGTTCCCGACTGGTGTCCCATCCATTTGAGATAGGCGATATGATCCTGGACGAGTAACTTCTGTGACGATATATGAACCTTCCCAAGGAGGAGATAACTTATGCTGTCCCGTAGTCTTGAGCACCCTGCGTAACACTAGGTTCCCGATTGAGAAGGAACGAGGCCTCGTATATCGATCATGATAACGACGTAGGGTCTGTTGATATCGAGCCGACTGAATAATGGAGTTGAGACGCTCCTCCTCGAGTAGGTCGATCTCCTCAAGTCGGGTTGCTTCAGCTTTAGCAATGCTGTTAAAAACCAGACGTGGGGCTCCAAACTGTAGGTCGGCAGGCAAGACTGCCTCTGATCCATATACCATGAAGAAGGGCGTGTTCCTTGTGAGGGCTTTACTGGGTTGTGTTCGAAGACTCCAGACCACATACGGCAATTCACGTATCCACTTGCCAGACAGCTTCTCATTCTTGTCAAAGATCTTTTTCTTAGTGCATCCAAAATCATGCCATTGGCCCGTTCAACTTGTCCATTGGCTCTGGGGTGAGCCACCGAGACATACTTGATGCGGATGGACCTTTGCTCACAGAAATCAAAGAATTCTGAGCCCATGAAGTTGGACCCCAGATCTATGATCATCGAATTCATTATTCCAAAGCGAAAGATGATGTCTTGAATGAACTCCACTACTTTGGCAGACGTTAAAGAAGCAATGGGCTTGAACTCGATCCATTTGGTGAACTTGTCGATGGCAACCAACACGTGAGTATATCCCCCTTGAGCTTTCTTAAAAGGCCCAATCATATCCAGCCCCCAGTAGGCAAAAGGCCATGAGACCGGTATATTCTGCAACTGCTGCGCTGGAAGATGATGCTGCTTGGCAAGGAATTGACAAGCCTCGCAGTGCTGCACCAACTCGGCAGCATCCTTCTTCGCCGTAGGCCAATAGAAGCCGGTCCTGAACGCCTTCCCAACTAATGTGCATGAGGCAGCATGAATTCCACATACTCCAGCGTGTATCTCCTTGAGCAAGCTCTGCCTTGATGAGGTGCTTAGGCATTTCAACAAAACTCCTGAGGCAGCACGCAAGTATAGCTCATTATTAATCAGAGTATAGCTGGAAGACCATCTTGCTATTCGCTCAGCCTCTTCTTTATCCTTTGGACTTTCTTCGCTCAGAATGTACTTGATGATGGGGGCCCTCCATTCAGTTGGCGTATCCAGAGTTAAGATATGTCAGTCGGGAGGTAAGTTCAGCTCATCTAGCTGGACAGAAGGATGATGAAGCTCTTGGACGAAGATGCCGGAGGGTACTTTGGCTCGTGATGAGCCCAACTTGGACAGGATATTAGCGTCCACATTGCGATCCCGATCCACATGAATGTACTCAAGGCCCTGAAATCTCCCTTCCAACCTACGGACTGCCTCGCAATATTTGTCCATACTTTCTGTAGAGCGATCCCACTCCTTGTTGACCTGATTAATGACCACCAAGGAATCTCCGTAGGCCATTAGACGCTGGATCCCGAGTGATATGGCGATGCGCAGACCATGAAGGAGGGCCTCGTATTCAGCTGCGTTGTTCGACACTGGGAAGAGAATCTATAATATGTACGTGAGTTTTTCCCCTGCTGGCGAGGTGAAGACGACACCAGCACCAGCTCCTTCCAACTTCAATGAGCCGTCGAAATACATCTTCCAGACTTCCATGACTTCTGGCTTCTCTAGAACTTGATGCTCGGTCCACTCGGAGACGAAATCGACTAGTGCTTGAATCTTAATTCCAGTACGAGGGCGGAATTCAATGTCATAGCCCCCAGCTCGCAAGCCCACTTGGCGATACGCCCTGTGGCCTCCCGATTGCGCAAGACCTCCCCGATTGGGAACTCCGTAACCACTATGATTATATGTTCCTCAAAGTAATGGCGCAGTTTGTGTGTGGTAATGAGAACTGCGTATAAAAACTTCTGCACTTGAGGATACCTGATCTTGGACGGACTAAGGACCTCGCTGATGAAGTAGACCGGATGTTACCTGGTACTGTGTGCCGCCCATCCGGTCGCTCGACCACCAATGCGGTACTGATCACATGAGTCGTACAAGAGATGTAGAGGAGCAGATCTTCCGCCGGTGAGTCGGCAGTGGCACGATTACAAGACTTGAGTACGGGAGGTGACGTTAGGAACTTTTCAAAGCGTCCAACGCTTCCTGAGCCTCTGTAGTCCACTGAAACCTGTTAACCTTTTTGAGGAGCTTGTAGAAGGGCATGCCACATTCACCAAGCCGTGATATGAATCAGCTCAAGGCTGCCATGCACCCAGTCAGCCTCTGAGCATCTTTCTATGATCGGGAGGAGGGGGTGCATACGCAGGATGGCCTTGATCTTTTTGGGGTTGGCTTCGATTCCTCTGTTGCTGACGACAAAACCGAGTAGCTGACCTGCGGGAACGCCGAAGACGCACTTGGTGGGGTTGAGCTTACACCTAAATTTCCTCAGGCTGTCAAACACCTGGCGCAGATCATCAATGAAATCTTCTTCGTTCTTGGTCTTGATTACGACGTCATCAACGTAAGCTTCGACATGTTTGCCCCAGTGATCGGCAAGGCAAGTTTGGATTGCTCTTTGGTACGTAGCTCCTGCATTCTTCAACTCGAAAGACATTGAGGTATAACAATAGGCACCGAAGGGTGTGATGAACGATGTTTTCTCCTGATCTTCGGTTGCTAGGCAGATCTGATGATAGCCTGAGTAACAATCGAGGAAGGAGAGCAAAGTGCAGCCGGCCGTAGAGTCAATGACCTGGTCGATGCGAGGCAACCCAAACGGGTCCTTAGGGCATTGCTTATTGAGATCAGTATAATCAAAACACATCCGCCAGTCCTTTTTATTTTTCTTGAGAACGAGGGGAGGATTTGCAAGCCACTTGGGATGCATGACCTCTCTAATAAAACCGGCAGCCTTCAGCTGGGTTAACTCTACCCTAATGGCCTCTCGCTTTTCTGGAGTGAATCGCCGCAGCCTCTGCTTGATGGGTTTGGCATTGGGGAACACTTTGAGTTGGTGCTCGGCCAATTCCCTCGGGACCCCAGGCATATCCGCTGGCTTCCATGCAAACATGTCACGGTTGGCCCTCAAGAATTGGACGAGCGCGTCTTCCTATTCGGAAGGAAGAAGAGCATTGATGGTGGTCATCTTGGTCACGTCCGATGCGTCGAGACTTATCTCTTTCGTCGTGACGGCTGGTTGAATTGCCGTGCTTGAGGCTTCCTATTGGGTTAGGATCTGGAGGTCTTCCTGTGACATGCCGGCTTCATTCTCCTTGAGCTTCTTCTATGCCGCCATGTGATTCTGTTCAACGGCCATCTGCATAGCCTCTTGCACGCACTCTGAGGCTTCCTAGAGGTCGGCGCGTACGGAGAGAGTACCACCTGGGGCTGGCATCTTTAGAATGAGGTACGGGTAATGTGGGATAGCCATGAACTTCACTAGCCCAGGACGCCCGATGATGGCGTTGTAGACACAATTGAAGGTCGGGACTTCAAATCGCAACGTCTCGATGCGAAAGTTCTCTGCCGTGCCAAAAGCGACCGGCAGATAAATGTGTCTGAGCGGGTACTCGCCTGCGCCCGAAACAATTCTGAAGAACGGGGTATCCGACTTCTTGAGTTCGCTGAGAGGGATCCCCATCTCTTGCAGAGCTCTCGGGAACACCACATTGATGCTAGCCCCGCCGTCGATCAGAACCTTCTTGAGTCGGGTATCGCTGACTATGGGCGTTACGAGCAACGGGTACTTGCCTGGCTCATCGAAGTTGAGCCACTGATCCGCTTGACTGAATGAGATTGGCTTGTGGGACCAATCGTATGGTTGTGGTGGCTCTGAGGTGGCCGCGTTGATCCGCCGATCCTCCAGCTTCTGCTGGCGCTTGCTCGCGTACGCTCCGTGCCCTCCTAGGATGAAGTTGACCTCCTTGTTGACATTGGGGAAGCATTGATTACTCCCTCCAGCCGGCCGTTGTGGGGGCTGGTTCCGTGGTGGAGGAGGCGACGGAGCAGCCTGCGCCATCGGGAACTGGCCGCGCGTCAGCATGGCTTTGAAGTCGCAGCAGTTCCTAAGAGTATGGCACATATCCTTATGCGCAGGGCATGGCTCGTCGAGGAGTTGATCAAGAGTTTGAGCCTAGGCAGGAGGTGGGACGCGTGGTCGTACTGGAGTTGGAGCCATGTCTCGAACCTCCTCCTGAGGCCTCTTGTCGCAGCGACGATCTTGCCGTAAGGGCTCTTCATGTCTCTCCTGCTTGCCCTTTCCCCGGTCGTCTTGCCGGGGCCGAACGAGGTCGCGAGCTTGTTCGTCCGCCGTGATGTAGCGGTCTGCTTCCTGGAAGAGACACTCTGAGGTCCCATCGTTGCGCCAGTTTGTCGGAGAGTGACTGGAAGTTAGCGATGAATAGGCGGCGAAAGTCACCCCAGTCCTCAATGATGCCCCGCATGAGGTGATGAAGCCATTGAAGCACATCCTGCCCCAACTTGATTGGGACATAGGCCGTCATGAGATCTTCTGAGGCATTGGCCGCTCGGGCCGCGGTAGTGTACACTGCCAGCCAGTTCTGCGGATCCATCTTCATCTCAAACTTTTCAATGTTTGAGATTTTGAAATTGGGTGGCCACTCAACATCTTGAATCCTCTGGTCGAAGGCTGCTATAGCAGCTTCGGCGGTGCCAGCCGGGTTACTGCGGTCCTCCACCGGGCGATAAGGCGGGGACTTAGGTCGACGATCCTGCTCAGATCTGACTTGTGGGGCGGAGCTGTTCACAGAGACAGCTCCTGAGTGACCCCTAGCGGCTGGAGCACGCTGTGCGGGGCCGTAGTCTCGGTCATAGTTTGCACGCCGGTCTATCTCGAGCAGGTGTCTGTGAGCGCACGACTGCTCGATGCTGTGACGGGCGTCGCGGTTGCCGTTGATGACCTGTCGTGCGTCGGCAACCTCTTGCTACCTGGGCATAAGGTGGTTCGCTGCCCGAGCGAGAAAGGTCTTGATGGCCACCCCATCTTCGTTGTTGGGGAGGAGCTCGCAGAGCTTGACCAGCGCCCCTCCTGCTTGACTCGGGGTCTCCATGACTCCTTCGAACTCCTTCAGAAGATTGCGTCGGGAGAGCGCCGCCAGCGCTGTCGCCTGGCTTGAGCAGTCTGCCAGTTGCGACGCCGCTGCCGCGTCAGGTTCCTGCGTCGGTGGCTCTGCACTTCCTGCTCATCCTCGCTCTCCTGAGTTACCTCATCTATCGAGATAGGCAGCGTGGGATCCTTGTTGCCCAGGGCGTGGCGGCGTCGAATGTTACGGATGCGGTTCGCCCTCTCCCTCCTGTGGCGATCTTGCGAGGTTTTAGCCAGGACGGGTTGCTCATCGTCCGAGACCGCTTCGTCGATCTCGTTTGGCGCACCGCTGATCATGAGGAGCTAAGGGAAGCAGAGGGTGCAACTGGGAAATGATCCCTCGGATTTGCTGGTGGCCGTGGCCGCCACCCCCACGCTGGCATTCGAGGCAGGGACCGTGGATGTTGTGGTCGTCGCGGTTGTCGCAACATGTTCAGAGACCGTCGGAGTATCGATGTTGTAGATCATATGAGGGCGCCCCGCATCGCGAGTCCTCTCGGTGTTCACCGGACGACGGTGAGCCCCGCCGGTCGGCGAGGCATTCCGGCGAATGGATCTTCCTTCCCAGGGAGAATCGATGATGAGTCGGAGGCGACGATCCATCGGTGGTGCGTCGAGCCCATTGTAGATGCGATCGTCTGGAAGAGGCACGGACTGGCTTGAGTCGGGTGCCCCCTGTGCACCCTCATCGTTGTTGAGGGAAGCCGAGGCACGGGCGAGAAGCCCCTGGTATGTAGTAGCAGAGTTGCGGAGATCGAACGGGATAGAGGGAATGGCGGGTTCCGCTCGAGCCTTCTTTCGGCCTTGGGCAAGCGAGATTGGCCGGGCTCGCTTTGATTCCGGCGGAGGTGGTGGGACCCATAGCGGATGTGGGACCCAGGAATGAGTATCAACAAGAACTCGCCTCGAGCCTTGTAGAACACTGCATGAGACGTGGGTCCGTCGCGGATCTCGTGAGGGATTCCCTAAGGAACCTGATCTTGATCCTCGACTAATCCAAGTCCAGACTTGAGTCGGGGAGGTTGAGAGCGCCGTGCGACGAGTCAGGGCCGAAGTGGTGGTCGTCGCAGGTTCTGCTTGGGTTGACGTGGTCGATGTAGATCCAACCTCAAAGGAAACCCTACGGATGGCTCGCGCTCCCAAGCCATGATGACCACGAGGAGCCCGATCTGACTCAGCACGGCGCGGGGGCGGATTTTAGTGAGGGACTGGTGCCTCGTGCCGAGTGTTAGAGCTTGACGTGGAGTTGGCAGATGCTGATGAGGCGCTGGTCCCTGGCGACAATCCGATGGTACGGACCGTTCTGGAGTAGTCGACGGCTGCACAACGATGCGCGGTCGCACCGGCGTGCTGCGAAGCTGGTGAAGGTCGCCGCTCCGATCGGCGATGAAGGTAATTGATCCGAACTGGATCATGTCACCTGGGGCGAAGCCGTTGACGAGACGATCGGCCATGGAGCTAGCTCATGTCGATTTCGCAGCACCCTACCTGGCGCCAACTGTCGGTGTTTGATACCGGCAATACACCACGGGGTGTATCACATAGTGCTTTTAGGGTGGCGAGATCGACATAGCTCGATGGTTCGCGTGGAGATGCAACGAAGCACAAGGGTTTATACAGGTTCGGGCCGCAAGATGTGTAATACCCTACGTCCTTTTGGCAGTCAGTTGTATTGATCTGTTTCTCGAGGTTACAACGAGAGTTCGGAAGCTCGGTGGCTGGTGTGCGATGGTATGATCGATACCTTACGTAGGGGTCCCTCACCCGCCTTATATAATCCGGCAAGGCTTGGGTTACAAGTCGGTTTCCTTCTATGAGTCCTACCCGGCTTGGAATCCTAAATAGTATACAGAATCTACGATTATACGCTTCCTTTCCTGAGTCCTGCCGCTTCTGGAATACAGAGTCCGAACCAACTCCTCCACCCCTTTCCTGAATTACAGCGCCTTGACTTGGTCTTCAAGCTCGTCATCCATTCTCGGGCCCACGAGGCCAGTCGGCACCGTGTATGGGGGCATGCTGTCTCCATTGGGCCCTCTAATGGCCCATGTACTGAATCCACGCCGTGAGGGCCCAGGGGATATCTATCCCCCACAAGGGGCATGTTATCATCAGGAGTAATCATCATGGTTGGCATGGAAGTGACATCGGTGGGCTCGATGTTGTTCCATCATTGCAGTCTTTTGGATCACTATGAACTTGGAGCTATGAACTTTAATTCCGGTGCAAGATGCTTTGAACTCAGTTATGTTATGGTACTATGTTGGAACTCTATTTGATTCGAACTAGTTTGTAAACTATCCTTAAATATTATCCTCTTCAACTGCCTATGATGATGTAACTGCTGTGGCCCCATCGAGGGTCAGATGTGTGTGATGTTGGTTCCTCTAGATTTGGTGCTATCGAGGGCCGAAGGCCTCTCGACGGACTACCGGGTTTAGTCCAGCTTAAGTGTACTGCGAGCCAAAGGAGGCAAGTGTGCTTAATCTAGGTTAAGCAGGGCGGTTCCGCCACAATAGCCCTCATGGCCTTATGACTCTTGTTTCTCAACCTCAGTACCAGATCCCAAACAAATCTGAAAGCGTCATCCTTCAACTCCATGAAAAATACCCATGAGAACTGAGAAAAGTCATCCGCAACGACAAGCACGTATAACTTCCCACTGACCGACGCTACCCAAGCGGGACCTACTGTATTCATATGGAGTAGCTCACCTGGATAGCAGGTCATAACCTGAGACACAAGAGTGTGAGAAGCAGCAACCATCTTGCCATGACGACAAGGGTGGCACACTAAGTCCTTCTCAGCTTTCAATTTGGGCAATCCTCGGATTAGGCCCATTGAACTCAATCTGAATAGCAGATCAAAGCTCAAGTGACCAAGCCTCCTATGCCACTTCCATATATCAGCAGAGGGACTAGCAACCAAACAATGCACAAGGCTAGAATCAGATGTGAGATCGACCCTAAAAACCTGACCAAAAGGCAGCAAAGAGCAAACAAAGGTCTCCTCAACATCAAGAACGCGACACGCACCCATCTTAAAACGAACCTTAAATCCTTCATCGAGAAGTTGTGAAACAGATACCATATTGAACCCCAGATTCTAGACAAAAGCAACTTCTCTCAGGGAAAGCTTAGTAGAGAGCGAAACATAACCAACACCCAACACATTACCTTGACCATTGTCCCCGAATGTGATGTACTCCTAGGTGCTCATGGGGTTGAGGCTGGAGAACCACTTGCGGTGCCCTATCATGTGCCTACAGCAACCAGAGTCCATGATCCACACGTCCTCCATGCCTCGATCCTGCAAAGTCAGGTAAAACGACGGTGAGCAAACGCTTCAGCACTAGGGTTAGTACCAAAACAGTTGTACCAATGCCGAGCCATCTGCTCAAAAGTAGGGTAAGCATAATCAAAGAAATCATCATGACGATCAGGGTAACCATGACCTCCAAAGCGTGAACCCTCAAAAGCTCTCCCAAAGCCTCAGTCACGTGGTCCATAGCCGCGCTGAAAACGACTAGAAGCTCGACAGGTAAAGTGTCTCTCAACACCAGGAGCGCAGGCTTGAAAGCCGCCTTCTCTCAACACCATCAAAGCGGTCTCTTATCTCATCGGGGTGGGGAAAATCTTCCCTACCACCCTGGTAGAACTGATCCTGGTTCCGCTAAGCTCTCTCCTGCCTCTCAACCCGCTTCCTCCTAAAGCTAAACTCCTTTGGGTGGCTATTTCGCTGGCAGAACTCATAGTGGTAGACAGGCCTCCTAAAAACAGGATTAGGCTGGGACTTGGGCTTAGGTGATGTGGCCTTTGGTGGCTCAGGCTGCTGGACTGTCTTCTTGCCCTTGGGCTTAAGCTCTTCCTCTATTATCTTATCTAGCTTAGTCTTAGAGGGTTTGGGTGTCCAGTATTGCTTCTTTGGGGTGGCCTTGGGTGGCTCATGGTAAACCCCATCAACAGTCTCACCTAGCTAGGTAGGAGCAGTTTTAATCTTAACTGGTGCACTCTTCTCACCCGAAGTACTGCACTCCCCTGTAGGACCGAGACGTGCGAATAGAGGGGGGGTGAATAGGAGCACTTGAAAAACCCAAACTCAAACCCCCAAAGTGTGCTCTCACAAAAACACACGCACACCCGACACCGTCCACTGAACAGATACGTATCGGGTGGAAAGCGGAAGCACTTGAATTAATGCCCAACGAAACGGACGCAAGACGAGCAACCAAACTACACCTAAACGAACAAACACACTACACCCAGACGAACACACACAACACTTAAAACTACACCTCTCTAAAGTGTAGAGTTGCGTAGCATAGACATGTTACCAACCCTAGGAAACATTGAGAAACCCTAAATGGAAAAATGCTAAAGCACGCAACAAAACAAGCGAAAACAACAAGGCATAAACAAAACAAGACAAACTACAAAGCTTGCAAGTGTCGAACACTGGCCACTCAACACACCGAAGCATGCCTCACTTAAGATTAGTGAGTGAAGAGTATGGGCATGCAGCGGTTGACACACAACAAGTTTGAAGCAAACAACAACACTCCAAAAACCAAAGAAACCAAGAAAAACAAACCCCAAAGCAAGCGGAGCAAGAAACACGCAAAAACAGCCCCAAAAAGACTAGACCGGACAATCCTCTCTTCACCAAAAGGCCTAACCAGACAAACCTCAACCGAGGGGTTAAAACAGCCCTAAAAAACTACAGACTGGACAATCCTAACCCTACAGGCCGGACAATCCTAAGTCTAGGGTTCGGACAAATAAGTTGTCCGGTCAGTTCTCCAGAAAACTGCGTAGAAAAACAGCCCGATGCCCCATCGAAAAATCGATCGAAACAGGGTCAAATCTCAACGAAACTTCACGAAAATTTGCATCGACAATCCTAAGGACCTTTCCTAGCAAACCCCAAAAGATTCACTTGAAAAGATCAAGGATTGCACGGGAATTGTAAATCTCGTGAGGTAGGTGAGTTTACACCGAAATCCGACAAGAATGGCCCTTCCTTGTGGTTTGGTGATTCTAGCACTTAGCTAGTGAGATTTACCACATCATAGCGAGGCAAGAAACCAGTAAAAGGGAGATCCCAACCTTGGACAAACCGAAACACACCAAAATCCAAAGATTGGAGCAAAAAAAAACGAACTAGAACGGAAAGGGGAAAGGGAAGGACGAAAATTGCTGCTCACTCCATGGGATTCACAAGGAAGGAAACTTGGATTAATCACGAAATTCAGGTTACACAAGTTCCCTAGAGCCTACCTCCCTTCATCCTCCCACTAATGACAAGATTAGACTAAACTAGGCACTGATCCCCTAGCTAATCCTCTCTATTTCTTCTCTTTGGACCTTGGCTGCTAGGGTTAGGGAAACTAGGGTATGTGGCTGCCATGATGAGCTCAAAGGGAGCCTCTCAAGTCTATTTATTCCCTAGGCCCTAAGCGACACAATTACACTAAGACCCCTACTCTAAAAATGCTCGGAGGGAGCCAAACCGAAAAGATACAATCGGACGACTACGATGACGGCTTGATCTTCTTCTTCTCCATGCCTCGCTTGGATGTGCGCCACGTAGCCAGTAGTTCGGAAACTTCTCCCGGTTTTGAAGTCAGAAACCAGGAAACTTTATTTTGCGGGCTTCCTGGGCCGGGTCTTGGGTGGCGGTTCTGAGCCGAAGCCGCCAAAGACTCCCTCGCATGCCTTCGCGCCATACACTTGGGTTGGAGCACCACGGTGGCACCCGGCTTCTCTAGTCCATCGGAGTCGCCTTGCGGTCCATCGGAGGGCTTACACCACCATTGCCGAACCGCCCCTCCGTGTACCGAGCTTCCATGGCCGACCGACGCCGAGCATTGCCTCCGGTCCATTGGAGGGCTGTATCCATATGGAATAGCTCACCCGGAGAGCAGGTCATAACCCGAGACACAAGAGTGTGTGAAGCGGCAACCATCTTGCCATAACGACAGGGGTGGCACACTAAGTCCTTCTCAGCTTTCAATTTGGGCAATCCTCGGATTAGGCCCATTGAACTCAACCTGACTAGCAGATGAAAGCTCAAGTGACCAAGTCTCCTATGCCACTTCCATATATCAGCAGAAGGACTAGCAACCAAACAGCGCGCAGGGCTAGAAATAGATGTGAGGTTGACCCTAGAAACCTGACCAAAAGGCAGCAAAGAGCAAACAAGGGTCTCTTCGGCATCAAGAACGTGGCACGCACCCTTCTTAAAACAAACCTCAAATCCTTCATCGAGAAGTTGTGAAACAGAGATAAAATTGAACCCTAGATTCCGGACAAAAGCAACTTCTCTCAGGGAAAGCTTAGCAGAGAGCGAAACAGAACCAACGCCCAACAACTTACCTTGACCATTGTCCCCGAATGTGATGTACTCCTTGGTGCTCACGGGGTTGAGGCTGGAGAATGACTTGCGGTGCCCTGTCATGTGCCTAGAGCAACCGGAGTCCATGATCCACACGTCCTCCATGCCTCGATCCTGCAAAATCAAGTAAAGCGATGGTGGGCAAACGGTCCGGCACTGGGGTTAGTACCAAAACTGATGTACCAGTGCCGAGCCATCTGCTCAAAAGTGGGGTAAGCATAGTCAAAGAAATCACCACGACCGGAGTAACCACGACCCTCAAAGCGTGGCCTCTCAAGCTCTCTCACAAACCCTCGGTCATGAGGTCCATAGCCGTGCTGAAAACGACTAGGAGCTCGACCGACAAAGCGTCTCAACACGGGCTTGAAAGTTGCCTCCACGCTCACCACCAGCAAAGCGATCTCTCATCTCACCACGGTGGGAAGGATCTTGCCTACCACCCTGGTAGAACTGATCCTGGTTCCCCCAAGCTCTCTTCTGCCTCTCAACCCGCTTCTTCCTGAAGGAAAACTCCTCTAGGTGGCCATTCCACTAACAAAACTCACAGTGGTAGACAGGTCTCCTAGGAACTGGGTTAGGCTGGGACTTGGGCTTAGATGGTGTGGCCTTGGGTGGCTCAGGCTGCTGGATTGGCTTCTTGCCTTTGGACTTAAGCTCTTCCTCTATGATCTTGTCCAGCTTAGCCTGAGAGGGCTTGGGTGTCCAGTACTGCTTCTTTGGGGCAGCCTCGGGTGGCTCATGGTAAACCCCATCAACAATCTCACCTGGCTGGGTAGGTGTAGTCTTGATCTTAACTGGGGCACTCTTCTCACCCGAGGTACTGCACTCACCAAACCCAAACCCACTCAAGTCACCCTCAGCTCTCTTGGTGCTCTCTATTATCATCTCCAATTGGGGTTGCCTAGCATATACCCAACTCAGCACCTCTCTCAACCTGCTGTTGTCATTTTGCAAAGACAACACCTCCTCCCTCAGATCCTCCAGAACTACAGTTTGGGCAGCACAAGTGTCACAGTTTAGGGAGGGAGAAACAAGAGCAGCTTTCTTTAACTTCCTAATGGTGGCATCCCTATCCACCAGTTGCATCCTAAGGGTCAAGCAGGTCTCACAAGAGTCAAAGTCAGCTCTCAACTGCTCTAACTCACCTCTCAAAGTAGGACAGACCATACACGCACCCAAAAGTGTAGGCCTAGCCCTAAGCTCCTCAAGCTCCATGAGCTGCCCCTCAAACTTCTCCTTCAGCACAGCTAGCTCTCTACCTAAACAGGGGCAATACTCACACTCGAGCTCTCCACTCAAAGTAGGCTCATCCAGCTTGGACTGGAGTTTGCCTATCTCCACTTTCAGCTCATCTATCTCCTCTACCCGCTTGGCATACCTATCTCTCTAGTCACCAAGCTCCGTCATGAAAGACTCGCAGGTAGGGCACTCAATCTCATTGGGTTGGGGTCTCACACTCCTTAACCTCTCATTCTCCTCTAAAGCCTCAGCAAGTTGGGCTTTCAACTTCTGCAACTTCTTAGCTGCCTTCTCCAGCATCTTGTTCTGGGCTTTTAGCTCTCAGCTATTCTGCTCTAGCATCTCAAGGATTTTGGCTTGCTCAGGAGTTACCTCATCATCGGAAGAAGAGTTACTGCCATCATCCTTGTTCTCCTTGTCCTCAAGCACCATGGAGCAAACCGAGCTCCTCTTGTCCTTGTTCTTGTGCCTGGACTTGGTGGAGACGAAGCACAAGCCAGCTGGACCTACTTGATCGTTCCTCTTGTCCTTCCTGTATGTGATCTCCTCATCACTCGAGCTCGACGAGGACGAAGAGGAAGAAGATCCGCTGCTGCAGAACCCGATCACGGCGAAGAAGGCCTTGTCCCGCTTCCGGTTGTCCTTCTGGTAGCTCTTGAAAGCCTTTCGGAAGTTCTTCTTGCCGAAAGGACGCTTGCCGAAGCTGTGCTTGTTGGAGCGATGCTTGTCAAAGCTTGGCTTGCCGAAGTGATAGTTGTTGGAGTCGCGGGAGTAGCTCTTGCCCTTCTTGTAGTAGTCGTTCTTGTTGGGGAACTCGGCGATGAAGTGGCCGACCTCTTCGCACTCGAAGCACTTGGGCCTCTCGCCCCTCTTCTTGCTCATCCGGTTGTCATAGGCGCGCTGAAAGCGACTAGACACTAGACATAGCTCCTCATCCCCAAGTGATGCCAACTGCTCCTTTGTCACAGACATCAAAGCAGAAAATGAGAAGTTGTGCATAAGGGGGTTAGCAACAGACTCACTAGAGGGGGTAGCCAAGGCCAGACTCTTAGAACCTGTACAAGCAAGAGAATCCCTCAAATTGTAATCTACTTTTGTGGCCTTGAGCTTACTATAGAGCGCCTCTACTCCTATCGTATCATACCCTGCCGACTCAATGATTGAGTTCACCTTGATCTCCCATACTTTTCTGTCCAACGCATACAACAACTTGATAGCCTGCTGATGATCGGTGTATGGGAGCTCAGCTGGGGCAGAGTTGACACGCAACTTGTTAATGATCGACTGAAAGCGACCAAACAAGTCGTCTACAGAATATACCGGCTTCTGGACGTAATTTTCATATTCGCGCCGGTAAGTCTCCACAAGCCTAGCCTTAATCGTCGCAGTACCCACATGGTGTGCACTAAGCAGTGACCATATCTCACGCGCAGTCTTAAGGTGACTCACTCTCTCATAATCCACGGGACCAAGCCTAGAAAAGAGAAGGTTAACAGCCTTGGCATTCACCTCATGCCGAGCCACAATATCCTGCGTAGTACGCTTAGCGACTGGAAGCACCACAAAAGTCGTACTCTGAGTAGCATCCCATATGTCCTGGCTCTGGCTAACAAGGAACGCCTCCATCCTGCCCTTCCATTAGGGATAGCCATCAGAGCCAAGGACGGGAAAGGTTAAGGTATGGGAAACCTAACTGGCTCTGATACCACTTGTAGGACCGAGACGTGCGACTAGAGCAGGGGTGAATAGGAGCACTTGAAAAACTCAAACTCAAACACCCAAAGTGTGCTCTCACAAAAACACACGCATATCCGATACCGTCCACTGAACAGATACGTATCGGGTGGAAAGCGGAAGCACTCGAATTAACGCACAACGAAACGGACGCAAGACGAGCAACCAAACTACACCTAAATGAACAAACACACTACACCTAGACGAACACACACAACACCTAAAACTACACCTCTCTAAGACTACGTGCAGTGGATTGGGTAAATGGATTGTCTATACACTGTAGCGACACTGTTCACAGAGAGAGGGGTAGTTGGAATAGTGGATACACAATGCATTTACACATCCTGCTGCACATAGTCTAATGTGCAGAGTTGCGTAGCATAGACAAGCTACCAACCCTAGGACACATTGAGAAACCCTAAATGGAAAAACACTAAAGCACGCAACAAAACAAGCGAAAACAACAAGGCACAAACAAAACAAGACAAGCTACAAAGCTTGCAAGTGTCGCACACTAGCCACTCAACATACCGAAGCGTGCCTCACTTAAGATTAGTGAGTGAAGAGTATGTGCATGCAGCGGTTGACACACCAGGAAAGCAATGAGGCCGGTCCATTGGCTCTCAAGCCACTCATGTCACCCTAGGCTCTCTTGGTGCTCTCTATAATCATCTCTAGTTGGGGTTGCCTCGCATACACCCAACTCAGCACCTCTCTCAACCTGCAGTTGTCATCTTGCAAGGACAACACTTGCAGCCTAAGATCCTCCAGAACTACTGTCTGGGCAGCACAAGTATCATAATCTAAAGAGGGAATCACAGGAGCAGATTTCTCCAATTTCTTAATGGTGGCATCCCTATCCACCAGCTGCATCCTAAGGGTCAGGCAGTTCTCACAAGTGTCAGTAGGTGCTGAATGCACCTCAAAGTCATCTCTCAACTGCTCTAACTCATCTCTCAAAGTAGGACAGACCATACACACACCCAAAAGTGTAGGTCTAGCCCTAAGCTCCTCAAGCTCCTTGAGCTGCCCCTCAAACTTCTCCTTCAGCATAGCTAGCACACTAGCTAAGCAGGAGCAAGACTCACACTCAAGCTCTCCACTCAAAGTAGGCTCATCCAGCTTGGACTGGAGTTTGCCTAATTTAGCTCTCAGCCCATCTATCTCCTCTACATGCTTGGTATACCTATCTCTCTGGTCGCCAAGCTCCGTCATAATAGACTCACGGGTATGGCACTCAAACTCACTAGGCTGGACTCTGGCACTTATCAGCTTCTCATTTTCCTCTAAGGCCTCAGCAAGTTTGGCTTTAAGCTTTATAAGCTCCTTGCCAGCCTTTTCCAACATCTTATCCTGAGCCTTCATAGCTTTACTATTCTCCTCTAACATCTCAAGGATCTCAGCTTCCTGAAGACTTACCTCATCATCGAAGAAAGAGTCGTTGTCATCGACCTTGTCATCTCCCACTAGTGCCATGGAGCAGACTCGATTCCTCTTAATCTTGTGCTTTGCGCTTGGACTTAGTGGAGACAAAGCACAAGCTGACTAGACCTCCTTGATCGTTCCTCTTGTCCTTCTTGTACGTGATCTCCTCATCACTCAAACTTGATGAGGATGAAGAAGAAGAAGATCCGCTGCTGTAGAGCCTGATCTCGGCGAAGAATGCGTTGTCCTGCTTCTGGTTGTCCTTCTGGTAGCTCTTGAAAGCCTTCCGGAAGTTCTTCTAGCCGAAGTGGTGCTTGCCAGAGTTGTGCTTGCCGGAGCGATGCTTGTCGTAGCTGGGCTTGCTAGAGTGGTACTTGTCGGATTCGCAGGAGTAGCTCTTGTCCTTTTTGTAGTAGTCGTTGTTCTTGTTGGGGCACTCGGCGATGAAGTGGCCAACCTCTCCGCACTCGAAGCACTTGGCCCTTTTGCCCCTCTTTTTGCTCATCCGGTTGTCATAGGCGTGCTGAAAGCGACTAGACACCAAGCAAAGCTCGTCATCCCCAAGAGACGCCAACTGCTCCTCTGTCACAGACATTAAAGCAGAAAATGAGAAGTTGTGCATTAGGGGGTTAGTAGCAGCCTCACAGGAGGGAGTGGCCAAGTCGAGGCTTTTGGAGCTAGTACCGTCGAGAGACTCTGTCATCCAGTAATCAAACTCGGCGGCCTTGAGCTTGCTATACAGCTCCTCCACTCCAATTGGGTCATATCCTGCTAACTCAATAATTGAGCTCTTCTTAATCTCCCACACTTTCCTGTCCAAGGCATACAACAGCTTGACAGCCTGCTGATGGTAAGTGTATGGGAGCTCACCAGGTGAGGAATTGGCCCGGAGCTTATTAATGATCAATTGAAATCGAGCAAACAAGGCATCCACAGATTCACCTGGCTTTTGCATGAAATTTTCATATTCGAGCCGATAGGTCTCAACGAGATGGGCCTTAATCGTAGCTGTACCCTCATGATGTGCACTAAGAAGTGACCATATCTCTCTCACCGTCTTGAGGTGGCTCACCTTTTCATAATCAACGGGACCAAGACCTAAAAAGAGAAAGTTAATAGCCTTGGCATTTGCCTCATGCTGAACCACAATCTTAGGCGTCGTACGCTCTGTAGCTAGAACCATATCCATCATCCACTTACCCATCCGCATAAATATGGTCTCCAAATAAATACTCTAGTCATATTCCAAAAATATCCCCAAAGTTCCCTTACAAGAGGATACATGGAGCTATTGAAGAAAAAGGGAGAACAGAAAAGAAAAAAAAAGAGAAGAAGAAAAGAAGAAAAAAAAGAGAGAGAAAATGATAGCTCCATGTACTCAAATACTTCAAAGTTTCAAGAGGGGATGCATCAAAAAGGAGTTTTCATCCATAGACCATATCCATATCCATCCACACACAAACCCATTCTCCTTTGATCGGGATAAGAGGTACCACATCTTCACTAGGACCAATCTTTGACTTAGCAAAATACATGACATGGGTAAGCTAACTTTATCCCTACCTTAAGCTCCACATAAGCTTTTAGTTAATAGGGAAAAGTTTGGCCAATGGCCTGGTGAGGAATAAAACTACTTGAGTGATCGAGGGTACCATTTGAGGAACTTAGTGCTTTGATTGCAAAATTTTCGAAAACCCTCCGAGCTTGAAACTAGAAAGGAGATAGAGTTCGGTGACACTCTACTGAGATTGTTCCATCTATCAAACGCTGAAGACATGCTAAGAGAATCCAGAGGCCCCACAGGTATGGATGAATAGGTTGGGATACACTTATGCCAGATTGTTCAATCATAATGGTGGAATGTTGGGTTGTGCACTTAATACTTGCAGGGCATTGACATTGATGCAACTCCTGATCTGCCGAGCCTAAGTCTTAGCTTTGCTCGAGGATGAGCAAAAGTTTAAGCTTGGGGGCATGTTGGCAGTCGTTATTTTCCTATTTCGACCACCAATTCCTCAATGAATAAATAGGGTATAAGCCAAATTTTATGCATTATTTACCTAACACTGACAAATTCCATGAGTTTTTGTGGTTTCTGGTGTTTCATAGAGGGGTGCTCAAGTTCCATTCAAAAGAAGATCATTTGGAGCAAGAGAGAAATAGCACACAAAAGGGCTTGAGACAAGAATCACAAATTCCATCACTACAAAGTATCTCAAATGCCCTCAGGACCACACCATTGCATAGAGCTCGTCCAGGCGATTCCAACAGATATATTATTTGCATCATTTGGAGCTCATATGCAAAAGTTATCAAAAATACAAATTTATAGGGCACTGCTGACGTCACGCTGACGTCAAGAGTACCCTATCTGTACCCGCAGTGGGCGGGAACGCACTGGCAGCTGACACATGGTGGTCACCCATTTGCTGGCGTCCAGCTACCATGGATCGCAATCGGGCTCGCGCCACCCGCACCAACTAGGCGCTGCCACGTGGCGAGGTCAGGGCGACGCACGCGCTCCCGTGCGTGGGAGCCGGTAGCCTGCTACACCCAACCCCCAGCGCCCACGTGGTGCACACAGGGAGGCACAGCACGGTCTGCCTTGGGCCCAGCCGGCCAAGTCACGCGATGGGAGCGACCGAGGCGCAGCCTCGCGCGGTCCGCCTGCCGGTTCGGACATATGGCGCGTGGAGGAGGCTGCCCTGTTCGCCGGTTTTGACCCAGAAAATACTTGTAAAGGCCGGTTCTTGCTCCCAACGTCTGGTTTTCTCCCGGTTTTCTTCCCCAACATGTGGGGAATACTGTTACCGACCTTCCTATGTCGGTTGGGGGGACAAATGGCGCCCAAGGAGCAATTGAAGGAGGAATCTTGCATGCAGGCACATAGAATATTCTCTCCTCCTCCACCTATAAATAAAGAGGCACACCCTCACTTCACCTTGCACCTTACCATGTAATTCACTCTCTCCCTCTCTAGGAGGTGCCCCTCGGGTGGTGCCTCCACTCTTAGAACTTTTGTTTAGTTAGGAGTTAGAGCAGGCTCTACAGTTTCGGATCGGTCAGAACCTTCGGTAATGTACTTTATTCTTCCTATCTTAAGCATTACTTTCTGATATAAGACAAGTGCGAGTACTGTACTTTCCTACTTTATGCACTTACCTTTGTCTCTGCTTGCTACTCGTATTTGGTATGTATGCGGTTGCATTTATATGCTAGTATCTTTTCCATTTGGGCAAGCCAAGTTCGAGGCCTGAGTTGTGCTAAGTTTGAATTGATTGAGCTTTGATTTACTTGTCGATGCTATAAGCCTCTCCTAGACTTAGATCTATGAGTTTGGTTAACTCTAACCCTCTAGCTAAGGGCAACTTTTAATGCTCAAGCTCTTTCATGGTGACAGTGCAACACGTCGCTTGAGCACTAGTATAGCGTGCCATCTTACCCACCACTACTACAAAAGCAAGCAATAGGAATGGTGGAAGAACCTACTATAGAAACGGTTTTACGAAGTGTTCCTACTTGTGGGTTCCTATAGTGACACCCACCATAGGAGCGGTTCGAGGACCGCTCTTATAGTATCATCAGCAGAAGCGGCCCATGTTTTGCGCCGCTCCTGCTGAGAAACTTATAGGAGTGGTGCACTTGTTCCACCGCTCGTGTTAACCTGGGTAGCAAGAACGGTGAACTTTTCCACCGCTCCTGCTAGCACAAAAAAAATTTAAAAAAATGTCAAGAGCGCCCAGCGCCCGTCGACCCTGCCGCACGCCGTCGCCGCCCCTGTGGCTCGGCCGGCCGCGTCCTGTCGATGCCGCACCCCCGCTGCACCCCGTCTCCGCGACCCCGCCACGTCGGGCCCCCACCGGCGCCGCACGCCCGCCATGCCGCCGCACTGAGACGCTGCCGCCACGGGGAAGGGAAGGGAAGGGATGGGGGCCCTAGTGCCGCTGCCACCACGCCGGAGCGCCGCCCGCCCTGCCCGCTGCCGTCACGCTGGTGTCGCGCCAAGACGCCGCCGCCGTGGGGAAGGGAAAGGATGAAGGGGGCCGTGTCTCGTAGATGCCACGACCCCGCTGCGCCCCGGCTACGCCGCGTTGACGCTGCACGCCTGTCATGATGCTGCGCCATGCCGTCGCACCGAGACGCCGCCGCTGCGAGGAAGGGGAGGGATGGGGGCGCTGGCACCACTGCTGCCGTGCCGGTGCGCCACCCGCCCTGGCCGCTGGTGCTGCTGCCGCCGCCCTGGCCAGGCCCCTGCGCGCTGCCGCGCCTGGCCGCACCATTGAGCCTGACGCCTGGCCCCCGCGCGCTGCCGCGCGTGGCCTGCGTGCCGCACACTACTGTGCCTGGCCTAGCCCCCTCACGCCGGCATGCCTGGCTCAGCCGGAAGAGATGAGTGAAGGGGAGATGAGAGAGGAAGAGAGAGGAATGGAGGATGGAGAGGAAGACGAATGGATGAGAATGTGTCTGCTGCTCTAGACGAATGAATGAGAATGGGGAGGGGAGAGGATGTGTTTAGTGATTGCATGGACGACTGGAGTGACATCTGCTACTCTACTATCCACGATAGGTAGCAGGAGCGGTGGACTCTTCCACCGCTCCTGCTAGAGTATTTTACAAAGAGAACAACATTTTGATTTTAGCACCAACAGCGAAAACTTTCAGAAACACGGCAGAAGCTAGCAGGAGCGATGGAAGCCACCAACCGCTCCTGCTATTTTGTTTGCAGGAACGGTGCCTTGCACTAACCACTCCTGCAAATAAAATAGCAGGAGCGGATGGAAAGGGCAACTGCTCCTGCTGAAGGGGGTACAGCAGGAGCAGTTGGTAAGGTGCGCCGCTCCTGCTGATTGACCTCTGCAGGAACGGTGCACCTTACCAACCGCTCCTACAAGTAGCAGGAGCGGTTGGTAAGGTGCACCGCTCCTGCTAGTGTTGCAGCAGGAGCGGTGCACCTGGTGGGACCCACCCTTGGCACAAAAGGAACGGTTCTAAATTGGAGCGGCTCTTAATGTTATTTGGGTAGCGTTCCTTTAGCGGACTTTTGTAGTAGTGCACGCAGCTCTGGTTTGTAGCCTCTCTTGGTGACAGCATTAGAGGTCTTAGTATTCCAATACCGTTGTTCGGTAAGCCTGTAGGTGATAGCTAGTTGCCGTTCGGTTGGCCTCCTATCTACCCCTTGGCCTCCTAGGTGTAGTCTGGAATTTCGCACACCCCAAGACCATTGCTCTGTCCGATCCTTTCGACCTTAGTATGGATAGCTCTTGTATGCTAGTAGAGATAGAAAACCGAACCTTAGCCCTAAACTCATTGTCCTCCTAGTTTAAACTTGAGTTCGCGCCAACGGTGTTTGGTTTATATCACATGGTGTTTGGTACCTTACCTTTTCTTGTTATCTTTTGGAATGAATGAGTTAGTAGTAGCTAGATGATCGATGAATTTGTATTCTTCTCAATGCTTCCCTATGGAAATAAATACGATACCTACAATACTCCTATGTGAAAGCTACAACGGTCTCCATGTGCTTGCGGTGTAAAATCAGTTAGGCTAAGAACCGCCAACAGTGCTTTTAGGGCAGGCGAGTCCGACTGTAGCTCAATGGTTCGCGTGTAACGCGACAAAGAACACAGAAGACATGAGTTTATATAGGTTCGGGCCACGAGATGCATTATACCCTACGTCCTGTTTGCTATTGATTGTATTGATTATGAGTGCTCGAGATTACAATAAGCGCTAGGGCTTCGGTGTGCGTGAATACGAGGGCATGTGTGGTGCAATGAGAGATGTCTCGTAGGGGTCCCTTACCCGCCTTATATAATTTGGCGTGGCTTGGATTATATGTCGGATTCCTTCTACAACTCCTAGTCGGTTTAGATTACAACAGGTTAAATGAAATCTACAATCTATACTATTTTCGTGTTTGAGTTCATCAACGCCCGAGGATTCCATCCGAGCGGCATGCTTCACAAAGTCTTCCATGATTACAATTTCCTTGTCTTGATCTCCATGACTTGATATCTGTTGGCGTTTCTTAGCCTACTGATATAGATCCGCAAGCGCACGGAAACACGTTGTAGCTTTTCACCCAAGAGTATTCCAGGGTATCAAAATCCACGAGGAATGAGGAGTAACTCAACGTAGAACAGGTAGGACCGAACAGTAAAACCAGCAAGGTAGAGGTAAAGGCAGAGTAGAGCAGGTTCACTACTTTAAATAAAACAACTTAACTTTACTAAACAAACTAGTGTTCTACTCAACAGGTTACTTGGACACTAAGCCTATAGAACCACTTCCGGGCACCAGAGTGCTGATAACCCAGACGAGAAAGGCGGGCACTACAAAACTCAGCTATGCTTCGATGACTACTTATCCGGACGACGGGGTGGAGTACAAAGGGTACAAGCTCGCTGTCACCAAGCGGACCTACCACCAAAGCTATGTGGGACAAGACACCCTCCAAGGAAAACTCTAGTCTAGACACCACGTCTACATAGCCGAGTTTACTACTACACAGGTTCGAGGCCTGAGAGCAAGCACAACTGTATAGCTAAACTACACAGAGCACATTTGGCACCCGTAAACTATTGAGCAAAGCACTGAGTATGTAAATAAAGTAAGTATGAAATAAATAAAGAAGGGAGCAAGGAACTTTACTGTATCCTGGAAATAGAGTAATAATTCCTCTGAGAATAAGGGCTCGGGAATAGAAGACCAAAGAGAATTCCGACTCCTTCACTCTACAACTCACTACTCACTCTTGATACAACTTGGCTCTCTCTACAATGCCAAGGGTGGCTTCACTAAAACACTCACACTCAACTACACAACCACACTTGTATTCTATTGATCCACCACACCTTGCAAATGAGCTCCCGGGGGGTATTTATAGCTTGGATGGCTGAGGGGGGGTATTTGTAGGTGTGCAAGTCGGTAGTGGAGGTAAGTCGGTGGTCGGCCGACCTCCTTGGGGGTCGGTCGACCATACGATGCGCCGCCTCTTGTGATCCAGCGGCTGCTATGCAGTCCAAACGTCGGTTGGCGGTTGTGGTATTTGGAACACGTGAAAAATGCTTTTGTGGAGCTTTTGGTAGTTGGACAAATGATGCTATCCTGTCAACTTTTTTGATCTCAAGTCCAGCTCTCAGTCACTCAGAGGACAATGTGTCCTTGCAAGAGTTTTGCATTCCTCACATTCTATACTACTAAGGCTTTTGTGGAGCTTTTGGTAGTTGGACGAATGATGCTATCCTGTCATGCTTATGTTGTCTAATCATATCAAGTGTCAATAAAGAATCCATAATCAAGTGAGATTTGACTAAGTGCAAGTATAGTGTAGGGAGTTGTCTCTTGCAGGTGCTTGTTTTGAATCCCATGTTTGAGTAGAGGGCATGGAGACTTTTTCTTTTTCTCATCATTTTTCTTTTCTCATACTATTTTTTTTGACTTCCATGCCTCTCTTTCTTTCAAATAGAACTTGGATGGGATCATTGACATTTTATTGCACACCTTTTTTGAGAGACTTTATTTCATAGAATGTGCATATGAAGGCTACAATCTTCAAATGATTCGAACTATTTAAATGCTACAAGATTTGATAGGACTCAAGGCAATCAAAGAAGCATGAATGTACAAATTTTCTTTTTCATATGTGGCACTCGTGAGATGGGATAGGAACTTGAGACCATCCAAGATGGAACCCTCTTTTTATTTTGCAAATAAAACTCTTAACTCATGTGGGAGGATCCTTTAGTTATCTCCAATTATCTCATCTCTCATGACTCAACAAACTAAATATAAGTGGTTCCCTATTCATAAAGGTATCAAAAGGCAAGATTACTCTAGCATAAGAAATAACATGGTGCAAACACAAGTGAGATGTGACATCATGATCATGTAGAGCATCAATTACCAAGGTTTCATGTAAAACAAACGCAAAGTTTGAGAGGTACAAATAATAAAATGTGCAGACCTGACCTCCAAATGCAGGCTCGAGATGGGATTGGGCCGGCCAGCCCAGAGCTAGGGTTGGCCGACCCTGTCACCAGGTCGTGTAGCCATGGGCTAGGTCGGGCGGCCACCCCTCTTTGTGGTTTGACTCGTGCGCTTGTTTGTTTCGGATGAGAGAGCCTTGGGGAGACGTGACAACGCGGTGTACTATGTTTTTGTGAATTCACCTGGTTGCCCGACTTCAACTGAGGTCGGGCGACCAGACCAGGGGGTCGGGCGGCCTAGGCCTAGGTCGGACGACCCCGCTTTGTTTCCGTTTCCCCCAGAATTTTTTCTGAGTAGCATTGTAGATCCTGCATAAAGTGTTTTCTTGCATGGTTTCTGCAGAATTAGTGACAGGAGGTCGAATGGCTTTGGCCATTCCACCCAAACTTTATTAGAAAGGGAAACTATCCTACTTTTATTGAATCAAGTGAGTAAAATTGTAGGCGCTCATTACAAAAGGGAAATTAAACAAACAAAAAATTATTCAACCTAAGAATTAAAAACATAAAAAGCGCCTAGGATAACTAGAAGCATGGGCATCTATGGCTGTGTTGGGTCATAGAGCTCAGGATGCCCTATTGCTTTCGCAAGATGGCGAACCTTCACGGACACTCCCTTCCTAAGGACATCAAATTTACCATTAATATCCATCCGCCAAAGTTCACCTTCAGCACAGCGCTCCTCTAGATTCTGCAGTTTAGCCCAGAGCACTATGTTTTCCTCCCTAAGAGAGGCCACCGTGTCTTCATCATCGGATGGGTCTTCAAATTTTCTTGGCGGCCCTCTAATGGGACTCCGTGGTGAAGTGGAATCAATGGACTCATCTATGGATGAATCTGAGATCGCTACCCTTGGCACAAACACCTTTGCATACCCACCCGTAAGAGTCTTCATCCCACGGAGGGTATTGGTAGAATGGCTAGGGAAGACCGGTTCCCTAGATGGTCCAGCAGCCTCCTCCTAGAAGAGGATCTTGATGCACTTCACAAGGGCGATGGCCCCCATGGTAGGACATGGAGATGGGCACGCCACCTTCTTGGCAATGGCCCTTGTGGGGGACAGACCGCGAGGGGGCCTGTCGACACTGTGGGAGCGCCGAGGGGAGTCCGGGCGACCATTTTGGGCGGCTGGCCGGTCACGGGGGCTGTCACCCAAGGTCGGGCGACCTCCATCAAGGGTCGAGCAACCCTTACCCGAGGTCGGCCGACCCTAGGGACCTAGTCCCATCGGCCAAGGTGACCTCCTGATGTGTCTCTCAAGACTCTCCTCCCTCGGGATGGATTGGAGAGGACGTGGTGAGTCCTCAGACGCCGGGGTGTACATGGAGGTGGTGTCCGAGGTGAGGGAGATGATAGCTTTGCCATTGGTGCGTGGAGAAGGTGGTGCCATGGCTGAGTTCTAGATGGGATGAGATGAGAGTGTGATGTGTGAGGAAGAGGATTACCCTTCTTCACCTTAAAACGTCGGAATCCCAATTTCATCCACTCAACAGGACCGAAGAAGAAGGGAAAAAGGCTCCAAAATCTGAAACTTGAATTTTGGCAGTCGGGCGGCCTGGTTTGGAGGTCGGGTGACCTGAACCCTGGGTCAGTCGACCTGACTCATTGGTCGGGCGACCTAGCACCTGGGTCGGCCGACTAGGCCTCGCACCTAGTGGCTTGGCTGCTGCACCAGAGGGTCGAGCGACCTGACTCAGAGGTCGGCCGGCCACGCCAACCCTTGGCTAGACGTGCCAAGTGTTGGGCTTACCCCCTTTTGATGTCCTTAAACCCAAAAACATGTGTTGGACATTGGTTCTATTGAAATTTTTTAGCAAAAGGTGAGATTAGAGGAGTTTTAAGGGAGAGAAAGCAAGTAGTGTACACGGCTTCTTTTTAGGTCTGAGCTCGAACATAGATGTGTGATCAAACTACCTCATGCAGCTCGAAGACATCCATTTCTTCGAGCTGAGGCATTTCGGGCTCAAGAAATATTTTAAGGCGTTTGCCCATTCGCGTTGAAAACATTTTCGTCATTGTCTTGGAGGGTGATGGTGCCGTGATCGACAGCTTCAAGGACCGTGAAAGGTCCTTCCCACTTACTCCTAAGCTTACCATGACCAAATAAACGAATGCAAGAGTTAAAGAGTAGTACCTTATCTCCCGGTTTGAATGATTTGATCTTGATCTGCTTATCGTGCCATCTTTTGGTGCGCTCCTTGTATAGCTTGGCACTGTGGTATGCCTTCTCCCTCCATTCCTCCAGCTCGGCTTGTTGCATTTGCCTTCTTACGCCTACCGACTGGAGATCCATATTCCACTTCTTCACCGCCCAATGAGATTTGAATTCGAGTTCCAATGGAAGATGACAAGTCTTGCCGTACACCAATTGGTATGATGTCATGCCAATGGGAGTCTTGTATGCAGTGTGGTATGCCCAGAGAGCATCGGGTAGCTTGGATACCCATTCTTTTCCCATAGCCTTGACCCTCTTTTGCAATATGTTCTTGATTTGTTTGTTTGATGTCTCAGCTTGGCTACTTGTTTGCGGATGGTAAGGGGTGGTGACACGATGGTCCACACTGAGTTCAGCGAGACACTTCCTGAAGAGCTTGTCAATGAAGTGGCTGCCCCCATCACTGATGATGACCCGCGGTCCTACAAAACGAGGAAAGATTGTTTCCCAGAACATTTTAATGGAGTGTCTTGAGTCCGCTGCAGGACACGGCATTGCCTCTACCCATTTTGATACATAATCGACTGCGACCAGAATATATTCCTTATCTCCATTCTTGGGAAAAGGTCCCATGAAATCTATGCCCTACACGTCGAATATATCAAGTTGGAGATTGCTTGTGAGTGGCATAGCATCTCTTGGATTTATATTCCCTTGGCGCTGGCACCTTGGACACCGTCGCACGAACTCTTTTGCATCCTCGTACATAGTAGGCCAGTAGAACCCACTTTGCCAGATTTTTGCATAGGAGGATGCATGGCATCTATCGAGGACCTGCGGTGCTTCACAAGCTGGAATACAACGACGTAGGAGTCCGTCTGCTCAGAGTTTGTATAGGTAGGGGTCATCCCAGAGATAGAATCAGCTGTTGTGGGCCAATTTCCTCTTGTGTGCTCCTTCAGGGACATAGCCAGCAACGATGTAATTCACCAGATTAGCATACCAAGGTTGGGTTGTTGTCACCTTAAGGAGCTGATCATCTCTCATATAATCATCGATCGGCAAGGGCGATGTTTCTTCAAATTTCATTCATGAGAGATGATCTGCAACTGAATTCTCTACTCCCTTTTTGTCTCGGATTTCGATATCGAATTCTTGGAGTAGCAGCACCCACCGGATCAATCATGGTTTTGCATCTTTATTGGTTAGGAGGTATTTGTGAGCTGCATGATCTGTGTAGATGATGACTTTTGATCCTACCAAGTATGATCTGAACTTGTCGATTGCAAAGACCACTGCTAATAGTTCTTTCTTGGTGGTTGAGTAATTCAGCTGTGGGCCAGTGAGAGTTTTGCTTGTATAAGAGATAGCATGATGCTTTTTATCCTTGCTCGGACCCAATACTACTCCAACAGCGAAGTCGCTTGCGTCACACATGATTTCAAAAGGTAAGTTCCAGTCGGGTGGCTGAATGATTGGGGCTGAGACCAGAGCCTTCTTGAGCGTGTGAAAGGCCTCAAGACATTCTTCGTTGAACACAATGGGAACATCCTTAGCCAACAAGTTGGTCAGAGGGCGGGCTATATGGGAGAATTTTTTGATGAATCACCTATAAAACCCTGCATGGCCTAGGAAGCTTCGGATGGCCTTTATGTTGGTGGGCGGAGGTAGTTGCTCAATGACCTCGATCTTTGCACGATCTACCTCTATGCCTCTTTCTGAAATTCTGTGTCCCAGAATGATTCCTTCTCTAACCATGAAGTGGCATTTCTCCCAGTTCAGGACAAGATCAACTTCTTGGCATCTTTTGAGAACTTTTTCAAGGTTCTGTAAACATACGTCAAAGCTCTTGCCGTATACTGAGAAATCATCCATAAATACTTCCATGATATCTTCGATGAAATCAGAGAATGTTGCCATCATACACAGCTGGAATGATGCTGGAGCATTGCATAGCCCAAACGACATTCGCCCGCAAGCGAAGGTTCCGTAAGGGCATGTGAAAGTCGTCTTACTCTGGTCCTCCGGGCAAATCGGAATCTGGTGGTATCCAGAGTAGCCGTCGAGGTAGCAGAAGAAGGAGTGTTCTGCCAGTCTCTCCAACATTTCATCAATGAAAGGAAGAGGAAAGTGATCTTTCCTGGTGGCGGCATTAAGCTTTCTGTAGTCAATGCACATCCGCCAACCTGTGACGGTCCTTTGTTGTATGAGCTCATTGTTCTGATTCTTAGACAACTATCATCCCTCCTTTCTTCGGTACAACTTGTACTGGACTGACCCATTCGCTGTCACTCACGGGGCATATGATTCTCGTGTGAAGTAGTTTTAGTACTTCCTTCTTGACTATCTCTCTCATCGCATTGTTAAGTTGACGCTGTGGCTCCCTAGTTGGCTTGTGATCAGCCTCCATAGGGATACGATGAGTGCATAGGTTGGGACTGATACCTTTCAGGTCTTGAAGACAGTATCCAAGCACAGATCTATACTTCCCTAGAACTGAAAGTAATCAGCTGCTCTCACTCTTTGTCAGCTTGTCGCTGATAATCACCGGAGTGTCCTCATTCCCGTTGAGGAAGGCGTACTTCAGGCCAGGCGGTAGTGGCTTTAGTTCTATCTTCGGAGCTTCGGGCCGTAAGGATTCACCAAGTTCTTCAAACTTCCATGGCTCCTCTACCGTACTGAAGTCGCTAACAGCCTCTTCCTCTAGGCTATCTTTACCCATTTCCTCAAGTGCAAGGCTCATCACTTCTTCCATAGGGTCAATCTCTGGCTTTGCTTCAGTTTTGGCATTGAGTGACCTATCGATATTGACATTGATTTCTTCATTGCCCAAATGAATCTGCAATCTCCCTCTGTATATATCTGAGCTGGTGAGGGCGGCGATTGGGATCCCAACCACGATTAATGGTAGAGACCCCTCGGAGATGTCAAATACATGAAAGTCTAAGAACACCTGAGTATCCTGCAAGGTTTTTTGAATTACCCTAAGAACACCTTCACATCTCAAATAGCTACCCTTTGTCCATTGTAGACGCATGGCAGATCTTGATAGCAGTTGTGTCGGGTTGTACTCGTCCATTACATGTTTAGGAATTATATTGATTGCTACCCTTGGGTCATATGTAATATCTTGCGGTTGAAGCCTTGATACTTGGCCCGAAATGACGTTGGGGTCTGGATAAAATTTGACTATGTTTGTGTCCACTCGTCTCTCCTCTAGCCAATCCCGATTGATTGCTGCTGAAAGCCAGAGTAGGTCCTCCTTCATATGCTCTTTATGATCTGGCAGTACGTATGTTGGTCTGGAGGTCCTGATGAAGCGTCGGTCTTGTTTTGGTAACCGAGAGGCGTTACCAAAATCCATGAAGAGTTCATCCTCAAAAGAGAATGGAGGTTCCGACGGAGGAACCGTCAAGGCTAAACTGACCCTCTCAGTTTGCCTAGATGATGGTTCTAGGATTTCCTCGATTCGGAGGGGTAATGGTGGAGATGGGGTATATGGTGTTTGTCTCTCTTCGGTTTCAAGTGTCTTGGGTGGCTTCTATGGAGGTGGTTCTTCTAATGTACCGAGATCAGAAGCTTTCTCAAGGATTTTGTCGAGAATTTTTCTTCCTTCGGATAGTGTCAAGTGGTAGAACGACCCTTCTGAGGCTAGGTCGAGACAGAGATCTGCTCCGGGTGTAAGGCCCCAAACGAAGTGCTGTAGCAACAATGCCTTTGAAATACCCAAATCCAGCACTGATGAGGCCAGGCGGTTGAAGCGTTCCCAAGCTGCCCCCAAGGATTCTCTCTCGCGCTGTCGGAAGTTGAGTACTTCGCAGTGGAATTCGATAACCTTATTTGGCAGAAAGAAACAGAGACAAAATCTGGTTTTCAAGTCCTCCCAACTCCCTTCTACTTTACCAACTGCCTACTTGCACCAGATTTTTGCCACCCCTGTTAGCGAACACGGAAAAAGCAACCATCGAAGTGTGTCGTCAGACATTCCCGAGATGACCAGGCAACTGCATAACTGCTCGAACTCGCAGAGGTGTGCGTAGGGACATTCTGATTTGTGTCCTCCGAATGATTTGTCCCGAACCATGGCTATCAAGCCGGGACGTAGCTGATAGCCTTCTATGGTGATAGGTGTGGATGATGGTGAAGGCCCCAAATAATCGCCCTTTGGAGTGGCGAGTTGAAAGATAGGCGTGGAATCCATATGGTAGATGATATGTGGTATTTGGTGGGGATATATGTGGTGGTTGTGTATGTTGTGAGTATGGATGATCCCAGGTAGAGGTGGTGGAGGATGTTCCCCAAAAAAGCTTGTTGGCGTTTCTTAGCCTACTGATATAGATCCGCAAGCGCACGGAAACATGTTGTAGCTTTTCACCCAAGAGTATTCCAGGGTATCGAAATCCACGAGGAACGAGGAGTAACTCAACGTAGAACAGGTAGGACCGAACAGTAAAACTAGCAAGGTAGAGGTAAAGGGCAGAGCAAAGCAGGTTCACTACTTTAAATAAAACAACTTAACTTTACTAAACAAATTATTGTTCTACTCAATAGGTTACTTGGACACTAAGCCTATAGAACCACTTCCGGGCACCAGAGTGCTGATAACCCAGACGAGAAAGGCGGGCACTACAGAACTCAGCTATGCGTTGATGACTACTTATCTGGACGACGGGGTGGAGTACACAGGGTACACGCTCGCTGTCACCAAGTGGACCTACCACCAAAGCTGCGTGGGACAAGACACCCTCCAAGGCAAACTCTAATCTAGACACCACGTCTACACAGCCGAGTTTACTACTACACAGGTTCGAGGCCTGAGAGGAAGCACAACTGTATAGCTAAACTACACAGAGCACATTTGGCACCCGTAAACTATTGAGCAAAGCACTGAGTATGTAAATAAAGTAAGTATGAAATAAATAAAGAAGGGAGCAAGGAACTTTACTGTATCATGGAAATAGAGTAGTAATTCCTCTAAGAAAAAGAGCTTGGGAATAGAAGACCAAAGAGAATTCCGACTCCTTCACTCTACAACTCACTACTCACTCTTGATACAACTTGGCGCTCTCTACAATGCCAAGGGTGGCTTCACTACAACACTCACACTCAACTACACAACCACACTTGTATTCTATTGATCCACCACACCTTGCAAATGACCTCCTGGGGGGTATTTATAGCTTGGATGGCTGGGGGTGTATTTGTAGTTGTGTAAGTCGGTAGTAGAGGTAAGTCGGTAGTCGGTGGTCGACCGACCCTGGGGGCAGGTTGGCCGACCTCCTTGGGGGTGGGGCGACCATCCGATGTGCCGCCTCTTGTGATCCAGCGGCTGCTATGCACTCCAAACGTCGGTTGGCGGTTGTGGTAGTTGGAACATGTGAAAAATGCTTCTGAGGGAAGGTCGGCTGACCTTAGGAGAGGTCGGGCGACCACGTGTTGACTCCCGATTGGTTGAATGGCCCCTCCCTTGGATCGGTGACATCATTGATCCCCGGTTCGATGATCTTTTGATGCTTGGATTCCTCTGGCATTTGATCCAATGGTTGTGGTTGACATGCTTTGTGTTTCTTTGCATGCAGGTTTAGGATCGGTGATGTGGCAGGTCTGGCGACCTGGGCCTTGGGTCGGCCGTCCCGGCCTCCTGTGCCTAGGGCTATCGATGGGCCTCTAGTGTCGGCCGACTTGGTCGAGCGACCACCCCCTGGTCGGCCCATTGCTTTCCTTCTTGCCCATTGTCTCTGTTCGTTCATTTCTTTGTGGTTTTGAATGTGTAAGCTCCTACATACAACATTTATGCACAACTCGTGGAACTAGTTAGAAATAAATGAAATCTTGGAAAATTATACTCTAAGTCATGAAATGTTGGTGGTCGAAATGGGTTTTATCCACCGCCAACAATATCCTCATAATTGGACTTAAGTTACTTGGTTGGCCCAGCAACTCAGCCGACCGATCACCTTGAGCCCTCCATTGGCCCATGACTTGAATCCACACCATGAGGAGCCAGGGGATATTTATTCCCCAGAGCATGTGCATGCGACTTGTCGATAGATCAGCATAGATCGAGCACCCAATCCATACATGTCTTAATTTGCATCTGTTTAGTTAGATGGATTTATTTGGAGGTCCTGGTTTGAAGCCGATCTGGCTCGATATATCTGTTATATCATGCTTTTAGAGGGCTTTATATATCCTTTACCTTGGATGTATGCTTTGGCTCTTTTCGCACCATATGTATAGATATCATGCCGACCAACCGATGTTCGTGCATCGGTCGACTGGAGTACATGAACCGTCGTGTTTGCTGATCCTAGCGATCGACGGGAATTTAATGTTCACATCTGTTGTGTGCGCTTTTCAGGGAGAACAGGAGCCAACAGCGACATCCATGCAACCTTCCTAGCTGTAAGGTCAAGCCAGGTGGCACGCCCACACCACCACACACAACTAGGGTCAGCTTTCCTACACAGCCGATCGAAGTCGCACTACAGGGGACGAGCGTAGCAGTAGCACGATTCCCGGCTTCTGTGTGTCCCGCGCCCTGACCTCACCGCCCATCGGTATCAGAGTGCAACAGTCAGCATTACCTCTTTAATTAGAATCTTTAATAACTTCTCCATACGACCTCCAAATTAGACAAATAATATGTCCGTTGGAATTGTCTTGATGAGCTCTATGCAATGGTATAGTCCTTGAGGGCATTTGAGATACATTTTAGTGATAGAATTTGTGATTCATGTCTCAAGTCCTTTGCTACGTGATTTCTCTCATGTTCCACATGATCTTCTTTTGCATATAATTTGAGCATCTCTCTATGAAACACCGAAAACCACCAAAACTCGTGGATTATTCAATGTTAGGTAAATAATGCACAGAGGTTTATCTATACCCCATTTATTCAATAAGGAATTGGCGGTCGAAATAGGGAAATAATAACTGCCAATGCACCCCCAAGCTTGAACTTTTGCTCATCCGCGAGCAAAGCTAAGACTTAGGCTCGGTGAATCAGGAGTCGCATCAATGTCAATGTCTTGCAAGTATTAAGTGCACAACCCAACATTCTACCATTTCGATTGAACAAACTGACATAAGTGTATCCCAACCTATTCATCCATACTGTGGGGCTTCTGGTTTTTGTTACCTTGTCTTCGGTAGTTGAGAGATGGAACAATCTTAGTAGAGCGTCTCCTTTCTGGTTTCAAGCTCGGAGGGTTTTGAAAATTTTGAAATCAAAGCATTAAGTTCGTCAAATGGTACCCTCAATCACTCAAGTGGTTATATATTCCTCACCAGGCCATTGGCCAAACTTTTCCCTATCTACTATAGGCTTATGTGGAGCTCAAGGTAGGGTAAAGTTGGCTTACCTATGCTATGTATTTTGTAAGTCAAAGATTGGTCCTAGTAAAGATGTGGTACTTCTCATCCTGATCAAAGGAGAGGGTTTGTTTGTGGATGGATATGGTGCATGGACGAACACTCCTTCTTGATGCATCCCCTCTTGCAACTTTGAAGCATTTGAATACATGGAGCTATCTTTTTCTTCTTTTTTTTTCTCTCTCTTTTTTTCTTCTTTTTTTTCTATCTCCTTTTTTTCAATAGCTCATGTCTTCTTTTTGTTAGAGAACTTTGGGGATATTTTTAGAATATGACTGGAGTATTTATTTAGAGATCATATATATGTGGATAGGTTAGTGGATAATGGATATGGCGGAGAAATGTCTAATGTAGGTGGATGCTTGAATCCAGTGTAGATTAAGCATGACCAAACATATAAAGGCTAGCAAATGAATGTGTATGTGAGGGATTTGATCGGGACTTGAAGTGACACTACTTCATAATAACTCCAAATTTGACAAAACACAACATAACAAAAGGTAGCGTATGTACAGGTTTCATCATGTAAAGCATTTGTCTCTAGATAGGTATTTCAAACCACTGAGAAACTTTCTCATTTTAATTTTCAAAAAAGAAAATATCGAGAATTAACCTTACTAGGATCAAGATGGGTTAAACTCAAACCTCGATTATATCACATCTCGCAACAACTTAGACTTGGTTTGGAAGCACTTGCTCCCACAATGTTAAAGAGTAAAGGTAGTATCACAACAAATGCCAATAAGTTCAAATTTTCAAGAGAGTGTCAAGCTGTATACGAAATACTAAGAAGAAATAAATAGAGCAACTAGTCATCATTTCCTTTAAGCAAGGGTATAAACAGAATTCTAGCATTATAGCTAGGAGTGAGCTTATTCACGATAAAAGCAAATATTTTTGTTATTTTTGAATTATGCAATTTTTTATAGCTTTTCTTTTATTTGGGATAATAAGAAAGAGGTATTTTTGGTGTCATGGCAATTTTTAGGATTAAACATATGGAAGTGAAATATTGAGCATTCGGGGTACTCAGCTGGTGATCCTCCACCAAGCTTAGTTCTTGCAAGTGATTGGCAAGAAACTGGGCTTCAATATTACTTGACATTGCCTCCCCCAAGGTTGCTTGCTCCCTAGGTGACATGTTACTTCTGGAGAGGTGCACCTCTGCTTCTGCTACTAGCACATCACAAGCTATTGAGGCTTGAGATCCTATTCGTGGAGCTTTGGTCCTTCTGAGAATGTGTACCTGAGCAGGCTTCTTAGTGATGACTATGCCCTCAAGTTGCACAGATCACTTGCCCTTCATTCCAAAACAAATTGAGATGGCGATGGATGTTGTTGGGATTGACTCCACTGTCATTTGTACTTGTTGTTCCGGTGGATGGCTGTTCTCATCCGACAGGTTAGAGTAGATCATTCCCGACCTCTTGCAAATCTTGTTGCACTAATGGCCAAGTAAATTAAGGAACTCTCTCTAGTCGCATTCCTCCACACTTGGGGTGATGTCTCTCCATATAACCCATGTTATCCAAAACCAGGTGTTGCCTTCAGTGAAGCAATGACCAATGGTATTCTAGTTGCAAACTCATGGAACTCACATTCGTTTCCCAAATGATTTAGAGCATAGTTGAAGTCTTGCAGCGATCAACCACTGTGGGTTGAATATCGAGGTCCTTCCCCAAGTTTGACTCTTGTGGTGTGATGAAACAAACCTTCTATGATTGAAAGCACATCTTCGTCTCTATTTGACGAAGCTTCCCTTTCTTCAGCTTTGACTTTCATTTTGTTTCTAGTGGAAGGTCTTGTCTAATCATGGTGTGAAGGGACACCCAGGATGTCAAGAATGGATTTCTTCGTGATGGTACTTTCGTTCTTCCATTATGATCTTTGAAAACCTCCTTGTACCTTTCCATGCATGTTAGGATTCGACAGGTGCAATTGTCTACCTAACATTATACCTCGTCTTCAATTATTTCAAGATCTTCTTGAGGTTAGGGGATGTAGAGAGATAGCTAGCTATTTATGAAGCAGCTGGCTTAAGGTAGCACTACTAGAAGATCCTAATGACTTAGAATATTAGCATGACTAAAGCTTGGTGTCAAGTTCTACCACTAACAGGCTTTCAATTTAAAGCAATCTCTAAAAAAAAGAGAATGCTAAAAATAGCTGTTAGAGAGGTTTACCTTCATCGATGCTGTTGATGGAAGTATCGATGCTAAATCTCTATCTCAACTGATGATGTACCTCCTAAGAGGTCCATTGGGTTTTGGGCTTCATGGAGGATGTGATTGATCAAGGAAACTCTCCTCTTGTTCCATGGCTGGTAAATGGAATGTTGTCGTAGCGGACACATTTGAGCCCTGCTTCGTTGGCTCGGTAATTCAGGTTGTTTCTCATGACTTGCTACTTGAGTTTCTTAGTTAACCACGACATAGTCTTTGCAGCCGAATAGAATAGAGTTTGGGAACTTTATCTCACTCGTTGTCCTCCCAGGCAACTATACCTTTCTACGTGTATCTTAGGTAGTTTAATTTACTTCTTTCCACCATACACCTATCCGTTTACTAGACTTACCCATGTCTAGTGACTAGCTGGTATATTTATGTAAGTACGGTTCACTCGATTTGAGTTTATTCAATTATACTCTCTCGCCTGCCGCTTCCGTGTGGATAAAAAAATACAATACTCGGAATACTCTGGGTGAAAAGCTATAGCGGTCTCCGTGCGCTTGCGGAGTAAAATCTTTTAAGGTTAAGAGACGCTAACAAGCTTTTCTAGCGCCGTTGCCGGGGAAGCAATAGGCAGAGATATAGTTGATAATCTCTTTTCGAACCCCGTGTCTTTCATAAAAATACCTACTAGTCTTTAGCAGCCTTACTTGCCTCTACTGTTTATGTTGTGGTTGCAACAGAGAGGTGTATGACTGGTTTCGACCAGCTGGAAAACTTCCACAATAATCCAGAGTCTCTGCTTAGGAGGGTCCGTCCCAAGACCGTTAACGGGCAGATACCTGTTCCAAGGGAATTGAACCTTGAAACGACCACGTCAAGTAGTTCCTCGAACACAGACACGTCAAGTAGTTCCTCGAACACCGACGACATGGCTACAGCTCCTGAGAAGACCATCCATGAGTTCTCCATCCCATCCAGTAGCAATGTCCCTACGGGACCAGCAGTCAACGTAGGGGAGAACATTGAACTCAAGCCGGGAGTCATTCACATGGTTCAACCCATTCCCTTTTGCGGATTAGCAACAGAGGACGCCGACAACCACCTGCAGCAATTCCTGGAAATTTGCAGCACATTTACCATGAAAGGTGCGTCCGCCGATGCTGTAAAGTTACGCCTCTTCCCATTTTCACTTGTTGAAAAGGCGAAGCAATGGTTCTACCTCAACCATGCAGCACTGACACATGGGAGGCGTGCTCAAACGCATTCCTCGCCAAGTACTTCCCTTTGGGAAAGACCAACGCATTGAGGAACAAGATCTCGAGCTTTCAACAGCTCACAGATGAAACGGTGGCGGAGGCTTGGGAAAGATTACAGGAATACATAGCAGCCTGCCCCCACCATGGCATGGAAGAATGGCTGATCATTCAGAGTTTCTTTCACGGGTTAAACAGTACTGCTCAAGAGCACCTGGATGCAGCCGCTGGAGGATCTTTCCTATCCCAAAGTGTGAGAGCGGCCAAAAATCTGATTGAGAAGATCGCCACTAACCAGGGATGGAAAGAGGAAAGGTCACACACACGATCCCGAGGAGTCTATCACATCGACAGCACGGGCATGCTAGCCGCCAAGATGGACTTGCTTTTAAAGAAGATAGAAGACAATCCTGAGACCGCACCAGTCCAGGCCCTCGACACTCGCATGACTTGTGAAGTCTACGGGAATACGGGGCACTCAGGGAGCAGCTGCCCTGAAACGCGACCGGAAGACGCCAACTTCACCGGTAATTCTGGCAACTTCAACAACGGGAATCGTCCCTAACCAGGCTGGAACTCGCGCCCATATATGCCATTCTCCGGACAAGGTAACTCCTTTGGCAATTCACAGCAATTCAATAAGCCTAACTCTTTTGATCCTAAAGCTGTGTATGATAGCATTAGTAAAAAGTTTCATGCAAATGATAGACTTTTTGAATCTATTTCATTACAAATGGAAACTTTTAACAGTGCTATGAAAAATCAACTGAGTTTCAATAAAATGTTAGAAACACAAATAGCTCAGTTGGCTGCCTCTTTGCCTAATGCTAATGCGGGAAAGCTTTCGGGACAACCGGAACCTCCTCCCAAAGAGCACATCAATGCCATCACCACTAGGGGAGCTAAGTCCACTCAGGACCCTCCACATCCTAGTGGTGCATCACGCACTAACCATACAGGCAAGGAACAGGAGAAGACCACCGAAACGGAAGAGAATGACGATCCAAAAACCAGCACTGGTGCCGCAAAGGAGAAGGCACCATCAAAAACTCTTCCACATGAGTTTTATGACACAACAGTGTTGCCCTTCCCTCAGCGCAACAAGAAGGCTGCCGCCGATGAACAATATAGTTAGTTTGTTGAGGTTATTAAGAAATTATATGTCAATATACCCCTGCTAGATGCTATGCAGGTACCGACATATGCAAAGTACCTAAAAGATATACTCAACAATAAAAAGCCACTGCCATCAGCGGAAATTGTGCACATGACCGAGGAGTGTAGGGCTGCTATACTCAACCAACCTCCACAAAAGAAGAAGGACCCTGGCAGTCCTACCATTCCATGCTCAATTGGGAACCAAGTCTTCAATCAAGCCTTATGTGATCTCGGAGCAAGCGTCAGTGTCATGCCTAAAATTGTCTTCGACAAACTCAATCACGCGGCACTCGTCCCCACAAGTATGTGCTTGCAACTTGCGGACCAGTCCATCCAACACCCCGCGGGAATCGCCGAGGATGTCCCGGTGAAGATCCGGAACTTCCTTATTCCCATGGACTTTGTGGTATTGGACATGAAGATTGAAGCTAAGACACCGCTCATTCTTGGGCGGCCATTTCTGAGCACCGCAGAAGCAAGCATTGATGTTGGAGCCGGAGAAGTCCACCTCAACATCAATGGAATGAGGGAGACATTCTCCTTCAAACCAAAAGTGGAACAGTGCAACCAAGTAAAGATTTTCAAGTGCGAAAAGTATGTGCCGAAGCCACCAGTCTACGACGCTTCCGGGAAAGAGATGGACAGTCTCGTAGCATTCATGAAACGAAAGTTAGCCACTGAGGCTGCCATCCGACAACGGGAAGAAGACGAATGGAAGAAGGTGAAAGCCATGAAGGCTAGTCGCAAGAACCAGGAAATAGGAGGCAAAGCTCCTTTTAAGAAGGTCGGCACCCATGATTCTATAAGACCCATCAACCAAGGGTGCCACAAAAATCAGCACACCCATGGAGACCCTAGGATAGACACTATGGGCATGTTGCAAACAAGCGCGCCCAGGACCCATCCACGACAAACTCCAAGTGGCTCGCCAAGGTACTGCTTACCTCCCCCTACGTACGCTCACGTGACATCCCAAAGGGCGGCAAATGGTTCGCTCTCGCCAAGAGGTAAACCTGGCATTATCATTCGACGGCATATGTATTCCCCGCTAGTTTAATTTCTCATCCTCCACTGCATATTTAAATTTTTGCAATGCACAAATTCAATTTTTATGCATCTGTTTGTTTTTGAAATTTTCAAAAAAAATAGGGTCGGCCAACCCTAGCACAGGGGCCAGCCGACCACCACTGCCAGAAGGTAAGGAAGGCAGGCCGGCCGACCACGGCGGCCAAGTCGCCCGACCAGCCTGCAGCCTCTTTTATTTTCTCCCCTTCTTCCTCCTCTTTCTCTCTCTTTCTCTTTCCACCTCCCTTCCCTTTACTTCCAACCGAAGCAAGGAAGGGGCCAGCTGACCGCCATGCCAGGCCGGCCGACCGTGCCTACGTCCCCCTCTTGTCTCTCCATCTCCCTCCTTTCTCTTTACTCCTTTCTTTTTCCTTCTCTCTTCTTTCTCTTTATTTCTCTTTCTCTTTTACTCTTTGCCCCATTCCTAAGCAAGGTAAAGTAGAGAGGGGCAGCATCTAGGGGCCAGCCGACCGACACCCCTGGTCGCCCGACCCGATGATAAGGCCGGCCGACCGCTCCCCGTGGTCGCCCGACCAACCGCTCCCTCCTCTCTTTTCCCTTCTTTTTCTCTCTCTCTCTCACTTTCCACTTTGCTCCCAACTTAAGCAAACTCCACCGGCTGCCCGACCAGCTCAAGAGGCCGGCCGAACAAGGCTAAAGGCCACCCTCTCTCTCCCTTGCTGCACTCTCATGCAAGGCACCATAGTGGTCACCCGGCCGAGGCTCTGGCCGGCCGACTAGGACATTGGGTCGGCCGACCTCCTCTCTGGTCACCTGACCTTCCTCCCCCTGCATGCTCCATTTGCCTATAAATAGCACTCTTTTCCACTTGCTCAATGCACCAAACACAAAATCCCTTCTCTCCCTCTCAAATTCCCTTGTTTAGTTGTTAATTTAGCTCTTTGCTTAGCCAAAATAATGTCCGAATAAAAAACTAGTTGAGCAAATAAATTAGCTACTAGCCCCTCTCTTCTGGCAAGACCAAAAACGAGTTGTGGTGGTGTCATGTCCCACAAGGACGACTAACGACTAACGCTAATTTTATTCGGTCGTCTCGTAGTTCTTGTGTTCATTTTTGTGCAGGATGAAGCGCGCTCTCAAGAGGGCCAGAAGTGCGATCAGCAAGGCGGGACAACACATACGGCTCCCGATGTCCTCCAGTTCATAGAACTCACGGACAGTGTCCGACATAGGCTCATCAAGTGCTGGACTAGGAGGAGAAGAAGCTTCATCATCCATCACCGGGCCCGTATTGCTGTTGGATTCCCAAATCCAGACGCGCAATCAAGATGAAGCCGACCTACTGAGACGACTCCACACCAAGCCTATCAGCCTCACCAAGTGCTTCGATGAGGTACTCATGACAAGCACAGGTATGGATAATGAATTTGATGAAATTTTCAATATGGTAGGCTGGGAAAATTTTGCAAATGTTAGCGAGGGAGGCATAGTCCTCCTCACAAACGAGTTTCTAATTACCCTCCGAGTAGTATAACTGTAGTCCGACATGACTGTTCATTTTAGACTCTTTCACTTTGAGCATGAGCTGACACTTCGTCAGTTTAGCAATGCTCTCGGGTTCTTACCTCGCTGCTCCATAGCAGCCGAACCCGTAGGCTTTAATGCAACAGAGTTCTGGAAAGAATTAGCCGGTCTAGACTATAAGTGGAAGAAGAGTATCACACACATTAAGCACCCCACCATGCGGTTCATGGCCCGTTGGATTACCATCGTAGTCCTTCCCCGTGATGACACACGTTGTGTGACCATAGAGGACTTAAAAATCCTCTATGCCATGTGGCGTAAGCAGAAGGATGCACCAGTCATCACCATGCTCTATCACTGGATGAAGCTAGTTTGGGATGAAAATTCCATAACAATCACATCATTCGTGACAAGGATTGCATCCGATCTAGGGGTCTTGGCAAATGCCCAGGTGGCATTCTTACCCCCAGACACACCCAACCTAGTCACAGAGAGACATTTTATTCGGGGACACTTTTTGCGCAAGAACCTCACCATAGATACCTATGTCATGATCTATAGAGGGTACAACTTTGAAGTGCCTCTACCAGTATCACAGTTCAAAACCTACCACGTGGACACACTCTCTATGCCAATAGAGGGCGTTCAGGAGGAAGAGCCTTTAGAGGAGCCCAGACATAGTGTAGCAGGAGTCATGACCAGGGCACAGAGGAGGGCAGCCCAAGAGCGCCTATAGAAGCAAGCACAGGATGCGCAAAGCGCTAGGACGGGACCTACCTGGTTCCATACCGCGATTGGCACATCCTTGCAAACCCAGGGAACAGACCCGACGTGGCAGCCCCACGGAGGACCTGCGAACACACCATGGGGACACGAGCCGATCGCTGCATTCTCTCAGCAGCAAGGAGGAGGAACCTACTATGGGCATGGGTCAGCACCGTACGAGGCAGGACCATCTGCCTCTGCATGCTTTGCAAGAGACCCTTTGAGCGCCATCTTTGGGTCCCTGACCATTCAGGACCAGTGCACAACTGGGATGGCCCAGCAGCTTAACCAGGTCGATGAGCGCTCTCAGGTCATCCAGCAGATCCAGGACGAACAATACAACCGCCTCCTAGAAATAGAAGCGACAGCTCAGCACACCTTCGATGAGTCCCAGCTATTCTTCCAGTACTATGGGTACTACCCCGAGTAGCTTCGTTGAAACTTGGGGGGACCCAAATCGACAGCTGGGTATGTATGAAAATCTCCCAATTTCTGCACCACCCATGTATCATGCTATGAGAGTTTGCTAGTTTGTTTAATTCAGTTTGCTCAATTTAGTTTGTTTAATTCAGTTATATATATATAAAAACTCTTATGCTTTAATGATAAGTTCACATGCTTGCTTCATTTTGGAAATGATGAATAGTTTCTCTATCAAGTGAATGATTTAATTCTTGCATGTGACTTATGTTTAGCTTAGTTTTGAGTTTGTGAATAAAAGAAGTAAACCAAGGTTCTATCTTGTGGATGCCATTTGTGATAACAAGTCTAAGCTGTTGTGAGATGAATGATATGACTTGAATATGGGATAACTCTTTCATGCTCTTAGTAAGATGAACATCTCAGGTTTTTATTTTCAAAAATAACAAATTATAGCTCCCCTTGGTCAAAAATACCTACCAGAGCCAAAAATGCTTCAATTAGTTGAAACTACTACAAAGAGCTGCTTAGTGATATTTTGAGCTTTGTCGAATTTTGAGTCTCTTTGGGTAGAAATATCACCTTCTGTTGATAGCTGGAGTACAAAAGCAAAAATGCAAATGATCCATTCTAGACTTTGCATCCACCAAAATGTCTCCAAATACTTCTCATAATCTCTAGCCTTCAAATCTCAAGGAGTAAGGGTATGGAGCCAAAAAGAAAAAACATGCAACACCATGGCAAAAAGAAAAATGGGTGCAAAGGCACGGCAAAATGAAAAGCATGCAAGTTCAAACATGGCAAAAAATAAATAAAAGCTCCATATCCACTCCAAATCTACAAAAGGCTACAAGGGATGAACACAAGAAGGAGGCATACAATACCACCACTCATACTCCAGTGATCAATAAAAGAAGTGATAGAGTATACTCTTTGGTCCAATCTTTGGCTTAGCAAAATAAATTTCCTAAGTGTGCCACATTCTCCCTACCTAAAGCTCCACAAAGGCCTTAGTGTAGGAAAGTGTTGGCCGAATCTTGGCCCTTAGTGAGGAAACACATTGGAGCGCCTGAGAGCACCTTGGGGAAGCTACTTTTGTTTTAAAAATCTTGAAAACACCTGAGAAAAACATCCAAAAAGACTAAGTTAGGAGAACTCCTGTACAATGTTCGTTCCATCTCTCAACCGCCCAAGGCAAGGTAAGCAAAAAGATGCACCACAGGTAGTACACAAGGTGGGCTTCAATTATTTCATGACTCGAAACAAAAGCATGAGTACTGAGTCACATATAAGAATTTCTCTTCATCTTCGATATTGCAGCAACTCCTGATCCACTTTCAGCCTTAGCTTTGCTCGAGGACGAGCAAAAGTTTAAGCTTGGGGGTGTTGGCGGTCGTAATCTCACGATATATACCGTCAATTACCAACCAAATGGAGCAATGCAAGTGAATAAATATGGACAAACCCCTCTACTAATGAGTTCCACTAGTTTTGTATGAATATTTGGATGCATGTACCAAAATGCACATAAAACAGTTGAAAACATGTCAAGGATCAAAGACGGGCTCACTGGTCAAAGTGGCCAGGTCGGCTGACCTTGACTCAGCCAGGTCGGCTGACCTGGGGCCTGGTCGCCCGACCCACCAGCAGGGTCGGCCGACCCTGGCTCAGGCCGCCCAGCCACCCATTTGCCACTTCATCGATCCACATCACGAAGAAACACAAGTGCACTGAAATCCAACCGCAAGACCAAGCATCCAATGTATCGAGAGGCCGAAAATTCACTAAGTCACGGATCCATAACGTCAACAATTCGAGGGAAGAGCAATGTGGCCAACGCAAGGCTGACACGTGGTTGCCCGACCTCCTACAAGGTCGGCCGACCTACCTTCGGAGGCATTTTACACATGCAACAACCGTCCTAACCGCCAACCGCCATGGGGACACAAGATCAAGCCATTGGAATGCAAAGGCGGTGGATCGGCCTCCCACCGACCTATGCCTCCTACAAGTACCCCCCTCACATATGGGACTATAAATAGGCCTGTAGAGCTCATTTGTAAAGGTGTGGAGAAGTTGAGAGCCATATTCTACCTTAGAGAGTGTCATTTTCTACATCTTAGTGGTTAGGATAGTCCTGGGAGTTAGAGTGAATCGAGCTTTGCCTCGGAGTTCTCGGAGATTCTTCTGAATCTGCGGTAACAGCTCGTGTATCTTTTGTACTTGTATCTTCAATATAATTCAGTTATATTTTACTTTACTTCTATCTCTTGCAAGTGTGGTGTACCCTTTATTTTGCATACTTGCTAGGCTTAGGCTTGTGGTTATCTTAGTTAGTCAAGTCCCGTTATTCTTGCCGGTGCTATAATCCAACTTGTACGCCAGGCTCTGGTTAGGTCCTCTCCTCTGATCAAGGACGATCTATTGTTGAGTACGTTTATAGCGTGCCAGCCTATCCACACAGATTTGCTTGGTAGCCCCACTCGGTGACAAGTGTGGTGTGCCTGTGTAGTCCAGGCCCGTTCGTTCGGTAGGCCGATAGGCGTTAGCCGGGTCTCATTTGGTGGTCTACTATCTACCCCCTAACCCCTCAAGGCGTTGGAATTTCGCTCGACGCGAGACCCTGACTTGCTACTTGAGTTTCTTACTTAACCATGACATAGTCTTTGCAGCTGAATAGAATAAAGTTTGGGAACTTTTATCTCACTTGTTGCCCTCCCAGGCAACTATACCTTTCTACGTGTATCTTAGGTAGTTTAATTTACTTCTTTCCACCATACACCTATCCGTTTACTATACTTACCCCTGTCTAGTGACTAGCTGGTATATTTATTTAAGTATGTTTCACTCGATTTGAGTTTATTCAATTATACTCTCTCGCCTGCCACTTCCCCATGGATAAAAAAATACGATACTCAGAATACTCTAGGTGAAAAGCTACAGCGGTAGTAAAATCTTTTAAGGCTAAGAGACGCCAACAGTGTGTTCGGATTCCTGTTGAGAAAGGCATTCTTCAGGCCAGGCGGTAGCTGTTTGAGCTCAATTTTCAGGGGGGTCGGGCCGCAAGGATTCACACAGTTTCTCAAACTCAAGCGGCTCTTCTACACTAAAGTTGCTAGCCTCTTCCTCTAGACTTTGTTTATCTTCCTCTTCCCCAAGTGAAATACAAATCACTTCTTCTAGGAGTTCAACCTCTGGCTTAGCTTCTGTCTTGGTGTTCAATGCTCGACTCATGCCAACTTCGAACACTTCTTCGCCAAACTGGAGCTGTAGCTGCCCTGGAGTTGCTGTAGTTTTGATCAAGGAGGCAATAGGGAGCCCAACCAGTATGAGTGGCATGGGTTCCTCGGGTATGTCGAAGATGTGGAAATCTAAGAACATCCGCATGTCCCACAAGCTTACTGGTATGACCCTGATAACTCCATGATTTTCCAACAATTCAATCTTGTTTCACTTCAAGTGAATGTCTGATTTTGATCGTGGGAGAGTGGGGAAATGGGTGTCTACAACATATTTAGGAATGATGTTCACCCCAACTCGTGGGTCGTACAAGATATGTTGTGGGAACATGTCGGACACATGGCCAGAGATGAGAGATGATCCCATTAGTGAGAATGGAAACATCAACCATCGGAGGGTTTCTCCACGCATACCCGAGATGGAGATACAGCTGCAAAGCTGCTCGAACTCTCGGAGGTGTGTGTAGGGACTTTCTAATTTCAATCCTACGAAGGATTGGTCCTGAACCATGGCTATCAAGCCGGGACGTAGCTGATAGCCATCTGTGATGATGGGGACGGATGATGGGGAAGGCTCCAGAACATCGCCCTTCAGAGCCGATAACTCGTAGATAGGCGTGCGATCCATGGGATGATATGGTGGGATGGTGGTATAGTGGTGGTATAGTGGGAGATAGGATGACCTTGGTTCTGTGTTAGTTACCGTTCCCCGGCAATGGCACCAGAAAGCTTGTTGGCGTTCCAAAGCCTATTAGATACAAATCTGCAAGTGCACGGAAAACGCGTTGTAGCCTTTCACCCGAGAGTATTCTAGGGTATCGAATCCACAAGGAACGAGGAGTATAAGAATCACACAACACAATTGCCAAACTAGTGAAGCTAGCAAGTAGAGGATAAAAGACAGGAAAGCAGGTTCTCAACAGATGTTAAATCACTTTACTATACTAAGCATGCAAAGCAAGATAGTTGTCACGTAAACATAGACACCAAAGCTGCAGAGCCACTACCAGGCACCAGAGTGCTGATAACCTAGCCGAGAAAGGCGGGCGCTACAGGTTTTGGCTATATCATCAGCGGGTCTAGCTGTACGAACGGGATTGGAATACTGAGAACAGAAAAACTATCACCTAGTGTGTCTACCAACTAGAGCTGCGTGGGATAGCCGACCAACCAAGGCAAACTCTAAGTATGAACACCGTCGTGCCACTCAGAGAGTTTACTACTTACTGGTAATGAGCCAGAAAAGCAAGCACTACTATATAGCCAACACTATAAGCATGCACAAGGTTCCCGTAAACAGACAAGTAAATCACTAAGTATGAAAGTAGATTAAGAATGAAATAATGAAGGTAAGAGACAAGGAACTTTACCCAATCCTGGAACTGAATATCCTTCCTTTGAGAACACAAGTCTAGGAGAGAAGAGAAATCCAACTCTCGCACTCAATACTCACAACTCTCCTTGATACAAGAGGAATGCCTCTCTCTACAAGCTAAGGGAAAGCTTCACTTCTCCAACACTATACAACTTCACACTCTTAAGTGCTAGTATACCACTATGCTACATCTATCCACACACTCAAATGAGTCTTAAGGGGAGTATTTAAAGCACTAAGGGAGTGAAGAGGTCGGTGGTGGCAGTTGGAGGCGGTTAGAAGGCGGGCGGCTTGGGTGTGGGGCCGGGCGGCCCAAGTAACCCTTGGATCCACCGCCTCACTCCATCCCACGGCTCATGTTGATCCTCCAAGGCAGTTATAGGTCGGTTGGCGGTTAACTTGTGTGTTTTTGCCTCAACCATTGGATTCTCTTTGTGTTTCTTCCTTAGCCATTGGATGGATGTCTCCTAGATTGCTGGCTTAGCCAATCCGTGGGCTGGATTGATGAAGTGGAGGCCTTCCGACGTGTGGTGGCATGTTCTCTTGGATTCCAAGTTGGCATTGTGTTTGACACGTCATTCCTTGCATGCAGGTCGAAGATCGTGCCATTTGGAGCTAGAGCCAGGTCGGGCAGCCTGGGTCCTTAGCCCTGGTGGCTGGGTTTTCAGCCCTTCTCCTTCCTTGCCTTTTGTATACCATATTTCACCCTGTTTTGCATGTTTTTCATCATGACATGTGTTCCTGCAAGATCTTTATGCACAACTCAGGGAACTGATTAGTATGTATGAATCTTGCATAAATTTATCCTTGGAACATGAAATGTTGGTGGTCGAAAATGGGTTATAACGACCGCTAACCCCCCCACACACACACACTTAGACTTTTGCTCGTCCTCGAGCAAATAAGAGTTAAGCATGGTGTAGAGGGCATATGATAACTACAGCCTTAGCAAGTACAAAGGTTATTCCCAAGTTGGTTCATTCTTCCTTGGATTTCAATGGTGGCTACATTTTTATTTTGAGGTGTTGAAACTGAGAACAAGTTATAGGTGTCACAACAATTTTTCTCCCGGCTATGAGCAAAAGAGGTTTTCACTTTTCAAAATATGGTGTTCCACTCCTTTGTTCTCAAGATCACCTCTCAAACACTCAAAGGATGAAGATCCTTGTGTTTCCTCACCTCCTAATCTAAGCTTTGGTGGAGTTGGAAGAGAGTGAGACTATCATCATGTTTGTGTCACCAAGTCAAATCAAGTGTCATAGCAAAGAGTATGAACCAAATCAAGAACTTTGGCTATGTGCAAGTGTGGCGGAAAGTTATTGGTAAGTGTGCTTTGGTATTCCCTTTTTTGATGCGAGAGAGGGCATGGTATTTTTTTCTTTCTTTCCTTCTTTCTCACATTTTTTTTCTCCTTTTTTTTCATTTCCATGCCTCTTTTCCTCTCTTTTTGCATGATTAATGAGGGGGAGATTGGAAGATTGGCATAGCACTACTTATTGGAACTTTGTGGTATGGACGTGCACGTCATAGCCAAAAGTCATGAATGATTCTAACTCATCTGATGGCACAAGGTTTGACAAAGTTCAAAACATTCAAAAAAATCTTTGATGCATATTGTATTTGTGGCACTGGTAGGACATGTGACTTGAGAACATTGGAGTAGACCACATTTTTATAATTTTAGCAAAACAAAAGCTCTTTGCCTTAGCGAGAGATTATTGCTATATATCCATGTCACTTATATCTCATGAATCAACAACTTAAATCAAAGCGGGTCCCTAATCAAAAGGTATCCATAGGAAATTTTACTTTAGCATGGGGAGTAAAGTTTGTACGAGCATATACATAAGTTATCAACATGATCATGTAGAGTAAAATTTATTCAAGTTTCATGTATAGAATGGAATATATGGACCAAAACCGAAATTTTCGCGATAATACCTAGTCCTTGTGGAGGGTAGAAGTGAAGATGGGCCAACTCGGCCCAGGACCAAGCCAGGCGGCTTGGGATGGAGCCGGGCGGCCTGACATGTGGGCCTTCCGATAGTTGCACCGATCACGTTGCGCGGAGAAGTGCGTTGGGACGTTCCTTTCTGCGTGTACAACATTTTTCTTCAACGTGACAGGCCGGAAAGCTTAAGTGCCAAGTCAGGCGGCCTGGTGGCAGGTCGGGCGGCCTAGGTTTGGTTCGGTTCGTCCCAAATTTTTGTGTGCAGCGAGGTGCAACCCTGAACATCGTGTTTCTAATTCATTTCTACAGGGTTAGTGATGAGAGATAGGGGAGGCTAAGTGCAATCCTCCCCCCCCCCCCCCCACACTTGAACTCAAAGCAGGATTGATAAAGCATTTATTAAACTAAGCATTAATAATGAAATAAAATGAAGCAAATAACATAGGCACAGTTCATACAAAGAAATAAAACGAAACTAAGCACTAAGAAAATAAAAAGAAAGGGCGCCTATACTAAAATTTATTGAACGCCATGGGCATGTATGGCATAGGTGCATCATAGATGTCTGGATGCCCAGTGGCGTTGGCAAGGCGGCGGAACTTGGAAGAGAGCCCTGTGATGCCCCCGGCATCTCAAAAGCCTTAACACATAGTTAGAGACAAACTAATAATGAATTGAGACCTAATTATGCTTAGAAAGTAATGAGAACTAACTGGAGAAGTCACTAAGTCAAAATTTTTCTAGGTGAATACAGAACTCTACGTGGTTTGATTTTTTTTTTTTCGTCACCACCCACGAGCTTTTGTGCAAGGCACCAAATACAAGTCCTAGTTTAGGAAACATTGTTTTACTTGGCTATTTTGGCCAGGTTCAAAACCAAATGACAAGGGGTCCAAAAGTTCAAGTCATACCCAACCAACGTTTATGGTGATGTGGCAAATGTGATCGTGATCAAAATTGAACCCTAGTAAAACTTTCAAATCAATTAAGCACCCTTGCTTAAACATTATGTCAAACTTGTGGTACAGATCATACACTACACATTTGTTACACTGAACCTAGTTCAAAACTATAGCTTTGTTATTTGAAATTGGATCTAAATATCTCCTGGAACCATCCCAAACCAGTCCACAGGAATTCTCAAGTCTAGATTTTCAGCCTTCCCCAAACTTCATTCTAAAATTACTTTCAAATTTGCTATGCAATTTCAAAATCTTCCTGTCTATGAAATGAAAGTGAACTTATCTTCTTTCAAATACATCAGACCTTTAAGTGATTGGATTTCATTTGATACTTCAAAAGTTGAAAACAAGAAAGACTCTACACAAAAAGAAATTTCTGTTTTACCAAACCTAGGAACACATTTGTGTCTATAGTTCAAAATCTGATGGGATTCAGACAAATTTATATTACCAATCTTGTAGATAATTTACTGGAGAACAACTTTGTTAATTGTGGTTCGACCATATATTGAAGTATAGATGGCGATTTGGGACATTTTCTACCAACACAGAAAACCAGTTCAGACCAGACCTGTTTGGAAATTTCAAACTTTCTCTAACTACAGCCACTTTCATACAAGACTCTATTTGAATGAGTTTTAGCTCTTGAAATTCTAAGCAACTTTGCCAAGAAGAACTTTGGGTAAAAAGGGGTATACGTAGGACTTTTGAATTTTCTAAGCAAAACAGGTCTCCTGTCCAAATTTAAGGCTGCTAGGTAAATCCAAATTTAAATCATATCTCCACTCAGATTTTGGTATTTGCCCTTTTGACAAAATTGTAGAACTCGAAGAGTAGAACATTTCATCTGATTGGGGTTTTGTCAAATTCGGGCTCTAAATAGGTCAAACATGCGATTTACAGAGATGAAGAAAACACATTTTCCATTTTTCCTTCTTTCCAGCTGTTGACAGGTAGGACCCACGGTCCGCGCGGACGGCCATGGCCGAGCCGCCGCGCGCCACGCGGCCGCTGGCATACAGTCGCCGTGCTGCACCGCGGATCGGCCGACTACAACCTTCCCTTCACTTGGACGCGAATGCGACTTCGTTCCTCCGCTCGCTTCCTCACACCCCTGACCTGCCTCTCTCTCCCTGCCTCTACCTGTGCAGACCACCGCCATGGCCCGAGCTCCCTGAGCTTACGAGCACAGCCTTCCTGTGCCTCCTCTTGCCCGTTCGACGTGCTCCCTGCGCTCGCGGCACCTCCCTCCACCGAGTCCCCAAGGAGTCAACGTCAATTACGTCCCCCACCGCCATCTTCCACAGGTGAACGCCGTCAGCGAGCCGTGGCGAACTCCGAGCGCAAGCTCGCGTCTCGGCCGCCTTTGGCCCTCTCCCTCGATGCCTCCACTGCCACCATGCCCACACGGCCCTCCTTCACCGTTTCCCCACACCCTCGGCCTCCACTAGTGCCTCATACGCCTCCTCCACGCTCGGCCGCCATGAATGCCACTACGGCCAACTCGACCTCGCCGTGGAGAGCACCCTTCGGGCCATCCCCACACCTCCACTCCGGCTCCGTCGGGTCCCCCTCATCCTCGCATAGCTCAAGCTCCTGACAGTAGCCCCTATCGCCTCCTACATCGCCGGAATCGACCCGAGCCGCCGCGTCCGCGTGCGCCACGGCCACCCCGGTTCACCTGCCTCGCGTCGCCTCCCCACTCCACCAATCGCGACGACGTCTACATCACTGGGTAGCCCGAGCTTAGGAACGCCTCCCTCAACCTCATCGGCTCCAAGTCCGGCCCCTCACGCTCCGGCGCAACCCCGTTTTTTCCCCCTGCGCGCGTCGGCCGAGTCCTCGGCGAGGGGTAGAAGAAGAAGAGGTGATCTTGTGATTTAGCCCCTTTGTTTTTATGTTTTCACATTTTCGTTTGATGCACTATGCAATGTGTCTCGCAGATCATACGCGGAAGCCCCCGGAAGTTAGGTGTAATGGTGTTTAAGTCCGGGATCTAATGTTTTCTATTTAAATACATTTATTTCGGCTCAGAACTTTAGAAATTCATAACAAATCAAAGGAAATTCTTAAAAAGGCAAACTCAGTGGCATTAGACTCCTCTTAAATAGATCTGTTGAATGGTTATGATGTGGATGTGTAAAAGGACTGTTTTGCCCCTGGTATGTTGCATGCATGTTAAAACTAGATAAATGTTAAAAGTAGGTTTAAAGGACTCCAAATGCTATGAAACTTGGATAGCAGCTTCTCTGGGGTATTTGGACAGCATGTGAATTTTAGTAGCACTAGCACTTGCTGTTTAGTAGCAGTTTTACCATTTTGAGTATGATTTATGCATTTTTAGCATTTTGAGTCGAAGTGCTATGTGAAACTTACTAAATATGACTCCATAGTATTTTTCCTATGTTCTACATAGGGAGGAAAGCTCACTGGTGAAAAATGGGACTGGGCATGTTTGATTTCGTTACTGTTTTGAAAATGACAAAACAATATTAGGTAGGAAAGAAAATAGGAAAATGTAGTTCTAGGGTGCCTAATAAATTCCATGAAAAATGTAGTAGTGTTCTAGTTAGATGCAAGTTCCAGAAATCATTTTTGAAAAATTTGTGAACACTGTTTTATTTTGCACCTATATTAAGCTAAGAAAAATATATGGAAAATAGATGTCCTATCAAACTAGGCATATTATTACACTTGTTAATTTTTATACATGTTATTTATGCTAAATAATGCTCACTGAGTGAGTTTCATGACCAGAAACTTATCCTGTAAATTATGAAAAATCTGAGAAGCTATAGGGCTGATAACCTGCTGGAATTATCATAATTAATTTATAACTTCTTTGTGGCTGAAGTTTTGACAGCAACTTGGTGTGGTAAGTTTCAGCATGTCACAAAAGTTTGAGCCCAATCTACATTGCCTAACTACATGGACTCCTAGGTGCTTGCCACAAATGAAGTAACATTTTAGGGGTTAAATGAATCATTTCAAGAGAAATACCATTGTTTTCTTTGAATTTCGCATCGTCCTTGTGTGGCTTCCATCTACATGTTACTGCACTTAACATGTTTTTTTATACCGAGGATGTGCTGTATGTATATATGATTGTACATGCTTGCTAAAGATTCACGAGATTACTACTGTCACTAATGCTAAAGTGTTGTTCAGTAGGTCCATTACAATTGTAATCATACACTTGATTAATGCTTTGCTTGCGTATGGTATGATAAAGGACAATTTAAATTGAAACTTGACTAGGTGTTAACTTTATGTGTTGCACTATAAATATCTAATTGTACGAGTGTATGTTGTTCCATGTCCGCTGAAGTGCTCTTGTTTATGTTGGGTAGTATGGGAATGACTTGGAATTAGCACCCTATCATGTGCTACTCTCATGAACGCCGCATGATATGTTTGAATTGTTGAAGATAACCAAATACCACACACTTTATGCATGCCCCTTTAGTAATCCAAACAACCGTCGCTTGTCCATGTCAAGTCATAGCGCTAACATGTTTCTTTTATGATCAGCAACTTGAATTGTATTTGTATGATTGATTGGATATGTGATTGCTCTAGGTCTACAAAGGTTCTCGGTGTTAGTAGTTTATGGATCACCCTGTTGTGAATCTCTGAAACAATTGTTCATATGTGTGCTTGATCTTCACGCATCTCATTCACTGCGTCATGCATGTCATTAATGTCGCAACGCATATTGCAGATACGCGACCAAGAGACAAGTGCGTGGAATTAAGTCAAACAACGGTGTCCAAAAGACCAACTAAGACCCACTCACGACCTGGACGGCCCATCAGTCGTGTTTGGACGGAGGAGTTATCCAAGAGATCAAGGGGTTGCCTGGGGCAAAGCCTCACAACGCGGCAAACTAACATTAGCTTAGTTTGTAGGTTTTATTAAATTGAATCAAAGGTAGGCATGACCATGCTTTTCCTAGCAAACATATTTTGGTTGATGAGTACGCATCTGCATTAGGAGTTGTTTGAAAACCAACTGCATTAGACTCCTTGGCCACCCTGGCCCTAGCACCTATAATAGAGTACGTACGCCGAGTGTGCTTAGTACTGTTAGGTACGAGTAGACATGAGTGAATAGAGTCACTCGTCACGTAGGTGATTTTCAAAAGTCACAAGAAATATTACTATGATGGAAGCTATGAGGATGCTCATGGTTTTAATCGAGACCGAGCGGAGAGATGGGTATATCATGTTTAAAAATGTTGTGGATGGTTTGGTGGACTCCGCCCGAGTCGTTTAAGAGCCCGTCCGCTGTCCGCTTGCTGGTTGGCATAACATTGCTAGGATGCTTATCCAGGCCATGGGACTAGTGAAAGCCTTTCCTGGGCCGTCCCACTGTTCAAGATGCCGCCCATCCACTGATAGGGGGCCAATAGCCTCGGAGGGCGCTTGTAGTCAAGGGAGGGCTGACCCGATATGCCGTGGTAACGCTCCTAAGGCGGCTATCCTCCGGGGGTTAGGTGGGGGCGTTTTGACCCTTGGGACGGGTCAGATTGAGGTGGGGGGCATATGTGAGAATGCCGGGGGCTAGTAAGCATATGCCACCTGGTGTTTCTAGTTATTCCCGGGAATTAAAAATCGATTCGAATCGCTGATGCTCACTAGGTGTGAGAATGCAGTATCACTGCCGGGCAACGTAGTAATAACTTTAACATGTTGTTTGTTAAATCATGCTTTTCAATACTACCTGTTTGTACTTGTATGTTTAAATTCCTGCAAGTTACTTTATAATGATATATGAGATGAGAATATTGAGGTATATGAACTATGGATCATGATGGCAACTATGAGGAAAACTGTTACTTTATGACAATATATCACTGTTTAAAATCAATGGCTAAGGATCCACTGGTTAGTAAGCAAGCTTTGCGTCAGCCGTAAGCCATTCCATTAAGTCCTACTGAGTAATTAGTACTCAGGGTTTGCCTCCACTTTTGGATTACAGGTATGAAGTTCTTCATGTGCGCCTGAGTTGGAGGAGGGTAGTACTGGTGGGCTCGGTGCTACTCATCTCATTTGTTAGTACATGAAGACTACTACTTAAGTATTTTTGTTTCCGCTGCGAGATATTTTTGAAATCGCTTCCACTATATTTTGAACATGTATTTGATTACATATATTGGGTTTGCAAATTAAGTCTCTTACTCTCTATTTCAACTGCCTGTGATGGTGTAACTGTTGTGGCTCCATCGAGAGTTGGATGTGTTTGATGTTGGCTCCTCTAGGAATGGTGTTATCGAGAGCCGAAGGACTCTCGACGGACTACCGAGTTTAGTCTGGCCTAAGTGAACTGTGAGCCAAAGGTGGTAGGTGTGCTTAGTCTGGATTAAGCGGGGCAGTTCCGCCACAGCTGGTATCAGAGCCGATCATACACAGACAACAGTCACATCATCAAGTTTTGTTTTGCAAACTATTTTCAAAAGCCCCTTTTCAAGTAATTCAAAAATGAGAGTATACGATATGCCCATATCAAGGATGTTAGTGGTTATCATGTGACATCACTGACATTCTGACCTAGATAGAACACATATGCATATTTGGTGCTTTGGAAAGCAACTTTTTCGGCCGTAGCCATCCCCAGTACTGGAGGAACGCTATCGGGATTTGCGAATGGTTGTAAGCCCTACATTCATGCCCCGTAGGAAGAGCTCCTTAAGGGTGGTGGGCATGCTTTGGATGCTTTCATGCCCACCACACTTTGAGAGAAGGTGCAAAGGCCCACTCAACGTTGTCCACGCAACGGTCACACATGGATGCCACACTAGGTGGTAATGTATGAGCATGCATTCTTCTGCAGGTACACTAACTACGTGTGAAATTAAGTACGACTATAAAACGACTAGTTGCATTAGGGAGAGACATGCATATATGTCACCGAATTAACGATAGCTATATAAGAAATAATAGAGTGCGTGATGTCAGACAGGTAGGACGATCATGCATCACTCTATATCCTCTCATTTCATATGCTTTAAGGTGTGTTTGGCCGTAAGTGACTAGATTCATATCGTATTATGCGTGTCTTTGTTCAGAAGTGATAAGTGTGAAATGGAACCTGTGTATGTATTTCTACTGTTTAGATGAGCGGCTAAAGTTGCAAATGGATATAGTAGGAACTGGCATATGAAATTGGTAGAACATGTAATTGACATTTCCCACTCTCAATATGAATGGTTCAACTGAAGCAAACCAAATACATTAAAACATGTCGTTCAGCCCAAAACCCGACCCTTTACCAAGTTTTTAGATTTAAGTCGAGTTTCAACCTTGTCCCGTGAACCCATACATATAAAAGTTGCGATTAATAGCTATCTGAGCACACTTTGTATTTTGGTCTACGACTAAAGGTGTTCTAGTTGTGTGATTATCCATAGGTGAAGATGAGAAGTAAATCAGCAGCAGTAGTAACCAATTCATAAGATGGAGGGTTTGAGACTTCTCAAAACTGGATCAATGTGAAACTTGTATCACAAACTTGTATAGCTCGTAGTTGGCGACCATTTTGCTATAGAACCCTACCTCTGAAAGTTTTTAGATCAAGGAGTAGGAGTCAAAACGTGTTTGAACCAAAAATCTGTAACTATGGGGTCGTTTTTATCATATTTTCTCAAGCACGGAAATACGAAACGCTCTATGATCCCACCAAGCTTTTAAGACTCTTGAATTGACACGGGCCTTATTCTTCCTGCTACAGATGTTGCAGCCCTCGTCGCAGCCCTTCGACTTGTGCCCTGATTACCATGAGTCCACGAAAGCTAAAACAACAATACCTCAAGATCAGAAGAAGAGAAAAGCGGGAGGGTCCTCTGTTGGTGCAGCTTCAGTTCAACATCTGTGACCCGGGATGGTCCTATTAAAAGGATTTGTCAAGCCTGAAGATCAAATTGAGATTGTCCGTATGTGCCGACAACTGGGTAGTGGTCTAGGAGGATTTTATAGACCAAGCTATAAGAATGGCGCCAGGCTGAATTTATGGATGATGTCTCTGGGAAAGAACTGGGATCCAACTGCACGCTCATATGGACCCACACGTCCATTCGATGGAGCACAAGCCCCAGCGATACCAGACGCTTTCAAGATGATTGCTCAAACTGCAAATTCCACTACGAGCGAGTTTCCTCAAATTACCCCTGACATATGCATCGTCAACTAGTACACCAACTCCGGGAAGCTCGGACTTCACCAAGACAAGGATGAATCAAAGAGTAGCCTTAACCAAGGTCTACCTTTCATATCCATCTCCATAGGAGACACCGCCGAGTTCTTGTTCGGCGACACTAGAGACAAAGACAAAGCGACCAAGGTCAACCTTGAGTCGGGTGACGTTCTCATACTCAGTGGAGAATCAAGGCTATTGTTTCATGGCATTTCCCACGTGAAGACCAACACTGCACCAACTTGGTTGAAAGAAGAAATGGGCCTTCGTCCTGGACGCATCAATCTTACGTTTAGGCAGTACTAGCTAGGTACTAGTTAGTATGATAACAATCATCGTGAGCTTTTGTAATAAGAAGATTCTGATTCTCATAGCTAATAGGGATCTCCAATATCTGGCTCCTTAAAATCAAAATGTGCCCAAACCTCATGACTAGCATATCTTGATTGTCTTGTGATGCATTCCGAACTCTTAAAGTCGTCATGTTTCGAGCTTTGGTATTCAGGACTTCAGTTTGATTCAGGACTTCCGTTTTTGTAATCCATGATACTCTACGTTGTCGTCACTATGTTTCAAAATTGTAATTGTATCGATGCTCCGGAACCTTGAAGACCGATATGTCGCATCACATGGATTCATATTGTTCACATATTAAGCTTCATAGTCTCCAAGCTCTAATGTTGCATCAAACCCCGTATTCACCCCTTGTGGTGACCTTGCGTTCTCCATGGTTCCGTAAATGATATGATGGGCCACCCTTGATGTGGTGTTCACCTGAGCGGTCTATGGTGCCACGACGGAACCTAGGACCCCGCGTGTACGGATGTCACTCGGTTGTGTCACTAGGTGCGCGCTGGTATCAAGATGGGCAAAGGCCAGACACCGCTTCAATTGTGGAGCACTCATATCCATTTTCCATCTTCTTAGATGACCTTTATGCATCTAATTCGTGGGAACGATCGACTCTATTTCCACCCCTGCACTATACCATACCATTGCTTTGTTTCACCTTGCCTTTCTTGATCTGTGGGAATGATCCACCTCAATCCCACGACTTGATCATATCATTCATTACCTTGTTTAAACTTTTCTTTCTTGACCTACAAGAGTGGGTAGTCCTATGTTCATTCCATGTGTACATACTTTCTTTGTGTTATTTCACGTTACCTTATCGACTCATGGGGAAGACTACCTCGGTCCCGCTGGCGGTTACATCTTTTCCTCTTATTTTAACCCTGCCTTCGTTGAGTTGTAGAAACATCAACTCTGCTCCACTGTTTCACTTGTATATTTTCTTTCAACTTGACGACTTAATTCCCCACACTAGCTTTTGTTATCGGCTGGTGTTGTGGTCATACCGCCCTTTGCAGGTCGTCTCGTTAGTAAGCACACATCGTCTACCTAGACTTTACTGGGTCAGTTTTGTCCAATGCTAAGAAATCGTACAAACCATCACCTTGTCAACTCTATCTTAACCCTCTTGTACCTTTCTTGCGGCCATGAGCAGGATGTGTTGTACCTCACCACATCTTTTCATTGAAGTTACCTAGAATTGTTGTCTTATATGTGTACACAGTCCCTATCAAATGAAATAAATGTGTCTCTCAAAAACCTCTCCATTGATAACCCTTTGGAATCACAAGATCCTTCATGGTTCGATTTTCCGATTGTGTACTCCTTGCCTCTATTGTTCCAAAACCTATATAATTGTCATGTTTCTAAACCTTGGTGTCAAAGTCAGGGAGTAACCCTGTTCTACTGTTCGAAGCAATCGCTGTCGCTTTCGCACTGTGGCCACACCGTCTTTGTGGTTTGTTCATTCGCTCTCATATATAACACGGCTTGCCAAGTACCTTGGAAAGACCACCCTAGACCTATTCAAGAAGTTTTGTAACTACCTTGTGTTAAAGAGGCACTAACCATTCACGAGCCAGTTAACAAAGCTAATATATGGAGAATTAATGTGTTACTGTGTGTGACCAGGAACACATGAATTGCATGCCAAAATGGTTCCCATAACGCAGAAGCCATAAAACCTCACTTTCCCCAAATCTCGGGACGAGATTTCTTTAAGGGGGGTGGGTTGTGATGCCCCCGGCATCTCAAAAGCCTTAACACACAGTTAGAGACAAACTAATAATGAATTGAGACCTAATTATGCTTAAAAAGTAATGAGAACTAACTGGAGAAGTCACTAAGTCAAAATTTTTCTAGGTGAAAACAGAACTCTACGTGGTTTGATTTTTTTTTCGTCACCACCCACAAGCTTTTGTGCATGGCACCAAATACAAAAGTCCTAGTTTAGGAAACATTCTTTTACTTTGCTATTTTGGCCAGGTTCAAAACCAAATGACAAGGGGTCCAAAAGTTCAAGTCATACCCAACCAACGTTTATGGTGATGTGGCAAATGTGATCGTGACCAAAATTGAACCATAATAAAACTTTCAAATCAATTAAGCACCCTTGCTTAAACTCTATGTCAAACTTGTGGTGCAGATCATACACTACACATTTGTTACACTGAACCTAGTCCAAAACTATAGCTTTGTTATTTGAAATTGGATCTAAATATCTCCTGGAAGCATCCCAAACCAGTCACCACTTGAGGAATTCTCAAGTCCAGATTTTCAGCCTTTCCCAAACTTCATTCTAAAATTACTTTCAGATTTGCTATGCAACTTCAAAATCTTCCTTTCTATGAAATGAAAGTGAACTTATCTTCTTTCAAATACATCAGACTTTGAAGTGATTGGATTTCATTTGTTACTTCAAAAGTTGAAAACAAGAAAGACTCTACACAAAATGAAATTTCTGTTTTACCAAACCTAGGAACACATTTGTATCTATAGTTTAAATATGTTGGGATTCAAACCAAATTTATATTACCAAACTTGTAGATAATTTACTGGAGAACAACTTTGTTGATTCAGGTTTGACCATATATTGAAGTTTAAATGGCGATTTGGGACATTTTCTACCAGGACAGAAAACCAGTTCAGACCAGACCTGTTTGGAAATTTCAAAGTTTCTCTAACCTACAGCCACTTTCATACAAGACCCTATTTGAATGAGCTTTAGCTCTTGAAATTCTAAGCAACTTTGTCAAGAAGAACTTTGGGTAAAAAGGGGTATACATAGGACTTTTGAATTTTCTAAGCAAAACAGGTATCCTGTCCAAATTTAAGGCTGCTAGGTAAATTGAAATTTAAATCATATCTCCACTCAGATTTTAGTATTTGGCCTTTTGACAAAATTGTAGAACTCGAAGAATAGAACATTTCATTTGATTGGGGTTTTGTCAAATTCGGGCTCTAAATAGGTCAAACATGCGATTTACAGAGATGAAGAAAACACATTTTCCATTTTTCCCTCTTTCCAGCCGCTGACAGGTAGGACCCACGGTCCCCGCGAACGGCCATGGCTGAGCCGGCGCGCGCCACATAGCCGTCGGCGTGCGGTCGCCGCGCCGCGCCGCGCCGCGGATCGGCCGACTGCAACCTCCCCTTCACCTGGACGCGAATGCGGCTTCGTTCCTCCACTCGCTTCCTCACCCCCTGACCTGCCTCTCTCTCCCTGCCTCTGCCTGCGCAGACCACCACCATGGACCGAGCTCCCTGAGCTCGCGAGCATAGCCTTTCTGTGCCTCCTCTTGCCCGTTCAACGCACTCCCTTCGCTTGCGGCACCTCCCTTCACCGAGTCCCCAAGGAGTCAACGTCAATTATGTCCCCCACCGCCATCTTCCACGGGTAAATGCCATCGGCGAGCCGTGGCGAACTCCGAGCGCAAGCTCGCGTCTCAGCCGCCTTTGGCCCTCTCCCTCGACGCCTCCACTGCCACCACGCCCGCACGAGCCTTCTCCACCATTTCTCCACACCCTCGGCCTCCACCAGTGCCTCATACGCCTCCTCCACGCTCAGCCGCCATGAACGCCACTATGGCCAACTCGACCTCGCCGTGGAGAGCACCCTTCGGGCCATCCCTGTGCCTCCACTCTGCCTCCGTCAGGTCCCCCTCATCCTCGCGTAGCTCAAGCACCCGACAGTAGCCCCTATCGCCTCCTACACCGCTAGAATCGACCCAAGCCGCCGCGCCCCGGCCACCCCGGTTCACCGGCCTCACATCTCCTCCCCACTCCACCAATCGCGATGACGTCTACCTCAGTGGGTAGCCCGAGATTAGGAACGCCTCCCTCGACCCCATCGGCTCCAAGTCTGGCCCCCCACACGCCGGCGCAACCCGTTTTTTCCCCCCTGCGCGCGCCGGCCGAGTCCTCGGTGAGATGTAGAAGAAGAAGAGGTGATCTTGTGATTTAGCCCCTGTGTTTTTATGTTTTCACATTTTCGTTTGATGCACTGTACAATGTGTCTTGCAGATCTTACGCGAAAGCCCCTGGAGGTTAGGTGTAATGGGGTTTAAGTCTAGGATCTAATGTTTTCCATTTAAATACACTTATTTCGGCTGGGAACTTTAGAAATTCATAACAAATCAAAGGAAAATCCTAAAAAGGCAAACTCAGTGGCATTAGACTCCCCTTAAATAGATCTGTTGAATGGTTACGATGTGGATGTGTAAAAGGACTGTTTTGCCCCTAGTATGTTGCATGCATGTTAAAACTAGATAAATGTTAAAAGTTGGCTAAATGGACTCCAAATGCTATGAAACTTGGACAGCAGCTTCTCTGGGGTATTTCGACAGCATGTGAATTTTAGTAGCCCTAGCACGCTGTTTAGTAGCAGTTTTACCATTTTGAGTATGATTTATGCATTTTTAGCATTTTGAGTCGAAGTGCTATGTGAAACTTGCTAAACATGACTCCATAGTATTTTTCCTATGTTCTACATTGGGAGGATAGCTCACCGGTGAAAAATGGGACTGTGCATTTTTGATTTGGTTACTGTTTTGAAAATGACAAAACACTATTAGGTAGGAAAGAAAATAGGAAAATGTGGTTCTAGGATGCCTAATAAATTCCATGAAAAATATAGTAGTGTTCTAGTTAGATGCTGGTTCCAGAAATTATTTTTGTAGAATTTGTGAACACTGTTTTATTTTGCACCTATATTAAGCTAAGAAAAATATATGGAAAATAGATGTTATTACATTTGTTAATTTTTATACATGTTTTATATGCTAAATAATGCTCACTGAGTGAGTTTCATGACCAAAAAGTTGTCCTGTAAATTATGAAAAATCTGAGAAGCTATAGGGCTGATAACCTGCTGGAATTTTCATAATTAATTTATAACTCCTTTGTGGCTGAAGTTTTGACAGTAACTTGGTGTGGTAAGTTTCAGCATGTCACAAAAATTTGAGCCCAATCTACATTGCCTAACTACATGGACTCCTAGGTGCTTGCCACAAATGAAGTAACATTTTAGGGGTTAAATGAATCATTTCAAGTAAGAGAAATACCATGGTTATCTTTGAATTTCGCATCGTCCTTGTGTGGCTTCCATCTACATCTTACTGCACTTAACATGTTTTCTTTATACCAAGGACGTGCTGTATGTATATATGATTGTACATGCTTGCTAAAGATTCACGAGATTACTACTGTCACTAATGCTACGAGTGTTGTTCAGTAGGTCCGTTACAATTGTAATCATACACTTGATTAATGCTTTGCTTGCGTATGGTACGATAAAAGGACAATTTAAATTGATACTTGACCAGGTGTTAACTTTATGTGTTGCACTATAAATATCTGATTTTACAAGTGTACGTTGTTCCATGTCCGCCAAAGTGCTCTTGTTTATGTTGGGTAGTATGGGAATGACTTGGAATTAGCACCCTATCATGTTCTACTCTCATGAACACCGCATAATATGTTTGAATTGTTGAAGATAAACAAATACCACCACACTTCATGCATGCCCCTTTAGTAATCCAAACAACCGTCGTTTGTCCATGTCAAGTCATAGCGCTAACATGTTTCTTTTATGATCAGCAACTTGAATTGTATTTGTATGATTGATTGGATATGTGATTGCTCTAGGTCTACAAAGGTTCTCGGTGTTAGTAGTTTATGGATCACTCTGTTGTCAATCCCTAAAACGATTGTTCATATGTGTGCTTGATCTTCATGCATCTCATTCACTGCATCATGCATGTCATTCATGTAGCAACGCTTATTGCAGATACGCGACCAAGAGGCAAGTGCGTGGAACTAAGTCAAACAACGGTGTCCAAAAGACCATCTAAGACCCACTCACGACCTGGAGGGCCCATTAGTCATGTTTGGACGGAGGAGTTGTCCAAGAGATCAAGGGGTTGCCTGGGGCAAAGCCTCACAACGCGGCAAACTAACATTAGCTTAGTTTGTTGGTTTTATTAAATTGAATCAAAAGTAGGCAGGACCATGCTTTTCCTAGCAAACATATTATGGTTGATGAGTACTCATCTGCATTAGGAGTTGTTTGAAAACCAACTGCATTAGACTCCTTGGCCACCCTGGCCCTAGCACCTATAATATAGTACGTAGGCCGAGTGTGCTTAGTACTGTTAGGTACGAGTAGACACGAGTGAATGGAGTCACTCGTCACGGAGGTGATTTTCAAAAGTCACAAGAAATATTACTATGATGGAAGCTATGAGGATGCTCATGGTTTAAATCGAGACCGGGCGGAGAGATGGGTATATCATGCCGATGGACTCGGAGGGCGCTTGTAGTCGAGGGAGGGCTGACTTGGTATGCCGTGGTAATGCTCCTAAGGCGGCTATCCTCCGGGGGTTAGGTGGGGGCGTTTTGACCCTTGGGACGGGTCAGATTGAGGTGGGGGGCATATGTGAGAATGCCGGGGGCTAGTAAGCATATGCCACCTGGTGTTTCTAGTTATTCCCGGGAATTAAAAATCGATTCGAATCGCTGATGCTCACCAGGTGTGAGAATGCAGTATCACTGCCGGGCAACGTAGTAATAACTTTAACATGTTGTTTATTAAATCATGCTTTTCAATACTACCTATTTGTACTTGTATGTTTAAATTCCTACAAGTTACTTTATGATGATATATGAGATGACAATATTGGGGTATATGAACTATGGATAATGATGGCAACTATGAGGAAACCTGTTGCTTTATGACAATATATCACTGTTTAAAATCAATGGCTAAGGATCCACTGGTTAGTAAGCAAGCTTTGCGTTAGCCGTAAGCCATTTCATTAAGTCCTACTGAGTAATTAGTACTCAGGGTTTGCCCCCACTTTTGGATTACAGGTATGAAGTTCTTCGTTTGCGCCTGAGTTGGAGGAGGGTAGTACTGGTGGGCTCGGTGCTACTCATCTCGTTCGTCAGTACATGAAGACAACTACTTAAGTATTTTTGTTTCCGCTGCGAGATATTTTTGAAATCGCTTCCACTATATTTTGAACATGTATTTGATTACATATATTGGGTTTGCAAATTAAGTCTATTACTCTCTATTTCAGCTGCCTATGATGGTGTACCTGTTGTGGCTCCATCGAGAGTCGGATGTGTTTGATGTCGGTTCCTCTTCGAATGGTGTTATCGAGAGCCGAAGGACTCCCGACGGACTACCGAGTTTAGTATGGCCTAAGTGCACTGTGAGCCAGAGGTGGCAGGCGTGCTTATTGTGGATTAAGCGGGGCGGTTCTGCCGCAAGCTCTTGCTAAGGATTTCTATCTTGCCGTTCATCTCCCACTTCCAAGGTTCCTGTGCCGCGCAGCGCTCCTCAAGCCTATGCAGGGAATATTTGAGCGCTTTGATCTCCAACTTAAGAGTCTAGAAGGTCTCTTCCTCCTTCTCCTCCAATTCTTCAAAATGACCAAGAGGATCCCTGATCGGAGGGGGCTTGGAGCGCCAGTGCACGGTCCTCCTAGGGGGAGTGGAGTCTATGGATTCATCAATTGATGCATCCCCCCGGAGAACGTCCCCTTTGAGCTTAGGAATCAGCACCTTCCCCCACCCTCTATTGGGAGTAGGTCCTCCCCGGATAGTGTAGGATGGCGATCCCGGGCTCTTAGGAGTCAGCTCCTCGCCCTTGCCCTTCACAGAGTCTTCCGAGAAGAGTTTTCGGATTAGCACCTGCGGTTAGGGGATAGCGCCAAGAACCCCAGTTAGGTTGTCTCGGTGTTCTGGTACAAAGTAGTAGCCCGGGTAAGAGCTGAATCATGGTAACCACGATGGGTCGCTATGCCTAGACTGGCCTGTCTTCTCCCCTCCACTACTTCCTGACTACGGTTTTCAATTGGTCCTAAACCCCTTACTCCTGGTCGTTCGAGCCAAGGTCAGAAAACGCCTGTGGTATGTTAAGGAGGAACTCAAAGCAAGGTACGGGTAGCAGAGCCTCAAGGAAGAGTTACCTTTCTGTATGAAATGATGCTGCAAGAAGTTGGAAAACCGATCCTAGGGAGAAACCCTTGGGATAACACCATGACAAGGAACCCCCTGATATTCAGGAGTCTGGAGAACCCCTGGAGGGAACCCGGCAGCTAACCCCGCGCCAAAGGGCTCGGGCTTGGGGTAAGCTTCAGGAGTAACCCTGGGGGCCCTAGAGTTGGCTGAACCCTGGCTGTAGCCCGGGGGCCCCGAAGCCAGCCGAATCTCGGCCGTGGCTTCGGGGGCCACCTAGGACTTTGTTGGCAGTCGATCAAACCCATTTCGACCATCAACATTTCATGATTTATAGTATACTTTACCAAGATTTCACTTATCTCTAACTAGTTCCACGAGTTGTGCATAAATGTTTTATGCAGGAGCTTTTCATATTCAAAACAATGGAGAAATTAACACAATGGAGGAAATAAGGCAAGGAGAGGGGTAGTGGGCCAAAAGCCCAGGCCGGCTGACCACACCCAGGGTTGGCCAACCCCCAACTAGGTCGCCCGACCCTGGCAGCCTACCAGGCAGCCCAGAACCTTGGCCCAGGTCGTCCGACCCTGCCACATAGCCAATTTTTACCTGCATGCAAGGAAACACAAAAGACATTAGTCACAACCGTTGGATCAAGCATCTAATGCATCCACGGGTCAAAAGGCCATCGTACAAGGGATTGATGACGTCAGCAATCCGGGGGAAGTTGCATGCAGCCAATTAGGAGGCCACCCGACCTCATCCCAAGGTCGGCCGACCTGGCACCGACCCCGTTTTGCACGTGTTTCAACCGCCACAACCACCAACTAACGTTTGGAGTGCATCGTAGCCGCTGAATAACAAAAGGCGGTGCATCGGAAGGTCGCCCGACCTCCCTGCAGGTCGGCTGACCACCGATGTGTAGTTGAGTGTGAGTGTTGTACTAAAGCCACCCTTGGCATTGTAGAGAGAGACAAGTTGTATCAAGAGTGTGTAGTGAGTTGTAGAGTGAAGGAGTTGGAATTATCTTTGGTCTTCTGTTCCTGAGCTCTTATTATCAGAGGAATTATTACTCTATTTCAAGGATACAGTAAAGTTCCTCGCTCCCCTTCTTTATTTATTTCGTACTTACTTTATTTACATACTCAGTGCTCTGCTCAGTAGTTTACGGGTGCCAAGTGTGCTCTGTGTAGTTTAGCTATACAGTTGTGCTTGCTCTCAGGCTTCGAACCTATATAGTAGTAAACTCGGTTGTATAGACGTGGTGTCTAGACTAGAGTTTGCCTTGGAGGGTGTCTTGTCCCACGCAGCTTTGGTGGTAGGTCCGCTTGGTGACAGCGAGCGTGTACCCTGTGTACTCCATCCCGTCGTCCGGATAAGTAGTCATCGACGCATAGCTGAGTTCTATAGTGCCCGCCTTTCTCGTCTAGGTGATCCGCACTCTGGTGCCCGGAAGTGGTTCTATAGGCTTAGTGTCCAACTAACCTGTTGAGTAGAACACTAGTTTGTTTAGTAAAGTTAAGTTGTTTTATTTAAAGTAGTGAACCTGCTCTACTCTGTCCTTCATCTGTACATTTGTTGGCTTTGCTGTTCGGTTCTGCCTGTTCTACGTTGAGTTACTCCTCATTCATCGTGTATTTCGATACCCTGGAATACTCTCGGGTGAAAAGCTACAACGTGTTTCCGTGCGCTTGCGGACCTATGTCAGTAGGCTAAGAAACACCAACAAACTTGACGAAGATCAAAGCGGGCCTGAAACTGACTCAAACCCCCGGGCGATGCCCCGAGGGCCCGTGAAGGAGACACAATAAAGAATCATTTCACTCCATTCCATTCTGACAGCAAGATACAAGATACATCAAGTTTGGATCAAAGGGAGCTCTAGGCCCCACCTGAGGGCCAGAGTCGAGAAGAGCCATACACTCCACAGATGTGGACAGTGCAAGCGACAGCGCGAGGAGCTCTGGAGGTGGATAGTAACCCCTCCAGCGCTCCACTGTAGCCAACCCACCGCAACCACTAACTATCCACTTTTGGGAGCTCAGCGTGGGGGTCGGCGGTTGCGCGCCCATGCCTGCGCCATGGAGGAGATGGCGGAGAAGTTGCTCGGGATCCACGGGAAGAAGGGGCAGATTGTGACAATCAGCCCCCTTGCGGTCAAGGACCCTGCAGCACCTCCTCCACCGCCCTTGATGGTCACGGCGGTAGTAGCTCTGACTGCGGTGGTGCCAAGAAGTATCGACACCATCGCCTTGTGCCGGAACCCCCTCGACAACCTCCTTGGTGATGACAGTATTCCAGCAGGATCTAAACTGGCGGGTGCTTGCTTTTAGCCACTACCTATGGATATAGGTGGCAGTTAGGCAAGCAACCTGGTTCAGGCGTGAACCGCAGCTGGCCATGCCTCACCATGGCGCCTGGGGCAAGCATCCCTCACACGACAGTGGCAGCACACCACCGGGGCCTTAGCTTAGAAGGCCACTAATGTAGCGCTGGCCCAACCCTATCCTCAAAGGGGCGGGACGATGCCGAGCCTCACCTGCGCAAGGGGCGCCCAGGTGCGGGGTCATTGGGGAGTTGTCAGGTCAGAGGAGACAACTAGAGAGCCGCTCCTAACCTGACAACAGTACGTATAGAGAGATGCTCATAACCTAAGGTTATTTGTGCAACAAAGGAAGCTAAACCAAGCCACTCTAAGGTTGGCCTTGCTAGCCAAAATGGCAGAGCTAGGCAAATGACACTCCATGCTCTCAAAATGGAGGCAAATCGACTCCATTGGAGGGGAGTAGTGAAGAAGAAGGCACTCTTTAGCTGGTGGGGAACTACTGAGCTGAGGAGCTACCAGACTAAACTACTTCAAGTTGAGATGCAAAAGAAGGAGGGGGACCTCCTATTTATAGCCCAAACAAAGAGTGCCCGAGGGTAGCAACTGTATAGCACGGTGGAGGGTCACAAGATCCCTATAGCCCCCCGAACTAGCCGGACAGATGCTACAGGGATGACCTTTCCCGTTGCTCAATAGGTAAAGCTAAAGTGAAGGATCCCTGCCAAAGGCCAAGCTTTTAATAGCGCTACAGGAAACCTACTGCTAGCACGCTATTGATGCTGTGCTGAGCTACGCAAAGAAGCCTCCGTTGCTCTCTTACCAGGCTTGGGGTGGCGATGGAACTACTCCGCGCAGGGGGTTTCTAAGGCCCTGCGCTGGGTGACCCAACAAGACTATCAGGCACCATCTCCAACTCCACAATAGAAGAAGCAAAAATAAGTATGCCTTTGGTCAAAAGTGGCTATAACGCCCGCTGGTTGCCCTGGCTTGACGAGACTCATCGCCGCAGTGGGAAGCAGCATGGCACACCCGTGAAGGAAGAGGGCGTGGGGGCCCGGCTCCCCCGCCACCATGTGGAACCACGAGGAACGACTTGAAGACAATGTCCCAAATAGCAAGGAAGCTTTAGATCCTCCTTGTTTGGGCGGTTAGCGAAACATGGAGAAGATATAAGGAAATCCAAAACGTGTTATGTACACCACAAGACAGTAAAGGAGTCTAGCACCACTCTGAGCAAAAGTCACACAATCTAAGTTCAAAGGCTATATTACAAAACAATAAAAAAGAGAACAACTGATAAACATGGAGGGGGAAGAGCAGGCAGCTAGGCATCGGACTCCTCGTCAGACTCGTCGCTGGCCAGGCAGCCCTCAACTATCTGCTTGGCGACGCTGTAGCATGCAGCCATCACCTGCTGAAGCTCCTCGCCTCCGGGCTCCTCGTCAGCGAGAGTTGAGATGTTGAGGTCAGGCGCCTTGCATTTGACCAACCCAAGAGCGTTGACTGCGCACGTGAGCCCGACGCTGCGCTTCTGTTCCTCGACGCGCACGTCTAACCGAGCTTTGGTGCTTGTCAAGGCGCTAGCCAAAGATGAGATGGTGAAAGCCAAACCTCCAAGGGAGCCCATCGATGGCGCCGGCGGCATCTCGGGGACTGCAAGCTCCATGCCAATGATAGCCTCGCGCATCTACATGAAGGCCTTCCAGCCGCTGTTGGAGGCGAATGAGCAAAGCCCCAGGTGGTCCTCGTGAAGGGCCTTGGTTACGGGAAGGCCCTCCTCAACCTCCGACACTCGAGCAACAACCTTGGAGAGGGTGTCCCGCTCCTCAACGGCCTTGGCCGCTGCTTCTTCCTTGGCGAAGATGGCACTCTCGCGAGCTGCCACTTCATTCCGTTGTCGTTCCATCGCGGCTGCCGAGGCTGTGAGCGCCTTCCGCTCGCCCTCAAACACAGCGACGGCGGTGTTGTGGTCTTTGACTCGCTGAACGTGGGACTTCTCCCACTCATCGTGCTTCAACTCCCTGGCACGCAGCGCCACCTCTCACTGCTTGGCTGCCTCGTTGTACATGGACAACTTGGCCTCCACAGCCTTCAACTCGGTGTTGACGGTCGTTATTTCACCATTTTGACCGTCAATCTCTCGGTGAATAAATGGGGTATATATAAAGTTCTGTGCATTATTTACCTAACACTGACGAATTCCACGAGTTTTGGTGGTTTTTCGGTGAATCACAGAGAGATGCTCAAATTACATACAAGAGAACATCAATTGGAGCAAGAGAGAATTCACAGATAAAGGGCTGGAGAAATATCAGAAAATAGACAAGTAAAAAGTATCTCAAAAGCCTACAAGGACTCCACCAATGCATAGAGCTCATCGAGACGATTTCAACACATATATTATTTGCCCAATTTGGAGTCCGAATGCAAAAGTTACAGCCGTCGCAAGTTCATCAACGCCCGGCCTAGTGGCCTAGCCGCCCGGCCTGGTGGGCTGGCCCCCCAGCCTTATGGGCTGGCTGCACGGCGAGGGGGCTGGCCGCCCAGGCCACCAATTGGGCCTCCCGGACAATGAATTGCAGCCCAAGAGGGGGGTTTTGGAGGATAATCCCACCCTGGGATCCTATGGAAGACTACTCACCTCTTAAGGCTATAAATAGAAGGCACCTCCTCACCTTGTAACTTGCACCATTCACTATGTAACTCTCTCTCCCACTTTAGGAGGCGCCCCATGGGTGTGCTTCCACTCTGAAAATAGTGTTTTAGTTAGGAGTTAGAGAAGGCTCTTCTGTTCCGGAGTCGGTCAGAATATTCGGTAATTTATTCTATTTTGATATTTTAAGCATTACTTTCCGATTATTGACTAGTGCAAGTACTTTACTTTCCTACTTTATGCACTTATCTTTCTGCTCTAGTTAGTTACTCGCTTGGTATGTATGCAGCTGTTAAGCACTTTTTTCCTTTTGGGCATACCAAGTTGAGGCCTGAGTTGTGCTAAACTAGAATAGATTGATCGTTGTTATGCTTGCCGGTGTTACAATCCAATGTATACGCTAGGCTCTGGTTAGTTCTTCTCCTTTGGCCAAGGATGAACTATTGTTGTTCAAGCTCTGCTTGAACACGTTTGTAGCGTGCCAGCCTAGACGCAGATTTGCTTGGTAGCCCCACTCGGTGACAGCGTGTGGTGTGCCTGTGTATCCTAGGCCCGTTCGTTCGGTAGGCCCGTAGGCGTTAGCCGGGTCTCCTTCAGTGATCTACTATCTACCCCCTGACCCCTCGAGGCACCGGAATTTCACTCGACGCAATGTTGAGACCCTTTCGACCCTTAGCACGGATAGCTCTTGTATGCTGGCAGAGATAGAAGACCGTATAGCCAGCCCTATCTCATTGTCCTCCTAGCTTTACCTGTTTTCTTGCCAACGGTGCTTGGCTTGTATCCCATGGTGTTTGGTGTCAACCTTTCTTAGTTATCGGTTGACGTGAAAGAGTAGTAACAGCTGGATGAATGATAGTTTGATATCTCTATCTCAATGCTTCCCTGTGGATAAATACGATACCTTAGAATACTCCCGGGTGAAAGGCTACAGCGGTCTCCGTGCGCTTGCGGAGTAAAATCTGTTAGGCTAAGAGCCGCCAACACTCGGTGCGGCACTCCTCCTACCTCGACGACACGCCTTCCAGCTCTAAACACCATAGCGCTTGGCTCTGTTCCTCGTTCCTCACGGAGGCAAGGGCGCTTGCATAAGCGTCACCCCTCTCTGCAATAGCCCATTGGGCCTAGGCCATTGCAGTGTCGTGAGCCACCCATAAGTCCTCGGCTTGAGCTTCAGAAGCGTCGTAGCCCTCAGCCAGGATGTCCCACGCCTTGTCACGGTCGCTTTGAGCCCTAGTGGCGGCGGCCGCCGCCTCCTCAGCCGCGGAGCAGGCCGCGCCTAGCTCTTCCTCGTACCAACGCCACTTGGTGGCTAGCTGGTCCTCCAGGCGCCAAAGCCCCTGCCGCATCTGGGAGAAATCATCCCTTATCTGCGAAACGCCCGAGGCCTCGCTGTGACTGCCGGGCTTCGGCCATCCTTCGTTGTTCGGCGCCGTCGCAGGAGCTCATGTGGTCTCAGCTGCAGCACCCCAGGCGTCGTCTTCAGAAGCGCTAGAAGGTGGCACCCCGGAGGGCGCAGCAGTCACCTGGTCAGAGGTGACCGGGATGTTGACTAGTATACCTGCTAGCTCCGCTCCACTGGAAGTCAGGACACCGATGTTGGTGACCCGGGGTCCGTCTGGTGATGGGTTGGGAGGGACGACAACCGAGGCAGCCCCGGGGACGCTTGGGACCATGATGGGAGCGGGGTTCTGTGGGGCACCCCCAAGCTATGACCCCGGGATAGTGATGGGGGGCTGGGATGCCTCTGAGGATTCAACCCCCGACGGCACTGGGAGCTCTGCTTCCAGCTCGTCATCGGCGTTCACCCCCTACTCAGGGATATTGACCCTTCCCGCAGGGTCAGGGTCCACCTCAAACCCACGAGATGTGGCGGCCTTCCGACGCAGCTGTAGTTGAGTCATTCCTAAGGATGAGTTGACCCCCCTCGGTGCCCCCTACTCGGAGAGGGAAAGATCTGCCACGGCGGGAGAGACATTTTGCCTAAAAATACGAACTCAATGCTTTAAGAATACACAAAGACGCAATAAAGAATCAACAAGAGCAAAATGAAATGGGAACCTGATGTGCTTGGACGCCTTCTTCCTCGGAGGAATAAAACGCCTCATGCTCTCGGGACTAACCATAGCATCGCCAAAAGGCCCAGCCTTGGAGTCATGGCCGCGCTTTCGTGAGGCAGACTTCGGCCTGGAGGAGGTAGCCGCAGCGCTGGAGCTTGGAGGGCTGTTGGTGTCTCTTAGCCTTAAAAGATTTTACTCCGCAAGCGCACGGAGACCGCTGTAGCTTTTCACCCAGAGTATTCTGAGTATCTATTTTTATCCACAGGGAAGCGGCAGGCGAGAGAGTATAATTGAATAAACTCAAATCGAATGATCCGTACTTAAATAAATGTACCAGCTAGTCACTAGACACGGGTAAGTCTGGTAAACGGATAGGTGTATGGTCGAAAGAAGTAAATTAAACTACCTAAGATACACGTAGAAAAGGTATAGTTGCCTGGGAGGACAATGAGTGAGATAAAGTTCTCAAACTCTATTCTATTCACTGGAAAGACTATGTCGTGGTTAACTAAGAAACTCAAGTAGCAAGTCAGGGTCTCGCGTCGAGCGAAATTCCGGCGCCTCGAGGGGTCAGGGGGCAGATAGTAGACCACCGAAAGAGACCCGGCTAACGCATACGGACCTACCGAATGAACGGGCCTGGGATACACAGGCACACCACACGCTGTCACCGAGTAGGGCTACCAAGCAAATCTGCGTGGATAGGCTGGCACGCTAAAAACGTACTATCATCCTTGATCAGTGGAGAGGACCTAACCAGAGCCTGGCATACAGGTTGGATTATAGCACCGGCAAGAGTAACGGGACTTGACCAACTAAGATAACCACAGCCTAAGCCTAGCAAGTATGCAAAATAAAAGGTACTCCACACTTGCAAGAGATAGAAGTAAAGTAAAATATAACAGAATTAAATTGAAGATAAGAGTACAAAAGATACAAGAGCTTTTACCGCTGACTTAGAAGAATCTCCGAGAACTCCGAGGCAATGCTCGACTCACTCTAACTCCTAGGACTATCCTAACTACTAAGGTATGCAAAAGAACTCTCTAAGGTAGAATATGGCTCTCAACTTCTCCACACTTTTACAAATGAGCTCAACAGGCCTATTTATAGTCCAATATGCGAGGGGGGTACATGTAGGAGGCAAAGGTCGGTGGGAGGCCGAGGTCGGTGGTCGGCCGACCTAGGGGGAGGTTGGCCGATGACTTGGTGGTCTCTTTGGCCTTTGGATACATTGGTTGCTTGATACAATGATTGTATTGACTTGCACATGTGTTTCTTTGCATGTAGGAGTGCAAATGGGCAAGCCCGATTGGTGAGGTGGCTGGGCGGCTGCCAGGTGGTCAGCTGACTTGGCATTGGGTCGGCCGACCTGCCAGGCGGCCACCAGCATGTGGCCTGTTTGTTCCTTTTCTCTTCCTTGGCCTTGTGTCATCCGTTTTCTACATGTAAATGTGTACCTGCAACCAAATATTCATGCACATCTTATGGAACTCATTAGTAGAAGGGTTAGTCCATTTTTATTCACTTGCATTGCTCCATTTGGTCAGTAATTGATGGTGGATATCATGAGATTACGACCGTCAACACCTCCCCAAGCTTAAACTATTGCTCGTCCTCGAGCAAAGCTAAGACTGACACTGGATCAGGAGTTGCTGCAATATCAAAGATAAAGAGAAATTCTTATACATGACTCAATTCTCATGCTTTTGTTTCGAGTAGTGAAATAATTGAAGCTCATCATGTGTACTACCTGTGGTGCATCTTTTTGCTTACCTTGCCTTGGGCGGTTGGGAGATGGAACGACCATAGTACAGGAGCTCTTCTAACTTGCTCTTTTTGGATGTCTTTCTTTGGTGTTTTCAAAATTTTCAAAACAAAAGTAGCTCCCCAAGGTGCTCTCTGGCGCTCAAATGTGTTTCCTCACCAAGGGCTAAGATTCGGCCAACACTTTCCTACACTAAGGCCTTTGTGGAGCTTTAGGTAGGGAGAATGTGGCACATTTAGGATATTTATTTTGCTAAGCCAAAGATTGAACCAAAGAGTGTACTCTATCACTTCTTCTAATTGATCACTGGAGTATGAGTGGTGGTACTTTATGCCTCCTTCTCTTGGTATTCATCCCTTGTAGCCTTTTGTGGATTTGGAGTGGATATGGAGCTTTTATTTATTTTTTTCATGCTTGAACTTGCATGCTTTTCATTTTGCTGTGCTTTTGCACGCCTTTTCTTTCATTTTGCCATGCTTTAACTTACATGCTTTTCTTTTTGGCTCCATATCCTTACTCCTTTGGATTTGAAGGCTAGGGGATTATGAGAAGTATTTGGAGACATTTTTGGTGGACGCAAAGTCCGGAATAGATCACTTGCATTTTTGCTTTTGTACTCCAGCTATCAACAGAAGGTGATATTTCTACTCAAAGAGACTCAAAATTTGATAAAACTCAAAATATCACTAACTAGCTCTTCATAGTAGTTTCAACTAATTGAAGCATTTTTGGCTCTGGTAGGAATTTTGACCAAGGGGAGCTATATTTTGTTGTTTTCAAAATAAAAAACCTGAGATGTTCATCTTAATAAGAGCATAAAAGAATTATCCCATATTCAAGTCATATCATTCATCTCTCAACAACTTAGTCTTGTTATCACAAATGGCATCCACAAGATAGAACCTTGGTTTACTTTTTTTATTCACAAACTCAAAACTAAGCTATGCATAAGTCACATGTAAGAATTAAATCATTCACTTGATAAAACAACTATTCATCATTTCCAAAATGAAGCTAGCATGTGAAATTATCATTAAAGCATGGAAGTTTTTTTAAATAAAATAATGAGACAAACTAAATTAAGCAAACTGAATTAAACAACTAAATCAATCATACTAGCAAACTCTTAAAGCATGATACATGGGTGGTGCAGAAAATGGGGGACTGTCATACGTATCTAGCTGTCGATTTGGGTTCTCCCCCAAGCTTCAACAAAGCTACTCGGGGTAGTACTTGTAGTACTGGAAGAATCGCTGGATTTCATCGAAGGTGCGCTGAGCCATCGCTTCTATATCTAGGTGGCGGTATATTGTTTGTCCTGGGTCTGCTAGATAACCTGAGTGCGCTCATCGACCTGATTGAGCTGCTGGGCCATCCCAGCTGTGTGCTGGTCTTGGATGGTAAGGGACCCAAACATGGCGCTCAAACGGTCTCCTACAAAGCGTGCAGAGGCAGAAGGTCCTGCCTCGTATGGTGCTGACCCATACCCATAGTAGGTTCCTCCTCCTTGCTGCTGAGAGAATGCAGTGCTCGGCTCGTGTCCCCATGGTGTGTCTGCAGATCCACCGTGGGGCTACCACATCGGGTCTGTTCCCTGGGTTTGCCAAGATGAGCCAGCCGCAGTATGGAACGAGGTAGGTCCCGTCCCGGCGGCTTGTGCGTCCTGTGCTTGCTTCTGCGGGCGCTCCTGGGCTGCGCACCTCTGTGCCCTGGTCATGACTCCCGCCACACTATGTCTGGGCTCCTCTTAAGGCTCTTCTACTGGGGCACCCTCTATTGGCATAGAGCGTGTGTCCACGTGGTAGATTTTGAATTGTGGTGCTGGTAGAGGCACTTCAAAGTTGTACCCCCTGTAGATCATGACATAGGTATCTATGCTGGGGTTCTTGCGTAGAAAGTGTCCCCGAATAAAATGGCTCTCTGTGACTAGGTTGGGTGTGTCTAGTGGTAAGAATGCCACCTGGGCATTTGTTAAGACCCCTAACTCGGATGCAATCCTCATCACAAAAGACGTGATTGTTATGGAATTTTCATAGTTTCATCTAGTGATAGAGCATGGCGATGATAGGTGCATACTTCACAAAAGTCCTCTATGGTCACACAGCGTGTGTCATCGCGGGGAAGGACTACCATGGTAATCCAACGGGTGTAGGACCGAGACGTGCGACTAGAAGGGGGGTGAATAGGAGCACTTGAAAAACTCAAACTCAAACCCCCAAAGTGTGCTCTCACGAAAACGTACGCACACCCGATACCGTCCACTGAACAGATACGTATCGGGTGGAGCGGAAGCACTCGAATTAACGCCCAACGAAACGGACGCAAGACGAGCAACCAAACTACATCTAAACGAACAAACACACTACACCTAGACGAACACACACAACACCTAAAACTACACCTCTCTAATGTGCAGAGTTGCATAGTATAGACAAGCTACCAACTCTAGGACACATTGAGACACCCTAACTGGAAAAACACTAAAGCATGCAACAAAACAAGCGAAAACAACAAGGCACAAACAAAACAAGACAAGCTACAAAGCTTGCAAGTGTCGCACACTAGCCACTCAACACACCGAAGCGTGCCTCACTTAAGATTAGTGAGTGAAGAGTATGGGCATGCAGTGGTTAACACACAACAAGTTTGAAGCAAGCAACAACACTCCAAAAACCAAAGAAACCAAGAAAAACAAACCCCAAAGCAAGTGGAGAAAGAAACACGCAAAAACAGCCCCAAAAAGACTAGACCAGACAATCCTCTCTTCACCAAAAAGGCCTAACTGGACAAACCTCAACCGAGGGGTTGAAACAGCCCTAAAAAACTATAGACCAGACAATCCTAACCCTACAGACCGGACAATCCTAAGTCTAGGGTTCGGACAAACAAGTTGTCCGGTCAATTCCCAGAAAACTGCGCAGAAAAACAGCCCGACGCCCCATCGAAAAATCGATCGAAACGGGGTCAAATCTCAACGAAACTTCACAAAAATTTGCATGGACAATCCTAAGGACCTTTCCTAGCAAACCCCAAAAGATCCACTTGAAAAGATCAAGGGTTGCACAGGAATTACAAATCTCGTGAGGTAGGTGAGTTGACACCGAAAAACCGAAATCCGACAAGAACGGCCCTTGCTCGTGGTTTGGTGATTCTAGCACTTAGCTAGTGAGATTTACGACATCATAGCAAGGCAAGAAACTAGCAAAAGAGAGATCCCAACCTTGGACAAACCGAAACACACCAAAATCCAAAGATTGGAACCAAAAACAAAATAGAACGGAAAAGGGAAAGGGAAGGACGAAAATTGCTGCTCACTCCATGAGATTCACAAGGAAGGAAACTTGGATTAATCACGAAATTCAGGTTACACAAGTTCTCTAGAGCCTACCTCCCTTCATCCTCCCACTAATGACAAGATTAGACAAAACTAGGCACTCATCCCCTAGCTAATCCTCTCTATTTCTTCTCTTTGGACCTTGGCTGCTAGGGTTAGGGAAACTAGGGTATGTGGCTGCCAAGATAATCTCCAAGGAGCCCCTCAAGTCTATTTATACCCTAGGCCCTAAACGACACAATTACATTAAGACCCCTACTCTAAAAATGCCCGGAGGGGGCCAAACCAAAAAGATACAATCGGACGACTACGATGACGGCTTGATCTTCTTCTTCTCCACGCCTCGCTTGGATGTGCGCCACGTATCCAGTAGTCCGGAAGCTTCCCCCGGTTTTGAAGACAGAAACCGAGAAACTTTATTTTGCGGGCTTCCTGGGCCGGGTCTTGGCCCAATCTTCTATCTTGGCGAGTCGGAGCCCAACCCACCAAGTCATTTGAACTTGGGTGGCGGTTTTGAGCCGAAGCCGCCAAAGCCTACCTCGCACGCCTTCGCGCCAAGCACTCGGGTTGGAGCACCACGGTGGCACTCGGCTTCTCCAGTCCATCGGAGTCGCCTCACGGTCGATCGGACCGTGTACCGAGCTCCCATGGCCAACTAACGCCGAGTATTGCCTCCAGTCCATTGGAGGGCTTTTGCCTCAGTCCGTCGAGGTCTTCATCATCTACCTCCAGTCCATCGGAGGGCCTCCAGTCCATCGGAGGGCTTGAGCTCGTTGACAATCACTCATCACACTAGGAGAGCAATGAGGCCGGTCCATTGGCTCTCAATCTCCCCCTTGATGAGTGCATTGTCAACACCTTCAACCTGTAACCTGAAATAGAACAAAGACGAAAGAAAAGAGTAAAACCGAAAAAGAAAGGAAAAGAAAGAGAAATGCTCAAGCTGCTCAAAACCAAACAAAGGCAAAACACAAGGCAGCTTGAAGCAAAAAAGAAAACAAAGCATCGGCTCCTGAATGCAGAGGCAAAAGGCTCAACGCACCGATGCAAAGAACATGCTAAAAGCTCAACTCTCCCTGAAAAGCATCCTTCTAAATGCAGAATGAATGCAAAGCTCCCCCTCAACTAAATCTCTCCTGAGTTCTCCCCCTTGTCCATATTTTTAAATTTCTTCCCCTTGGAGGAGGTACACTAATTTCTCCTCCTTGTTGACAATGGACACATCAAGGGTTCCTTGAACTCAACTCCCCCCTGAACTAGACAACTCCCCCTCAAAATATGCCATGAAATGCAAGGAGTGTAACTGAAAGAGCTCAGAAGGGATGGAAAGCTAGTAATCACAAGTTTTAGCATACAGAGTAAGTGAGGGCAAGGAAGCATATTACAAGCTCAAATGAATCTATCTTACACATATCATGAGCAAGTTTGTTTTTTAGGGTTATCGAAAAGAAAGCATCACCAACATGAAGAGCACCTAGCAAGATAGGCATGAACAGCAAGATGCTAGCAATGCACACAAGGTGTGCTACTCTCAACCAAAGCATATACAACTAGCCATAAGCATTTCAGAGACTTGCAAATTCAGATTTAAGCATTAGTATTCATAAGCAAGTTCTTTTTGTGCTAGGGGTTATTTACTTGTCATTTGCCACTTCTTACCAACCAATGCCAAGCCAAGGCTTAAAGAACCATCAGAAGCTTAAGACAAGATTTTGATCATACACAGCCTAGTCCAAGTTCATGTTAAAGTGCAGCGACAAGCAGTCTCAAACTAGATCAATGTGACAAGCAAACCCACCTGGATCTTTCTCAATTTATCACATAAGACACCACTTAGGCATTAACTTAGGCATTAACTTAGCAAAGGCATATAACTAGCATATCTAGGTATGAAAAGATAGCATAGCATTCAACGTTCCTACACATGCTAGGTAGCCAAATCAAGTGGTGATCATGGTTTTTGATTTGCAAAGAATAAAATGACTTATCTCACAATTAGTATTCAATAGACTCAAGAGAGCTTAGCCAACCATGATCGAGCATGAATCTGTACAATCTAGCACAAGCAAGTACTAACTCAACATTCCAAAAGAGCTCTAGTGCTAGTGAAGTGAAAATGCATATGATACAATGCAATGCATGATATGATATGATACAATATGCAAAGGAAACAAAGAGAAATAAAAACAAGATAAAAGCAAAAACTAAACTACAGAAACTATTCCTTACTAAAAGGAATAGCACACTATCCCTGACTAAAAGGGATAGCAAACTCCAAGCTCACCTCTCAAACGCGTAAAAGTGACAAACTCTAGGGGCTTGGTAAAGATATCAGCCAACTGGTTTGTAGATACTACATGGATCAAGTCTATGTCCCGCATCTCATAGTGATCTCTCAGAAAGTGAAACCTCACGTCTATGTGTTTGGTTCTAGAGTGCAAGACGGGATTCTTAGCTACAGAAATAGCAGAAGTAGAGTCAACTAGGAGAGGGATCCTACCAAACCTAAGGCCGAAATCACTAAGGGTGGCTTTCATCCATAAAAACTTGGAGCAGCAACTAGCAGCAGCAACATATTCTGCTTCAGTGGTGGAAAGAGCTACACTAGCTTGCTTGCGGGAGGACCAAGAGACAAGAGAGGTTCCTAAGAGTTGGCATGTGCCAGAGGTTGACTTGCGATCAATCCGGCAGCCAGCATGGTCAGCATCTGAGAACCCTCTAAGAGAAAGAGAAGAACCTGAGGAATACCAAAGACCAAGCTCAGGAGTGAATTTCAGATACCTGAAAATGGGCTTCACCGCTTGACGGTGAGAAATCCTAGGAGAAGCCTGGTAGCGCGCACAAAGACAAACCGCGAACTGAATGTCCGGCCTGGTCGCCGTCAGGTACAGAAATGAGCCAATCATCCCTCAAAATTCCTTCAGGTCCACCGCCTCCCCATCTTCATTAGCATCAAGCGCCGTGTTTGTACTCATAGGAGTTGTCATGGGTTTAGAGTCACCCATGTTAAACTTCTTGAGTATGTCCCTTGTGTACTTGGCTTGATGGATGAAGGTACCCTCAAGGCCTTGCTTGATCTGCAGCCCAAGGAAGAACTAGAGCTCACCCATAAGACTCATCTCAAATTCCCTACTCATCTGTTCAGCAAAACTAGACACCAAAGCGTGAGATGAACCACCAAAGATTATGTCATCAACATATATCTGAACTATCAGGGTGTCACCGCCACGACTCAACAAAAACAAGGTCTTGTCTACTGAACCCATCACAAACCCAGACTTGAGTAGGAAACTCTTCAACCTAGCATACCAAGCTCTAGGAGCTTGCTTCAGACCATAAAGGGCTTTCCTCAACTTATACACCCGGTCTGGAAATCTAGCACTCTCAAAGCCAGGAGGTTGTCTCACATATACCTCCTCCTCTATGAACCCGTTCAGGAAAGCAGACTTGACATCCATTTGCTGCAGTTTGAAGCCTTTAGAGGCCGCAAAGGCAAGTAAAATCCTAATGGCTTCCAAACGAGCTACAGGGGCAAAGGTCTCCTCATAATCTATCCCCTCCTTCTGACAGAAACCCTGGGCTACCAATCTCGCTTTGTTCCTCACAACCATCCCATCCTCACCCTATTTGTTCTTGAACACCCACTTGGTACCTATAGGGCGACAGTTTGGTGGAGGTTCAACTAAGTCCCAGACATGGTTTCTCTCAAAATTCTCCAACTCATCATGCATGGCGTTCACCCAGTTTGGATCAGATAATGCATGTGACACATCCTGGGGCTCAAAAGTAGCAACATATGTGGAGTGAGAGAAAAAGGCTAGAGAAGCAACCGTAGAGCGTGTAACACGCTGGTGAATGTCTCCAATCATCCTATGTGGAGGGTGATCCCGCTGGACCTGCCGAGGTGGAACAGTCTCGGAAGTCACCTCCCCTGCGTCCTCAGCGGGTCCAGCCTCTGCATGAGCTTGTCGTCGGGGGAGTGATGGGTAAGCCGTAGGCAAGGGTCCTCCATTATCATTAGAGCTCGTAGCAGAGGGGGCGGGAGCTACAGCCTGTGCAGTGGCTCCTGCATCACCATCATCAACCGCACTTTCCTCATCCTCAAAGATGGGGGTGCCTTCTTCATCATCACCTGAAAGCTCAAAGGCAGGGGTTGTGCAGGGCATAGTTTCATCAAAAGAAACCTCACAAGTCTCAACACCTTGCTTGGCCTCCAAAATCCACACACGAAAAGCCCTAGAACTAGAAGCATACCCTAGAAAAATCCCATCCAGACAACGAGACTCAAACTTATCCAAATGCCTTGCCTTCTTAAGCACAAAGCACCTGCAGCCAAACTCTCGCAAATGCTTGACGCTGGGCTACCTACCAAACCAATGTTCATATGAGGTCTTCCCGAGGAAAGCTCGTAAGAAGATCTGGTTCGCAATGTAATAGGCCGTATTCACTGCCTCAGACCAAAAGCGCCTCGGAGTCCTGTGCTCATCGAGCATCGTCCGTGCCATCTCAACAAGTGTGCGGTTCTTGCGTTCCACAACACCATTCTGCGGAAGAGTATATGGAGAAGAAAACTGGTGCTCAAGACCTAGGTCACACAGGAGTTTTCGAACGGAGAGTTTCTGAATTCTCCGCCGTTGTCACTGTGGATAGCCCTCATAGCCTTATGACTCTCGTTTCTCAACCTCAGTACCAGATCTCGAACAAAACCAAACGCCTTATCCTTAAACTCCATGAAAAATACCCACGAGAACCGAGAAAAGTCGTCCATAACGACAAGCACGTACCACTTCCCACTGATCGACGCTACCCGAGCGGGACCTACTGTATCCATATATAGTAGTTCACCCGGATAGGAGGTCATAACCTGAGACATGGGAATGTGAGAAGCGGCAACCATCTTGCCATGACGATAGGGGTGGCATACTAAGTTCTTCTCATCTCTCAACTTGGGCAATCCTTGGATTAGACCCATTGAACTCAACCTGACTAGCAGATCAAAGCTCAAGTGACCAAGCCTCCTATGCCACTTCCAAATATCAGCAGAAAGACTAGCAACCAAACAGCGAGCAGGGCCAGAAACAGATGTGAGGTCGACTCTAAAAACCTGACCAAAAGGCAGCAAAGAGCAAACAAGAGTCTCCTCAGCATCAAGAACGTGGTACGCACCCTTCTTAAAACGAACCTCAAATCCTTCATCGAGTTGCGAAACAGAAACCAAATTGAACCCCAAATTCCGGACAAAAGCAACTTTTCTCTGGGAAAGCTTAGCAAAGTGCAAAATAGAACCAACACCCAGCACTTTACCTTGACCATTGTCCCCAATGTGATGTACTCCTTGGTGCTCACGGGGTTGAGGCTGGAGAACCACTTGCGGTGCCCTGTCATGTGCCTAGAGCAACCGGAGTCCATGATCCACACGTCCTCCTTGCCTTGATCCTGCAAAGTCAAGTAAAGCGATGGTGAGCAAACGGTGCGTCATTGGGGTTAGCACCAAAACTGTTGTACTAGTGCCGAGCCATCTGCTCAAAAGTGGGGTAAGCACAATTAACAAAACCATCACATCGATCAGGGTAACCACGACCTCCAAAGCGTGAACCCTCGAAAGCTCTCTCAAAGCCTCGATTACGAGAACCATGGCCACGCTGAAAACGACTAGGAGCTTGACCGACAAAGTGTCTCTCACCACCAGAAGCACGGGCCTGAAAGCCGCCTCCTCTCTCACCACCAGCAAAGCGTTTTCTCCTCTCACCGCGGTGGGGAGGATCTTGCCTACCACCCTGGTAGAACTGATCTTGGTTCCCTGTTGGCGGTCGATAAAACCCATTTCGACCACCAACATTTCATGTTTTAGAGTATACTTTACCAAGTTTTCACTAATCTCTAACTGGTTCCACGAGTTGTGCATAAAGATTGTATGCAGGAGTTTTACACATTCAAAACCACATGAAAATGGACAAACAAGAGCAATGAGGCAAAGGAGAGCAATGGGCCAGGAAACACAGGCCGGCCGACCACCATACCAGGTCGGCCGACCTGGGTGTGGTCGCCCGACCTGGTCGGTCGACCTGAGGCCTATCAACCTCAAGGGCCAAGCCAGCCAACCACAAGCCCAGGTCGGCTGACCACAGGCCCAGGTCGGCCGACCTCCCCTCCTGGTTGCCCAACCTTGCCACATTTCCAAATTCAACTTGCATGCAAAGAAACACAAAAGAGGTTAAATGCAACCGTCGGATCAAGAATCCAACGCATCCAAGGGCCAAAAGGGCTTCGCACAAGGGATCAATGACGTCAGCAATCCGAGGGAGAAAACATGCCGCCAATCAGAGGTCGCCCAACCTTATCCCAAGGTCGGCCGACCTAGTATCGACCTCGTTTTGCATGTGCCTCAACCGCCACAACTGCCAATCGACATTCGGAGCAAATCACAGCCGAAGGATCAAGGAAGGCGGTGCATCGGATGGTCGCCCGACCTCCCGGGTGGCCGGCCGACCTACCCCCCAGGTCGGCCGACCACCGACCTATGCCCAACCGACCTTGCACACCTACAAATACCCTCCTCGTCCATCCAGGCTATAAATACCCCCTGGAGGTCATTTGCAAGCTGTGGTGGATCAAGATAACACTAGTGTGGTTGTGTAGTTGAGTGTAGAGTATAGTAGTGAAGCCACCCTTGGCATTGTAGAGAGAGCCAAGTTGTATCAAGAGTGAGTAGTGAGTTGTAGAGTGAAGGAGTCGGAATTCTCTTTGGTATTCTATTCCCGAGCTCTCATTCTTAGGGCCTGTTTGGAAGCTTGGTTTTAAGTTCAAAACCGGTGTAAAATACAGGTTCGTAATTTTTTACAAGTTGGATCTAAAAATGCTGTTTGGATGGTGTGTGAGTCCAATAATTTTACACCCGGATTGGGCCAAAACCAGCGGAAAAGAAATGGCACCGGACCAGACCTGAAAAAGAAAACGATAAACATCGGGCTCTACTCGCTCGCCTCCATCCCTCGGCCGTCGCCCGCGGCGGACTTCCGGAGCAACCTCGCCGCCAGACCACCCTGCTCTCCCGGTTGAATCCTGCAGCGAAACGGCGACTGACGACGGCTAGCACCGCACCACCACCAAAGTCCACTCACCCTTTTCATTCTCCCCCAATCTCTCTCCTTCGAGCGCCTCCCATCTATCTCCTCGCCCCTTGCCGCCGTCAGCTGCTGCAGTCCCATCACCGGCGCCATGCAGAAGGAAGACAGGGTTGGGCGTGGGGATGTTGGGTAGGTGGATCCAGAATTCCAGAGTCGAAGTAGCTGCAGCCGCACAGAGAATTGATTTTTGATCCTCTCTCTCTTCCGCTTTTTTTTTGCATCGAGGTTGTCTGGACTCTGGTGGTGGCGGCGGAGCCAAAAAGAGCTATGAGATGATGCAGATGTTCAATTGCTTGATCTCGTCTGATTCGTTGGTGCTCCAATTTGATGTTTTGATTGTAAGTTCGATTCACGATTTTATGTTTTGAGCACTGATTTTGGTTTGATTTCGATAGTCAGTTCGGAAACAGTATAGATGGACAAAACGATAACTCTGAGATCCCAAGCTTTCCGATGATGCTTATTGCTGTTGTTAATTTGCTTATCAAATGAATATAGAAATGAACAGGAAAGTTGGTTTTTTCACTCGCTGTGTTTTACACATCCGTTTCTTCTTATCCAAACATCAATATTTCAAGCGGAAATGTCTGTTTTGTATTACAATGGTTTCCTTGTGCACAACAAAATACATGTGTAATTTAGTTACTGGTGAAAAATAATACAAAGCACCCAAATAGGCCCTTAGAGGAATTATTATTCCAGGATACAGTAAAGTTCCTTACTCCCTTCTTTATTTATTTCATACTTACTTTATTTACATACTCAGTGCTCTGCTTAGTAGTTTACGGGTGCCAAGTGTGCTCTGTGTAGTTTAGCTATACAGTTGTGCTTGCTCTCAGGCTTCGAACTGCGTAGTAGTAAACTCAGTTGTGTAGACGTGGTGTCTAGACTAGAGTTTGCCTTAGAAGGTGTCTTGTCCCACGCAGCTTTGGTGGTAGGTCCACTTGGTGATAGCGAGCGTGTACCCTGTGTACTTCACCCCTCGTTCGGATAAGTAGTCATCGACGCATAGCTGAGTTCTGTAGTGCCCGCCTTTCTCGTCTGGGTTATCAGCACTCTGGTACCCGGAAGTGGTTCTATAGGCTTAGTGTCCAAGTAAACCTGCTGAGTAGAACACTAGTTTGTTTGGTAAAGTTAAGTTGTTTTATCTAAAGTAGTGAACCTGCTCTACTATATCCTTTGTCTCTACAATTGCTGGCTTTACTGTTTGTTCCTACCTGTTTTACGTTGAGTTACTCCTCGTTCCTCGTGGATTTCGATACCCTAGAATACTCTTGGGTGAAAAGCTACAACGTGTTTCCGTGCGCTTGCGGATCTATATCAGTAGGCTAAGAAACGCCAACATTCCCCCAAGCTCTCTCCTGCCTCTCAACCAGCTTCCTCCTGAAGCAAAACTCCTCTAGGTGGCCATTCCACTGGCAGAAGTCACAGTGGTAGACAGGCCTCAACTGGGTTAGACTAGGACTTGGGCTTAGGTGGTGTGGCCTTGGGTGGCTCAGGCTGCTGAACTGGCTTTTTGCCCTTGGGCTTAAGCTCTTCCTCAACAATCTTGCTCAGCTCAGCCTGAGGAGGCTTGGGTGTCCAGTACTGCTTCTTTGGGGCAGCCTTGGGTGGCTCATGGTAAACCCCATCAACAGTCTCACCTGGGTGGGTAGGTGCAGTCTTGATATTAATTGGGGCACTCTTCCCACCCGAAGTACTGCACTCACCAAACCCAAACCCACTCAAGTCACCCTCAGCTCTCTTGGTGCTTTCTATGATCATCTCTAGTTGTGGTTGCCTAGCATATACCCAACTCAGCACCTCTCTCAAACTGCTGTTGTCATTTCACAAAGACAACACTTCCTCTCTCAGATCCTCCAGAACTACAGTCTGCGCAACACAGGTATCACAAACTAGAGAGGAAAAAAACAGGAGCAGCTTTCTCCAACTTCCTAATGGTGGCATCCCTATCCACCAGCTGCATACTAAGGGTCAGGCAGTTCTCACAAGTGTCAGTAGGTGCTGAAAGCACCTCAAAATCAGCTCTCAACTGCTCTAAATCACCTCTCAAGGTAGAACAGACCATACACGCACCCAAAAGCACAGGTCTAGCCCTAAGCTCCTCAAGCTCCATGAGTTGCCCCTCAAACTTATCCTTCAACACAGCTAGCTCTCTAGCTAAACAGGGGCAAGATTCACATTCAAGCTCTCCACTCAAAGTAGGCTCATCCAGTTTGTACTGGAGTTTGCCTAGATCAGCTCTAAGCCCATCTATCTCATCTACCCGCTTGGCATACCTATCCCTCTAGTCACCAAGCTCTGTCATGAAAGACTCGCAGGTAGGGCACCTAATCTCACTGGGTTGGGGTCGCACACTCCTCAACCTCTCATTCTCCTCTAAAGCCTTAGCAAGTTGGGCTTTCAACTTCTGCAGCTTCTTAGCTGCCTTCTCCAACATTTTATCCTGGGCTTTCAACTCACGGCTGTTCTGCTCTAGCATCTCAAAGATTTTGGCTTCCTCAGGAGTTACCTCATCATCGGAAGAAGAGTTACTGCCGTCATCCTTGTTCTCCTTGTCCTCAAGCGCCATGGAGCAAATTGAGCTCCTCTTGTCCTTGTTCTTGTGCCTGGACTTGGTGGAGATGAAGCACAAGCCAGCTAGACCTCCTTGATTGTTCCTGTTGTCCTTCCTGTACGTGATCTCTTCATCGCTTGAGCTCGACGAGGACAAAGAGGAAGAAGATCTGCTGCTACAGAACCCAATCTCAGCGAAGAAGGCCTTGTCCCGCTTCCAATTGTCCTTCTGGTAGCTCTTGAAAGCCTTCCGGAAGTTCTTCTTGCCAAAGGGACGCTTGCCGAAGCTGTGCTTGCTGGATCGGTGCTTGTCAAAGCTTGGCTTGCTGGAGTGGTACTTGTCGGAGTCACGGTAGTAGCTCTTGCCCTTCTTGTAGTAGTCGTTCTTGTTGGGGCACTCGGCGATGAAGTGGCCGACCTCTCCGCACTCGAAGCACTTGGGCCTCTCGCCCCTCTTCTTGCTCATCCGGTTGTCATATGCGCGCTGAAAGCGACTAGACACCAGACATAGCTCCTCATCCCCAAGCAACGCCAACTGCTCCTCTGTCATAGACATCAAAGCAGAAAACGAGAAGTTGTGCATAAGGGGGTTAGCAACAGACTCACTAGAGGGGTAGCCAAGGCCAGACTCTTAGAACCTATACAAGCAAGGGAATCCCTTAACTTGTAATCTACTTCTGTGGCCTTGAGCTTACTATAGAGCGCCTCTACTCCTATCATATCATACCCTGCTGACTCAATGATTGAGTTCACCTTGATCTCCTATACTTTTCTGTCCAACGCATACAACAACTTGACAGCCTGCTGATGATTGGTGTATGGGAGCTCAGCGGGGGCAAGGTTGACACGCAACTTGCTGATGATCGACTGAAAGCGACCAAATAAGTCGTCTACAAACTCTCCCGGCTTCTGGACGAAATTTTCATATTCACGCCGGTAAGTCTACACAAGCCTAGCCTTAATCGTCGCAGTACCCTCATGGTGTGCACTAAGCAGTGACCATATCTCACGCACAGTCTTAAGGTGACTCACTCTCTCATAATCCACAGGACCAAGCCCGGAAAAGAGAAAGTTAACAGCCTTGGCATTCGCCACATGCCGAGCCACAATATCCTGCATAGTACGCTCAGCGACTAGAAGCACCACAAAAGTCGTACTCTGAGTAGCATCCCATATGTCCTGACTCTGGCTAACAAGGAAAGCCTCCATCCTACCCTTCCAGTAGGGATAGCCATCGGAGCCAAGGACAGGAATCTTCCCGGAGTATGTCCTCATCGCTACGGTTTCGTCACCGGTTAAGGTATAGGAAACCTAACCGGCTCTGATACCACTTGTAGGACCGAGACGTGCGACAAGAGAGGGGTGAATAGGAGCACTTGAAAAACTCAAACTCAAACCCCCAAAGTGTGCTCTCACGAAAACGCACGCACACACGATACCGTCCACTGAACAGATACGTATCGGGTGGAGCGGAAGCACTCGAATTAACGCCCAACGAAACGGACGCAAGACGAGCAACCAAACTACACTTAAACGAACAAACACACTACACCTACATGAACACACAACACCTAAAACTACACCTCTCTAATGTGCAGAGTTGCGTAGCATAGACAAGCTACCAACTCTAGGACACATTGAGACACCCTAACTAGAAAAACACTAAAGCACGCAACAAAACAAGTGAAAATAACAAGGCACAAACAAAACAAGACAAGCTACAAATCTTGCAAGTATCGCACACTAGCCACTCAACACACCGAAGCGTGCCTCACTTAAGATTAGTGAGTGAAGAGTATGGGCATGCAGTGGTTGACACACAACAAGTTTGAAGCAAACAACAACACTCCAAAAACCAAAGAAACCAAGAAAAACAAACCCCAAAGCAAGCGAAGAAAGAAACACGCAAAAACAGCCCCAAAAAGACTAGACCGGACAATCCTCTCTTCACCAAAAGGCCTAACCGGACAAACCTCAACCGAGGGGTTGAAACAGCCCTAAAAAACTATAGACCGGACAATCTTAACCCTATAGACCAGACAATCCTAAGTCTAGGGTTCGGACAAACAAGTTGTCCGGTCAGTTCCCCAGAAAACTGCGCAGAAAAACAGCCCGACGCCCCATCGAAAAATCGATCGAAACGGGGTCAAATCTCAACGAAACTTCATGAACATTTGCATGGACAATCCTAAGGACCTTTCCTAGCAAACCCCAAAAGATCCACTTGAAAAGATCAAGGGTTGCACGGGAATTGCAAATCTCGTGAGGTAGGAGAGTTGACACCGAAAAACCGAAACCCGACAAGAACGGCCCTTGCTCGTGGTTTGGTGATTCTAGCACTTAGCTAGTGAGATTTACCACATCATAGCAAGGTAAGAAACCAGCAAAAGAGAGATCCCAACCTTGGACAAACCGAAACACACCAAAATCCAAAGATTGGAACCAAAAACGAACTAGAACGGAAAGGGGAAAGGGAAGGACGAAAATTGCTGCTCACTCCATGGGATTCACAAGGAAGGAAACTTGGATTAATCATGAAATTCAGGTTACACAAGTTCCCTAGAGCCTGCCTCCCTTCATCCTACCACTAATGACAAGATTAGACTAAACTAGGCACTCATTCCCTAGCTAATCCTCTCTATTTCTTCTCTTTGGACCTTGGCTGCTAGGGTTAGGGAAACTAGGGTATGTGGCTGCCAAGATAATCTCCAAGGGAGCCTCTCAAGTCTATTTATACCTTAGGCCCTAAACGACACAATTACATTAAGACCCCTACTCTAAAAATGCCCGGAGGGGGCCAAACCGAAAAGATACAATCGGACGACTATGATGACGGCTTGATCTTCTTCTTCTCCACACCTCGCTTGGATGTGCGCAACGTAGCCAGTAGTCCGAAAGCTTTCCCTGGTTTTGAAGTCAGAAACTGAGAAACTTTATTTTGCAGGCTTCCTGGGCCGGGTCTTGGCCCAATCTTCTATCTTGGCGAGTCGAAGCCAAACCCACCAAGTCATTTGAACTTGGGTGGCGGTTTTGAGCCGAAGCCGCCAAAGCCTCCCTCGCATGCCTTCGCGCCATGCACTTAGGTTGGAGCACCACGGTGGCACCCGGCTTCTCCTGTCCATTGGAGTCGCCTCACGGTCCATCGGAGGGGTTACACCACCGTTGCCGAACCGCCCCTCCGTGTACCGTGCTCCGATGGCCGACTGATGCCGAGCATTGCCTCTAGTTCATTGGAGTCGCCTCAGCTGGTCAGCTTCATCTTGATTGCGCGTCTGAATTTGGGAATCCAGCAGCAGTACGGGCTCGGCGTTTGATGATGTAGCTTCTCCTCCCGATCCAGCACTTGATAAGCCTCTGTCGGACACTGTCCGAGAGTTTTGGCCGTGTGAACCGGAGGACATCGGGAACTGAATGTGCTGCCCCGCCCTGCTGATCGCACTCCTGGCCCTCTTGAGAGCGCGCCTCATCCTGCACAAAAATAGACACAAGAGCTACGAGATGACAGAATAATAATGGCGTTAGTCGTTAGTCGTCCTTGTGGGGCATGACACCACCACAACTCGTTCTTGGTCTTGCCAGATTTGGACATTATTTTGGCTAAGCAAAAAAGCAAGATTAACTACTAAGCAAGGGAATTTGAGAGGGGAGAAGGGTGCTTGTGCTTGGTGCATTGAGCAAGGAGGGTGCTATTTATAGACCAAGGGGAGCAGCAGGGAGGTCGGACGACCTGAGGAAGGGGGTCGGCCGACCCGAGGTCCTGGTCGGCCAGCCTTGGTCGTGGTCGGCCGGCCCTGGTGCCTTTGTTTCTTCCATGCGAGTGAAGCGGTGAGGATGAGGTGAGTGAGTTGGTGCTGAATTTGGTCAGGATCAGCAAAGTGAGAAGTGAGAGAGGAGTTTTGGACTTGCATCCACCGAAAGCACAAAAAAAAGGGGGTCGGGCGGCCACTCCACGGGTTGGCCGACCACTCAAGTGTGTGTGGCAGCGGGAAAGGGGAGAGTGCACTGATAGGGGGAGGTGCCCGATCGGGCGACCAAGGGTGCTAGGTCGGCCGACCTCAGGAATTGGTCGGGTAATCACTTGAGAGCTATGCAGGTTATGATGGTGGTCGGTCCTGGTGCTCACACTTTGCATGAGAGAGTAAGAGAGAGAGGTGAGAGCTTCAAGCATCGAAAGCATGGTCGGTTGTGCAAAGGGGTCGGTCGACCGGCCTCATGATGAGGTGGCCGGCCTCTCCCTGGGTGCCTTTGGTCATGAGTGAGTGAGAGCAAATAGAGGGGGGGTCGGGCGGCTTGGGGGCTCGGTTGGCCGGCCCCTGGCGCCTGCCTCTCTCCTCTTTTGTGCATGCTTTGGGAGAGAGCAAGAAGAAAAGAGAAAGAAGAAAGAAAAAGAAGGGAAAGGAAAAGAGAAAGGAAAGAGAGAGGAGAAGGAAAGAGAAAGGAGCAAGAGGGAGAAAGGGGGTCGTCGGGCGGCCTTCTGGCATGGTCGACCAGCCACCGAGTGCCCCCTGCCTTACCTTTGGAGGGTGGTCGGTATTAACGGTCGTTATTGCACTACCAATGACCGTCAGCTAACCAGAAACATGGAGGAAAACATTTCAAAGTATGGATTAACCCTTGCTACTAACATAGTTCCACAAGTTGTGTTGAATATTTGATTGCAGGTGAAAGATTAGCTGAAAACAGGCAAAATATGGCTATGTCAGGAGGTGCCTGACAAGTGGGCCAGGCCGCTCGGCCTGACAAAGTGGCCATTTCACTTCATCTTCAACCTGCATTCACTTGAGTGACGTGTCAACACAGTTGTGAAGTCCAAATGCCGAATGCAACATGCAAAGTACCGAAAGGCCTTGCCACATCATCGATCCAGTAGTTGGATTGGTGAAGTCAGCAATCCTCGGCACTTCAATCATGCGGCTAAGGAAGAAACACAAGTGAAGATCAATGGTTGACAAGGAAACACATGCATAATCGCCATAACTGCCATGCAACCGCCTTGGGGAGTGAATACCAGCCACAAGATCACAAGAGGCAGTGGATCCAAGGGTCCCCCGGGACGCTCGGCCTGGAGGGAGGCCGCCCGGCCCCACATCAGGCCGCCCGGCCTGTAACCGCCATCCTAACCGCCTCACTGACCCTGGAAGCTATAAATACCCCCCTAGAGCTCACTTGTGAAGTGTGGAAGTTGAGTAGCTCATACTATCGCTTAGTCTAGTATCACTAGGTTAGTCCTGGGAGTTAGAGTTGAGTCTGAGCTTTTGCCTCAGGGATTCCGGAGTCTTCTTCGAGTTTTGGTAAAGCTCTTGTATCTTTCTATCTTTGTTCTCTTGTTACTCCAGTATAATATATATCATTGATCTATCTTTTGTTATACTTTACTTTACTTTACTTCTTAACGCTTGCCTAGTGTGGTGTACCTTTATTGCAGACTAGATCCAAGGCTTAGGTTTGTGTTGTTCTTAAGTTATCTGAATCTTATTAGACTTGCCGGTGCTATAAGCTTGGTGTTGACGGTCGTAATCTCACGATATCTACCGTCAATTACCAACCAAATGGAGCTATGCAAGTGAATAAATATGGACTAACCCTTCTACTAATGAGTTCCACTAGTTTTGTATAAATATTTGGATGCAGGTACCAAAATGCACATAAAACAGCCGAAATCATGTCAAGGATCAAAGATGGGGATCACTGATCAAAATGGCTAGTTCGGCCGACCCAATCCTAGGTCGGCCGACCAGGGGGGTTGGTCGCCTGACCCAATGGCCAGGTCAGCCGACCCAGCCCTAGATCGGCCGACCAAGGCAGGCTGAGCCTGACTCTGCCAGGTCGGCCGACCAGGGGGGCTGGTCGCCCGACCCAATGACTGGGTCGGCCGAACCCTGGTTCAGGCCGCCCAGCCACCCAAGTGAGCCACTTGCCACCTCATTGATCCAATTCATAAAGAAACACAATTGCACTCAAATCTAACTGCAAGACCAAGCATCCAATGTATCCAAATGCCGAAAATGCACCAAGTCACGGATCCACAACTTCAACAATCCGAGGGAAGAGCAAAATGGCCAATGCAGGGCTGACACGTGGTCGGCCGACCTTCTACAAGGTCGGCCGACCTACCCTCAGAAGCATTTCCACGTGCAACAACTATCCTAACCACCAACCGCCATGGGGATGCAAGATCAAGCTGTTGGAGTGTAAAGGCGGTGGATCGGGTGGTCGCCTGACCTCGGGGTAGGTCGCCCGACCTCCCCCCTAGGTCGGCCGACCACCGACCTCGGCCTCCCACCGACCTAAGCCTCCTACAAGTACCCCTTCACATATGGGACTATAAATAGGCCTGTAGAGCTCATTTTTAAAGGTGTGGAGAAGTTGAGATCTACATTCTACCTTAGAGAGTCTTATTTCCACACCTTAGTAGTTAGGATAGTCCTGGGAGTTAGAGTGAGTCAAGCTTTGCCTCGGAGTTCTCGGAGATCCTTCTGAGTTTGTGGTAAAGTTCTTGTATCTTTGTACTCTTTTTATCTCCAGTATAATTTATTTACTTTACTTTATTTCTATCTCCTACAAGTGTGGTGTACCTTTCTTTGCATACTTGCTAGGTTTAGACTGTGGTTGCCTGAGTTAGTCAAGTCTTGTTATTCTTGCTAGTGCTATAAGCCTTTCCTCGACTTAGATCTAGGAGCCTGGTTAGCTCTAACCCTTGGAATCAAGGATGAGTTTTAGTGCTCAATCACTATCATGGTGATAGCGCTTGCGCATTAGTTTAGCGTGCCAGCCTATTCACGCAGATTTGCTTGGTAGCCCCACTCGGTGACAGCGTGTGGTGTGCCTGTGTATCCCAGGCCTATTCATTCGATAGGCCCGTAGGCGTTAGCCGAGTCTCCTTCGGTGGTCTACTATCTACCCCGTGACCCCTCGAGGCGCCGGAATTTCGCTCGACGCGAGACCCTGACTTGTTTACTTGAATTTCTTAGTTAACCGCGACATAGTCTTTGCAGTCGAATAGAATAGAGTTTGGGGACTTTATCTCACTCGTTGTCCTCCCAGGCAACTATACCTTTCTACGTGTATCTTAGTTAGTTTATTTTACTTCTTCACCATATACCAATCTTTGTTTGACTTACCCCTGTTTAGATACTAGTTGCTACATTTATTTAAGTTTACGGAACATTTGGTTTTAGTTTATCCAATTATACTCCCTCACCTGCCGCTTCCCTATGGAAATTACGATACTCGGAATACTCTGGGTGAAAGGCTACAGCGGTCTCCGTGCGCTTGCGGAGTAAAATCTGTTAGGCTAAGAGCCGCCAACACTTGTCTTAGGCTTTTGATCTAAGATTAAGTTAGTTCTCACCCTCTGATCAAGGAAGAGCTTTAGTGTTCAAGTTCTCACTTAAACACTAGTATAGCGTGCAATCTTACCCATGTAGATCTGGTTGGTAGCCTCTCTAGGTGATAGCTTTAGATGTCTCAGTATTCCACCCCATCGTTCGGTAAGCCCGTAGGCGTTAGCCGGGTCTCCTTCGGAGGTCTACTATCTATCCCTTGACCCCTCGAAGCGCTAGAATTTCGCTCGACGCAAGATCCTAGCTTGTTTCCAGTTAACTTAGTTCAACCGCGAATACTCCTCTGCAGCGGTTAAGTAGTAGAGTTTGGAAATCTAATCTCACTCGTTGTCCTCCCAGGTAACTACCTAAGTGTTAGGCTTCTTTAGTCCCTGTTTTACTCTTCCCACCATACACTATCTTGATATCTTACCCCCGTCGTAAGAATAGCTGGTGTTTTATCTAAGTTATAGTACTGCTTGAAAATTCGACATTTCATTCCACCTATTCGCTCTTGCTTCCCTGTGGATTTTTACGATACTCGGAATACTCTGAATGAAAAAGCTACAGCGAATCTCCGTGCGCTTGTGGAGTAAAATCTGTTACGCTAAGAGACGTCAACAAGCTTTTTCTAGCGCCGTTGCCGAGGAAGCAATTGGCAATAGAACTTTGATTTGTTTGAACCTAGGGACATATAACTTGATAACATACCGCTATTTCTTAGCGGGCTTATTTGCCTCTATCTACTTTATTGTTGGGTGACAGAGAGGTGTATGACCGGTTTCAACCTACCGGCAAACTTTCACAACAATCCAGAGTTGCTACTCAGAAGGAGAGTCTGTCAGAAGACAATCCACGGGCAGAGGCCTGTGCCAGCAACACTGGAGTTTGGATCAACAAACACATCTGACACGACACATATGGCTGAGAAGACCATTCGTGAGTTCTCTGTCCCATCCAGCAGCAACATCCCTATGGGACCTAGTGTGACTGTTGGAGATGGATTTGAGCTCAAGCCAGGTGTCATCCACATGGTCCAAGCTAGCCCATTCTGCGGATTGGTGTCGGAGGATGCAAACAGCCATCTCCAGCAATTTTTGGAGATATGCAGCACTTTTACCATCAAGGGTGCAACCACCGATGCTGTTCGGCTTCGCCTCTTCCTATTCTCACTGATTGGGGAAGCGAAACAGTGGTTCTACCTGAACCACAACAACTTGACGAACTAGGAGGCATGCTCCAATGCCTTCCTTGCGAAGTACTTCCCTCTGGGAAAGACAAGCTCACTGAGAAACCAAATCTCGAGCTTTAAGTAGCTCACTGATGAGTCCATGGCGGAGGCATGGGAGAGACTACAAGAATACATCGCCGCCTGCCCCCACCAGGGTATGGAACAGTGGTTGATAATCCAGAATTTCTTCCATGGACTACACCGTTCCGGGCAAGAACACCTTGATGCAGCCGCTGGAGGATCATTCTTATCCTTGAGCGTTGCCGCTGCCCGCACTCTCATCGAGAAGATGGCAAGCAACCAAGGATGGAGAGAGGAGAGGGCGAACAATAAGCCCCGTGGAGTCCACCATATTGACGGCTCCGACATGCTTGCCGCCAAAATGGACCTCCTGCTATAGAACCTGGAGGACGCTCCTGAAGCTGTGTCGGTCCAGGCACTGGATTCTCGCATGACTTGCGACACGAGGAACAACTGCCCTGAAAATGGATCGGAGGACGTCAACTTCATCAACAACAATGGCTTCAGCAATGGGCCTCGTCCTCAACCAGGTTGGAACTCATAACCTAACTTACCTTTCGCTGGTCAGGTATGTCTTCTGGCAGTTCTCAGTAGTTTAATAAAAATCCTTTCGATCAAAAGGTTGTGAACGATAGCATTAGTAAGAAGTTCCATGCGAATGATAGAGTCCTTGAATCTCTGTCAAATAAATTGGAAACTCTAAATAGTGCCATGAAGAACCAACTGAGCTTTAAAAAAATGTTAGAAACCCAGATAGCTCAGCTTGCCGCCGGCCGCCCTACCTAGTCCTTCTTCGGGGAAGCTTCTGGGACAGCTCGAGGCATCCCCAAAGGAACATATAAATGCTGTAACCACTAGAGGTGGAAGGTCTACACAAGACTCCCCACGTCCTAGAGCTGCACGAAAAGAACAGGGAAAGCAGGCCGCACCAGAGGAGAAAGAGGTGGATCGTGAACCACCACCAGCGAAGGAAGCACTGAAGTCAGCTCTGCATGAGTTTTATGACAGCACAGTGCACCCTTTTCCTCAAAGGCAGAAGAAGGCCTCGACTGACAATCAGTTCGGCAAATTCGTTGAGGTAATCAAGAAGTTATATGTCAATATCCCATTGCTAGATGTGATGCAGATGCCTACATATGCTAAGTACCTGAAGGACATCCTCAACAACAAAAAGCCGCTGCCATCGACCGAAGTTGTGCACCTGACGGAGGAGTGTAGCGCTACTATACTCAACCAGCCGCCTGAAAAGAAGAAGGATCCTGGGAACCCCTCCATATCATGCTCAATCGGGACCCAGAATTTTGATCAAGCTCTCTGTGATCTGGGAGCAAGCGTCAGCGACATGCCAAAGGTGGTCTTTGATAAACTTACCATGCTACACTTGCCCCTATTGCTATGTGCCTACAGCTAGCGGATCAATCGATTCGCTACCCCATCGGGATCGCCGAAGATGTCCCGGTGAAAATCCGGAACTTCATCATCCCGGTGGATTTTGTGGTGCTAGACATGGAGGTAGACACGAAGATGCCGCTCATCCTTGGGCGACCACTCCTAAGCACCGCTGAGGCCAACATTGATGTTGGAGCGGGAGAAGTCCACCTCAACATCAATGGCAGACGGGAGACGTTCGCCTTCAAACCAAAGGTCGAACAGTGCCGACAGGTAAAAACTTTCAAATTTAAGTGTCAGGCACCCCAGGAAACACCAAGAGAGAAGATCGAGCTTTCGCCACGTAAGCCAAAGATGGACTCTCTCTCCTCGTAGCCAAGGAAAAGCTCCTGTACGATGGAGAAGCCCGCAAGCTCAAAGCCAATCGCAGAGCCGAGTCACTGAGACGTGCCTCACTAGCCCAGCCGCCAACAAAGGAACTAGGAGGCAAAGCTCCTGGAACAAAGGTCACCGCCAAGGCAATGAACACATCTCAAGAATGGCAGAAGAAAGAGGAAACGCCAAAAGCCCAGCCAAAGAAGAAGACCAAAACTTAGAAACAAAAGGCTGTGCCAACCAAGAAGGTTTGGCGAGTAAAAGTTGCAGCACAGACGACCGCTAAGTCTCCGTCAAGCGCTGACACTAAATTAAAGGTATGACTTGCCCTCGCTAGGAGGTAAACTGGCATTATCCCCCACTGCATGTTTAATTTATCTGCCTTAATTTTCTTATCTTTCATGCACCTACTTTAATTTTCCCCATTGCATGTTTAATTTTCATCAAATTTTTGCTTAAGTTTGCATTTAGTTAGTTCTAAATTTGCGGATAAAAAAATTTTGGAGCCGGGGGCCGGCCGGCCCCCTCTGCTCCCTTTCTGCGCACGCACGAGGCCAAGTGGCCGAGCCATCCAGGCCGCTCAGCCTGGCACCGACGCCGCCCGGCCTCCCCTGCGCCGCTCGCGTCTCATCGCCACCAGCAGGCCTAGGAGCCTAGGCTCCTACTCGCCCACGAGCCGCCCGGCCCCGGCACCAGGGCGCTTGGCCTGCACCCCGAGCCGCCCAGCCTGCCCCTACTGCATGCTTGCTCCCTCGCGCGCCTATAAATACGTGCATGCACCCCTTTGCTCCTTGCACCGCTCAACAACGCGATCAAAACTCTCTTTCTCCCCCTATTCACTCACTTAAGCACTAGTTATGCACTTAGTTTTAATTCCAGCACTTAGTCAAAATTCTGCCCAATAAAATAAGTGCTACACCCTCGGTTTTTGGACGTTTTGTGGAGGCTCTGCCCCGCAAGGACAACTAACTCGTGGACGACTGACTTCTGGACGACTAGCTAACGCTAATATTTGTAACTGCTTGTCCCTTGTGTAGCATATTGTCTATTTTGCAGGATGTCGTCTTTCTTCAAGAAAGCAAAGAAGGCCCTGAGCAACACAGGGAAGGGGCTGCACCTGAAGTTCCCGTCTTCGTCGGACGAGCGCTCCCGCTCTCGTTCACAAAGCGGAAGGTCCAGGACTCCAGCAGCATCCGACAGGATGTCTGTCAGCGGTACACGCAGCCGCAGGACAAAGATGAAGGAGTTTCTTCACAACAACAACAGCAGCGCCGACTAATGAACCTGCAGGACATCAACATCCAAGGCAATGAGAAAGCACAGACGTTACAAGCTCTTACCACCAAGGTCTTTGGGAGGACCAAGTACTTCGACGCCTTCTTCCTCGTCGATATAGGTATGTTGGACCCATTCATGGAAGCTTTTGATTATGTGGGTTGGTCGGATTTTGCTAACATTACAGAGGAAGGATCTGTCCTTCACACACAAGAATTCCTGATGACTCTCCACATAGAGAAGCGTACAACAGGTACGTTCATAAATTTCCGCCTGTGTAACACTGAATTTTTTGTCTACCTGAGGCAGTTTGCCGACCTTCTGGGTTTCCACTCTAAGTGTTCGTTGAGTGACCCAGCTGGGTATGATATGAAATCTTTTTGGGTGGAAATATGTGGGGAGTATGGAAAGGGGAAACACAGCACCACCAAAATTCACAATCCCACTCTGAGACTCTTAGCTCGCTAGGTCTCGCCCATCGTCTTCCCGAGAGGCAAGGTTCGTTGTGCACCCAACGAAGACCTCAAATGCCTCTCTGCCATGGTCAAAAAGAAGCGCTATGCTCCGGTCCTTGACATTGTCCACTATTGGATGGGCATGAGAGCGACCAACACCCCCATAAGCATCACTTCCTTTGCTCGGCCTGACAAAGTGGCCAAATCACTCCATCTTCGACCTGCATGTGCACAAGTGACGTGTCAACACAGCTGTGAAGTCCAAATCCGAATGCAACATGCAAAGTACCGGAAGACCTTGCCACATCATCGATCCAGCACTAGGATTGGTGAAGTCAGCGATCCTCGGCACTTCATTCCTACGGCTAAGGAAGAAACACAAGAGAAGATCAACGGTTGACAAGGAAACACATGCATAACCGCCATAACTACCACGCAACCGCCATGGCAAGTGAATACCAGCCACAAGATCACAAGAGGCGGTGGATCCAAGGGTCCCCCGGGCCGCCCGGCCAGGAGGGAGGCCGCCCGGCCCCACCTCAGGCCGCCCGGCCTGTAACCGCCATCCTTAACCGCCTCACTTGTGTTCACTTATGAAGTGTGGAAGTTGAGTAGCTCATACTATCACTTAGTCTAGTAGCACTTGGTTAGTCCTGGAAGCTAGAGTTGAGTCTAAGCTTTTGCCTCAGGGATTCCGGAGTCATCTTCGAGTCTTGGTAAAGCCCTTGTATCTTTCTATCTTTGTACTCTTCTTACTCCAGTATAATATATATCATTGATCAATCTTCTGTTATACTTTACTTTACTTCTTAATGCTTGCCTAGTGTGGTGTACCTTTATTGCACACTAGATCCAAGGCTTAGGTTTGTGTTGTTCTTAAGTTATCTGAATCTTGTTAGACTTGCCGGTGCTATAAGCTTGTCATAGGCTTTTGATCTAAGATTAAGTTAGTTCTCACCCTTGGATCAATGAAGAGCTTTAGTGTTCAAGTTCTCACTTGAACACTAGTATAGCGTGCCATATTACCCACGCAGATCTGGTAGGTAGCCTCTCTAGGTGACAGCTCTAGAGGTCTCAGTATTCCACCCCGTCGTTCGGTAAGCTCGTAGGCGTTAGCCGGGTCTCCTTCGGAGGTCTACTATCTACCCCTTGACCCCTCGAGGTGCCGGAATTTCGCTTGACGCAAGATCCTAGCTTGTTTCTAGTTAACTTAGTTCAACCACGAATACTCCTCTGCAGCGGTTAAGTAGTAGAGTTTGGAAATCTAATATCACTCGTTGTCCTCCTAGGTAACTACCTAAGTGTTAGGCTTCTTTAGTCCCTCTTTTACTCTTCCCACCATACACTATCTTGATATCTTACCCCCATCGTAAGAATAGCTAGTGTTTTATCTAATTTATAGTACTGCTTGAAAGTTCGACATTTCATTCCACCTATTCGTCCTTGCTTCCCTGTGGATTTTTACGATACTCGGAATACTCCGGGTGAAAAAGCTACAGCAAATCTCTGTGCACTTGCAGAGTAAAATCTGTTACGCTAAGAGACGTCAACAGTCCGCATTACAAAAATGCAAGAAATTAATTTTGTGCATTACAAAAATCCCTTTTTTTAGAGTAAAAAAAGACATTAAACTAAATGCAAGAAATTAATTTTGTGCATTACAAAAATTTAAATATGCAGTGGAGAAGGAAAGATTAAAACTTTGCGGGAAGTAAATATGCCGTCGAATGATAATGCCAATTTTTACCTCTTGGCATGAGCGAACCATTTACCACCTTTCAGGATGTCGCACGGGCGTACGTATGGGGTGGAAAGTGGTACTTTTGAGAGCCACTTGGAATTTGTCTTGGATGGGTCCTGGGCGCGCTTGTTTTCAACATGCCCCATGGTGTTTGTCCTAGATTCTCCATGGGTATGCTGACTTCTGTTACACCCTTGATTGATGGTTCTTATAGGCTCATGGGTGCCGACCTCTTAACAAGAGCTTTGCCTTCTATTTCCTAGTTCTTGCGGCTAGCCTTCATTGCTTTTGCCTTATTCCATTCATCTTCTTCCTGTTGTCGGATGGCAGCCTCGGTGGCAAACTTCTGTTTCATGAATGCTACGAGACTGTCCATCTCTTTCCCGGAAGCATCGTAGACTGGTGGCTTCGGCACATACTTTTGGCACTTGAAAAACTTCATTTGATTGCACTGTTCCACTTTTTGTTTGAAGAAGAATGTCTCCCTCATTCCGTTGATGTTGAGGTGGACTTCTCCAGCTCCAACATCAATGCTTGCTTCCGTCGTGCACAGAACCGGCCACCTAAGAATGAGCGGTGTCTTGGCATCTATTTCCATGTCCAGTACCACAAAGTCCATGGGAATGAGAAATTCTGGATCTTCACCGGAACGTCCTCTGTGATTCCCGCGAGGTGTCCGATGGACTGGTCCGCAAGTTGTAGGCACTATGGGGGATAGATATCCCTTGAGCCCTCACGGTGTGGATTCAGTACATGGGCTGTTGGAGGGCCCAATGGAGACAGCAGGCTCCCAAACAGGGCGCCGACTGGTCTCGTGGGCCCGAAGATGGATGACGTGCTTGAAGATCAAGTCAAAGCGTTGTAATTCAGGAAAAATGTAAAGAAGATGGCTTGGACTCTGGATTCCAGAAGCAGCAGGACTCAAGAAAGGAAGAGTATAATCATAGATTCTATGTACTCTTTAGGATTCCAAATCGAGTAGGACTCATAGACGGAAGCCGACTTGTAACCCAAGCCTTGCCGGACTATATAAGGCGGGTGACGGACCCCTACGTAGATCATCTAGCATCTGATCGCATGTCAGCCACCAAAAAGCCCTAGCTTTCATTGTAACCTCGAGAGCAAAGGCAATACAACTCGCAGCAAACAGGACATAGGGCGTTACGCTCCGACGGCTCGAACCTGTATAAACCCTCATGTCTTATCGCATCTCCATGTGAACCATCGAGCTACGCGATTTCGCCACCCTAAAAGCACTACGTAACACACCTCATGGTGCATTGCCGGTATCAAACACCAACAGTTGGCGCGCCAGGTAGGGGGCGGCGAGATCAACATCAGCTAGCTCCATGGCTAACCACTTCATCAACGGTTTCGCTCCTGGTGACATGATCCGCTTTGGGTCGATCACCTTCATCGCCGACCGGGGCGGAGATCTTCACCAGCTTCGCAACACACCGGCGCAACCGCTTTTCGTCGTGCGATCACCAACTACTTCAGGTCCTGATGGACGATCTGTGCCGCCAGATCGCCGCCGGGAACCAGCACCTCATCAGCGTCGAGCTCCAGCGCGTCAGCACGAGGCGTCGGCCCATCGCCAGAACCCGCTCCCACGACATGCTGTGTCGGATCGTGCTCCCTAGGGTCACTTTAGCTCGGGAGTACGAGCCGACGGGAGGTTCTTCTCTGGGCCTAGATCTGTACCGACAGCACCGACTAAAGCGGCCCCAGCAGCGACCACTGTTTCAACGCCAACTCGCCGTACGGCGCTCTGGACCTCTCCGGCCCAAATCTGGACCTAGATTAGTCGGGGGCTGAAGGTATGTTCGTCAGGAAGCCCCCCTCGAGATCCGCGGCCAGTCCACACCTCAGGCAGCCCTCCGCGGAGCCCGCGACAAGTTCCTATCGATACCCGCTCCTGGGTTCCTCGCCCGCTATGGGTTCCACCACCGCCGCCTGCACCGAAGCGGGCTCCACCTTCTTCGACTGACCGGTGCCGCAAAAGGACTCGGGTGGAGCCCTTTGCCCTGTTCGGTCTCTGCAACACCACTGCCACATACTAGGGGCTTCTTTCCCGTGCCTCGGCTCCCCTCAACAATGATGAGGGTGCGCGGGGGACGCCCGACCTAACTCAGTCCGTGCCTCTTCTAGACGATGACGTCTACAGCGAGCCTAATGTGCCGTTGACCGGCCTTTGCCTGGGGCTCATCATCAATTCCACCCCGGTGGGGAGAACCGTTCGCTAGCGTAGCTCGCGGACCGACGCCGAGCCGGCGCCTACATCCGAGCCACACGAAGCCTCTCATCACTCGACGATCGCTCGGGAGGCTCGTGGCGCGGCGCATCACCACGTAATCTGCAACATCAAGACTCCTACAGCCTCTGACCACGGTGCGACCACTACGACAGCCACAGCTCTAGCCTCCGACACCAGCATGGAGATGGGGACTACACTTACTGATGATCCTGAGAGTTCGCTTCCAAGCCCGACTCTCTGTTTTCCTGAGATCCTCGTGATCAACGGTCCCGGGAACGAGATCGAGGAGGAAGTCTCAGACGATGAGCAACCTGCTCTCGCTGAAACCTCGTAGGATCGCCACAGGAGGGAAAGGGCAAACCGCCTCCGTAACATTCGGCGTCGTCATATCCTGGGCAACAAAGACCCCACGTTGCCTGTCTCGCTGGATGAAGAGACGTGGGATAGTAAGAACGAACAAGAAGTCCAGAGCCATCGACGCAGGAACAGAATCCGACAGCAGCGTCGTGACTGGCAAGCTGGCGAAGCTAGGCGACAGCGGGTGGCCATGCTTCCTGGGCATAATCTTCTAAAAGAGTTTGAGGCAGTCATGGAAACCCCGAGTCAAGCTGGCGGAGCATTGGTCAAGCTCTGCGAGCTCCTCCCCAACAACAAAGATGGGGAGGCTATAAAGAACGTTCTCGCTCGGGTAGCAGACCACCTCGTGCCCAGGCGTCCCGAGTGAGGAGATGCGCGGCAGATCATCAACGACAACCGTGATGCGCGCCTCAAGATCGAGCAATCTCGTGCTCAGCGACACCAGATCGAGTTGAATCTACGTGCAAATTACGACCGGGACTATGGACCCCCTCAACGCGCTCCGGCTACCAGGGGTTACTCGGGAGCTGCCTCTGTTAATAGCTGGGGATGACCTCCGCCCTCAGTCCCCGCAACGTCGTCCAGATGAGAACCATGGCCACCCAGCTGGCAGCTCTGAAGTAGCCGTGGTGGCCTTTGGTCGGAGGATTTAGGACGTCGACCGACCGCCCAACTTCAAGATTTCAAATATTGAAAAATTCGAAACAAAGATGGACCCACGGAATTGGCTGGCCGTGTACACTACTGCGGCCTGAGCAACCCATGCGTCTGAAGATCTCATGACGGCCTACATCTCGATCAAATTGGGACAAGAAGCACTTCAGTGGCTTCGCCACCTCAGGCAGGGTTGCATTGAGGACTGGGGTGACTTCTGTCGCTTGTTTGTTGCTAATTTCCAATCACTCTCCGACAAACCAGCGCAGCGATGGGACCTCAAAACCATCAGACGCAAGGACTCGGAGGGCCTGCGATCATAAGCGGTTCCAGGCTTTGAGAAATCGCATCCCCAATGTTTCTGAGGATACGGTGATTGATGACTTCCGCCAAGGGTCGAACGTCCAAGTATTCGTCAAACACATACTGGAAAGAGCGCCCACTACCTCAGAGCGCTTTTTCCAAGAGGCGGATCACTACATCACGGTAGAGGACCACGCTCGCGACCTCATCCGCCCCCGACAGGACGATCAGGGCAAAAGCAAGCAAGAGAAGCACGAAGAATCCTCACGGCAGGAGCGTCGCTGGGAGAAGAGGCCTCGAGATGAGGTCCGTGTCGTGGCACCACCTCTAGCGCGTCCACGCGGCCCGCCTCCTACTCCGGACCGGATGCTCGACCAACTCCTTGATGAGCCGTGACCCACGCACAAAGACATGCGCCACACTCTCCGGAATTACCACGACTTCAAAGCTATGCTGGCACGTGGCCGGCTTCCCATGCCGCAGCCTGCCCCACCGTCGCCTCCATCACGGAACCAGCCTCCACAACGCCCAAATAGAGGCAATAATCAGTGCTTCCCAGATGTCAGCAGGAAGGTCAACTTCATCTTGGGAGGGCACGGAGCCCATGCGAGCAAGCGCCAGCAGAAGCTGAAAGACCGGTGGATCAATGCGGCCATCTCAGAGCCGCCACAGCCATACGATTGGTCCCACGAGCCAATTTCTTTCAGTCGGGTGGATCAGTGGCTCAATTTTGATGAGCCAGGAAAGTATCCGTTGCTGGTGAACCCCATAGTCAGCGACACCCGACTCAAAAAGGTGCTGATCGATTGCAGGGCAAGCATCAACATTGTGTTCCCTAGAACTCTGCAAGACATGGGGGGTTCCTCTCAGCGAACTCAAAAAGTCAGATACTCCGTTCTTCGGAATCATGCTGGGTGCGGGGGAGTATCCGCTCGGGCACATTTCCCTGCTGGTCACCTTTGGCACCGCGGAAAATTTCCGCACAAAGACACCGCGCTTCGAGGTCCCAACCTTCAACTCTGTCTGTAATGCCATCATTTGGCGTCCTGGGCTCGCCATGTTCATGGCCATCCCGCACTACCCGTACCTCATCCTCAAAATGCCAGCTCCAGGCAGCGTTCTCTCCATACGGGCCGACTTCAAGGGAGCTTCGAAGTGCGTACAGGAAGCAATCCAGATGGCCCTCGAATAGAACAGCATGGCGGCGCAGAAGAAGCTCAAGGCGGACACAGGTCATATGTCGCAAGAGGACCTCCAAATCCCGACCCAAGAAGCGGCGCCAAGCGCAGCAATACAACCGGCGGTCCCTACAAAGGAAATAGGCCTCGGTCCCTCGGACGCGTCTAAGACAACTGCAGTCAACGCTCTTCTTCCTCCTAAATAGGAAGACGCGCTCGTCCAGTTCCTAAGGGCCAATCGTGACATGTTTGCAAGGAAGCCTGCGGATATGCTTGGGGTCCCGAGGGAACTGGCCGAGCACTAACTCAAGGTGTTCCTCAACGCAAAACCCATCAAGCAGAGGCTGCGGCGATTTACCTCTGAGAAGCGAGAGGCAATTAGGGCAGAGTTAACCTGGCTGAAGGCTGCTGGTTTTATTAGAGAAGTCATGCATCCCGAGTGGCTTGCGAATCCTATACTCGTTCTCAAAAAGAATAAAAAGGACTCGCGGATGTGCGTTGATTATACTGATCTCAATAAGCACTGCCCTAAGGACCTGTTTGGATTGCCTCGTATAGACCAGGTCGTTGACCCTACGGCCGGCTGCGCTTTACTCTCCTTTCTTGATTGTTACTTGGGCTACCACCAGATTAGCCTAGCGATCGAGGATCAAGAGAAAACCGCGTTCATCACGCCTTTCGGTGCGTATTGTTATACCTCTATGTCTTTCGGGTTAAAAACACAGGTGCTACGTACCAAAGAGCGATCCAGACATGCCTCGCTGACCACTGGGGCAAGCATGTCGAAGCCTACGTTGATGACGTCGTAATCAAGACCAAGAACGTGGAGGATTTCATTGACAATCTACAACAGGTGTTCGACAGTCTGAGGAAATTTCGGTGGAAGCTTAATCCCACCAAGTGCGTTTTCGGGGTCCCCGCGGGCCAGTTACTCGGTTTTGTTTTCTGCAACAAGGGAATCAAAGCTAATCCCAAAAAGGTCAAAGCCATACTCTAGATGCACCCCCAGATCGCAAAAGGATGCTCAAAGGTTGACTGGGTGCATGGCGGCCTTGAGTCGGTTCATCTCGCGACTCGGCGAACGTGGCATGCCCTTCTACAAACTCCTCAAGAAGGTAGATCGGTTCCAGTGGACCACAGAGGCTCAGGAAGCTTTGGAAGCTCTGAAAAAATTCCTAACCACGCCTCCTGTACTCAAATCTCCCAATCGTGCCACTGCCGACTCACTAGCCAAAGATCTGCTCCTCTACATCTCCTGTACAACTCATGTGATCAGTACCGCGTTAGTGGTTGAACGGCTAGACGGACAACACGCAGTACCGAGGCAACTCCTGGTCTGCTTCATCAGCGAGGTTCTTAGCCCCTCCAAAATCAAGTATCCTCAAGTTCAGAAGTTATTATATGTAGTTCTCACTACCGCACGCAAATTGCGTCATTATTTCGAGAAGCATAAGATCGTGGTGGATACTGAGTTCCCAATTGGAGAAGTCTTGCGCAATCGGGAGGTCACAGGGCGTATAGCCAAGTGGGCCTACGAGCTGGGGGCTCATGACATCGAGTTTCATCCTCGTACTGCCATCAAGACCCATGCGCTGGTTGACTTTGTCTCCGAGGGGACTAAACACCAAGTCCCTGAGAAGCCAGAAGTTATGGAGGTCTGGAAGATGTATTTTGATGGCTCGTTGAAACTGGAAGGAGCCGGCGCTGGTGTTGTCTTCACCTCACCAGCAGAGGAAAAACTCAAGTACGTGCTACAGATTCTTTTCCCGGTATCCAATAATGCAGCTGAGTACGAGGCTTTGCTCCATGGTTTGCGCATAGCCATATCACTTGGAATCCAGCGGTTGATGGCCTACGGAGATTCTTTAGTGGTCATTAATCAGGTCAACAAGGAGTGGGACCGCTCTACAGAAAATATGGACAAGTACTATGAAGCAGTTCGCAAGCTAGAGGGCAGGTTCCATGGTTTGGTGTACATTCATGTGGATCGGGACTGCAACATGGACGCTGATATTTTGTCCAAACTGGGCTCATCATGAGCCAAAGTGCCTCCTAGTATCGTCGTTCAAGAGCTTCATCACCCTCTATTCAGCTAGAAGAGCTAGATGTACCACGCGACCGACAACTCTGAGCGATATTCCGACTGATTGGAGGGCCCCTATCATCAGGTACATCTTGAATGAAGAGACTCCAGACGATAAGGCAGAGGCCGAGCGACTAGCAAGACGGTCGTCTAGCTATACTTTGATCAACAGCGAGTTATATAAGCGCAGCACTTCAGGAGTACTGTTAAAATGCCTAGATACCTCGTCAAGGCAGAGTTTGTTGAAAGAGATACATGCTGGAGTCTGTGGAATTCATGCTGCCTCACGGACATTGGTCGGAAAGGCGTTTAGGGCCGGATTCTATTGGCCAACAGCGAAGAAGGATGCAGCCGAATTAGTGCAGCGCTATGAGGCTTGCCAGTACCTCGCCAAGCAGCACCATCTTTTAGTACAGCAACTGCAGAATATACCGGTGTCATGGCCATTTGCCTGCTTGGGGCTGGACATGATCGGGCCTTTCAAGAAAGCTCAGGGTGGATACACACATGTGTTGGTCGCCATTGATAAGTTCACCAAATGGATCGAGTATAAGCCCATTGCCTCCTTGACATCCGCCAAAGCCGTGGAGTTTATTCAAGACACCATCTTTCATTTTGGGATCATGAACTCTATTATCATAGATCTGGGGTCTAATTTTACGGGTTCAGAATTTTTTGATTTCTGTGAGCAAAGGTCCATTCACATCAAGTATGTTTCGGTGGCTCACCCTAGAGCCAACGGGCAGGTTGAATGAGCTAACGGCATGATTCTAGATGCGCTCGAGAAGAAGATCTTTGACAAAAATGAGAAGTTCGCTGGCAAGTGGATACGTGAGCTCCCATACGTGGTCTGGAGCCTTCGAACACAACCTAGCAAGGCTCTCGCAGGCAACACGCCCTTCTTCATGGTCTATGGGTCGGAAGCGGTATTACTCGCCAACCTACAGTTTGGAGCCCCACGACTAGCTTTCAAGAATATTGCTGAAGCCGAGGCAACACGCATTGAGGAGATCGACTTACTCGAGGAGGAGCGCCTGAACTCTATTATTCAGTCAGCTCGCTACCAACAGACTCTATGCCGTTCTCATGATAGAAACATGAGGCCTCATTCCTTCTCAATATGGGAATTGGTGCTACGCATGGTGCTCAAGACCACTGGACAACATAAGTTGTCTCCTCCCTGGGAAGGCCCATACATTGTCACAGAAGTCACTCGTCCAGGATCATACCGTCTATCTCAAATGGACGGGACACCAATTGGAAACTCCTGGAACATAGAGCATTTGCGCAAATTCTACGCTTAAAGTCCTCTGGTACTCTCTAGAATTAGCGGCTAGTGTTGTTCTCTATATTCTGTCTTCATTGTACTCCTTATACTCTATGAATAAAGTACTCTTGGGACAAGCATTTTATGTTTTCTCTGTTTTTGTTTGCATTATTTACTCGCTGTATAAGAGCAATCGACCTAGGTCAGATGACCGACAGTACGGTGTTACATGCCCACTCCTACTCATGATGGGGATGACTCCAGCCCCACCATGAGAGCAATCGGCCTAGGTCAGACGACCGACAGCACGGTGTTACATGCTCTCGTTCGTACTCATGCCAGGGGAGCACTCAGGGTCCCAACAAAACAAAGGCAATCGGCCTAGAACAGAAGACCAACAGCACGGTGCTACATGCCTTTGCAGGATCTCACATCGGGGAGCAATCAAGGCCCCAGTCAAACAAAAACAACGGGCTTAGGTTCGATGCCTACAGCCCGATACTACATGTCTTTACCTCATAACAACTCAATGTTACTCTTTCCTACAGCACACGTTCTCTTTATCGTCATGTTTATTTTCGTTTCATCTTTACTGCTGTGTCACGAGTATTAACTCAAGTCGCGTTGCCGACTTAATATTGTGCTTTTTCTCTAGCAGACACGACCTCCAGGTAAGCATAGACTACTTGTTTCATTTATATGCGTACTAATTCTTTTTTGCAGGACAGTAGCTGGGGTACCGACCTAAGAACATAATATATTCATACATTACTCCGTTCACTGCATTACATGAGAAACCATTGTCTATTCAATGTCATCCACAAGGACTTCAGCAACCACTCGGGACTTACTTTCATATTCAGGACTTTGGGTCTCGCTCGTCACCCCTGTTGACAAGCTTGTCAAGCCTATCTCGGGCTGTGACTTCTTGATCATTACCAGGACTCGAGCAAGGATGGTTTTTACTCGCTTAGATGTTCTTGCCTTCACATCATCCACAAAGGTGGCTATTCGGTCACCCAGGGGACGCGGCGCGTCTTTCTCTGGCGCACATATGTCTAAGACCTTCGTTAGAGCTGTATTTGCGGCTAGGGCAGCTTCTTTCGCCTTCTCATAGGCGTCCTTCAGTCTGCTACAGCTCTTCTTGTTGGTGTCATAATTTTTCTTGAAGGACTCCAGTACTTGAGCTTGTTGTGCGGCTTCATCGCGGGATTCTTTCAGTGCAGACCTTGTGGAGGATAGCACCTTCTTCATGTCGTCATAAGCATTTTGAGATTCAGCTAATTCAGCCTCTTTGTTTTCAAGTGCCTGACGAGTCAAGGAATAGTTGTTCCTCAAAGCTTCCAAAGTACTAACAATATCACGGAATGATTTCTCAAATCTGTCTTAGGATTCCTAAACAGTTTTGAATTTCGCTTGCAGCTGCTAGTATTCATCAGTCTTTTGCTGCATTTTCTCCTGTGGAACGATACAGTTCATATGCTTCTGTGAGCAGAGAATATGCTAGTTGAGATTCTTGATGAGTTACCTCATGTTTTTCTTCTCGCTATCTAGCTGCCTGCGCAGGTCGGCTGCCGTGTCGCGGGCTTGGTCTCTATCTAGAATGGCATTGTGGTACTCTGCTTCGCGAACAACAATGGCTTGTTTTAGACGGGTAATCTCAGCAGTGGTCACTGTCATGGAACATTTATTAACTCGGGGACTCAGTTATTGACTGGTGCAAAAAGGTTGGATACATACCTGTTGTTTCTACCTTACGAGCGGCTTCAGAATCGGCTAGCTGTTGCCTCAAAGTGACGACTTCATAACTGGACAGCAGCCTTCTCCCGAATTATGCTGGCTTGTTGTGTTCCACCTTGTAGCATTTTTAGCATATCCTGTGGAGAACAGTTTGAACTATTTAGACAGTGACAAGGACAGAGTGTGATGAAAAACGATTGAAGATTGGCGCACCTCAACAGCTGATAGTAACCCGGAACTTTGGGTCGCTAGAACCAATTCACGATTGGTACCATCTGATTCAACTGAAGGAGGCTAGGTACTGCTCGGCTCAGTTATAGCTCGAGTATCAAGTTGCCCTCTTTCTGCATGTCGCAGTTCTGCGCTTGTTTTGGGGTGGTCATGTTCTTCAACACCTCTTTCTTGTACAGTTTTATGCTGAAGTTCTTCTGCGGTAGGCCCAGTCAGTACTTCTCGCCAGTTCTCAGTTGGTATTTGTCCCTCATTCACAACCTCAGTCGATTCATCCATTGGAGTTTCAGTCTCAGGAGTATGTTTCAATATTGTATCTGCATGACCATCTGTCACCGAATCTCTGGATGGCAGCACAGAGGTGGGAAGAGGCAACGCATCTTCAAGCTCTGGTGATGCTCGGGGCTTGATTTCTTAGGTCCTTGGTCCTTGGAACATGATGACAGTGGATTTATATCATCATCAGTGCGTAGCATGAATGGAAGTCTGCAAGCATCCTTGATAATCTGATCCAAATCAAAGTCCTCTGCAGTCAGGTCTATTTCATCTTCATTTGGTGGTAGAGTGGAGGAAGACTGGACCACTGTGGCATCGTCGTGGTGTTTTTTGGATCGTCTTTCACGATGACGAAGCTGAGCCTCCTCCTCTTCTTCCTCGTCCTCATTGATTAAGTGGCTCCAGTTAACCCCGGCTGTCGAATCATCAGTCTTGACTACTGTCTGTGAGGAATATCTAGATTTCTTGCTCATTTTCTCTGTTGACTCGGGGGATTCAGTGACATCCTTAATTGCTCTTTTGCTCGTTCTCTGTTTTCGTGGCACAGTAGGGCCAGTAGCACTTGCCTTAGTACGCCCCTGACCGGCTTTTGCTCGGGTTCGACAACACTTGTGGCGGCTGCATGCCTGGGGGCTGCCTTGTTGACAGTGCTAACTCCCGTTTCTTGAACATTTTGAGTTGCAAGCCGTATTATTATAAAGGAATGCTCTTCGTCATTGCCTTCTCCATGTGCAGCAGCAACAACGGCCTCCATTTCTTCTGCAGATAGCTCAGATTGACGCTTAGATAGCTCGTCAGCCCCGGAAGACAATGGATCCGATAGAAACTTGGATATATTGCTCTGCATCAACTCTACATGTCAGGAACTGATTACAAGTAATTATGGTCACAGGCATAAGAGTCATAGCACTTACATTTGGAGTGGGATGCCAGGAAGAGTATGGCCTGGGAGTGCCCTTGTTATGGGCTTCACCTCTCAGCATCAATTCAACTCGGGCCTTGATGCTATCTTCAGTCATGGTTTGGGTCGTCTCTCGAGTTGGATCACTGGCTCCAACATACAGATATGCAGGGTATATCCTATCCTTCAGCGGTTGTACACAGCGATACACAAAATCTATGACCACTGCATGGGCAGCTAAGCAATTCTCTTTAAGATTGGCAATTTCTTTCAACAGCACATCTACCTCAGCTTGTTCTTCAGGAATTGGACCTTCCTCCCAACTCGCTAGCTTGTTGTCAGGTTGTCTACCAGACCTTGCAGGAAGCGAATTCCCATGGTTCTCTATGTAAAACCACTCGGAATGCCATCCTGTGTTATTGTCTGGAAGTGGGATATCCAAATAGACAGATTTGCGATTCTTGTGAAGCTCAAAGCTGGCTCCTCCAGTAACTTGCAAAACGCCATCTCTTAGACCGGCTTTGAAGTGGTACAGATATTTCCACAAATCGAAATGGGGAACAATCCCAAGAAATGCTTCGCAGAGATGGACAAATATCGAGAGTTGAAGAATAGAATTGGGATTCAGATGCGTCAAATTGATGGAGTAAAATTGTAACAGGCCTCGCACAAAGGAACACACGGGAAGACCTAATCCGCGGATGAAGAAAGGAGCGAACACCATTTATTTTCAGTTGGTGCGGCATCATCTTGCTCCTCGCAAACTCTCTAGTTCACCACTTCCTTGGTGGCAAGACGCCCATAGCTACCAGTGATTCTAGAATGAGTTCTGTGATGGTGGAAGGACGGTAGGCCAAATATGGATAAGGTAGCTGTCGATCTTTGCTATGTGGAAGTCCCTCAGTGGTGTTTCTGCGCTCGCTTAGGGTCCTATTCTTGGGAGCCATCGATGAGGACGTTTGTATCAACTTGGGCATTCAAAAAATGGATTCGCAAGCAGTAGCACTCTATGCTCAGCAATGGTGGCGGCGGACTCAATGGGGGAGAATGGTAGCACAGTACTTAGATGGATGAGATCAGCTCACGGAGTAGATCTCGAATAATCCTGAAGCCATTAGCAATAGTCCTCGAGAAGTTGACGGAAACAATGTCTACTGTTATCTTAACTCCAATTACATGCTGCTTGTTTAGGTCGAGTCGGGTTTTTCTGCGATTGGGCGTTGATTTCAGTTGGGTTGTTTCTTAAGAATGATGGCTGTTCAGTCGGTTTCCTTGGCACAAGTAAACGATCTCTATCATTCAGAAGATGAGATCTTTGAAACAAAATTTTACTTGACACAACAATTGATATATGGCCTATCCTCTAGGCATGGCGAAATATGATTTCTTCAGTCGTTCGTTGGTTTCTACTTTACTTTGAGTACTCAGAAGATGCGTTTGACTCAGACGATTGTTTTTCAAGATAAGGGCACACGAGATATCAATGCAAAGCATAATATGATGGATTTCATTATATATATATATATATTTCATTACAATGGAATACATATAGATGGATTATGCTAATCTACTGCTACTGCTACTATGGCGACAGTGGTGCGCCTAATGGCCGTTGGATGGCCCGGTAGAGGGCCCGGTGAGGCGGCGGCACTTGGATGCCGGGGGTGCCAGCCTCGTCTCCACCATCGTAGCCGTCGTCACCCCCGTCGGAGCCGCCTGCACCATCATGGTCGTCAGGGCCATGATCGTCGTCATCTTCATCCTCTTCATCCTCCTCCTCGCTGTCCTCCTCCTCGTCGGAGCCTTGGAGGCCGGCGCGGTGGATGCTGCGGAGCTTGGCGCGCTCCTTGTAGTCATAGCCCTGGGAGTCGTCGGAGTCGAGGGCTTCAACGTCCTCCTTTGGAGGCGGATTGCCGTATAGCACCGCCTCCTCAGGGACCTCCTCCTCCTCGCTGGAGGAGCGGTCGAGAGGGGAGTCCTCCTCGTCATCCTCCCCAGCAAAGAAGGCGTCCTCGGAGTCCGAGTACTCGTGCTACGGAGGCACGGAGGAACCTGCACGCTTCTTCCCCTTGCCGCCGGCCATGGTGAACAGGAAGTGAAGAGTTCTTGGGTTTTTTGTATGAATGTGTTTGCAGTGGAGGCGTAATGGATGGCCGGGCTATTGCTCTGATTTTATAGCACGATCCCTTTGCTTTGTTTTCCGTGAACGCGATACAAGAAGTTGCGTCGTTTCGACTTCCTCCACGCGTCAGTCATTTCTTGGGAAACAGAGGCTGTTGCGTATTTGGTGGTTTCCTGTTTTCTCTGAGATCCACGGGTAACTCCTCGGTGTCCTCTGCTCGTTCCCTTTGAGTTAACCCCATGGAGTGCGGGATTTGTTGGAAAAAATATTCTTTTTCCTAAATATCTGAAAAGTAGAAGTTTGGGTCGGCTTTCTATGACTCGGAAGGCTAGGTGATAAATGGCAACTCGGATGCGGGGATCAGTTATTTCTCAAATTGACTCAGAGCATGGAGGATATGTCTGATTGAGTCTGACTGAAGGGTTTAGAAAGTATCTTTTCTCTTTGATTTTTCGGATCTTCAAGCTGATTGATACTCAATGAAGCTCGGGGGCTACCCCATGGGGTGCACCGCCACACCATGAGAAAAAAATATAATGTTAACTCGGGCATGGAATTCATGAACAGTATGTTATTCTTTTTAGAGTCTCGAGTCAATTAATTTCTAAATTAACTCGAGCCTCAGGGGCTTGTGGGGGACAGATATCCCCTGGGCCCTCACGATGTGGATTCAGTATATGGGCCATTGGAGGGCCCAATGGAGACAGCAAGCTCCCAAATAGGGCGCCGACTTGTCTCGTGGGCCCAAAGACGGATGACTGCTTGAAGATCAAGTCAAAGAGCTGTAATTTAGGAAAGACGTAAAGAAGATGGCTTGGACTCCAGATTCCAGAAGCAGCAGGACTCAAGAAAGGAAGCGTATAATCGTAGATTGTATGTACTCTTTAGGATTCCAAATCGAGTAGGACTCATAGATGGAAGCCGACTTGTAACCCAAGCCTTGCCGGACTATATAAGGCGGGTGAGGGACCCCTACGTAGATCATCTAGCATCTCATCGCATGTCAGCCACCAAAAAGCCCTAGCTTTCATTGTAACCTCGAGAGCAAAGGCAATACAACTCACAGCAAATAGGACGTAGGGTGTTACGCTCCGGCAGCCCGAACCTGTATAAACCCTCGTGTCTTATCGCATCTCCACGCGAACCATCGAGCTACGCCGATTTCGCAACCCTAAAAGCACTACATAACACACCCCGTGGTGCATTGCCGGTATCAAACACCGACAGGCACATACTTATGGGGACGAGTGCAGTGTGATTGAGTTTGTCGAAGACAATTTTAGGCATGACACTGACACTTGCTTCGAGATCACATAAGGCTTGATTGAAGGCTTGGTTCCCAATCGAGCATGGAATGGTACGACTGCCGGGGTCCTTCTTCTTCTGTGGAGGCTGGTTGAGTATAGCTGCGCTACACTCCTCGGTCATGTGCACAATTTCCGCTGATGGCAATGGCTTCTTATTGTTGAGTATATCCTTTAAGTACTTTGCATATGTCGGTACCTGCATAGCATCTAGCAGGGGTATATTGACATATAACATCTTAATGACCTCAACAAACTTACTATATTATTCATCAGCAGCAGCCTTCTTGTTGCGCTGAGGGAAAGGCAACACCGTTGTGTCATAAAACTCGTGTGAAGAGTTTTTGATATTGCCTTCTCCCTTGCGGCTTCAGTGCTGGCTTCTGGGTCATCCTTCTCTTCTGTTTCGGTGCTCTTCTCCTTATCCTTGCCTGTATTGTTAGTGCGTGGTCCACCACTAGGATGTGGAGGGTCATGAGTGGACTTACCACCCCTAATGGTGACAGCATTAATGTGCTCTTTGGGAGGAGGTTCCGGTTTTCGCGGAAGCTTTCCCGCATTAGCATTAGGCAAAGAGGCAGCCAACTGAGCTATTTGTGTTTCTAACATTTTATAGAAACTCAGTTGATTTTTCATAGCACTGTTAAAAGTTTCCATTTGTAATGAAATAGATTCAAAAAGTCTATCATTTGCATGAAACTTTTTACTAATGCTATCATACAAAGCTTTTGGATCAAAAGAGCTAGGCTTATTGAACTGGTATGAGTTGCCAGAGGAGTTACCTTGTCCGGAGAATGGAATATATGGTCGCGAATTTCAGCCTGGTTGGGGACGATTCCCATTGTTGAAGTTGCTAGAATTTCCAATGAAGTTGGCGTCTTCCGGTCGCGTTTCAGGGCAGCTACTCCCTGAATGCCTCGTGTTCCCGTAGACTTCACAAGTCAAGCGAGTGTCGAGGGCCTGGATTGGTGCGGTCTTGGGATTGTCTTCCAGCTTCTTTAAGAGTAAGTCCATCTTGGCGGTCGGCATGTCCGTGCTGTCAATGTGATGGACTCCATGGGGTCGTGTGTGTGGCATTTCTTTGTTCCATCCCTGGTTAGTGGTGATCTTCTCAATCAGATTTTTGGCCGCTCTCACACTTTGGGAGATAGGAAAGATCCTCCAGCGGCTGCATCCAGGTGCTTGTTGACGTCTCTTAGCGTACCAGATTTTACTCCGCAATCGCACGGAGATTCGCTATAGCTTTTTCACTCAAAGTATTTCGAGTATCGCAAAAATCCACAAGGAAGCAAGGGCGAATAGGTGGAATGAAATGTCGAACTTTCAAGCAGTACTATAACTTAGATAAAACACCAGCTATTCTTACAACGGGGTAAGATAACAAGGTAGTGTATGGTGGGAAGAGTAAAACAGGGACTAAAGAAGCCTAACACTTAGGTAGCTATCTAGGAGGACAACGAGCGAGATTAGATTTCCAAACTCTACTACTTAACCACTGTAGAGGAGTATTCGCGGTTGAACTAAGTTAACTGGAAACAAGCTAGGATCTTGCGTCAAGCGAAATTCTGGCGCCTCGAGGGGTCAAGGGGTAGATAGAAGACCTCCGAAGGAGACCCGGCTAATGCCTACGGGCTTACCAAACGACGGGGTGGAATACTGAGACCTCTAGAGCTATCACCTAGAGAGGCTACCAACCAGACCTGCGTGGGTAAGATGGCACGCTATACTGTTCAAGTGAGAACTTGAACACTAAAGCTCTTCCTTGATCAGAGGGTGAGAACTAACTTAATCTTAGATCAAAAGCCTAAGACAAGCTTACAGCACTAGCAAGTCTAATAGATTCAGATAACTTAAGAACAACACAAACCTAAGCCTTCGATCTAGTGTGCAACAAAGGTACACCACACTAGGGAAGCGTAAAGAAGTAAAGTAAAGTATAACAGAAGATAGATCAATGATATATATTATACTAAAGTAACAAGAGTACAAAGATAGAAAGATACAAGAGCTTTACCAAGACTCGAAGAAGACTCCAGAATCCCTGAGGCAAAAGCCCAGACTCAATTCTAACTACCAGGACTAACCTAGTGCTACTAGACTAAGCGATAATATGAGCTACTCAACTTCCACACTTCACAAATGAGAGCTCGGGGGTATTTACAGTCACCAAGTGAGTGGGGGTCGATATGGCGGTTAAGGGGACAGGTGGCAAGTCAGGCGGCCTGGTAGGGAGCCGGGCGGCCCACCTCAGGCCGGGCGGCCTGGCCAACCGTCGGATCCACCGCCATTCTTCATCTTGTGGTCCATCTTGACTCCCCAAGTCGGTTGCATGGTGGTTAAGGCGGTTATCCTTGTGTTTTCTCCCGAGCCATTGGATCTCACTTGTGTTTCTTCGTTAGCCGCAGGATTGAAGTGCCGAGGATCGCAGACTTCACCAATCTAAGTGCTGGATCGATGATATGGCAAGGTCTTCTGGTACTTTGCATGTTGCATTCGGCATTTGGACTTCACAGCAGTGTTGACATGTCACTTGTGCACATGCAGGTCAAAGATGGAGTGATTTGGCCACTTTGTCAGGCCGGGTAGCCTGGGGTGGGGCCGGGCGGCCTGTCCTACTTGTCAGTCACCTCGTGACTTAGCTATATTTTGCCTGTTTTCAGCTGATCTTTCACCTGCAATCAAATATTCAACACAACTTGTGGAACTATGTTGGTACCAAAGGTTAATCCATACTTTGGCATGTTTTCCTCTATGTTTGTGGTTAGTTGACGGTCATTGGTAGTGCAATAACAACCGTCAACAGTGCTCTTGAGTAGTACGGTTCAACCCGTGAAAGAAACTCTGAATGATCAGTCATTCTTCCATTCCATGGTGGGGGCAGGCCGCTATATACTCCTGTAATCATTCCCAGGCCTCCACCACTGTCTCATTTGTGAGCTGTTGAAAGCTCGAGATCTTATTCCTCAACGCGTTGGTCTTTCCCAGAGGGAAATACTTGGCAAGGAATGCGTTTGAGCACGCATCCCATGTTGTCAGTGTTGCACAGTTGAGGTAGAACCATTGCTTCGCCTTTCTAACAAGTAAAAATGGGAAGAGGCGTAACTTGACAGCGTCGGCGGATGCACCTTTCATGGTAAATGTGCTGCAGATTTCCAGGAATTGCTGCAGGTGATTGTTGGCATCCTCCATTGCTAATCCACAAAAGGGACTTTGGGTTATTGTGGAAGTTTTTCGGCAGGTCGAAACCGGTCATACACCTCTCTGTTGCAACCACAACATAAACAACAGAGACAAGTGAGCCTGCTAAAGACTAGTTAGTATTTTTATAAAAGACAAGGGGTTCGAAAAGAGATTATCAACTATATCTTTGCCTATTGCTTCCCCAGCAACGGCGCCAGAAAAGCTTGTTGGCGTCTTTTAGCCTTAAAAGATTTTACTCCGCAAGCGCACGGAGACCGCTGTAGCTTTTCACCCAGAGTATTCCAAGTATCGTATTTTTATCCACAGGGAAGCGGCAGGCCAGAGAGTATAATTGAATAAACTCAAATCGAATGATTCGTACTTAAATAAATGTATCAGCTAGTCGCTAGACAGGGGTAAGTCTGGTAAACGGATAGGTGTATGGTGGAAAGAAGTAAATTAAACTACCTAAGATACACGTAGAAAGGTATAGTTGCCTAGGTGGACAATGAGTGAGATAAAGTTTCCAAACTCTATTCTATTCGGCTGGAAAGACTATGTCGTGGTTAACTAAGCAACTCAAGTAGCAAGTCAGGGTCTCGCGTCGAGCGAAATTCCGATGCCTCGAGGGTCAGGGGATACATAGTAGACCACCGAAGGAGACCCAGCTAATGCCTACGGGCCTACCGAACGAACGGGCCTAGGATACACAGGCACACCACACGCTATCATCGATTGGGGCTACCAAGCAAATCTGCATGGATAGACTGGCACGCTATAAACGTACTCAAGCAAAGCTTGAGTAACAATAGATCGTCCTTGATCAGAGGAGAGGACCTAACCTGAGCCTGGCGTATAGGTTGCAATATAGCATCGGCAAGACTAACAGGACTTGACCAACTAAGATAACCACAGCCTAAGTCTAGCAAGTATGCAAAATAAAGGGTACACCACACTTGCAAGAGATAGAAGTAAAGTAAAATATAACTGAATTATATTGAAAATAAGAGTACAAAAGATACAAGAGCTTTTACCGTAGACTCAGAAGAATCTCCGAGAACTCCGAGGCAAAGCTCGACTCACTCTAACTCCCAGGACTATCCTAACTACTAAGGTATGGAAAAGAACTCTCTAAGGTAGAACATGGCTCTCAACTTCTCCATACTTTTTACAAATGAGCTCTACAGGCCTATTTATAGTCCAATAAGTGAGGGGGGTACTTGTAGGAGGCAAAGGTCGGTGGGAGGCCGAGGTCGGTGGTCGGCCAACCTAGGGGGGAGGTTGGCCGACCTAGCCTGAGGTCGGGCGACCCTCCGATCCACCACCTTTGCACTCCAATGGCTTGATCTTGTGTCCCCATGGCGGTTAGGATGGTTGTTGCATGTGTAAAATGCCTCCGAGGGTAGGTCGACCGACCTTGGTGGAGGTCGGGCGACCACGTGTCAGCCTTGGATTGGGCGCATTGCTCTTCCCTTGGATTGTTGACATCATGGATCCGTGACTTCGTGGTCTTTTTGGCCTTTGGATACATTGGATGCTTGATATAATGGTTGGATTGACTTGCAAATGTGTGTCTTTGCATGCAGGAGTGGAAATGGGCAAGCCGGCTTAGTAAGGTGGCTGGGCGGCCTGCCAGGTGGTTGGCCGACCTGGCAGTGGGTGGCCGACCTAGCACTTGGTCCGGCAGCCACCAACATGTGGCCTGTTTGTTCCTTTTCCCTTCCTTGGCCTTGTGTCATCCGTTTTTTACATGTAAATGTGTACCTGCAACCAAATATTCATATACATCTTGTGGAACCCATTAGTAGAAGGGTTAGTCCATTTTTATTCACTTGCATTGCTCCATTTGGTCGGTAATTGACGGTAGATATCGTGAGATTACGACCGTCAACAAGGGCTGAGCGCCCTAGATGAGCCAGCACCATGGCTCGTCATGGTGGGCGCCCTGGGCTTCACCCGCCGCACAGAGATTGCTCCCTCCAGCGCAGCGTAATGCAAGATCCCCAGCGGTTGGACCATCCTGGGTCGTCTCCGGCATCGCCCCCCTGGAGCATTGCCACCAAGCGGCCCCTCTAGTGGAGCCAGGCCCGGGCGGAGGTCCATGTCCGCCAAACAGGCTCTTGAGGTACAAGCCTTGACAATGGCCTGCACAGTAGCCCGGTCAAGCATGGTGGGGGATACGCGCATCGGGTTCAAAAGATCCATCGTGTAGAGCCACATGGGCTCGGCATGATGCTGCAATGGCACGACCCGGCACGCCGTGAAGTGCGCCAGGAGCGCAGTTGAATGAAGACCGGTGGCCCGCAGCGCCACAATCCGATCAAGAACAGGCTTCCACCCTAGATCGATCACTGGGCACGCCTCCCACTCCGGCGTTGGGGTGGCCTGGCGCGGGACACGCAGCCGGTTGTTGACCTCCGTCTGGAGGTAGAACCATGACCTCTTGCAGTGTCCCACTTGCCGGTGAAGTCACAAAAGATGTACTCCATCCGTGGGTTGGAGCGCATCTGGAACCTGCAAGATCCAAACGTATCCAGAGTACCTCCAGAGGAGCGCAGCACGAAGAAGTGGCGCAATAGCGTCACACAAGGCCTCACTCCCACGAACGCCTCGCAGAGGTAGGCGAAGGTTGCCATCATCAGCACGGAGTTGGGGGTGAGGTTCCCCAGCCGAATCTCGTACGAATCCAGCACCTCCTCGACGAAGCGGCTAAGGGGGAAGTTGGCCCCCACCTTCACATGGGTGAGGAAGGCGATGTACTCCCCCTCATCCTGCTTTGGGGGCCAGGGAGGTACCATGCCAAGCTTTATCCTCTCGCCTCCGAGCCCGGCTGAGCTCCTGAGCGCATCCATGATGTCGCTTAGGGAGTGCTAAAGCTCGGGGAGAGTGTCCACCAGCAATGCCCTCATGGAGCTCTCCATCTAGGAGAAAGGGGGGCGGCGGCGGTGGAGATGATGAGGGCAAGAAGACAAATAGTAAGCAAGGGCAAAAACACGAGGAAGACGAGAAGGCAAGAGGGCAAAAGGGTTAGATGGGGATCGGGGCGAGTGGCTTTAATGTGGCAACCTCCCCCGCTGTGTTCACACGGTCATACAAAAAGGCCTTAATGAACACCGGTCCCAATATTCCCGCAGCATGTCCTTAATGGGGACTAGACCGCCGCGCAGCCCTCGGCCAACGTGGTGCTAGTGGGAGCACGCGTGTCCACCCACACACTGCACGTCCTCCCACGAAGCGAGGCAGTTCAGCTCCCAAGACGGATCAAGATTGACCAGATCAGAAAAGATTTGGGCCTACCGCCCAGTGGAACTGCGTAGTGGACCCAGGGGCCTCTGTTGGCGCCCCTGGGGGCCTATACCCCAGAGACGCCTAGTGCCACGTAATGAGACAAAAGAGAACATGAGATTGTGGACCCAGGAAGTTGGCCCCACGGAAGCAAGGCTATCATAAGAGCAGGCCAAGGCCATACAGGCCGCCATGTGGCAGCAGGCTGCACAACCCCTGGTGGCTCCCATGGAATCCCAGTTGGAGTCCGCCAAGGGATAAGGGACTGCCACCTACTCCATTAATAAAGGGACTACTGCCTACTTAGAAAGTAGACCGGCTCGTCGTGAGCGACGTGCCGATCGCGCCACGCCCGCGTCAAACGGGATGGAATTGTACGGAGCCACTCCGATGTATGTACGAGTGGATTGCTACAGAAGACCCAACAGTATGCCACTGTCACGCTCGGGTGGCGCACGATCCAAGTGGAGGCGTGGCGGTCAGTTCGTGTAGTAGAAGACTCTGTTCTAGGGTGAGGCTCCCTGGTGGACCTGTGCTACCTACTCTGTGCTTCCCCCCTCTCCCTTGGTCTATAAAAGGGAAGGGAGCGGCACCCAGAAGGGGACTCTCTCTCTCACACACTCACACACACACTCACGCACGTCCATTCCACCACTACTCTTACAGCATACTCTTTTCTAGAGTTTGTCCTCATTGCTTGAGGCAACTCTTGGATTGTAACATGTGTTCTTCATTTTACACAAAGATCACCTCAAGAGGATGTAGGGTATTACACCAATCTGGTGGCCCGAACCTCTCTAAACCTTGTTTGTTTCTCTCAACCATGCAGCAGGTCACAATGATAGTGCCCACATTCCTACGCTCCTTCATACGAGAGGGGTACCTATACGGTACCTCAGTGTCGAGAACGTCGACAGTACTGTACAAGTGTTTATCCACTAATGGGAAAATATGTTGAGGCACCTTAAGGCCATCATCCCTTTGAAGTGCATCAGCTAGAATAAGGGCATCATGTGCAGAACCCTCCCACCTAGCAAGGGCATAGGTGAACCTGAGGTCAAAGTCTACTGTAGCCAACACATTCTGGGTAGTAGTGTGCTTCCTTCCCATGAAGGCAGGTCTCTCCTTAGCTAGGACCCTAGCAAGAACATGAGTTCCATCTATAGAACCTACACAGTCCTGCAATAGTGGATGAATAGAGTTATTAGGTTGGATAGAGTGGAAGTCATTTATATGGGCTGTGCATAATATCCCAATCTTGAAATAAGGGTTCCAGCGTCAGCTATGCAGGATTTCAAGGGGGGTCACTAGTGCAAGGCATAATCATTTCTTCTCTGAGTTCACCAAAATCATACAACACTTCCTGAAAGTATCTACTGACAGTCTTTATTGACCCCCAAAAGCTCATATTGATAACATAGGAACGTTGGTTGTGTCCAACTTGTAGGAACATGGGAACCTGCTCTTCAATGGTATAGTTTATGGTGTCTTTGAGCCGAGATCTAGCATGGAATAGGTCACATAGCTGGAAAAAGGTGCATTTTTCATCCTAAGCAGGTCAACACACCTCACATCATTTGTATCGTAGATGAACCAATGGTTGTGTTGCCTCTCGTTGTCCCTCTCAGTTCTTGTTCCATATGGTAACCTACGGGTCGCAAGAGCACGGTTTGCTAGACGGGCATACATCCAAGCAGTGACAACAACAACAAGTACAGCGCCCCTGACAACAAGCAGCCGACGACGAGTGGCAGCATCCATGGTCTATTGCCAAAGTAATGGAGGGTTAGGTGTGCAAAGGAACTAGCCTAGCATCAAAGCAGTGAGCAAGCACGACTGCAAGAGAATACTCTCTGTTACCCAGTGCTAGATGCAAACAAGAGCAGAAGAACTTGTATGTAAAACAGGTCCTACCAAAGTTATTCATCATTGGCCGTGCAACTAGATAAGAAAGAGACGATAAATCGTGACATAATTGGCCAAGATCTACTACTCAGATTCGAATCCAACAACTAATCGGTAGAGCACACATAGATCCAACCGTTCCAACAACAAATCTGATACTTTTTCACGAATCAAAACTCAAAAAACGTAGATCCACAAAAGAATAGCCGCTGGAGAAACAAATCAAAACATGGAGAAGAAGGAGACCGATGGAATCTTGGATCTCCACCATGGGGATGGAAAACCATATGACGTCAACCTAGACTAGACTAGCTGTGGCCTTGCGGCGGCGGGAGGCAGCTGGGTGAGGGAGAGGAGCGGGGAGGGAGGAAGAGAGCAGGCCGTCGAATAGTAGTTGAAGGTTAACCCTAGGGCCGCTGGGAGGTCATTTGCCCGCGCGACGGCAATACTGGTGCAAACCTCATTGCATTGCGGGTTGAGGCCCTCTGCCTGTATCCACGGAAAAAACACCAGGGGGTTGCATCTGGAAAGCCTGGATAGGGGCATAGGGCGGCGAGGCAAGATCAGAGAGGCACCATTTATTGACTGATTAATCACACTTAATAATCAAAAGCAATATTAATCTCTCGTGTCCCCCTCCTGCTCCCTACCCCACCAAAACAAGAGGCGGGAGCAAGCAACAAGCACGGGCACGAAAAGATCAAAAGAATCTAACCTAGGATCATCAAATTCAAATTCTACAGGATGCAAATAGCAGCAGGGAGGATTAATAATCCACAAATGCAGGAACAGTTAACAAATTTGTTACACCGACGAAGGCCCCACAATGGCGGTGGTCAGATCAGTCAGCATGTCATCGTCACCCTCCGTGAGCAGATCCGCGTCCCTGTCGAGGTCGTTCGAGAAGTCCTTCCTCTCCAGCTTCGAGTTCGCCGCCACGAAAACTAGCCGCTGCGCGCGGGCGATGCCTGCCGATGAGGCCCCGGGTGCGGACAGCCACCGCGCCATCGTCGGCGTGCACCTGAACCCCCTTGCAGTCGCGTGGAGGAAGATGAGCCGCACGGCCACCTTGCCCAGCGACTTGAGCTCGCTAAGGCACGTCTCCCACACGAGCCGGCTGCTCTGCTTGTTGGCGATCTTCATCTTCCCCGTGGTCGGGTCGGGCTGCCGGACCTGCACAGCCTGCGCGTAAAGCGGGTCCAGACCCTCCGACCGCCACTTCATCAGTTCCATCATCGCCAGGTGCGCCTCTTCCGGCGACACCAGCCTCGTGATCAGCATGTCCACGTCCTTCTCCTGCTCCGGCGTCAGGTACTTGAATGGCGGGAGGTACCGCCCGCTGGCATCCTTGATCAGATACAGCGGGTCCAGGATGAACGCAGCTGACCACGCTGGGTGGTAGCTCTTCTTGAACCTGCTCTCGAGCACGCTCATGGCGATGTGTTCGTCGATGTTGAACTTGCGGCACCAACCTCTGACCTTGCCACGCAGGTCCTCCCAGAGCGGGAGGCATTGCCCGACGAGCGGCCGTTCGGTCTCCGTCTCCTTCGCCGCGTCCATGATCAGCTTCACGAGGGAATGCGCCGCCTCGACCTCGGCCCAGAACGCCGGGCTGTGCACCATGTCGGCGATCTCCCGCGCAGCAGAGTCGTCAACGCAGAGGAGCTTGAATGGCTCCTCAAGCACTGAAAGCTGGAGCGACCGTGCAGAGGTCAAGACGTCATCGAGCATAGCGAATGCCGCGCTGAATTCGCTGTCGCCGTTCGACGGCGGGGCAGCAACGCGGAGAAGCGCAGCGTGACCAATCTCCTGGACTTGGTGCCGGTGCAGCAGCGTGCGCACGGCGGGAGCGGTGTTGAAGTAGGCAGCCATCTTGGCGCAGCTGATGGCGGCGGAGTGAAACAGAGGGAGCTCGCGCGCCAGGTCTTTCGCTAAGCGTGCCAAGCAATGCGCTTGGCAAGAAAGGTTCACCATCCACGGATGCTTGCTTTCGAGATCACGCAGAGCCTTTGAGCCGAAGCGGTCGGCCACGACGCCGGCGCAATGGTGGAGGTCGGCGGAGACTGCGACGGACGAGAGGGCGTCGAGCAGCACCTCCTCGGCGTAGTCGGACGACGGCGGCGCCGGCATGGGCACGGCGCGGTGGAAGACGCACGTGCCATTGGGGAGGTTCACGGCGAGCGTGACCACGAGGTCGCGCCACCCGTCCGCGGCGAGCTGAAAGAAGCGGGCGTCCCTGACGCGCGCGGCGGTGTCAGCGCGGGCCTCGGCGAAGCGCGCGTTGAGGCACGCGCGGGTGAGGTCGGCGCGCGACAGCTCCGGGAGTCCGATCTGGCGCAGGAACGCCTTGAGCTTCGGGTGCTCCGCTGCGGCCATAGAGACGCTTCCGGACGACTCTAGGAACCAGTCGGCGAGAAGCGCGAGCGCCGCCTCAGCCTGGTGCCGCGGCAGCATCGCTCCAGGTGACCCGATTGGCGACCTTAGCCGCTTGACGCTGTCCTCTAGCCGCGCCAGCGCGCCCAGGTCGCCCCGGCCGCCGGAGAGCACCTGCCGTGGCGCAGGCAGCACCGGCGGCGTTGGTGGCCTGGAGTACACGGCCGGTTCGCCGACCACAACGCGCTGCGAGGAGGCGGCCTCCACGGCTGCGTACGCCGCAGCCAGCGCGTAGCGCTTGCGGCCGCCGCCACCGCCGCCGGTGGAGTGCCGGCGCTGCGACGACGGCGGGATGGAGGAGATAGGCACGACAGAGGATGGCGCCGCTACGGCGAGCGGTTGCTGCTGATGCGGTGACGGCGCGGAGGCAGGCGCCGAGGCCGCCATCGGCGATGCGAAGTTGGGGCAGGCGCCGCGCTTGAGGTGCTCGGAGGCGGTGCGCGAGGGGTTGGAGGCGGAGAAGGTGGCGGTGCAGAGCGTGCAGCGCAGGCGCGCCATCTTGGGCGGCATCCCGGAGGCGGGCGGCGGCACGAGCACGGGCTCCAGGTGCGCCCAGTACCAGGCGCCCTTGCCCTTGACGGCCTTGGAGCGCACCTGCACCAGCGCCTCGTAGCGCTTCCTGGCGGCGGCCTCCTCTGCCCCCATTGGTCCTCCTGAAGGCGCCTCCGCAGGCGCGGACGCCGACGCCGACGCACCCTCCTCGGCCGACATGGCGTCACGCAGCCGTCATGTCCGGTTACGTCGGTTGGGTTCGTTTGCCCTGCTACTGGACCTGGCTTTTTTTCCCCTTCTCGCCGGGTGGGTGCCCAAAACAAAACCAAAGGAATCGAGCGGAGTGGAGTGGAGTGGAAACTAGAGAAGTAGAGGGACGACTGACGAGACGGAAAGACGGATGCCTCGCCGCGGCACTTCTTTTTCGTGTGTGTTTTCCTCGGCCCCCTATCGCTATTGGCTCTTGTATTCGCTTGGCTCGGCCTTGGCCAGTGCCCCGTAGTATGACTAGCTGAGCGCAAAGCCTCTACAGCACACTGTTCATCTTGGTTTCTCGAGCTCTCTACAATCGGTGTGTCTTGGGAGCTGAGACCTAGAGAACGTGCGTATAGAGAGAGGGAAAGGCAGCCAGGAACTCAGAGGCCAGGGCGTAAAAGATTGGAATATAAAGAGAGGAGAACAAGCGCACAGCCGCGTATCCACACCCCTCTCTCTCCTACTAGTAGTACTGCTATTTTCAGTATTTTCTGGGATGGTCTTTGGTAGGAGTTGACTGCCTGCTACTTGTGCAGGACTGCAAAGGGGAGTGCTCTGATATAATGCTACTGTATGCTTTATGGTACAAATGCCAATTATAACAATATTATAGAAAAAGGTTGAGAGAGAAAGAGACCGGAAGCAGTAGTAGTACGGGCGAGTTGTGCTGTTGCCGCTGTGCGCGGCCCCGCTCGGCAATTATTGCGGTGGAACAGTTGGTGAGAGCCCACAGGACAGGGCGGCAGAGATTGTACGCCCCATGCTATGGAGAGAGAAATATTATACAAACATCAAATTTCAGTAGCATGGTGCACTGCGTTTATTTTTGAATCATTCATTCTTGAGTGGTTGCGCCGCGGTTTCTCTAAAAGAAAAATGGGCCTGAATTTCTTAGGCTTTCATCTCTTGATTTAATATAAAAAGTGCAGTACAGCCTTTTGTCCAAAATAACATAGAATTGTCATATTGATAAAAGAAAAATCTTCATCCAACTTGTTTTCTCCTTCGAAATCACATAAAATTAGGGTATTGATAAAAGAAAAAAACTTGATCCAACATATCGATCAACAGGAAGGCGATATAAAATGTAGAGCTATAAATCGTTTTCAGTTTTTTACGTGAGGCTAAATGTTACTCTAATGCGCGGAATACGATAAAATAGCCACGGTGGCTGCTACAAAATAGCCACGACGGGATACGATAAATGTTACTATAGTAGCCATTTGGGCTTCTCGCAGCAACCACGCCATCCAAATTTATTGCACGGCCCTTGTTCTCACCGTACACATGCCGGTCCACCGTGCACTCTATTCATCTCGCGGCGGGGGAGGCTCCTCCGCGCCTACGCCTACTCCTACGCCTGGGTGCCGTTGGACACCTCGCCCGTGCCCACGTGCCGTGACACTACCGCAAGCACTATCATCACGTAATAAGTCCCCTCCCACGCGCCATATGCGGCATACATATAGTACCCCTTTTTTCTATCTCCTCACCATCCTTACCAACGGCCACTCCTTCGCGCACTGAGGGCATGGGAAGGGTAGTGGCCCAGGACGCGTGGAGGAGAGTGTGGCTAGTGGTGTGGATGGCGTGGTCATTGCAAGGAGCACCACCAGAGCAAGACGAGGCCGCCACCACGGTAACTGTGAAGGTCGGCGCCAAGGAGAAGGATGTCGCCGCCATCGGATTCATCGAGTCAGTGACAGGGAAGGAGAAAGGGCAGCATTGGCGGGCGCCAACCGGAGTAGAGGTGGCGACACTTGGCTAGGAAGGAGGAGCAGGAAGCGGCGGCAACTCAGGGGGAGGAGAGAGAGGCGGCGTGTGGATGAGCATGGTAGGGGATGAGGAGAAAGAGTGCAGGGAATGTAAAAATAAATGGAAAATAATAAAAAGTGTGGTAGTTGGTCAATAACACGGAGTATAGTGTTTTATATATTCTTTCAAGATTAGAAGTCTGAAGTAACATGAGTGCGGACAACCTATATACATTATAGATTCTTTTTCCCTAGAAAATAGTTAATGTTATATGCTTATAATAATCGTTTTGCGTAAATAAACTGTAGAGCTACTAAACTAAGCGAAGATAATAATTATCTTGTAGCTAATACTATAATGAGGCACTTCGTGGGTCGCACAGAGCGCAACACGCAACGCTTGTCACGAGTCGCTTGTGGGCCACCACAGTTGTTTGGGCCACCGAAGCCTCTCTCGCTCCCCTCAGCTATGCCCCCTCCCTTTCTAAACCCTCACTCGTAGGCCCCGACGGCGCCACCGCTAGTGCTCCCTCGCGGCCCTAACGGTGCCACCGTGCCGCCAGTGCCTAGATGCCTCGGATGCTGCGACGGCATGGCTAGGATCCGGTCGGAGGAGGTGGACATGTTGCCATTGCCGTCATCCGCTGGAGAAAAGGGCCGGCCAGAGGCGGTGGAGAAGGCCGCGGCGGCGAACGCGCCATCGTCGAGGCCGTCGGCGGAGATAGAGAAGGGGGGTAGAGATGGCAGATCCAGCAGTTGAGGAGGCGGATCCAGCTGCACCGCCGGCGCATCCGGTCGGGCCAAAGGAAAAGGCGAGCGGGGTGGCCAACAGTAGTGGAGGATGAGGAGGTGAGAAGCGCAGCTGGCAGCGTTGGAGGACGAGGATGTAACACTGTTGATATCTCTTAGCGTAACAGATTTTACTCTGCAAGCGCACGGAGATTCGCTGTAGCTTTTTCACTCAGAGTATTCCGAGTATCGTAAAAATCCATAGGGAAGCAAGGGCGAATAGGTAGAATGAAATGTCGAACTTTCAAGCAGTACTATAACTTAGATAAAATACCAGCTAAACTTACAACGGGGGTAAGATATAAAGATAGTGTATGGTGGGAAGAGTAAAACAGGGACTAAAGAAGCCTAACACTTAGGTAGTTGCCTGGGAGGACAACGAGTGAGATTAGATTTCCAAACTCTACTAGTTAACCGCTGCAGAGGAGTATTCGCGGTTGAACTAAGTTAACTAAATACAAGCTAGGATCTTGCGTCGAGTGAAATTCCGGCGCCTCGAGGGGTCAAGGGGTAGATAGTAGACCTCCGAAGGAGACCCGGCTAACGCCTACGGGCTTACCGAACGACGGGGTGGATTACTGAGACCTCTAGAGCTGTCACCTAGGGAGGCTGTCGACCAAATCTGCGTGGGTAAGATGGCACGCTATACTAGTGTTCAAGTGAGAACTTGGACACTAAAGCTCTTCCTTGATCAGAGGATGAGAACTAACTTAATCTTAGATCAAAAGCCTAAGACAAGCTTATAGCACCGACAAGTCTAACAAGATTCAGATAACTTAAGAACAACACAAACCTAAGCCTTGGATCTAGTGTGCAATAAAGGTACACCACACTAGGCAAGCGTTAAGAAGTAAAGTAAAGTATAACAAAAGATAGAGTAATGATAAATATTATACTGGAGTAACGAGTACAAAAGATAGAAAGATACAAGAGCTTTACCGAGACTCGAAGAAGACTCCGGAATCCCTGAGGCAAAAGCTCAGACTCAACTCTAACTCCTAGGACTAACCTAGTGATACAAGACTAAACGATAGTGTGAGCTACTCAACTTCCACACTCTACAAATGAGAGCTAGGGGGTATTTGTAGTCACCAAGTGAGTGGGGGTAATTATAGGATCGGTATGGCGGTTAAGGGGACAGGGGGCAGGCCGGGTGGCCTGGTAGGGAGCCGAGCGGCCCCACCCCAAGTCGGGCGGCCTGGCCAGCTATTGGATCCACCGCCATTCTTCATCCTATGGTCCATCTTGACTCCCCAAGTTGGTTGCATGGCGGTTATGGCGGTTAAAAGTGTGTTTTCCTTTCAACCGTTGATCTCACTTGTGTTTCTTCCTTAGCCACAGGATTGAAGTCTCGCGGATTGCTGACTTCACCAATCCAAGTGCTTGGATCAATGAGGTGGAGCCTTTCGGTACTTGACACGTTGCATTCGGCATTGGACTTCACAACTGTGTTGACATGTCACTTATGCACATGCAGGTCGAAGATGAGCTGATTTGGCTCCTGATACAGGCCGGGCGGCTTGGAGTGGTGCCGGGCGGCCTGGCCCACTGGCCAGTGACCCTGTGACTTAGCCAAATTTGCCTGTTTTTTGCTGATCTTTGTACCTACAATCAAATATTCAACACAACTTGTGGAAATGTGTTAGTAGCACAGGTTTATCCATAGTTTGGCATATTTTCCTCCATGTTTGTGGTTAGTTGACGGTCATTGGTAGTGCAATAATGACCATCAACACCCCCCAAGCTTAGACCTTTGCTCGTCCTCGAGTAAAGCCAAGATGGGTTATGGATCAGGAGTTGCTGCAATATCAATGCTCATAAATAGGAGTTATGCACAGACGACACCCATGCTCTTACCTCGAACCATAGTGTATGTAATGATCGCTCTCACTCATACCTGTGGTGCATCTTTTTGTCTTACCATGTTTTGGGCGGTTGAGAGGAAGAACGACCTAGCTTCAGGTTCTGCTCCAAGCATGTCTTTTGGGATTCCATCTCAGGTGTTTTTAATGATTTTTCAAAAGAAAACAAGTTTCTCCAAAGGTACTCTTGATCGCTCAAAGTGTATCCTCAACATTTGAAGCCAAGGGCACGGCTAAAAACTTCCTATACTAAAGCTTATGTGGAGTTCAGGGTCATAGAAGAACTTAGCTTACTTAAATTGTTTGTTTTGCAAAGCCAAAGATTGGACCAAACAAATATACTACATCATCTAGCCTAGTTCATTGTTGGAGCTTTATTTGGTGGATGGATGGATGAATCTCCTTGTTTCCTTTCCTTTTCCTTTTTGATTGATAGGTATGAATATGAAGCCTTTTTTGTATTTTTATCTCTTTTTGCCATGCTTGACTAGCATGCTTTTCTTTTTCTCATATTTTTGCCATGCTTGACTGCATGTTTTTTTTTCTCATATTTTTGTTGGCTCCATACTCTACCTCTTTTTGATTGAAAGGAGTAAAGCTAAGGGTATTATTTTGGAGATATATGGATTCATACCCAGGATAGGTAAATGCAATTGTGGTGGTGTATTTTGCTCCAACAATTAACAAGATAGAGATGATTCCATTCTAAGAGACTCAAAATTTGACAAAGCTCAAAACAACTTTAAGTAGCTTCATCAAGCTAGGCTCAGATATTTCAGTGTAGTTGGCTCTGGTAGGTGTTCAAAAACCGATGGGGGAACTTCATTTTATTTTCAAAAGAATAAACCTCATATGTTTATCTTACTAGAGACATGTGGAGAAAACCTAGTGTTTAGCCATATCATTTCTCACAACAACTTAGACAAGGTTATGCAAATGGCATCCACTAAGTACAAGATCAAGTTTTCAACTTATACACACAAGCTCGAAATAAAGCTAAGTGTAGATCGTGCACAAACAACTAAGCATGAACATAATAAAGCAACTATTCATCATTTCCATATGAAAGATATATGCATCAAAGTTGGGAGTTGTTTTTATTGACACTTTTTTTTAGATAAAGCAATAAAAAGGAAAATAAATAAAAACATTATTGAAAGTACTTACCTCGATAGGACGGTGATGCTGCTGCTTGGTCGGACGGGGTACTGCTAGTACTGGTAGGACGGGTGATGCTGCTGCTTGTTGGGGTACTGCTGGTGCACATGGGAGGAGACAAGGACAAGAGACGGGGACACCTTACTCTGAGGAGACACAGGCACGAGGAGGTATGCTCATAACGGTCTACCATCCCCCCCAAGCTTCAATGAAGCTAGGGGTTTTGGTAGTAGTAGTTGTAGAAGTTCTGAGCATTGAGGAAGCCGGCTCCAACTTGCTCGTTTAGGTTTTGGAGCATCTCCGTGTTGGTTTGGAGCCGTTGGTCGATTGCTTCCGTGCGTTGGTAGATGTCACCTACCTGCTGATACAGCCTCTGATCGTACTGGCCTAAGTTCATCCCCCTCCCTCCCATTGCGGAGTTGATGTTGGCCATATAATCTGGGTGGTACCGGACTGAAGCAGAGTGACCTAAGTCTCGGCTGAGCACACGTGACGCACTACCGCCTCCGTAGTATTGTGTACTATGGGAAGGCTGGTAGGAACTCTTGCCACCGGTATTGGAGAAGTACCAGGACGGCTCAGCTGGTGTGGAAACATGGACGGGTTCCTCATTATCCTCTCCTCGGGCTCTGTGGTGTGACTCCTCCACTCGCCGTCACTGGGCTCTGGTCATGATGCCGCCGATGCTTTGGCGTGGTGCCTCCACATCTAGCTATATGGTTAGGCTCCTAATGGTGTACATGTCGAACTGCGGTGCTGGAAGCGGCAGCTCAAGGCTATGCCCGAACCATGCCATGATCAGTCTCCCCGTTGCGGCGTCTCACCTCATGAAATGTGCCTGGACAAAGTGCTGCTCCCCCACATAGTGTGATGTGTCGTCGGGAAGGTAGTCAAGTTGGGCATTCTCTAGGAGGCCCAAGTTGGCTGTTATCCTGGTGACAAAGGAAGTGATGCTTATAGGGGTGTTGGTCGCTCTCATGCCCATCCAGTGGTGGACAATGTTGAGGACCGGGGCATAGCACTTCTTTTTGACCATGGCATAGAGGCAATTGAGGTCTTCGTTGGGTGCACAATGAACCTCGCCTCTTGGAAAGACGATGAGCGAAGCCCAGCGAGCTAAGAGTCTCAGAGTGGGATTGTGAATTTTAGTGGTGCTGTGTTTCTCCTTCCCGTACTCTCCATATATTTCCACCCAAAAAGATTTCATGTCGTACCCGGCTGGGTCACTCAACGAACAGTTGGAGTGGAAACCCAGGAGGTCGGCAAACTGCCGGGGGTAGACAGAGAATTCAGTATTGAACATGCGGAAATTTATAAACGTACCTGTTGTACGCTTATCCACGTGGAGAGTCATCAAGAACTCTTGTATGAGAAGAACGGATCCTTCCTCTGTAATGTTAGCGAAATCCGACCAACCTACATAATCAAAGGCTTTAATGAACGGGTCCAACATACCTATCTCGACGAGGAAGAAGGCGTCGAAGCACTTGGTCCTCCCAAAGGTCTTGGTGGAAAGAGCTCGTAACACCTGGGCTTCCTGATCGCCTTGGATGTTGATGTCCTATAGGTTCATCAGTCGGCGCTGCGGTTGTTGCTGAGAAGAAACTCCTTCATCTTGCTCCTGGTCCTGGCGGCTGCGTGTACCGCTGACAGACATCCTATCGGATGCTGCTGGGGTCCTAGAGCTTCCGCTTTGTGAACGAGAGCGAGAGCGCTCGTCCGACGAAGATGGGAACTTCAGGTGCAGTTCCTTCCCTGTGTTGCTCAGGGCCTTCTTCGCTTTCTTGAAGAAAGAAGACATCCTGCAAAATTAGACAATATACTACACAAGGGACAAAGCAGACACCAATATTAGCGTTAGCGGTTAGTCGTCTAAAAGTCAGTCGTCCAACAGTTAGTCGTCCTTGCGGGGCAAAGCCTCCACAAAACGTCCAAAAACCGAGGGTGTAGCACTTATTTATTTATTTTTTTCGCAAAGTTGAACTAACTAAATGCAAACTTAAGCAAAAATTTGATGAAATTTAAACATGGAATGGTGAAATTCAAAGTAAGTGCATGAAAGATAGGAAAATTATAATGCGGAAAGTTAAATATGCAGTGGAGGATAAGGCCAGTTTACCTCCTGACGAGGGCAAGTCATACCTTGGGTTCGGTGTCAGCGCTTGACGGAGACTTAGCGGCCGTCTGTGCTGCAACTTTTGCTCGCCAAACCTTCTTGGTTGCCACAGCCTTTTGTTTCTGAGTTTTACTCTTCTTCTCTGGCTAGGCTTTTGGCGTTTCCTCTTTCTTCCGCCATTCTTGAGATGTGTTCGTTGCCTTGGCGGTGACCTTTGTCTCAGGAGCTTTGCCTCCTGAGTCCTTTGTCGGCGGCTGAGCCACTAAGGCACGTCTCAGTGACTCGGCTCTGCGATCGGCTTTGAGCTTGCGGGCTTCTCCATCGTATAGGAGCTTTTCCATAGCTACGAGGAGTGAGTCCATTTTTGGCTTGCTTGGCGAAAGCTCAATCTTTTCTCTTGGTGTTTCCTGGGGTGCCTGACACTTAAATTTGAAAGTTTTTACCTGTCGGCACTGTTCGACCTTCGGTTTGAAGGCGAATGTCTCCCGTATGCCATTAATGTTGTGGTGGACTTCCCCAGCTCCAACATCAATGTTGGCCTCAGCGGTGCTTAGGAATGGTTGCCCAAGGATGAGCGGCGTCTTCGTGTCTACCTCCATGTCTAGCACCACGAAATCCACCGGGATGACGAAGTTCCGGATTTTCACCGGGACGTCTTCGGCGATCCCGACGGGGTAGCGAATCGATTGATCCGCTAGCTGCAGGCACATAGCAGTAGGGGCAAGTGTAGCATGCGTAAGTTTATCAAAGACTACCTTTGGCATGACGCTGACGCTTGCTCCTAGATCACAGAGAGCTTGATCAAAGTTCTGGGTCCCGATTGAGCATGATATGGAGGGGTACCTAGGATCCTTCTTCTTTTCAGGCGGCTGGTTGAGTATAGCAGCGCTACACTCCTCCGTGAGGTGCACAACTTCGGTCGATGGTAGCGGCTTTTTGTTGTTGAGGATGTCCTTCAGGTACTTAGCATACATAGGTACCTGCATCGCATCTAGCAATGAGATATTGACATATAACTTCTTGATTACCTCAACAAACTTGCCGAACGGATCGTCGACCGAGGCCTTTTTCTGCCTTTGAGGAAAAGGGAGCACTATGCTGTCATAGAACTTGTGCGGAGCTGACTTTGGTGCTTCCTTCATCGGTGGTGGTTCACGATCCAACTCATCTTCCTCCTCTGGTGCGGTCCGCTTTCCCTGTTCTTTTCCTGCAGTTCTAGGATGTGGGGGGTCTTGTGTAGACCTTCCACCCCTAGTGGTTACAGCATTTATATGTTCCTTCGGGGCTGGCTCGGGCTATCCCGGAAGCTTCCCGAAGTAGGACTAGGTAGAGCGGCGGCAAGCTGAGCTATCTGAGTTTCCAGCATTTTATGAAAGCTCAGCTGGTTCTTCATGGCACTATTCAAAGTTTCCAATTGATTTGACAAAGATTCAAGAACTTTATCATTCGCATGGAACTTCTTACTAATGCTATCGTTCACAACCTTTTGATCGAAAGAATTTTTATTAAACTGTTGAGAACTATTAGAAGACATACCTTGACCAGCGAAAGGTAAGTTGGGTTGTCAATTCCAACCTGGTTGAGGATGAGGCCCGTTGCTGAAGCCATTGTTGTTGATGAAGTTGATGTCCTCCGATCCATTTTCGGGGCAGCTGTTCCCCGTGTGGTCGGTATTCCCACAATGCTCACAAGTCATGCGAGAATCCAATGCCTGGACTGGAACAGCTTCAGGAGCGCCCTCCAGCTTCTCTAGCAGGAGGTCCATCTTGGCGGTAAGCATGTTGGAGCCGTCAATATGGAGGACTCCACGGGGCTTATTGTTCGCCCTCTCCTCTCTCCATCCTTGGTTGCTTGCCATCTTCTTGATGAGAGAGCGGGCAGCGGCAACACTCAAGGACAAGAATGATCCTCCAGCGGCTGCATCGAGGTGTTCTTGCGCGGACCGGTGTAGTTCGTGGAAGAAATTTTGGATAATTAGCCACTGTTCCATACCATGGTGGGGGCAGGTGGCGATGTATTCTTGTAGTCTCTCCTATGCCTCCGCCACGGACTCATCAGTGAGCTGCTTGAAGCTCGATATTCAGTTCCTCAGTGAGCTTGTCTTCCCCAGCGGAAAGTACTTTGCCAGGAAGGCATTGGAGCATGCCTCCCAAATCGCCAAGTTGTTGCGGTTCAGGTAGAACCACTGTTTCGTCTTCCCAATCAGGGAGAATGGGAAGAGGCGAAGCCGAACAGCATCGGTGGTTGCACCCTTGATAGTGAAAGTGCTGCATATCTCCAGAAATTGCTAGAGATGGCTGTTTGCATCCTCTGACGCCAATCCGCAGAATGGGCTAGCTTGGACCATGTGGATGACACCAGGCTTGAGCTCGAATCCATCTCCAATAGTCACACTTGGCCCTATAGGGATGTCGTTGCTGGATGGGATAGAGAACTCGCGAATGGTCTTCTTAGCCACATGTGTCGTGTCGGTTGTGCTTGATGATCCAAACTCCAGTGTAGCTGGCACATGCCTCTGCCTGTGGATCGTCTTCTAACGGACTCTCCTTCTGAGCAGCGACTCCGGATTGTTGTGAAAGTTTGTCGGTAGGTCAAAACAGGTCATACACCTCTCTGTCACCGAACAATAAAGTAGACAGAGGCAAATAGGCCCGCTAAGAAATAGCGGTATGATATCAAGTTATAAGTACCTAGCTTTGACAAATCAAACTTCTATTGCCAATTGCTTCCCCAGTAACGGCGCTAGAAAAAGCTTGTTGACGTCCCTTAGCGTAACAGATTTCACTCTGCAAGCGCATGGAGATTCGCTGTAGCTTTTTCACTGAGAGTATTCCGAGTATCGTAAAAATCCATAGGGAAGCAAGGGCGAATAGGTAGAATGAAATGTCGAACTTTCAAGCAGTACTATAACTTAGATAAAATACCAGCTAAACTTACAACGGGGGTAAGATATAAAGATAGTGTATGGTGGGAAGAGTAAAACAGGGACTAAAGAAGCCTAACACTTAGGTAGTTGCTTGGGAGGACAACTAGTGAGATTAGATTTCCAAACTCTACTACATAACCGATGCAGAGGAGTATTCGCGGTTGAACTAAGTTAACTGGATACAAGATAGGATCTTGGGTCGAGCGAAATTCCAGCGCCTCGAGGGGTCAAGGGGTAGATAGTAGACCTCAGAAGGAGACCCGGCTAACGCCTACGGGCTTACCGAACGACGGGGTGGATTACTGAGACCTCTAGAGCTATCACCTAGGGAGGCTGCCGACCAGATCTGCGTGGGTAAGATGGCACGCTATACTAGTGTTCAAGTGTGAACTTGGACACTAAAGCTCTTCCTTGATCAGAGGGTGAGAACTAACTTAATCTTAGATCAAAAGCCTAAGACAAGCTTATAGCACCGGCAAGTCTAACAAGATTCAGATAACTTAAGAATAACACAAACCTAAGCCTTGGATCTAGTGTGCAATAAAGGTACACCACACTAGGCAAGCGTTAAGAAGTAAAGTAAAGTATAATAAAAGATAGAGCAATGATAAATATTATACTGGAGTAACAAGTACAAAAGATAGAAAGATACAAGAGCTTTACCGAGACTCGAAGAAGACTCCGGAATCCCTGAGGCAAAAGCTCAGACTCAACTCTAACTCCCAGAACTAACCTAGTGATACAAGACTAAATGATAGTGTGAGCTACTCAACTTCCACACTCTACAAATGAGAGCTAGGGGGTATTTATAGTCACCTAGTGAGTGGGGGTACTTATAGGGTCGGTATGGCGGTTAAGGGGACAGGGGGCAGGCCGGGTGGCCTGGTAGGGAGCCAGGCGGCCCCACCCTAGGTCGGTTGGCCTGGCCAACCATTGGATCCACCGCCATTCTTCATCCTATGGTCTATCTTGAGCATTATTTTATGTACTGTATGAACTAAGGTTTGGGATTCAAATTTATTTGAATTTTAGATTTGTTTTTGGCCTTGGTTATAAAAAGAGAAAAGGAGAGGAGAAGGGAAAAAAAATCAAAACCCAACCCTAGCCCACCTGGCCGAATCGGCCCAGACCTCTCCCCTCTCCTTCCCTCAGCCTAGTTCGATCCCACCGGGCCCAACAGGCCAATCGGCCCAGCCGCGCGCCCCCTTTTCCCTTTCTTTCTCTGGTAGGTGGGCCGCGCTCCCAGAGCCGCTGACCGCTGGGTCCCGCTGGTCAGGGCCACTTTCTTCCTCCCCAGGCTGCTGCTCGCTGCCCTCCCTCTCTCTGCCCATGGCCCCGTCCTCTTCCTTCCTCTGGCCGGTGGCCCACGCCACCCAGCTCGCTGACAGCCAAGGCCCTTCCGCCATCCTCTCCTTCCCCCGCTCGCGCGTGATGCACGGTCCACGCGGACCTGACTCAGGGTCGAGTCGGAGGAGCCCGAGCCGCCACCATCCCTGGAACCCGAGTGAGACTCGCTGCGCCGCCCTATAAAGGGGATCCCCTCGCCCGCCACCGCGATCTTTTGCTCCCTCGCCTCACGCCCGGGCCCTAGCTTCCTCGCGCCGCCATCAATTTCACCGTTGAAGCTCAAGGTGAGCCGCGCCGCCGCCGTCAAATTCGCCACCGTCGGTCGTTTGTCCGGTCAATTGACCCCCGTGCCACCCTCACAGGAACCTAGGGAAGCACCGCCTTTGGTTCTTGGACGCCGGAGCCGCCCACCGGCTCTGCCCATGCACGCTCGCCACCGCCGTCCGCACCCTCTAGCCGCCGGCTACCTCCAGCGCGTCTCCGCCTTTCCCGAGCCCCACGGTGAGTGCGCCGTCGCGTTCTCTCTCTCCGGCCCGTTTCCTCCCTTCCTCGACCACCGCAACGCCCAGAGCACCGGCACTCCGGCGAGCCGCCGCCGCGAGCAGGCGGATTCCGCCCTGGAATATGGTCATCGCCGGCCACTTTTTTTCCCCGTTCAATCCCCTCCGCCATATCAAGATCCAACGGTTCCCAAGCGCCGGTGACCGGGTCAATACCGGTCAACTGCCGATCAACCTAGCATTTTTGCAAAAGAGGCCCTCGGTTTTCTCCAAATCAAGCCGTCATCCAGGACAGTAGAGAGAAGGCCCTGTTTTTATCTTTTAATTCCAAGTTTTCAAAAAGTATTTACATCTAAGTCCTAGCAGTATTCAAAAGGCTATATTTTCACCATTTTAAATTCGTTTTTGATGATTTTCGTGCCCACGCGATCGTTTGAATGTGTAGAATAATTTTAAATAGGTTTTACCTTTTGTTTTTATGTCATGATGTATTGTTTCTTATCTTTTGCATTTGTTTGCTTGCATGTGTGACCATGTGGATGCTTGTTTGGTGCCGTGTATCGTGAATAGACGTTGACCCGCCTGTGGATTTCGAAGAACAGCCTCCAGAAGCCTCTGAGCAGCAACAAGGAATAAATTTTGAGGGGCAAGTATAACATAAACAACACCTAATAACCTTTTTATTTACTGCATGTGCATTTTAATTTGTATGCCTGTATGGTTTACCTAGCTACTTTTATCCTTTTATATCTACCTTGTGGGATACATATGGTTAAGTTGTGCTAGGTGCTGCGCAAACTCATGTCCTTTTTTTAATTAAATTTTGATTAATAATTCTATGCATTTAATTGTTGGGCTCGACCCCTGATCGGTTCATGTCCATTTATTATGGCTTTTTAGCAACATAGTTTAGGGAGTTTGAGCAATGTGCTTGTGTGCTTTTGCTTGTGGCGCCCAGTTATCTTTATGTTTTATGTTTCTGCTATGCTACGTTATACTCTGAGTTAAACACTTGTGTCACAGTGTAATAATGATATATTTAATGTTATGTACGTTTTTATCTTTGGCATGTGTTTGTGGTATTTTGTAATTTGTCATGTATATACGAGACGTTTCCTGGCGCATATATAAATGTTGCACGGTTTTGTTCGTTGAAACTGGGCGTGACAGAGGAGGCGAGCGGGTCGTCCGGCAGTGGTAGAGGACGAGGAGGGGAGCAGGGCATCCAGCGGCCAGCGGCGGTGGAGGAAGGGGTGAGCAGGGAGAGTGGTGGGGAGAGGTGGGGCATAGGAGCCGACTCGTGCTTGGGCTGGAGCAGTGGTGGAGCAGAGGCAAACGGAGACGTGGGAGGTTCTAGAGGCTAGGCCCACTTGCAAGAGAGTGTGTAGTAAAATTATATTGTATAGAAAAAATTGGCAGTTGAAGGTGGATGAACAAAATATAGGACAGTTGGATTTGGAGGAGAAATATACACCAGCACACCCAGACGTTAGTAAAGATTAATAGTGACAACGCACGAGACTTTGCTAGTATATGTTAATGCTGCACACACAAATAATTGAAACAACACTGTAATAATGAAAGAAACAAACTGCCAAACACGGATTCTTCAATAGCCATTATCAACCTACGGCATCATTGTGTTAATACAGGGCATGCACACTTGGTTTTATTATACAGAACAAAATCAAGAAACAAAATTCATTGAACACCAAACAAATGAATCTAGTAAGATCTCCCTGGAGAAATAGTGAGACAATAGGAATTTAGCTAATTGCACAATATGAAAAAAAAACTACAGGAGAATAGGGTTTCAGATGAGTTCCAGATTGACATTACGTTTGGATACGAAAGCAGTCAAATTCTACCCAAACCCCAGCATCATCCATGGCCAAGTATCTAGGATTCAACCGCATGACATTATATATGACCCAAGGGTAGGAATTAATATAATCCCCAAGCACGTAATGCGTCTGCAATGGACAAACGGCAGCTACTTGAAATGCAAAGGTGTTCTGTAGGTAATCCCAACAACCTTGCGGGATACTCAGGTGTTCTTAGACTTCGACGTCTTTGACATCCCCGAGGGATCTCCACCATTAATTGTGGTCGGTATCCTAATTGCCGCTCACCAGCTCAGATATATATAGAGGGAGATTGCAGCTTCAGTTAGGCAATGAAGAAATCAGTGTCAATATCGATAGGTCACTCAATGCCAAAACTGAAGGAAAGCCAGAGATTGACCTTATAGAAGAAGTGATAAGCCTTTCACTTGAGGAAATGGGTCAAGATAGCCTAGAGAAAGAGGTTGTTAGCGACTTTAGTACGCTAGAGGAGCCATGGAAGTTCGAAGAACTTGGTGAATCCTTATGACCCAAAGCTCCTAAGATAGAACTAAAGCAACTACCGCCTGGCCTGAAGTAAGCCTTCCACCACAGGAATGATGACACACCGGTGATCATGAGCGACAAGCTGACAGAGAGTGAGAGCCAGCAATTTCTTTCAGTTCTGGAGAAGTATAGATCTGTGCTTGGATACTCTCTTCAAGATCTGAATGGAATTGGTCCCAACCTATGCACTCACCGTATCCCTATGGAGGCTGACCACAAGCCAACTAGTGAGCCACAACGTTGATTTAACAATGCGATGAGAGAGGTAGTCAAGAAGGAAGTACTAAAATTACTTCACGCGGGAATCATATACCCTATGAGTGATAGCAAATGGGTCAGTCCAGTACAAATTGTATCTAAGAAAGGAGGGATGATGTGATGCCCCGGCATCTCATCAGGCCTTAACATACAGTTGGAGACAAACACCCTGTCCCCATGCGCGTCGCCACCGTGAACGCCATGGCCGGTCCAAATAAGCTCGCGCCACCGCTTCGCTGGTGTTCCTCCTCCCCGTCCGACGCGCGTCCCATGCCCGGCTAGCTCCACTCCACCAAACCCCGAAGCTCTAGTGCGTCGAAATCGCCTCCTTCACCTCCCTCCACGCGCAGCCACCAAGACGCGCCACCGCGCCGTCGACCTCGCCGTGGGCAGCCTCCCTGAGTCTAACCCCACGGCTCCAAACCCCACCACCAAGTTCGCCAAGGCACCGCGCAGCTCAAGCCACTAACTCCAGCCCCTCCCTCCTCCTGTCACGCTGGATTGAGCCGCCACCGCCACGCCTGCGCATTCCACCGCTGCCTCCGGTTCACCGACCTGCACCACCTCTACGGTCCACTCCACCCGACTAGACCGAGGGAAACGGGTTCCCCGTGGTCAGGAACATCTTCCCCGACCCTCTCGGCTCCAAGTGCCGCCTCCACGACGCCGGCGCAGCCCGGCCTCTCTCCTCCCATCACGCGTGGTCTCCCCCGGCGAGAGGAAGAAGAAGATACGAAAGTTTTTCGGTTTAGCCCCTTCCTTTTTGAAGTTTCGCAAGTTCGTTTCATTGCACAGTAGTGTGAGTCTGTTGAATCTTCCATGCTAGCCCCTGAAGTTTATAGTTAATCTCATTTAGGTCCTGGATCTTGGATTTTTCTTTTTAGATTCGTTATTTTCGGCTGATAAATTTGGAAAATCATAACAAATCAAAGAAAAATCCTAAAAAGGCAAACTCAGATGCATTATGTGTAAATAGACTATTTTGCCCTCTGTTTTGTTGCATGCATGATTAATTAAGATAAGTACCAAAAGTGATGTAGATGGACTCCATGATGTGAAACTTGGACAGTAGTTTTAGGGTGCTATTTAGGTTCTGTGATAATTTTGGTAGCCCTAGCATTGACTGTATAAACACTGTTTTACTATTATACACGTGCTTTGTGTGTTTAATTAACCTAGAAATGGATGCTACCTAAGATATGCTTAAAATGACGTCCTAGTATTTTTCATATGCTCTACATAGTGTTAGTAGCTCAATGGTAAAATATGAAGCCGTGCATGAAAAGTTTACATGGTTATTTGAAAATGACAAAAAAGTGTCTTGAATAATTAAATAATAGGAAAAAGTGATACTTGGTTGATAATAAATTCCATGGAAAATTTAGTAGTGTTCTAGTTAGTTTTTGGTATCAGAAATAATTTTTGTAGAATTTGTGGTCACTGTTTTGATTTGCATCTAAAATAAGCAAAAGTAAATATATGGAAAATGGATGTCCTATCCAACTATGGATATTTCACTTGTTGATTTTTGTACATGTTGTTCATGCCCTGTGTTGCTTTCTGAGTAAATATCATGACCAACAACTCATCCTATAAATTATAAAAAATCTGAGAAACTGTAGGGCTGATAAACTGTTAGAATTTTCATAATTTATCTGTAGATCCTTTAGGGCTGAAATTTAGTCAGTGGTAAATTGTGTATTAATGTTCTGCATGTCATAAATATTTGAAGTCATTTGGTTCAATGTAGTTACCAGAAATGAAGTGACATTTTTAATGTTAAATGACTCATTTCAAGTAAACCAAATAATATTGTTTTTCTTCGATTTACCTCATCCAGTAGTGTCTCATTCACACGTTGCTTTATTTGACATGTTCTCTGTAAGATGAATCACTTGTTAGGTGTATGTACGATTGTAGGGAGTATGCTTGCTCTAGGATCATAAAACTACTACAATTACTAGTGCTAAGAGCAATGTCTAGAACTAGTAATCCATTTGCAGGTAAAAAATTAATGCTTGACCAAGTAATAAATTTCTATATTGCATTGCGAATGTCTGATTTCATAGTTGTATGCTTGTCCTAGCGGCACAAAGGCACTTGATATGGTTCCTAAGCAATTAGTAGCTGGATAGGGGCATGTGTGATGATATTGTATGATGGTTGGAGTAAATGTTTACCCTAGGTCCATAAATGTGCTGTATTTAAATAGATATCAATCACCTTCTTGGTTGTCCATAGAATGATTATTCATGTGTGTGTTTAATACTCATGCAATCCATTCACTGCATCATGCATACCATTCATGTAGCAATGCTATTGCAGATATGTGATCAAGTGCGTGGAGCTACATCAAACAACAGTGTCCAAAAGACCAACTAAGACCCACTCACGACCTGTAGGGCCCATCAGTCGTGTTTGGAAGGAGGACTTGTCCAAGGGATCAAGGGGTTGCCTGGGGCAAAGCCTCACAACCCGGCAAACTAACATTAGCTTAGTTTGTTGTTTTCTTAAAGCAAATCAAAGGTAGGCAGGACCATGATTTTCCTAGCAAACATATTATGATTGATAATTACGCATCTGCATTAGGAGTTGTTTGAAACCAATTGCATTAGACTCCTTGGCCACCCTGGCCCTAGCACCTACAATAGAGTACGTAGGATGAGTATGCCTAGTAATACTAGATACGAGTAGACACGAGTGAATGGAGTCACTCGTCGCATAGGTGATCTTGCAAAGATTTCAAAAATCTCATCATGATGGAGGTTACATTTATGTTTGTAATTAAATGGAGACCGGGTGGATATATGGGCATACAAGAAAAATAAATGATGATTATGAGTATTTGAATGGATGGTGGACTCCGCTCGAGTCGTTTAAGACCCCGTCAGCTACCCAAAGTACAACTTTTGTGGTGCGTCCAGTTGCTGAGCATACTACGCCTGAGATCGTGGCTCAGTATGAGGCAAATGCCAAAGCTGTTAACTTTCTCTTTTCCGGGCTTGGTCCCATGGATTATGAGAGAGTGAGCCACCTTAAGACGGTGTGCTAGATATGATCCCTGCTTAGTGCACACCATGAGGGTACCGCCACCATTAACGCGAGGCTTGTTGAGACCTACCAGCGCGAATGTGAAAATTTCGTCCAGAAGCCGAGAGAGTCTGTGGATGACTTGTTTGGTCGGTTTCAATCGATCATCAACAAGTTGCGTGTCAACTCCGCCCCCGCTGAGCTCTAATACACCGATCATCAGCAGGCTGTGAAATTGTTGTATGCTTTGGATAGAAAAGTATGGAAGATCAAGGTGAACTCGACCATTGAGTCGGCGGGTTATGACACGATTCGAGTGGAGGCTCTCTATAGCAAGCTCAAGGCCACAGAAGTGGATTACAAGATGAGGGATTCCCATGCTTGTACTGGCTCCAAGAGCCTGGCCTTGGCTACTCCCTCCCGTGAGGCTGCTACTAACCCCCCGTTACACAACTTCTCATTTTCTGCTTTGATGTCTGTGACAGAGGAGCAGTTGGCGTCACTTGGGGATGATGAGCTTTGCTTGGTGTCCAGTCGCTTTCAGCGCGCCTATGACAACCAGATGAGCAAGAAGAGGGGTGAGAGGCCGAAGTGCCTTGAGTGCGGAGAGGTCGGCCACTTCATCGCCGAGTGCCCCAACAAGAATGACTACTACAAGAAGGGCAAGAGCTACTCCCGCGACTCTGACAACTACCACTTCGGCAAGCCAAGCTTTGACAAACACCGCTCCGGTAAGCACAGCTCCGGCAAGCGTGACTTTGGCAAGAAGAACTTTCGGAAGGCTTTCAAGGGCTATAGAAGGACAACCGGAAGCGGGACAAGGCGTTCTTCGCCGAGATCGGGTTCTGCAGCAGCGGATCTTCTTCCTCTTTGTCCTCGTCGAGCTCAAGTGTTTAGGAGATCACATACAAGAAGGACAAGAGGAACGATCAAGGAGGTCCAGCTGGCTTGTGCTTTGTCTCCACCAAGTCCAAGCGCAGGCACAAGTTCAAGAGGAGCTCGGTTTGCTCCATGGCACTTGAGGACAAGGAGAACAAGGATGACGGCAGCAACTCTTCTTCCGATGATGAGGTAACTCCTGATCAAGCCGAAATCCTTGAGATGCTAGAGCAGAACAGCTGAGAGTTGAAAGCCCAGGATAAGATGCTGGAGAAGGCAGCTAAGAAGCTGCAGAAGTTGTAAGCCCAACTTGCTGAGAGCATTAGAGGAGAATGAGAAGTTGAGGAGTGTAGAACCTCAACCCAATGAGTTTGAGTGCCCTAGCTGCGAGTCTTTCATGATGGAGCTTGGTGACTAGAGAGATAGGTATGCCAAGCGGGTAGAGGAGATAGATGGGTATAGATCTGAGTTAGGCAAACTCCAGTCTAAACTGGATGAGCCTACCTTGAGTGGAGAGCTTGAGTGTGGCGAAACCTCCTGATTTAATCCGAGCTAAGCACACCTGCCACCTCTGGCTCGCAGTGCACTTAGGCCAGACTAAACCTGGTAGTCCATCGAGAGTACTTCGGCTCTCGGTAACACCATTCCTAGAGGAACCGACATCAAACACATCCGACTCTCGAAGGAGCCACAACAGTTATAATCATCACAGGCAGTTGAAACAGAGAGTAATAGACTTTAATTTACAGACCAAATATATGTAATCGAATACATTTCAAAATATAGCGGAAGCGTTTTCAAATCCTCTCGCAGTGGAAACAAACTCAAATAGTCTTCATGTAGAGATAAACAAGGTGAGTAGCACCGAGCCCACCAGTTCTACCCTCCTTCAAGCGGTTGTCCAGAAGTCATCAGTACCTGTGAGCCAAAAGTGGGGCCAAACCCTGAGTACTAATTGCTCAGTAGGACTTAATAGAAAAGACTTACGACTAACGCAAAGCTTTCTTTCTAAGAATTTGATCCTTAGCTGTTGATTTTAAACAGGATCAAGTTAACATGTGGAAGCAGGATTTGACAGCTGCTTGATTTATCATATAGTGGCAGGATTTGACAGCTACTTAGTTCATCATGTCAATAAATACTAATCATGAGTACCATAATAAGTTGCATGAAAGTAAAGCATGTAAAACCAAACATGTAGTATTCAAAACCATGAAATCATAATACAACATATTCAAGTGGGTTACTACTTTGCCCGTCAGTGGTATTGACATTCTCACACCTAGTGAGCATCAGCGATTCGAATCGATTTTTATATTCCCGGGAATAACTAGAAGTACTAGGATGGCATATGCTTACTAACCCACGGCGTTCCCATATATGCTTCCCCCATCTCTACTCGTCCCGTCTTAAGTTTGATTCACTCCCGCCTGACTCCCGGAGCGCGTCGTCACAGTAGCGTTACCACGCAATGGGTCAGCCCTCCCTTGACACCTGACTCCGCGGCCACCTTCCTCTCAACCAGTGGGTAGGAACGTATCTCTGTGTTTAAGACGTCACAAGTAAGACTTTCACCGGTCCATTATCCCGGATAAGCACCCTAGCAATGTTATGCCGACCACTAGGCAAACAACGATCGGCCTTATGCGACTCGGACGGAGTCCACCAAACCATCCACATCATTTTTCAACATAATATACCCATATCTCCGCCCGGTCATGATTTAAACCATGAGCATCCTTATTGCTTCCATCATAGTAGTATTTCTTGTGACTTTTGATAATCACCTACACGACGAGTGACTCCATTCACTCATGTCTACTCGTACCTAACAATTCTAGGCACTCATCCTACGAACTCTATGTATAGGTGCTAGGGCCAGGGCGGCTGGAAAGTCTAATGCAGATGTTTCCAATCAACTCCTAATGCAGATGCGTAATCATCAAACAACATTGTATTAGCTGGGAGAAATAGTGGTCCTGCCTACGTTTGCTTTACTTTAAGAGAACCAACAAACTATGCTAATGTTAGTTTGTTGGGTTGTGAGGCTTGGCCCCAGGCAACCCCTTGACCCCTTGGACAACTCCTCCGCCTAAACACGACTGATGGGCCCTCCAGGTCGTGAATGGGTCTTACTTGGTCTTTTGGATCACCGTTGGTTGAAGTAGTTCCACGCGCTCGTTTCTTGATCACGTATCTGTAATGAGCGCCACTATATGATTGACATGCGTGATGATGCAAGGAATGAGATGCATGAATATGAAGCACACGTATGAATAATCGTTTCATGGAAAAACAGAAAGGTGGTTACTAAACTACATACACAAGGAGTAATTCTTATGGAAAACGACCCAACACGCAGTCATAGGATCACACATAAACAAGCTACTGATTATAACAACATGTCACTTATGGGATTCGATAAATGCAAACAATAGTTGTTTAGGTTACTAAAATAGGTGTGGTGGTGTTCATTTCCATTTCAACGGGTAACAAGTTGAAATCATGTACTTCATGCATTTATAGGAAACATTCACTAATTATGTCATGTAGTATGTTTATTTAATGGATTCAAACGCTATATTGACATCAGGTACTTTACATGAGTAAATGAGTTAATTTCTCAATCAAGTGTGATATAGAGAATAGTAGATAGTCTGCAGGTAGAAATCAACCCACATGCATAATGATAGAAATTGCAAACAACCACCTACTTTTATAATTAAATAACACAATGCTCACTTTATGAACAAAAAGCATTACTTGTGTTCATGTAGTTGGACAAATCCAAATGAGCACAGATTTTTATGACATGTAAATTTATACTATATTATGCTACTGTCAAAATTTCAGCCGCAAAGAAGTTATAAATTAATTATCAAAGCAAGTTATCAGCCCTATAGCTTCTCAGATTTTTCATAATTTATAGGATAAGTTTCTGGCCATGAAATTAAACCAATGAGCAGTACATAGTAAAATCTACCTCCACAAAAATCAGCAAGTGAAGTACTCTCAGTTTTATAGGATTTTTATTTTTCATATATTTACTGCATGCCAATTCAAATATACAATATGGCGGTGTCAATAATTCCTTCAAAAATACTTTCTAGACTCTATATAACACCAACATTACACCAGATTTTCCATGGAATTTTCCTGGTATTCTAAAGTCACCTTTTCCATTTATTTAGATAAGCAAGCCATATCTTGTTAATTTCAAATCACTATTCAAACTTTACATGCACAGCCCCATTTTTCACCAGTGAGCTATCCTCACTATGTAGAACATAGAAAAAATACTATGGAGTCATGTTTAGCAAGTTTCATATAGCTCTTCAACTCAAAATGGTAAAAACGCATAAGTCCTACCCAAAATGGTAAAACTGCTACTAAACAGCAAGTTCTAGGGCTACAAAAATTTACATGCTGTCCAAATACCCTAGGGAAGCTACTGTCCAAATTTCATAGCCTTTGAAGGCCATTTAGCCTACTTTTAACCTTTATCTTGTTTTATCATGCATGCAACATACCAGGGGCAAAAAAGGTCCTTTTACACATCCACATCATAACCATTCAATAGATCTATTTAAGAGGAGTCTAATGCAACTGAGTTTGCCTTTTTAGGATTTTTTTTTTGATTTGTTATGAATTTCCAAAATTCACAGCTTTAGATAAATACATTTAAACAAAAATCACACCGACCAGGGACCTTAACACAATTAACTATATACTTCAGGGGCCTGCGAGGAAGTAAGCATAGACTCAGTAAACAACGCATTGGACTGAAATCGAATTAGACAAAAGTGCAAGGGGTAGCATGCAAAATCACCTTCTTCTTCCTCACACCAAGGGCATGGCGCGCGGCGGGAGAAGCGAGGCGGGGCTGCGCCGGCGACGGTGGGGCCGGACTTGGAGCCGAGCGGGGCTGGGGATACATTCTTGGCAACGGGGAAGCCTTCCCCTCTGGTCTCGTCGCTGGTGAAGACGTGTACGAATGGCGCGGTGGAGGTGAACCGGAGATGCGGTGGCCCAGCGTGGCGCGGCGGCGTAGCTCGGGTTTAGCCGTAGGGTGGCGGATCGAGGGCGGTAAGCGGCGCCCGAGATGCGCACGAAGATGACGAGGCCGACGGTGGCGGTCTGGAGCATGTTGAGGGCCTGGGAGGTAGTGCGCGACAGCGGTGAACGGACGATGAACTCGCCGTGCACTCGGTGACACGGACGTCGAGCAACGGCTCGATCAACCCGAAAGGAAAGGGAACGGCGACCATTCCTTGTGGGTTGGGTGCGTGGGGTCACGGCAGAGCTGGTGGTGGCGGTCTAGTGGCATGGGGGGGCGGAGACGGCCGCACGAGCTCGAGCTCCGGGCTCACCCGTCAATGCGGCTCGTCGGAGCGAGGCAAAGAGAGGGGGTTCGGGTGCAGGGGAAAGCGAGTCGAGGAGTGGAACTGAGAGAGGAGAGCGCTCCCCTCTTGAGGACGGGGTCGGTGTCGGTGTTTGATACCGGCAATGCACCACGGGGTGTGTCACGTGATGCTTTTGGGGTGGCGAGATCGGCGTAGCTCAATGGTTCGCGTTGAGATGCGACAAAACACAAGGATTTATATAGGTTCGGGCCGCAGTATGCGTAATACCCTACGTCCTGTTTACGGTGAGTTGTGTTGATCTGAGTTCTCGAGGTTACAATGAGGGCTTGGATGCTTGCTGCGCGATGAGATGATCAATTGTCTACGTAGGATCCCTCACCCGCCTTATATAATCTGGCTAGGCTTGGGTTACAAGTTGGTTTCTATCTATGAGTCCTACCTGGCTTGGAATCCTAAAGAGTACACAGAATCCATGATTATACGCTTCCTGTACACAGAATCCACGATTATACGCTTCCTTTCCTGAGTCTTGCTGCTTCTGGAATATAGAGTCCGAACCAACTCCTTTACGCCTTTCCTGAATTATAGCGTCTTGACTTGGTCTTCAAGCTCATCATCCATTCTCGTGCCCACGAGACCAGTCGGCACCCTGTATGGGGGCCTGCTGTCTCTATTGGGCCCTCTAGCAGCCCATGTACCAAATCCATGCTGTGAGGGCCCAGGGGATATCTATCCCCCATAATCCCCTAAGGCTCGAGTTAATTTAGAGATTAATTGACTCGAGACTCCAGAAAGAATAACATACTACCCATGAATTCCTTATCCGAGTCAACACTATTTCTCATGGTGCACTGCCAGGTGCACCCCATGGGGTAGCCCCCCGAGCTTCAAGTTGACTTGAATATCAATCAGCTTGAAGATCTGAATTCTCCTGTTTAAATTTCACAAAATGCATTCCTCAAGCGCCGAGTCAACTTGAGGAATAACAGATCCTTTTATCCGAGTTATCATCTGTACCTAGTTTTCTAAATCATAGAAAACCGACTCAAGCTTCTTGTTTTCTCAGATTTTAGGAAAAAGAATAATTTTCTCACAAATCCCGCACCCCATGGGGTTAACCCAGAGGGAACGAGCAGAGGGTACCGAGGAGTTACCTGAAAAAACCCTAAGAAAACAGGAATCTTTTGAACACGCAACAGCCATTGCTTGCCCAAGCGATGACTGCCGCGTGGAGGAAGTTGAAATGACGCAGCCAATTGAATTGTGCTCACAGAGATCGAAGCAGGATGGCCGTACTATAAGAGCAGAGCCATCGCCCAGCCATCCATTACGCCTCCACTGAGTACCAGTCTTTCAAGAAAAAACCCCAAGAACTCCCCGCCCCCTCGCACTCAGCCATGGCCGGAGGGAAGGGGAAGAAGCGCGCGCGCTCGCCACCGTCATCGGAGTACGAGGACTCCAAAGACGCGCTGTTCGGCGGAGCGTACGATGAGGAGTCCTCCAGCGAAAAGAAGGAAGCCCCCAGGATGCCCCGCCACGGGAGGACGAGTCGGAGCCCAACACCGATGACTCCCAGGGCTACAACTGCAAGGAGCACGCCAAGCTCCGCGGCCTCCACCGCGCCGCCCTCCAAGAGTCCTCTGACGAGGAGGAGGAGGATAGCAAGGAGGAGGACTCCGACGACGACAACGATGCCCCCGGCGGCCAAGATGGCCCGGGTGGCCACGACGGCGATAATGGCGGCAACGACGATGACGACGGTGGAGATGAGGCCGATGCTCCGGCCTCCAAGTGCCGCCGTGTCACTGGGCCCTCGGCCGGGCCCTCCACCGGCGTGTAGGCCACTACAACAAGTGAATTTCCTCAGATTCACCCTGATATATGCATCGTCAACTACTACACCAACTCCAAGAAGCTCGGCCTCCATCAAGACAAGGATAAATCAAAGAGTAGCCTCAGCCAAGGTCTACCTTTCATCTCCATCTCTATAGGGGATACCGCCGAGTTCTTATTCGGTGACACTAGAGACAAAGACAAAGCAACCAGGGTCAACCTTGAGTCCGGTGATGTCCTCATACTCGATGGAGAATCAAGACTATTGTTTCATGGCATTTCCCACGTGAAGTCCAACACTACACCAACTTGGTTGAAAGAAGAAACGGGCTTTCGTCCTGGACGTATGAATCTTGCGTTTAGGCAGTACTAGCTGGTTACCAATTAGAATGAGAGCAGTCGTCGCAAACTTTTGTAATAAGAAGAGTCAGACTCTCTAGCTATTGGTGTTCTCATGTATCCAGCTCCTTAGGATCGACGTGTATCAAACCCTCATGACTAATGTATTTTGGTTCTTTGGTGGGGCATTTCAAACTCTTGTAGTGCTCACGCTTCATGCTCCTGTCATTCGAACACTTCGGTCTTCGTAATCCATGACACTTTAGTTTGTTGTTACCATGTTTCTAATTCATTCGAACCCGATGAATTAACCCTTCAGAATCTTTGTGCTATAGCATATAAACAACTCCTTGCTCATGTCTTGACTTGACATATTGCTCACGTCCCCTAAGATTTGATGGTTATGCCGCTCTTGGCGTGATGTTTACTCGAGCAGTCTTTGGTGCCGCGACGGAACCTAGGGTACTGTGTCTACGGCCGTCACTCGGTTCAACTAGGGGCGCGCTGGTATCGGGACATGCAACAACATGATATCACCTCTAGAGTGAAATATCCATATCCACTTTCTCAGCCTCAATAACCCTTGTGTTTCCCGATTCAACGTAATAATTGATTTCTAGTTTCAGTACCTTGTCTCTTGGTTCAATTGCTTTGTTTCACCTTGCCTTTCTTGAGCTATGGGGAAAGATCCATCTCAATCCCACTGTCGTTCACACCTTTCCATTGCCTTGTTGAACCATGTCTTTCTCGATCCATGGAGACGAATTAACTCTATGGTCACACTTAGTCCATACCTTTTCATCGCTTTGTTTACTCTTGCTAGTCGTGATTCATGAGGATGATCGGTTCTATCTCCATGGTACCTTTACACCTATTGGTCCCAATCTCATGACTTCTCTATGCTTACCTTGTTTATCTTTGATGTCTCATATTCGTGGGAAGGCTTGATTTCATTTCCACTATCTTGCCACATCATTCTATTGCTTTCTTCTAACTTCCCTCTTGATTGGTTTGAACGATCAACTCGGTTTCCTCTATTTCAATTGAATAATTTCTTTCTACTTGTTGAACCCTATCCCCCAAGGGTGGATTTCAAGGTCATCCATTGCACTAGCTTTTGTTCCCAGCTGGTGCTCTTGTCATATCATCTTTTCATCAGTTATGTTTTCTTCCCCTTTGAAGTTACCCTCAAAGGTGGGCTTATTGTAACACCCTAATTTTATTTTTAGTATTTTACAATAAATTTAATATGGCTTATTTAATTTTCTAGGATTTTATATGCTTAGCCATGCATTTAATGGTTTATTTTATCTACAATAATTAAAATTAATCATAGGTCAACTTTTGTTGTACATTTATGCTGGTGCATTGCTTTATTTTTTCTTGTATGGATCAAGGTTTGAAATTCAAATTTATTTGAATTTTAGATTTGTTTTGACCTTGGTTTTAAAAGGAGAAAAAAAAGAAAAAAATGATGGGCGGGCAGGCCAAGCCAGCTGGTCGGCCCGGCCCGGCCCAGCCAAGCGTTTTCCAGCCTGCCGGCGCGCACCTGCTTGGGCCGGCCCACCAGCTTGCCAAGCCGAGCGAGCCCAGCCGCGCGCCCCCTTCTCCCTCTTTTCTCCGCTGACCGGTGGGCCTCCACCCTTGCGCCACCGGCGCGCGGGAACCGCCGGACAAGGGCTTCTTCCTCCCCGCCCCCTCTCTCTGCCAGTGGACAGAGCCGGCGCTGCCTCTCTGCGCCATGGCCCCGGCCGCTCCCCGTCTCTAGCCGTGGCCCCTTTCCCCGCACCCGCACGGCCCGCCTGCCAGCGCCCCTTCCATCTGCGGCTCGCGCGCTCGACCTAAAGGCGATGCAGACTCAAGTCCGAGGCGGACCCCCAACTCGCACACCAAGAATCCGAGACAAATTCCCCATCGCCGCCCTATAAGTAGGTTTGCTAGCCCCGCTACCGCATTCTTTTCGCCCTCACGCCCTAGCCCAAGCCCTAGCGGCCGCAGCCTCCGTCGATTTCACCTCCGTCCCAAAACCAAGGTGAGCCGCCGCCGCGTGCAATTCGTCGCCGTCACGGCTTCTCCGGCCCAATTGACCTCTGTGTTCCCGTTGCAGGACCTTAACAAGGCCTTTCTAATGATTCTAGGACACCGAAACCGCCCCTTGGCGCCGCTCCACGTGCACCCACCACCGCCATCCGCAACAGCCCATCGCGGGCCACCTCCAGTTCGCCTCCGCCCGCTCCGAGCCCCTCAGTGAGTTCGCCGTCGTCTCCTCCCGCTCCTCGGCCTGCCCTCGTCCCGCGTCGTGCCCCGCAGCTCGTAGAGCGCCGCTCCCCAGCGAGGCGCCGCCGTGGGGAGGCGGACTCCGCCGCCTCCAGTAGCCGCCGCCGGCCACATCCCCCACCTTTTGTCCCTAGCCCTTGGATCTTCACCCAATGGCCCACGGCCACCGATGATCGGTCAAGGACGGTCAACCGGAGTCAAACTCCGGTCAGCCGCTAGCTTTTTGCGAAAGAGCCCCTCGGGTTTGAGAAAATTAACTCGCCGTCCAATCCAGTAGGAGAGAGGGATCTGTTTTTTTTTGTTTTAATCTGGGTTTTTGAAAAGTAATTACATCTAAGTCCTAATAGTGTTTAAAAGGCTATATCTTTCACGTTTTAAATCTGTTTTTGACGATTTTTGCGCCCACGCGATCGTATAAATGTGTAGAATAATTTTAAATATGTTCTACCTTCTGTTTTTATGTCATGAAGTACTGTTTTTTACCTTTTGCATTTGTTTGCTTACATGTGTGATCATGTGTATGCTCTGGGTGCCGTATATCGTACGTAGACGTTGATCCGCCTGTTGAGTTTGAAGAGCAACCTCCAGAAGCCTCTGAGCAGCAGCAAGGAATAAATTTTGAGAAAGACAAGTATAACATAAACAACTCCTAACAATCTTTCTATTTACTGCATGTGTATTTTAATTTGTATACCTGTAAGGTTTACCTAGCTACTTTTATCCTTAGATATCTGCCTTTTGGGATGCATATGGTTACGTTGTGCTAGGTGCTGCGCAAACTCATATCCTTTGTTAATTTAAATTTTGATTAATAATACTATGCAATTAATTGTTGGGCTTGACCCTGATCGGTTCATGTCTATTTTAATATGGCTTTTTAGCAACATGGTTTAGGGAGCTTGAGCAATGTGCTCGTGTGCTTTTGCTAGTTCTCTCCCTAGGGACCGAATCACAAAGCGACCACCTGGGACAACAGTGCTACCACAAGGCTGGAATGGGTCGGACTTAGCTGACTAATTAGGTTGTTTTGGTTTGGGAGTAACTTACCTATGGGGCAAGAGGGGAGGTGAGCTTCTATGGCCCTCGCGCTACTTGGGTTGAGTGTGCTTTACGTTATATGTATGTGCTTCTCCCCTTGAGGCTTGCTCCACGATTGCAGAACCTAAAACCTTAGCGGTTACACCTTACCAACGTGATCTTTGTAAAGGCTTCGTAGTGCGCTTGCTAGTCATCTCATCTCCGGTAATGTGATGAACTCCTAGCGTAGCTTACGACTTGTGGGTAAAGATGTATAACCTCTCGAGAGTGTAAAACTAACATGTTAGCCGTGCTCACGGTTATGAGAGGCCCAGACCCTTCCTAGTGATTAGAAGGACCCTTGGCTGAGGTTCCTTGGTTTTGGTTATGGTTTTGACAATGGTTATATCAGTTTAATCTTATTTAATTTCTTATGCAATATCTTTTGGGCTAATTATTTTGTTATAATTAGGCCTTAATAAAAGTTTCAAATTAAAAGCTAATGCAGTTTGTCAGCTAACCATAGGGCTTCATGGTTTATGTTATATTGTTGTGTATTCTGTACTCACGCTTGTTTCTTTATATTTATTCCTTGTTGGGGGAAAAAAATCCAACAGCTGCTCAGATGATGGAGGTAATGAAGACTATGTGCAAGACTTCGACGAGTATTAGGCATTTCGTTCACCAGTTGACATCCCTGTGGCACCCATTATATTTATGTTTTATGCTTCCGCTATGCTACGTTATACTCTGAGTTAAACACTTGTGTCACAGTGTAATAATGATATATTTAATGTTATGTATGTTTTTATCTTTGGCATGTGTTATGGTACTTTGTAATTTGTCATGTATATGCGAGACGTTTCCTGGCGCATATATATGTTGCATGGTTTTGTTCGTTGAAACCGGGCGTGACACTTACTAACACTGTCAATGTGTCGTTGGTAAGCACAAGTCACCTATCTATATTTTCTTGGTTAGTCCTGACCAACATAACAACTCCTACAACTCATCATTTTGTCAAGGTGAATATGTCCTATCTTGCGTCTTTTGTACCTTTCTTGTCACGATGAGTAGGATGTGCTATGTTTCACCACATCTTACTCTTTGAAGATATTCATATTTGATATCTTATATGTGTACGGAGTCCCTTTCAAATAAAATGAATGTGTCTCTCAAAAACACTTCCATTGACCTTCCTTGGAATCAAAACGATTTCCGTTTGGTTTAATTCCTGACCGTGTGCACTTATCTTCTATTGTTGTCATAAATCACGCCTTTAATACGTTTCTACCCTTGGTGTCAAGTCAGGAAGTAACTCCCTCCTGTTGCTCTAGTCAATTGTTGTCAATCGCTACGACCACATACCTTGCACTGTTCATTCATTCGCTCACATGTATGGCACTGACTTATCAGGAAATCCTCCTAGATGATGCTTTGTGACTGCATTGTGTTAATAAGGCACTAACCATTCACATGCTAGTTGACAAAGCCAATAGATGAAGATTCAGATGTTACCACGTGTATATAGAAACACATGGATTACGTGCCAATACGATTCACATAACGCAGAAGCCGTAAAACCCCGCTTCCTCCAAATCTCGGGACGAGATTTCTTTAAGGGGGTGGGTTGTGATGCCTCCGACATCTCAAAAGACCTAACACACATCTAGACCAAAGACAAGGGGGATTTAAAACTAAATCATGTTAATAGAGGAAAATAATTAAGGTGAAGAAATCACTAAGACAAAAATTTTCTATACAAGGACATGAAACCTTCATATTGTACTCAAATAATTCAAAATCCACTAGCTTTCATGAGGAACATCAAATACAAAAGTTGTAGTTCAATAAGTGTTTTTCAACTTTGCTAATATGACCAACCTCGAGAATCTAACACTAACTAGGCCCACAAGTTCAAGTAAGAACCAACCATGCCTAGAAGGAAAAGTCCTGAAGACTAGGATTTTCAATTTTTCCCCAAACTTGCTCCTGCAATTACCTTCAATTCTTCTACAGTACTTCAAAATCATCCTTGCTATGAAATGAAATTAAACTTATCAACTTTCAAATGCATCAGACCTTGAAGTGGTTGGACTTCATTTGGTACTTCAAAAGTTGAAAACAAGAAAGACTCTATATAAAGTAAACTTACTGTTTGACCAAACCTTTGAGCACATTGGTGTTTGTATTTCAAAATCTGTTGGGATATAGACAAAACTTAAAATACCAAACTAGTAGGAAATTTCACGATGAATAACTTTGCTAAATGGTGCATTGACATGCATTAAGGTTTGCATGGTGTTTCAGCTTGATCTCTGTTGAACTAGCAAATCTGTCAAACCTGACCTGTGTAGTACTGTGGCGGAACCGCCGATTTAATACGGGCTAAGTACACCTGTCACCATTAGCTTACAGTGTACTTAGACCGTACTAAACCCGGTCGTCCGTCGAGAAGCCCTCGGCTCTCGATTTGCACCAAATCCCAGAGGAACCGACATCACACACATCCGACTCGCGATGGAGCCACAACAGTTACACCATCACAGACAGTTGAAATATAGAATAGATAGATTTAGTTTACAAACCAAGAATGTATATAGTCAAATACATGTCCAAAATATATTTAATGCGGAAGCGTTTTCAAAACATCTCGCAGCGGAAACCAAGTACCTAAGAAGTCTTCATACAGACGAACGAGGCGAGTAGTAGCGAGCCCACCGGTTCTACCCTTCTCCAAGCAGCTATCCAAAAGCCGCCAGTACCTGTGAGCCAAAAGTGGGGGCAAACCCTGAGTACTAATTACTCAGTAGGACTTAATGGACGGGGTTTACGGCTGACGCAAAGCTCAGCTTACTAGCAAGTAGGTCCTTAGCCATTGGTTTTAAACTGTAAAATGTTGTTATAGGATAGCGGGGTTTGACAGTCGCTATCCTTTAATCATGATTATCCACTATGGTTTAGTGTCATACTATAGCGGGATTTGACAGCCGCTAGTCCTTATCCTGAATCTCATTGGTAATATAAAGTAAGTAATTTGCATGAAGTAAAACAGGTATATCAATTGTGTAGTAGCAAATCATCAATTCCTTAAAACATCATGCCTCAAACAGTTCTACGTTGCCCGTGTGCGATATTGGCATTCTCATACCTGGTGAGCATCAGCGATTCGAATCGATTTTTATATTCCCGGGAATAACTAGAAAATGCCAGGGGCCCATATGCTTACTCACACGACGGCTTTCCCACATATAGTCCCCCTTCTCCACTTGTCCCATCCCAAGTCCGATTCACTCCCGCCTGACTCCCGGGTTGTGCCCCCATGACGAGCCTGCCGACATCTCGGTCTCCCCGTCATGAGTACCAAGCTCCCCCGGGCCACCTTCCTCTCAACCAGTGGGTAGGAACGTGTTTCTGTTCTTCGGATGGCACAAGTAAGGTTTCACCGGTCCCATTTCCCGGATAAGCATTCTAGCAATGTTATGCCGATCAACAGGCGAACAGCGAACGGACCTTATGCGACTCGGGCGGAGTCCACCATACCATCACATCATTTTTCAACATAGTAATCCCATATCTCCGCCCGGTCTCAATTGAAAGCATAACATAGCAATAATAAATTCTTAGTAATGAAGATTCATCATTCGAAAGTAAACCCTACGAGACGAGTGACAGTGCTCACTCGTGTCTACTCGCGCCTAACCATTCTAGGCACTCGTCCTACGAACCCTAAGTATAGGTGCTAGGGCCAGGGCGGCCGAGAAGTCTAATGCAATTGGTTTCAATCAATCCTAATGCATATGCGTAACTCAAAATAATTTGTTTGCTGGGATTTGCATGGTCCTGCCTACCTTGATTCACTGTAATAAACCATCAAACTAAGCTAATGTTAGTTTGCCGGGTTGTGAGGCTTTGCCCCAGGCAACCCCTTGATCCCTTGGACAACTCCTCCGTCCGAACACGACTGATGGGCCCTCCAGGTCGTGAGCGGGTCTTAGTTGGTCTTTTGGATCACCGTTGGTTGAGGTAGTTCCACGTGCTCGTTTCCGGATTACGTATCTGCAATGAGCGTCGCTATATGAATAATACGCGGGATGATGCAAAAAATGAGATGCTTGAACAGGAAACACACATATGAATATCCATTCCATGAACCGACAAAAAGGTGATAGATAAACTACCTAAACACGGAGTACCTCAATGGACCTAGTTCAAACATATACTTTCTGGACTCCATATCATGCTAGCAACACACTAGAATTTTCCTAGAATTTTCTATACACCCAAAGGTCACTTTTCCTATTTATCAAGTTTAGCAAGTAACCTTTTGTTAATTTCAAAAACAATGACCAACCCAAACATGCACACCCTAAATTTTTACCAGTGAGCTTCCCATACCATGCAAGGCATAGGAAAAATAGAGGCCTGTCACTCTAAGCATACATTGTATGGGCATCACTTTCCTAGTTGCATAAATGATCAATTTATACATGAAATAGTGGAACAAGAGGCAAACTACTTAGGCTATAGCCCACATTTCACTTACACAGCACCACTATACCTTATAAAGACTAAAACAAGACCCCACCATTTTAGAGGTTTATTTGTGCCACATTTTCCATTTGTCTATTTATACTAGTCAATATTTGTCCTTTCTAAATCCCCTTCCAAACCTAACATGCAGGGGCTCATAGTTCATAGTTGGGTTACTTATACTATCCAAAGTGTATGAAAATACCAAAGATCCATTTTATGCACATTTTGTATAGCCTCCAATTTCTAGGTTGAATAATTGCTCATAACACCTGTATAAGGGCAAAAGAGTAAATAACAGCAAGTCCTAGGGCTACAAAAATTCAGACAGTGCCTAAATATCACACTAAAGCCACTGTCCAAGTTTCACAACATTTGGAGTCCGTTTGCATCTCTTTTGGTAATTATTTTGCTTTAACATGCATACAACAAAACCAAGGGTATAAATGTCTTTTCACACAACCACATCATACCAATCATGTAGATCTACTTAAGAGGAGTCTAACGCAACTGAGTTTGTCCATTTTGGATTTTTCTGTGATTTTATATGATTTTCCAAAGTTCATACCTAATTTAAATGCATTTAAATGGAAATCACACAGACCAGGGACCCGGACGTAATTAACTATAGATTTCGGGGGCTAGCGGGTAAAAATCGCCGGACTCATAGCACAGTGCATGAACGAATCTGTGAAACTTCAAAAAGCCGGGGGCTATATTGCAAAACCTCCTTTCTTCTTCTTCCTCGGGCCGACGGGCGACGGCGCGCGACGCGGGGAGAGGCGCGGCTGCGCCGGCGGCGGCGGGGCCGGCCTTGGAGCCGATCAGGGCCGAGGAGGCGTTCCCGTCCGCGGGCTACCTTTCCCTCTAGATGTCGTCGCCCGGGGTGGAGTGGGGAGGCGGCGCGGCGGCGATGAACCGGCGCGGCGCGACGGCGCGCGGAGGCGGTGGCGCGGCCCCGATTCCGGCAGCTCGGGCACCGAGAGGCGGCGAGGGTGGGCTCGTGAGGTGCGCGGCGGGGTGGCGAAGCCGGCGGTGGTGGAGTGGAAGCGCGGTGGTGGCCCGAAAGGGGTTCTCCGCGACGAGCCCGTGGGTGGCGCGGGTGCGCGCGGGCGGCGCGCGCGGGGAGAGGGGCTAGGGGCGGTGGTGAGGGCCGAGGCCTTGGAGATTCGGTGGAGGGGGTCGGGGCGAGCGTGGGGCGCCGGTCGGCTAGGCACGAGGATCACCGGAGGGGTGATTGGCCCGAGCTCGCCGCGGGCCGGCCATGGTGACCATGGCGGGCGGCGCCCGGCGCGGCGGCTCGATCTACTCCGAGGGGAGAGGAACGGCGGCGAGGCCTAGCGGGGTGGGTGCGCCGGGTCACGGCGGAGGTGGTGGCGGCACCCTCGGGGCGCGAGGAGGTCGGATGGCGGCGGCGCGGCGAGCTCAAGCTCGACTCCGAGCCTCTAATGGCGGCGGCGCGCTGCGAGTGCGAGCGCAGGGAGAGGGAGCAGAGAGCGAGCGGCGAGTGGAGTGGAGAGGCAGAGAGCGAGTGGAGGGGGCCGGGGCGCGTCCAGGTGAAGGAAGAACGCGGTGGGGCCGTCGATCCGTGGCCGCGCGTACGTCCTGTACGCCGGCGAGCCACGGGGCGGGCGTCGTACTGAGGAAGAAGACCGGCCTGACAGGTGGGCCCCACCTGTCATGGACTCAGTAAAAGGAATGGAAAAAGTGTGTTTTCTATCCTGCTGTAAATCGCGTTTTTAACCCATTTAGACTCCGATTTTGGAAGAGTGCCCATTGAAGGAAATGTTCTACTAATGAATATATACAACTTTGTCAAAAGGTCTAATACCAAAAATTGTTTAGAAATATGAATTTCATTTGAATCTAGCTCTCAAATTTCATTTGGCCTACAGACCAGGGTTGCTTAGAAAATTCAAAACTCTTATTTCCGGGCCTTATCACCCAAGGAGCATATTGACAATATTGTTTGGAATTTCAAAACCTACAATCCCTTCAATTTGGTCCTTGCATGAAAATGGGTGTAGGTTAGAGTAAAACTCCATTTTCCAAACTGGACAGATTTAAAGTGTGTTTCTAGGCTGACAAAAATTGTTTCAAAACTCCTATTATAATTCATTTTATGACCAGACTCATTTTGACAAAGTTGTTTCTTAGATCATTTCCTACAACTTTGATAATATGAGCATTCTCTAAATCACAACATATTTTGAAATACAACATACCCTTGTTTAGGGTTTTGGTAAAATAGCAGATTTATCCTAAGTAAAGCTTTTCTTGTTTTCATCTTTTGAAGTATCAAATGAAGTCCAAATACATCCACAATAGATGCATTTGAAAGGTGATGAGTTCAATTTCATTTCATATAAAAGAAAATTTTTGAGTTGTATAGTCCAAATCAAAAGAAATTTCAGAATCAATTTGGGGATGAGCTAAAATTTCATGTTTGAGAAGTTTTGACTTAGTGGTTTATCTACCAATTCCTCATTACTCTCTCAAGCATGATTTAGTCTTAATTCATCATTAGCTTATGTATAATTGTGTGTACGGCTTCTGAGATGCCAGGGGCATCACAACCCACCCCCCTTAAAGAAATCTCGTCCCGAGATTTTGAAAGAGGCAGGGTTCTATGTCGTAGGGTGAAAAGATACTACCCGCATCTTGGGGCTCGGGACTCTTTTAATAGTTGCGAACGCACTTTAACTCTTCCTTTGTCCTTTGTTGGCTTTGTTAACGACCGAGTGAGTGGTTAGTACCTTCCTAACACAAGGTAGTTACAAAGCATCATTTGGTTGACTAGGATGGTTCCTTTAAGGTACTCGATAATTCACGTCTCATATGAGAGGGAAATGAACAAACCACGAAGAGAACGTGGTGGCAGCGAGCGAATGACATGATTGGTTCAAGCACGACGAGAGGGTTACTTCCTGGCTTGACACCAAGTTTAGGAGCGTAATAAACATCTGATTTATTTGAACAATGAGAAGCAAAGCATACGCAGTAGGGAGTTTGAATGAAGCAAAAATCTCGCGAGTTATAGAAAACAACAATGGATGTGTTGTTAGGAGGCACATTCATTTCATTTGATAGGGACTGCGTACACATATAAGATATCAAATCCAAATATTCTCAAAGAGTAAGGTGTGGCGATACATAGCACACACTACTCATTGCCTCAAGAAAGTTAACACGGGAAGAAAGTAGGACATATTCACCTAGACAAAGTGATGGTTTGTACGATTCCATAAGATTGGTCAAGTCTGACCAAGAAAAGTACAGGTAGATGATTTGTGCTTACTAACGGAACCATCGATAATGGTAGTAGGCCCACCTTTGAGGATAATTTCAAAGATGGAGGAAAACAACTTATAAGAAGATGATATGATACGAGCACTAGCCGAGAGCAAAAGCCAGCACGATGAATGATGCTGAAGATCATCTTCAGGAAATAAGGTTCCTTATATTCCAGAAAGGGACGTAGGAGAAAGCAGTGGAAACAGAGTTTGGCTGTCTCCACCATTCAGAGAGGGGCAAGTTGGAAGAAGAAATGGAATGATGTAGTAAGACAGTGGGAATGGAACCAAGCATTTCCACATATACAGAACGTTAAAGAGAATCGGGGTAAGCGCAGAGAAATCCGAGGTTTGGACCAATGGGTGTAAATGTATCGTGGAGAAATGAATTGCTCATCCCCGTGAAGCACGACCAGTAAAGATAAACAAAGTCAACGAAAAGATGTGGACGAGTGGAACCCTAGATTTGACTCGTCTCACGGATCGAGAAGAACATGGTTAAACAAGGCAAGAGAAAGGTGTGAACGATAGTGGGGTTAGGGTGGATCTTTCCCCACAGACCACGAAGGGCAAGGTGAAACAAAGCAATGAAATGATACTAGGTGGCAGTTGAATTTGAGTAACTTATTTCCACGAATTAGACGTATAGAGGTCAACGAGGTGTTAGAAGTTGGATAGGAATATTCCACAATTTCAGCGGTGTCATGCCTTGCATGTCTTGATACCAGCGCGCCCCTAGGGGAACCGAGTGACGGCCATGCACACAGGACCCTAGGTTCCGTCGCGGCACCATAGACTGCTCGGGTAAACACTTCTTCAAGAGCGGTATTTCCATCCAATCTTAGAGGATATGCTAATAACACAAGGTTATAGAGAGACATGAACAAGGAGTTTTACACGCCATAGTACAATGTTTCCGGAGGTATAATTTATCAGATTTATTTGAATCAGAAACAAGGTAACGACAACTAAAGTGTCATGGATTACAAGGACTGAAGTGCCTGAACGACAAAAGCATGAAACGTGAGAACTACAAGAGTTCAGAATGCTCCATTGAAAGTAGAGTTACATCAATCATGAGGGTAGGACACATGCCGACTGCAAAGAGTTGGATACATGGGAAACTTGAGAGTTATGAGAGTCAACCCCCACTCATTATAAAAGTTTTGCGATGACCGCTAGCACACCAACTAGTATCTAGCTAGTACTGCCTAAACGTAAGATTTATACGCCCAGGACGAATGCCCGTTTCTTCTTTCAACCAACTTGGTGCAGTGTTGGTCTTCACGTGGGAAACGCCATGAAATAACAGTCTTGATTCTCCACCGAGTATGAGAACGTCACCAGATTCGAGGTTGATTTTGGTCGCTTGGTCTTTGTCTCCCGTGTCACCGAACAAGAACTCGGCGGTGTCTCCTATGGAGATGGATATGAAAGGTAAACCTTTGGTAAGGCTACTCTCTGACTCGTCCTTGTCTTGGTGAAGCCCGAGCTTTCCGGAGTTGGTGTAGTAGTTGACGATGCATACGTCCGGGTTAATCTGAGGAAATTCGCTTGCAGTGGAATTCGCAGTCTGAGCAATCATCTTGAAAGCATCTGGTATTGTCGGGGCTTGTGCTCCATCGAATGGACGCGTGGGTCCATATGAGCGTAACGTCGGATCCCAGTTCTTTCCTAGGGACATCATCCATAAGTTCAGCTTGGCACCATTCTTGAGGCTGGGCCTGTAAAATCCCCCTGGGCCCTTACCCAGTTGTCGACACATACTAACCATCCCGATTTGATCTTCAGGCTTGACAAATCCTTTTAACAGAACCATCCCAGGTCGCTGGTGTTGAACCGAAGCTGCATCGGTGGAGGGCTCTCCCGCTTTTCTCTTCATGCTGCCTTTAGGTATTATGGTTTTAGCTGTCATGGATTCATGGTGGCCAGGACATAAGTCGAAAGGCGGTGTCGAGGGTTGCGACATCTGTAGCAGGAAGAATAAGGCTCCCGTCAATTTGATAGTTTCGAAGGCCAAATGTGGTCATAAGGCAATTTGTATTCATGTGCCAATTAAGTTACGTCCCGAACTTCATCTTCTAAATTTCGTACTTGCTACCTAGATGTAAGCTTGGACTTAAAATGGTTGTAAGTTAATGTCCAGAGTATTTTGCCGAAGGGTCGTTATAGATCAATTTGTTGGTTGAAATTTTTGCACTACAACTTTTATATATAATATTTGTTTTAAAATGGACATAGGACACGCCCTAAACTGGTACCTCGCTCGTATTTACTTTCAGAGCAAGTAATCTATACATAAGTTGTTTAGAAATTTCTTGTACTACTAGGTTCTTATAATAAGTTTCTGTTGATTTTATTCGTAGTTTGAAATGCATCTTAAAACCGCAGACAGGATTCATATGTAAAATGCTACTACCCAACAAATATACTTATAGATGCAGTAAGAAATCTAGTTATTTTCAAGCAAAAACAAGTAAGGCACATGAGATGAGATGGAATGATGTATGCCCGTCCTATCCGGTCTCACATCACACTTTCTAAGTATACAACTAGCGATATTCGGTGACATATATGCACGTCTCTCCTTAATGCAACTAGTCGAGTCCTAGTCGTTCTTAGTTTCGCACGTGGTTAGTGTACCTGCAGAAGAATGCATGCTCATACATTACCACATAATGTGGCATCCACGCGTGACCGCTGCGTGGACAACGTTGGTGGGCCGCTGCACCTTTTCCTCAAGGCCTGACTTTCCACAAGTACTGGGGATTGTCGAGAAAAAGATGGATCCCAAAACCGAATGTAAGTGTGGTGGGTATGGAAGCCTCAAACATGCCCACCACCCTTAAAGAGCTTTTACTTATACAGCATGAATGCAGAGGTTACAACTGTTCGCAAAACCCAATAGCTTCCACCAGTACTGGGGACAGCTATGGCCGAAAAGTTGCTTCTCAAAGCGCCGAATATGCATATGAGGTCTATCTAGGTCAGAGTGTCAGTGATGTCACCTGGATAGCACTAACATCCTTAATATGGGCATATCGTATACTCTCATTTTTGAATTACTCGAAAAGGGCTTTCGAAAATAGCTTTGTAAACAAAAACTGGATGATATAACTGTTGTCTGTGTATGATCGGCTCTGATACCAGCTGTGGCGGAACCGCCGATTTAATACGGGCTAAGTACACCTGTCACCATTAGCTTACAGTGTACTTAGACCGTACTAAACCCGGTCGTCCGTCGAGAAGCCCTCGGCTCTCGATTTGCACCAAATCCCAGAGGAACCGACATCACACACATCCGACTCGCGATGGAGCCACAACAGTTACACCATCACAGACAGTTGAAATATAGAATAGATAGATTTAGTTTACAAACCAAGAATGTATATAGTCAAATACATGTCCAAAATATATTTAATGCGGAAGCGTTTTCAAAACATCTCGCAGCGGAAACCAAGTACCTAAGAAGTCTTCATACAGACGAACGAGGCGAGTAGTACCGAGCCCACCGGTTCTACCCTTCTCCAAGCAGCTATCCAAAAGCCGCCAGTACCTGTGAGCCAAAAGTGGGGGCAAACCCTGAGTACTAATTACTCAGTAGGACTTAATGGACGGGGTTTACGGCTGACGCAAAGCTCAGCTTACTAGCAAGTAGGTCCTTAGCCATTGGTTTTAAACTGTAAAATGTTGTTATAGGATAGCGGGGTTTGACAGTCGCTATCCTTTAATCATGATTATCCACTATGGTTTAGTGTCATACTATAGCGGGATTTGACAGCCGCTAGTCCTTATCCTGAATCTCATTGGTAATATAAAGTAAGTAATTTGCATGAAGTAAAACAGGTATATCAATTGTGTAGTAGCAAATCATCAATTCCTTAAAACATCATGCCTCAAACAGTTCTACGTTGCCCGTGTGCGATATTGGCATTCTCACACCTGGTGAGCATCAGCGATTCGAATCGATTTTTATATTCCCGGGAATAACTAGAAAATGCCAGGGGCCCATATGCTTACTCACACGACGGCTTTCCCACATATAGTCCCCCTTCTCCACTTGTCCCATCCCAAGTCCGATTCACTCCCGCCTGACTCCCGGGTTGTGCCCCCATGACGAGCCTGCCGACATCTCGGTCTCCCCGTCATGAGTACCAAGCTCCCCCGGGCCACCTTCCTCTCAACCAGTGGGTAGGAACGTGTTTCTGTTCTTCGGATGGCACAAGTAAGGTTTCACCGGTCCCATTTCCCGGATAAGCATTCTAGCAATGTTATGCCGATCAACAGGCGAACAGCGAACGGACCTTATGCGACTCGGGCGGAGTCCACCATACCATCACATCATTTTTCAACATAGTAATCCCATATCTCCGCCCGGTCTCAATTGAAAGCATAACATAGCAATAATAAATTCTTAGTAATGAAGATTCATCATTCGAAAGTAAACCCTACAAGACGAGTGACAGTGCTCACTCGTGTCTACTCGCGCCTAACCATTCTAGGCACTCGTCCTACAAACCCTAAGTATAGGTGCTAGGGCCAGGGCGGCCGAGAAGTCTAATGCAATTGGTTTCAATCAATCCTAATGCATATGCGTAACTCAAAATAATTTGTTTGCTGGGATTTGCATGGTCCTGCCTACCTTGATTCACTGTAATAAACCATCAAACTAAGCTAATGTTAGTTTGCCGGGTTGTGAGGCTTAGCCCCAGGCAACCCCTTGATCCCTTGGACAACTCCTCCGTCCGAACACGACTGATGGGCCCTCCAGGTCGTGAGCGGGTCTTAGTTGGTCTTTTGGATCACCGTTGGTTGAGGTAGTTCCACGTGCTCGTTTCCGGATTACGTATCTGCAATGAGCGTCGCTATATGAATAATACGCGGGATGATGCAAAAAATGAGATGCTTGAACAGGAAACACACATATGAATATCCATTCCATGAACCGACAAAAAGGTGATAGATAAACTACCTAAACACGGAGTACCTCAATGGACCTAGTTCAAACATATACTTTCTGGACTCCATATCATGCTAGCAACACACTAGAATTTTCCTAGAATTTTCTATACACCCAAAGGTCACTTTTCCTATTTATCAAGTTTAGCAAGTAACCTTTTGTTAATTTCAAAAACAATGACCAACCCAAACATGCACACCCTAAATTTTTACCAGTGAGCTTCCCATACCATGCAAGGCATAGGAAAAATAGAGGCCTGTCACTCTAAGCATACATTGTATGGGCATCACTTTCCTAGTTGCATAAATGATCAATTTATACATGAAATAGTGGAACAAGAGGCAAACTACTTAGGCTATAGCCCACATTTCACTTACACAGCACCACTATACCTTATAAAGACTAAAACAAGACCCCACCATTTTAGAGGTTTATTTGTGCCACATTTTCCATTTGTCTATTTATACTAGTCAATATTTGTCCTTTCTAAATCCCCTTCCAAACCTAACATGCAGGGGCTCATAGTTCATAGTTGGGTTACTTATACTATCCAAAGTGTATGAAAATACCAAAGATCCATTTTATGCACATTTTGTATAGCCTCCAATTTCTAGGTTGAATAATTGCTCATAACACCTGTATAAGGGCAAAAGAGTAAATAACAGCAAGTCCTAGGGCTACAAAAATTCAGACAGTGCCTAAATATCACACTAAAGCCACTGTCCAAGTTTCACAACATTTGGAGTCCGTTTGCATCTCTTTTGGTAATTATTTTGCTTTAACATGCATACAACAAAACCAAGGGTATAAATGTCTTTTCACACAACCACATCATACCAATCATGTAGATCTACTTAAGAGGAGTCTAACGCAACTGAGTTTGTCCATTTTGGATTTTTCTGTGATTTTATATGATTTTCCAAAGTTCATACCTAATTTAAATGCATTTAAATGGAAATCACACAGACCAGGGACCCGGACGTAATTAACTATAGATTTCGGGGGCTAGCGGGTAAAAATCGCCGGACTCATAGCACAGTGCATGAACGAATCTGTGAAACTTCAAAAAGCCGGGGGCTATATTGCAAAACCTCCTTTCTTCTTCTTCCTCGGGCCGACGGGCGACGGCGCGCGACGCGGGGAGAGGCGCGGCTGCGCCGGCGGCGGCGGGGCCGGCCTTGGAGCCGATCAGGGCCGAGGAGGCGTTCCCGTCCGCGGGCTACCTTTCCCTCTAGATGTCGTCGCCCGGGGTGGAGTGGGGAGGCGGCGCGGCGGCGATGAACCGGCGCGGCGCGACGGCGCGCGGAGGCGGTGGCGCGGCCCCGATTCCGGCAGCTCGGGCACCGAGAGGCGGCGAGGGTGGGCTCGTGAGGTGCGCGGCGGGGTGGCGAAGCCGGCGGTGGTGGAGTGGAAGCGCGGTGGTGGCCCGAAAGGGGTTCTCCGCGACGAGCCCGTGGGTGGCGCGGGTGCGCGCGGGCGGCGCGCGCGGGGAGAGGGGCTAGGGGCGGTGGTGAGGGCCGAGGCCTTGGAGATTCGGTGGAGGGGGTCGGGGCGAGCGTGGGGCGCCGGTCGGCTAGGCACGAGGATCACCGGAGGGGTGATTGGCCCGAGCTCGCCGCGGGCCGGCCATGGTGACCATGGCGGGCGGCGCCCGGCGCGGCGGCTCGATCTACTCCGAGGGGAGAGGAACGGCGGCGAGGCCTAGCGGGGTGGGTGCGCCGGGTCACGGCGGAGGTGGTGGCGGCACCCTCGGGGCGCGAGGAGGTCGGATGGCGGCGGCGCGGCGAGCTCAAGCTCGACTCCGAGCCTCTAATGGCGGCGGCGCGCTGCGAGTGCGAGCGCAGGGAGAGGGAGCAGAGAGCGAGCGGCGAGTGGAGTGGAGAGGCAGAGAGCGAGTGGAGGGGGCCGGGGCGCGTCCAGGTGAAGGAAGAACGCGGTGGGGCCGTCGATCCGTGGCCGCGCGTACGTCCTGTACGCCGGCGAGCCACGGGGCGGGCGTCGTACTGAGGAAGAAGACCGGCCTGACAGGTGGGCCCCACCTGTCATGGACTCAGTAAAAGGAATGGAAAAAGTGTGTTTTCTATCCTGCTGTAAATCGCGTTTTTAACCCATTTAGACTCCGATTTTGGAAGAGTGCCCATTGAAGGAAATGTTCTACTAATGAATATATACAACTTTGTCAAAAGGTCTAATACCAAAAATTGTTTAGAAATATGAATTTCATTTGAATCTAGCTCTCAAATTTCATTTGGCCTACAGACCAGGGTTGCTTAGAAAATTCAAAACTCTTATTTCCGGGCCTTATCACCCAAGGAGCATATTGACAATATTGTTTGGAATTTCAAAACCTACAATCCCTTCAATTTGGTCCTTGCATGAAAATGGGTGTAGGTTAGAGTAAAACTCCATTTTCCAAACTGGACAGATTTAAAGTGTGTTTCTAGGCTGACAAAAATTGTTTCAAAACTCCTATTATAATTCATTTTATGACCAGACTCATTTTGACAAAGTTGTTTCTTAGATCATTTCCTACAACTTTGATAATATGAGCATTCTCTAAATCACAACATATTTTGAAATACAACATACCCTTGTTTAGGGTTTTGGTAAAATAGCAGATTTATCCTAAGTAAAGCTTTTCTTGTTTTCATCTTTTGAAGTATCAAATGAAGTCCAAATACATCCACAATAGATGCATTTGAAAGGTGATGAGTTCAATTTCATTTCATATAAAAGAAAATTTTTGAGTTGTATAGTCCAAATCAAAAGAAATTTCAGAATCAATTTGGGGATGAGCTAAAATTTCATGTTTGAGAAGTTTTGACTTAGTGGTTTATCTACCAATTCCTCATTACTCTCTCAAGCATGATTTAGTCTTAATTCATCATTAGCTTATGTATAATTGTGTGTACGGCTTCTGAGATGCCAGGGGCATCACAACCCACCCCCCTTAAAGAAATCTCGTCCCGAGATTTTGAAAGAGGCAGGGTTCTATGTCGTAGGGTGAAAAGATACTACCCGCATCTTGGGGCTCGGGACTCTTTTAATAGTTGCGAACGCACTTTAACTCTTCCTTTGTCCTTTGTTGGCTTTGTTAACGACCGAGTGAGTGGTTAGTACCTTCCTAACACAAGGTAGTTACAAAGCATCATTTGGTTGACTAGGATGGTTCCTTTAAGGTACTCGATAATTCACGTCTCATATGAGAGGGAAATGAACAAACCACAAAGAGAACGTGGTGGCAGCGAGCGAATGACATGATTGGTTCAAGCACGACGAGAGGGTTACTTCCTGGCTTGACACCAAGTTTAGGAGCGTAATAAACATCTGATTTATTTGAACAATGAGAAGCAAAGCATACGCAGTAGGGAGTTTGAATGAAGCAAAAATCTCGCGAGTTATAGAAAACAACAATGGATGTGTTGTTAGGAGGCACATTCATTTCATTTGATAGGGACTGCGTACACATATAAGATATCAAATCCAAATATTCTCAAAGAGTAAGGTGTGGCGATACATAGCACACACTACTCATTGCCTCAAGAAAGTTAACACGGGAAGAAAGTAGGACATATTCACCTAGACAAAGTGATGGTTTGTACGATTCCATAAGATTGGTCAAGTCTGACCAAGAAAAGTACAGGTAGATGATTTGTGCTTACTAACGGAACCATCGATAATGGTAGTAGGCCCACCTTTGAGGATAATTTCAAAGATGGAGGAAAACAACTTATAAGAAGATGATATGATACGAGCACTAGCCGAGAGCAAAAGCCAGCACGATGAATGATGCTGAAGATCATCTTCAGGAAATAAGGTTCCTTATATTCCAGAAAGGGACGTAGGAGAAAGCAGTGGAAACAGAGTTTGGCTGTCTCCACCATTCAGAGAGGGGCAAGTTGGAAGAAGAAATGGAATGATGTAGTAAGACAGTGGGAATGGAACCAAGCATTTCCACATATACAGAACGTTAAAGAGAATCGGGGTAAGCGCAGAGAAATCCGAGGTTTGGACCAATGGGTGTAAATGTATCGTGGAGAAATGAATTGCTCATCCCCGTGAAGCACGACCAGTAAAGATAAACAAAGTCAACGAAAAGATGTGGACGAGTGGAACCCTAGATTTGACTCGTCTCACGGATCGAGAACAACATGGTTAAACAAGGCAAGAGAAAGGTGTGAACGATAGTGGGGTTAGGGTGGATCTTTCCCCACAGACCACGAAGGGCAAGGTGAAACAAAGCAATGAAATGATACTAGGTGGCAGTTGAATTTGAGTAACTTATTTCCACGAATTAGACGTATAGAGGTCAACGAGGTGTTAGAAGTTGGATAGGAATATTCCACAATTTCAGCGGTGTCATGCCTTGCATGTCTTGATACCAGCGCGCCCCTAGGGGAACCGAGTGACGGCCATGCACACAGGACCCTAGGTTCCGTCGCGGCACCATAGACTGCTCGGGTAAACACTTCTTCAAGAGCGGTATTTCCATCCAATCTTAGAGGATATGCTAATAACACAAGGTTATAGAGAGACATGAACAAGGAGTTTTACACGCCATAGTACAATGTTTCCGGAGGTATAATTTATCAGATTTATTTGAATCAGAAACAAGGTAACGACAACTAAAGTGTCATGGATTACAAGGACTGAAGTGCCTGAACGACAAAAGCATGAAACGTGAGAACTACAAGAGTTCAGAATGCTCCATTGAAAGTAGAGTTACATCAATCATGAGGGTAGGACACATGCCGACTGCAAAGAGTTGGATACATGGGAAACTTGAGAGTTATGAGAGTCAACCCCCACTCATTATAAAAGTTTTGCGATGACCGCTAGCACACCAACTAGTATCTAGCTAGTACTGCCTAAACGTAAGATTTATACGCCCAGGACGAATGCCCGTTTCTTCTTTCAACCAACTTGGTGCAGTGTTGGTCTTCACGTGGGAAACGCCATGAAATAACAGTCTTGATTCTCCACCGAGTATGAGAACGTCACCAGATTCGAGGTTGATTTTGGTCGCTTGGTCTTTGTCTCCCGTGTCACCGAACAAGAACTCGGCGGTGTCTCCTATGGAGATGGATATGAAAGGTAAACCTTTGGTAAGGCTACTCTCTGACTCGTCCTTGTCTTGGTGAAGCCCGAGCTTTCCGGAGTTGGTGTAGTAGTTGACGATGCATACGTCCGGGTTAATCTGAGGAAATTCGCTTGCAGTGGAATTCGCAGTCTGAGCAATCATCTTGAAAGCATCTGGTATTGTCGGGGCTTGTGCTCCATCGAATGGACGCGTGGGTCCATATGAGCGTAACGTCGGATCCCAGTTCTTTCCTAGGGACATCATCCATAAGTTCAGCTTGGCACCATTCTTGAGGCTGGGCCTGTAAAATCCCCCTGGGCCCTTACCCAGTTGTCGACACATACTAACCATCCCGATTTGATCTTCAGGCTTGACAAATCCTTTTAACAGAACCATCCCAGGTCGCTGGTGTTGAACCGAAGCTGCATCGGTGGAGGGCTCTCCCGCTTTTCTCTTCATGCTGCCTTTAGGTATTATGGTTTTAGCTGTCATGGATTCATGGTGGCCAGGACATAAGTCGAAAGGCGGTGTCGAGGGTTGCGACATCTGTAGCAGGAAGAATAAGGCTCCCGTCAATTTGATAGTTTCGAAGGCCAAATGTGGTCATAAGGCAATTTGTATTCATGTGCCAATTAAGTTACGTCCCGAACTTCATCTTCTAAATTTCGTACTTGCTACCTAGATGTAAGCTTGGACTTAAAATGGTTGTAAGTTAATGTCCAGAGTATTTTGCCGAAGGGTCGTTATAGATCAATTTGTTGGTTGAAATTTTTGCACTACAACTTTTATATATAATATTTGTTTTAAAATGGACATAGGACATGCCCTAAACTGGTACCTCGCTCGTATTTACTTTCAGAGCAAGTAATCTATACATAAGTTGTTTAGAAATTTCTTGTACTACTAGGTTCTTATAATAAGTTTCTGTTGATTTTATTCGTAGTTTGAAATGCATCTTAAAACCGCAGACAGGATTCATATGTAAAATGCTACTACCCAACAAATATACTTATAGATGCAGTAAGAAATCTAGTTATTTTCAAGCAAAAACAAGTAAGGCACATGAGATGAGATGGAATGATGTATGCCCGTCCTATCCGGTCTCACATCACACTTTCTAAGTATACAACTAGCGATATTCGGTGACATATATGCACGTCTCTCCTTAATGCAACTAGTCGAGTCCTAGTCGTTCTTAGTTTCGCACGTGGTTAGTGTACCTGCAGAAGAATGCATGCCCATACATTACCACATAATGTGGCATCCACGCGTGACCGCTGCGTGGACAACGTTGGTGGGCCGCTGCACCTTTTCCTCAAGGCCTGACTTTCCACAAGTACTGGGGATTGTCGAGAAAAAGATGGATCCCAAAACCGAATGTAAGTGTGGTGGGTATGGAAGCCTCAAACATGCCCACCACCCTTAAAGAGCTTTTACTTATACAGCATGAATGCAGAGGTTACAACTGTTCGCAAAACCCAATAGCTTCCACCAGTACTGGGGACAGCTATGGCCGAAAAGTTGCTTCTCAAAGCGCCGAATATGCATATGAGGTCTATCTAGGTCAGAGTGTCAGTGATGTCACCTGGATAGCACTAACATCCTTAATATGGGCATATCGTATACTCTCATTTTTGAATTACTCGAAAAGGGCTTTCGAAAATAGCTTTGTAAACAAAAACTGGATGATATAACTGTTGTCTGTGTATGATCGGCTCTGATACCAGCTGTGGCGGAACCGCCGATTTAATACGGGCTAAGTACACCTGTCACCATTAGCTTACAGTGTACTTAGACCGTACTAAACCCGGTCGTCCGTCGAGAAGCCCTCGGCTCTCGATTTGCACCAAATCCCAGAGGAACCGACATCACACACATCCGACTCGCGATGGAGCCACAACAGTTACACCATCACAGACAGTTGAAATATAGAATAGATAGATTTAGTTTACAAACCAAGAATGTATATAGTCAAATACATGTCCAAAATATATTTAATGCGGAAGCGTTTTCAAAACATCTCGCAGCGGAAACCAAGTACCTAAGAAGTCTTCATACAGACGAACGAGGCGAGTAGTAGCGAGCCCACCGGTTCTACCCTTCTCCAAGCAGCTATCCAAAAGCCGCCAGTACCTGTGAGCCAAAAGTGGGGGCAAACCCTGAGTACTAATTACTCAGTAGGACTTAATGGACGGGGTTTACGGCTGACGCAAAGCTCAGCTTACTAGCAAGTAGGTCCTTAGCCATTGGTTTTAAACTGTAAAATGTTGTTATAGGATAGCGGGGTTTGACAGTCGCTATCCTTTAATCATGATTATCCACTATGGTTTAGTGTCATACTATAGCGGGATTTGACAGCCGCTAGTCCTTATCCTGAATCTCATTGGTAATATAAAGTAAGTAATTTGCATGAAGTAAAACAGGTATATCAATTGTGTAGTAGCAAATCATCAATTCCTTAAAACATCATGCCTCAAACAGTTCTACGTTGCCCGTGTGCGATATTGGCATTCTCATACCTGGTGAGCATCAGCGATTCGAATCGATTTTTATATTCCCGGGAATAACTAGAAAATGCCAGGGGCCCATATGCTTACTCACACGACGGCTTTCCCACATATAGTCCCCCTTCTCCACTTGTCCCATCCCAAGTCCGATTCACTCCCGCCTGACTCCCGGGTTGTGCCCCCATGACGAGCCTGCCGACATCTCGGTCTCCCCGTCATGAGTACCAAGCTCCCCCGGGCCACCTTCCTCTCAACCAGTGGGTAGGAACGTGTTTCTGTTCTTCGGATGGCACAAGTAAGGTTTCACCGGTCCCATTTCCCGGATAAGCATTCTAGCAATGTTATGCCGATCAACAGGCGAACAGCGAACGGACCTTATGCGACTCGGGCGGAGTCCACCATACCATCACATCATTTTTCAACATAGTAATCCCATATCTCCGCCCGGTCTCAATTGAAAGCATAACATAGCAATAATAAATTCTTAGTAATGAAGATTCATCATTCGAAAGTAAACCCTACGAGACGAGTGACAGTGCTCACTCGTGTCTACTCGCGCCTAACCATTCTAGGCACTCGTCCTACGAACCCTAAGTATAGGTGCTAGGGCCAGGGCGGCCGAGAAGTCTAATGCAATTGGTTTCAATCAATCCTAATGCATATGCGTAACTCAAAATAATTTGTTTGCTGGGATTTGCATGGTCCTGCCTACCTTGATTCACTGTAATAAACCATCAAACTAAGCTAATGTTAGTTTGCCGGGTTGTGAGGCTTTGCCCCAGGCAACCCCTTGATCCCTTGGACAACTCCTCCGTCCGAACACGACTGATGGGCCCTCCAGGTCGTGAGCGGGTCTTAGTTGGTCTTTTGGATCACCGTTGGTTGAGGTAGTTCCACGTGCTCGTTTCCGGATTACGTATCTGCAATGAGCGTCGCTATATGAATAATACGCGGGATGATGCAAAAAATGAGATGCTTGAACAGGAAACACACATATGAATATCCATTCCATGAACCGACAAAAAGGTGATAGATAAACTACCTAAACACGGAGTACCTCAATGGACCTAGTTCAAACATATACTTTCTGGACTCCATATCATGCTAGCAACACACTAGAATTTTCCTAGAATTTTCTATACACCCAAAGGTCACTTTTCCTATTTATCAAGTTTAGCAAGTAACCTTTTGTTAATTTCAAAAACAATGACCAACCCAAACATGCACACCCTAAATTTTTACCAGTGAGCTTCCCATACCATGCAAGGCATAGGAAAAATAGAGGCCTGTCACTCTAAGCATACATTGTATGGGCATCACTTTCCTAGTTGCATAAATGATCAATTTATACATGAAATAGTGGAACAAGAGGCAAACTACTTAGGCTATAGCCCACATTTCACTTACACAGCACCACTATACCTTATAAAGACTAAAACAAGACCCCACCATTTTAGAGGTTTATTTGTGCCACATTTTCCATTTGTCTATTTATACTAGTCAATATTTGTCCTTTCTAAATCCCCTTCCAAACCTAACATGCAGGGGCTCATAGTTCATAGTTGGGTTACTTATACTATCCAAAGTGTATGAAAATACCAAAGATCCATTTTATGCACATTTTGTATAGCCTCCAATTTCTAGGTTGAATAATTGCTCATAACACCTGTATAAGGGCAAAAGAGTAAATAACAGCAAGTCCTAGGGCTACAAAAATTCAGACAGTGCCTAAATATCACACTAAAGCCACTGTCCAAGTTTCACAACATTTGGAGTCCGTTTGCATCTCTTTTGGTAATTATTTTGGTTTAACATGCATACAACAAAACCAAGGGTATAAATGTCTTTTCACACAACCACATCATACCAATCATGTAGATCTACTTAAGAGGAGTCTAACGCAACTGAGTTTGTCCATTTTGGATTTTTCTGTGATTTTATATGATTTTCCAAAGTTCATACCTAATTTAAATGCATTTAAATGGAAATCACACAGACCAGGGACCCGGACGTAATTAACTATAGATTTCGGGGGCTAGCGGGTAAAAATCGCCGGACTCATAGCACAGTGCATGAACGAATCTGTGAAACTTCAAAAAGCCGGGGGCTATATTGCAAAACCTCCTTTCTTCTTCTTCCTCGGGCCGACGGGCGACGGCGCGCGACGCGGGGAGAGGCGCGGCTGCGCCGGCGGCGGCGGGGCCGGCCTTGGAGCCGATCAGGGCCGAGGAGGCGTTCCCGTCCGCGGGCTACCTTTCCCTCTAGATGTCGTCGCCCGGGGTGGAGTGGGGAGGCGGCGCGGCGGCGATGAACCGGCGCGGCGCGACGGCGCGCGGAGGCGGTGGCGCGGCCCCGATTCCGGCAGCTCGGGCACCGAGAGGCGGCGAGGGTGGGCTCGTGAGGTGCGCGGCGGGGTGGCGAAGCCGGCGGTGGTGGAGTGGAAGCGCGGTGTTGGCCCGAAAGGGGTTCTCCGCGACGAGCCCGTGGGTGGCGCGGGTGCGCGCGGGCGGCGCGCGCGGGGAGAGGGGCTAGGGGCGGTGGTGAGGGCCGAGGCCTTGGAGATTCGGTGGAGGGGGTCGGGGCGAGCGTGGGGCGCCGGTCGGCTAGGCACGAGGATCACCGGAGGGGTGATTGGCCCGAGCTCGCCGCGGGCCGGCCATGGTGACCATGGCGGGCGGCGCCCGGCGCGGCGGCTCGATCTACTCCGAGGGGAGAGGAACGGCGGCGAGGCCTAGCGGGGTGGGTGCGCCGGGTCGCGGCGGAGGTGGTGGCGGCACCCTCGGGGCGCGAGGAGGTCGGATGGCGGCGGCGCGGCGAGCTCAAGCTCGACTCCGAGCCTCTAATGGCGGCGGCGCGCTGCGAGTGCGAGCGCAGGGAGAGGGAGCAGAGAGCGAGCGGCGAGTGGAGTGGAGAGGCAGAGAGCGAGTGGAGGGGGCCGGGGCGCGTCCAGGTGAAGGAAGAACGCGGTGGGGCCGTCGATCCGTGGCCGCGCGTACGTCCTGTACGCCGGCGAGCCACGGGGCGGGCGTCGTACTGAGGAAGAAGACCGGCCTGACAGGTGGGCCCCACCTGTCATGGACTCAGTAAAAGGAATGGAAAAAGTGTGTTTTCTATCCTGCTGTAAATCGCGTTTTTAACCCATTTAGACTCCGATTTTGGAAGAGTGCCCATTGAAGGAAATGTTCTACTAATGAATATATACAACTTTGTCAAAAGGTCTAATACCAAAAATTGTTTAGAAATATGAATTTCATTTGAATCTAGCTCTCAAATTTCATTTGGCCTACAGACCAGGGTTGCTTAGAAAATTCAAAACTCTTATTTCCGGGCCTTATCACCCAAGGAGCATATTGACAATATTGTTTGAAATTTCAAAACCTACAATCCCTTCAATTTGGTCCTTGCATGAAAATGGGTGTAGGTTAGAGTAAAACTCCATTTTCCAAACTGGACAGATTTAAAGTGTGTTTCTAGGCTGACAAAAATTGTTTCAAAACTCCTATTATAATTCATTTTATGACCAGACTCATTTTGACAAAGTTGTTTCTTAGATCATTTCCTACAACTTTGATAATATGAGCATTCTCTAAATCACAACATATTTTGAAATACAACATACCCTTGTTTAGGGTTTTGGTAAAATAGCAGATTTATCCTAAGTAAAGCTTTTCTTGTTTTCATCTTTTGAAGTATCAAATGAAGTCCAAATACATCCACAATAGATGCATTTGAAAGGTGATGAGTTCAATTTCATTTCATATAAAAGAAAATTTTTGAGTTGTATAGTCCAAATCAAAAGAAATTTCAGAATCAATTTGGGGATGAGCTAAAATTTCATGTTTGAGAAGTTTTGACTTAGTGGTTTATCTACCAATTCCTCATTACTCTCTCAAGCATGATTTAGTCTTAATTCATCATTAGCTTATGTATAATTGTGTGTACGGCTTCTGAGATGCCAGGGGCATCACAAGTACATCCAAATTTCCTTGACCTACAGCCATTATCATGCCAAACTTTATATAAGAAAGTTGGAGATCATGACATTGTGAACAACATTAGTATAGGACTCCTAGTATGAAAGTGACCATAGAATAGACTTTTAGAATTTCTAAACTGATAGGTTCCATTGGTCAAACTTGAGTCAGTCCATTGAATTCAAATTTAAACCATATTTCTACATAGAACATGGTATCAAGGCTTTTGACAAAGATATAAATCACCCAAATTACAACAATTTTTATAATTGGAGTTTCTCTTAATTCGGCCTCCAAATTGGTGAAGAACGAGGGTTTGAAATGTGTCTACAGCCAGTCAAACAGACCTAAACCATTTTCAAATCTTTTTTTTCCTTTTGTCTCTATGACGGGTGGGCCCCGCTCACCAGGTTCCCGCCCAGGGTCAAATGACGACATCCGTCATGGTCCCCACTCCTCCGCATCGCTGTGCACCTAGTCCACTAGGCCGTTTCCCCTCCACTCCGATCAGTCCCACCTGTGATTGACCCTTGGTCCATAGACTGCGTCCACGCCGCGGCCACCACCCTTCTCCCCCTTTCGCTCGCGCCGACACGGCGGGCGCGCCCTGCCCGCGCCGCGCCATGGCTGCCGGCTAGGCCATAAGGGCGACAGACCGCGCCCACACCTGGACGCCTTTCCGGCCGCATTCACGCTCGCTCCCTCACTCGCCTCGCTTCTCCCTGCTCTCTGCTCTCTTCCCCCCTCACACAGAGCGCGCGAACGCCATTGACGTCGGCCAGAGCGCGAGCTCGCGCCGTCGCCCTTTCTAGCCTTCTCTCGGCCCATTGTTGTGAGCCCCGCACCCACCCCGAGCTACTCCACCATCCCCGCTACTCCTCGGCCCCTCCAACGCCTACTCCTCTCTCCCCAATCACGTCGCCACCATGGCCACCATGGAAACTCCACTCCACCATGGAGAGCCACTGTAGGTGCCTTTCCCCGCACCCAGATCACCTCCGTCGAGTGCTCCACCTCCCCGCGCATCTCTCACGCACTTCTGTGGCTCCATTCTCCGCCGATACCACCGGAATTGATCTGCGCCGCCGCCGAGCGGGACGTCGCCGCCGCATCGGTTCATCGCCTCTGCGCCGCCATTCCACACCCTCCCGCACGACAAGACTTGGGGGAAGCAAATCCCCTTGGACGGGAACACCTTCCGACACTACCTCGGCTCCAAGTGCGGCCCCACGCCGCCGGTGGGGCGCCGCCTTTCCCTCCCCTGCGCGCCGGCCAACCCTGTGACCGGGGAAGAAGAAGAAGAAGGGTATTTTGCAGAGAACCCCGTACCTTTTCTTAGTTTCACGTGACCTTATTTGGTTACTATGCACTGAGTCATCTAAATCTTGTATGCAGGCCCCTGGAAGTTAGAGTTAATTACGAATCCGTCCTTAACAGAGTGTTTTCCTTTTTAAAAGCATATTCTTGATATATGGACTTTGAAAAATCATATAAAATCAAAGAAAAATCCAAAATGGTTAAACTCAGTTGCATTGGACTCTTTGTTAGTAGATCTACGGAATGGATATGATGTGGATGTGTGAAAGTACTATTTTGCCCCTGTTTTAGTGCATGCATGTAGAAGCTAGATAAATGGCGAAGTGGTATAAACGACCTCAAAATTACAAAACTTAAACAGTAACTTTTATATGATATTTAGGATCTATTATGATTTTTACAACCCTAGCTTACATTGTACAATTACTGTTTTGCCCTCACACCTATATTTTGTGCATTATGTGAACATGGAAATGATTGCTACATAAAATAGGCTCAAAATGACTCTCTGGTATTTTTCATGAACTCTCTGTAGCCTAAGTAGCTCACTGATAAAAGATGAAGGTGTGTGTGTGTAGAATTGTTGATGATTTGAGAATGACAAATTTTCACTTGCTTAAATGGATAATTGGAAAAAGTGATGCTAGAATGCAGGAAAAGTTCCATAGAAAATTTAGTAGCATATTGGGGCTATGTAGGCTCCAGAAAATAATTTTTCTAGACTTAGCACCGTTGTATTTTGCATCTATATTAAGTTAAGGAAAATATATGGAAAACAGATGTCCTATCAAACTAGGGATATATCACTTGCTAATTTTTGGACATGTTAATGCTAAATATTGCTCACTGAGTAAATACTATGACCAGAAACCTTTTCTACAAATTATGAGACATCTGAGAATATGTAGGGCTGCTAAATTGCTGGAATTTAAGTAAATTAATTGTAACTCCTTTAGGGCTGAAATTTTGACAGTAGCATTGTGTGGTATGTTCCTGTATGTCATAAAAGTTTGAACTCATTTGGAAATATCTAACTGTCTAAACTGGGAGTCGCCTTTTTAATTCTTAAAGTGAGCATTGTTGTATTGCATGCATATGTATAAAATTGTTAGCATGGTGTTGAATCATTTGTAAATGAGTGTTAGAGATACTTGCTATGTATTGTGAACTGTTACACCAGCACCCTAAGCATGCATTTGCAATCATTGCACTCACCCGCGTTATATCATGCATGTTTCAACTGGACATTTGCTGCATTCTATTTACTATTCCTCATGTCACACTTGTTAAGGAATTAATTTACTTGCTCTTGTAAAACACCTAAAGTAAGTATAGGGTTGTAACTTGTTAAGAAATTTATTTACTTACATCGAGTGCCTTTCTGGGTAGCTCGACGGACGACCGGGTTTAGTTTGGTCTAAGTGCACTACGGGCCAGAGGTGGCAGGTGTGCTTAGCTAGGATTAAATAGGCAGTTCCGCCACAGGCAAGATCAATGCACATGAGATGTACATGAACATCACACGGGATGCGAAGCCACCATCCAAGAAGAAGGATATTGCCTTCAAGGCAAGCTCATCCAAAGAAAAGAAGTCCATCACCAAGAAGATCATTGTGGTGGGTAACAAAGAAGAAGATGAGCAAGAGGATGATGATACTGATGATGAGGTGGCACATCTTGTGCGCAAAGTCACTTGTGCCTTGGGTCGCCCTGACAAGAAGGGCATTAAGTACTCCTCGAGCAAGAAGAAATTCTTTCCATCAAAGAAGAAGCTTGAAGAAATAGAGTGCTACAAGTGTGGCAAGCTTGGCCACCTCTCCTTCCAATGCCGTGAAAAGAATAACATGAAGAAGAAGGAGAAGAAGAGCAACAAGCATGACTCAAGTGATGAGTCAAGTGATGATGAGAAGAAGCACAAGAAAAAGAACCCCAAGCCTTTCAAGAAGAAATTCTTCAAGAAGAAGGGCAAAGCCTACATTGGAGAGTGGATGACGGATGAGGACACTTCAAGCAACTCCTCATCTGATGCAAGCAATTGTGAAGATGAAGCGGTTGCCAGGCTTGCTATTGCTTCATCAACATCTACATCCACTCTACACCTATGACTTATGGCCAATGGTGACAAGGTAAAAACCTTTGATGACTCCTCCGATGATGATGATGACTTGCCCTCCTATGATGAACTTGGTAGCTTAGTTCAAGAGCAAAACAAGGCAATTAGCAAGTTAAGTGCAAAGCTTGACAAGGCAAGAGTTGAGAAGAAGAACCTCATGAGCAAGTGCAATGAATTAGTCACAAGCTATGATCATGGCAAGGTTGAGGAGATGCAAAAGAAAATTGTCACTCTTGAAGAAATTAATGAGAAGCTCACTTCAAGTAACAAGCAACTAGTCAAGGAAAGAGATGCACTTGATGATGGCTACAAGATGATCAAGAAGTCTCATATTGAGCAATCTCAAGAAATCAAAGAGCTAAATGAGACACTTGATGAAGTCAACAAGTGCTACCGAGAGTTGTCTACAACACAAGAAGAGTTGTGCACAAGAAACTGCATTCTACAACTTCATAGCATTGAGCTTGATGAAGCTAGAAAAGAGTTAGAGGCAACTCTACAAGAAATCAACTCAATTCACAAGAGTGATGAATTCCCCAATGACATCAAGTCTTGTGAGAAGACATGTGTGCCCAAGAGTGAGCATGAGAAGCTTGTGATTGAGTTAGAGAAATTGAAGAGCAAGATGAGTGAATCTCCCAATGCTCTCAAGGATCTCAAGTATTATGCCCAATGCAAGAACAAGACTTCAAGTGAGAAGGAAGCTAACATTCTCATCAAGCTTAAGGATGAAAATGAAAAGCTAAAACTTGAAGTAAAGAGTGTGCAATCCGGATACGGCACATTACTAAAAGGAAATGAAACATTCAATGAAATGCTATCATTCCAAGCCGTGCACTTTGAAAGAAATGGACTTGGTTATCCACCATTGCAAGGACACATGCAAGCCGACACCCTCTATCAAGCTAGAGAAGCCAAAGTGGTGCACCGAGTGTATGACCGAGGGTCATTTCATGTTTGAGTGCAATGCTCCTTCTAAGAAGCCCATCTCCAAGCAATTGAGAGCATTTGCATTTGATGCTCATTATGTGTTTCAAAGGAACTCTAAAGGGATAGTCAAGGCAAGGTTTATGGGAAAGAAGGATGAGTCAAGGCCAAAGAAGCTATGGGTGCCCAAAGTTCTCATTCCCACGATCCCTAACCCAAATGCTAAATGGACACCTAAGCCTAAGCCGAAAGCACATATTCTTAGATGGGTGCCCAAGTCTCAAGCTTGATTTGCTTATGTGTAAGTGAACTACAAGACCGGTGGATCGCATTGGGTGATGGATAGTGGTTGCACACAACATATGACCAGTGATTCCGGGATGTTCACCTCACTTAGTGAAGATGTGAAGGATTATGAGAAGATCACATTTGGTGACAACTCCAAAGGCAAAGTTGAAGAATTAGGCAAAATTTAAATATCAAGTGAATATTCAATCTCCAATGTGTTGCTAGTTGACTCTTTGAATTTCAATCTCTTGTCGGTTGGTTAATTGTGTGATTTGGGTTTCCAATGCCTATTCAAGCCAAATGAAGTGATTGTGAGCAAGACTGATGGTGCTGAAGAAGTCTTCAAGGGATTCCGGCATAACAATCTATACCTTGTTGATTTCAACTCAAAGAAGGCCAATTTGCAAGCATGTTTGTTCTCAAAGAACTCAATGGGTTGGTTGTGGCATAGAAGGCTTTCTCATGTGGGAATGAGCACACTCAAGAAGTTAATGAAGAAGGATTTGGTCCGAGGCTTAAAAGATATCACATTTGAGAAGGACAAATTGTGTAGTTCTTGTCAAGCCGGCAAATAAGTTGCAAACACTCATCCAAGCAAGAAATTCATATCCACTTCAAGGCCACTAGAGCTACTTCATATCGATCTCTTTGGTCCAACTACATATGCAAGTATTGGTGGCAACAACTATGGTTTTGTCATTGTTGATGATTTCTCAAGATACACATGTGTTTACTTTCTAGGACAAGACCAAGGTGGCACATTGTTGACGGTCATTATTGCACTACCAATGACCATCAACTAACCACAAACATGGAGGAAAATACATCAAAGTATGGAATAACCCTTTCTACTAACATAGTTCCACAAGTTGTATTGAATATTTGATTGTAGGTGAAAGATCAGCTGAAAAAGGGCAAAATATTGCTAAGTCAGGAGGTGCCTGACAAGTGGGCCAGGCCGCCTGGCCCCACCCCAGGCCGCCTGGCCTGACAAAGTGGCCGTTCCACCTCATCTTCGACATGCATGTGCATAAGTGACGTGTCAACACAGCTGTGAAGTCCAAATGCCGAATGCAACATGCAAAGTACCAGAAGACCTTGCCACATCATCGATCCAGCACTTGGATTGGTGAAGTCAGCGATCCTTGGCACTTCAATCCTGCGGCTAAGGAAGAAACACAAGTGAAGATCAACGGTTGACAAGGAAACACATGCATAACCGCCATAACTGCCATGCAACTGCCATGGGGAGTGAATACCAGCCACAAGATCACAAGAGGCGGTGGATCCAAGGGTCCCCCGGGCCGCTCGGCCTAGAGGGAGGCTGCCCAGCCTGTAACCACCATCCTTAACCGCCTCACCGACCTTGGAAGCTATAAATACCCCCCTAGAGTTCACTTGTGAAGCGTGGAAGTTGAGTAGCTCATACTATCACTTAGTCTAGTAGCACTAGGTTAGTCCTGGGAGTTAGAGTTGAGTCTGAGCTTTTGCCTCCGGGATTCCAGAGTCTTCTTCGAGTCTTGGTAAAGCTCTTGTATCTTTCTATCTTTGTACTCTTGTTAATCCAGTATAATATATTTCATTGTTCTATCTTCTCTTATAGTTTACTTTACTTCTTAATGCTTGCCTAGTGTGGTGTACCTTTATTGCACACTAGATCCAAGGCTTAGGTTTGTGTTGTTCTTAAGTAATCTGAATCTTGTTACACTTGCCGGTGCTATAAGCTTGTCTTAGGCGTTTGATCTAAGATTAAGTTAGTTCTCACCCTCTGATCAAGGAAGAGCTTTAGTGTTCAAGTTCTCGCTTGAACACAAGTATAGCATGCCATCTTACCCATGCAGATCTAGTTGGCAGCCTGTCTAGGTGACAGCTCTAGAAGTCTCAGTATTCCACCCCGTCGTTCGGTGAGCCCGTAGGCGTTTGCCGGGTCTCTTTCGGAGGTCTACTATCTACCCCTTGACCCCTCCAGGCGCCGGAATTTCGCTCGACGCAAGATCCTAGCTTGTTTCCAGTTAACTTAGTTCAACCGCAAATACTCCTCTACAGTGGTTAAGTAGTAGAGTTTGGAAATCTAATCTCACTCATTGTACTCCTAGATAGCTACCTAAGTGTTAGGCTTCTTTAGTCCCTGTTTTACTCTTCCTACCATACACTATCTTGATATCTTACCCCCGTTGTAAGAATAGCTGGTGTTTTATCTAAGTTATAGTACTGCTTGAAAGTTCAATATTTCATTCCACCTATTCGCCCTTGCTTCCCTGTGGATTTTTACGATACTCGGAATACTCTGAGTGAAAAAGCTACAGCGAATCTCCGTGCGCTTGTGGAGTAAAATCTGTTACGCTAAGAGACGTTAACAAGCTTTTTTTGGCGCCATTGTCGGGGAAGCAATTGGCAATAGAAGTTTGATTTGTTCGAACCTAGGTACTTATAACTTGATAACATACCGCTATTTCTTAGCAGGCTTATTTGCCGCTGTCTACTTTATTGTTGGGTGACAGAGAGGTGTATGACCGGTTTTGACCTACCGGCAAACTTTCACAACAATCCGGAGTCACTGCTCAGAAGGAGAGTCCTTCAGAAGACAATCCACGGGCAGAGGCCGGTGCCAGCTACATTGGAGTTTGGATCCACAAGAACATCCGACACAACACACATGGCTGAAAAGACCATTCGCGAGTTCTCTGTCCCATCTAGCAACAACATCCCTACGGGACCTAGTGTGACTGTTGGAGAAGGATTCGAGCTCCAGCCAGGTGTCATCCACATGGTCCAAGCTAGACCATTCTGCGGATTGGCGTCGGAGGATGCAAACAGCCATCTCCAGCAATTTCTGGAGATATGCAGCACTTTTGCCATCAAGGGTGCAACCACCGATGCTGTTCGGCTTCGCCTCTTCCCATTCTCACTAATAAGGAAGACGAAACAGTCATTCTACCTAAACCGCAACAACTTGACGAACTGGGAGGCATGCTCCAATGCCTTCCTTGGAAAGTACTTTCCTCTGGGGAAGATAAGCTCACTGAGGAACCGAATCTCGAGCTTTTAGCAGCTCACTGATGAGTCCGTGGCGGAGGCATGGGAGAGACTACAAGAATACATCGCCGCCTGCCCCCACAATGGTATGGAACAGTGGCTGATAATCTAGAATTTCTTCCACGGACTATACCGGTCCGCGCAAGAACACCTCGATGCAGCCGCTGAAGGATCATTCTTGTCCTTTAGCGTTGCCGTTGCCCGCACTCTCATCGAGAAGATGGCAACCAACCAAGGATGGAAAGAGGAGAGGGCGAACAATAAGCCCCGTGGAGTCCACCATATTGACGGCTCCAACATGCTTGCCGCCAAAATGGACCTCCTGCTCAAGAAGCTGGAGGGCGCTCTTGAAGCTGTGCCGGTCCCGGCATTGGATTCTCGCATGACTTGCGAGCATTGTGGGAACACCGGCCACACGGGGAACAGCTGCCCCGAAAATGGATCGGAGGACGTCAACTTCATCAACAACAATGGCTTCCGCAATGATCCTCGTCCTCAACCAGGTTGGAATTCATGACCCAACTTACTTTTCGCTGGTCAAGGTATGTCTTCTGGCAGTTCTCATCAGTTTAATAAAAATCATTTCGATCAAAAAGCTGTGAACGATAGCATTAGTAAGAAGTTCCATGCGAATGATAGAGTCCTTGAATCTCTGTCAAATCAATTGGAAACTCTGAATAGTGCCATGAAGAACCAACTGAGCTTTAATAAAATGTTAGAAACCCAGATAGCTCAGCTTGCCGCCGCTCTACCTAGTCCTACTTCGGGGAAGCTTCTGGGACAGCCCGAGTCATCCCCGAAGGAGCATATAAATGCAGTAACCACTAGGGGTGAAAGGTCTACACAAGACCCCCCACATCCTTGAGCTACAGGAAAAGAACAGGGAAAGCAGGCCGCACCAGAGAAGGAAGATGAGGTGGATTGTGAACCACCACCGGTGAAGGAAGCACCAAAGTCAGCTCCGCATGAGTTTTATGACAGCACAGTGCTCCCTTTTCCTCAAAGGCAGAAGAAGGCCTCGGTCGACGATCAGTTCGGCAAATTCGTTGAGGTAATCAAGAAGTTATATGTCAATATCCCATTGCTAGATGCGATGCAGGTGCCTACATATGCTAAGTACCTGAAGGACATCCTCAACAACAAAAAGCCGCTGCCATCGACCGAAGTTGTGCATCTCACAGAGGAGTGTATTGCTGCTATACTCAACCAGCCGCCTGAAAAGAAGAAGGATCCTGGGAACCCCAGCATATCATGCTCAATCGGGATCCAAAACTTTGATCAAGCTCTTTGTGATCTGGAAGCAAGCGTCAGCGTCATGCCAAAGGTAGTCTTTGATAAACTTACGCATGCTACACTTGCCCCTACTGCTATGTGCCTGCAGCTAGCGGATCAATCGATTTGCTACCCCGTCGGGATCGCCGAAGATGTCCCGGTGAAAATCCGGAACTTCATCATCCCAGTGGATTTCGTGGTGCTAGACATGGAGGTAGATACGAAAACGCCGCTCATCCTTGGGCGACCATTCCTAAGCACCGCTGAGGCCAACATTGATGTTGGATCGGAGCTAGAGAAGTCTACCTCAACATCAATGGCAGATGGGAGACGTTCGTCTTCGAACCAAAGGTCAAACAGTGCCCATAGGTAAAAACTTTCAAATTTAAGTGTCAGGCATCTTGGGAGACACTAAGAGAGAAGATCGAGCTTTTGCCAAGTAAGCCGAAGATGGACTCTCTCCTCGTAGCCATGGAAAAACTCCTGTATGATGGAGAAGCCCGCAAGCTCAAAGCTGAGTCACTGAGACTTTCCTCACTGGCCCAGCCGCCGACAAAGGAATAAGGAGGCAAAGCTCTTGGAACAAAGGTCACCGCCAAAACAACAAACACACCTCAAGAATGGCGAAAGAAGGAAACTGAGACACCAAAGCCAAAGCCAGAAAAGAAGACCAAAACTCAGAATCAAAAGGTTGTGGCAACCAAGAAAGTTTGGCGAGCAAAAGTTGCAGCCCAAACGGCCGCTAAGTCTCCGTCAAGCGCTGACGTTAAATCAAAGGTATGACTTGCCCTCGCCAGGAGGTAAACTGGCATTATCTCCCACTGCATATTTAATTTATCCACCTTAATTTTCTTATCTTTCATGCACCTACTTTAATTTCCACCATTGCCTGTTTAAATTTCATGAAATTTTTGCTTAAGTTTGCATTTAGTTAGTTCTAAATTTGTATTTATAGGCCGGCCCCCTCTGCTCCCTCTCACGCGCGCACGAGGCTAAGTGGCTGAGCCACCGACGCTGCCCGGCCTGGCACCGACGCCGCCCGGCTCCCCTGCGCCAATCACGTCCCCTCACACTACTACATAACAAGGTTTCAGTAACACCAACTTGTGATACTATACCTCAATTAAAGTGTTACCAGTTATCTTGGTAACACATATTGTTTGTGTTACCATTGCCTATGTTACTATTGAACTAATGTTCTAGAACACAAGACATGTGTTCCTTTATATCCAAAAAAGTGTTACCACATTGTGTTACTACTTCGTACACATTTTTGTTGAAAATGAAAAAATTACATGCCTTTACTAGGAATTGAACTCACGACCTCATGTTTATTCTAAGACTTCCACTCTACCACACTACGCAAGCACTTGTGTATAAAGAAAGGATGTTTTCTTTTTCTATACATTATGATGAATTTTATATTGTATATTTGAACCCTTAAATAATATTAGATGAAAAATCTCTCAACTACAAAGTTTTAAATCTCGTCAAATACTACATCTTTGGTATAGCTACATATCCATACAAGGTTATTCAATGAATTATATGGAAAATACATTGGAATTTATAGGGGCAATAAATGATCTCAAATCATGGAAAATTTATTAATTATGAAATTGTTGATCTCATCAAATACTATAACATTGGTATTGTATCTTGATGTAATTTTATATAAATACTCATAATTTTTTCACTATAAAAGAACTATTTCTACATGCAGACAGTAATACGGTCTGCCTCTGAAAACCATTTTCATAGGTCTATGTTATAGATCACCTCTAGAGCATTTTTAGATGTGTTCCGTAGTATGTTCAGCGTACAGAAATGAGTATTTTGAGTGGCGATGTAAGTTATAGATCATGTTTCTAAACAAGGGCTATTTCTAGTGGTGGCTTGTAGTATGGACGACCTCCAAAAACTAATTCCAAGAAAGGTATTTTAGGTGGAGCCCTTGCTAGTAAGAGCATACTTGGCTCCTTTTTTAGTTGTCACTAAAAAAATAAAAAGAGGATGTGTGCACAAAAACCAATTTTGTAGTACTGAATTGCATCATATATGTTTCTTTAGAACACTTTGTAGGTAACATTACCTTGTGTTACCGTATGGTATGTTTTTGCATCATATTATACGTGTTCCATCTATGTGTTACAATATCTACAATCTTTGTAACACTTTAGGAGTAACATAACCTCTTTGTGCTACTAAATTCATTATTTGTAACACATTTTTGCAAAACAAATACTATGTGTTACTCGCTTCCATTGTAACACATAGTTTGTGTTACTGTAGAAAGTTTTCGTAACAATTGCTATATGTGTTATAGAAGTGTGTTCCAATAGCTATGTTTTGTAGTAGTGTCACCACCTGCCAGTCTAGGGCCTAGGTCCCTGCACCCACCTGAGGCCGCCCGGCGCCCTACCTGAGCCGCCCGGCTTGGCCCTTGCTGCCTGCTGCTCCCTCTCGCGCCTATAAATACGAGTGCATGCATGCACTTCTCCCTCGCATCGCTCAGCAGCGCGAGCAACTCCTTTCTCCCCCTTAATCACTCTCTTAAGCAATAGTTTAGCACTTAGTTTTAATTCCAGCACTTAGTGAAAATTCTGCCCAATAAAATAAGTGCTACACCCTCGGTTTTTGGACGTTTTGTGGAGGCTCTGCCCCGCAAGGATGACTAAATCTTGGACGACTGAATTCTGTACGACTAACCGCTAACGCTAATCTTTTGTGACTGCTTTGTCCCTTGTGCAGCATATTGTCTATTTTGCAGGGTGTCTTCTTTCTTCAAGAAAGCAAAGAAGGCCTTGAGCAACACAGGGAAAGGGCTGCACCTGAAGTTCCCGTCTTCATCGGACGAGCGCTCCCGCTCTCGTTCACAAAGCAGAAGCTCCAGGACTCCAGCAGCATCCGACAGGACTCCAGCAGCATCCGACAGGATGTCTGTCAGCGGTACACGCAGCCGCCAGGACCAAGATGAAGGAATTTCTTCACAACAACAACAGCAGCGCCGACTAATGAACCTACAGGACATCATCATCCAAGGCGATGAGGAAGCACAGACGTTACAAGCACTTACCACCAAGGTCTTTGGGAGGACCAAGTACTTCGACGCCTTCTTCCTCGTCGAAATAGGTATGTTGGACCCATTCATGCAAGCTTTTGATTATGTGGGTTGGTCAGATTTTGCTAACATTACAGAGGAAGGATCTGTTCTTCTCACACAAGAATTCCTGATGACTCTCTGCATGGAGAAGCGTACAGCAGGTATGTTCATAAATTTCTGCCTGTTCAATACTGAATTTTCTGTCTCCCCATAGAAGTTCGCCGAACTTTTGGGCTTCCACCCCAACTGTTTGTTGACTGACCCGGCCGAGTATGATATGAAATCTTTTTGGGTAAAAATATGTGGGGAGTATGGGAAGGGGAAACACAACACCACCAAAATTCACAATCCCACTCTGAGACTCTTAGCTCGTTGGGTCTCGCTCATCGTCTTCCCGAGAGGCGAGGTTCGTTGTGCACCAAACGAAGACCTCAAATGCCTCAATGCCATGGTCAAAAAGAAGCGTTATGCTCCGGTCCTCGACATTGTCCACCATTGGATGGGCATGAGAGCGACCAACACCCCCATAAGCATCACTTCCTTTGTCACCAGGATAGCAGCCATCTTGGGCCTCCTAGAGGATGCCCAACTTGACTACCTTCCAGCACCGCAGTTCGACATGTACACCGTAAGAAGCCTAACCATGCAGCTAGATGTGGAGGCACCATGCCAAAGCATCGGCGGTGTCATGGCCGGAGCACAGCGATGGCGAGCAGAGGCGCTACACCACAGAGCCCGAGGAGAGGATTCTGAGGAACCCGTCCATGTTTCCATGCCATCTGAGCCATCCTGGTACTTCTCCAGTACCGGTGGCGAGAGTTCCTACCAGCCTTCCCATAGTACCTAATACTACGGAGGCGGTAGTGCGTCACGTGCGCTCAGTAGAGATCTAGGTCACTCTGCTTCAGCCCGGTACCACACACCTGACATGGCCGACATCAACTCCGCAATAGGGGGATGAACTGGGCTAGTACGATCAGAGGCTGTATCAGCAGGTAGGTGACATCTACCAACGCACGGAAGCGATGGGTCAACGGCTCCAAACCAACACGAAAATGCTCCAGAACCTGAACGAGCAAGTTGGAGCCAGCTTCCTCAGTGCTAAGAACTTCTACAACTACTACTACCAAAACCCCTAGCTTCATTGAAGCTTGGGGGGGATGGTAGACCGTTATGAGCATGCCTCCTCACGCCTGTGTCCCTCAGAGTAAGGTGTCCCCATCTCTTGTCCCTTCTCCTTCCATGTGCAGCAGCAGTACCCCTGTCTGACCGAGCAGTAGCATCACCCGTCCTACCAGTACTAGCTGTACCCCGTCCGACCGAGCAGCAGCATCAACCGTCCAACCGAAGGTAAGTACATTTAATAATGTCCTTATGTATTTCCCTTTTTATTGCTTTATCCGAAAAAAGTGTCAATAAAAGCAACTCCCAACTTTGATGCATATATCTTCCATATGGAAATGATGAATAGTTGCTCTATTATGTTCATACATAGTTGTTTATGCACGTTCTACACTTGCTTAATTTCGAGCTCGTGTGTATAAGTTGAAAACTTGATCTTGTACTTAGTGGATGCCATTTGCATAACTATGTCTAAGTTGTTGTGAGAAATGATATGGCTAAGCACTAAGTTTTCTCCACATGTCCCTAGTAAGATAAACATCTCAGGTTTATTCTTTTGAAAAATAAAATAAAGTCCCCCCATCGGTTTTGAACACCTACCAGAGCCAAATACACTGAAATATCTGAGCTCAGCTTGTTTAAGCTACATAAAGTTGTTTAGAGCTTTGTCAAATTTTGAGTCTCTTAGAATAGAATCATCTCTATCTTGTGAATCGTTGGAGTAAAAAATCCATCACCACAAATGCATTTACCAATCCTGGGTATGCATCCATATATCTCCAAAATAATACCCTTATCCTTACTCCTTCCAATCAAAAAGAGGTAGAGTATGGAGCCAACAAAAATATGAGAAAAAGAAAAGCATGCTAGTCAAACATGAAAAAAATATGAGGAAAAGAAAAGCATGCTAGTCAAACATGACAAAAATATGAGGAAAAGAAAAGCATGCTAGTCAAACATGGCAAAAATATGAGAAAAAGAAAAGCATGCTTGTCAAGCATGGCAAAAAGAGATAAAAATACAAAAAGGCTCCATATTCATACCTATCAATCAAAAAGGAGAAGGAAAGGAAACAAGGAGATTCATCCATCCATCCACCAAATAAAGCTCCAACAATGAACAAGGCTAGATGATCTAGTACATTTCTTTGGTCCAATCTTTGACTTTGCAAAAAAACAACTTAAGTGAGCTAAGTTCTTCCATGACCCTGAGCTCCACATAAGCCTTAGTATAGGAAGTTCTTAGCCATGCTCTTTGCTTCAAATGGTGAGGATACACTTTGGGCGATCAAGAGTACCTTTGGGGAAACTTGTTTTCTTTTGAAAAATCTTTAAAAACACCTGAGATGGGAATCCCAAAAGACATGCTTGGAGCAGAACCTGTAGCTAAGTCGTTCTTCCTCTCAACCACCCAAGACATGGTAAGACAAAAAGATGCACCACAGGTATGAGTAAGAGTGATCATTACATACACTATGGTTCGAGATAAAAGCATGGGTGTCGTCTGTGCATAACTCCTATTTATGAGCATCGATATTGTAGCAACTCCTGATCCATAACCCATCTACGAGCAAAGGCCTAAGCTTGGGGGGGTGTTGATGGTCATTATTGCACTACCAATGACCATCAACTAACCACAAACATGGAGGAAAATACATCAAAGTATGGAATAACCCTTGCTACTAACATAGTTCCACAAGTTGTGTTGAATATTTGATTACAGGTGAAAGATTAGCTGAAAACAGGCAAAATATGGCTAAGTCAGGAGGTGTCTGACAAGTGGGCCAGGCCGCCCGGCCTGACGAAGTGGCCATTCCACCTCATCTTCGACCGGCATGTGCATAAGTAACGTGTCAACACAGCTGTGAAGTCCAAATGCCGAATGCAACATGCAAAGTACCGGAAGACCTTGCTACATCAACGATCCAGCACTTGGATTGGTGAAGTCAGCGATCCTCGGCACTTCAATCCTGCGGCTAAGAAAGAAACACAAGTGAAGATCAATGTTTGACAAGGAAACACATGCATAATCGCCATAACTGCCATGCAACCGCCATGGGGAGTGAATACCAGACATAAGATCACAAGAGGCGGTGGATCCATGGGTCCCCTGGGCCGCCCGGTCTGGAGGGAGGCCGCCCAGCCCCACCTCAGGCTGCCCGGCCTGTAACCGCCATCTTAACCGCCTCACCAACCTTGGAAGCTATAAATACCCCCCTAGAGTTCATTTGTGAAGTGTGGAAGTTGAGTAGCTCATACTATCGCTTAGTCTAGTAGCACTAGGTTAGTCCTAGGAGTTAGAGTTGAGTCTCAACTTTTGCCTCAGGGATTTCGAAGTCTTCTTCGAGTATTGGTAAAGCTCTTGTATCTTTCTATATTTGTACTCTTGTTACTCCAGTATAATATATTTCATTGTTCCATCTTCTGTTATACTTTACTTTACTTCTTAACGCTTGCCTAGTGTGGTGTACCTTTATTGCACACTAGATCGAAGGCTTAGGTTTGTGTTGTTCTTAAGTTATCTGAATCTTGTTAGACTTGCCGGTGCTATAAGCTTGTCTTAGGCTTTTGATCTAAGATTAAGTTAGTTCTCACCCTCTGATCAAGGAAGAGCTCTAGTGTTCAAGTTCTCATTTGAACACTAGTATAGCGTGCCATCTTACCCATGCAGATCTGGTTGGTAGCCTATCTAGGTGACAGCTCTAGAGGTCTCAGTATTCCACCTCGTCGTTCGGTAAGCCCGTAGGCGTTAGCCGGGTCTCCTTCAGAGGTCTACTATCTACCCCTTGACCCCTCGAGGCGCCGAAATTTCGCTCGACGCAAGATCCTAGCTTGTTTTGAGTTAACTAAGTTCAACCTCGAATACTCCTTTGCAGCAGTTAAGTAGTAATCTCACTCGTTGTCCTCCCAGATAGCTACCTAAGTGTTAGGCTTCTTTAGTCCCTGTTTTACTCTTCCCACCATACACTATCTTGATATCTTACCCCCGTTGTAAGAATAGCTGGTGTTTTATCTAAGTTATAGTACTGCTTGAAAGTTCAACATTTCATTCCACCTATTCGCCCTTGCTTCCCTGTGGATTTTTACGATACTCGGAATACTCTGAGTGAAAAAGCTACAGCGAATCTTCGTGCGCTTGTGGAGTAAAATCTGTTATGCTAAGAGATGTCAACACACATGTCTTTAGCAAATTTGCCAAGAGAGCTCAAAATGAATTCAACACTTCAATTGTGAAGATTAGAAGTGACAATGGAAGAGAGTTTGACAACACCAACGTTGAAGAATATTGTGATGAAGTTGGGATCAAGCATGAGTTCTCCACTACCTACACTCCTCAACAAAATGGTGTAGTGGAGAGGAAGAATAGAACACTCATTACTCTTGCAAGATCAATGCTTGACGAGTATGGCACTAGTGAGAAGTTTTGGGCCAAAGCTATCGACACCGCTTGCTATGCATCCAAATGATTGTATCCTCACCGCCTCCTTGACAAAACTCCATATGAATTGCTCAATGGGAGAAAACCCAATATCTCATATTTCTAGGTGTTCAGTTGCAAATGCTATATCTACAAGAAGCACCAATACATGGGAAAGTTCCAAAGGCATTGTGATATTGGTTTCTTACTTGGTTACTCATCAAAGTCCAAAGCATATTGCGTATTCAACAATGCCACCGGCATGGTTGAAGAGACGTATGATGTGGAATTTGATGAATCTAAGGGCTTCCAAGGATCACATGTTGATGTTGTGGATAAAGATGAAGAACCACTTGTAGAGGAAATGAAAAATATGCCAATCGGTGATATCAAGCCTAAAGATGATGAAGATGAAGTGCAAATTGTTGATCAACCATCCTCCTCCATGGCACCTCAAGATGGTAGTGAACAAGATAAAATTCTTCCAAATGAAGATGTTCATTACCTCAAGAGCAAATCGATGAGCAAGCTCAAGATGTTGGTACACCAATTCATACACCTTGTAGGACCGAGACGTGCGACTAGAGGGGGGGTGAATAGGAGCACTTGAAAAACTCAAACTCAAAACCCCCCAACGTGCGCTCTCACGAAAACACACGCACACCTGATACCGTCCACTGAACAGATACGTATCGGGTGGAAAGCGGAAGCACTAGAATTAACGCCCAACGAAACGGACGTAAGAAGAGCAACCAAACTACACCTAAACGAACACACACAACACCTAAAACGAAACCTTTCTAATGTGCAAAGTTGCGTAGCATAGACAAGCTACCAACCCTAGGACACATTGAGAAACCCTAAACAGAAAAACACTAAAGCACGCAACAAAACAAGCTAACACAACAAAGCACAAACAAAACAAGACAAGCTACAAAGCTTGCAAGTGTCGCACACTAGCCACTCAACACACCGAAGTGTGCCTTACTTAAGATCAGTGAGTGAAGAGTATAGGCATGCAGTGGTTGACACAAAACAAGTTTGAAGCAAACAACAACACTCCAAAGACCAAAGAAACCAAGAAAAACAAACCTCAAAGCAAGCGGAGCAAGAAACACGCAAAAACAGCCCCAGAAAGGCTAGACCGGATAGTCCTCTCTTCACCAAAAGACCTGACCAGACAAACACAAAGAAGGGGGAACAAACAGCCCAAAAACACAACAGACCAGACAGTTCGAGGTCTATAGACCAGAAAGTCCAAAGTCCCAACTTCGGACAAACCTAAGAACAATTGATTTGTCCTTTCAGTTCTCCGAAAAACTGCGCAGAAAAACAGCCCGACACTCCATCGAAAAATCGATCGAAACGGGGTCAAATCTCACGAAACTTCACGAAAATTTGCATGGACAATCCTAAGGACCTTCCCTAGCACACCCCAAAAGATCCACTTGAAAAGATCAAGGGTTGCACAGGAATTGCGAATCTCGTGAGGTAGGTGAGTTGACACCGAAAACTCGAAATCCGACAAGAACGGCCCTTGCTCGTGGTTTGATGATTCTAGCGCTTAGCTAGTGAGATTTACCACATCATAGCAAGGCAAAATACCAGCAAAAGAAAGATCCGAACCTTGGACAAACTGAAACACACCAAAATCCAAGGATTGGAACCAAAAACAACTAGAACGGGGAGGGGGAAAGGAGGACGAAATTGAGCTGCTCAGGACATATTTCTCAAGGAGTAATCTTGGATTGAATCATGAAATCAAGTCTTACAAGACCCCCTAGAGCCTACCTCCCATCATCCTCCCACTAATGACAAGATTTGACTAAACTAGGCACTCATCTCCTAGCTAATCTCCTCTCTTTTCTCTCTTTGGACCTTGACTGCTAGGGTTAGGGAAAACCTAGGGTTTGTGCTGCCAAGATAAGCTCCAAGGGAGCCTCTGAAGTCTATTTATACCCTAGGCCCTAAACGACACAATTACACTAAGACCCCTACTCTAAAAATGCCCGGAGGGGGCCAAACCGAAAAGATACAATCGGACGACTACGATGACGGCTTGATCTTCTTCTTCTCCACGCCTCGCTTGGATGTGCACCACGTAGCCAGTAGTCCGAAAACTTCCCCCGGTTTTGAAGTCAGAAACTGGAAAACTTTATTTTGCGGGCTTCCTGGGCCGAGTCTTGGCCCAATCTTCTATCTTGGCGAGTTAGAGCCCAACCCACCAAGTCATTTGAACTTGGGTGGCGGTTTTGAGCCGAAGCCGCCAAAGTCTCCCTCGCACGTCTTCGCACCATGCACTCAGGTTGGAGCACCACGGTGGCACTTGGCTTCTCCAGTCCATCGGAGTCGCTTCACGGTCCATCGGAGGGCTTACACCACCGTTGCCGAACCGCCCCTCCGTGTACCGAGCTTCCATGGCCGACCGACGCCGAGCTTTGCCTCCGGTCCATTGGAGGGCATGCCTCAGTCCATCGAGGTCTTCATCATCTACCTCCTGTCCATCGGAGGGCTTGAGATCATTGACAATCACTCATCGCACCCGGAGAGCAATGAGGCCGGTCCATTGGCTCTCACACCTCAAGTGGCACCTCAAAGAAGAAGTCAACTTACAAGTGGACACCCCAAAGAACTGATCATTGGTAGTCCAACAAGAGGAGTGACAACAAGGTCTCGCAATACCGCCGCATTTGTTCAAGCCTACTCATTTATCTATAGCATTAAGCCAACAACTATTGATCAAGCTTTGAGTGATCCGGATTGGGTAAATACAATGCATGAAGAGCTAAACAATTTCACAAGAAATGAAGTTTGGACACTTGAAGCTAAACCCAAGGGTGCTAGAGTAATTGTAACAAAGTGGGTCTTTAGGAACAAGCAAGATGATAAAGGCAATATTGTAAGAAACAAGGCAAGGCTAGTGGCAAAGGGCTATTCACAAGTTGAAGGAATTGATTTTGGAGAGAATTTTTGCACCGGTTGCAAGATTGGAAGCTATTAGGTTTCTATTGGCTTATGCCACACATCATGACATGAAGCTATACCAAATGGATGTGAAAAGTTATTTTCTCAATGGGTACATCAATGAGCTAGTCTCTATTGAGGAACCACCCGGATTTGAAGACCCCAACAATCCAAATCAAGTGTATAGGTTGTCCAAAGCTCTCTATGGTTTAAAGCAAGCACCCCGAGCTTGGTATGAGAGGCTTAGGGACATCCTCGTTGAGAAAGGGTTCAAGATTGGCCGAATTGACACCACCCTATTCACTAAGAAGATGGATGATGATCTCTTTGTTTGTCAAGTGTACGTTGATGACATTATCTTTGGCTCGACAAATGAAGAGTATTGCAATGAGTTTGGCAAGATGATGGCAAAGGAGTTTGAAATGTCAATGATTGTCGAGCTCAACTTCTTCCTTGGGTTTCAAATCAAGCAACTTAAAGAAGGGACATTTATCTATCAAGAAAAGTACACAAGAGATCTAGTCAAAAGATTCAAGATGGATGATTGCAAGCCAATTGACACCACAATGTCCACCAACACAAAGCTTGATATTGATGAAAGTGGCATCAAGGTGGACCAAACTTTTTACCGGTCCATGATAGGTTCACTTCTCTACTTGTGTGCTTCTAGGCTGGATATCATGTTTAGTGTGTGCTTGTGTGCCTGGTTTCATGCCGATCCAAAGGAGTCTCATCTCTCTGCGGTGAAGCGGATTCTAAGTTATCTCAAGCACACCCCTAGCATAGGCTTGTGGTACCCCAAGGGCGCTAGTTTTGAACTCTTGGGCTACTCAGATTCGCATTTTGCCGGATGCCGAGTTGAGCGTAAGATTACCTCCGAGGGTTGCTACTTTCTAGGGCGCTCGCTCGTTTCATGGTCATCCAAAAGCAAAACTATGTATTCTTGTCCACTATGGAAGCAGAGTATATAGCGGCTGGGTCGTGTTGTGCCCAAATTCTATATATAAAGCAAATGCTCTTGTATTAAGAAATTAAGCTTTCTAGGGTTCCTCTCCTTTGTGACAACGAGAGCACGGTTAAGCTTACCAACAATCCGGTCCAGCACTCTCGAACCAAGCACATAGATATTCGCCATCACTTCATAAGGAACCACGTCGCAAAGGGAGACATCCAATTGTGAAATGTGGGAACCAAGGAGCAATTGGCGGTCATCTTCACAAAGCCTTTAGATGAGAGTACTTTTCATAGGTTGCAAAGTGAGCTCAACGTGTTAGATGCTAGATCGATCATGTAAGTTGCCATGCCATATAATTTGCATCATATGTATATGCAAGTCACTTGCCTAACCGCTATAAGATAGAGAGGAGCAAGGATCTTGCATGAGCCAGTGGAACTTGGTTTCGCTCATGGCATGTAGAATGGCTCCTCTTGAAGAAGCTTGCGGGGGGAATCAATATGGCAAGTGTAGATTTAATTTCCGCGTGCATTGCATTCCTTGTCATATAGATGTGCATGCATATTTCAAATTCCTATCCATGCTTGTTGTAGCTTGCACTTGCATTGCAAACGGTAGTGTCACAAAGGAGCACTCTTGATGATATGGAGACTTGTTTCATGTGCAAGCATCTCAAGTCTTGAAAAGAGAATAGATCAAAAGTTTGGCATTGTTCTTCATGCCTATTGAGTCAAATCCCTCTAGGACAGGAGCTAATCATCTCTAGTTCTCCTACGGATAGACTCATACATTTATTGGATCTTAATTGCAAATTTTCTTAGATTTGGTGGTTGTGCTTGAAAATTAAAATTATATCAATAGCATGAGAAAATGCAACTATCTTTGAGTGATTCAGGGGTAAGGGTTCCACCTTGGATTGTCCATATTTGTGTTTATTTGATTCTTCAAAAAAGTTGGACAAGAAAAGGAGTTCATCAGCCTGTCTGCCTTCCTTTCACCATCGGACCGTCCGATGGTCCTTTTGTGCTGGTTCCTCCTTGGTTCACCCCCTCCTGTTTATCTCGTCCGATGCACCGTCGGACCGTCCGATGGTCTACCCATCGGACCGTTCGATGGTCCTCGACGCCTTTTCAAGCCCATTTGCCTAACTCGTCCAGTGGTCCATCGGACCATCCGATGGCCACCGGATGGCTAGGGTTTCGTCTTCTTGAGCACTAAAGTCATGGGCCCAGGTTTTCTTCTTCTCGCCGTGCCCTAACCCTAACTCTTCCATGCCCGGGCCGCCATCCTCCGCCGCCGTCCCACTTTGTCTCCCAGCGCTGTTGCTCCACCGCCCCGTGTCGCCTCCCAGCGTCGCTGCTCCGCCGCGCCGCCGCCTCGCGCCACCCTCTCCGTGCCGCGCACCTTCCTCTCCGAGCCGCCACCTAGCCTCCATCGCCGGCCATCTTCCTCTCCTCCGGCGACCTATCCTCCTTCAATCTCGTGGTGAGCTTTGTTCCATTGGCATCTTTTGCTAGCTTAGCTCACTACACTCTAGGGTTTGAGTTCATCTCTTTGAATTTGTGGCATGGCACTCTCTATGGAATAAATTTCATGATGATTATGCTTCATGGACACGAGTAATTGGATTTTAGTGTGAGATGGTCACGCACTCTAATCTAAATTGCTCTAGAAATTGAAAATCAACATACATGCCACATTTTCACAATTCTAATGCTACGCTTTAGGTCTCACCTTGTCTAGTTATATTCCACTCATCTATTTCTTCTTGCCTATCTATATCTTTGGTTGTTTACAGATGGCACGAGAGGGGAAGGACAAAGATCTGGGGAAGGGCAAGGGAAAGGCGCAGGTCGTTGAGCCCACTAAGAAAAAGCGGAAGACTCAAGAGCAGCGTGAGGCCGAGGCAGCCGAGAGGGTCGCGGATGCCTTTGATGCTATGGAGAGTCGCCAAGCGGGAGGCATTCGGATTGCAAAGCCACGACAGAACCCTCCTTGCTCTGGCAGACCCGCACAGATACCGGTGGATCCTAAGCCACCAAAGGGGTACAAGGTGCGTACCAAGTTTCCAACTCCAAAGCGTCAGTCTTAGCAGCGACCGAGTGGCAGGACGACCTCGCCTGCCGAGATCATAGCCCAACAGGAGGCAGAGGCCAAGAAGAAGGCCAAGGCTACACCCAGAGCAGCATCACAGTCAGCACAGCCTGCTCTACTCCTACCCTCCAGTTAGAGTCAGAGGCCGAGCTTGAGCGTACGTCCAGTGAGTCCAGTGAGGAGGTACTTGAGCTTTCGATTCACCCAGTTGCTCCTCTGTCACACCCTGGTTTTCAAAAGACAAACCAGAGCAAATCCATATGTGTGCTAGGATCTAATCTCACACATATGGAGACAATTAACAGTGATATCATAGGCAATGCTTTATTACATATCGTTTAAACAAGATTACATCAAGATGTCAAGTCCTTAACATAGAGTAGCGGAAGCATAACTAAAACACCGGGCTATCCACAGGGAAGCCAACTGGGGGGTCGCTCGCCTAGAACTCCATGATCCTTCATTTGTACTCCTTTAAGCCTTCATCTTCTGAGTAGCGGTTGGGTTCCAGCCAACAGTAGGTTGAAATAAAAGAAACAAGCCTGAGTACTTCAACTCGTACTCCACAAGTATAACATGAACTATGAGACTCTAAGGTTGGCTGACACATTGCATGAGCTTTTAGTTGGTCAAGTTTTATTAAACAACTAGTTACTACAAGTGAGTAGGTAAGCCATTAAGCCCAAGATATTGCATAAGAACTTTAGTCAACATTATTAACAAAAGGAACCACTCCCAAACCAAACCTGGAACCACTAATCTGCATAAAGGATCTAGGCCGCTCATAACCGTGAGAACGGCTGACATGTCAGTTTTACACTCTCGAGAGGTCGTACATCTTTACCCATGAGTCATGGGCTACGCTAGTGGTGCCCCACATTACCTTAGATGAGATGGCTAGCAAGCACACTATGAGGCCTTTACAAAGATCACATTGGTAAGGTGTAACCGTTAAGGTTTCAGGGTCCGCAACTGTGGAGCAAGCATCAAGGGGAGATAAATGCACTCAACCCAAGTAGCGCGAGGGCCACAGAAGCTCACCTCCCCTCTTGTCCCATTCCAGTCTCATGGTAGCACTGTTGTCCCAGATTGTCGCTTTGCGAACCGGTCCTTACGGAGAGTGGATATAAGCAAAACACATGCTCATGCCCCCTAAACCAAGTTGCTAAAAAGCCATTTTTAAAAGAACATGAACCACAGAGGGTCACGCTCAAGTTTTGATTGCATAGATCCATTAACAAAATTATTAATGAAAGGGAACATGTGTTTGTGCAGCAACTAGCAAAACATAACCACATGCATCCCAAGGTAACATATTGATAAAAGAGGCTAAGTACAGTCCTTATTGGTAAACAAGTTAGACACATGCACATGAGCTGATTATATGGTTATTAGGTTGTCCAAGTTATACTTGCCTTTCTTTAAAAAGATACGCTGCTCAGAGTCTTCTTGATCTTGATCTTGATGTTGCACTTGAGATTGGCACAAAGAGATCCACGCCTATACGTTCATCGGAGCACCACACATGCACACAGGTTCACACATGCAAGCAAACAAGTACAAACTATAAGAAACAATACACCATCTCATCAAAACAGAAGATAAAAGGTTTACTAAACTGTTCTATGCGTCAGTACGAACACATGAGCGCAAGAATCACTCTAATCGGAACTTGAACATGATAGATATGAGCATTTGAAGGTGTAGGGGACCGATCTACGAGGAATAAAGGACGAATATGTAAAGTTGCAGAGTGGATGAGAGAGTGTGAGAGAGCTCACAAATGGAGGCATCACTAGAGTTAACGAAGAATAATGTGGCGTTGATGACACAGCAATGGATCTTTCAAAAGAGGATCAGCACGGCGTAAAAAATGACGAAAAGAACACCTTAGAAAAGTTTAGATTTCGCTAGAGATGAACGAATATGAATTAACTGCTCATCAAAGTTGAATAAGAGTATGGCTAGGATAGAAACACCTTATCGAAGAAAAGAAACTTGTAGATTTACAGTGAATCGAAGATCTCCTCACGAAACCAAGGACAGTAAGATGAAGGGGCGCGCAGATTTCCGCAGCTGAGGCGGCGGGTGCGCCCAAAATATGGGGGATGGGGGAAATACCTTAGGGTTCCCAAACTAGGGGCCCCCTGCAAAGGAGGCTTTGGTGCACTTATTCACTTAGGGGTGGTCCAAATATATAGGGTTGTGAACCCTTTACTTTTCTATCAAAAAGCAAGGTGGGACAAAATTGGGCAGAAGTGGATGGCAGTATTGTTTCTCGAATTTCCGTCGATGTAGATGGGCTTTTGACGTGATTCCACTTGGATTGGAAAGGGCCCATCGTTTGCTTTCCGAAAAGTGGTGGAACAGCCCAAATGGACTCCGTGTGAGGGAGATATGGTCCAAACGGTGCAGCATGGTCCTGGTGGACGAGGTGGCTCGGGAATTAAATGGGCCTTGGGCCAAAAATATTCTAAATACTCTAAAAATTATAGAAAAATCATATAAATGTTTTTGGATCCAGTGAACTCAAATAAAATATTTAGAGATCATGGAAAGATTCAGAAGAGCCTCCAAAAAATAGAATTCGCTCTAGGAAAAAAGGGAAACGCTTCCAGATAAATCTGAAAAAAAATGAACAAAGATATTTAAAAGGATTTTAACACTCAAAACATGCTAGCCTAGCATGGAGTGTTGAGATGGTCGGCAAGATGGATGGCGAGGGGAAGAGAAGCTTGACACGCGGGAAAAGGAGAAGCGTGACAAGCGGGACCTGTATGACAAAGGGAGAACGAGGGTGGACTATACGACAAAGAGAAGGGGCGAAGGCAGAGAAGAATGAGAGGTGGGTCGACTCCAACTTTGGTTGGCTGTTGAACTGAAAGAGAGGAGGGAAACACAGGAGGGGATTTCAGTCTTTTTTTTCTTTTGAAAACTTTTCAAACTCGTTTATTTTTAAGATTTAAACACGCTATGAATTCAAATAAATTTTGAACTCGAATCCTTAGGCAAACACTCAACATAGAACCAATGCAACGGCATGAATGCAACAACATGCTGTCCTAAATTCATTTTATTTACATTATAAAATCATTTAAATGCTCATTATAAACACAAAAAATCCTTAATAAATTAAGAAAGCATTTTATTTATTTTAAATTCTAAAAATGAAATTTAGGGTGTTACATCCTGTTCTCACCGAGGATGTACAGTTGGTTAACTACTAGGGGCATAGTGGGGAGAAATTGAAGAAGATCCGATATCTTATCACCCCCAGCAGATGGTTCCCGGAGTAGAGAGACGCTCGTGTTGACAAGAGGTTTTGGACTCTTGTCTAGGCCTCACTCTACCAAAGCTACAAGAGAGAAGGCATGGGGATGTTTCCACATGCAGTACTTAGCGCTTACCGGATTGGCAGATCTTCTCAAGCACCAGTACAGGTACAGTGAGGAGTGGGCTCGTATCTTCTATGCTACCCTCTTTGTGAAGGAGGGTCGTCAGTTTATTCAGTTCAAGTTCTAGGGTCAGCGCTACAGATTCTCCAGGCAGGAGATAGCTCAGCTCCTAGGCCTCACCCTGTTTGAGAGATGCCTCCACTATGATGTCTAGGGCGACTCCGAGCCCGCTTAACGCTCCAAGATCAGGGGGAGCCCACTCTTACTCGAGGAGGCCAGTGTGATCTTCAAAGAGGGTTACCGTGAGAGGTTGCTAGCAGAGCTCACTCTAGTGGCCGACAGCCTACACAGGGCCCTGTCCAAGACTTTGCTTCCTCGCCTCGGTGCTCGTGAGCGTCTCACGAACCTCCAGCAGCACCTCCTTAGAGCCCTCATCCAGCATATCCGGTTCTATGTTGTAGACTTTTTGCTGAGATGGAGGATGTAATTACTGATGGCATCCGGATGCATAGGAGTTTCCCCTACCCGCACTTTATCTCTCGCAGGCTCAGCCGGATTGGATTTGACCCACAACGGCCGACGCCTCACCTCACCTTGTGTGACAGTGGACGCTTGACTTACTACAAGGTCTACAAGGTAAGTGCTCCAACAGTGAGGCCAGTAAGGGATGCACCACTAGCAGGCCAGCACATAGAGACAGGGGAAGTAGCTGCAGTAGAGGAGGAGAGTGAGGACGACACCATTGATTTAGATGACGAGCGTCCGCATCCACCGTCTTCTCTGCCTCACGACTCTGAGGCGGGTGGCTCGCGTGACCCACCTCCTCCTCCTCCTCCTCCTCCTCCTCCTCCTCCTCCACCACCACCATAGGTCACAGCAGCTTAGGTTGCCACCGCCATAGATATTGCCTTATTCTTCAGGCGATGATGGCACAGCAGTAGAGGAGCCATCAGCGTTTCGAGGCTCTGCTTCAGCAGCGGAGCGATGATTGATTTGCACAGATGCAGCAGCAGCAGCACTCTGAGTCGTAGGCACGTGTTCTAGAGACCGTGCACACTCTCGTGGCCGAGCTCAGGACAGACACTCAGAGAAAGCTAGACTCGTTTTGTCAGTAGCTACAGGCACCTCAGCTGTCTACTGGTATCTCTTCTCAGTTTTAGCTGCCTCCCACAGATAGGAGCCACGAGAGTCCTCTCTTCACTCTGGGCACCCTCAGTACGTTGCCTATGCACTTTCAGTATTTTGAGCTTCTTGGGAGTGGTTTTAGGATGGAGATGAGCCAGCTACCAGCTCGTACACTAGAGTTTGTCTCTACACCGCCAGTTCTGCCAGAGATTCCTACTGCCTCAGTGTCCACACCTTCAGCTCCAGCTCCCTCAACCCCTGCAGCCGACACTTAGGACACCACTTCAGGGTAGCCTCCTCGCAGCTCAGCAGCAGCTCCCAGTTCAGCTATGCCGGAGCTATCCGCCACAGGGCTTGTGTAGACTACAGTTGATACACCATCGATAGACCCGAGCTCTCACACCGTTTCCACAAACGGTTCGACAACTGCAACCACATCTCCTGTGATGACAGCCGAGGCTTCTCAGACCGTCTCTGCTCCACTTGCACCTGTCGGCTCAGCTCCAACCTCCGACATGCAATGGGCAGTAGACGAGGCCATTGCAGAGTTACCAGACGACGCCGACCTCGACTTCCACACATGTACGTCGACGATAGGCTTCCCTCACGGCACTTCACCTCCATCGTGCTCTTAGAGTTCTTCCTTTTTGGTGCTTAACACCAAAGAGGGGAATATGTCTTACGGGAGTGTTAGGGAGTAAGTAGAGCTTGGGGAGCTAGCCTAGAGCTAGGGGGAGCTTAGAGTGTCATCTTTTGATGTATGACGGATTTATTTTAGTTGTTGATCTATGTCATGACATTTGACTCTTGTGCTTGTCGCTTGTTATCATGACTATGGATCCATGTTGTGGATGTTTGATTGTTTATTCATGTTTACCTTGAGCTTTGTTCTTTCTCGCGTCTTCTTTTCAAGCTCTACTATTGTGTTGTCATCAATCACCAAAAAGGGGGAGATTGTGAGAAATATGACCCTAAGAGGTAGAGGTTTTGGTGATTTATGACAACTTAATGTTGTTTCTAATGAGCTCATGACATAAAGGTGAAATGTTTAATAATGTGCTCATTGGTCAATGGAATAAGACCCCTCCATCTAATTCAATTCAAGAACCTATGAAGAATGGCCCTCGGTGTGAACTCCTAGCGTGAAGATAAAGCTTCAATAGTCCTAAGTGCCATAAAGCAGAAAGAAGGGCACTTAGTCTTTTATTTGCTAGTTTTTAGATGGACTGTACTATCAAGAGGGGTCGAGGTAAGTAGCTCGAACGACTTTCGCTCAAAAGTTCGCTTCAACTCGAGTGCATCTTTGTCCTAAAGCTCAAACACTTAAAATGTGCTCTTAAACACTCACCCTTTTCGAAAGATCAAAACTAACTCCCTCAAACTTCTCTCCTATTCAAAACGGTCCAAACAAAGGTTTTAGTGACCATTGGACCATCCGATGGTATGACCATCGGACCGTCTGATGGTTCATCGGACAGGTTAAACAAGGAATGTTGTCTAGGCTAGTTCCAGGCTAAGTCCACCATGGGACCACCGATGGTGCCACCATCGGACCGTCCCATGGTCCATCGAACCAATTGGACAGGAAGGATCGCCACCGCGTGTGTTGGATGTTATCGTATATCGGATCGTCCGATGGTCCAACCATCAGACTGTCCGATGGTCTCTAGGCAGTGGCGCCAAAATGGGGGATTTGAAAAATACGTGCATCGGACTGTCCGATGGTCCGACCATCGGACTGTCCGACGGTTTGCGCAGAGAGCTAAATCGTACAGTAATGGCTATATTTTGGGCTCTCCTCTATAAAAAGGAACCCCCTCCCCTCATTTCATACCTTTGCAACCTAGTAACACTTCCATACACCCAAAGGTCATCACCACCACAAAAATCCTTAATTCCTTGAGCTTTGGGCTAGAGACTTGAGTGGAGAGAACTTCTTGAGTGAAGTTGATTCAAGTGAAGCCAATGCTTATTACTCTTGGTGATTGCGATCACCTAGACTGCTGCGGCCGTGCCTTCCGCGAGCTCTCTGGAGATTGTGGGAGAAGCGGAAGAAGATCCTTGCGAGGGAAATTGTGAGCGGTTTGGAGCTCGCCGTTTCGGAGTGGAGAAGAGCATCCCAAAGAGAGCGCTTGTTCCGCGGATCAAGAGGGTATCTTGACCTTTGCGAAGGTCACTTTGCCAACCCATTCCTTGCGAGGTTTGGGGCGAGAGCAAAGCCTTGCGAGGGGCACCAAACGAGCAGTAGGGGATAGAGACCGTGTGTCTCCCCGAATCTCGGGAAAAAGATCGCCAAGTCATCTCTTCTTATTTACTTTCCATATTTAGTTTGTGCCTTTACATTCCTAGAATTGCTTGTTTGGCTATAGGTTGCAAAACTTTTGTTACGTGTAGAACTCTAGGCACACTCAATTAGGCACTAGGGTGAATTGGGACTTGTGCGATAAGATTTAATTTCAAGTTTCAAAATTAGAAGTCCAAATCATACTCCCCTCTTGGACATCTTGATCCTTTCAAATACATCAGAAGATTATTGAGGGGCATTTTTTTAGACGACCACTTGGTCTTTTTCTTTTTTTTTATGGCGACCACTTGGTCTTTTTTTCTTTTTCTTTTTTTATCCTCCTCAAAAATCTCAATATAAAAGTCCCTTATATTAATAATAAAATGACAGCTCTCCATCCCCACTTTTGAATAATACTCGCCCTCGCCCTCGAGTATATATCTCTAAAACAATTAACTTTAGAGGATAGAGCTGTCTAATAATGATTTTTAACCGTTTTATACTCCAAAAATAAAAATAGGTTGTGTTCAAGGCGGATAAACAAAAAGATAACCTTGGTTTAAGGATGCATATCCAGTGAAGTTTGTAATCTGTCCAATGTGGAGAGACACAATGCATGGATAGAAAAGGCTAGCAAAGAATAGATACACAAAGGAATGACAAACTTCTAAATCTCATACCATAGAAATCAATCTTGATCCAACTCATTTGAAAACAAATCTGATAAATGTAAAGTTTAAAAAAATATATGGCTATGGTAGGAATGGCAATTGCAAGATAACCTCATAAAGTTGATCATGTCATTTATAAGCAGTAAAAATAAACAAGGAGATGATCATGACAAACAATAAACCTTGCACAATTAAATCATATGGGTCTTTATGAACAATCATAATCAATCACAAATTTGCTGGCTAGTTTGACTAATCAAAATTAAAGCATGATAAAGATAAAGCGGCAAATTTCATCATTTTCTTTAAAGCATTGTTATCATTAATTAATTAAGCATAGACCATAGTTATAGCATTAATCACACAACAAATCTAGACTAACATACTAAAAACAAGAGAAATACAAAGGAAACACTAAATTAATAGATATAGCTAATAACTGGAGAATTCAAAATGAAAGGAGAAGGTGTTAGAAATATGTTACCGTACATTCCTTCAATTTTCTTGTCATCAAATAATTTCCTGCAATAATTCAAGCGCACACATTATTCTCGAGGTAACAATCGAGAGTAGAAGCAATTTGCCATAATCCAATAATATTCCCAATGACTTTTAACTTGTGGTCTAGTCAAACTTAAAAAAAAACAAAAACCTAATGGGTGTATGTAAGTGCAAGTGTGTAATTATGCAAGACATAAGCATATAAACAAAGACAATGATTAAATCAAGTTCTAAACACCATGTTTACAACATGATTGCTAAATCTCTACATAGTTATATGAATTAATAAATCAAAGTTAAAACGCCATGTTTTCTCAAGGTTATTAACTTATAAAAGCACAAGAAATACAAAGCACATTGCAAAGCTTATAAACTAATCAAATGAAATTACGGATAACTAGCAAGCTTAATAATCTTCATCATGATGATCAACAATTTAATCTAAGCACTATGCTTACACAAAATTGCTAAGTTAAACATTTGCTGAATGTTATCATCAACATGAAAGCACACATCTTGAAATTAATTAAACAAGCAAGCCAATCATAATGCAAACATGCATTCTAATCTAAATGTAATAGGGTGGTTTATGCAAAATGCAAGGCGGAAAACATAATTTGAAGTGATGTGATGGTGATTATCTAAAACAAAGGTTAAACTAAGTTAATTAGCCACAAGCTAAAGATTCAAAGGGTGATGTCATACTTTCCATTTCTTTATTAAAATACTCTAAGACTCTTAACACTAAAAACAAATGATTAAACGGATTGACTCCTGAAAAATTCTTTATTTAAAGTCATAAAGCTAGACTTCTCACTTACCTCCATTGAAGTGAAGCCATGGTCCTTGAAGTAAGAATCCAAAGTGTCCATGCTGCTTGATAACTTGATTATGCAGCTTTATCGTGTCTTGATCATATAATCACTTGTATGCACAATCCTCTACTTGTGTGTTCATGTGCCAATGTCTTTGAAGCTCCTTGCAACTGAACTTGATCACGAAAATCCTGTGGAAGCACTTCCCAAGCTTTCTTCATCATTGTTGCCATCATCTTGATCAAGTAGACATCACCATTGTTGCTGCCACCTTATTCTTCGTGGTATATCTCATTGATTTCGAACAGAACATACCCCAAATAAAAGATCCATTGGAAAGCCTCAAAAAATATCTTTCGAACGAGTAATTATGCGTTGTAATCCGATTCCATATGAAGGAGTTATGTTCTTTTTACTCAAGTACTGCGTTCTGTCCAAATTTCAATTCAGCTCGCGCTGCCTTCAAGGATTTGCACATTGCTCCCGGTAGAAATCTCCAAATTGAGTGATTCTTGTTGCATTGGAAAGAAGACTACATGGGCTTTCCAAATATAAGAAAATATTCTATTTTTTCCTCCTGAGGTCGAGCTGTATATTGATGACATCTTCAGCTTTCTATTTTCAGCTCTCCCGATGTTGACAATCTTCAATTTCTGTGATCTTGAAGCTTCAATTCGTTCCTCAACTATTGTCTTGATCCAAGTTCTTTTATATGAAGCACCATTGTTTAGCCCTCTACATTATCAATGTCAATGATGGCTTAATGTAACACCCTAATTTTAATTTCAGTATTTTACAATAAATTTAATATGGTTTATTTAATTTTTTAGGATTTTAAATGCTTAGCCATGCATTTAATGATTTATTTTATCTACAAATAATTAAAATTAATCATAGGTCAACTTTTGTTGTACATTCATGCTGGTGCATTGCTTTATTTCTTGTATGGACCAAGGGTTGAAATTCAAATTTATTTGAATTTTGGTTTTGGTTTGGCCTTGGTTTAAAAAAAATAGAAAAGAAAAGGAAAAAAAAAAGAGAGGAGGGCAGCCAGGCGAGCAGGCAGCCCAGCCCAGCTTGCCTCTTCCCCTTTCCCCGTAGGCCTACTTCTCCTCCTCCCGCTTGGGCCAGCCCAACTCACCCGCCTGGCCCAAGACGAGACGGCCCATCCGCGCCTCCTCTTCCCGCTCTCTCCCACCGGCGCGCGGGACCCGCTGGTTAGGGTCGTCCCCGACCTCCTGCCCGTGCCGCTGCCTCTGATGGTGGACCAAGCTCCGCCTCCCTCCTCCGCTTTCCTCTGTGCCGTGGACCCGCACCTCCACCCTCGTCCTGCGCCACACGGCCACCTGCCAGTGCGCAGCGCCGCCCGAACCCGGGTTCCGCGTGGACCGAGCCGAATCCCATCTCGCGCGCCAAGAACCCGAGTCAAATTCCACCGCTGCCCTAGCTCTATCTCTCCTATAAAAAGGGTCACCATACCCACTGCCGGACTCTTTTTCTCTCCAATCCACGCCCAAGCCCTAGAAGCTCCCAGTGCCGTCAATTTTCCGCCGCCGGACTCTCAAGGTGAGCTGCGCCGCCGCCCTCAAATTCGCCACCGTCGGTCGTTTGTCCGGCCAATTGACCCCCGTGCCACCCTCACAGGCACCCAAGGAAGCCCCGCCGCTGGTTCTTGGGCCTCGTTTCCGTCCTTCGGCGCCTATCCACGCGCGCCCGACACCGTCGTCCGCCTCCTCTCGTCGCCAGCCGCCTCCGGGCACGTATTCGCCGCCTCCAAGCCCACGGTGAGGTTTCCCTTCGCGATCTCTCTCCCCCAGGCGAATCCCCGTCGTCCCTAGCCCTCTCCCGAGCCGGGAACGCTCTGCTCCGGCGAGCTCCCGCCGCACGCAGGCGACACGCCGCCGTGGTGATTGGTCCCCGTCGGCCACCATTCTTCCTTCCATCCTGAGCCGCTAGATCAAGATCCGAGGGCCCAAGTCCACTGGTGACCGGGTCAATACCGGTCAACTCCGGTCAGCCGGGGCCATTTTGCAAAAGAACACCTGTTGTTTCTACAAATCAACCCGCCGTCCATGCAAGTAGTGAGAAGGACCTGTTTTTATGTTTTTAATCCGAGTTTTCGAGAAGTATTTACACATAAGTCCTATCAGTTTCAAAAGGCCATAACTCCACCGTTTTAAATCCGTTTTAAACGATTCTTGCGCCCACGCGACCGTAGCAATGAGTAGAATAATTTTAAATACGTTTTACCTTCTGTTTTTATGTAATGATGTACCGTTTCTTACCATTTATGTTTGTTTGCTTGCATGTGTGAACATATGAATGCTTGTGTGGCGCTTTACGATCGTGCGTAGACGTTGATCCGCCTGTTGAGCTCGAAGAGCAACCTCCAGAAGCCTCTAAGCAGCAGCAAGGAATAAATTTTGAGGAAGACAAGTATAACATAAACAACACCTAACAATCTTTTTATCTTACTGCATGTGCATTTTAATTTATGTTCCTGTAAGGTTTACCTTAATTGTTGGGCTTGACCCTGATCGGTTCATGTCCATTTTAATATGGCTTTTTAGCAACATGGTTTAGGGAGGTTGAGCAATGTGCTCGTGTGCTTTTGCTGGTTCTCTTCCTAAGGACCGAATCACAAAGCGACCACCTGGGATAACAGTGCTACCACAAGGGTGGAATGGGACAGACTTAGCTGATTAATTAGGTTGTTTTGGTTTGGGAGTAACTTACCTGCGGGGCAAGAGGGGAGGTGAGCTTCTGTGGCACTCGCGCTGCTTGGGTTGAGTGTGCTTTACGTTATATGTATGTGCTTCTCCCCTTGAGGCTTGCCCCACGGTTGCGGAACCTGAAACCTTAGCGGTTAGACCTTACCAACGTGATCTTTGTAAAGGCTTTGTAGTGCGATTGCTAGTCATCTCATCTCCGGTAATGTGATGAAATCCTAGCGTAGCTCACGACTTGTGGGTAAAGATTTACAACCTCTCGAGAGTGTAAAACTAACATGTTAGCCGTGCTAACGGTTATGAGCGGCCCAGACCCTTTCCATTGATTAGAAGGACCCTTGGCTGAGGTTCCTTGGTTTTGGTTATGGTTTTGATAATTGTTATATCTGTTTAATCTTATTTAATTTTCTTATGCAATATCTTTTGGGCTAATGGTTTTGTTAATAATTCATAGTAATTAGGTCTTAATAAAAGTTTTAAATTAAAAGCTAATGCAGTTTGTCAGCTAACCATAGAGCCTCATGGTTTATGTTATATTTGGTGAGTATTTTGTACTCACGCTTGTTTCTTTATATTTATTCCTTGTTGGGGGGAAAAATCACTGCTCAGATGATGGAGGTATTGAAGACTCTGTGCAAGATTACGACGAGTATTAGGCGTTTCGTTCACCAGTTGACGTCCCTGTGGCGCCCGTTATGTTTATGTGTTATGCTTCCGCTATGCTACGTTATACTCTGAGTTAAACACTTTGTGTCACAGTGTAATAATGATATTTAATGTTATGCAATGTTTTTATCTTTGGCATGTGTTGTGGTATTCTGTAATTTGTCATGTATATGCGAGACGTTTCCTGGCGCATATATATGTTGCACGGTTTTGTTCGTTGAAACCGGGCGTGACAAATTTGGTACTAGAGCCGTGTTGACTGTAGGACGAAAGCCTAGTTAGAACTGGTCGTGTTTAAGGATTTCACTTTTCTTTGTCTTACCTGCTTATTTTTTTAAATGCTTTGTCTTTATTTTATTTTTACCGATTAATTGCTCACATTATGTTCGAAAATTTTTAGTTATTCCTTCTGTCATATAGAACTTAACTTAAGTATTTCTATCGTTTCTATAGATGACATCACTAGGGTGCTTTTATACGAGAATCAGATTACCCTTATAATGTCTCGTTAGCACGTTTTGTTTTGCTGTGTGAATGCTTGTCATGGTGAATTGTGCTTGATTTGGTTCTTTGCTTGATTGATAGTCTAGCTGTATTATATGTCCACAGTATAAACAACTATGAAGATTAAATTAATTAAATTAATTAATTAATAAAGATTAGATCGTTGGGGGTTATAAATAGCCATCTACTCTTTTCTCTTTACTTTATCAGTCGCCGTTGTTTGTCATCCTGGATATGTTCAACAATTGTTTACTGATGTTGTCTCAACTGCTGCCAATAGATGGTAAACACCAGGAACAGAGGCAATGGACCGGAGGATCACAATCAGGCCAATGGCAATCCACCACAGAACCCTCCGCCACTGATAGCAGATCAATCCTTTCAACTTCAGATGCAGATGATGGCTACTCTCAATAATGCGGTACAAGCTATACAAACTGTTCAAACCAACCAACAACCGCAGCAGAGGGACAAGCGTGGAGACTTCATGAAGGGGCACCCACCAACTTTCTCCCATTCTGCTGATCCACTTCAGGCAGATGACTGGCTCCGTGCAGTGGAGCGACAGCTTGACATTGCACAGTGCAATGATCAAGAGAGAGTCCTGTATGCTGCAGGACAACTTTGAGGTGCTGCCCTAGACTGGTGGGAATCGTACAGACCGTAGACAGAGAATGTTTCACCTGGGCTCAGTTCCGTGAGAGATTCAGGAGTCACCATATGCCGGCGGGCATAATAAAGATGAAGAAGAAGGAGTTTCTCTCTCTGAAACAGGGGAACATGTCAGTCACAGAGTACCGTGACAAGTTTCTGCAGCTTGCTCGCTATGCTCCCACAGAAGTTGCAAAAGATGGTGACAAGCAGGAGCACTTCCTGGAGGGTCTAAATGACAACCTCCAGTTACAGCTGATGAACAACACATTCAATAATTTCAATCACCTGGTGGACCGTGCCTTGCTTACAGAGCAGAAGCGCAGGGAAATTGAAGAGAAGAAAAGAAAGCTCAACCCTACTTCCTCCAATAGCAACACCCGCCCACGCTACCCACAGCAGTACCAGCAGCGACAGCAGCCCCAGCAGCAGTAGTACCAGCAGACAGACAGGTCAGAGTCAGTGCTATCAGAATCCGAACCAATGCCCTACCTACAAAGTTATGTCACAGGGGCAGTCCAACCCACCTGCCCCAAATTAGGCTACTGTTCCAGTTGTTAGAAACTGCTACAAATGTGGTAACAGTGGGTATCTCACCAACAACTGCCCTCATAGGGGGCAACAGCAGCAGCAGGGTAGGCAGAACGCCCCACAGCAGCAGCAGGGGTGCCCCAACCAGCAGAATAAGGCACCACTTCAGGGCAAGATCAATCATGTGACAGCAGAAACTGCAGTAGAAGCCCCAAACGTTGTGCTTGGTACGTTCACAGTCAACTCCAATCCTGCTACAATACTTTTTGATGCTGGTGCTACGCATTCTTTTATTACAAGATCATATGCTGAGAAACACAACATACACATAGGTTCCATAAAAAGACCCATGATAATATCATCTCCAGGGGGGAAAATAAATGCTAGTTCTATTTGTTCTATAGTTGATATTATTATAAAGGGAAAGAAATTCCGCGCTGGGTTGCTAGTTATTGATTCTATGGATATTGATATCATCTTGGGCATGGACACTCTGAAGAAGTGGGGTGTAAAAAATTGATTGTGCTCAACGGACAGTTCACCTAGCAGCATCAGATGGCCAGGAAGTGGAGATTAGCGCATCGAGCCCTTTAGGATTTTTGCACCAGATGGAGGCTAGACCTACAGACGGTATTCGGATAGTGTGTGATTATCTAGATGTCTTCCCTGATGAATTGCCAGGTATGCCGCCTGACAGAGATATTGAGTTTCTAATAGAGCTTTTACCTGGCATTGCACCCATAGCAATGAGGCAATATAGAATGGCACCTATAGAGCATGAGGAGGTTAAAAGGAATATAGATGAATTGCTAGCTAAAGGATATATCCGCCCTAGTTTCTCTCCTTTGGCTTTTCCAGTCTTGCTTGTTGAGAAGAAGGATACTGATGTGAAAAGAATGTGTGTGGATTACCGAGCTCTAAATAAAGTCACCGTTAAGAACAAGTACCTACTCTCCCGCATTGATGACTTGTTTGATCAGCTTCAGGGTGCTTGTGTTTTCTCCAAAATTGATTTGAGATCTGGTTATCATCAGTTGAAAATTCGTCCATCAGATATTCCTAACACTACCTTCACCACAAGTACGGATTGTATGAGTATACAGTAATGTCCTTTGGCCTGACTAATGCTCCTGCCTATTTTATGCAACTGATGAATTCAGTATTTATGGATTATTTAAACAAGTTTGTGGTGGTTTTTATTGATTACATTCTGATTTATTCCAAGACTGAAGCAGAACATGAGGAGCATTTAAGGTTAGTTCTTCAGAGATTAAGGGAACACAAGTTGTACGCCAAGTTCAGCAAATGTGAATTTTGGATTAATGAAGTGCGTTTCCTTGGTCACGTCGTCTCCAAAGGAGGAATTGCAGTGGATCCAAGTAAGGTCAGTACTGTCACAAACTGGAAGGTGCCAGAAATACCAAAAGAGGTTCGTGGATTTCTTGGTTTAGCTGGTTATTATCAGAGATTTATTGAGAATTTCTCAAAAATTGCGAAGCCCATGACTTCCCTATTGGAGAAGGATGCAGAATTTAGATGGACAAACGCACAACAAGCTGCCTTTGATGAGTTGAAGAAGAGATTGACTACAGCACCTGTGTTGACATTGCCTGACCAACAGAAGAAATTCATAGTTTATTGTGATGCTTCCAGAGATGGTTTGGGATGTGTTCTGATGCAGGAAGGTAAAGTGATTGCCTATGCTTCACCACAGTTGCGCAAACATGAGGTGAATTATCCGACACATGACCTGGAACTTGCAGCAGTGGTGTACGCACTGAAGATTTGGCGTCACTATTTATTCGGGCAGCCTTGTGAGACTTATACCGATAACAAGAGCCTCAAATATATCTTCACACAGAACGAGTTGAATATGCTGCTGCAAAGATGGCTGGAATTAATTAAGGATTATGATATGGAAATTCATTATCATCCTGGCAAGACTAATGTGGTGGCAGACGCTCTGAGTAGGAAGAGTTATGCTAATATGGCTTTGGGTTTTATGCTGCCGCATGAGTTATGTGAAGAGTTTGAAAGATTGAGCTTGAGTTTTCTACATCACACTACAGCCGCAGCGTTTGAGGCAGAGCCGACATTAGAACAAGAGATTCGAGAACACCAGAAGGATGATGAGAAATTGCAGAAAATTCGTGAGTTGCTCAAATTAGGCAAGGCGCCTCACTTCAGGGAAGATGAACGGGGAACTTTATGGTACAAGAACAGAATATATGTGCCTAATGTGGACAGCATCAGAAAATTGATTTTAAGTGACGCTCATGATACAGCTTATTCTATTCATCCCGGCAGCACTAAGATGTACTATGACCTGAAGGAAAGATTTTGGTGGTACGGTATGAAGCGTGCCGTGGCCGAATATGTAGCTATTTGTGATACCTGTCAGCGTGTAAAGGCAGAACATCAGAGACCAACAGGTTTATTACAGCCGTTGAAGGTGCCAGAATGGAAGTGGAAAGAAATAACCATGGATTTCATTGTGGGTTTACCTCGTACTCAGAAAGGTTATAATTCAATATGTGTAGTAGTGGATCGTTTAACCAAGGCAGCTCACTTTATACCGTTTAACACTACTTATTCAGGTGCTAAGTTAGCTGATCTGTACATCTCCAGAATTATCTGCCTGCACGGCGTGCCTAAGAGAATTATATCTGATCGAGGTTCGCAGTTTACTTCTCGCTTTTGGTAGCAGATGCATGATTCTTTGGACACAAAGCTCAGATTCAGTACAGCGTACCATCCTCAGACAGACGCGCAGACAGAAAGAACTAATCGAATACTTGAAGATATGTTGAGAGCTTGTGCCGTACAGTACGGCACTAGTTAGGACAAGTGTTTGCCGTATGCTGAGTTTTCTTATAATAACAGCTATCAAGCCAGTCTGAAGAAGTCGCCATTTGAAGCACTGTACAGCAAGAGCTGTAGAACGCTGTTGTTCTGGAATCAGACAGGTGAGAAGCAGGTATTTGGACTTGACATAATACAGGATGCTGAGCAGCAATTGCGGATTATTCAGGAGAATTTGAGAGTTGCTCAGTCCAGGCAGAGAAGTTATGCTGATGTACGCATGAGGGATTTGTCCTTTAAAGTGGATGACCATGTGTACTTAAAGTTGTCACCAATGAGAGGTATTCGCAGATTCAATATGAAAGGAAAGCTAGCGCCAAGATATATTGGACCATTTAAAATATTGGAGAAGAAAGGTGAAGTAGCTTACCGTCTGGATCTGCCTCCCAGTTTGTTAGGTGTGCATGATGTGTTTCATGTGTCTCAGTTGAAGAAGTGTTTGAGAGTGCCCGAAGAGCAAGCACCGCTAGAAGGATTGGAGGTACAAGAGGATCTGACCTACACAGAGCATCCAGTAAAAATTTTAGACACATTAGAGAGGTCTACTAGAAACAAGAGGATCAAAATGTGCCGTGTGCAGTGGAGTCATCATACAGAGGCCGAGGCAACATGGAAACGAGAGGATGAATTAAAAGAAGCATACCCCGCTCTCTTTGCTAACTAGCCTATCTGAATCTCGGGGCGAGATTCTTGTTAAGGGGGTAGGTTTGTAACACCCTAATTTTATTTTCAGTATTTTACAATAAATTTAATATGGTTTATTTAATTTTCTAGGATTTTATATGCTTAGCCATGCATTTAATGATTTATTTTATCTACAAATAATTAAAATTAATCATAGGTCAACTTTTGTTGTATATTCATGCGGGTGCATTGCTTTATTTCTTGTATAGACCAAGGGTTGAAATTCAAATCTATTTGAATTTTGGTTTTGGTTTGGCCTTGGTTTAAAAAAAATATCCGCCCTAGCTCTATCTCTCCTATAAAAAGGGTCACCATACCCGCCGCCAGACTCTTTTGCTCTTCAATCCACGCCCAAGCCCTAGAAGCTCCCCACTGCCATCAATTTTCCGCCGCCGAACTCTCAAGGTGAGCCGCGCCGCCGCCCTCAAATTTGCCAATGTCGGTCATTTGTCTGGCCAATTGACCCCCGTGCCACCCTCACAGGCACCCAAGGAAGCCCCGCCGCTGGTTCTTGGGCCTCGTTTCCGTCCTTTGGCGCCTATCCACGCGCGCCCGATGCCGTCTTCTGCCTCCTCTCGTCGCCAGCTGCCTCTGGTCGCGTATTCGCCGCCTCCAAGCCCGCGGTGAGGTTCCCCTTCGCGATCTCTCTCTCCCAGGCGAATCCCCGTCGTCCCTAGCCTTCTCCCGAGCCAGGAACGCTCTGCTCCTGCGTGCTCCCGCCGCGCGCAGGCGACACGCCGCCGTGGTGAATGGTCCTCATCGACCACCATTCTCCCTTCCATCCTGAGCCGCTATATCAAGATCCGAGGGCCCAAGTCCACTGGTGACCGGGTCAATACCGGTCAACTCCGGTCAGCCGGGGCCATTTTGCAAAAGAACACCTGTTGTTTCTACAAATCAACCCGCCGTCCATGCAAGTAGTGAGAAGGACCTGTTTTTATCTTTTTAATCCGAGTTTTCGAGAAGTATTTACAGATAAGTCCTATCAGTTTCAAAAGGCCATAACTCCACCGTTTTAAATCCGTTTTAAACGATTCTTGCGCCCACACGACTGTAGCAATGAGTAGAATAATTTTAAATACGTTTTACCTTCTGTTTTTATGTATTGATGTACCGTTTCTTACCATTTATGTTTGTTTGCTTGCATGTGTGAACATATGAATGCTTGTGTCGCGCTTTACGATCGTGCGTAGACGTTGATCCGCCTGTTGAGTTCGAAGAGCAACCTCCAGAAGCCTCTGAGCAGCAGCAAGGAATAAATTTTGAGGAAGGCAAGTATAACATAAATACCTAACAATCTTTTTATCTTACTGCATGTGCAATTTAATTTATGTGCCTGTAAGGTTTATCTAGCTATCTTTTATCCTTATATATCTACCTTTCGGGATGCATATGGTTAAGTTGTGCTAGGTGCTACGCAAAAAATATATCTTTTGTTAATTTAATTTTGATTAATAATCCTATGCAATTAATTGTTGGGCTTGACCCTGATCGGTTCATGTCCATTTTAATATGGCTTTTTAGCAACATGGTTTAGGGAGCTTGAGCAATGTGCTCGTGTGCTTTTGCTGGTTCTCTCCCTAAGGACCGAATCACAAAGCGACCACTTGGGATAACAGTGCTACCACAAGGCTGGAATGGGACAGACTTAACTGATTAATTAGGTTGTTTTAGTTTGGGAATAACTTACCTGCGGGGCAAGAGGGGAGGTGAGCTTCTGTGGCACTCGCGCTGCTTGGATTGAGTATGCTTTACGTTATATGTATGTGCTTCTCCACTTGAGGCTTGCCCCACGGTTGCGGAACCTGAAACCTTAGCGGTTACACCTTACCAACGTGATCTTTATAAAGGCTTCGTAGTGCGCTTGCTAGTCATCTCATCTCCGGTAATGTGATGAAATCCTAGCGCAGCTTATGACTTGTGGGTAAAGATGTACAACCTCTCGACAGTGTAAAACTAACATGTTAGCCGTGCTCATGGTTATGAGCGGCCCAGACCCTTTCCAGTGATTTAGAAGGACCCTTGGCTAAGGTTCCTTAGTTTTGGTTATGGTTTTGATAATTGTTATATCTGTTTAATCTTATTTAATTTTCTTATGCAATATCTTTTGGGCTAATGGTTTTGTTAATAATTCATAGTAATTAGGTCTTAATAAAAGTTTTAAATTAAAAGCTAATGCAGTTTGTCAGCTAACCATTGAGCCTCATGGTTTATGTTATATTTGTTGAGTATTTTGTACTCACGCTTGTTTCTTTATATTTATTCCTTGTTGGGGGGAAAAATCCAACCGCTGCTCAGATGATGGAGGTATCGAAGACTATGTGCAAGACTATGACGAGTATTAGGCGTTTCATTCACCAGTTGACGTCCCTGTGGCGCCCGTTATGTTTATGTGTTATGCTTCCGATATGCTACGTTATACTCTGAGTTAAACACTCGTGTCACAGTGTAATAATGATATTTAATGTTATGCAACGTTTTTATCTTTGGCATGTGTTGTGGTCTTCTGTAATTTGTCATGTATATGCGAGACGTTTCCTGACGCATATATATTTTGCACGGTTTTGTTCGTTGAAACCGGGCGTGACACTTAAAATCTTCTTTCTATATCCATAGATCACCACTAGCTTCTTCTATCTTGATTCACTTGGCTTCTATTATCTCTATTTTTATTCAAATAGCTTTGACCCATGAGTTCCTTTGCTTGCAGATCTTGCCCTCAATTTGATTTGACTTTAATGTAGTTCTTCTCAAATGGTTGGTCTTCATGAGTCATCAATCAATCTTCTTCAACCATCTCAAGTGGATCATCTTCTTCCTCACTCTCAATCAAAATGTTCATCAATGGCTGCAAGTGTTAGCCATTTGATGTGCTTCTCAGACATGTGGAGTGAAATCTTGTATCCTCATAGCCTCTTTGAATGTGATGCAAATCTGAAAATATGTTTTGATGATTGTCTTGCATCTTCTCTTCATTGAATAGCTGATTTGATCTTTTGATTTCTCCATAGGCTTTGTACTTGTCTTCAACTCCTTCTCCATTCAATCAACTCACTCTTCAATTTGAAACTCAATCGAACTTTTGCAAATTTTGATGATGTCGTCAAATCCTTCTATCAATCATCATGAATTTGTTTTGTATTCTTTCACTACATTGATCTCATTGTTTCAAATGAAGTGTGAATTTCTCTGTATCGTTAGCTCATAGTGCACACATATATATAATATAATAACATCATGGCATTGATTAGAGATAAATATAAAGTCACACGGTTGATTGGGGTTTAAACAAACATTTGATTCATAAATCAAAGACAACTATAATTCAAATGTAATTACTTAGCAAAGCGCTAAAGCATATATAACTCATAGATGATCTTTATTCATAAAACCAAACAAGGGATAAACAAGCTGATGGGTTTCTAATGATTTTGGCCAAATTAGAGAGACAATTTTGAAATAAATAAAATAAAAGTAGGCCTAGATAAAATTCTAACAAGGGATCTTTTTGTAGAGAGGCCAAATGTTTTGAGATTTCAAATTTTCAAAGATAATATTGTGCACATATAATAAGTCATGAGAAACATGCACATTTTCATGTTTAAAATTTCAAAAGCAATTTGCATAAAAAATTAATCCTGGGCTAAACTACTTTGGAGGATGAGAAGTGGTTAACCCCCTCTACTTTTACACAAATCTTGGCTCTTTATGTATAAACACAAAATTATCACACGAATTAGGGAACAAAGGTTTCACAAAAAACGAAAAACAAAACACAAGAAGGGATAGGATAACAATCAACCAAACGACATCTTAATGATTATTATGAAACATTGCTCTAATCAAACATAGGCAAACTTTAATTATACTTATGATTAAAATGATAATTACCTTAATCCTGAAGAAGTGAAGTTCAAATTTCATCTTTGATCAAGGAGGCTTCATCTTCTTCCTTGGAATACCATGATTGCATGCACCATCATGCTAGAGAGGAATGCTACTTGTCTTTCCCGAAATTCAGCTTTCCTTATTCTGCACCTTTAGTATTTTGACCATAACTTTGGTATTCTGAAGTCCAAACAATGCAAATTCGGACTCTATCTTGTAGATCTCGGAAAGATCTACAACTTTGGTATTTAGACTTTCTTCATTTGACGTCGCTAAGGTCTTAGAATTGGCCCCATAAGGTGTTCCTATCCTGAATTCCGAGAGTATCTCGAGATTAGATTGGAGCTTGGATTGGTCTTGAGATAAACACTACTTGTCTACATCTTCCTTGTACTCAAGCAGCCCTTAGCTTCCGGAACCTTCTCGGCTAATCATCTTTGCCTCCATTATCTTTAGCTTCGAATAAATAAGCTCCAAAGAACATTAGTCTTAAAAATTAATTGACACAGCAGACGTACCTTTATCGTCATGGTTACTTCTTCATGAAACCTGTAGAAAAATTCAATAATGGATCATGAGACCCTAACAATGTTAGCAATGTTGACGGTCGTTATTGAACTACCTATGACCGTCAACTAACCACAAACATGGAGGAAAAAATGCCGAAGTATGGATTAACCCTTGCTACTAACATAGTTCCACAAGTTGTGTTGAATATTTGATTGCAGGTGAAAAATCAGCTGAAAATAGGCAAAATATGGCTAAGTCAGGAGGTGCCTGACAAGTGGGCTAGGCCGCCCGGCCCCACTCCAGGCCGCCCGGCCTGACAAAGTGGCCAAATCACTCCATCTTCGACCTGCATGTGCACAAGTGACGTGTCAACACAGCTGTAAAGTCCAAATGTCGAATGCATCATGCAAAGTACCAGAAGACCTTGCCACATCATTGATCCAGCACTTGGATTGGTGAAGTCAGCGATCCTCGGCACTTCAATCCTGTGGCTATTGAAGAAACACAAGTGAAGATCAACGGTTGACAAGGAAACACATGCATAACCGCCATAATTGCCATGCAACCGCCATGCAACCGCCATGGGGAGTGAATACCAGCCACAAGATCACAAGAGGCGGTGGATCCAAGGGTCCCCCGGGCCACCCGGCCAGGAGGGAGGCCGCCCGGCCCCACCTCAGGCCGCCCGGCCTGTAACCGCCATCCTTAACCGCCTCACTGACCTTGGAAGCTATAAATACCCCCTAGAGTTCACTTGTGAAGTGTGGAAGTTGAGTAGCTCATACTTTCGCTTAGTCTAGTAGCACTAGGTTAGTCCTCGGAGTTAGAGTTGAGTCTGAGCTTTTGCCTCAGGGATTCTGGAGTCATCTTCGAGTCTTGGTAAAGCTCTTTTATCTTTCTATCTTTGTACTCTTGTTACTCCAGAATAATATATATCATTGATCTATCTTCTGTTATACTTTACTTTACTTCTTAACGCTTGCCTAGTGTGGTGTACCTTTATTGCACACTAGATCCAAGGCTTAGGTTTGTGTTGTTCTCAAGTTATCTGAATCTTGTTAGACTTGCCGGTGCTATAAGCTTGTCTTAGGCTTTTGATCTGAGATTAAGTTAGTTCTCACCCTTGGATCAAGGAAGAGCTTTAGTGTTCAAGTTCTCACTTGAACACTAGTATTGCGTGCCATCTTACCCATGCAGATCTGGTAGCCTCTCTAGGTGACAGCTCTAGAGGTCTCAGTATTCCACCCCGTCGTTCGGTAAGCCCGTAGGCGTTAGCCGGGTCTCCTTCGGAGGTCTACTATCTACCCCTTGACCCCTCGAGGCGCCGGAATTTCGCTTGACGCAAGATCCTAACTTGTTTCCAGTTAACTTAATTCAACCACGAATACTCCTCTGCAGCGGTTAAGTAGTAGAGTTTGGAAATCTAATCTCACTCGTTGTCCTCCCAGATAGCTACTAAGTGTTAGGCTTCTTTTGTCCCTGTTTTACTCTTCCCACCATACACTATCTTGATATCTTGCCCCCATTGTAAGAATAACTGGTGCTTTATCTAAGTTATAGTACTGCTTGAAAGTTTGACATTTCATTCCACCTATTCGCCCTTGCTTCCCTGTGAATTTTTATGATACTCGGAATACTCTGAGTGAAAAAGCTACAGCGAATCTCCGTGCGCTTACGGAGTAAAATCTGTTACGCTAAGAGACATCAACAGGCACCTACCATTAAGGAGCTAGGTTTGGAAAGATTTTTTTTATTGGACCGAGGCCCATTATACCTACTAATGTCAGTGAAAGAAATATACATACAAGAGAAAGATATATTTACAAGAAAGCAACAAAGAATTCATATGAACAAATTCACATAGATCTAGATAAAGGGAGTCATATTCACAGATGACCGAAGGGATAAGAGTATAAACATGATATATACACAAAGAACCAAGGAATTAAATCAAAGAGAAACTATGCACAAGAACAGATATGAACAAGTCATTATTTACATAAGCTCAAGCTAGTTTAAACTCAATTAATCATTTCCCCAGCAACGGCGCTAGAAAAGCTTGTTGACAGCACTTAAGCATGCCAAACCTTGTACTGCAAGCGACAGTATCGTAGTAGCTTTTCCCCAGGATGAGTATCATGAGTTTTGTCAATCCGTGGAAACAACTAATAGAGAATTAACTAACAAGAGCTTAAGGTAAACTAAGCAATCAGGTGACATCTAGACTATGTCTAATCTATATCTAAACTAGTCAAAGTTAAATGATAAGCAATTAGAACTCAACTAGAACAATGATCAAAAGGGTATTAACCATAGTCTAATCTGGCTCTAATTGGATCCAAGACAAGCATGATTAGGCACATCAAAGAGATTAGAGCAACGAGATAACTAAGAGCTCAAGGTAAATATAAGCACGATCAAGAATGTACTACATAGCATGATTAAACCAAGATTAACGATCAAACCCCCTAGATCATGCTTAACCTTTCCCTCCAACCACTTGTCACATAAGTTAGGGTAATCGACGAGAAGCTCTTAACAGTCATACATGATTAGATAATCGGCTTCTAATCACTTCGCATAGTCTAATAACATAATTAACATAGCAAGAACCTCTAATCACCATGATCACAAGAACTAGCTACACAACTATATGTCACACCCGGTTTGGGAAACAAAACCAGATGACACCATATGTGTGCCCAGGATCTATTTTCCACACATACAGCCGACTTCATTAGTGAATACCAATAGACAGTGTATTACATAAGCGAATAAAACTTATATTTGGCACAAAGGTCATTAACAAATCAGAGTATAGCAACGCGGACTTATATCTCTCGTAGCGGCTTGTAGTCTTCTAGATCCATAGCATAACTCCATCTTCGAATCCATCCAAGCAGCGGTTGCAACGGATGCAACATAGTTGTTTTGGCAATAGCAAGGGTGAGTATATGACGCACTCAACAAGTATTCCGTTTAGGCAAAGTGGACTGGCTTTATAATGGACAGGTATAGCGGTTGCTTTTAGTTGATCAGAATTTTATTGTTAGCTTTGATTAATATAAACCCAGCCCATAATTAAAGTAATATAAAAACAGTAAAGTAAAGAAAACGTAAACCATTATTCCAACTTGTCACCTTAGCCCATAATCACCATAGCCATCGGCTATCCTTTTCTTGTTTAAATACACTAATCTGTGAGGGTCCAGGTCACTTATAACCGTGAGCACGGCTGATATATCAGTTTTAAACACTCTCGAGAGGTTGTACACCTTTACCCACAAGTCGTGATTCCCATTTGCCTCGGGCTGTACATACCCTCAAACACTGACCTTTGGTGAGTCGATAGGGTTTCACTACGAGACATTTACAAAAAACTCCTAGAGTGTAGCCGCCCATTCCAGGTTTTCATTACCCAGGCATAAAAGTCCCCTCCTGAAGGGTGACTAACAAAACCAAATAAACCAAACTGCACCCACTCAGGAGAGCGAGTCTTACACCCATCAACGCCCCCCTTACGCCATCTTTCAGGTAGGCAAATCACCCGCTCTAGTTCATCTAATTAATCAGTCAAGGGCGTCCCATGCCACCCCATGTGGTTGTACTGTTTTCCTGGGTGGTCGCTCAGCGAACCGATCCTTAGGGTGAAGCACTCGAGCAAAACCCACAAAAATATGCTCAAGTCCCCATGTTGCAAAGTGACCAAACTTTCATCATCATTATACCATTAATTAATCAAAATTAGCAACATGAGTAAGATTTGTTTAGCGCTAGCATTTATCTACACATCATACCCCTCCCATAGGATGAAATATTGACAGAAAAAATAAGTGGCTAGTCATCCTTAGATTGAGCATGCTTGGTTGTGCGATAAAGTAAGTTTTCAATGTGAATAGGACAATAGGTCAAAGAATACTTGCCTTCTTTCAAAATATGCTGCTCAGAATATCTTCGACTTCTTGTCTTGAAAAGATTGACATCCAACTCTTGTACCGATCTTTGACTTCGTAGATCACACACGGCTCTCACTCTATACGAGGCAAACATCTAACACAACCAACATACACATGCAAGCAAACAAAACATATGCATAAGAAACAATACACCAATCAAAAAAAAAGTTTTGCAGCATTCACAAGAAAGTAAGAATGCCAAAATCAAAGCCATGGTTGAAAAGATATAGCTAAAAAGATTTGCATTAATGATCTACAAAGAAAACAAAAGGCTGAATGTATTTCAATTAACAAAACGATGTGGTTGGTTGTCATAGAGAAACACCACAAATTAAAATAAATCTAATTTATATTTTATTTGAAAACCACATTTGAAACAAATCACATTTTATTTATAAATATTGCATACAAAGTATGCCATTTAAACAATTAATGTTACAAAATAAACAACATGTGAAAACACCAAAACGATATTTGTCATGCTAACCAAGTTATTATAGAAACATATTTTAGGAGATAACACAAATAATTTTGCATTAATTTCCGAGGAAAACCGAAGTTTAAGCCTAGTTTGCTTTTAATTCGAAATAAATTAAAATATCATTAATCAAATTAAAAACTAGAAACACATACAACGTGGTGAGCGTCATTAATACATCAAGAGAAAAAAGAAAGCCACGAATATTATACTACTGCTGACCAATGATTGCTCAACGGATCAAGAGTGCTTCAAAAGAAAATACGATACATGGAATTGAAACATGGGAGAAGGCCATATATATATTTCCCAATTATTTTGTAAAGGAAAACGGCCACTTACGCGTAACGTCAATTGACTAGCCTAGCCATGCTGCTTGACATGCAAGTGCTGGACAGTCGACCTTTGCTTGCTAATGATATTGCCTTGTGCGATAGGTGCCCATGGCTTGTGGGCTTGCAAGGTTGGACGACAGGACGCGATGGTCTTCAGCTGATTTTGAAGTTGCATGCATGACGTTGTGATTAGGTGCATGAGGGTGCAAGATTGATGCGGATGGACAGTCGTGACTCACCAACAGCAAACCGTGCGCCGACGGGATGGATGATTTAGCTAGATCGCTCTTGGGGACGGGGCTTGAACATGTCGGCAGCCATTAGGAGAACAGTCCGTCTAGCAGTGAGCTCGTACAGCTTGGAGAAGGATCAGAACGATGCACCCAAGATGACGGCACGTGTGCGTGGAGGAGCGATGATGTTCATGCGTGCTTGTATGGCGGGGCGACAGGACGTGATGGTCTTTAGGGACGTGCATGGCTCCGGTGCAAGACGTCGTATTGCCGGCGGCGGAACGGCATGAGATGGCAGCACCGGCTGCCCCGGCCGCGATCTATGCTGCAGCGCTTGCGTTTGTAGCAGCACAGCCTGCATGGAAGATTCAACCAGAACAATTGCTTACTGGTGCGGAGACAACCATGCACGCGAGGAAAAGGGAGGCCAGCGCACGGCTTCGAAGATAGATGACGGCTAGGGTTCTGCAGCTCTGATTTTATAGTCCCAGACGTCCGAATCTTGTGGGAGGGGCAAGGAAAGGTGGCGGTAGAGTCCCGACATGGCACGAGCTTGAGTCTGCGTCGGAATCTTGTCACGGCCGAAGGAAGGGGCATCCCGGAGGGGCCCACACATCGGCGACTGCAACGGAAGAAGGACGACGGCAACCCACAGAAGGAGGAAAGGGCGTGGTGGTGGCGCAGAGAAGGCAAGTTGGCGGCGGCTGCGTAGCTAAGGCGCAAGCGGATGGGAATTGAGGGGACTACCTTAGGGTTCCCAAACTAAGGGCCCCCTACAAAGGAGTCTTTGGTGCACCTATCCTCGGAGGGATGGTCCAAATAAATTGGGGTGCACACCCTTCACCTTCCCATCAAAAGGCAAGGTGGGACAAAACTGGGCAGAACAGGATGACTGCTTTGTTTAATGAATTCCCATTGATGTAGATGGGCTTTCGAGATGATTCGACTTGGGTTGGAAAGAGACTGTCGTTAGCTTTCTGAAAAGTGGTGGATCAGTCCAAACGGAGTTCGTATGAGAAAGTTACGACCCAAACGGTGCAGCATGGTCCTGGTAGACGAGGTGGCTCGGGAATTAAATGGGCCTCGCTCCAAATATATTCCAAAGACTCCAAAAATTATAGGAAAAATCCTAAAAATATTTTTGTACCTATTGAACTGAAATAAAATATTTTGAGCTCGTGAAAATATTGATAAGAGCCTCTAATTGATAGAGTTAGCTCTAAGGAAAAGGGAATAAGTTTAAGAAAATAATCCACGAAATTTCCAGGAAGAACTTTTGATGATTAAACATATTTTGAAAGTTTTTATACTCATCAAAACTATGTACACAACATGAATGCATCAAACATGTTTCAGCTATGTTTGTTTTAGTTGAATTTATTAGACAAAATTCATAAACCATGTATCATGCACACTAAAACACTGCAACCTTAGTCAAATTGTTAAACTTTGTCGAAAGAATTTTACGATCTATAAATCAAAGTGTTACACTATATTACTAGTAAGCAAGATCGATAATCAAGGTTGCTAGAAAAATATAACACTTAAGAACGTGATCAAATTAACATGCATCTAGACCTAAAGTTAATTAGAGCAAGAACATGCATAATTAGAACAAAAATATGATAATTAGATAAGATCAATGCTTCATTAATAAATTGTATCATATTTACAACCATGGCCATACCTTCCCTTGATGATACAATTAGACCTCTAGAGCTACTCCCTCTTGAGAGCCAATGGACCAGCCTCATTGCTCTCCTGGTGTGATGAGTGATTGTCAACGAGCTCAAGCCCTCCGATGGACTGGAGGCCATCCGATGGACTGGAGGTAGATGATGAAGACCTCGATGGACTGAGGCAAAAGCCCTGCAATAGACCGGAGGCAATGCTCGGCTTCGATCAGCCATGGGAGCTCGGTACACGGAGGGACGGTTCAGCAACAGCGGTGTAAGCCCTCCGATAGACTGCGAGGCAACTCCGATGGACTGGAGAAGTCGGGTGCCACTGTGATGCTCCAACCCGAGTGCATGGCACGAAGACGTTCGAGGGAGGCTTTGGCGGCTTCGGCTCAAAACCGTCACCCAAGCCACCAAGACATGTGATGAGGACATGATCAATACGCATACGACCAAAGCCCAAGCGAAGATGGACTTCAAAGCCCAATCCACATTGAAGTCCTATTTATTCGCGAGTCCGGTTTAGAATGATGGAGCAGGCCTCACAAAAACAGACGCCCAGGCCACATACGGGCTCCATTTTGAACGTTCTACATATCGACGGAAAGCTAAGGAGATAAGCTTTCCAACCCAGGTGATCCCATGCGAAAATACGCTCCAAGTTGACGGGGATCGTCGAAAAAATTTGACGGCCAGAATCTGTCCAACACATGTTTTTGGGCCCGAAGGCCTTGTACGCCCTAGGGTTGCTCGGCCACCCCCTTGGCCGTCCTCTAGCCCTCTGTCTAGTATATATTCTGCAGCCGTCATTAGAGTAGATGGGTTTTGCTTAGATTATTATGTCGTTATGAACAGTTTCGCCGTGCGAGAATACTCCGGTTTGTGAAACCCCAACTTGTGAGCTTAATCCTTTCTATTCGCAATTTTAGTTTGCATCTACCGTGTTCTTGCTTGTATTCTTCGATTCGCAGGCAGGTATAAGCCTTCGTGGCGAGGTCAATCGTGTGTGCACGGTTGATAGCCAGAGTAGACGTGGTGCTACGATTGCAGGGTTCGAATCGTGTTGATTGGAAGCCGGATCGTGTGTGTCGTGCCTCCACCAAATCGTTAGTTATCTCCACCTGACGAAAGATCGGGAACCCCGCCTGGTCCCCATCAAGTGGCATCAGAGCAAGGTTTACCGTCAGGTTTGCTTGCCATTATCCTCCGTAGATTAGTTTTGTTTCGTCCTATAGCCCACAAAAAGCCATCCAAAAAATTAGGGTTTGTAGTTTATCTTATCCCATAGCCAAGTTTAGCCTTTGCACTTTTTGATTTTAGAGTCATCATTGAGTTTGTGTCTATAGTCATCGTCTTGTTCCTGGTTTAGATCTTGTTTTTAGATTGGTTTGAGTTTTGCATCGTGTCACCATGTCCTTTTCCATCATGTCATCGCGTCCGGTTTGGTATTGTTTCTGTCCAGTTCGATATTTTGAAGATATCTCCCACATACTAACTCGGATTTTAGTGTTCTACTACTTTTTGGAAAGCCTGGAAAATTGTCTACAACTTTGTCAACTGCGCTGTTTCCTGGAAAAACCGTTATCAGTGCCCAAATCTAGTTGGGAGAAAATCTGTTCGTAACCCAGAATTTTCTGAACAGTCTGTATTTTGGAGTTCATATCTCCTGCTTCATTTATCCAAAAAAGGTGTTCCATATATTTTTTGGAAAGATAAAAAGTATATCTACAACTTTGGTGGTGTAAGTTTTTGGCATTTGATGTCTTTAAGAGTGTGAAATCGTCTGTGCAAGTTCGGGTAGAAAATCTATGATTTACAGATGAAAGTTTTGTGACACTGTGGTGTTGTATCTCGCTTTTGCGACACTTTTGAGAAAAAAAACAAAAGACAAGTGCATAAAAAATCCGCACAAGAAACAAAAAAAAGGCAAGTGCATAAAAAAGTGCCGTACAAAAAAAAAGAAAAAAAAATCAGAAGTGCTTGCATCCTTTGTGTCCTTTGTACTTCATATGTGTGATGTGCTTCCTTGAGCTAGTTCTAGGAACAAGTTTAGGCCAGCAATATTGACAAGTACTTTGGATATTTATTCAATTTTGCTATCTGATTTCAATTTGTGTTAATCTTTGCTATCATATAAAGCCTCCCAAAACTCCACATATATACTTCTGATCAGTACAGGTTCAACCTTTGCAATCGCATCGCTCACGTACTCACGGTATCACGAACCAGCCACCGGTTGTACCGTCCACTGCTTTGTATTGGTAAGAACACTTGTAAAGGCTTGGTAAGACGCTTAAGAGTGTGTGACTTTATTCTTTTTACCACATCCTAGTAGATAATAGGAAAATATACATTTGTGTGTTTGCTTGTTTTCTACTAACAATGTCAGGTTATACCACTTCACACAACAGAAGAATGCAGCCATTTGAGAGCCATGTTACTTTGAGAACATCATCATCAAAAAGTTCAGGTTGTATCATACCACATCTTCCTTCTTATGATGGTTTTGGTTCGGATAAGTACATTGATTGGGAAATAGTGATAGATAAATTTTTTGCACAAAATCATTTATGTGATAGAAGAAAGATTAAGAATGCTGCTAGTGCTCTAAAATCATGTGCTTTAATTTGGTGGAAAGATCTTTGTTATTATGATGCAGATCCACAAACTTGGACATATATGAAAAAACCACGAGAGATGAATTTGTTTCTAATTCTCATTCTATAAAGTTAATTTGTGAACTGCAATATATGCAACATAATAAAACTGTTAAAGAGTATTATGATGAGCTACATAATTTGTTGTTACGTTGTGGTTTACATGAATCTAAGAATGCAAGAATAAGAAGATTTTTAAATGGTCTTAATAATGACATTTATGATGTTCTTCGTGATATGCAATATAATTCTCTCCATGATTTATTTATTATTGCCTGTTATATTGAAACTAATATTAAAAATGAGAGACAACAGTTTACAAAAATTGAATATGATGTATGTGTTGCTGAAATTGAACATCATGACATACAACATTTAGAGGCCTCGTTTGCTAATAACCATAAGCAGTACATTGAAATTAACAATGAGAGAGACAACACGCTAATGGAGGATAAGCATTGCATCAATCATATAGACACAGGTAATGACATGGGTGCAAAGATCACACAAGGTGAGAAAATTTTTGTTGCACTAAATCTGGCCACAGTTGATGCTATTGTAGATCAATCTATAGTGGAACATTTTTCTGATGTACATTTGTCACATGATTATTGTCTTACTGCTCCATGTAAGAAGAAAAGGTTGTGTGATGATTCATCTATTATTTTTATGCCACAACTCATGAATAAGGATGATTTTGTTGCTCCCGAACCAATTACTTGTAGTGAAAATAAACATTTTCTCCCTATTGTTACTGTGCATGATGAGCTGAAATTGTTATCTTCTTTGAATACTTTGGGTAATATTGAATTTGATGTTCTTTGTAATCTGAATATTTTGAATGAAAAACTTTTTCATCCTGCTGATTTGCCTTGGATATCTAAACATACGTATCATGTCATTGGCAAGTATGATAGTAATGGAGAATATATGATTCGTAATGTTTATATCTCTTCTAATTGTGGCTCTCATTATATCGATAAACATCAAAATAAAGTAAAGGGCTACTGTACAACTAACCATATCATGTCTAGATCCACTTGTTGCTTTGTTTCTTTTGTCACAACAGGTTCAATTTCAAAAAGAGGAGCAATGTTGGATTATGTCAAAAAGCGGAACAACTACTTCCGCACGCATCGACGACTTTGAGTCGAGGACGACTCAAAACCAAGAAGGGGAGAATAATGAGGACATGACCAATACGCATACGACCAAAGCCCAAGGGAAGATGGAGTTCAAAGCCCAATCCACATTGAAGTCCTATTTATTCGCGAGTCCGGTTCGGACTGCTGGAGCAGGCCTCACGAAAACGGACGCCCAGGCCACATACGGGCTCCGTTTTGGACGTTCTACATATCGACGGAAAGCTAAGGAGATAAGCTTTCCAACCTAGGTGGTCCCATGCGAAAATACGCTCTGAGTCGATAGGGATCGTCGAAACAAGTTGATGGCCAGAATCTGTCAAACACCTGTTTTTGGGCCCGAATGCCTTGTACACCCTAGGGTTGCTAAGCCACCCCTTGGCCGCTCCCTAGCCCTCTCTCTAGTATATATTCTGTAGCCGTCATTAGAGTAGATGGGTTATGCTTAGATTATTCTGTCATTATGAATAGTTTCGCCGTGTGAGAATACTCCGGTTTGTGAAACCCAACTTGTGATCTTAATCCTTTCTATTCGCAATTTTAGTTCGCATCTACCGTGTTCTTGCTTGTATTCTTCGATTTGCAGGCAGGGATAAGCCTTCGTGGCGAGGTCAATCGTGTGTGCACGGTTGATAACTAGAGGAGACGTGGTGCTGTGATTGCAGGGTTCGAATCGTGTTGATTGAAAGCCGGATCGTGTGTGTCGTGCATCCACCAAATCATTAGTTATCTCCACCTAACGGAAGATCGGGAACCCCCTGGTCCCCATCAACTTGGCGAGTGGATCGAGACTTGTCAAGATGGAAGATTGGGCCAAGACTTGGCCTAGGATGCCCGCAAAATAAAGTTTCCCGGTTTCTGACTTCAAAACCGGGGGAAGCTTTCGGACTATTGGCTACGTGGCGCACATCCAAGCGAAGCGTGGAGAAGAAGAAGATCAAGACGTCTTCGTAGTTGTCCGATTGTATCGTTTACATTTCAGCCCCTCCAGGCATTTATAGTGTAGGGGTCTTGTGTAATTGTGTCATTTCGGGCTTAGGGTATAAATAGACTTGAGAGGCTCCCTTGGAGCTCATCTTGGCCAGCCATACTCTAGGTTTTCCTAACCCTAGCAGCCAAGAGCTAAAGAGAGAAAAGAGAGGAGATTAGCTAGGAGATGAGTGCCTAGTTTAGTCAAATCTTGTCATAAGTGGGAGGATGATGGGAGGTAGGCTCTAGGGGGTTTTATAAGACTTGATTTTGGGATTCAATCTAAGATTCCTCCTTGAGAAATCCATGTCTTGAGCAGCTCAATTTCGTCCTCCTTTCCTCCTCCCCGTTCTGGTTTGTTTTGGTTTCCAATCCTTGGATTTTTCTGTGTTTCGGTTTGTCCAAGGTTGGGATCTTTCTTTTGCTGGTATTTTGCCTTGCTATGATGTGGTGAATCTCACCAGCCAAGTGCTAGAATCTTTGGACCACGAGCGAGGGCCGTTCTCGTCGGATTTCGGTTTTTCGGTGTCAATTCACCTACCTCACGAAATTTGCAATTCATGTGCAACCCTTGATCTTTTCAAGTGGATCTTTTGGGGTTTGCCAGGAAAGGTCCTTAGGATTGTCCGTGCAAATTTTCGTGAAGTTTCGTTGAGATTTGACCCCGTTTCGGTCAATTTTTCGATGGGGCGTCGCGCTGTTTTTCTGTGAAGTTTTCTAGAGAACTGACCAGACAACTTGTTTGTCCGAACCCTAGACTTAGGATTGTCCGGTCTGTAGGGTTAGGATTGTCCGGTCTATAGATTTTTTGGGCTGTTTTAACCCCTTGGTTGAGATTTGTCCGGTTAGGCCTTTTGGTGAAGAGAGGATTGTCCGGTTTAGTCTTTTTGGGGCTGTTTTTGCGTGTTTCTTACTCTGCTTGCTTTGGGGTTTGTTTTTCTTGGTTTCTTTGGTTTTTGGAGTGTTGTTGTTTGCTTCAAACTTGTTTTGTGTCAACCACTACATGCCCATACTCTTCACTCACTGATCTTAAGTGAGGCACGCTTCGGTGTGTTGAGTGGCTAGTGTGCAACACTTGCAAGCTTTGTAGCTTGTCTTGTTTTATTTGTGCCTTGCTGTTTTTGCTTGTTTTGTTGCGTGCTTTAGTGTTTTTCCGTTTAGGGTTTCTCAATGTGTCCTAGGGTTGGTCTAACCTACGTAACTCTGCACATTAGAGAGGTGTAGTTTTAGGTGTTGTGTATGTTTGTCTAGGTGTAGTGTGTTTGTTCGTTTAGATGTAGTTTGGTTGCTCGTATTACGTCCGTTTCGTTGGGCGTTAATTCAAGTGCTTCCGCTTTCCACCCAATACGTATCTGTTCAGTAGATGGTATCGGGTGTGCGTGTGTTTTCGTGAGAGCGCACATTGGGGGTTTGAGTTTGAGTTTTCAAGTGCTCCTATTCACCCCCTCTAGTCGCACGTCTCGGTCCTACAAGTGGTATCAGAGCCGGTTAGGTTTCCCATACCTTAACCGGTGAAAAAACCGTAGCGACTATGACTTACTCTGGGAAGATTCCCGTCCTTGGCTCCGATGGCTATCCCTACTGGAAGGGTAGGATGGAGGCATTCCTTGTTAGCCAGAGTCAGGACATATGGGATGCTACTCAGAGTACGACTTTTGTGGTGCGTCCAGTTGCTGAGCGTACTACGCCTGAGATCGTGGCTCAGCATGAGGCGAATGCCAAGGCTGTTAACTTTCTCTTTTCTGGGCTTGGTCTCATGGATTATGAGAGAGTGAGTCACCTCAAGACGGCGCGTGAGATATGGTCACTGCTTAGTGCACACCATAAGGGTACCGTGACCATTAAGGCTAGGCTTGTAGAGACTTATCGGCACGAATATGAGAATTTCGTCCAGAAGCCGGGAGAGTCAGTAGATAACTTGTTCGATCGCTTTCAGCGATCATTAACAGTTGCATGTCAACTCTGCCCCCACTGAGCTCCCATACACCGATCATCAGCAGGCTGTCAAATTGTTGTATGCTTTGGATAGAAAAGTATTGGAGATCAAGGTGAATTCAATCATTGAGTCGGCAGGGTATGATACGATAGGAGTAGAGGCGCTCTATAGTAAGCTCAAGGCCACAGAAGTAGATTACAAGATGAGGGATTCCCTCACTTGTACAGGTTCCAAGCATCTGGCCTTGGCTACCCCCTCTAGTGAGTCTGCTACTAACCCTCTGTTATACAACTTCTCGTTTTCTGTTTTGATGTCTGTTACAGAGGAGCAGTTGGTGATGCTTAGAGATGATGAGCTTTGTCTGGTGTCTAGTCGCTTTCAGCGCGCCTATGACAACCGGATGAGCAAGAAGAGGGGCGAGAGGCCCAAGCGCTTCGAGTGCGGAGAGGTCGGCCACTTCATCGCTGAGTGCCCCAACAAGAATGACTACTACAAGAAGGGCAAGAGCTACTCCCGTGACTCTGACAAGTATCACTCCGGCAAGCCAAGCTTTGACAAGCACCGCTCCGGCAAGCATAGCTTCGGCAAGAAGAACTTTCGAAAGGCCTTCAAGAGCTACCAGAAGGACAACCAGAAGCGAGACAAGGACTTCTTTGCCGAGATCGGGTTCTGCAGCAGCGGATATTCTTCCTCTTCGTCCTCGTTGAGCTCAAGTGATGAATAGATCACGTACAAGAAGGACAAGAGGAACGATCAAGGAGGTCCAGCTAGCTTGTGCTTTGTCTCCACCAAGTCCAAGCACAAGCACAAGTTCAAGAGGAGCTCGGTCTGCTCCATGGCGCTTGAGGACAAGGAGAACAAGAATGACGGTAGTAACTCTTCCTCTGATGATGAGGTAACTCCTGAGCAAGCCGAAATACTTGAGATGCTAGAGCAGAACAGCTGAGAGCTAAAAGCCTAGGATAAGATGCTGGAGAAGGCAGCTAAGAAGCTGCAGAAGTTGAAGGCCCAACCTGCTGAGGCTTTAGAGGAGAATAAGAGGTTGAGGAGTGTGAGAGCCCAACCCAGTGAGTTTGAGTGCCCTACCTGCGAGTCTTTCATGACAGAGCTTGGTGACCAGAGAGATAGGTATGCCAAGCGGGTAGAGGAGATAGATGGGCTGAAAGTTGAGTTAGGCAAACTCCAGTACAAGCTAGATGAGCCTACTTTGAGTAGAGAGCTTGAGTGTGAGTCTTGCCCCTATTTAGCTAGAGAGCTAGCTGTGCTGAAGGATAAGTTTGAGGGGCAGCTTAAGGAGCTTGAGAAGCTTAGGGCTAGGCCTACGCTTTTAGGTGCGTGTATGGTCTGTCCTACTTTGAGAGGTGAGTTGGAGCAGTTGAGAGATGACTTTGAGGTGCTTTCAACACCTACTGACACTTGTGAGAACTGCCTGACCCTTAGGATGCAGCTGGTGGATAGGGATGCCACCATTAAGAAGTTAGAGAAAGCTGCTCCTGTGTTTCCCTCTCTAGATTGTGATACCTGTGCTGCCCAGACAGTAGTTCTGGAAGATCTGAGGTTGCAAGTGTTGTCTTTGCAAGATGACAACTGCAGGTTGAGAGAGGTGCTGAGTTGGGTATATGTGAGGCAACCCCAACTAGAGATGATTATAGAGAGCACCAAGAGAGCTGAGGGTGACATGAGTTGGTTTGGAGAGTGCAGTACCTCGGGTGAGAAGAGTGCCCCGATTAAGATCAAGACTGTACCTACCCAGCTGTTGGCGTTTCTTAGCCTACTGATATAGATCCGCAAGCGCACGGAAACACGTTGTAGCTTTTCAACCAAGAGTATTCCAGGGCATCGAAATCCACGAGGAACGATGAGTAACTCAACGTAGAACAGGTAGGAATGAACAGTAAAGCCAGCAATTGTAGAGACAAAAGATAGAGCAGAGCAAGTTCACTACTTTAAATAAAACAACTTAACTTTACTAAACAAACTAGTGTTCTACTCAGCAGGTTTACTTGGACACTAAGCCTATAGAACCACTTTCGGGCACCAGAGTGCTGATAACCCAGACGAGAAAGACGGGCACTACAGAACTTAGCTCTGTGTCGATGACTACTTATCCGGACGACGGGGTGGAGTACACAGGGTACACGCTCGCTGTCACCAAGCGGACCTACCACCAAAGCTGCGTGGGACAAGACACCTTCCAAGGCAAACTCTAATCTACACACTACATCTACACAACCGAGTTTACTACTACACAGGTTCGAAGCCTGAGAGCAAGCACAACTGTATAGCTAAACTACACAGAGCACCCGTAAACTACTAAGCAAAGCACTGAGTCCACAAATAAAGTAAGTATGAAATAAATAAAGAAGGGAGCAAGGAACTTTACTGTATCCTAGAAATAGAGTAATAATTCCTCTGAGAATGAGAGCTTGGGAATAGAAGACCAATAGAGAATTCTGACTCCTTCACTCTACAACTCACTACTCACTCTTGATACAACTTGGCTCTCTCTACAATGCCAAGGGTGGCTTCACTACTATACTCTACACTCAACTACACAACCACACTAGTGTTATCTTGATCCACCACACCTTGCAAATGACCTCCCGGGGGTTATTTATAGCCTGGATGGACGAGGGGGGTATTTGTAGGTGTGCAAGGTCGGTTGGGCATAGGTCGGTGGTCGGCCGACCTGGGGGTTAGGTCGGCCGACCCTTGGGTAGGTCGGCCGGCCACCCGGGAGGTCGAGCGACCACCCGATGCACCGCCTTCCTTGATCCTTCGGCTGTTATTTGCTCCGAATGTCGGTTGGCGGTTGTGGCCGTTGAGGCACGTGCAAAACGAGGTCGGTACTAGGTCGGCCGACCTTGGGATAAGGTTGGGCGACCTCTGATTGGCTGCATGTTTTCTCCCTCGGATTGCTGACGTCATTGATCCCTTGTGCGAAGTCCTTTTGGCCCTTGAATGCGTTGGATTCTTGATCCGACAGTTGCATTTAACCTCTTTTGTGTTTCTTTGCATGCAGGTTGAATTTGGAAACGTGGCAAGGTCGGGTGACTAGGAGGGGAGGTCGGCCGACCTGGGCCTGTGGTCGGCCGGCCTGGCCCCTGAGGCTGATGGGCCTCAGGTCGGCCGACCTAGGATCAGTGTTAGCCTAAACGCTAAACGGTAAACAGTCAGTCACCCTTCGTTTAGCGTTTAATCGGACTACACGGCCGTTTAAACGGACTAAAAAACGGATTATACAGGATTAAACGGATTAAACGGCATAAACGGGCAACACAGTTGACTACTGAGTAGCGTTTAAACGGTGTGTAAACGGTCTAAACGGCCGTTTAGGCGAACAGAGCCTAGGATGGTGGTCGGCCGGCTTGTGTTTCCTAGCCCATTGCTCTCCTTTGTCTCATTGCCCTTGTTTGTCCATTTTCATGTGGTTTTGAATGTGTAAAACTCCTGCATACAACCTTTATGCACAACTTGTGGAACTAGTTAGAGATTAATGAAAACTTGGTAAAGTATACTCTAAAACATGAAATGTTGGTGGTCGAAATGGGTTTTATCGACCGCCAACACCCTCCCACACTTAAACCTTTCCTCGAGCAAAGAAGAGAGTTAAGCGCAAGTGGAAAGGGCATAACATCAACAACCACCATAGCAAGCACAACGTTACTCCTGACTATTTCATCTTGCCCAAGATTTCAATGGTGTCTACACTTAAGTTTTGGAATGTTGAGACATGGAACAAGAATATATCAGAGTTAACTTTAGGTTCCCACACCACATGAGTAGAGAGGTTTTCAAGATTTTCAAAATAGGGCGTGCCCACTTTTCTGATCTCAAGTCCAACTCTCAGTCACTCATAGGACAAGGTGTCCTTGTAAGAGTTTTGTATTCCTCACATTCTATACTACTGAGGCTTTTGTGGAGCTTTTGGTAGTTGAACGAATGGTGTATCCTGTCATGCTTATGTTATCGAATCAAATCAAGTGTCAAGAAAGAATTCATAATCAAGTGAGAAATGGCCATGTGCAAGTGCAATGTAGAGACTTATCTCTTGTAGGTGCTTGTTTTGAATCCCATGTTTGAGTAGAGGGCATGGAGTCTTTTTTTTTTCTCATCATTTTTCTTTCCTCATACTTTTCTCTTTTCTTTTTTTTCCGACTTCCATGCCTCTCTTTCTTTCAAACAGAACTTGGATGGGATCATTGACATTTTGTGCACACATTTTTGAGAGACTTTATTTCATAGAACGTGCATGTGAAGGCCAAAATTCTCAAATGATTCAAACTCTTTAATGGCACAAAACTTGATAAGACTCAAAGCAATCAGGGATGCATGAATGTACAAATTCTCTTTTTTTTTTTGTGGCACTGGTGAGATGGGATCGAAACTTGAGATCATCCAAGATGGAACCCTCTTTTTATTTTGCAAATAAAACTCTTAACTCATGTGGGAAGTTCCTTTAGTTATATCCAATTATCTCATCTCTCATGAAACAACAAACTAAACATAAGTGGTTCCCTATTCATAAAAGTATCCAAAGGCAAGATTACTCTAGCATAAGGAATAACATGGTGCAAGCACAAGTGAGATGTGACGTCATGATCATGTAGAGCATCATTTACCAAGGTTTCATGTAAAACAAACGCAAAATTTGAGAGGTATAAATAATAAAATGTGCAAACCTGACCTCCAAATGCAGGCTCGAGATGGGAGTGGGCCGGCCAGCCCATAGCTAGGGTCGGCCGACCCTGTCACCAGGTCGGGCAACCTGGGGCCAGGTTGGGCGACCGAGGGCTAGGTTGGGCGGCCACCCCTCTTCGAGGTTTGACCCGTGCGCTTGTTTGTTTCGGATGAGAGAGCCTTGGGGAGACGTGACAGCGCGGTGTACATATTTTTGTGCAAGTTGTGTGGTTCGCCAACCCAAACTGAGGTCGGGCGACCTGACCAGTGGGTCGGGCGACCTGAACAGTAGGTCGGGCGGCCTGATCAGTGGGTCGGCCGACCTGCATTGTCTCCGTTTTTCCCCTGAATTTTTCTGAGTAGCGTTGTTGTTCCTGTTCCCTTGGGCGTATATGGGACCTTGGTGACTCCCTTGGGTCATAAAAGTGGAGAGTGGCCCATTTGGGTGGAGTATGGGGTCGGCTGGCCACCCCTTAGGACGGCCGACCCTCATTCTGGTCGCCCGACCACCGTCCTGGCCGCCCGACCTTGCCAGCTTTTCTGTCAAACTTGCAATGGCCATAACTTTTGCGTTCGGACTCTGAATTAGGTGAACAAAAAGTCCATTTCGATCATCTCGATGAGCTCTACGACATGGTGCATTGAAATATGTTATTTGGATAACCTTTGTACCATGTACATGTGATTCTTTGTTTCTTCCTTAGAGTTCAATCGAGATGGACCCTCGTTTCTGTGGCTTTCGTTGCTCATTCACCATTGAAGGTATTTGTACACCAAATGACCTATATTCCTTGCAAAACATGTAGATGCACAAAACTTGTGGAACTTGTGAGTTCATATAATAAAAGCACATTGTTACCATCTCAAATTCCATCTATATTTGCAATTGTTGGTGGTCAAAATGGTTTATAATGACCACCAACACACCCCCACGCTTAGGACTTTGCTCGTGAGCAAAGGTTAGAATTATGAACAAGGGACAAAGCATGAACTAAGGTGGCCTTGATGCACAACTTCTCAAGATATTAAGCTAGCATAAAGTATATTCCAAAATGTTCCTCATACCTGTGGGGTTTGAAGTGGCTATGACCTTGCCTTTGGCCGTTGAAAGATGGAACAATTCAAAATGAAAACAAATCTCCCCTCTCTTTTAAGTATACTTGGATTTTTTTTAAGTTCTAAAAAATCAAGACCTTAGACTTTTAATTCCTCAAGTGGTACACTCAGATCACTCAAGTGGTAGTTCTCATTCCTCACCATGGCCATTAGCCATTCTTTTTCCCTACTACTAAAGGCTTATGTGGAGCTCAAGGTAGGGATAAAGAATGCTTAACTATGTTGTGTATTTTGCTAAGTCAAAAATTGGTCCTAGTGAAGGATTGTGACACCTTTCATTCCGATCAATGACAATGGATGTTTTGTGGTAGGAGAGAGAATATGGAAACACACATGAGGATAGAAAGAACACAAGCAAAAAGGTATGTGGAATAATCAAATCCATCATACAAAACTTGTGTTCGTGGAAGAATATGGTTGTCTCGGACAAAACTCCTTATTTTTTATGGATCCCCTTTTGAAACTTTGAAGCATTTGAGCACATGGAGCTATCATCATTTTTTTCTTTTTCTTTTGTTTCTCTTTTTGTTTCCTTTTTTTTAATAGCTCCATGCCTCTTGTAAGGGATTTGGGGGATATTTGAAATATGAATGGAGTATTTATTTTGAAAGACACAATTGGTGGTGGATGGGATCAAGGATTCACAAGGGATAGATATCATTTGGGTACGGCGGAGGAAATATCTGGTGGGTGTGTATGCTAAACCCCAATGTGGGATTTGAGCGTAACCAGAAAAAGGAAGGCTAGCATGTAAAGGTAAGTGCAAAAGAGAATTGATTGGAATTTGAAGTGTCACTACCTCATAAGGACTCAAAGTTTGACAAAACTCAACATAACATTAGTTAGCACTTTAAAAAGTTTGATCATGTAAAGCATTTGGCTCTAGATAGGTATGTCAAACCACTGAGGAATTGTGAAGCTAAGGGTTTTGAATTTTTTTTTTCAAATCAAATTCTCCAAGTAACACTTAATCAAGAAAGGAAGAATTGCTTCATTCTTACTTTCTCACATTTCTCAACAACTTAGGCAGGTGTTCCTAAATATTAAATGGTCCCACAAGCATATGAGTACTAATTAAGATGCAGGCTAACATGTGAGAAACAAGTTGTGCTCAAGCTGATTCATGAGGTTATGTTGGTTTGATAAAATTTTATACATGGATGTGCATTAAACCAAGTGGTAAGAATTGAATCAACCTCAACAGGGAGAGAAGTGCAAACCAGCATGGACGAGAAGTGGTTGGACAAGCATGTGAGAGTTCTTGCCGGTTGTCATGCTGTAGTCGCTCATTGAGTCATATTGATGTTTGGTACCTGAAATACATTGACTCGCAAAGAGAGTGAGATAAAAGACTGGCCGGTGTAGGATTACACCGACCAGTGCAACAATTATGCATACACTTATATCTCAAAGGAATTTTATTAAACGAAACAAAGTATTTTTTATAGATTAATGAAAAAAGAGTAAAATAAACTAAAGATCCGGGCTACCTCCCGGTAGTGCTTGTTTAAAGTCAAAAGCTCGACCTCGGGAGCCTTTCATGCTTGCAACTAGTGTGATGATGTGGCTACCTTCATCACCAACTTTCTGTGATTTTGCCTTTCTAGTTGCAAGACTTGTGCTAGCACCAAAGCGGGATTTGCAATATTTGTGGTAAACAAATGCATCTACAACCATTAACTTGAAGAGATTATGACAGAGAAGTTCATGGTTGTAGGCCTCATGCAAGCTGGCACCCTTTTCCACTGAGCTAGGAGGTATTTGAGGTTCTTCAAGAATGAAACTCTCCTGCTCCTCAAGATCCTCCTCACTTGGGACAAAGCTTGTATTTTCACATGTGCCCATAGACCAAACATATTCAAAGTTAGGCTCATGCCTATGGTGTTTCTGGGGAGTATCTCTACCATCAAGACTATTTATGTCATCTCTCTCGACATAGAAGTGATCATGTGGTTTCGGGTTGAGGTAGGAAAGCTCCTCATAGGCTCCTCCAAATTCAGGACCAAGATCAAGAATTTTTCTAGCCCAATCAGGATATAGTTCAGGGATCTTGAATTCATCATCAACAAGATTGGGAGAGATTCTAGGAGTTGGATTAAGAAATTGTGGGTCAACCTAGACTTGCTCTGGTTGGGATATGTACTCTGAGTGCTTGCAGCCAACCTTTTTGTCAATGGGCTCCCCCACGCCGTGGATTGCCCCGGCCTTCTTCAAGTTGGGAGTTCCTAGCTTAGGAAATTCATGTCTCCACCTAGTTCCTCTTGATAAATCAAACTTTCCATGAAGATTATAGAGGGAAGGTGGGGATTGTGAGGTGTTTAGGCCTGAGTCAAAAGGTTGTGGTGGTTTGGAAATTTTGTTTGCTTTCGGTGGATAGGAGGGGTTGGAAGTCAGATTTCTGGTAGAATTATGAGCATCTTCCTCAACAGGCTGTGAAGGTTCAGCGGGTGGCCTTAAGTGAGTGTTCTCAAGGATTCTCTCAAGGATGGCTCTCCCTTCTTTCGGTGTCAAGTGCAAAAAGGACCCTCTCGATGCTCCATCAAGGAATTCTTTAGTCTTAGGGTTAAGGCCGAAATAGAAATGCTCCAAGAACATTAATTCTGGTATATCTAGGTCAGGGCCTGAAGATGCTAGGGTCGTGACACGAGCCCAAGCATTCCCCAAGGATTCCTTCTCCTATTGGCGGAAGGTCAAGACTTCCGTTCTGAGATCAACAACCTTGGAGAGGGGGAAGAAGTAACTACAAAATTTAATCTGCAAAGGTTCCCAGCTTCCCTCTACACTACCTACTGTGAGATCATACCACTTTCTTGCTTTTCCCGTGAGAGAGAACGGGAAAAGTTTCCACTCTATAGTTTCATGTGACAGCCCTGGTATGGCTATGCACATGCACAAGTGTAAGAACTCATGTAGGTGGGTGTATGGGTTTTCATCTTCTCTCCCCTCGAAGGAAAGTTCCCGAACCAAGGCTATGAAACCTGGGCGTATGTCATAGCCTTCAATGATGATGGGTTGTGATGAAGGTGGAGGCTCCAAATATGCGCCCTTTGGAGCAGAGAACTGATAGATAGGCATTGAATCCATATGATGGGTGGAGTGATACATGGGCAAACTAGATTCAGATCAATATAGCTATCGTTCCCCGGCAACGGCGCCAGAAAGCTTGTTGGCGTTCCTTAGCCCAGATATAAATCCGCAAGCGTACAGATACCGATGTAGCTTTCACCCGGTAGTATTCCAAGGTATCGATTTCCACAGGGAACGAGAAGTATATTAAGCACAATTCTAGTTTGACCGGGACGAACGAGAGGATAAAGAAGGTAGGAGGGTAGAGAGGGTTTTCTACTTTAGTCTTACTAGCAAGTCTATACTAACAAATCCTTAACCTAGCTTGCCAAACTACTTCGGACACCAAGGCTATATAACCACTTCCGAGTACCAGAGTGCTGATAACTCAAACGAGAAAGGCGGGTTATATAGGTAAAGGCTATGCGTCGATGAACAACCCGGACGACGGGGTGGAATACACAGGGTACACGCTCGATGTCACCAAGCGGACCTACCACCAAAGCTGCGTGGGATTGCACACTAACCAAGGTAAACCTCTAGATTAGACACCACGTCTACTTCTAGTGGCTTACTACTTCTACTTTCATGCAAAATAGAAGTAAGCACTACAAATAGACTTAACTATATGGATTGAACAAGGAACCGGTAGATAGACGAGCTAAAGCAAAGATTGAAAGTAAGACTTAAACTAAGTAAAAGCTGAAAGTAGAGAACAAGGAACTTTATTTGAACCTGAATTCCATTCCTCCGAGGTACAAGCTAGAAGAGAGAAGCCAACACCGGGCTTCTCTCCCTCACTCTCACCTCACCACTCTCCCTATTCTAAGTATAAGATGGATAGGACTAATCCTATGGTCGCCCTCTTCTTCCTACTTCGTAGTGTCCTCCAAATGAGCCCCCGGGGTCCTTTATATAGCCTTCAAAGGTCGGTGCTTGAGAAGGGGGTACTTGTAGGTGAAGTGGGTAAGGCGGTTAGGCTGCCCAACCACCCCTCAAGGTCGGCTGACCACCCTCAAGGTCTCCCGACCCTTGGATGCACCGACTTTCAATCCTGCGCTCGTGATTTGGCCTTCCCAAGTCGGTTGCATGCTGTCCAAGGCGGTGGGTGTGAATTAGCCGCAGAGATAGGTTGGCCGACCACTCCCTTAGGTCGATCGACCCTCAAATACACCGCCTTTGATGTTGGATGGTGTGGATGTACTCCTAGTGGCGGTTGACAGTCGGTTGGAAGTCGGTCAATGTCGAAAGGTGGGCTAATTGATCCATATGCTTGCCTTTCGACCTTGGGCTCGTCTTGGGCTTGTTCCCTTGGGCGTATATGGGACCTTGGTGACTCCCTTGGGTCATAAAAGTGGAGAGTGGCCCATTTGGGTGGAGTATAGGATCGGCCGGCAACCCCTTAGGTCGGCCGCCCTCATTCTGTTCGCCCGACCACTGTCCTAGCCGCCCGACCTTCCCAGCTTTTCTGTCAAGCTTGCAATGGCCATAACTTTTGCGTCTGGACTCTGAATTAGGTGAACCAAAAGTCCATTTCGATCATCTCAATGAGCTCTACAACATGGTGCATTGCAATATGTGATTTGGATAACCTTTGTACCATGTACATGTGATTCTTTGTTTCTTCCTTAGAGTTTAATCGAGATGGACCCTCGTTTCTATGGCTTTCGTTGCTCATTCACCATTGAAGGTATTTGTACACCAAATGACCTATATTCCTTGCAAAATATGTAGATGCACAAAACTTTTGGAACTTGTGAGCTCATATAATAAAAGCACATTGTTACCATCTCAAATTCCATCTATATTTGCAATTATTGGTGGTCAAAATGGTTTATAATGACCACCAACACTACTCCATATGGATATAGTAGGTCCCGCTCGGGTAGTGTTGGTCAGTAGGAAGTGGTATGTGCTTGTCGTTGTGGACGACTTTTCGCGGTTCTCGTGGGTATTTTTCATGGAGTTTAAGGATAAGGCATTTGGTTTTGTTCGGGATCTGGTACTGAGGTTGAGAAAAGAGAGTCATAAGGCCATGAGGGCTATCCGCAGTGACAATGGCGGAGAATTCAGAAACTCTCGGTTCGAAAACTTCTGTCGTGACCTAGGTCTTGAGCACCAGTTTTCTTCTCCATATACCCCACCACAGAACGGTGTTGTGGAACGCAAGAACCGCACACTCGTTGAGATGGCACGGATGATGCTCGATGAGCATAGGACTCCGAGGCGCTTTTGGGCAGAGGCACTGAATACAGCCTCTTACATTACGAACTGGATCTTCTTGCGAGTTTTCCTTGGGAAGACCTCGTATGAACTTCGGTTTGGTAAGTAGCCCAGCGTCAAGCACTTGCGAGCATTTGGCTGCAGGTGCTTTGTGCTTAAGAAGGCGGGGCATTTGGACAAGTTTAAGTCTCGTTGTTTGGATGGGATTTTTCTAGGGTATGCTTCTAGTTCTAGGGCTTTTCGTGTGTGGATTTTGGAGACCAAGCAAGTTGTTGAGACTTGTCAAGTTTCTTTTGATAAAACTATGCCCTGCACAACCCCGGCCTTTGAGCTTTCAGGTGATGATGAAGAAGGCACCCCCATCATTGAAGATGAGGAAGGTGTAGATAATGTTGGTGATGCAGGAGACACTACACCGGCTGCAGCTCCTGCCCCCTCTGCTACGAGCTCTGATAATGAAGGAGGACTCTTACCCACGGCTTCCTCTTCACTCCCCCGACAACAAGCTCAAGCAAAGGCTGCCCCGCTGAGGACGCAGGGGAGGTGACTTCTGAGATTGTTCCATCTCGGCAGGTCCAGCGGGATCACCCTCCACATAGGATGATTGGAGACATTCACCAGCATGTTACACGCTCTACGGTTGCTTCTCTAGCCTTTTTCTCCCACTCTGCATATGTTGCTACTTTTGAACCCTGGGATGTGTCACATGCATTATCTGATCCTAACTGGATGAACGCCATGCATGAGGGGTTAGAGAACTTTGAGAGAAACCATGTCTGGGATTTAGTGGAGCCTCCACCAAACTGTCGCCCTATAGGTACCAAGTGGGTCTTTAAGAACAAATAGGGTGAGAATGGGATGGTTGTGAGGAACAAAGCGAGATTGGTAGCCTAGGGTTTCTGTCAAAAGGAGGGGATAGATTATGAGGAGACCTTTGCCCCTGTAGCTCGTTTGGAAGCCATTAGGATTTTGCTTGCCTTTGCGGCCTCTAAAGGCTTCAAACTGCAGCAAACGGATGTCAAGTCTGCTTTCCTGAACGGGTTCATAAAGGAGGAGGTATATGTGAGACAACCTCCTGGCTTTGAGAGTGCTAGATTTCCAAACCGGGTGTATAAGTTGAGGAAAGCCCTTTATGGTCTGAAGCAAGCTCCTAGAGCTTAGGAGCTTGGTATGCTAGGTTAAAGAGTTTCTGCTCAAGTCTAGGTTTGTGATGGGTTCAGTAGACAAGACCTTTTTTTTATTGAGTCGTGGCGGTGACACCCTGATAGTTCAGATATATGTTGATATAATCTTTGGTGGTTCATCTCACGCTTTGGTGTCTAGTTTTGCTGAACAGATGAGCAGGGAATTTGAGATGAGTTTTATGGGTGAGCTCCAGTTCTTACTCGGGCTGTAGATCAAGCAAGGCCCTAAAAGAACCTTCGTCCATCAAGCCAAGTATACAAGAGACATACTCAAGAAGTTTGAGATGGGTGACTCCAAGCCCATGACAACTTCTATGAGTACAAACACGGCGCTTGATGCAGATGAAGATGGGGAGGCGGTGGACCAAAAGGAATTTCGATGGATGATCGGCTCACTTTTGTACTTGATGGCGACCAGACCGGACATTCAGTTCGCGGTTTGCCTTTGTGCGCGTTACCAGGCTTCTCCCAGGACATCTCACCGTCAAAATGTGAAGCGCATTTTCAGGTATCTCAAGTTCACTCCTGAGCTTGGTCTTTGGTACTCCTCGGGTTATTCTCTTTCTCTTAGAGGGTCCTCAGATGCTGACCATGCTGGCTGCCGGATTGATCGCAAGTCAACCTCCAGCACATGCCAACTCTTAGGAACCTCTCTTGTCTGGCGCTTTTGCGCGCTTGAGAGGTGAGCTTGGAGTGTGCTATCCCTTTTAGTCAGGGATAGTGTGCTATTCCTTTTCGTAAGAAATAGCTTCTGTAGTTTAGATTTTGCTTTTATCTTGCTTTTATTTCTCTTTGTTTGTTTTGCATATTGTATCATATTATGCATTGCACTGTATCATATGCATTTTCATTTCACTAGCACTAGAGCTCTTTTGGTATGTTGAGTTAGTACTTGCTTATGCTAGACTGTACAGTGCTTGCTTGATCATGGTTGGCTAAGCTCTCTTAAATCTATTGAATACTAGTTGTGAGCTAAGTCATTTTATTCTTTACAAATCAAAAACCATGAACACCACTTGATTTGGCTACCTAGCATGTGTAGGTTTGTTGAATACTATGCTATCTTTTCATACCTGGAAATGCTAGTTGTATGCCTTTGCTAAGTTAATGCCTAAGCTTTTATGACACCTTGCTTCAATTGAAATCTGAATCAAAATGCTTACAAGTGGTGTCTTATGTGCTAAATTGAGAAAGATCCAGGTGGGTTTGCTTGTCACACTGATCTAGTTTGAGACTGCTTATCATTGCACTTTGACATTAACATGGACTAGGCTGTGTATGATCCAAACCTTGTCTTAAGCTTCTGATGGTTCTTTGAGCCTAGGCTTGGCATTCATTGGTAAGAAGTGGCAAAAGACAAATAAATAACCACTGGCACAAAAAGAACCTGCTTATGAATACAAATATTTAAATCTGAAATTTGCAAGTCTCTAAAATGCTTATGGCTAGTTGTATATGCTTTGGTTGAGAGTAGCACACCTTGTATGCATTGCTAGCATCTTGTTATTCATGCCTATCTTGCTAGGTGCTATTCATATTGGTGATGCTTTCTCTTAAAAACTACCCTAAAAAACAAGCTTGCTCTTGGTATGTATAAGATAGATTCATTTGAGCTTGTCATATGCTTCCTTTCCTTCACTTGCATTGTATGCTAGAACTTGTGAATACTAACTTTCCATCCCTTCTGAGCTCTTTAAGTTACACTCCTTGCACATCATGACATATTTTGAGGGGGTGTTGCTTAGTTCAGGGGGGTCCTAGAAACCCTTGATGTGTCCATTGTGAACAAGGGGGAGAGATTTTAGAGGACACAGGGGGAGGACTTCGGGAGAGATTTAGTTGAGGTGGAGCTTTGCACTCATATTGCATTTGTGAGGATGCATTTCAGGGGGAGTTGAGCTTTTAGCATCTCTTTGCATCGGTGCGTTGAGCCTTTTGCATCGGTCTTGAAGAGCCGATGCTTTGTTTTCTTTTGTTGTCTCATTGTGCCTTGGTTCTTTGCTTGTATTTTGTTCTTGGGCATTTTGAGCAACTTTCTTCTTTCTTTCTTTTTCAGTTTTACGCTTTTCTCTTGTCTTTGTTCTATTTCAGGTTACAGGTTGAAGGTGTTGACAATGCACTCATCAAGGGGGAGATTGAGAGCCAATGGACCGGCCTCATTGATCTCCTGGTGTGATGAGTAATTGTCAACGAGCTCAAGCCCTCCAATGGACTGGAGGCCCGCCGATGGACTGGAGGTAGATGATTAAGACCTCGATGGACTGAGGCAAAAGCCCTCCAATGGACTGGAGGCAATGCTCGGCTTCGGTCGGCCATGGGAGCTCGGTACACGGAGGGGCGGTTCAGCAACGGTGGTGTAAGCCCACCGATGGACTGCGAGGCAACTCCGATGGACTGGAGAAGTCGGGTGCCACCGTGGTGCTCCAACCCGAGTGCATGGCGCGAAGGCGTTTGAGGGAGGCTTTGGCGGCTTCGGCTCAAAACCGTCACCCAAGCCACCAAGACTTGGCGAGTGGATCGAGACTCGTCAAGATAGAAGATTGCGCCAAGACATGGCCCAATAAACCCGCAAAATAAAGTTTTCCGGTTTCTGACTTCAAAACCGGGGGAAGCTTCCGGACTACTGGCTACATGGCGCACATCCAAGCGAGGCGTGGAGAAGAAGAAGATCAAGATGTCTTCGTAGTCGTCCGATTGTATCGTTTACATTTCAGCCCCTCCAGGCATTTGTAGTGTAGGGGTCTTAGTGTAATTGTGTCATTTCGGGCCTAGGGTATAAATAGACTTGAGAGGCTCCCTTGGAGGTCATCTTGGCCAGCCATAATCTAGGTTTTCCTAACCCTAGCAGCCAAGAGCTAAAGAGAGAAAAGAGAGGAGATTAGCTAGGAGATGAGTGCCTAGTTTAGTCAAATCTTATCATTAGTGGGAGGATGATGGGAGGTAGGCTCTAGGGGGTCTTGTAATACTTGATTTCGTGATTCAATCCAAGATTCCTCCTTGAGAAATCCATGTCTTGAGCAGCTCAATTTCGTCCTCCTTTCCCCCTCCCCGTTCTGGTTTGTTTTGGTTTCCAATCCTTGGATTTTTGTGTGTTTCGGTTTGTCCAAGGTTGGGATCTTTCTTTTGCTGGTATTTTGCCTTGCTATGATGTGGTGAATCTCACTAGCCAAGTGCTAGAATCTTTGGACCACGAGCAAGGGCCGTTCTTGTCGGATTTCGGTTTTTCGGTGTCAACTCACCTACCTCACGAGATTTGCAATTTCTGTGCAACCCTTGATCTTTTCAAGTGGATCTTTTGGGGTTTGCTAGGGGAGGTCCTTAAGATTGTCCATGCAAATTTTTGTGAAGTTTCGTTGAGATTTGACCCTGTTTCGATCGATTTTTCGATGGGGGCGTCGCGCTGTTTTTCCGTGCAGTTTTCTGGAGAACTGACCGAACAATTTGTTTGTCCGAACCCTAGACTTAGGATTGTCTGGTCTGTAGGGTTAGGATTGTCCGGTCTGTAGTTTTTTTTGGGCTGTTTTAACCCCTTGGTTGAGGTTTGTCCGGTTAGGCCTTTCGGTGAAGAGAGGATTGTCCGGTTTAGTCTTTTTGGGGCTATTTTTGCGTGTTTCTTGCTCCACTTGCTTTCGGGTTTGTTTTTCTTGGTTTCTTTGGTTTTTGGAGTGTTGTTGTTTGCTTTAAACTTGTTTTGTGTCAACCACTGCATGTCCATACTATTCGCTCACTGATCTTAAGTGAGGCACGCTTCGGTGTGTTGAGTGGCTAGTGTGTGACACTTGCAAGCTATGTAGCTTATCTTGTTTTGTTTGTGCCTTGTTGTTTTTGCTTGTTTTGTTGCGTGCTTTAGTGTTTTTCAGTTTAGGGTTTCTCAATGTGTCCTAGGGTTTGTAGCTTGTCCATGCTACGTAACTCTGCACATTAGAGAGGTGTAGTTTTAGGTGTTGTGTGTTCGTCTGGGTGTAGTGTGTTTGTTCGTTTAGGTGTAGTTTGGTTGCTCGTCTTACGTCCGTTTCGTTGGGTGTTAATTCAAGTGATTCCGCTTTTCACCCGATACGTATCTGTTCAGTGGACGGTATCGGGTGTGCGTGTGTTTTCGTGAGAGCGCACATTGTGGGGTTTGAGTTTGAGTTTTTCAAGTGCTCCTATTCACCCCCTCTAGTCACACGTTTCGGTCCTACACCTCTGTCCCAAAACGCTTGTCACATGTCTAGATTTCAGTGCATGGAAAACCGTTCGTCTTATTCAAAAAATATTTGAAAATTTTATTTATTTTTTAACAATTACGTTTGTAATATGATTACAAACGTAGTTATAATAAATAAGGAATATTTATAAATATTTTTGAATAAGACAAACGATTTATCATGCACGGAAATCGAAATAGGCGACAAGTATTTTGGGATAGAGGGAGTAGTAATTAGAGCACCATGCAAGGCCTCTAATTACCTCTAAGAACTAGAAGAGCCTCTAATCCCTAGCCTAGAACTCACCCTCAGTCCCTCTTCTCTGCATCCTATCGCCTTGATAATGATTTGCATGCCCGAACTCGGGGCCTAGACTCGCTATTTATACCTTGGAGAAGCCGTGGCAGAAAGGAAACCGGAAACCGACGCATGAATAGGTGGGATCGGCCGACTTAGGGGGGGTCTGGTTGGCCGACCTCACCCCTTTCCGTGGCCAAATCCTTCCATCTTTCGCTGGGACGTTCCTTATTGCTTGGGCATGAAATGTTGGTTTAGGACTCAGCTTGGAAAGCTTTGGAATCTTCGGTATTGGCCGATGTACACCGAAATCTTTGAGTCAATTCCTTCTCAGCCATTATAAAAGTTCGCAATTCCTTCTGAGCCATCGGAAAATTTTTGGTTCCTTCTCAACCATCGGCTCAAACTTTTTGGACTCTTGTGCCACTTCCATTACCGCTGTCCCCTTTATCGTTTAGGTTGGGCCCACTGATGGATGGAAATGGCGTGGGATGCCCGTGAGCCCTCCTACACCCCCGTACTCCTCCGCCCCGCTCTCCCATGCCGCTGTCCCTGTGCTCCCCCGCCGTCGCCCCCTCCGCCCCTCACTCCCCGGCCACCCTATGCTCCTCGATTTGAGTGGGGAGAGAAAGGATAGAGGGGCTCTTAGTCAACCGTGGCACGGCTCCGCGTCCAGCTCTGGCTCGCGGCACTCGTCGATGTCGCGATGCTCGTCGTCGTAGCAGCTCGCAGTTCGGCGCCGTCACCTCGCTTCTGCTACCGCGGTCGGCCTCGTCCCTGCCCCGACCCGTCCCTAGCTTCGGCGTGCCCTCGTCCGCCCCAACCCGTCCCCGGCTCCACCTGTGCCTGATGCGGTTGGCCAGACCCGGATGGCGATGGAAATGGAGGACGCCGCGGTCCCAGCGCTGGTTGTGGTGGACACGCAGTTCTGCGTGGCGGACGCGGCGACACTGGCCGTGGCCAAGGAGGTCAGCATGTCCAGGAGCGACTTCGCCGTCACAGACACAGCCACAGGCTTCTGCCCACGCTCGTCCCCTCCACGCTCTCTGCTCACTTGCTCTGATCCTTCTGCTTCTAGGTCAGTGTTTTGCTATTAGGCGTGGGCATGGTGTGGCCGAGGCTGCTATCGGGCGTGGCCCCTCCACCTGCAGCTGCTGCTGCTGCGTGGTGGCCATCACCAGCTGCTGCTTGGCCGCAGCCGCGTAGTCGTCGGCGCCCGCGACCTCTCATCGTGACGACGCCGGGCCCGCGCGTCCTCCCCGTCGCTGTGGAGCTTCATGGCCCTGCCTCGCCCGGGACTTTAGGATCACCAGAGCCTGCACGGAAGGGGGCGGTGGAGGGCAAAATGGTCATTTTATCACTCCGTTAGTCTCTGTTAGACCCAAACCAAACAGTAGTGGCACCAAAGTCCAAAACGTTTGAGCCGATGGTTGAGAAGGAACCAAAAGTTTTCCGATGACTGAGAAGGAATTGCGAACTTTTATAATGGCTGAGAAGGAATTGACTCGAAATCTTTTGGTTTTGAATAAATATGAAGTGTCTTGGCACCTTACATATAGATTTTTTCTAGTAGCTTCCCTTTCGCAGTAAGTGATGATATCTTCTAGAAGTTTCCCGAATTGAAAGTTTTGATCAACTCAGAGAGGCATGAATCAACCAATCTTTCTTTATTTATCACCTTCTAGATTACCATCTCAGAGGCCTTCCTTATTTGACATAGATTATGATGAAGTTTGCGAAAAATAGCTCAAAAACATGCAAAAATGAAGTATAGCAAAATTCCAAGACAATGTTGCAAAATCAACAATATTCGGTGATAATTGTTAGTAAAAAATATAGTTGACGCTCAAAATTAGTGAAAAATCACATAAAATGATATAAAATATTAGTCAAAATTTTACGTCAATGACCTAGATCTCAAGCACTGATTCTCTTCTCCATATACCCTACCACAGAACAATGTTGTGAAACTAAAAAATCGCTCGCTTGTCGAGATAGCACGGGCAATGCTCGATGAGCATAGGACTCTGATGCATTTTTGGACTGAGGCCGTCATATTACATTGGTAACCGGATCTTCCTGCAAGCGTTCTTAGGAAAGACCTCGTTTGAACTTCGGTTTGGTATAGCGTTAAACATTTGCGAGTGTTTGGCTGTAGATGTTCTGTGGTTAAGAAGGCGGGGGTGGATAAATTTGAGTCTCACTATCTAGATATTGTAATAAGTATCTCATATTTTTGAGCCGATTCACTATTACAAACCATCATTGTTAATATCACTATATGTCATATACTCCCAATAGTCATTGATACATGATGTTTTTTTTAAACGAAAATGAACTAAAACATTATATATATCAATGAGAGGAGTTAGTAGTATTATATAATAACATCAGTCTGACATTTTCCAAGAAATGTAGTTACTGTAGGAACTTGAGAGATACCAACACGTATACCACATAAAATCGCTGCATGCATGAATCGATAAAAATCGATGTAAGATATAAATAAAACTAAATCAATAGAAAATCGACGTAAGATATAAATAAAAATTTTAGTGAATAGTGATGTGGTATGAAGCTTAATGAGATCATGAGATGACATTCATGCTTATCTAGAGAAACATGCAGTGAAGGTTAGCTATTTAGATATAGAACATATGAATAATAGACGCCCATATGCATTAAACTGTCTCAGTTTGATTATTCCTCTAAAACGTTCAATAAAAAACGTAACAAATAATGAGTCTAACTTGATACGATCAAGAGTTTGTAGCATTGTCACACTTCATAATTATTAGTACTCATAATTTGCATGCAAATAAATTCCATATTATTTCAGGAAAAAAATTCCTCGAGTCTAGATGGATTGTATGTAACTTTTTCTCCTCAACCAAAGTATCAATATTTCACAAGTAATCCTATATAATTGGATTTCAGTGCATAAAAAATAGACTTGCTTTGGTTGCATTTTTGCTCAAGAAGGCACTGGTTGATTCTTTTGAATATATTCCTTCAGTTGTTGGCAATTTCAGGAAATTGGATCTTTGCCCTCACCTATTATCTTCGTGAAAGACCTTTTTGGAGAATAACTCCAAACGAACAGGCTACTTGGATCTAGTTTACCCTTTTCTAGAGCCGACTGTCTGGTTTGTTCTTTCTTCTCTTGTAAAATTTGTGAACTGAGGAACATGTTGCCTTCTCCCCACCTTCAGTCGATGTGTCATTCTCTTGCTCATGCAAACCTGGGACGGTTACCAAATCTGATTTGCCTCCCTTCCTCTTCAACAGGTTCTTCTCTGTTTCATTGTTGTTGTCTAGTTTCTCGATTAACACAGTATTCTTTGATATCCCAGTATGCTCCAAAGTCTTCTCATTTGGCAAGTCCTCCCAATCACTGATTCCCCCTTCCTCTTTCACCTTGACGTTCTTGGTCACCTTACATAAACCATTGTCACAATCTGAAATGCTTTCATTCGTTTGCTTCAAGATTTTCTTTGGCCTGCCTCTTTGTCGTTTTGTAGTCTCTGAACAGTTTCCGTTTTTGCCTGTCCCTTCCACAGGCCCCATCATATCTTCTTTCTGATTAGATTGATTCAATGCAGCACAGGTACCACCTTCAGCAAAAAAAAAAAACATGGTATATATAATAAGCACTCGGTATGGTCTGGTACAACAAAATGACAATCATTGAATGCTAAAAAATTAAACTCAGCCAATAAATCAAGAAAAGGTACAGGATTTTTTGTATCCAGCCGTATCTATCAACCAATACTTTCCATGGAACCTTTGAAACATACTAGCCACAGATAGAATGAAAGGAATACTAGGAAATTTTGAGTTTGTCTACAATAAGGTTTGTATTATGCACATTTTGAGGAGAATGGAAATCAACTATTCACATCCTTGAACCATGAACAAGGTTAGGCGCCTATTGGGTTTCATCTCTAATTATTTAAAACTCAGGTATAAACAGAGCAACAACGAATAGAGGCAATGGGCCTAACTGAACCCAAAAAACAAGCCTGATAGGTGAGGATTGCCCGGCCCTATATGTTATGCTCCCCTATTCTCCCGTCACACATTGGACCCAAATCGGGTGTTAAGAATTTTTTAGAGATCCGAAAGGAGATATTTTGCTGCCGCCGCCAAATATTTTTTAAACCTCCAAATGTGGATCCGAATGAGCTCCCCCGTAATAAGAGTAATTTCATCTCCAATGTCACAAACACATGTGAGCACAGAACGGAGATAACGGTCTCCCCCGTCGACATGTGAGGTGATAAACGAGATTGCTGACCCATGGGCTCTGATACCACGTGTTAGGATTATTTAAAGCCCAAATATAAACAGAGCAACAACGAATAGAGGCAATAGGCCTAACTCAACCCAAAAGACTAGCCTGATAGGTGAGGATTGCCTGACCCTATATTTTGTGCTTCCCCTACGTTGATTTTCAATGTGGGACTAAACCTAACAAAAATCTTTGTGGTTCTTAGCAATCCTTTCATATTTTAGACCTTTAATGTTATTGGATCACTCTATACCGTGTCCCCTGCAACAAATGATTTGTACACATACTGACATTCTACAGCAAACAACTGCAACTCAAATGACAAAATGTAACACTGATTGTTATTATGGCTTGGCGTGGAGAGGCACCAAGGCTACATATGTGAGAACTGTGAACAATAACTGGCAGGGGCATTTCTGCAACCTATGGTGAACTGGAGAGAGGGACACAGAGAGGAGGTAGAAGAAAGGTAAGGCACCTGCAAGTGAGGAACTCCCGAGAACAAAGAACACGCAGAGAAAACAGATCAAAGAACAGCAGCAGATGTCAGGGAAAACTGGGCACATGTATTAAAGAGGAATCGATGATATAAGAGCCCAGGGGAAAAGCCCCAGTCTACACTACTAACCCTAAGTTCTAGAAGTTCACAGCCAGACGAGGTCCTTCATATGGACCCCCAGTGTACATTAGGAAAAGTAAATATCAACTAAGCATCGATTATATCTAGGGATAATAGCTAAAGTGGTATTAAAATGCTAAAGTAAGCAGGCTTCAATCTGGAACGTTGGGTGCCTATCCGACACCTCGGAAGAAGTCATTGCAAGGTTGTAGTTGTTGCATTCTTTACCTGAATTCTAACCTGTCCAGTACTTCAGAGTCTGACAATGCCTCCCCCTCAAGACCCTTGTCCTCGAGGGTAAAAACTTGGAAATACCTTCTGGATGAACTGGGCATCCTCCCAAGTAGCTGCTTCAATTGGTAAATTGATCCACTTGATTAGCCATTGAACGACCGGTTCATTATTTCTTGGAAAGAGGCGATGCTCAAGGATTTCTTCTGGAGCAACTTTGACGGTTCCCTTAGGATCAACTAGAGGCAGTTCTTTGCTGGGGATGACTTTACAGCCGATGTGCCTCTTGAGTTGACTGACATGAAAGACATCATGGAGAGAACATCCTTCTGGGAACAGAAGCCTATAAGCAGCATTTCCATTCTGGGCTAAAACTTGGAAGGGGCCATAATATTTAGAATGCAGTTTGACGGAGTTGTGAGCTGCAAGTGAAGTGTGCCTGTAAGGTTGAATCTTGAGATAAACCATGTCACCCACATTAAATCTCTGTTCAATTCTGCTTTTATCAGCTTGGTATTTAATCCTTGCTTGAGCTTTTGTCAAGTTGTCCCAAATGACTTGCAGTGCAGCCAGCCTATTTCACATTTGTTCTTGAAAGGACAGACCGGGAAGAACAACTGCAGCAACCAATGGTGGAGGAAATCCATACAAAGCCTAGAAGGGTATCATCTGAAGTGACGTGTGAAATGATGTATTGTACCACCATTCCGTCATTTGGGGCTGTGGAAGCACATACAACGAAGATAATTTTGAAGGCATTGGTTTACTTTTTCTGTTTGGCCATCGGTTTGAGGGTGGTAGGTAGAGCTAAGACGTAATTTGATATCTTGAGCTTTAAATAAGGATTGTCTAATGAAGCTTGTGAAAAATGGATCCGTATATGAATGGATCCCTATATGTGACAATTACTCATGGGATACCATGAAGTTTGAATACATTATCCAGGAAGGGCTGCACAATGTCAGAAGCGGTATATGGGTGACTGAACGATATAAAGTGTGCATACTTTGTGAGTCGACAGACCACGTCTAAGATGACATTTTTGGCTTGAGACATAGGAAGCCCCTCAATAAAATCCATGGAGATGTGTGTCCATGCCATATAAGGAATGGGGAGTGGTTGTAGAAGTCTAGGGTAGGGTGTATGTTCTGCTTTGTTCATTTGACAGATTGGGCACTACTTGACGAACTCTATCACTTGCTGCTTCAGTTTTGGCCAATGGAATATTAATTTGAGCCTCTGAATTGTTGCCCTTTTCTCCAGAATGACCACCAAAAGCAGAACTGTGAAAGGCAGTGATAAGTTTTTGTCTGAGTTCCCCTTTCGAGAAAATTAAAAGCTTGCCTTTGTATCTGATAAGTCCATTTGTTAATCTGTAATTGGGTTTGAAATCAGGTGTGTTGCTGAGTTCAGCCAGGAGGTGCAAGCAATGATCATCTTGCTCATAGGATTTTTGTACATCCTGCATCCATAATGGTTAAACCACTGAAATGGGCATTAATGTTAGAGTTTCTGGATGTCTGGATAGAGCATCAGCTGCTTTATTTTCTTTGCCCTTTTTGTACTCAATTTTGCAGTTGTAACTCATTAGCTTGATTAACAGCTTGTGCTGAATTCCTTCAATCAAACGATGATCTTGGATATATCTGGGTAAGGCAAATTTTCAAAGAAAAGGAGCCAAAATATTGTTCATGAGGGCTTGGAAGGTTGCTGGTGCATTTGTTAAGCCAAAGGGCAAAACCAAGTACTCATAGTGTCCATATGAGTTGTGAAAGCTGTTTTGTGTATATCTTCTGCCTTCATCCAAATTTGATGATAACCAGAACGCAGGTCTATCTTAGAGAATATTTTAGCTGCAAACAACTCATCCAAAACGTCCTCAATGATGGGAAATGGGGTACTTATTTTTTATTTTGTTTGAGTTTAATTGTCGATAATCAACACATAGACGCCAAGTGCTGTCTTTTTTCTTGACTAAAATGACAGGAGATGAATGAGGGCTGGTGCTGGGTCTAATCATGCTGGTTCTAAGCATTTGATCAATCAAAGCTTCTAGGGCATTCTTTGGTGGTGGGGAAGTCTATATGGTCTCTGGTTTATTGTTTTCACAGGATTTATAAAAGGAATGGCATGATCTATGGATCTAGGTGGTGGTAAGGTAAGGGGGTCCTCAAAGATGTCATTATACTCCTGTAGTAATTTCTGAATGGCAAGAGGGTGGGTGGAGTTTTGAAGAGGGTGGGTTGAATTTTCAGATGAGCCAGATGTGGAAGAATGTGTGAGAACCATAGCACCAATAGCACCTTTCTTGAGTAATTTGCACAATTGCTTGGTTCGAATTACTTTGATTCTTGGCTGGTAAAGTCTCATCTGCAAATGTGATGGGTTGAATACCATATTTAGTAATAGAGAACTGCCTGGTTTCTAAATTCAGTCCAATTGGGCCGTGAGTATAGATCCAGTCAGCCCCTAGTATTATATCATATCCCTGAACCTCATGTAACCTAAAATCTGTGACAAATTTGTTTCCCTGAATCATGTAAGTACAGCCAAGGCGAGCAGTGTCACTGAACATGTGTTGTCCATCAGCAGCTGAAAACTTAACTTTAGTTGTATTACTGATTTTACAATTTGCTTTGACTGCAAAATTTGCATTGATGAAAGATGCATCACTACCAGTGTCAACTAGAGCAGTAGCCCATTTAATACCCAGCTTGACTAGTAAGGTAAAGGTACTGATTGCCTCGAGTGGACACTGCTAGTAAACATGACCATGCCCTTTTTCAGGATCAACATAATTGCCTTGAGTGGACCAATGCACATGAGAATCAGTGTGCTGATTTTGACCCTCTCTAGAATTGTCAGCATTGTTAGAAGTCCAATACTGTGGCCGAGCATGGGGTGGCGTATACAACGGTTTGCTGTTTGGGCCAAAAGGAGCATCTCTATGTTGATATCTAGGCACATGAGTAGCATACTTGGGTGGGGTGGTGGTTGTACCTCCTTACCCTTGAAGGTTGATCCTTTATCCTCTGGTTGTCCAGCTAACCTTGTGAAGATAACCCAACAGCTGATCAAAATTTTCGCAAACTGCTTGGTTATAGTGTTCTTGTGTCTTCATGAAATAACCCAGGGTCTTGCGTATTCCATCAACCTCATCAGCCGTAGCATAGGGTGAGAGCTCGTCACCTTGCAGCACCATGATTGTGCTTGAAAATCACTCACCCACAAGGTCTACCACCACCAGAGACACGGGTTGAGCTTTGGAATTTTAGGCAGGTACCTGTCCTGCAACCCTCACTCAACAGTGTATCACTCCAACACCACCAAGTTGAGTCCTTGCACAGCACTCGGAATTTTACACAAGTGCCTTGCAACCCTAGCTGGCTTAGAACAACCGTCAATCTTGAGGGGAAAAGAAGGTGGTGTCTGCAGATCTGGGAAAGTGTTGGGATTTAACTCGGGTAAGCCGAAACCAATAAATTCCTCACCAATCAGGCTACATCTGAAGACCAGGCTGTGGAATTAGGAGGGATGGGTGGGGAAAAAAATCCAAGGCCAAGAACTGCAGTGCTCTGAATACCAAGTGAGGAACTCACGAGAACTCGTACCCAACGATCATGGCCCCAGCTGATCAAGCATTTTCCCAGGAAGAAGAACGTGCCACTTGTACTCTTCCTGTTGTCGATGTTGCCGCCATGATCTGCATCGGAGTACCCAATGATTTGTGCAGTTCTAGGCCGCTGCTCATAGCGCAGCCCATAGCTCAGCGTGCCGGTGACATAACGGAGCAGCTTCTTTACCGCCTGAAGGTGTTCCTCAATGGGCCGCTCCATGAATCGACTGACGAAGCCAATGGCAAATGCCAAGTCAGGCGTCGTGTGGACGAGATACCGCAGACTCCCCACGATCCGTCGGTATTTTGTAGACTCCACCTGCTCCGTCGTGCTCTCCTTGCTCAGCTGGAGGCGTTCCTCCATTGGGGTGCTTGAGGATTGCATTCTGCCATTCCTGCCGACTCGAGAATTTGCTTGGCGTAGCGAGTCTGGCGGAGGGTGATGGCACCATTCCCACGGCGCACTTCAATGCCGAGGTAGAATGAGAGCAGTCCCAGATCACTCATGAGGAACTCCCCCTTCATCTCGGCCTTGAACTTCACAGCCATTGGCTTCGATCCAGTGATGATTAGATCATCCACGTAGACGCCCATGAGCAGCACCGATCCGCCGCCACCTCGCAGTACATGGCATGTTCGTGCTCGCTCTAGGAGAAGCCCATCTTCTTCAACGTTCAGCCGTGCAGCGCCTTCTTGAGCTCGTACAGAGCCTTGCGCAGCCTCAGGACGTGTTCCTCCTTGCCGGCGACAACGAACCCTTGCGGCTGCCGAACATACACCTCTTCCTTGAGGTCTCCGTTGAGGAACACCGACTTGACGTCCATATGGTGGACGCTCCAGCTTTCTTGAGCCGCTAGAGCTAGGAGCAACCACACGACTCCATCCGTGCGACAGGCGCGAACACCTCGCCGTAGTCTACGCCGGCTTGCTGGACGAAGCCACGCGCCACCAGTCGGGCCTTGTGCTTGATGACGTTCCCAGGATCGTCGCGCTTGAGCTTGTAGACCCAATTCAGAGTGATGGCGCGATGTCCGAGGGGAAGCTCCACCAGCTCCTAGGTCCAGCTCCTCTCGACTGAGGCGATCTCCTCCATGGTGGCTTGCCATGCCGCATGCATCGCGCTCCCTGTTGCTTTGCTGGAGCTCTCCGATCGCTTGCTGAATTTGACACCCGCAGGAGATCACCCTAGACGTAGTCGATGCGGAAGTCGTGTGCTGCCGCTCCTCCGTCGTTCTCCCCCCAATTCCAGCTCCAGCGCTAGGCCTTGGAGCCGTCCACGTAGCCGACGAAAACGCCGGGGCAGCTCTGGTCCTCCAGCTTGGTAACGTGTTGCAGCTCCTTCGCGAACGCCAAGCACCCAAACACGAGCAGATGCTACACGGTGGGCTTACGCTCGTGCCATGCCTCGTACGGAGTCACCCCGTCCAAGCTCTTGGTAGGCGTGCGGTTCAGCAGGTGCATGGCGGTGACGACGGCCTCCCCCCAGAAACCCTGAAAACGCACTTGCCCAGCGAAATCTCCTAAGTCTGTTGAAGACCTGTTGTATGTCATTGATGAAGTCCTCTAAGTTCTCCGTCTTGATCACAACATCATCGACATATGCTTCCACACGCTTGCCCAGTGCTCGGCGAGGCACGTCTGGATGTTACGCTGGTATGTGCCCCAGCATTCTTCAGCCCAAAGGGCATGGTGTTGTAGCAAAATGCCCCAAAGGGCGTGATGAACGCCATCCTCTTTTGATCTTCTTCAGCCAGGGCAATCAAATGATACCCCAAGTAACAAACGAGAAAGCCAAGTAGAGAACATCCTTCTGTGGAGTCTATGACCTGATCTATTCTGGGGAATCCCTTTTTCGGGCAATGCTTATTGAGATCGGTATAATCAACACACATCCGCCAGTGGACTTTATTCTTTTTTAATAAGAGTATAGGGTTTGCAAGCCACTCGGGAAGCAGGACTTCTCTAATAAACCCGGCCTCCTTGAGTCGGGTGAGCTCTACTCGGATCGCTTCTCGCTTGTTTGGAGTGAATCGGCGTAGCCTCTTGATTGGCTTCGCGTTGGGGAAAACTTTCAGCTTGTGCTCAGCCAGCTCCCTTGGGACTCCAGGCATCAGAGGGCTTCCAGGCGAACATGTCAGTTATCCCGCAGGAACCGGACAAGCTCGTCTTCCTATTTGGCAGGAAGGATGGCGCTTATGACGACGGTCTTAGATGCGTCGGGGAGGTTCAGGCTGACTTCCTTGGTCAGAACGGTCGCCTGAATTGTTGTGTTGGGGGTTGCCTCTTGAGTCGAGATGGTCAGTTCATCGGTTGAGAGTTGAGCTACTTCAGTCGCGAGCTGGAGCTTGGCAATACTGTTAAACAATGTAATTAGTGGCCCACTGGGCCTGGACAGTCCGCCAGCTTGGGGCAGACAGTCCGCCCTGTGTTGGCTATTCTCAACGGCAGACAGTCCGCCACCTTGCAGCCCAAGCCTGCGCCTAATTAGATTAGAGCGCCCCTGCCGTTGCTGCCCTTGCGCGACATGGCCGGATCCACCGATCCCCCTCCTTCCTCCACCGAGCGCGATGCTGAGCGCGACGCCGAGAGCGATGTTGCTGCTGCCACTACACGCGACGCAGATATCGCTGCCAAACGCGCCGCCGCCAACGCTTCCGCTGAGGAGAAGCGCCTGAAGGACGCCGCCGATGCTGCCCTTCAAGCCTGCAACGATGCCCTCCAGCGTGCCCTCACGGCCGAGCAGGAGGCGGACGCCGCCGCCCAGGAGTGCCCTTGCGCGGAACGTGAGCGCGATGCCCTTGCGCGCGCTGCCGCCGCCCGCGCTGCAGCCGACACTGCCCTCAAGATCGAAGCCGAGGACGAGGATGACGGCGGCGACCACTTCCTGCCTTTCAACGAGGCTGCCGCCCTCATCAACCTGCATGCTCAGGCCGTCGCTGTCCAGAACATCCGGACCTTGATCCCGATCGTTCTGGATATCGCCTTCGACAACTATCTTCGATGGCGTGAGCACTTCCTCGTCCTGGGGAAATACTCCCTGGCCTCTCATGTCCTCGCCGACCCCCCTGCTACTCCCAATGCGGATTGGACTCGCATGGACTGCGTCGTCCGCTCCTAGATCTACGACACCATTGCCCAAGAGCTGGTCGACACTATCATGGTGCGCGGCGTCACGGCGCGACGTTCCTGGCTCGCTGTTGGGCAACCGCGAAACCAGGTCCCTGTACCTCGACGCTGAGTTCGGCAACTTTGAGCAGGGCGACCTCTCCATCACCGACTACTGTCGCAAGCTCAAGGGCATGGCCGACGCCCTCTCCGACCTTGGCGAAAACGTCTCCGATCGTACACTCGTCCTTAACTGTCGTCAAGCCCTCCACAGTTCGGACAGTTCTTTCTCTGGCGTTATCCCGAGCATGGCCTATTCACGAGCTGGATGTCAAGAATGCCTTCCTTCACGGCACCTTGTCACTGTGAGCAGCCCTCTGGCTTCGAGGACACCTCTCGCCCTGGATTCGTTTATCGTCTCAACAAGTCACTCTATGGGTTGAAGCAGGCTCCTCGTCACAGCAGCTTCTACGTCGCACTATTGATGCCTTGCAGCGAGAATTTGCTATGAAAGACTTGGTCGAGCTTCACCATTTTCTAGGTATGGAGGTTCAGCGCTCCCATGGTGGACTACTTCTATCTCAGTATCAGTACATGTTGGACATCCTGGAACGTGCTGGCATGTCATCCTGGAACGTGCTGGCATGTCAGACTGCAAGCCCTGTTCGACGCCTGTTGACACCAATCCGAAGCTTTCAGCAGTTTCGGGTGCCCCCTGTTGCGGATGCCACAGATTTTCGCAGTCTTGCCGGGGCCCTCCAGTATCTCACCTTCACACGGCCGGTATCTCATATGCCGTCCAGCAGATTTGTCTCCATATGCATGACCCACAGGAACCTCACCTTGCTGCTTTGAAGCGCATTTTGTGGTACATTGGAGGAACCTTGCACTTGGGACTTCACCTACGGCCGTCCTTACAGTCCGGCCGTCCTTACAGTCCGACCTTGTGGTGTACTCTGATGCTGATTGGGCTGGCTGCCTGGACACTCGCAAGTCCACTTCGGGCTATGCGGTGTTTCTTGGAGATAACCTTATGTCCTGGTCTTCCAAGCGGCAGAACACCGTTTCTCGCTCCAGTGTTGAAGCTGAGTATCGTGCTGTTGCAAATGCCGTTGCTGAAGCTTCTTGGTTGCGTCAGTTATTGCATGAGTTGCACTCTCATCCTCGCCGGGCCACTCTTGTCTATTGCGACAACATCAGTGCGGTCTACATGTCCTCCAATCCAGTTCAGGATCAGCGGACCAAGCATATTGAGATTGATCTTCACTTCGTTCGGGAACGGGTATCCTTCGACGACCTACGCGTACTTCATGTTCCAACATCGTCACAGTACGCCGACATCTTCACCACATGGCTTCCTTCGTCAGTGTTCACGGAGTTTAGATCCAGTCTCAACGTTTGCGGCGCATAAAATAAAACTGCGGGGGCGTGTTAAACAATGTAATTAGTGGCCCACTGGGCCTGGCTCTATCAGCCTGTCTAGGCTGGCTGCGGCAGTGGCTGGGGGCAGAGAGTCTGCCCCTTGTTGGCTATTCACAACGGCAGTCCGCCCTGTGTTGGCTATTCCCAACGGCAGACAGTCCGCCAACTTGCAGCCCAAGCCTGCCTGCGCCTGATTAGATTAGGATCAACGGCGCCTGGGGTCTACTAACCCTAGGCGCCTGGTTGTATATATATGTATTCTACTCCTGATCCTAATCAATCAATCTTTCCGAGCCATATTCTCTTTCAAATACTAGATGCGGTAGCCGTCTGAATCACGTCCCGAGCAACTTCTGTTGTACCCTTGAAATCCGCCTTCACTGTGATGACGCCGTTCTCCGCTGGCATCTTGAGGACCAGGTACATGTAGTGTGGGACGGCCATGAATTTGGCCAGCCCGATGATGGCACTGTAGGCGCTCTTGAAGCTTGTCACCTTGAAGCTTTCTAGCATACCAAAGGTGACCGGCAGGTAGATGTGGCCCAGCGGGTACTCCCCGTCGCCCGGCATGATCCCAGTGAAGGGGCTATCTGATTCTTGAGGTCGCTGAGGGGGACTCCGAGCTCTAGGACTAGGAGGGTCGTGGGGAACAGAACATTGATACTGCTGCCGCTGTCGATCAACAACTTCTTGTGATCCACCGGGCTCACGAGGAGCGGGAACTTGTCCGGGTGATCGAAATAGAGCCACTGATCTGCTCGACTGAAGGAGATGGGCGTGTCAGACCACCGGTATGGCGTCGGCGGCTTGTTAGTGGCCGTCAAGACTCGGCGGTCGGAGAGCTTCTGCTGCCGCTTGCTTTCATGGGAGTCATGCCCCTCAAAGATGACGTTGACTTCCCTGTTGATGTTGGGGAAGCCCTGCCCGTTGGTCCTGTTTTGCTGCGGCGGCGAGTTCTGATTGGGCCGCCCTGGCGAAGGCGGTGGCGGCGGCTGGATCGGCCGTCCGTTGATGAGTGAGGTCTTGAAATCCCGGCAGTTACGCATGGAGTGGTGCATGTCCTTGTGGTATGGGCAAGGAGTGTCGAGGAGCTCATCCAGTGTGCGTTCGTTGTTGCCGCGCGGGGGGCCACACAGCGGCCCGTGTGGGCGCGAAGGAGGGGGCGCGGTGGCATGGACTTCATCCCGTGGCCACTTATCCTAGCGGCGGTATTGTCGTGGAGCGTCGTCGCGCTTCTCCTGCTTGCCCTTATCATCACGCCTCCGGTCAACCAGGTCTCGAGCGCGTTCATCCGTTGTGATGTATCGGTCGGCATCGCAGAAGAGCTACTCCGAGGTGACTGGATTCTGGTGCAAGTGCAAGATGCTTTTGACAAATGAAACGCTTCAGGTACGAGCGGAGGGACTCGCCGTCTTTGCGCTTGATGGTCTTGAGGTCCCAAGGCTTCGCCGGCTTGTCGGAGAGAGACTGAAAATTGTCGACGAAACAGATGCAGAAGTCTTCCCAAATGTCGATGCACTTGGAACAAAGGTGACGAAGCCACTGGAGCGCGTTCTGCCGCAGCACGATAGGGAAGTAGGCCATCATGATGTCTTTGGTCATACCGGTGGCCCTGGCTGCCGTGGAGTATACAGGTAGCCAGTCGCTCGGGTCTTGCTTGGGCTCATACTTGTCGACATTAGAGACCTTGAAGTTCTGGGGCCACTCCACGTCGCGTAGCCGTCTTGTGAAAGCGGGGATCCCGACCACGCCCGGGTCCGCGGGCGCGGGCGCCCCGCCACCCCTAGCTCCTTGATGGCGGCATGGCAACCAGGGAGGTCGATCTCCCAGTCTGTCATGGACCGAGGGCCGTGGTGCTGAGCTGTTGACGGAGGCGGCAGCTGAGTGGTCTCGGCCGTCGTCCCCCCAGTTAGGAACACCATGTTCTCGATCATACTCCTGGCGGCGCCTCAGCTCGACGTCGTGTCGGCATACGCACGAGTTCGCGATGATGTGGCGCCACACCGATTGTTGATGTGGTCGCGGGCATCAACGGCGGCGGCAATGGCAGCGGGTGGTGCTGCGGGAGCGCACATGAGGACTCCCGCTGTTCAAGGATCTGTCGGTGTTCATCTCCTTCGAAGTATGCGCTAGCGAGCGGAGCTAGCCACCCACTTTGCTTGGCATCTGCCCGAGTCTAGCGAACTCCAGCTCCAGGTTGCACGGCAGGATCTGTGGAGTACGGGGATGGCGTCGCCCCACTATGTTGTCAGCGCGGCGTTGCCGTCGTCATGCGTTCCTCTGCCGATGGGTTGCAATCTCCTCCGTGTTCTCGCTAGGCGATGTCACCTCGTCGAGCCAGATGAATCGTGATGGGTCGGCGTTCCTAGCGTTGTGGTGGCGCCGAATGCCGCGGATGTGGTTGCAGCAGAGGTGCGCGACGTGCTCCTGTTGGTTCTCCCCATCCACGGTGGGCTCATCTTCAGAGATAGGATCATCCTCCAACTGGCCGTCGATGACGAAGACGTTGAGCTCAGTCGAGCTCAAGAGCGAATTCGTCTTTTCATCCAAGATTGTCGAAGGATCCGTGGAGCAGGACCGAGGTTGGGGTAGCGAGCTCCGTGGTCGTATCGGCGGCCGGTCCTGCCTCGGTCCTATCGGGCGAGTCAATGCTGCAGACGGTGTGGAAGTCTTTGCAACCCGCTTGAGGCAAAGATGTGTCGATGGTATCGATGAGGGTACGACCGATCGAGAGCTGTGCCAGTGAGCGGTTCTACCGGCGGGGGTAGAGTTGACGATGAGCCTCAGCCGTAGACCGGTCAACGGCACGTTCTTCGTGTGATAGGTGTCGTCATCTGCAAGGGGTGCGGCGTGTCGCCGGTATGGAGCCGAGCTCCTGGTATGTGGCGGTGTAGTTGCAGCGGTGCGTTGGGACGCGTGTCCTAGCGAGGCCTCCATGCCGAGCGAGTGCCCGATTGACGTGCTTCTCTTCCCCGAAGGACTTGAGTCGGAGTCGAGGGCGTAGATGATGGCGAATGCTGAGCTAGAGGTGTAGCTTTAGCCGATGAGGACGGATGGGTTGATGTAGATCTGCCCCCGGCCGATGCAGAAGCTGGCCCATGTGAGGGCATCTCACGGTGAGCCCAGAGCGAACATTGTCCCTCTCTGGCCCGGCTGATTTGGGTCCAGACCGAGGTCGGGGAAGTAGGTAGCGGGGTGCGTCGAGTCGGAGACGAGACACCCGCCAACCGAGGTGGAGCAGATGGTGCGGGCCCATGCCCAGTTGATGTCGTGGCAATCCGGGGCAGGCCCGAGCTAGATCGGCCTGGTGCGTTTTTCGTGGGGTCCCTTCGAGGTGGAGCTGGTGGAGCCAGCACAACCTTGGCGATGGGTCGGGACGCTGGGACCCGATGGTGAGTGGCGTTGCGCGCGTCGGCGCCGTGGTCGATGAAGGCTTGGCCGCAGGCAAGACAGATCTTGCCGCGGTGGTGGTCGAGGGTCGCTCCGGAGTTCGCGCGTGATTGATCTGGTGGAGTTCGCCGTCCTTGTCGGCGATCAATGAGAGAGATCCGAAGCAAATCATCTCACCAGGAGCAAAGTTGATGATGTTGTTGAAGACGTTAGCCACGGAGCTAGCGATGTTGTCGATGTCGCCTCCCCCTACCTGGCGTAGCCTTGTGGTCATAGGTTCGAGCCCCATGGTGCGTGCCAACTGTTGGGGTTTTAGTCTGGCAGTGCACCACAAGGTGTCTCACGTGATGCTTTTTGGGGCAGGCGAGTCCGATCGTAGCTCGATGGTTCGCATGAGATGCGACGGGAGACAATGTTTATACAGGTTCGGGCCGCGAGATGCGTAATACTCTACGTCCTATTTGTGGCTGCTCGTATTGCTTTCGAGTACTCAAGATTACAATTGAGCGCTAGGGCTTTGCTATGCGTGGATGCGGGGGCGTGTGTAGGGGTCCCTCACCTGCCTTATATAGGCTGACGGCTTCTTCGGTTACAAGTCGAGTTCCTTCTATATCTCCTAGTCAGTTTAGATTACAACAGGTCACATAGAATCCGCGATTCGTACTATTCCTATCTTTAAGTTCCATGATACCCGGGAGTCCTTCCCGAGCCATGCACGTCGTCGTACCTTCCTGATTCATGACTCCATTGCCTTGATCACCAAGTTCTTCCTGATATCACCACTTTTGGGCCTGAGTCTTGATCAGCCGACGAATTCAGCCGGGTGATTGTCTTGGGCCCTCCAATAGCCCATGTCTTGAATCCACGCCATGAGGAGCCACGGGATATATATCCCCCACAAGAAGTTGTACCAAAAGGGCCAAGATCCGCCGGACAAGTTGACAAAACTGCAAGCCACCATCTTCAAGTATTCGGAGGAGACCCGGGCCATAGGCCTGACTATTCGTCGATAAGAGTAAGGTGGAATCCAACACAGGTGCTGGCTCGGTACACCATCGCTTGAACCGCAACCCATCGTCAACTAACACTACTACGATGACGACACGACGACCGATCCGTGTTTTCACACCACCACCACCACCACCCGCCGCCAAGATCAATTCTCCCCTCTACAACAGCAAGGAGGACCCTCTGTTGTGGCTAAACCATTGCGAGATGTTTTTCAGAGGCCAAAACACATTTGAGAACCGAAAGGTGTGGTACGCATCGTTGCATGTCACCGACACGGGATAGCGGTGGTACTTTCGCCTGAAACACAACTCCGGTGTGCCATCATGGCACCAGTTCGTCCAGTTCATCCATATTCATTTGGACCACCGATGATGGTATTGTCACTTTGCCTCACCGCCACAGTGGAATGGAGCTATCGGAGCCACAACAAGTGCAGCCCTTCACGGCCAGCCTCGGCAATCCCCTTTTTTTCTCGAACGATGCAGGGGAGCTGCGTCATTTCATTAAGATAGAAGAAAACAATACAAACACAACCACCTCTCCATAGCAAAACTCTAGATTACAAGCGCGCAACGCGCAAGTGAAAAACTAACGACCGTACAGGGCAACTCAGGCATCCAGCCTGCGCGCCCTGTCGGGCAGCTCATGGAGAGCCGTGTTGCCGGCCAAACACTAGAGCTTGCTCTCCTCCTCCACTTCCAGCACACTAAGGAAAACCTAGGACTAAGACCCTAAAAAATACACGCATTTCTATGCTTCCAAAGAGTCCAAGCCAATCCCCTTGAAGACGGACATAGCCCATGTAGCTGCCATCCACCAACTCACCGCCATCGTACGGCGGTTGCTTGAACAGCCACTCCACACCCGCCAAAGGCGCATGTGATAGCGCCAACCCACCCACATCGTCGCCGACAGACTAGGCTAAACCATCAATCCACGAGAAAATTGCTATGAGACCATTATGGGAAGTGGTTTCTGCTAGAATGATTGGATTAATTCCTCCCAAACCCTAGAGGGTAGGGTAAATAGTCTAGAGTACATGGGCCTCCATGGGCCATTATATGGGCTGTATACACATACTCCAACACCCCCCCCCTCCCCGCAGTCTGAACTTCCGGCGCAGCGGAGTTTAAGACTGGCCAAAAAAGAAAGTACACGGTAACACCCCCCCCCCCCCAGACTCTAACTGTAGCCACGAGTGATATTGAGGCTGGAACGGAACTCGGAAAAGACCGCAGAGGGTAGACCCTTGGTGAAGATGTCGGCAAACTGGGAGGTGATCGGGACGTGTACAACTCGAACATCGCCGATGGCGACCCTGTCGCGGACGAAGTGCAGGTCGATCTCCACGTGCTTGGTCCGCTGGTGCTGGACCGGGTTGGTGGAGAGGTACACCGCGCTGACATTGTCGCAGTAGACGAGCGTGCTCTTGGCGAGCGGGCTGTGAAGCTCAGCCAAGAGCTGCCGGAGCCAGGAAGCCTCTGCCACGCCGTTGGCGACAGCCCGGTACTCGGCCTCAGCACTGGAGCGAGAGACGACCGGCTGCCGCTTGGACGACCAAGAGACAAGGTTGCCGCCCAGGAAGACAGCGTAGCCGAACGTGGACCGACGAGTGTCCGGACACCCGGCCCAGTCAGCGTCGGTGTAGACAACGAGCTTGGCGGAGGAAGACCGGTGAAGAAGAAGGCCGTAATCCACAGTGCCCTGAAGGTAGCGGAGGAGACGCTTCAGGGCAGTGAGGTGCGGCTCCCGAGGATCATGGATCATGCATATGAAGACAGACCTGCTGAACTGCATATGTGATGTCCGGCCTGGTGAAGGTGAGATACTGCAAAGCACCAGCAAGGCTACGGTAGGCAGTAGGAGCAGCAACTGGAGGGCCCGCATCCTCTGAGAGCTTGGCCTGAGTGTCAACCGGGGTGGAACAGGGATTACAGTCAGTCATCCCTGCTCGCTCCAGAATGTCAAGAGTGTACTGCCGCTGGTGGAGGAGAAGGCTAGAAGGACGGGGCTCGACTGTAACACCCAAGAAGTGGTGGAGCACGCCAAGGTCCTTCATAGCAAACTCCTGCTGCAGGGAGGTGATGATCCGCTGAAGCAAGTGATGATTGGAGGCTGTGAGAACGATGTCATCAACATAGAGCAGCAGATAGGCCATCTCATCTCCATGCCGATAGACAAACAGGGATGTGTCTGACTTGGCCTTAGTGAACCCCAAGGTGATCAAGAACGTGGCAAACCTAGAGTACCAAGTCCGAGGAGCCTGCTTCAAGCCATAGAGAGACTTGTTGAGCCGGCAGACCATATCTGGGCGAGCGGGATCCACAAAACTCGCCGGCTGACTGCAGTAGACGGTCTCAGTCAAGGTGCCATGAAGGAAGGCATTCTTAACGTCCAGCTGATGCGCAGGCCACGAGCGAGAGAGAGCCAGCGAGAGGACCGTGCGCACTGTAGCAGGCTTCACCACTGGGCTGAAGGTCTCATCGTAGTCCACACCAAGGCGCTGGGTGAAGCCCCGGAGAACCCAACGAGCCTTGTAGCGATCCAGAGTGCCATCAGCTCGCCTTTTGTACGTCCAGATCCATTTGCCAGTGACCACATTGCCACCAGGTGGGGGTGGCACCAGATCCCACGTCTGGTGGGCAAGGAGAGCTGTGTACTCCTCTTCCATCGCACGGCGCCAGTGAGGGTCCGCCAAGGCGTCGCAGACGGAGAGGAGGGTACAGGAGAGATCCACGGCTCCGCAGCAGGAGTCGAGAGGGCCGCGGGCTGAAGAACACCAGCCACCTGCCGTGTCACCATGGGATGTAGGTGACGAGGATCCCGCTCGAGGACAGGCGGGTGGTACACCGTCGACTCGACACGAGCGGCAAGGCGAGGGTGACAAGGCGGCTCCGGCGGCCCCGCAGGCGGTGACGTAGACGGGGCCGGCACAGGGGACGCCGGCAGCGGCGGTGTCGGAACAGAGGAGACCATCGTGCGCCGCTGGTAGACACGCACGGGCTGCGCATAGCGCAGGGAAGGCACGGGGGACAACGGGGCCTCCGAGGCCGCGCGTGGCGCAGCAGAGGACGAGGGGGCCTCCAGGGGCGCGCGTGGCGCGGCAGGGGACTCCGGGGCCGCGCGTGGCGCGGCAGGAGCCTCCGGGCCGCGCGTGGCGCAGCTGGGACAACCGGAAACGGGGCCGGCGCATCAGGAAGGCACACCGGCGGAGGACCTGCAGTGGCTAGACCACCGGTCAGTGGGAAAGAGGGACTCCAACTCAAGGTCGGAGGCTGGGGTGGTGGTGGAGAAAGGAAAATCCGACTCATCGAACACGACGTGCCGGGATATCAGGATCCGTCGAGACGTGAGGTCAAAGCAACGGTACCCCTTGTGGTCAGGAGAGTAACCGAGAAACACACACCGAGTCGAACGGGGCGCCAGCTTGTGAGGAGCAATGGCGGAGGTGTTAGGGTAACACGCACACCCGAAGACACGGAGGTGATCGTAGCGAGGAGGGGTACCGAAGAGAGCGTGGTGCGCAGCCTGGTCCCATCCAGCAGGCCAGGCCGGAGGAGTAGATTGGGCGGGTGGGAGCCAGGCTGCCGGCGGAGGAGGAGCAACGCCAGTGAACATAGCCGACGGCTGGTACTGAGCGCGAGGACACCCCCCCTCCCCCCGGGGCCTGGAACGGCCACATCGAGATGTGCCCTAACCATGGATTGGAGAAGGATGGCCAGGGTGCACCCGCAGCAGCAGGGGGAGCAGGCGTCGATGTAATCCCGCGAGCGGCACCACCGCGCCCACTCCGTCGACGACGGCCACCACGGCCCCCTCCACTACCGCTCGGCCCGGGGGAGGAGCGCCGAGGAAGGAGTGTGCTGGAGGAGTGGCAGGAGCCGGAGGAGCAACAGGTGGCGCCGGAGAGCTCGCAAGGGCAGCCAGAGGAGTGGCGACGAGGACGGTGGAGGACCCCTTCGAGAAGCCCCTGGTGATCTCGTCGAGTACCAGGTCGTCCCGTAGCTGCAGAAAGGAGGGGAACGGCTTCAGCTTGGAGATCCAGGTCTTCAGGTGGCTGTAGGTGTCGTTGAGGCCACGCACGATGTTGAAAACCAAGAAACGGTCCTCCACTGGCCAGCCAAGGTCACTGAGGGCATCCGCCATGCCCTTCATCCGCCGGCAGTACTCGCCAACTGAGAGGTCCCCCTGCTCGAAGGTGCGGAAGGCCGCATCGACCTGAAGAGCACGAGCCTCGGCATTGCCAAGGAACTGGCCCTCGAGAGCCTGCCAGGTCTGGCGCGGTGCCCCCGGGAGCGCGAACGATGTCCTGAAAATCTAGGGAGAGGGTCCCAAAGATCCAAGACAGGACGACACTGTCGAGGCGCTGCCACGCCGGGTCCCGATCCGCGTCGGAAGTGTCGAGCAGCACGTGATCGTCAAGGGCGTAGCGGCGGAGGGTGAGGAGGACCAAGTCCCACCAGCGGCTGAAGGAGGTAGACCCCGGGTCGAAGATGACAGGAACCAGGGCCCGGATGTTCTGGACCCCCGCCGCATGGAGGTGAAGCTGGGCAACCACCGGGTCGGCAGGGTCGGGCCGGGTGCACTGCGGAGAGGGCCGAGCCTGGTGGGAAGAGCTGGCCCCACCCTCAGCATGGTCCTGGTGAAGCTGTAAATCGGGGGCGCCGTAGAGGAAGCGCTCCGCCTCGGCGACACGACGGGCGAGGGCATCCGCCTCGGCGCGCTCACGCTCCCAAGCAAGAGCGGTCGCACGTGCACGCTCCTGAGCCGCCGCAGCCTCAGTCTTGGCGACACGGAGAGCGGCTGTCAGGGCAGCACCGGCGGAGGGCTCGTGGAAGACCTGACCCCCACCCCTAGTAGAGGTAGCAGTGGCTGGTATAGGGGCGGTCAATGCCGGAACGGAGACGTGGTCGTCAGTCGGTGGTAGATCGGTGGCCGGAGGGTCCCCGATGGCGACGAAGGACGGAGACGAGGACGGCGCGGCGGTGTACACGAAGCCGAAGGGACCCCAGTCCGCGCCCAGGCCCAAAGAGCCCCAACCCGGCCCGGCCCAGACACTGGGCAGGCGCAGGGGAGCAGAGCTCCACCCTGCGCCGGCGGGAGGTGGTGCCAGAGGGGGCCGGACGCCGGCCGCGGCGGCTGCAGCCGCGGCGGCCTGGAGGGCGGCCGCGCTCCCGCGCGGCTGCCTAGGCGGCGGCGGCGGCCATGGAGGAGGCCGCCCGCGACGCAGGGGAGGTCGGCGGCGCGGAGGACGTCAGCGGCAGCGCGGAGAAGCCCGGCAGCGCGGAGGACGGCGGCCGCGGCGCAAAGGAGCTCGGCGGCGACGTGGAAGAGGCAGGGGAACGGACGGCCGCAGAGTAAGAGAGGAGAGGGAAGGAGGAGGAGGGAGGCGGCGGCGGCGGCTGGCCGCCGGCCATGGCTTGGCGGCGGTCGGTAGCGGCAGCGTCTGCCTGTGGCGGCTGAGGAAGAGAGAGGAAGGAGGAAAGAAACCCTAGGCAAATGATACCATGCTACAATGATTGGATTAATTCCTCCCAAACCCTAGAGGGTGGGGTAAATAGTCTAGAGTACATGGGCCTCCATGGGCCATTATATGGGCTGTATACACATACTCCAACAGATTCACCCTTTTGTCATTTCGCAAACGGGTTTTGTTGCACCCCAAGAAATGTAAACTTCTAGGGATTGAGGTAGCAAAAAGAAAGTCATTGCGGTCACAGATTGTGACTAGATGCTCATACAAGGTGTCAATCACTAAGATTATCCAAATTCATTAGGATCAGCACAAAATACATCAGGGTGATTAGACCCCAATGGCTACATATAGCTTGAATCGTGTAATCACCTCATTATCTCACATGAAACTGCAGCATACCATAAAATAAGTATCAAAGGCATATCCAGCAAACCATATCTAATTTAATGAAGATCAGACCAAATCTTCCATGCATATAGATATTAAGACTTCTTCTAAACATGGAAATAAGTTCCAAAGAAGTAACATAATTGTAAAATGTACTTAAAACAAACGCATACCCAATAGGTGCATTAATAATACTTGCAAAATACCATACAACCAAAACTTACGGTGTTTAGAAGTTTGGTCATTAGGTTTGTATAAAGACAGTGCACTCATGGATTTTTGCTTTGTTTGTCCTGCTTTCAGTCGTTTCAGCATACTTTGAGGCTGATCGTACAAGAAAAACTTGCATCATAATCATAAAAAAGGGTTGAACAACATATCTTACAAAGTATCAAGTTAGACATAAAAGGCATGAACTAGGATTTTTTTGGAGACAACAATCATGACATAGCCCATGCCATACTAAAAAAAAAAAAAAAAAAAAAAATCGACCTGCAGGGGGTAAGACAGCCCTCGGGCATATTTTTAAGAAGAAGATCTTCTCACGCAGATCGAGAAAACCCCCGAACCCCCGCCCCACCCTTACATAGCGGCACCGTAGCCCGTGTGAGACGACCAACGACCTGGGCCGGTCCTTAGACCTATGCTTTTGCATGGGAGAGACGAGGGGATTTTTTTAACCACAGCCTGAAATTCGCTCCCACGGGGAGTCAAACCCAGGACCTAAGGAGTGCCATCAGAGCCACCTAACCAACTCAGCTAGGGACCCCTTGGCGCCCACACAAATATAGTGTGACAGATGAAATATGAGAATTGAATACCCTCTATTGGAGTGTGGGTTATTCCTATAAATACATACAAGGCTGCAGTAAAGGCAGCTGGAAACTACAAGGGAAACTATCCCTAATATACAATCAAACAATCTATACCTAATATGGAATCAATCAATCAATCAATTAAGGATATATACCATAACTGAAGATATGCTAAAGATATTATAACACCCTCCCACAATCTCAACTGGGAGCAGGGCAGACATTGAGACCGGAACGAAATGCCTAGAAGATATAAGTGGGGTAAACTCTTCGCGAAGATATCAGCGTACTTTTGTGAGGTGGGCACAACCAGAAACGTTAATGGATTAGTGGTGCATTTAACTCTTCTATATTTGATCATCAAACATAAAATTCTTATTATTGTTTTTTAATTTTGCTAGACTATTTAAGTTGCAAATTTAGAAAAGCAATTATCTTTTTGGGAAAAAAGGAAACATTAGTATATGCTATTCTTTTTCAAGAATATCAAAAGGCATTTGAGGCTAGTAACTGAAATAAATTTATGAACCGAGTAAACTATTGTATTTCTACAGTGCTTGCATGTATGAAACAAGACTGACTAAACAAAAATGTTCATTTTGCTATTAGATTTAGAGGTCTCCGAACATAACTGCATAATCTGATGAGGACAGATACAATGCCAAAAAGAAATTACCAGATCTGCACATTTGTCAAATGAATACATGTCAATGACATTTCTCGTTGGCCAATAGGCATGCTTGGATATTTCTCCAGTACTAAGATAGCTCAATACAGACTTAAGTGTACGAAATACACGATGACTAACAGGATCAGTATAATACTGCATAATAAAATAAGAAATCTTATCAAATTAGAGCTATCAATGAATAATAAAGAAATACACATCATTTTCCAAACATATTAAATATAAATAGTTAAACGCTCTATTCTAGTGTACCGGGTCTTTTCTGATTCCATCATTGCACTTTCTAAATATTGTTTCTTTAACCCATCCATCTGGCAAACCATCTGGGTTGAATTCAACATGTGCAAGTATCTATAAATAAGCCAAAAGGTTAGTTCTGAAGAATGTTACAAACTTCTAATGGAGTTCAAATAGGAGGAATAATTCAAGCAAAGGTCATACATTATCATCAGTGCTTGCATCGCACAGCACATCCATATCACATGTAGAAACCATCCCCTTATCGACAAAGAGCAATACTTCGGCTTTTGACATGAATCGCTTTCCAGTAGGCAGGTGAACATAGAACTGAAAAGGACATAATCCTCAAATTAAAAAAAAAAAAGAAGAAGAAATAACAAATGCCCGTATCTCACCATTTTTATACAGTTATTTCCCTACACGAAATTCTTTTTGTAATGTTACTTTCCTTGAATGAACTAATATATCCACCGTGTAATAGAAAATCCATTCTCACTATGGTGTTAAAGCTGTTAAGGCCCATATATGTATTCTTAGCCCATGTGGTCCATATTATCATTATATCTACCATGTCGTACAGACCGATTCATCTCATGAAATCCCCATGGTTAGTAACAAGGACTAAGAGCAAGGATTAGGGTTAGGTTTACCCTATAGACTACATCCAAGATCCATCATTTTTCCTAGGGATCTCTGTGTTGTGGAACCTATGAGCGGTCCATCATTGCTTATTCGCCTCTTCCAAGGGCGCCGCAGCCATCATGCCAATCATTTCCACCCATTGCAGATTGAACTTCCATCATGACCCATCGCCGCCTTGTCCACGCGACCCATTGCCACCTTGTCCATCACCTTCCGCTTGTCGCAGCCCATCGTCGCCTCATCTGCACACGTCATCACGGACTGTCGCCATGAGATGCATGAGTTGATTCTGCCTATCGCAGAATCACGTTACAGCTCTTGTTCCTGCTGGCCACAGATGCAGTCTGTGGTTCCATGACCCTCGTCACGGCGGGCTTCAATGTCCACCACTATTCATTATGTCGTCACATTGTTACGAATGGGTTTTCTTCATCTACTGGCACCAGCCATAATCACATGGATTGCCACGGTTCTTTGGATGGTTGCTTGTCAACATATTCCAATTCCTCAATCTCTTCTACTATTCATCTAGTACCAGTAGACTTCAACATGTCCTAGATCCATGCTACTGTTATCAACATCACACCTGATGGTCAGAACTACCAAGAATAGGCCTCCAATGTAGCAAGGGTGTTTAGGGGCTATGGTCTACTCTTTTCACTTTTCTGATGATCCATCTGTTCCTAAGATGGTAGTAATGCTGCTACCATCAAAGAATGGCACATTAATGATGGAAAAGTCATGGGTGTCATGGTCAATAGTACTAAGCAAAGCATGATTATGAGTCTCAACATGTTTAAAACAGCCAAGAGCATATAGACTAATTTAATGGAGCGTTACGTTCAGGACAACGGTGCTCTCTTACACTCTCATGCAGCAAACTCATGTCATTGAGTGGAATGACATGTGTTGACTAGACCTGCTAATGGGGTCATATCCAGCCTAAACCTGAGCCAAACTATATGACATAGACACGCCAACATAAACCACTCCAGCCTATTCCTCTACGTGTGAACAGCAAATTAAACCAGCCCACCTGAAATTTTGATTCTCAACGAATTCACTGTTGTACTCACACCGGTTTTAAAACCATTCCCCCTGTGGCTGTGCGTATGCCAGCATTGGTGGTTGCCGCTGTGCCAGGCATATCAGCAGCTGCTGCTTGCAGCTCAATCGAAGGTCCCCACTCCCCATCTCCTACCCAGCCGGATGCTGCGCGCACAGGGACAATGCGTGTGCGTGCATGGCCTAGGTACCAGAGAGAAGCAGGAGGCTTATAGGGGAAGACAGAAGGGCTTGTTGTTTTTGCCACTAGAAAACGAAAACAAGGAACAGTGCTGACTATACCTCCAACCCGTGCGATATGAACAGTTTTGACGCATGGGTTCCAACCATTCCAACAAGAAAACTAGAGCCTACTGCCAAACTAAACCAAACTGTTTTCACTGTGAAACCTAAACCAAGCTGTTAGTAGCAGTAACCGATTGCCACCTATCCAAAGGCAAACCAAATGAGAATCCAAACCATTCAACTCGGTTTGCACCAAACCGTTGGCAGGGCTAGTGTTGACCGATTCTGCTTTTGATCGTCTGATGGGCATTGACCATGGTGCAGTCTACTGCTCATCCATGTCGAGCACATCAGTTCATTAAGTTCGTTACATACAAATTTGTTATGGGCGTCCGAGCTGAGTATGATTCTGTTCACACATGGTTGCTTCAGAGTTATTCTACTCTCACCATGTCATAGGCTTTGTCTAACTTATTTGCAGAAGAAACCTGTTATGGACTCCTTTGGTAGACAATACAGGAGAAGATCCAAGGTTCAGGCGTCCAATAGTGGCTAGCAAATAATATCAATATTATTTGTAATTTCTATTTCAGTTATTGGTTAGATAGAAAGTATTAGAGGAGTCCTAGAAAATCGGAGATGTAATCAGGCCAGAGTCTATATAAGAGGTCCTTGGCCGAACCATGAGGGTAGCAGAAGATTAATAGAAGTCTCAGAGCCTCGATTAAGGGGGCAAGTCCTAATCTATCTGCTACTATCCTTACCCCAGCAATCTAGTCATATATCTCTGGTATCAGTTCCCTGCTGATCCTGCACCCTAATTCCCTGCAGTTCATGCTTCTTTGAGCCGCCAGCCACCACCTCGTTTCCATCTACTAGCCTCAAGCCAGCACCACGCCGCCGCCGCTGCTCCCTGCCCTCCCCTGCACCTACACAGCCTCCATCACCCTTCTCGGCGACCCGCAGATGGTCACCACCAAGGACTTTGAGGATGCCGTCAACAAGATCATCAACAAGATCATGGAAGTGACCACCAAGTTGACAGCCCTCGACAACGAGGTCAAAACCTTGTGCCTCGATCAGGGACGGCTGACAGTCTCCGTCAACGCTGTGCAAACACAGCAGTTTGAGATACAAGGCAAGTTTGCCGAGAAGATCGCGGACACTGGTCCACTTCCCCCACCGCCACAATCGACCACCCACAAGCTACGTTTCCCCCGCTATGATGGCTCGGAAGATCCCTTAGGCTGGCCACAAGTGCGACCAGTTCTTTCGGTCCCACGGCACCCCAGATGACCAGAAGGTCTGGGTGGCCTCCTTCTACATGGAAGGCACCACGGGCCAATGGTACTACCGCTTGGAGAAGAACCGGGACGACCCCCCTACATGGCCTCAGCTGGTGGACACCATCAACAAGCACTTTGGGACGCAGGTCCAGAGTAATCCGCTCGGAGAGCTCATGCACCTCCGCTGCACTGGCACGGTGGAAGAGTATCAAGATGCGTTTCTCAAGCTCCTCGCCCGCTGCGACAAGGTCACGGAGCCACAACAGATCGACATCTTCACGGCCGGCCTTTCTCAGACGATGCAAATCGATGTCGAGATGCAGAAGCCCATGTCTCTTGAAGACGCCATGGCCCTAGCGCGCTCCTTTGAACGCCGACTCTGCCTGGATGATGGCCTGAATGACGACAACATGCCCTTCTTCACCACACTTGTAGCATTTGACAACAGTTTGGTTTCTCTTTGGCCTACCCTTCTTTTTTGCTTGGTTGTGTTCAGGTTGTTTTGCTTTTGATTGAGTAGTTTTATTATCCATCTTGCTAGGATAGCCCTTTGAGGTGCTCTCCATGTGAGAGTGTGAAGGAGATTTGCTTATCTTCCTTGTTCTTCACATGTTTTTCAACGTTCAATGCTAGAGCTTGTGCTTGGTCAATTGACCAAATCTGTTGCATGACTAACTTATCTCTAATAACTTCATTTAGACCATTTAGGTACCTTGCAACTTGTTGATCTTCAGTTTCAGCAAGGTTGCATCTCACCTGTAGCCCCAAAAACTCTTCTATATAGGCTGAAATAGACCTGTTTTCTTGAACACAATTCTGAAATTCTGTGAAAAGAATTTGCTCATAATCAAAGGGTAAGAATCTGGCCTTGAAAAGTGCCTTCATTTGATGCCAATATCTTATACGAGGTTCACCCCTTAACCTGCGTTCTTCTTGATGACTATGCCACCATGCTCCAGCACCTCCTTTCAACTTATATGCAACTAAAGGAACTTTGGAAAAAGTCTACGTAACCCCCCAACCTTTGGACAATAGTCTACTTCAACCCCTGAACTTCAAAACCGGATGTTTAACCCCCTGAAGTTTGCGAAACCGGACATTTGAGGGTGGTTTTGCCACCGTGGCACACTAGGGCCCACATGCCAGGTGACACATGGCGCAGGGCCCACATGTTAGGTCCCCTCTTCTTCTCTTCTTTCTTCTCTCTCTCGTTCTGCTCCCCTACTCTCGCCGATGGCCACGACTCACAACGGGCAGCGATGCCATTCTCGGCCGCAGCTCCTGCTCCCGGGCATCAACTCCGCTCCGTCCCAGGCTCCCGGCGCCATCCATTCCCTCCGCTGCCGCCATGGGGAGCATCAAGTCCGCGCTGTCCTAGGTTCCCGGCGCTGCACATCCCCTCCGCCGCCGGCCACAGGGCGCATCAGCTCCACTCCGTCCCAGGTTCCCAGCGCCATCTATCCCCTCCGCCTCCGACCACGGGGTGCACCAGCGCCGCCGCGTCTCGCGGCCCTCCATCCGCTCCACCGCCGGCCATGGGGCGCACCGGCGCCACCTCGTCTCGCGGCCCTCCATCCGCTCCGCCGCCGGCCATGGGGCGCACCGGCGCCGCCTCGTCTCGCGGCCCTCCATCCGCTCCGCTGCCGGCCATGGGGCGCACCGGCGCTGCCCCATCTCGCGGCCATCCATCCTCTCTGCCACCGGCCACGGAGCGCACCAGAGCCGCTCTGCCACGGCGCCTTCCATCCTCTCCGCCACCAACAGCATGGGGCACCAGAGCCACTCCATCCTGCCGTTGTTTGTCCTCTGGTGGGGAGCGCCGCCGGTCACCGATAGCGAGAAGAGCGCGGTCGGCGGTCGCCTAGGTGCTGGGGAGGAGGCACCGCCGATATGGGCTGCCGAGGCAAGCAGGAGCGCCGCCGGGCCCTGCGCCATGTGTCACCTGACATGTGGGCCCTAGTGTGCCACTGTGGCAAAACCACCCTAAAAACCGCCCCAAGGGGTGTTGTCCGGTTTCGCAAACTTCAGGGGGTTAAACATCCGGTTTTGAAGTTCAGGGGGTGAAGTAGACTAGTGTCCAAAGGTTGGGGGGTAATGTAGACTTTTTTCCTATGTATTTTTAGCATGACCAATTGGTACGGCGTGGACGTGTAGGAGTGCAGAGCGGTGAGAATAGCAAGCGACGAGAAACAGGGATATCGGGGCGGCGAAGGGCCCTCGTCGCCGGACGAGGGAAGGTTCCTCGCCACGGCGTCAAAGAGAATTATCCAAACCAACTCGGCAGCCTTTATAGATTAGGCGCCCCTAATCAACTCCTAACAAATAGCTAATATCTCCTGCTAATCCTAACTAACAACTGGGATCAGGAACTTGTCTTTGACCGTGCGATCGTTAACGCCACGGTAGTCGACGCAGAAGCGCCAACTCCCGTCATGCTTCTTGACCAAGAGGATCGGGGAGGAGAATGGTGTGTCGACTCCTGGATGATGCCCTGGCGCAGCATCTCCTCGCATTGGCGCTCGATCTCATCCTTCAAGAGTTGAGGGTAGCGGTACAGTCTAATGGCCACCGGTGCTGTATCTGGAAGGAGATGGATGCAGTGGTTGTAACACCGTGCAGGAAGGAGCGTGTGCGGCTTGTTGAAGAGATGGGAGTGGCCTGCAAGCAGCCTGCCAGCAGATGGCACGCCCGTGATGGTAGAACGCCATGGTGAGCGTTGACAAATCCCAAATGATGGGACCGAGCGTCATGAGCCAGTGAACGACCAGAACAATGTCGAAGCCGTCAAGTGCGAGGACGAAGAAGCCGAGGGAGAAAGCCTCATCCTAGATGCGGACGTCGGTAGCCACGTAGAGTCCCGTGCTGGGGATGCGATCGCCATTCGCAACCTTCACCCTCAAGTCTGGTCGCTCGATGACGGGGAGATGGAGACGTTGTGCGGTGTCACGATGGATGAAAGTGTGCGTAGAGCCCGAGTCCACCCAGGAGGTCGGTGCCATCGATCTTAACGTGGAGCTGCATGGTTTGGCTAGCATCGATGCCAGTCAGGGCGTGCAACGAGATGCACAGTTCGTCCGCAGCTTCCCGTCGCATCGTCATCAAGTTGCAGGAGGAAGACGCCCTTGGAGGCACACTTGTGGTCGGGGGATAATTTCTTGGTGCAGAAGGAGCATTCACCCTTGCGGCGCTTATCGGCGGCTTCCTCCGGGTAAAGACGTCGGAATCGGGGTCGTGGGAGCACTTCAATCCGGGGAGCGGCTGACTCCCGAGGTCGATGCGGCTATCGCCGCGCCGGCCGCAGGAAAGGCAGGCCGCGACTTGGCGTGCACAAGGTCGGCTGACGCGGTGGACGTGTTGTCCGCCGTCGTGTGCCGACGCTCGAACGCCCGAGCGAGACTCATGGCCGTTTGGAGATTGGACGGTCGCTGCATCTCCACATCGGACGCCAATGGCTGGCCTAGTCACGCCGTGAAGAGATCAACTTGGTGATGAGGCGTCAGGTTGTCGCAGCGGCAGAGCATGGCCAAAAATTGGCGTTGATACTCCTCGACTGATCCCGTCCAGGTAAGTGTCAGTTCGCCGAGGAAGTTGGAGCGATGGGCGGACTGAAACGCATATTGGTGAACTCGACAAAGCGAGGCCAAGAGACGATGTCGAACACCCTTTCCATCTGATAGTACCACGAGGCCACGACACCATCCAGATGCAGTGAGGCGAGCCACACCTTCTCCTCCTCCATGGTGTGGTGGCCTCGGAAGAAGTTGTCGCAGGTGTTTAGCCACGGCAGCGGGTCGGACTCGCCGTCGTACCGTGGGAAGGAAAGCTTCGGGTAGCGCGGGCCGCCCTCGCGATTGCGACCGCGCCAAGGGCTGCCGCCGCCGTCACCACCATGCCAGGGGGCGCCGCCGCCACCGCCACCTCCTCCACCTCCGCCGCCGCCGCCGTGATGGTGTCGGCGTGGTTCCGGCGGCTCCTCGAAGGAGATGGGCGCATCGTCATCACTCCCATGTGGAACTTCTCGGTGCGTGCGATCCAGATGTCGTGGGAGTCCAAGCGCGAGTTGATGGTGGCGAGCTGGGCTATGATGCGGTCGAGTTTGGCAGAATCGGTCTCTGGTTTCCCATCTGTCGGGCTGGCCATGGGTAGCGATGCCCAAACGGTGGTCTCCGATACCAAATTGGTACGGCGTGGATGTGTAGGAGTGCGGAGTGGTGAGAATAGCAAGTGGTGAGAGACAAGCAAGGATCGCAAGGGATATCGGGGCGGCGAAGGGCTCTCGTCGCCGGACGAGGGAAGGTTTTCGCCACGGCGTCAAAGAGAAACCCGCGCCTAAGGACGTAGGTTTATTTTTTCGATAATTATCCAAACCAACTCGGCAGCCTTTATAGATTAGGTGCCCCTAATAAACTCCTAACAAATAGCTAATACCTCCTGCTAATCCTAACTAACCGGAGCTCTGCTCCTTTAGCTGCTGCCGCCGGCATTGATATACGCTGCCCACAAAAGCATCAATAACACCAATATTTCTCCTTGGTCGTTCATACAGATCATCGTCTTCATGTATTTCACTCGTATCTTCATCCTCTTGAGTCATAAACATGATGCTTTCTATTCCCAGCAGTACAGTTTTGTTGCCGCTTAGCATCGAGGGCTTTTCTACGCTGTTCTTAATCATCCACCTTCTCTTTCGATGACTTCGGGATATGATTTCTAATCATTTATGCTAGCTGCTCAAACCTCCTATTGAGTGCTTCATGTAAATTTTGAATTTGTTTCTCCGCAGCATTCATCCTCTTGCCCAATTCCTCCATCTCCTACTGCATATCTCTTGCAAAGAAAACAATAGTTTTGAGAAGTTCAACGGTCCTGATACCAATCTGCTGAAGCACACTATATTGGAGGAACCTCTCCAAGGTGTTGATAGACAGATAGCACAAAATGTTGAAGGAACAACTTCAACGTGCTAGTAGGTAAAGCCCTAAAGGCTGGTCTGAATCCAAGACAACAAGAGCTTAATCCAAAGCTCAAAGTAGAGATCTAGTCCAAGATCTAAAGAAGAACATCATGTTCTATTCATATGGTGATGGATACAAGTCAAGTTACAAAACTAGAGGGCATTGCCTCTATTTATAGGCTCCAAAGCCTTACACAACTCATATACAACTAAGAGAACAACAAATAACCAACTAGATGACAACCATAGTGACTACTAGGTAACAACTCATACACAACTCAAAGACACCTAGGATACAACTTTCTATGACAGCTTTGTTTGGAAGCACCAATTCCCACCTTTTTCCTTGGGTGAGAAATCCCACCCACCTTACCTTTGGCTAAATTTAAGCTAAGTCATGGAGGTTTTCAACCCATGGAATTTGCTCCCATGGCTTCCACACTAGCCCTAAGCGTGTGTTTGGTCCGGAGACAATGAGGGACGGGATGGTTCTGTCCCTAATTTCTAGAATAGGACCGTCCTCGGACCGTCTTGTATAGCGTTTGGCTAGGAGGATAGGTTCAACCCTGTGTTCAGTTGTAGGGATTGAAGTATATGAAATGGATGACATTTTTAACCCTGTTAGATAATGTTCGTGTGGGACCTAGCTGGCAACCGTGGCCCCCACCTGTCAATGAGCGAAACATCTTCTTCCTTCTCTCCTCGCTGGAGTCGCCCTTCCGCCTCGTCGATCCAATGGCGCCGGCACCGGCGCCCCTCCGCCTTGGGGATCCGTCATGGGCGCCCCACCGCCTTGGGGATCCGTCGCTGGCACCACTCCGCCTTGGGGATCCGTCGCTGCCGCCCCTCCGCCTCGCGGATCCTCCGCCGTCGTTGCCATGTTGCTTGTCCCATCGCGCCGCAGCTCCTCGGCTCGTCATCGCGACTCAGCTCCTCGCCCCTCCGCGACAGGAGCGGCGGCTGCTCATCCCCGCCTCGCCCCTCCGCAGCCGGCATGGGGGCTCGTCGTCGCGCCGCGACTACGCGGCGACTCCTCGTCCCGCTGCCGCCGCTCCTCGTCCCACTGCTGTCGCTGCTCGTCCCGCCGCTGTCGCTCCTCATCGCGCTAGGGCTGAGCCGCCCTTCCTCGTCGCGCTTCCACTCCTCGTCGCACAGCTCATGGAGAAGACGCAAGCCGACGGGGGACGTCCCCGTCCACCCGATTTGCGGGGGCGGGGGTGGGGGCGTCCCCATCTGAGAGCATCTGGGTCTGGATATAGAAGTGTGCACAATTGCAGTTGCAGTAGACTTCTTCAACATATGGATATAGAAGTGTGCAGAAATTGAAATATTGCATACAGGTGATGTTATGCGGAATAAATCGTCAACCTACCTTGTACATTTTGTCCATTTTCTTACCACCAGCTCTGATCTCAATCAGCCACCCACATGGAAGCCATGCATACGATACCTGAGTGCAACAATCAGGGAAGCACATGTCAGTTTACTCAACAGAGGCATAAACATGACATGACTAACATTTGACTAACATGAAGCTCATTGTCCCTGGCATTTGTGTGTGTTTCCAACATACGTTCCTCCATTCCTGAGAAAAGATAATGCAATGTCTCCATCTTTGATGTAAATGTATATCCAGACACTGGAGAAGTGTAGTACTGCAGAAAACAACAAGGAAGCAACAAATTTCAAACATAACCCAAAGAAATATCCTGTTCTATTTGAGTTGTGTGCTGCGTGCTGCTAGAGATATTACTGTGGCATATTGTGTTGACAAAAACTGTCAACTTTCTTTTCAGACATGGCTCCCAGACTTCTTGAGGGAGAGCAATGGCAACAAATTCAGAGAGTGAGTTATATTGATAGGATTACGGATCCTACCAAGGATGTTACGCAGGGAGTAGGGATGAGGCGCAGGTGGGCGACGGCGAACACGGCGCTGGGGCGCCGTGGCTTTCGGCCGCGAGAGAGAGAGAGAGCTAGGGTTTCTCCCGGCTCCCTGAGGGAAGCCGGCAACAATAGGTTGCTTCTGCTTAATCCAAATAGAGTCTGTTTACAGCATATATAATCTCCTCCTAATGGGCTTCTCTTTCTAAAGGCCCAACAACAACTAATGAAACCAATTAAAATAACAATAGATAATCATGGGCCCTAGACCCTAAACTCCTAGACGCCTCTTCATTAGCTACTAACAGGCCGCTTCCTCCTTTGGTACGAGACGCCGGTCATAACATCTCTCCCCGCCTGCGCAAACAACTCGTCCTCGATCTGGAAGTCGGGGTAGAGACGGTGGAAGTCATCAAGCACCTCCTAGGTCGCCTCCTCTTGGGAAAGGCCTTACCACTAGGCCTGGGCATTCGGTTCTCGGTTCGGTTTCGGTTCGGTTCTTCGGTTATTTGCGAATTTCGGTTCTTCAAAAACAAGAACCGAAATAGGGTCCTAAAGAAACCAGAACCGACCATTTCGGTTCTCGGTTCCTTCGGTTCGGTTCCGGTTCCGAACCGAAGAAACCGAACTAGCAGAGCACCACGGCCATGAGGATTGAGGAGGAGATTGAGCGTCGTACCCTCGTGGAGGAGGCAGGGGCCGAGTACTGCCGCGCTGCGTGGGGGAGCCAAGAGCTGAGCGCCGCCGCCGCTCGCTGGGGAGGAGGGCCGGGCGCCGCCGCAGGGGAGGAAGGCCGGGCGCCGCCGAGCCGATGCCGCGCGGGAGGTGGGCCGAGCGCCTCCGCCGAGGAAGGCAGGGCGCCGCGCCGACCACCGCCGCCGAGGAGGGCAGGGCACCGCGTCGAGCCGCCGACCGCCGCCGCGGAGAGGCCGAGAGGGGTGCCGCCGACCGTAGAATGTCGACGTAGGGGTCAGGAAAGGGAGCGCTGTGGGGGAGGGGAGGCACCGCCGTGCCGTGGGTCAGGGGGTGCCATCGCGCCATGGACGAGGTGGGGATGGGGGTCGGGACTCGGGAGGGCCGGAGGGGAGGCGGAGACCGGGGGATCAAGGGGAGGCGGCTGGGTGGGTGGGTGGCGGCCGTCGCCTGGGAGACTGGGGAGCGGGAGGGGAAAGGGCAGAGGGGGAGGGAACTTGGGCTTGGGCTAGGATTGTTGCATGGGCCAGGCCTAATTGTTGGACCAAATATCGGTTCTTTCGGTTTTTTCGGTTCTTTGGGCATTAGAACCGAAAATACCTCGGTTCTTTCAGTTATCTGAGAACGGGAACCGAATTTCACAACGGTTCTTTCGGTTCGGTTAGTTCGGTTTCGGTTCTCGGTTATTTTGGTTCAGTTCCTCGGTTTCGGTTCTTTTTGCCCAGGGCTACTTACCACTGCACCAGGACGTGCCACACGCCCCAACGAAGCTGCGCCCTCAAGACCATGGCCGGTGCAGGCAGTAGGCGTCCATCCTGCACTAGTGGCAGGGGCACCGGCTCCGACGGAGGGTCTCCCTTGTGGCGCTTCAACAGCCCCACACGAAACATGTCGTGGAGGCGAGCGCCCGCCGGAAGCTAGAGCCGGTAGGCAACCCTCCCGATGCGCTCCAACACGCGGAACAGAACCGCGAAGCGCGGACCGAGCTTCCCCTTGGCCCGGGCATCCAAGGACTAGGTCGTCCGGTGGAGCAGGCGCAGACACACCCACTCGCCCTCCTGCAACTCCAAATTGCGGTGGGAGGCAGAGAGCTGCTGGGCTTGGAGAAGGCGTTGACGCGCCTCAGCCAACATGTCGTCCCGGCTGCGTAGAAGGGCGTCGGCCACCTCCGTGCGCGCCGTCCCTGGCTGGTATGGCAGGATAGGCGGGGGCGGCCGCCCATAGACCACCTCGAAAGGCGTGGCGCACAGAGCGGAGTGGTACGAGGTGTTGTAGCAGTACTCCGCCTAGGGCAGCCAGTCCAGCCAAGCGCGCGGCCGGTCACCTATCACACAACGGAAATACATTGCGATCACCTTGTTAACCACCTCGGTCTGCCCGTCCGTCTGGGGGTGGAACGCCGTGCTCATGCGTAGCGTGACACCGGCCATCTTGAAGAGGTCGTGCCACACATGGCCGGTGAACACGGGTCCCTATCACTGATGATGGAGGAGGGGAACCCGTGTAGCCGCACAATGCCCACGAAGAAAGCGCGGGCCACCGTGGCGCGCGATGAAGTGGGCATACTTGGAGAAGCGATCGACCACTGTGAGGATGACGGACTTCCCCCACCTTCGGCAGCCCCTCGATGAAGTCAAGCGAGATGTCGGCCCAGACCTGGGACGGCACCTCGAGGGGCTGCAGCAGTCCGGCCAGCCGGAGCGTCTCCGTCTTGTTCCACTGACACGTAGCGCAGGACCGGACCCAATCCTAGACCAACGTGCGATCGCCCGGGATGTAGAAATCCGAGCGGAGGCAGTGGAGCGTCTTCTGGATGCCCTCATGGCCCGCCGATTGAGCCAAGCGCAGCACCTGGTGGCACAGGTCGCCGTGGTCCGGCACAAAAATCCGGGCTGCGTGCAGCAGCAGCCCGTGCTCCAGGCGCCACGGGCTGGGCAGCTCGCCCTCCTGCAAGCGGCGGGTGAGGAGCTGGGCGTCCGGGGACTCCCTGGTGGCGGTACGAATCTCGTGGATAAGGGCGAACGAGGGGCCAGAGAGAGCGCAGGCCGCCGCCCTCGGACATCAGAAGTAGCTTGGCGTCGCGGCGGGAGAAAGCATCGGCCACGGTATTTAGCCTGCCCGGTCTATACTCCACGGCGAAGTCGAACCCGAAGAGCTTGCTGATCCACTGGTGCTGTGGCACCGTGGATAGGCGCTGGTCCAGCAAGTACTTGAGGCTGTAGTGGTCGGTGCAGACGATGAAGGTACGGCCCCACAGGTAGGGGCGCTAGTGGCGCACTGCTTGCCCCAGGCCGATCAACTCCCGCTCATAAGCGGCGAGTTTCAGGTGGCGAGCAGCGAACAGCCGGTTGAAGAAGGCGAGAGGCCCGGCGCCTTGGTGAAGCACTGCGCCGAACCCCACACCCGACGCATCGCAGTCGACCGTGAACGGCCTGTCGAAGTCCAGCATCTCCAAGACGGGACCGGTGGTCAGGGCACCCTTCAGCGCTTGGAAGGCCGCCCCAGCCTCGTCGTCCCAGGAGAACGCATCACGCCGCAGGAGGCGTGTGAGGGGCGCTGCAATCACGCAAAGTCCCGGATGAATTTCCGGTAGTAGCCCGCGAGGCCTAGAAAGCCGCGGAGGCTGCGTGCAGAGCGCGGCGCCGGCCAGGAGGCGACCGCCGCGACTTTGTCAGCGTCCATGGCGACGCCGTCCGCCGAGATCACATGCCCTAGGTACGTCACTGAGGTCGCCCCAAATGAGCACTTGGAGCGCTTGAGGTGGAGCCGATGTGATCGAAGGGCATGGAGGACGATGCTGAGGTGCTGCAGGTGCTCGGCTTAGGTGGTGCTATAGATGAGGATGTCATCAAAGAACACAAGCACAAACCGGCGAAGATAGGGCCGCAGGACGTCGTTCATCAGGGCCTGGAAGGTCGCCGGCGCGTTGGTGAGGCCAAAAGGCATGGTCATAACAGATATGGAGATCAAGGAAATAGATGATATCATGATACAGACCGAGGTCTGGTATTTTTTCTTTTCTTTTTTCTTTTTTTTTTTTTTTGGCAGGAGCTCTGCCTTTCAATTAAGTAGGTGAAAAGAGTTCAAAACCAAACCAGTCCCTAAAGGGAAAGAGCACAGACACCACAGAGGCCCCTGAGTGTGGTAGGAAAACAATACACCAAACCAAACCTGACTACCCCTTCTCCTTTGCTGCAAGTCTTCTTTTGGCTTCTCCACTACCCGCTGAGTTGTTTGTGATTTATCTTCAATCCACCGATTACGCTCTTTCAAAATGTTTCACATTATGTAAATCGCTGCACCATTGAAAGCGTGCCGCTTGTTTTTCTGGACTTTCCTCGCCGTCGCTGCACCATGGGAACACATGTGGACTGCCTAGCTGCCCGAAATTGTGATTCTCCCAAGCTGAACTTGTGCAAACAGGAAGAGTAAACATAGGTGACGGCTGCTATCCAATGGCCATAGAATGCAACTCAGCCTCTGTCCTCGAACAAGAAACTGTTGTCCAGCTGTCTGCTTCTTAAGTCTTCCAAGCAATAAGGAAACCACCACGAAAAAACACGATAAGTAGAAAGAGACGATCAGAGGAATCACTAGTCCAAGTAGCATCACAATAAGCTTGAGTTGTAAAGAGCTACAGTGTGGAAAGAACAAACAACATGACATAGTCCCACAAAGATAAAGTAAAACACGAACAAGATGACTATAGTGCATTTGAATGAGAGCAGAAACAAACTAACTCCGAATAGGTAATATCAGGATGAGTAACACCAAGATAAACAAGACTCCCTATGATGTGACGACAACAAGAAGGATCATCAAGATGCTCACCATCAGTGGCACAAAGGTGAACATTGAGCTTCATGGGAATCTCAACAGTCTGGTGATCAGTGATAGAAGCAGATCAAGAGGACCCTAAATTTATTTTTCTTGACACAGGTAGAACCCCTCAGAGGAAACCACAATCCCAAGAAAATAACGAAGAAGGGCAAGATCAAACATAAAAAACTACTCACTCAAAGGTGCCTTGACTAAGGCAATTAACTGAGGATCATTTCAGTGATAATCATGTCATCAACATAGAGAAGAAGAGTAGCACCATGAGACGATGTGTGTACAAACAGAGCAGGATCATGAGCAGAGGCGGAAAAACCAGCAGTCATAACCACAAAAGCAAAACTCTGAAACCAAGCATGAGGATCGTGCTTAAGACCATAGAGAGCGACGAAGACAACAAACCATACCCCCAGGAACAGAATACCCAGGTGGTGGCTGCATATAGACTTCCTCACGCAACTCACCATTAAGAAGGGCATTCTTGCCATCAAGAGGAGAGATAGACCACTCACGAACAGAAGCCATAGCAAGAAGATTGAAAACAATGGTCATATAAGCAACAGGAGCAAAGGTCTCATCATAATCGCGACTGTTTTGCTACTGAAAACCACATGCAACAGGGCAAGCTTTATAGCGCTCAAGAGATCGATCAGAGCGTGGTAGGACGAACATGAGAGGGATTAGGAATTTAGGATCAAGATCCCACGTGCCCGTATGCTCAAGTGCACCTATGTCCTCAACAATCACAAGCTGACATTCTGGATGAAGATTAGCATCGCAATATGAAATAGGCTCTGAAAGAACAGTACCGGCAAAACCTTGCCAAGTAACTAGTCCAAAACCATACCAATCAACAGGCTCACGAGACCGATGGCCACAACGAATAAGCTACTCAAGGGAAGAAGAAATAACAGGAGATGGCTCATCAGGAGAAGGCTCAGAAGCGCCCGAATTATGGCGGCGTATGTATACCTTTGTCACAGGAGGATTTGCAGTATAGTCAGGAATAAGAGAAGAAGACTCCGAAGGAGACTCTATGGGTGGCACTGCAGAAGGAGGCACAAACAAAGACTCTACAGGTTTGATGGAGGCACAGAAAAGCGCACAGTAGGAGAGAGAGGATTGATGGAGATGTGCCTAGAGCGGCAATTTCCAGGTCCGACTCCGAACCTGATCCGCTCAGCATGGGCCAATGTCCGACTGAGACTCAACCTTCTCGATCTGGTTTGGAAGATCGCATATGGTATGCACATTTGGACTTCGATCTGGACTTGGATACTTGATCTGCAAGCAATTAGAATCCTGATGGGCCTTTACGTGGTCAAAGGCCATTAGTGCAGACTATAAATATGCATGAGGCAAGGCTTACGTGAACCTAATTGGTGCGTATGAAAGCCATCGCAGAAAAGGTTTATGCAAAACCCTAGCCGTGCTCCAGTCCAACCTCTCAAGATCCAACGCCAAGTTTGTGGTGCTAGCACGCCAGAAGTCGTCTTCACGCACGTGTGGATACCATAGAGGTTTTGCTGCGACTGCTACGCTGATCAACCGACTGATTCCAAGGGCGGCCGAGTGGTTCCCGATCGAGATCGGTTGGACGAATCGGCATCGGCTTGTTCATCGCATCGATTCTTCGATCATTGTTGATAATGGCTCGTTGCTTCCTGTCATGACCTGTTCTGCCATGCTTCCTGGCTCCTGCATCTTTCTAATGTGCTTTTTTTCCCCAACTAATTAAGAATCTTATCTTTGTTCGCCGGTTTACTATTGACAATAATTGTTCTATCGAGTTTGATACGTTTGGTTGTTCTGTGAAAGATCTTCGGTCCAGGAAGGAAATCATCAAGTGCAATAGCACTGGACCGCTTGTATTGTACCCGCTTCGCCTCCCTGCATCCTCACCCAGCACCTTCATCGGCGTTGTTGCCCCTGCTGCTGGTCGACTCGATCACCGAGGAGGCGAGGCCCTTGGCAAGCTGGCTCGGTCCTCCATCCCATCCGCGGCTGCTGCCGTCGATCATCATTTGTCTCATGCTTGTCAGTTAGGGCGCCATTGCCAGCTGCCTTTTTCTACTTCTAGTTCGTGTGCTAATAGTCCGTTCGATCTCATACATTGTGATCTCTGGACATCACCTAGCCATAGTGTATCTAGGTTCAAATACTATTTGGTTGTTCTAGATGATTGCATGCACTACATGTGGACTTTTCCTCTCCGGCTCAAGTTTGACACATTCTCTACACTGTCCTCCTTTGCATATGTTCAAACCCAATTCAATGCCTCGACCAAGTCTATTCAGTGCGATCATGGCCGTGAATTTGATAATTCCAGCTCCCGTGCATTCTTTGCTTCTTGTGGCGTTCACCTTCGCATGTCGTGTCCCTAGACATCAGCTCAGAACGGCCGAGCTGAGCGCATGATTCGAACTATCAATAACATCATCCGCTCGCTCCTCTTCCAAGCCTCCATGCCCCCCCCCCTTCTTACTGGGTTGAAACTTTGCATATGTCCACCCACCTCCTCAACGTTCTTCCCATAAACTGTCCATCTCTCCACCCCCCCCCCCATCAGTCCCTCTTTGGTTTCCTTCCATCCTATGAGCACCTCCGTGTGTTCGGCTGCATATGCTACCCTAACACCTCCACGTCTCCCCATAAACTCACCCCCTGCTCTGTGCGTTGCGTGTTTCTTGGTTTCTCCCCACACCACAAAGGCTATCGCTGCCTCGACCTATCTTCCAATCGGGTTATTCTTTCCTGACACTTTGTGTCCGACAAGGACGTCGTTCCCTTTGCTGCTCTCCATGACGCCTCCACATCGAGGGATTTCGAGTTTTTGGACTTCACGGACCCGCAGCCAGTCCATCTTGGACTGCGGCAGTTTGTCTTCTACAGGTCCAGATCCCGCGCCACGCGCGGCCACGACTACTACTTTGACAGCAAGCGCGACTAGCGCTAGGCTGCCAGCGACCGCGCCATGTGCGACCACGCCGGTGCCAAGCGCGGTCGTGCCTGCAACGCCTGTGCCACGCGTGGCCACGTCCGCGCCAAGCACAGCATCACCCGCGCCGTACCATGTGGCGCCCGCCGCCGCTCCTGCCGCGCTAGGCGCGACTGCCGCGGCTTCTACGGCACCAAGCGTACCACCTGCGGTGGCCGCCGCGCCACCTCTGAGGGGGTTGGCCGCTCCTCTGCCTCCCGGTTGCTTTGGTGTCACGTACGCGCGTCGCCCTCGCCTTGTCGACCTCCCTCGGCCCACCGTCCTCCATGCACCATTGCCAACTCGGCGTGTGTCTCTCGCGCTATCCACGTCATCAGTTCGGTCGCCGGCGCCGAGACCTCGACCCATACAGGGTACTCCCCCTGGTGGTCCTCTACTTCACATTGTTCCTCCAGGAGCATTGTCCGTCTCTCCGGTTGTTAATCGCCTTTGGATGATGACTCATGGAAAACTCAAATTCTGACAGTCAGCTCTGTTCCATATAGCACAGTTGTCCCCAGTGCCGACATCCTACAGAGCTGTGCTTGCTAACCCAAATTGGCGCGCTGCTATAGAGGAAGAACATGCCGCTTTACTGCGCAACTCCACTTCCTCAACAAGCTAATGTTGTCTTCGGCAAATGGATTTTCAAGCACAAAGTTCGCGTTGATGGTTCTTTTGAGCGGTACAAGGCCGGATGTGTACTACGTGGTTTCACACAGCATCCCGGCATCGACTATGCCGAGACCTTCAGCCCTGTCGTCATGCCAGCCACAGTTCGCACTATTCCCTCGCTAGCCTTGTCTCGACAGTAGCCAATCCACCAGTTGGACATCAAGAATGCATTCCTTCATGGGACCCCCATAGAGCAACCGTCCGGGTTTGAGGATCCAGCACATCCTGGTTATGTCTGCCGTCTTAACAATCTCTGTATGGACTCAAGCAGGCACCCCGTGTCAGTGTTTTGTACCAGCAATGCACCATGGAATGCTTTTGTGGGCGTCTGCATCAACATGTAGCTTGATGGTTCGCGTGGAACGCGACAGAACAGAGGAAGACACGGTTTATACAGGTCCGGGCCAGCCAAATCGCACAATGCCCTACGTCCCCTACGTCCTGTTTGGGGGTGGTTTGTATTGCAAGGATGATCATATGAGGTGCGGATCAGCTATGAGTTGCTATAAGCTATAAGTTGTGTAGGAGGGATCCCTAGCCAGCCTTATATAGTCCGGCGTGGCTTGGATTACAAGTCGGTTTTCTTCTACGTCTCCTAGACGGTTTAGATTACATAAGATTACATAGAATCTGCGATCCATATCTTTCCTAAAGAGTCCTTGTCTTGAGCGCCAAGATGTTCGGGCCCGAGTCAGTCGGTCGGCCCCTGGAATTGGCCCTTCGTCGGCTCATGTAGAGAATATGCTTCATGGGGACCCAGGGGATATCTATCCCGCACAAGCCCCCGAGCTTTGAGTCGACTTGAGCAACAATCGGCTTAAAGATCTAAATTCTGCTTTCTAAATGTCTTGCCTCGAAGTCTTCTGAGTATCTTGCTTTGTAGTCTTCAAAAAAATTATTCTGATGGTATCCTCCATGTAGCCCCAGAGCCTCAAGCTGATTAGCATAATAAGGTTGAGGGTCAAGCGACTTATTCCTCCGAGTGATCTTGGTGAGGTGGCAAGGCACACGGCACCACAGCCCTCGAGTCGACGAAGTGGTGAGTCGGCGAGGCGAGCAGAAGCCTAGCCCCTAAGTCGACAAAGTAGCGAGTCGGCGAGGCAGGCAGCAGCCCAACCCCCGAGTCGACGAAGTAGCGAGTCGGCGAGGCGGGCAGCAGCCCAGCACCCCAAGTCGACAAAGCGGTGAGTCGGCGAGGCGGGCAGCAGCCCAGCACCCCGAGTCGACAAAGTGGTGAGTCGGCGAGGCGGGCAGCAGCCCAGCACCCCGAGTCGACAAAGCGATGAGTTGGCGAGGCAGACTTTCAGGCAGCAGCCCAGCAGCCCAAGTTCTTGATCGTGCCGGGATGTCCGAGTTCAAGTCGAGCTGATGAAGGTGCTCTTGTCCAGGATGCTACAGACTTTCGGAGTCTTGCTGGGGCTTTGCAGTACTTGACCTTCACCAAGCCAGACATAGCGTATGCTGTTCAGCAGGTGTGCCTTCACATGCATACCCCCTGTGAGCCTCATCTTGCTGCTCTCAAGCGCATTGTTCGGTATATTCAGGGCACTCTGGATTTAGGTCTCTTGTTGTGGCCGTCTGCTTCCTCTGACTTGGTGATTTATTCTGATGCTGATTGGGCGGGCTGTCCCGATACACGCAAGTCAACTTCTGGTCATGCAGTGTTTCTTGGGGACAACCTTGTGTCCTGGTCGTCCAAGCATCAGATGACAGTCTCCAGATCCAGTGCTGAGGCCGAGTATCGTGTTATGGCCAATGTTTTTGCTGAAGCTTCATGGTTGCGTCAGCTCCTTCAGGAGCTTCATGTGCCGCTTCGCCGGTCTACTCTTGTCTACTACAATAACATCAGCACAGTGTACATGGCTTCTAATCCCGTCCAGCAACAGCGCACAAAGCACATTGAGATTGACTTCCACTTCGTCCGGGATCGAGCCGCTCTAGGTGAAGTTCGTGTTCTTCATGTTCCAACGTCGTTGGAGTTCACTGACATCTTCACCAAAGGCCTACCATCTCCAGTTTTCACGGAGTTCAGATCCAGTCTCAACGTTCGCCAAGCTGTCGTTCTGACTACGGGTGGTGGGGGCGGGGGGTAATAGCAATTTGTATATGGGCTAAGGCCTTCTGTACTCATTAGCCTCTATGGGCTTAGGGTTAGGCATGGCTGGCTGACCTTCCTTGTCGCCGCCCCCCTAGTAGATTAGGATCAGGACTCGAGTCCTCTAGGGATAGGACTCTCCCCCTGACCTGTATATATATGTATACATGTACTCATGATCTACAATCAATCATTATTCAATTGCCCTACTTTCATATCTACATATTATCACTTGACTACCTGGCTCAATGTTGTTTTTCAAACACATCTAAAAAGCTAAAATTCCTTCTATGATTAGGATATCTAGAGCTGCTAGAGAACTCAACCATTCTCACTAAAGATAATATAATTAAGAGGAAATGCCAATGTAGTTGCACTTCTTATTTTTGCAATCAAGATGAAACTATTAATCATATTTCATTGACTGTCCTGTTATTTGGGTAGTATGGAACTATGGAATGTTGTTGCATCTTGCTTTGGGGCTAAGAGAAGGGCAAAGAATATTGATCGGTTTTGTCTTGGATTGAAAATCTGTTACCCAATGGCAAGGAGGTGCATACTTCGGATGTATCAGCAATCTGCTGGGCCATTTGGAAGATAAAGAACACAGTCTGTTTCAATAAAAAGTTGATATGAGATCATTTACCATGCTTGCTCTTATACGGAATGTTGGTCAGGATTACACAAAGAATGGCTAGGAAAAAGGTGTTGGAGGGCGCTGGAGTCTTCCTACTTGCTGCCTACCAAGTCAAAACAACCCAGCAAGATCAATGCCGGCTGATGATTACTGGAATTGATGCTGAGGGAGAAGATGACGCAGAGGCAAGTGAAGGTCATGGCACTGGTGATAACATGTAGTCTGCTGCCATATCCAGTGGTTTTTTGTTTAGATATGTGCATACTGTCTGGGTTATGTTGGGTGTGGCTGTCTGAACTTGTTCTGGATGATGCCTCCTGAAACTCTGGCTGTAATAGCTAATAGGGCTACCTCTAGTTGCTTGATGCAGGTTGATTAGATTATTAGCCAGTTTCTGTTTGAAGCTCATTTCTGTTCCTAAGACTTGGCAGTTCCGTTTTCAAAAGGAAATGGGGGCAACCCAATTCAATATATATAAACTCCAGAAGCAGGCTCACAAGACGATAAAATGTACACAAACATACATACAGTCGGCATTAAAATATCAGATGACAAATATGTTCATAGGCACAGGCATGTGGACAAGTGCATACCCGGTAGATGAAGCCATTGTCTTCTGGACAGATCTCCATGATCCAACCGTCAGGAAGCCAACCAGGCGGCTCGTCCAGTGACCCCAAATCCTCATCCACCTCATCCAGATTCTCAATTACTACATCCTCCTTCCCATGTCTTCCCTGTTTTTCTGCCTCCACAGTCTGATCAGAGATAACCAAGCCACCTTTCTCCCTACAGTGGATGCTAAATTAGAAAGCCATGTGAATGCCACCAGGAAAGAACTTAACACTATAAAGCCATATGTCAATACATGTAAGGATGTAACGAAAGTAATCAAATACAATGCTTTGTGCCACCACACATGTATGTAACACAAATATAGAATATTATTTTTCAGAGAAGCACAATATAGTCTTCTAGAGGTCATTGATGCAAAAACAGCCACAAATCAACTCATTGTGTTCCACAACCGTGCTGTTTTATCTTAAGCAGCAGGTGCCCCCCACCACACCGCCACTGCCCATAATATAGATCAGGAACAATCTGGTTCAAAGCTGTACTGCTAATACTTACACAAGAAATTGTCCACTAGATTATTGGGTTTGTTCCCTCATCGGCCTTCCATGCTGCAAATTTGGAAATATCCTTCGTTGGAAAATATGTATCTGCCCACCTATGATGTGTGTTCTGCCCAACCCACGCTGGAGCATTTGGATTACAAGAATTCAATTAACTTCTGAAGGATTTCAACTTCAACTCAAGATTGCAGAAGGATCTTCAAGAAGGAATTTGCCTTGCTTTTGCATAAAGCAAAGAATAATACTTTCCACAGATTATTTCATGGCTAAAAAACCATGTAAATTAGTTCTTATTTTCTTACTTTCTCTCTTGACTGTATATATTTTGGTCTACTTTTTATAATATACAGTATAACCAATAGGGGAAAAAACATCCTGTTTTTCATCAAAGAAGAAACAGGGGCGGAGGGCGGCGCCCAGCACACCACCACAACAGCTAGAGCTCTCAGTTATGTTGCTATGTACCGATACCATCCAAGCAATTTGAGGCAGAAGACGCGACGGGGGTTTCACCGCCCGCCACAGCAAAAAATCTTTGGACGGAGAACATCGAGGAAACGAAGAGGGAGAAATCCTGAGAGGACGCAGGCAAACCTAACGCGGCCGGACCGCTGACGCAGCGAAGCATCACGTGCGAGCCGCTGGGGAAGGGAAGGCAACGCCTGGGACGGCGCTCCGTCTGGCCGGAGTAGGCCATGGCCGCTCCTCTGCGCTGAGCGGCGAGTTGTTACCATTGGTTGGGGGTATTGTGCACCTCCCGAGGCCCCAGAGTATTGTGCCGTCATGGCACAGAGCATGCCACGTATGTGCCTCTAAATCTATCAGACTATGTGTGCGGTGGGTTATACACGGCAGCGACACTGTTCACGAGATAGAGGGGTAGTTAGAACCGTAGATACATAATGCATTTACACATTCTGCTGCACATAGTGTTATACCACTCGTAAAAGTTTGTAAGACCATCCCCAATGGGGATGTCTAAAACATTTGTCTATCCCTATTAATCCACTGTTCCAACTACCTTTCTCTCTGTCTACTGTAACGCTACAGTGTCAAACAGTACTGTAGGCATCCCATTTACTCCATCCGCTGGAGATAGCATAAGGCTATCTCTAACGGGGGAGTAAATTGACTGCCTACAGTACTGTTTGACACTGTAGCGCTACTGTAGACACAAAAAGTGATAGTTGAAATAGTGAAGCAATAGTGTTATAGACAAGATTTTTACTCCGGGTTAGGAATGGTCTAAGTTTCCACTCTCCCCTCGTCCATCGTCCGTCGCTCAGCTGTCCCGCACAGCCGGACCACTCGCCCGCTCCCTTGTCCGCCACCGTCTTTCACGATTTCAATGCTTCGTCCGCCTCCACTTACCGATGTCCCACCGTCCCCTCCGACCCCGCCAATCCCGGACCGCCTCTCCCGCGCTGCCCCCACCCCACCACAGCGCCTCCGCCTCCTCTATCTCTAACAACCGGCTCACCGGCACCGTGCCTGACGTGCTCGCTGGCCCGCCCTCCTCCTTCACTGCCATCGCCACGCAGTGCTCCTACCTCGTGCGAAGCAAAGGTGAAGGCAGGCCGGAGTGGCGACGAGGATGAGGAGGGCAGACGCGGCTCCATCTAGCTTGGGTCGACGAGGAGGCCTGGGCGCTGCGGGCGTAGAGGCCTCCGGCGATGGTGGCCGGCCTGGAGGGCCGCCTGCACTTGACGGAGGGGAAGAGGATGGGCGGGTGCACGGCGGCCGGAGGAGGAGACCGGAGAGAAGGGCCAGCCGAAGAGGAAGAGGCGCCGTGGGCGTAGCGGTCTCCGGCGGCGGACGACGAGGAGGGCCGGTGCCGAGGGCGCGGCGCAGCCTCCTTCGGCTACAAGCTACGAGAAGGACCGGTGCCACAGGCGCGGCCTCTTCCGGCGGCGGGCGGCGTGGAGGGCCGCGGCAGGCGCGTGACATAAGGGAAGAGGAAGGGAGGGCACGCGACGGTCGGAGGGGGAGAGGAGGCGAGGATGAGTGGGGAGCAGGAATGCGGGTGGTGAACTAGAGGTCGCGACGGCTCCGTGTGGCGTGAGCGTGAGGATGAGGGAGCGGCGAAACAATGGAGCGCATGGGCTGCTCGAGGAGGTGGAGATCCAGGCGGAGATAGAGCAGACGCGTGGGGATGGCCCGGCCCGACGGTGACGCTCCACAGGGAGGTTTGGGCCGACACTTAATGCACCACGAGTGAGATAAAGTTCCCAAACTCTATTCTATTCGGCTCCAAAGACTATGTCGTGTTTAACTAAGAAACTCAAGTAGCAAGTCAGGGTCTCGCGTCGAGCGAAATTCCGACGCCTCGAGGGGTCAGGGGGTAGGTAGTAGACCACCGAAGGAGACCCGGCTAATGCCTACGGGCCTACCAAACGAACGGGCCTGGGATACATAGGCACACCACATGCTGTCACCGAGTGGGGTTACCAAGCAAATCTGCGTGGATAGCTGGCACGCTAAGTAACAATAGATCGTTCTCGATCAGAGAAGAGGACCTAACCAGACCTGGCGTACAGGTTGGATTATAGCACCGACAAAAATAACGGGACTTGACCAATTAAGATAACCACAGCCTATGCCTAGCAAGTATGCAAAATAAGGGATACACCACACTTGCAAGAGATAGAAGTAAAGTAAAATATAACTGAATTATATTGAAAATAAGAGTACAAAAGATACAAAAGCTTTTACCGCAGACTCAGAAAAATCTCCGAGAACTCCGAGGCAAAGCTCGACTCACTCTAACTCCCAAGACTATCCTAACTACTGAGATGTGGAAAAAGACACTCTCTAAGGTAGAATATGGCTCTCAACTTCTCCACACCTTTACAAATGAGCTCCACAGGCCTATTTATAGTCCAATATGTGAGGGGGTACTTGTAGGTGGCAAAGGTCGATGGGAGGCCGAGTTCGGTGGTCGGCCGACCTATGGGGGAGGTCGGGCGACCTAGCCTAAGGTCGGGCGACCACCCGATCCACTGCCTTTGCACTCCAACGGCTTGATCTTGTGTCCTCATGGCAGTTGGCGGTTAGGACGGTTGTTGCACGTGTAAAATGCCTCCGGGGGTAGGTCGGCCGACCTTGGAGGAGGCTGGGCGACCACGTGTCAGCCTTGCATTGGCCACATTGCCCTTCCCTTGGATTGTTGATGTCATGGATCCGTGACTTGGTGGACTTTCGGCCTTTGGATACATTGGATGCTTGATACAACGGTTGGATTGACTTGTACATGTGTTTCTTTGCATGCAGGAGTGGAAGTGGGCAAAGCCGACTCAGTGAGGTGGCTAGGCAGCCAGCCTGGTGGTCGGCCAACCTACTAGGTGGTCGGTCGACCTGGCACTTAGTTGGGCGGCCAGTAGCATTTGGCCTGTTTGTTCCTTTTCCCTTCCTTGGCCTTGTGTAATCTATTTTTATATGTAAATGTGTATCTGTAATCAAATACTCATATATATCTTGAGGAACTCATTAGTAGAAAGGTTAGTCCATATTATTCACTTGCATTGCTCCATTTGGTTGGTAATTGACGGTAGATATCGTGACATTACGACCGTCAACACCCCCAAGCTTAAACTTTTGCTCGTCCTCGAGCAAAGTTAAGACTAAAAGTGGATCAGGAGTTGCTGCAATATTGAAGATGAAGAGAAATTCTTATACATGACTCAATACTCATGTTTTTGTTTCGAGTTGTGAAATAATTGAAACTCACCTTGTGTACTACCTGTGGTGCATCTTTTTGCTTACCTTGCCTTGGGCGGTTGAGAGATGAAACTACCATCATACAGGAGTTCTTCTAACTTGCTCTTTTTGGATGTCTTTCTCAGGTGTTTTCAAGATTTCCAAAACAAAAGTAACTTCCCCAAGGTCCTCTCAGGCGCTCAAATATGTTTCCTCATCAAGGGCCAAGATTCGGCCAACACTTTTCTACACTAAGACTATCTCCAACAATACTCCTCAAATCCCATTCCCTATCACTATTTCAACTATCTCCCTCTCTGTCTACAGTACCGCATTTATGTCAAACAGTGCAAAACAGTGTTTTAGGGAACTCCTTCTTCTTCATCTTTATTATGCCCGCAGGCACATGATGACTCCTGAACCTCTCACGGAACTGATCCCAAGTAAAGCATTCTCTGTTTTGAGGTCTGTACGATTCCCACCAATCTAGAGCAGCACCTCGAAGTTGTCCTGCTGCATACAGGACCCTCTCTTGATCATTGCACTGTGCAATGTCAAGCTGTCGCTCCACTGCACGGAGCCAGTCATCTGCTTGTAATGGATCAGCAGAATGAGAAAAAGTTAGCGGGTGCCCCTTCATGAAGTCTCCACGCCTGTCCCTCTACCGTGGCTGTTGGTTGGCTTGAACAGTTTGTATAGCCTGTACCGCATTGTTGAGAGTAGCCATCATCTGCATCTAGAGTTGAAAGGATTGTTCTGCTGTCAGCGGCGGAGGGTTCTGTGGTGGATTGCCATTGGCCTGATTGTGATCCTCCGGTCCATTGCCTCTGTTCCTGATGTTTACCATCTGTTGGTAGCAGGTTAGACAACATCAGTAAGCAAATGTTGACATATACAGGATGATGGACAACAGTGACCGATAAAGTAAAGAGAAAACAGTAGATGGCTATTTATAACCCCCAACAATCTAATCTTTATTAATTAATTTATTTAATTAATTTAATCTTCATAGTTATTTATACTGTGGACATATAACACAGCTAGACTATCAATCAAGCAAAGAACCAAATCAAGCATAGTTCACCATGACAAGCATTTACACACCAAAACAAAGCGTGCTAACGAGACATTATAAGGGTACACCCTAATGACGACATCTATAGAAACGATAGAAATATTTGAGTTAAGTTCTATATGACAGAAGGAATAAATAAAAATTTTCGAACGTAATGTGAGCAATTAATTAGTAAAATTAAAAATAAAGTCAAAACATTTAAAAATCAGCAGGTAAGACAAAGAAAAGTGAAATCCTTAAACACGACCAGTTCTAACTAGGCTTTCGTCCTACAGTCAACACGGCTCTGATACCAAATTTGTCACGCCCGGTTTCAACGAACAAAACCGTGCAACATAAATATATGCGCCAGGAAACGTCTCGCATATACATGACAAATTAAAGAATACCACAACACATGCCAAAGATAAAAACGTGCATAATCATTAAATATATCATTATTACACTGTGACACAAGTATTTAACTCAGAGTATAACGTAGCATAGCGGAAGCATAAAACATAAATTTAACGGGCACCACAGGGACGTCAACTGGCGAACGAAATGCCTAAAACTCGTCGTAGTCTTTGTGATGCCCCCGGCATCTCAAGAGTTTTAACACGCAGTTAGACATAAGCTAATGATGGATTAAGACTGAGTTAGGCTTGGAGAGTAATGAGAACTAGTTAGAGAAATCACTAAGTCAAAAATTTCTGCCGTTCCCTAAATTTATTCTGAAATTTACTTTCGATTTCATTGTATAACTTCAAATTTCTCCTTTCTATGGTATGAAATTAAACTTACCACCTTTCAAATGAATCTAGAGTGGAAGTGGTTGGACTTCATTTGATACTTCAAAAATTGAAAACAAGAAAGGCTCCACACAAGGTAAACCCGCTTTTCGACCAAACCCCTGAATACAATTGCGCTTGTAGTTTGAAATCTGTGGTGATCTAGGTGAAACTTATATTACCAAATTTGTAGACAAAGAGGTGTTGAACAACTTTGGTAAATGGAGTATTAACATGCACAGTAGTTTGGATGGTGCTTTGGGTGCTTTCTTGTAAATCTGTGAAATCTGCCCAAATCTGACCTACTTAGTAAATTCAAATTTCATTGGTCTTACAGCCATAATCTTGAAATGGTTATATTGACAAAAAGGTGGATAATAAAATTCTGAACCATATTGATATAAAACTCTTTGTATGAAAGTGGACACAAAATGGACTTTTAGAATTTCTAAACTAATAGGCTCTGTTGGTCAAACTGTGGTCAACAGTTTGAATTCAAATTTAAACCAGATTTTTACACAGAACATGGTATCAAGTGTTTTGACAAAGTTGCAGACCACGAAATTGACAACAACTCTTCCAATTGGAGCTTGCCCAATTTCGGCTTCTAAAGTGCTCAAAAATGCGAACTAAAAACATATGTTCAGGCAGTCAAACTGGGTTTTTTTTCTTTTTTGCAGGCCTCTGTCTATGACATGCGGGCCCCACACGTCAGCCCATTGGATCCCATCCCGCGCGGACAGCGGTTGCGGGCCCCACTCGGTCCCGCGCCCATCAGTTCGTGCACCCAGTCCGTGGACACATCTCTTCTCAACTTCACCCGGTCCCACCTGTCATCGGCACGCGGTCCATACACGCGGTCCACGCCGCGTCACCTCCCCTTCTTCCTGCTCCCGCGCGTACCCGGCCGTTCGGCGCCCTGCACGGCCGAGGCCACGCGGCCGACGGGCTCTGCCACCGCGCCCTGCCCCTGCCCGCGCTGCCCCGGCGCCCTTCCCTTCACCTGGACGCGTCCGCGGCCTCCTCCACTCACTCCCTCACCCGCCTTCTCCTGCCTCTCTGTCCAGAGCCGAGCGCCCGCCATGAACGGCGCCATGGCCGAACTTGAAGCTCTCGCGCGCCGCCGCCCTTGCGGACCGCCATTCGCCTAGCCGCCACCCCCACCGCAGTCGCCTCGAGCTCCTCCACCGTCCCCGCCGACCCTCGGCCTCGCCCCGCCACCTCCAGCTAGTTCCGCGCACGCCGTGGCCACGCCATGGCCTAGCCCGCGGCGAGCTCGCTATGCCGGTCACCTCGGGCCGTCTCCCCTTCGTCCAACGCGCGCCCCGTCGTCGCCGCACCTCCCTCCACCGAAGCCCCAAACCCTAGGCCGCCGCCATCGGCCCTAGCCCCCTTCCCCACGCGCGACGCCAAGCGCCGCCCCGACTCACCCGCGCCTCAACGCGGAGAGCCTCCCTCCGGCCATCCCCGCCCCTCCACTTCACCACCGCCGCGCGCGCCGTCTCCCCGCGGAGCTCTCGCACCCGTCCTCGCCCCCTCCCGTCACCGGAGTCGGCGGATCGACCCCGCGCCGCCGCGGCCTCGCCGCGCGTTCACCCCCGGGTTCACCGGCCTCGCGTCGTCTCCTCGCTGCACCAACCGCGACGAGGTCTACCTCACGGGGTAGCTCGAGCCTAGGCACGTCTTCCTCGACCCGCTCGGCTCCAAGGTCGGCCCCATCGCCGCCGGCGCAAGCGCCGGAACGCGGGCCGTCGCGCGTTGTTCTCCGCCGGCCCGAGGTAGAAGGAGAAGAAGAAGTTTCGCATTTAAGCCCCTCAAATTTCTGCGTATTATTTGACTGTATACTGTGTCTCGCGAAAATTGCAGGTTAGACCCTAGATCTTCTGGCGTTTCACATTTTAACCCGAGCTCTTGCAATCTTGCAGATCTAGCCCCGAGAAACGCGGGTTTTGCTCTTACTGTTGACTGTGTCTTGAGGAACTTGTTTGCTAGCCCCTGATATATACGGTTAATTGCGTCTAGGTCCCTGGTCTCATTTCTTTGAACTGAAAACTTTGGAAAATCATATAAAATCACAGAAAAATCTAAAATGGACAAACTCAGTTGCATTAGACTCCTCTTGAATAGATCTATCGAATGGGTATGATGTGGATATGTGAAATGTCTGTTTTGCCCTTGGTTTGTTGCATGCATGATTAAATAGGTTAAATGACAAAAGTGACCTAAATGGACTCCGAATGCTATGAAACTTGGACAGTAGCTCTCTTGCGGTATTATAACATTATGTGAATTTTTGTAGCCCTAGTACTTACTGTTTAATTACCCTTTTATCCTTATACATGTGTTATGTACATTTATTTAACATAGAAGTTGGAGACTACATATGGAATATGCTCAAATAGACTCTCTAGCACTTTTCATATACTTTGGATAGTATAAGTACCCCATTGGTGAAATATGAAGTTGTGCATGTTAAGTTTTAATGGTGATTTGAAAATGATAAAATGGTGCATGTTGGAAATGATAAATAGAAAAAAAATGGTCATGACTTGCTAGGAAAATTCTCCGGAAAATTTGGTAGCCTAAGGTTGATGCATGGAGTCCAGAAAGTATATTCGAAAGGGCTATTTACACTGGTCATATGTATCTCTTAAATTCACCTAGGATTAATATATGGAAAATAGGTGTCCCGTCAAACCTGAGGGGGTGTTTTGTCTACATATGCAATGATAACAAATAATCTAAATTGATGTCTTGCTCATGCATTAGTCCGAGTGTTGTATTGCGTGTCTCAAATTATATGGGTTATGTTAGCTTTATGTCCACGAGGGTGATCTCGTTTAAATGGTTGTCAATCACTTTTGTGCCTAACCATGCAATGACTGTTCAACGTGGTATTTGATGTTCGTGCACCTCATCCACTGCATCATGCATGTCAATCATATAATCGTGGTATTTGATGTTCGTGCACCTCATCCACTGCATCATGCATGTCAATCATATAGTGACGCTTATTTCAGATACGTGATCAAGAAATAAGCACATGGAACTACTTCAACCAACGGTGATCTAAAAGACCAACTAAGACCCACTCACGACCTGGAGAGCCCATCAGTCGTGTTTGGAATGAGGAGTTGTCCAAGGGATCAAGGGGTTGCCTGGGGCGAAGCCTCACAACCCGGCAAACTAACAGTAGCTTAGTTTGTTGGTTTTTATTAAAGTGAATCAAAGGTAGGCAGGACCATACTTTCCCAGCTAATGATTTAAATACGGTCTACGCATATGCATTAGGAGTTGATTGGAACCTCATTGCATTAGACTCCTTGGCCGCCCTGGCCCTAGCACCTACCCTAGGTACGTAGGACGAGTTGCCTAGAAATGCTAGGCTCGACTGATACGAGTGAGATGTCACTTGTCACGTAGGTGTTTTGAAAAGAAAGAGAACACTGTCTATGCTAAGATGTTTATTATGATGAGGATTAATTGGAGACCGGGTGGAGATTAAGTTATATTCTTGCGGTATGCGTTGTTGCGGTGTAATGGCTCCGCCCGAGTCGCATAAGGCCCGTTCGCTGTTCGCCTGCTGGTTGGCATAACATTGCTAAAGTGCTTACCCGGTTAATGGGGCCGGTGAAACCTTACTTGTGCCATCCGAAGAACAGAAACACGTTCCTACCCACTGGTTGAGAGGAAGGTGGCCCGGGGGAGCTTGGTGCTCATGACGGGGAGCCCGAGATGTCGGCAGGCTCGTCATGGGGGCACAACCCGGGAGTCAGATGGGAGTGAATCGAACTTGGGATGGGACAGGTGGAGGAGGGGGACCATATGTGGGAAAGCCGTCGTGTGAGTAAGCATATGGGCCCCTAGCATTTTTAGTTATTCCCGGAAATTAGAAATCGATTCGAATCGCTGATGCTCACTAGGTGTGAGAATGACAAATACCGCACACGGGCAACGTAGTAATAACTTTAATATGATGTATTATGATCCATGTTTTCGAATGTTACATGCTTGACTATGATATGCTTTCTATTCATGCAAGTTTGTTATGAAATTCTCAAATTGCAAATGGCTTGGTTGTCATAAAGGGGTAGCAGCTGTCAAATCCTGCTACCTTATATTCATAACTTGTCTAAAAGCAATGGCTAAGGACTCACATGACTAGTAAGCAAGCTTTGCGTCAGCCGTAAACCACATCCATTAAGTCCTACTGAGTAATTAGTACTCAGGGTTTGCCTCCGCTTTTGAGTTACAGGTATGGAGTTCCTCTTCTATGCGTGTGTTGGCTGAGGGACTTGTTATTATCAGGAGTAAGAAGCGTGTTGAGCTGGCAAATGAAGTGACATCAGTGGGCATGATGTTACTTTATTTCTGCAAGTCTTTTGGTTATCATGAACTATGATGGTTAAAGATTTCTGCTGCGAGATACTATTAGAACTCTATTTACTTATGAAACTATGTTGAACTCTATTTTATTCCGAACTAGATTGTAACCTAACTTCCTATGTAACATCTATTCAACTGCCTGTGATGATGTAACTGTTGTGGCTCCATCGAGGGTCGAATGTGTCTGATGTCGGTTCCTCTGGGTTTTGGTCCGAATCGTGGGCCGAAGGCTTCTCGACGGACGACCGAGTTTAGTACGGTCTAAGTACACTGAGAGCTAATGGTGGCAGGTGTACGTAGTCCGGATTAAATCGGCGGTTCCGCCACAGTCTTGCACATAGTTTTCATTACCACCATCATCTGAGCAGCGGTTGGATTTTTCCCCTCAACAAGTAATAAATATAAAGAAACAAGCGTGAGTACAGAGTACCCAACAAATATAACACAAACCATGAGGCTCTATGGTTAGTTGACAACTGCATAAACTTTTAATTTAAATCATTTATTAAGGCCTAATTAATATGAATTAGTAACAAAACCATTAGCCCAAAATATATTGCATAAGAAATTAAATAAGATTAAACAGATATAACAATTGTCAAAACCATAACCAAAACCAAGGAACCTCAGCCAATGGTCCTTCTAATCGCTGGAAAGGGTCTGGGCTGCTCATAACCGTGAGCACGGCTAACATGTTAGTTTCACACTCTCGAGAGGTTGTACATCTTTACCCACAAGTCGTGAGGTACGCTAGGAGTTCATCACATTACCGGAGATGAGATGACAGCAAGCGCACTACGAAGCCTTTACAAAGATCATGTTGGTAAGGTGTAACCGCTAAGGTTTCAGGATCGCAACGGTGGTATCCGCCTCCAAAGAGAGAAGCACATACATATAGCGTAAAGCACACTCAACCATAAGGCAGTGCAGCGACCACTGATCCTAGCCTCCCCTCTTGCCCCGCAGGTAAGTTACTCCCAAACTAAAACAACCTAATTAATCAGCTAAGTCTGTTCCATTCCAGCCTTGGTAGCACTGTTGTCCCAGGTGGCCGCTTTGTGATTCAGTCCTTAGGAAAAGAACTAGCAAAAGCACACGAGCACATTGCCCAAGCTCCCTAAACCATGTTGCTAAAAAAATCATATTAAAATGGACATGAACCGATCAGTGTCAAGCCCAACAATTAATAACCATATGCATCCCAAAAGGTAGCTATATAAGGATAAAAGTAGCTAGGTAAATCTTACAGGCATACAAATTTAAAATGCACATGCAGTAAATAAAAGGTTATTAGGTGTTGTTTATGTTATACTTGCCTTTCTCAAAATTTATTCCTTGCTGCTGCTCAGAGGCTTCTGGAGGTTGCTCTTCGAACTCAACAGGCGGATCAACGTCTACGCACGATACACGGCACCAACAAACATACAGATGATCACACATGCAAGCAAACAAATGCAAAAGGGTAAGAAACAGTACATCATTACATAAAACAGAAGGTAAAACGTATATAAAATTATTCTACACATTTATACGATCGCGTGGGCATGAGAATCGCCGAAAACGGATTTAAAACGTGGAAGTTATAGCCTTTTAAATGCTGTTACGACTGATCTGTAAATAGTTTTCAAAACCCAGGGTTTAAAACGATAAAACACAGGGCCTCTCACCACGGGCTACGGACTGTGGGTTGATTTTTTCAAAGGTGGAGGGCTCCTTAGCAAAAGTGCCAGGGCTGACCGGAGATCGACCTGAGTCTGACCGATGTTGACCGGTCACCGATGGACGTGGACCGTAGGATCTGGATCGAACGTCATAGAACAGAGGGAAAGGCGAAAGGGAGAGATGGCCGGCGACGACCATTGGCCACGGCGGAGCTTCGCCAGTGCAGGCGTAACACCGCGAACGGAGACGCGGCTCGGGACGAGGATGGGTCAGGGAGAGAGAGCGGAACGCGGCGATTCTCACCGTGGGTTCGGGAGCGGTGGTAGGTGGCCGGAAGGGGGTCGGCGACGGACGGGGCGGACGGCGGCGACGGTGCTCGCGTGGAGCGGCGCCAAGAGGCGATTTCGGCATCCAAGAACCGGTCGAAAGGCCTTGCTAAGGTCCTGCAACGGCGACACAGAGGTTAGTTGGGCCGGAAAAACCGTGACGGCGACGAATTGCACACAGCGGCGGCTCACCTTGCGGCTTCGGCGGCCAAATTGATGCGGCGCAAGGCGGCTAGGGCTTGGGCGCTGGCGAAAAGATTGCGGCGGCGGGTCAGAGGAGTCTCTTTATAGGGCGGCGGAGGTGAGTTCGACTCGGGTTTGACTCGAATTGGGAAAAGGCGGCGCGACGCTTGGTTCGACTCAAACTCGAGTCCGCGTCGTCTCTGGGTCGAGCGCGCGAGCCGCACATGGAGGTGAGGCGCTGGCAGGCGGGCCTTGGCCGCGGCGGCGTGGGTCCACGGTGTAGGGAAGGTGGGGTCGGCCCGGGGTCAGAGAGAGAAGGAGCCGCGCGGGACTCGGGCGTGGCATGCGTGAGGTGGAAGACACCCTTGACTGGGCGGTCCCACATGGCAGAGAGACAGAGAGAGGAGCGCGGGAGCTGCTGGGCCAGGCTGCCGGGCAGGCCGAAGGGGGAAAGAAAGACAGGCCCGGCCTGGGCCGGCTCGGTGGTGGGCTTGGCGGCCGCTAGGGGAAGAAGGTGGGATGGGTGGGCCGGTTCTCACTGGCCCGCTCGTCCCCCTCTTTTTTTTTCTTTTCAAAACCAAGACCAAAAAACAAAATCTAAAATTCAAATAAATTTGAATTTTCATCCTTAGTTCATACAAGGAATAAAACTATGCATCGGCATGAATGTACAACAAAAGTTGACCTAGGATTAAATTTAATTATTTATTTAATAAAATAAATCATGAAATGCAGGCCTAGGCATATAAAATCCTAGAAAATTAAAGAAACCATATTAAATTTATTGTAAAATACTGGAAATAAAATTAGGGTGTTACAAACCTACCCCCTTAACAAGAATCTCGCCCCGAGATTTAGATAGGCTGGTTAGCAAAGAGAGCGGGATATGCTGCTTTTAACTCATACTCTTGTTCCCATGTTGCCTTGGCCTCTGTACGATGACTCTACTGCACACGGCACATCTTGATCCTTTTGTTCCTGGTACTCCTCTATAAGGTGTCTAAAATTTTCACTGGATGCTCTGTGTAAGTCAAATCCTCCTGTACCTCCAATCCTTCTAGCGGTGCTTGCTCTTCGGGCACCCTCAAGCACTTCTTTAACAGGGACACATAAAACACATCATGCATACCTGACAAACTAGGAGGTAATTCCAGGCGGTAAGCTACTTTAACTTTCTTCTCCAGTATTTTAAATGGTCCGATATATCTTGGCGCTAGCTTCCCTTTCATGTTGAATCTGCGAATGCCCCTCATTGGTGACACCTTCAAGTACACATGGTCATCTACTTTAAAGGACAAATCCCTCCTGCGAACATCAGCATAACTTCTCTGCCTGGACTGGGCAACTCTCAAATTCTCCTGAACGATCCGCAATTGCTGTTCAGCATCCTGTACTATGTCAGGTCCAAATACCTGCTTTTCACCTGTCTGATTCGAGTATAACGGCGTTCTGCACCTCTTGCCGTACAGTGCTTCAAACGGCGACTTCTTCAGACTGGCTTGATAGCTGTTATTATAGGAAAACTCAGCATACGGCAAACACTTATCCCAACTAGTGTCGTACTGTATGGCACAAGCTCTCAACATATCCTCAAGTATCGGATTAGTTCTTTCTGTCTGCCCGTCTGTCTGAAGATGGTACGATGTATTAAATCTGAGCTTTTTGCCCAATGAATCATGCAACTGCTCCCAAAAGTGAGAAGTAAACTGCGAATCTCGATTAGATATAATTCTCTTAGGCACGCCGTGCAGGCAGACAATTCTGGAGATGTACAGCTCAACTAACTTAGCACCTGAATTAACCGGTATAAAATAAGCTACCTTGGTTAAACGATCCACTACTACCCATATTGAATTATAACCTTTCTGAGTACGAGGCAAAACCACAGTGAAATCCATGGTTATTTCTTCCCACTTCCATTCTGGCACCTTCAACGGCTGTAATAAATCTGCGGGTCTCTGATGTTCTGCCTTCACACGCTGACAGGTATCAGAAATAGCTACATACTCGGCCACGGCACGCTTCATACCGTACCACCAAAATCTTTCCTTCAGATCATAGTACATCTTGGTGCTGCTGGGATGAATAGAATAAGCCGTATCATGAGTCTCACTCAAAATCAACTTCCTGATGCGGTCCACATTAGGCACACATATCCTGTTCTTGTACCATAAAGTTCCCTGTTCATCTTTCCTAAAGTGTGGCGCCTTGCCTAATTTGAGCAACTCACGAGTTTTCTACAATTTCTCATCATCCTTCTGGTGTTCTCGAATCTCTTGTTCTAATGTTGGCTCTGCCTCAAACGCTGCGGCTGTAGTGTGATGTAGGAAACCCAAGCTCAATCTTTCGAACTCTTCACATAACTCATGCGGAATCATGAAACCCAAGGTCATATTAGCATAACTCTTCCTACTCAAAACGTCTGCCACCACATTAGCCTTGCTAGGATGATAATGAATTTCCATATCATAATCCTTAATTAATTCCAGCCATCTTCGCTGCTGCATATTCAACTCGTTCTGTGTGAAGATATATTTGAGGCTCTTGTGATCAGTATAAATTTCACAACTCTGCCCTTACAAATAGTGACGCCAAATCTTCAGTGCGTGCACAACTGCTGCAAGTTTTAGGCCATGTGTCGGATAATTCAACTCATGCTTGCTTAGCTGCCGTGAAGCGTAGGCAATCACTTTACCTTCCTGCATCAGAACACATCCCAAATCATCTCTAGAAGAATCACAATAAACGATGAATTTCTTCTGCTGGTTAGGCAATGTCAACACAGGTGCTGTAGTCAATCTCTTCTTCAACTCATCAAAGGCAGCTTGCTGTGCACTTGTCCATCTAAATTCTGCATCCTTCTCTAATAGGGAAGTCATAGGCTTCGCAATTCTTAAAAAATTCTCAATAAATCTCCGATAATAACCAGCTATACCCAGAAATCTACGAACCTTTTTTGGTATTTCCGGCACCTTCCAGTTCGTTACAGTACTGACCTTGCTTGGATCCACTGCAATTCCTCCTTTGGAGACGACGTGACCAAGGAAACGCACTTCATCAATCCAAAATTTACATTTGCTGAACTTGGCGTACAACTTGTGTTCCCTCAATCTCTGAAGAACTAACTGTTCCCTCAATCTCTGAAGAACTAACCTTAAATGCTCCTCATGTTCTGCTTCAGTCTTGGAATAAATCAGAATGTCATCAATAAAAACCACCACAAACTTGTCCAAATAATCCATAAATACTGAATTCATTAATTGCATAAAATAGGCAGGAGCATTGGTGAGGCCAAAGGACATTACTGTATACTCATACAAGCCGTACTTAGTGGTGAAGACAGTCTTAGGAATATCTGAGGGACTAATTTTTAACTGATGATAACCAGATCTCAAATCAATTTTGGAGAAAACACAAGCACCCTGAAGCTGATCAAACAGTCATCAATGCGGGGGGTGGGTACTTGTTCTTAATGGTGACTTTATTTAGAGCTCGGTAATCCACACACATCCTTTTCACATCAGTATCTTTTTTCTCAACAAGCAAGACTGGAAAAGCCCAAGGAGAGGAACTAGGGCGGATATATCCTTTAGCTAGCAATTCATCTATATTCTTTTTAACCTCCTCGTGCTCTATAGGTGCCATTCTATATTGCCTCATTGCTATGGGTGCGGTGCTAGGTAAAAGCTCTATTAAAAACTCAATATCTCTGTCAGGCGGCATACCTGGCAACTCATCAGGGAAGACGTCTGGATAATCACACACTATCCGAATACCGTCTGTTGGTCGAGCCTCCATCTGGTGCAAATATCCTGAAGGACTTGATGCACTGATCCCCACTTCCTAGCCATTTGATACTGCTAGATGAACTGTCCGTTGAACACAATCAATTTTGACACCCCACTTCTCCAGAGTGTCCATACCCAAGATGATATCAATACTCACAGAGTCAATAACTATTAGCTTGGCACTGAACTCTACACCCCTTATTTTTATACCCACTCTGGAACAAATAGAACTGGTGTTTATCTCTCCACCTGGTGATGCAACTACCATAGGTCTTTTCATAGAACTTATAGGTATGTTGTTTTGTTTAGCATATGATCTTGTAATAAAAGAATGTGTAGCACCCGTATCAAAAAGTACAGTAGCAGGATTGGCGTTGACTGTAAACGTACCGAGAACGACATTTGGAGTATCTGCTGCGGTTTCTGCCGTCACATGGTTGACCGTGCCCTGAAGTGGTGCCCTATTCTGCTGGTTGGGGCGTCCCTGCTGCTGCTGTGGGGCGTTCTGCCTAGCGCCCTGCTGCTGCTGTTGCCCCCTCTGAGGGCAGTTGTTGGCGAGGTGCCCACTGTCGCCACACTTGTAGCAGTTTCTAACAACTGGAACAGTAGTCTGATTTGGGGCAGGTGGGTTGGACTGCCCCTATGGCATAGCTCGGTAGGTAGGGCGTTGGTTCGGATTCTGATAGCGCTTACCCTGACCTGTCTGTTGTTGGTACTGCTGCTGCTGGGGCTGCTGTCGCTTCTGGTACTGCTGCTGCTGGTACTGCTGTGGATAACGGGGATGGGTGTTGCTGTTGGAGGAAGCAGGGCTGAACTTTCTTTTCTTCTCATCAATCACCTTGCGCTTCTGCTCTGTAAGTAAGGCACGGTCCACCAGGTGATTGAAATTATTGAATGTGTTGTTTATCAGCTGTAACTGGAGGTTGTCATTAAGACCCTACAGGAAGTGCTCCTGCTTGTCGCCATCTTCTGCAACTTCTGTGGGAGCATAGCGAGCAAGCTGCAGGAATGTGTCACGGTACTCTATGACTGACATGTTCCCCTGTTTCAGAGAGAGGAACTCCTTCTTCTTCATCTTCATTATGCCCGCAGGCACATGGTGACTCCTGAACCTCTCACGGAACTGAGCCCAAGTAAAGCATTCTCTGTCTTGAGGTCTGTACGATTCCCACAAATCTAGAGCAGCACCTCGAAGTTGTCCTACTGCATACAGTACCCTCTCTTGATCATTGCACTGTGCAATGTCAAGCTGTCGCTCCACTGCACGGAGCCAGTCATCTGCTTGTAATGGATCAGCAGAATGAGAAAAAGTTGGCGGGTGCCCCTTCATGAAGTCTCCACGCCTGTCCCTCTGCTGCGGCTGTTGGTTGGCTTGAACAGTTTGTATAGCCTGCACCGTATTGTTGAGAGTAGCCATCATCTGCATCTGGAGTTGAAAGGATTGTTCTGCTGTCAGCGGCGGAGGGTTCTGTGGTGGATTGCCATTGGCCTGATTGTGATCCACGAGTCCATTGCCTCTGTTCCTGGTGTTTACCATCTGTTGGCAGCAGGTTAGACAACATCAGTAAGCAAATGTTGACATATCTAGGATGATGAACAACAGTGACCGATAAAGTAAAGAGAAAAGAGTAGATGGCTATTTATAACCTCCAACGATTTAATCTTTATTAATTTATTTATTTAATTAATTTAATCTTCATAGTTATTTATACTGTGGACATATAACACAGCTAGACTATCAATAGAAACGATAGAAATACTTGAGTTAAGTTCTATATGACAGAAGGAATAAATAAAAATTTTCGAACGTAATGAGAGCAATTAATTAGTAAAATTAAAAATAAAGGCAAAACATTTCAAAATCAGCAGTTAAGACAAAGTAAAGTGAAATCCTTAAACACGACCAGTTCTAACTAGGTTTTCGTCCTACAGTCAACACGGCTCTGATACCAAATTTGTCACGCCCAGTTTCAACGAACAAAACCGTGCAACATATGTATATGCGCCAGGAAACCTCTCGCATATACATAACAAATTACAGAATACCACAACACATGCCAAAGATAAAAACGTGCATAATCATTAAATATATCATTATTACACTGTGACACAAGTGTTTAACTCAGAGTATAACGTAGCATAGCGGAAGCAAAAAACATAAATTTAACGGGCACTGCAGGGACGTCAACTGGTGAACGAAACGCCTAAAACTCGTCGTAGTCTTGCACATAGTCTTTATTACCACCATCATCTGAGTAGCGGTTGGATTTTTCCCCCCAACAAGGAATAAATATAAAGAAACAAGCGTGAGTACAGAGTACCCAACAAATATAACACAAACCATGAGGCTCTATGGTTAGTTGACAACTGCATAAGCTTTTAATTTAAAACATTTATTAAGGCCTAATTACTATGGATTAGAAACAAAACCATTAGCCCAAAAGATATTGCATAAGAAATTAAATAAGATTAAACAGATATAACAATTGTCAAAACCATAACCAAAACCAAGGAACCTCAGCCAAGGGTCCTTTTAATCACTGGGAAGAGTCTGGGCCGCTCATAACCGTGAGCACGGCTAACATGGTAGTTTTACACTCTCGAGAGGTTGTACATCTTTAACCACAAGTTGTGAGGTACGCTAGAAGTTCATCACATTACCGAAGATGAGATGACCAGCAAGCGCACTACGAAGCCTTTACAAGGATTATGTTGGTAAGGTATAACCGCTAAGGTTTCAGCGTCGCAACGGTGGTGTCCGCCTCCAAAGAGAGAAGCACATACATATAACGTAAAGCACACTCAACCATAAGGTAGTGCAGCGACCACTGATGCTAGGCTCCCCTCTTGCCCTGCAGGTAAGTTACTCCCAAACTGAAACAATCTAATTAATCAGCTAAGTCCGTCCTATTCCAGTCTTGTGGTAGCACTGTGTCCCAAGTGGTCGCTTTGTGATTCGGTCCTTAGGGAGGGAACTAGCAAAAGCATACGAGCACATTGCTCAAGCTCCCTATACCATGTTGCTAAAAAAAAACCATATTAAAATGGACATGAACCGATCAGGGTCAAGCCCAACAATTAATTGCATAGGATCATTAATCAAAATTAAATTAACAAAAGATATGAGTTTGCGCAGCACCTAGCACAACTTAACCATATGCATCCCAAAAGGTAGATATATAAGGATAAAAGTAGCTACGTAAACCTTACACGCATACAAATTTAAAATGCATATGCTGTAAATGAAAGGTTATTAGGTGTTGTTTATGTTATACTTGCCTTCCTCAAAATTTATTCCTTGCTGCTGCTCAGAGGCTTCTGCAGGTTGCTCTTCGAACTCAATAGGCAGATCAACGTCTACGCACGATACACGGCACCAACAAACATACAAATGATCACACATGCAAGCAAACAAATGCAAAAGGGTAAGAAACAGTACATCATTACATAAAACAGAAGGTAAAACGTATATAAAATTATTCTACACATTTATACGATCGCGTGGGTGCTAGAATCGCCGAAAACGGATTTAAAACGTGGAAGTTATAGCCTTTTAAATGCTGTTAGGACTGATCTGTAAATAGTTTTCAAAACCCAGGGTTTAAAACGATAAAACACAGGGCCTCTCACCACGGGCTACGGACTGTAGGTTGATTTTGTCAAAGGTGGAGGGCTCCTTAGCAAAAGTGCCAAGGCTGACCGGAGATCGACCGGAGTCTGACCGATGTTGACCGGTCACCGGTGGACGTGGACCGTAGGATCTGGATCGAACGGCATAGAACAGAGGGAAAGGGGAAAGGGAGAGATGGCCGGCGACGACCATTGGCCACGGCGGAGCTTCGCCGGCGCACGCGTAACCCCGCGAACGGAGACGCAGCTTGGGACAAGGATGGGTCGGGGAGAGAGAGCGGAACGCGGCGATTCTCACCGTGGGTTCGGGAGCGGTGGTAGGTGGCCGAAAGGGGGTCGGCGACGGACGGGGCAGACGGCGGCGACGGTGCTCGCGTGGAGCGGCGCCAAGGGGCGATTTCGGCGTCCAAAAACCGGTGGAAAGGCCTTGTTAAGGTCCTGCAACGGCGACACAGAGGTCAATTGGGCCGGAGAAACCGTGACGGCGACGAATTGCACGCGGCGGCGGCTCACTTTGCGGCTTCGGCGGCCAAATTGATGCGGCGCAAGGCGGCTAGGGCTTGGGCGCTGGCGAAAAGATTGCGGCGGCGGGTCAGAGGAGTCTCTTTATAGGGCGGCGGAGGTGAGTTCGACTCGAATTGGGAAAAGGCGGCGCGACGCTTGGTTCGACTCGAACTCGAGTCCGCGTCGTCTCTGGGTCAAGCGCGCGAGCCGCACATGGAGGAGAGGCGCTGGCAGGCGGGCCTTGGCCGCGGCGGCGCGGGTCCACGGTGTAGAGAAGGCGGGGTCGGCCCGGGGTTAGAGAGAGAAGGAGCCGCGCGGGACTCGGGCGTGGCGTGCGTGAGGTGGAAGACACCCCTGACTGGGCGGTCCCACATGGCAGAGGGACAGAGAGGGGAGCGCGGGAGCTGCTGGGCCAGGCTGCCGGGCAGGCCGAAGGGGGAAAGAAAGACAGGTGGGCCTGAGCCGGCTCGGTGGTGGGCCTGGCGGCCGCTAGGGGAAGAAGGTGGGATAGGTGGGCCGGTTCTCACTGGCCTGCTCGTCCTCCTCTTTTTTTTTTCTTTTCAAAACCAAGACAAAAAAAACAAAATCTAAAATTCAAATAAATTTGAATTTCCATCCTTAGTTCATACAAGGAATAAAACTATGCATCGGCATGAATGTACAACAAAAGTTGACATAGGATTAATTTTAATTATTTGTTTAATAAAATAAATCATGAAATGCAGGCCTAGGCATATAAAATCCTAGAAAATTAAAGAAACCATATTAAATTTATTGTAAAATACTGGAAATAAAATTTGGGTGTTACATATCTGTGCTGGGGTTCTTGCGCAGAAAGTGTTTCCGGATAAAATGGCTCTCTGTGACTAGGTTGGGTGTGTCTGGGGGTAAGAATGCCACCTGGGCATTTGCTAAAACCCCTAGCTCGGATGCAATCCTCGTCACAAAGGACGTGATTGTTATGGAATTTTCATCCCAAACTAGTTTCATCCAGTGATAGAGCATGGCAATGACTGGTGCATACTTCTGCTTACGCCACATGGCATAGAGGATTTTTAAGTCCTCTATGGTCACACAGCGTGTGTCATCACGGGGAAGAACTACCATGATAATCCAACGGGCCATGAACCGCATGGTGAGGTGCTTAATGTGTGTGATGCACTTTTTCCCCTTATAATCCGGACCGGCTAGTTCTTTCCAAAACTCTATTGCATTGAAGCCTACGGGTTCAGCTGCTATGGAGCAGCGAGGTGAGAACCCGAGAGCATTGCTGAACTGACGAAGTGTCAGATCATGCTCAGAGTTAAAGAGTCTGAAATGAACAGTCGTGTCGGACTGCAGTGATACTACTCGGAGGGTCATTAGCAACTCCTTGGTGAGGAGTACTATGCCTCCCTCACTAATATTTGCAAAATTATCCCAGCCTACTGTTGACGGTCGTAATCTCACGATATCAACCGTCAATTATCCACCAAATGAAGCTAAACATGTGAAATATATGGACTAACCCTTGCTACTAATGAGTTTCACAAGATGTACATGAATATTTAGATGCAGGTACCAAAATATATACAAAATGGTTGAAAACACACCATATACCAGAGATGGGCTGAAATGGTGACAGGGCCCTGGCCGCCTGGCCATGGGTGGTGGCCACCCGGCCACCCCCCAGTGCCCATCTGGGACCACGACCACGTGGAATGGTCCCTTGACCACTTCACTTGCCACATCTTCGATCCTGCGTGCAACAAACACAAAATGTTGAAGATCCAACCATACAAGAGAGCATCCAATGTATCCAAGGGTCACAACGTGTTGGGACAAGGATTGGTGATGTCAAGGATCCGAGGGGAACAACATGCATCCAATTGAAACCAGACACGTGGCCTCCCGACCACTTAGGGTGGTCAGCCGACCACCCCTCGGCGACGTTTTCCACGTGCACCAACTCCTTTAATTGCCAACTGACATGGGGAGGCCTTCCCAGCCGTTGAATGTGCTAAGTCGGTGAATCAAGTGGTCGGCCGACCACTTGACTTAACCGTTTTGCATGTGCACCGACTTGAGAAGCTTCTAACCGACTTCCATGCAATGAGCCTTACGGCTTAATGCATCAGCTACTACATTAGCTTTCTAAGGATGGTAATGAATCTCTAAGTCGTAGTCCTTTATCAACTCTAACCATCGTCGTTGCCTCATATTTAATTCAGGTTGCGTGAGGATGTATTTGAGGCTCTTGTGGTCAGTGTATATGTGTCAAGTGTTGCCTAGCAGATAGTGTCTCCATATCTTCAATGCTGCACAACTGCTGCTAGCTCAAGATCATGTGTCGGGTAGTTGGCTTCATGTTTTCTCAGTTGGCGTGAGGCGTAGGCAATTACTCTCCCTTCTTGCATTAGGACACAGCCAAGCCCATTGCCGGAGGCATCACAATACACATCGAATGGTTTAGTGACGTCCAGTTGTGCTAGCACTGGTGCAGAGGTTAACAATTTCCTCAGGGTTTGAAAGGCTTCTTCACAATTCGAACTCCACACATACTTCGCATTTTTCTTTGTTAGTGAGGTCATTGGCTTTGCAGTTTTGGAGAAGTCCTTAATGAAGTGGCGGTAATAGCCCGCTAAACCAAGGAAACTCTGAATCTCAGTCACTGTCTCGGGTTGCTTCCAATTCAGAACATCCTTTACCTTGCTGGGATCAACTGCTACCCCCTTCTCAGACTGAATGTGACCTAAGAAACTTACTTCCTTCAGCCAAAATGCACACTTACTGAACTTGGCATAGACTTGTGCTCTCTAAGCCGAGTGAGTACTATTTGCAAGTGCTCCTCGTGTTCCTTCTCACTTTTTGAATTGATCAATATGTCATCAATGGACACTACTACGAACTTATCAAGTTCATTCATGAACACCGAATTCATCATGTACATGAAGAAAGCCGGTGCATTGGTTAACCCAAAGGACATGACCAAATACTCGTACAAGACATATCTGGTCGAGAAAGTTGCCTTGGGTATATCCTCTTCTCTGATCTTTATTTGATAGTAGCCAAACCTCAGATCGATTTTTGAAAAGGCCTTAGCTCCAGCTAACTGATCAAACAAGATGTCAGTGTGTGGCAGTGGGTATTTGTTCTTGACGGTCACTGCATTGAGTGGCCGGTAATCAACACATAGCCTTTTCCCACCTTGGTCCTTCTTCTCAACAAAGAGAGCTGGGAAACCCTAAGGTGATGAGCTAGGCCGAATGAACCCTCTATCTAGCTGTTCTTGCAGCTGCACTTTCAGCTCTTTCAACTCATCCGGTGCCATTCTATATAGCCTCCGTGAGATGGGTGCGGTGCCAGGTACACGGTCAATGGCGAACTCAACATCTCTGTCCGGTGGGAGTCTGGAAAGCTCTTCCGGAAATACATCTAGAAAATCAGAAACCACCGGTATCTTCTCAATCAACTGAGCCTCTGTGGCATTTACTATGTGTGACGAATGTTTGTGAATTGGCAGATGAATGTGCATAATTTTTCCACTCTTGCTAGACTTCATTTGAACTGTCCTGCTAGTAATGTCTAACAAGACGTTGTGCTCTTTCATCCAATCCATCCCTACGATAATGTCAATCCCTCGATTAGGAAGTACCACAGGATCAACATAGAACTCTTCTGTGCCTATGCACAAACGTAAGTGCCTCACAATCTGATTCATGTCGATAGGTGACCCCGGGGCTGTGATATGGTATTTTGCCCTCATATTATCTATGTGATACCCATGTTTTGTGGCATATGACCTGCTGATGAAGGTGTGTGTTGCTTTGAAGTCAAACAAAACCACTGTAGGGTGCTCGTTGACAAGAAATGTGCTTGCTAACACTGGTTCACCTTCTGGAATCTGATCTACATGGGTATAGTGCACACGACCCTCCCTTGGGGCCGAGTCTCGCTCTGGTCCTTTCTTCTTATTCTAGCGTTGGTTGCCTCTAATCAACACTGGTGCCTGACTTCGTCGAAGGGCAAGACAATTCTTGCTGAAATGGCCGGCCTTTGCGCACTTGTAGCATGGGTATTTGGCACTTGGTTTGGTCAGTGGTACTGAAGCAGGTGGATGAGGTGGTGCACTGCAGGATGACATGTGTGGCGGTGCCCCCACTGTGTTGCTCTTGTTGCTGAGGCTCCTCGAGGTAACTTAATTGCGGAGGGGTTTGTTGCCCAACTCGTTGTCACTGAGATGAACTCGATGGAGGTGGGCTTGCAAGTCTCTTCCTCCGTTGGTCCTCATGGGCCAAACGGAGGCGATGCTCCATGTCGATGGCGGCATATACCAACTTGGTGAAGCTGTCGTAGCGGCACCCCAAGTGAGTCAGCAGAGTGGGATCAAACCCACCCAACAAACGGGCAGCCCTACGCGGGTCTGTGTCGACGTCATCGGGGGAGTACTAGGATAGGCGGAAGAAAGCCTGCACGTACTCAAGTACCGACAAGTTCCCTTGCTGAAGTGCCCGAAATTCCCGTTGCTTGAGCTCGATGAGGCTAGGCGGGAGATAGTGAGCCCAAAAAACCGCACTGAACTCATCCCACGTGACCCGGTGCCCGGCTGGTTGCATCGCCAGGAACGAAGCACACCAGGCCCCCGAGGGACCATGTAGACACTGTGCCGCGAAGCGAGCCTTCTGTTGCTCACTGAGTCGGGGCAGTAGACTAAACTTGGACTCAATGATCCGAAGCCAGTCATCAGTATCCAATGGGTCTGTGGCAGCAGTGAAGATTGGCGGTTGCAGCGCCGCAAAGTCAGTGTAACTGATCTCTTGCGGGTCACGCCGTCGTTGCTCTTGAGCTATTAAGTTGATGAGTTGCTGGGCGACCTGAGTGGCCAACTTAAAAGAAGGTGGTGCTCCATGAGCAGTCCCCTGCGCAGATGTCTCTGGTGGGGTGACCATCTGCAGAAATAAAGCCAATTGGTTTCAGTCCATGAACTTTTGTGCAACCGATGCGGTGGTATAAGGATCATAGCATCGGAAATACATTCTGAACACATGAAAGCATGTCAGTGAACAGAATAGCTCAATTGCACATGAAGTGTTAGCTATCATCGTGTAGATCTTGTACAACCGTATATGCCAATGGAACACTTGTGCGTGGTTTTAAATGCAGTACAACTCTTCTATCTAATCTGACTGGGACAACGATGTAAGGTCGATTTACTAACTGTACCCAGGTTCTCAACTCCACCTAAGACAACCACTAGTTCAAAAATTAAACTGTTCTCCTTCCGTGCATTTCCCTGTGATATCATCTATAACAAAGTTGTTCCATATGTCGTGCTCTATAACTTTGTTACATAGAGTTCTGACTAATTCCTTCTGCAAATTGGTCGAATTCCACTGCTTGTCCGTGTATGTCGTTTGGGGCCCTTCTTCATAAATTAACCGTATTGTAATAGTGAAGCGTGCAGAATGTTTGCTTAAGTCACGATTTATTTCATTTGTCTTTTAGTAATGTCCCTCAAAACGAATCAAAAGATACATGATGCATGATTCGTCCTATTCGGTCTCACATCACACATTCTATGTATTTTATATATAGCTAGCGATAATTCGGTAACATATATGCACGTCTCTCCTTAATGCAACTAGTCGTTCTTAGTTTCGCACGTGGTTAGTGTACCTACAGAAAAATGCATGCTCATACATTACCACCTAGTGTGGTACCACGCGTGACCGCTGCGTGGACAACGTCAGGTGGGCCGTTGCACATTTTCCTCAAAGCCTGACTTTACACCAGTACTGGGGATTGTCGAGAAAAAGGTGGATCCCAAAACCAAATATATGTGTGGTGGGCATTAAAGCATCCAACGCAAGCCCACCACCCTTAAAGAGCTTTTACTTAACATGAATGCAGGGTTTACAACCGTTCGCAAATCCCGATAGCTTCCACCAGTACTGGGGACAGCTATGGCCGAAAAGTTGCTTCCCAAAGCGCCGAATATGCATATGAGTTCTATCTAAGTCAGAATGTCAGTGATGTCACCTAAATAACACTAACATCCTTAATATGGGCATATCGTATACTCTCATTTTTTAAGTACTTGAAAATGGGTTTTCAAAAATAGGATTGTAAATCAAAACTTGATGATATAACTGTTGTCTGTGTATGATCAGCTCTGATACCAGCTGTGGCGGAACCGCCCTGCTTAATCCAGACTAAGCACACTTGCCACCTCTGGCTCGCAGTGCACTTAGGCCAGACTAAACCCGGTAGTCCGTCGAGCTACCCAGAAGGGCATTCGATGTAACCATTGCCCGAGGATACCGACATCACACACATCCAGCCCTCGAAAGAGCCACAACAGTTGCATCATCACAGGCAGTTGAATTAGGGAATAGATAGGCTTAGTTTACAAACCACAGATAAGTAGTCAAATACATGTTCAAAATACAGCGGAAGAGACTTCAATGATATAGCGGAAGCGTTTTCAAAACATCTCGCAGCGGAAACAGGATACTTAAGCAGCCTTCACATAGAGACGAACGAGGCGTGTAGCACCGAGCTCACCGGTACTACGACGTTCAACATAGTTGTCCAGATGTCATCAGTACCTGTAATCCAAAAGTGGGGCAAACCCTGAGTACTAATTACTCAGTAGGACTTAATGGACGGGGCTTACGGCTGACGCAATGCATAGCTTACTAGTCAGGTGAGTCCTTAGCCATTGATTCTTAACTATAACATGTTGCCATAGGATAGCAGGATTTGATAGCTGCTATCCCTTGCCCGTGATTATACAATCTCAATAGTAAAACTTGCATGAAAGTAAAGCATGAATAATTTCTTGCATAACTCTTGATCATATATTGTACACAAGTATCATCAAACATGTTGGGTTCAAAACACAAATATAAGTATAGATGTTTAAGTTGTTACAACGTTTCCCGGCAGTGATACTGGCATTCTCACATCTGGTGAGCATCAGCGATTCGAATCGATTTTTTTAATTCCCGGGAATAACTAAAAATGCCAGGTGATATATGCTTACTAGCCATCGCGTTCCACACATATATCCCCCATCTCCACTTGTCCCATCCGAAGTTTGATTCAATCCCGCTGTAGTTCCCACGTTGTGCCGCCTTAGGAGCGATACCTCAGCGACCGGGTCAGCCCTCCCTCGACTACATGCTCCCCAAGGTGTAATAGTAGTAGCCTGTCTCTGTTTTTCGGATGGCACAAGTAAGACTTTCACCGGTCCATTATCCCGGATAAGCACTCTAGCAAAGTTATGCCGATCCCAAGCGGGCAGCGGACGGGCCTTATGCGACACAGGCGGAGTCCAATGCATAATAACAAAAACAGTAAATAACTCATAAAATCTCCGCCCGATCTCTATTTAAAACATAAGCATATATAATAACTTCCATAACAACAAGATTTCTGTCATATTGTAAAGTCGCACCTACGAGACGAGTATAATCACTCGTGTCTGCTCGTACCTAGCAACTCTAGGCACTCGTCTTACAAACTCTACGTATAGGTGCTAGGGCCAGTGCGGCCGGGAAGTCTAATGCAGATGTTTTCAATCAACTCCTAATGCAGATGCGTAAATCATCAAACAAGATTACGTGAGCTGGGAGAAATCATGGTCCTGCCTACCTTTGATTATTCTTATGAAAACCAACAAACTAATCTAAGGTAGTTTGTCGGGTTGTGAGGCTTTGCCCCAGATAACCCCTTGAAACAGGGACGGATATAATTAGCGACCCTTTGTCTTTAGGTTGAGGAGAAAAAAACTCCTGGTGCAGGGGCTCTTCGTCCGGCTGTTCGATCAGCAGCTGCTCTTGCGTCGGCCCTTCGTTCGCGAGTTCTATATGCATGACATAATATGCAAGTGAGTGCAAGAAAATGCAATTACATGCATATGATACAAGTCATAAGCATGACATAGTGCAACCAAGAGTGCAACGAATGCAAATGTGTATGCATGAGGTGCAAATGAACATAATACATGACAAGTAGCTTGTGACGAAATGACTCAAGTATTCTTAGTTTAAATAGTTCCCGCAATAAGAAACTTAACACTTTACTAAGCAATCGTACAACCCATCATTAAGAAATCGTACAAACCATCACTTAAACTTAGTTTAACCCATCCTTCATAACATCAAAGAACTTTCTGCAAGTATCATGGTGTAACAAGCATCATTACACTCCTACATACAATACACTTAGGTCCTTTATCTTTTTATTGGATCAAAGTACTCGTGTCAAGGACATATTGTTACACAGCCCCAAATGAGTTCAATTATTTATCACATGTAGAAACATACCACATAATGCTACTGTCAAAATTTCAGCTAAAAACAAGTTATAATTAATTTATTAAAATTCCAGCAAGTTATCAACCCTATAGTTTCTCTGATTTTTCATAATTTCTAGGAATGGTTTCTGGGCCTAAAGTTTTTACAGCAAGCTTTTCATTGCATGAACATCATATACAAATATCCGCAAGCGAAAAATCTATAGTTTGATAGGACATCTATTTTCTATATAATTATCTAGATCTATTTTAAATGCACATCAAGACAGTACTCACAAGCTTCACAAAAATACTTTTTGAAACCTATGCATCATTAGCAAGGTACCAAATTTTCCATGGAATTAATTATGCATCCTAAGACCACTTTTTCCTTTTATTTAGTCAAGCATGTGATGCTTTGTCATTTTTAAATCACCACTCGAACTTAACATGCAAAGGCTCAAACTTTATTAGCAAGCTAAACATAGCACAATAAACATAGCACAAGGTGTATCCCAAAAATCTAGTACAACCTTTGGAGCAAGTTTCCTATGGTAAGTACTTCCCATTCATTTTTATTGCAAAAACTCAAACTTAGGGGTAGATTAGTCATTTAACAGCAAGTGCTTCTGCAACAAAAATTCACACAGTGCCTAAATGCCATAAGAAAGCTACTGCCCAAGTTTCAACATTTTAGGAGTTCATTTAGTCCATTTTTCCCATTTATTTACCTTACACATGCATGCACTATACTAGTGGCAAAATAGACTTTTCACACATTCACATCATACTCATTTTGTAGATCTACTCAAGAGGACTCCAACGCAACTGAGTTTACCCATTTTGGATTTTTCTGCAATTTTATACGATTTTCCAAAGTTCTCAGCCTATTTATTAACAAAATATAAAGTAAAACTATAGATCCGGGACTAATCCGCAATTATTGCAAGTGCAAGGGCTAGATCGTAAGATCTGCAAGACTCATACTACAGTGCTTGGAATGGGAACGTGATCAGACGAAAGCATAGGGGCTAAATCGCAATTATGCCGTCTCCTTCTTCAACGTTCTGCTGGGGAGAGAGGAGGCGGCGGCGCGCGAGGCCTAGCGAGCTCGCCGGCGACGGTCGGGGAGAGGGAGTGGAGTGCGGGGATGCTCACCATCTACCTTGATTTGGAGAAGCGGCGACGGAGGAGGCCGGCGACGGTGGGGACGAGGCGGCGGCCTTCGGCGGCGCGGTGTGCCGCGATAGGGGGGAAATTGGCGGCCTTGGGCTACGGCATGCGGTGACGGGGTGGAGAAAGGGCGGTCCACGTACCGGGTGTACGGGTGAAGGGGGCGGTGGGACCCACGACTGCTTTCCCTGGCGGGATTCGAATTTGGCCTGACAAGTGGGGCCAGCATGTCATAGACTCAAAAGAAAAAGAAAAACCGAAATTGGAAAAAGCCAGCTTTGACCAAGAAACCTACTTCTGCAATTCGCCTATTTGGTCAACTTAGGGGCCGAATTTGAAAAGGACCCAATTGGATGAAATGTTCTAAATTTTGAGCTCTACAACTTTCTTATAAACTTTCGTACCATGTTCTATTCAAAAATATGATTTAAATTCAAATGTAAACTGCTGACCAAGGTTTGACCAACAGAACCCATAAGTTTAGAAATTCTAGAAGTCCATTTTCTGGTCACATTCGCTCAAGGAGTTTTATACCAATGTTGTCAAAATTTCATGATCTACAACTTATCCAATTAGAGTTTTGCAAGATTATGGCTGTAGACCAAACAAAATTTAAAATTACTAAACAAGTCAAGTTTGGTCAGAATTCACATGCTGACAGAAAAAGCCCAAAAACTCTATGCAAACCTTAATGCATGTCAAAGCACCAATTACTAAAGTTGTTTATCATCAAATTTTCTACAAGTGTGTCAATATGAGTTTCACCCAAATCTAAATAGAACCAAAGTTATGGCACAATCACAGAGACATATATGCAGAAAACAGGTTTCAACAAGTTCCATTTCAACCAAGTTTGAACTAGGGTTCAAATGCACGCCAATGTATGATGCTTCATGATGAATGCTGCACATATGATGAAGGATTATGCACTTGAGATGTTGGAGCGTCACATCGGTGGGCCCCACCACGACGCACGTCCCCTGAGTTTCACGCCAGAAGAGCAAGCGCACACGAGGAATCCGCTTGCACATCCCTCGAGCAGCGCGCCGAGGCGGTGGGCGTGATGGAGCACACCCCCTCGAACAGAGCGCTCATTAAAGAGCCGAAGAGGAAGAGCCGCCGACCCGAAAAACTGCCCCGAAGGACTAAAAACGACAAAACACCGGATAGAGCGAGGGACGGTCGACGGGCGAGCTCCCAGCGAGTTGCAAGCCAAGTGGGTGGCACATTACCCATTCGCCCCGACCGTATCCAAGGCCACACCTCAAACTTCATTGCGGTAACCCAGTGGATGGGGTGGCTACGTGGGCCCCCATTGGATGGACATCCGAACAAAGGGCCGGGACAAGGTCGAGTGAGGAAAGGCTCATATGAGATGCCCCCAGAGGGTCGAGACCCCCAGCGGGATCACTCGCCACGACCGTTCACAAGTCGGAAGGAACCGTCGGATCTCACTTGGAAATGACCCGCTATTAGCTCAATGGCCTTCACGTCAGCACCGGCTCGGTCGACGGTGAGAGGCCCGACCCTTAAAAAGGACGCAAAGACCTTTCCGAGGGGGAAAAAAGGTGTGCAAAAAGGCCTTGGCCGCAACGAAACTATAAGGATCATGACAAGAACTCCAGAAAGGCCTACTTAAAAAACAGCCCCCAGGGCGATCCGTGAACCCATCGCCCGAGGGCTTGGGGGATACATCCTACGGATGCGCTTGCGCGATACCACGAAAAGGCCTCCGCGACATAAAGCGGCCCACAATCCATCAAAGCCCAAAAAACGGCTCTCGCTAAAAGGCCCGGGAAGGACCTCGCGGAGCACAGGCCAAATACAAAAGCAGCTCGCCCGAGCTTCGGACCCGTACGGTCGGGCGGGACAGAGGTGGCGAGTGTCGCCCGGGATGCCCAAGGGCTCGGGGGCTGCATCCTACGGATGCGCTTGCGCAGTCCCATGTAAAAGCCTCCGACTAGCTCACAAGCTAGCCGAAGGCTCGGGGGCTACTGACAGGGGGATAACTAAAAGCCCCCACACGAAGTGGCCCACGGCCCGCCACAAAAGCCCAAAAGACGGCTCTCGCTAAAGGGCCCAGAAAGGGCCTAGCGGGGCACGGGCCAAACAAGAACGCAGGGCGACCCACCCGAGCTTCGGCCTGAACGGAAGGGCGGGGCGGAAGCAACCGAGCATCGCCAGGGATGGTTGGGCGAGACGGAGACGACGGAGCGTCGCCCGAGACGGTCGGGCCAGGCCAGGCGGCCGAGCTAAGCCAACAAAGGTCGTACAGGACGGAGCGGCTGAGCCCCACCTTGAGGGGAGCAGGTCCGGCCGCGGGCCCGACTGATGGGACTCCCCGGCGCGACAGGATGGGAGCACGCCTCTGACCAGACGCACGCCTGTACTCATGGCACAGAAAAACTAGGAAAGATTTCCCAGGAGCGCGACAGGGCGATGCCTAAATTAAATCCTGTTAAGACTCACCTCAGGATGAGACGTCAGACCACAGGGAGCGACGCAACGGAATGCCTCCCCCCTTCTTTTTCTACCGCACAGTTGACCACAAGACAGGGAGGCCCTGCGCCAAGTACCGCCAGCACCAGGACAGCGTTGCTGCAGGAGCTGACACGGCGTCGCTACAGGAGCTGGCGTGGCGTTGCAACAAGACTGGGGACGAGACCCTACCGCGCGTGCGGAAGGCGTGCGGAGGAAGCTCAGGAGGAGTCACGCGTGCGGGAGCCGCGCATGCAGAAGACGAGTAAAGGACAAGCCCGGGAGGAGACTTTTTGTAATAGGTCCCCACATATTAGTCTATCCTTTTCCTCTTTTTTTTGCTTCTCCACCTTCTACCGACTCCATACCTCTGGCGCTGTAAGCTCCCCCTTATATCTATAAAAGGAAGGACGCGCTAGCCAAGGAGGGACAAGGGCAACAAGCTTCACACGCTCACACCGTGTAACACCAAACTCCAAGCCTCAGAGCAATACAAGCGAGAACGCCACCACACTGGACGTAGGGAGTTCGATCCCGAACCAGTATAAATCCCTCGAGTCCATCGGCTCACCATTCGGAGCGAGTCTGCGTTGAATCCCTACCGAACTACAAAACTACCGTTTGTGTCACCCCGGTTCCCGGAACCACGACAGTTGGCGCGCCAGGTAGGGGATTCCTCAGCGCACCAAGCGACCTCACCGCTCCGATGGCTCCGTCTAGGGACGGCAGTTGGACCCGTGGATATGGATACCCGCGGGTCTCGTACCCGGTGGACATGGCTACGGGTATAAAAACTCACCCGCGGGTACAGGCGGGTCGGGTACCCGAAAAGTCACGGGTACGGTGCGGGTCCAATATTTTACTCGCGGATAACCCATGGATACCGGCAATTTGGTATATAGTTAAGCATTTTGTGTACTTGGCCCATCTAAACTGAAGCCCAACAACATGGCCTACCCAAAAACCCTAGAACTAGTCTTGCACTCTTGCCGACTCGACTCCCCACCGCAGGCGCAAAACGCACTCGGTTTCCCTGCCCTAGCCGCCACCAGCCAGGCGGCCGCCGCCCGCCAGGCGCCATTGCGCCACGCCACCGCCACGGGCCACCTGAGTCCGCGGCTCCGTGCCGTTCGATGCCGCGACGCCCCAACTCCTTGCCGCCCGACTCCTTGCCACCGCGACACCGCGCCGCCCCGACACGTGCCGCTCGAGCCCGATTCCTCGCCCCCCGATGCCGCGACGACCCGACACCACGCCGCCGTGACATCGCGTCGGCCGACGCCGCGACCCCCCGACTCCGCGCCACCTGACTCCGTGCCGCCGTGACCCGTCCCACAGTCCCACTCCGACCGTCGCCCGCCTTCCGCTCTCACCTCTACTCAGCTCCTCCTCGCGGCCTCCCCTCGCTCCAGGAATCCAAGTCCAAGGTATGTTTCCATCGTCGATCTATTCATCTCATCATCTAGTAGTTGTTTATCGTTTAGGAATTAGAATCAGTGACCACTTCTATTATTATTTGATGGTTAAATTATTTTACTATTTCTGTTTCAGCTGTTCAGTTTTGAGTAAACCATGTCCACTCCTGGAGACAATAGCAGCCGCCGTAGTCATGCTAGTGAACCACCGCTTACCCATGCTCGTACCTCTAGAGATCCAACTCCTTCATCAGGTGATGGTCCTACTAGAGATTTGTCTTGAGCTCCAACTCCATCTGATGCGATTACTAAAGGAGCAGGTACTAATGTTGTTGAAATAGACGATGATGTAGAGGTTGGGGAAAAGAGGAAGGTAGGACCTAAGCTAAAGTCTAAAGTATGGGAGGACTTTGACAAAATCAAGGTATCTGGTAAATGGAAAGCTCAGTGCCATTGGTGTAAAAAAATGCTAGTAGCTGAAGGTAGAAGTGGTACCAGTCACTTACAAAGCCATTTAAATACTTGTGAATCTCGACAAGCAAGAAAAGGCCTAAAGCAGTCCACTTTGAAATTATCAAAAAAACATGATGGAAGTGTTCTTGTTGAAAAGTATGTCTTTGATCAAGATGTTGCTAGAAAAGAGCTTGCACTGATGATATGTGTGCCTGAGTACCCGCTATCTATGGTTGACCATGCAGGCTTTAGAAAGTTTTGTGCTGCCATGCAACCTTTGTTTAAAGTAGTGTCAAGAAACACCATTAGAAAGGATATTTTGGATATGTATGAAGTTCAAAAGCAATCTATGGTGAATCAGTTCCAACAAGAAGAATCTCGTATTGATGTCATCACAGATACGTGGACAGCAAATCATCAAAAAAAGGGTTACATGGCAGTGACTGTGCACTACATTGATGACAATTGGAAACTAAAAAGCTATCTTCTGAACCTGCTGCCCCAACTACTTATGTTAGCACAGAATTGGATTTGTATTTAGAAGAGGAAATGTTGGCAAGAACTACAAAGCTAGATATAATTGGGTGGTGGAATGTGGCAGGGGTGGAGTATCCCACTTTGAGAAAGATTGCTCGAGATATAATGTCAATTCCTGTATCAACAGTAGCTTCTGAGTCTGTCTTTAGTACTGGTGGGAGGATCATTAGCCCAAATCGCAGTAGACTAGCTCCGAAAATGGTGGAAGCTTTGATGTGTATGCAGGCTTGGGCTCGTGCAGAAATGCTTGGTATGTTTTGCTTTATTTCATTCATTTGTGGCAGCACAATTAATTCTGTTGAAGAGAAAACAATGCACTCATGACTTGTCTTTTATTAGGCCCTGAATCTCCTGTACTCAATGCACTCATGACCTGTCTTGATGATGAAGAGGAACCAATGGTACTAAAACTTAGTCATTTACTCATTCTTGTGTTTATCTTAACAAATTACCATTTGAATATCTATTAAATATGTGATATGTTACATTTTCAGGAGGACCTTCAGTCTGACGTCATTGATCCATGATCGACAATGCCCATAATCAGTGAAGAGTGAAGACAAATGTGCTATGGCCAACGATTGCTGCTGTTCCTTATTTTATATAATTGTGTCATTGTGTGTATTTCTGAGAAACTAAGAATTTGATGGTCTTTGTTGCTGTACTGTCAATTCTGAGATTAATGCTTGCTGGTCATTGTGTGATTGCTAAGGGATTAATGCTTGATGCAAATGTGGACATAATGTGATATACTGATATGTGGGTTAGATGCAAATTGAAACATCATATTGTTATTGCACTCAGTGTTATAGTGTCAATGATATGTTATTTGCATTGTATGGATCATGTCTGACGGGTATCCGAAACCCGACGGATACCCGACGGGCACGGGTATGGGTACAGATTCTTACCCGCAACAGTTGGCGGGTACGGGTATTTTTTGCGAGCGCGGGTATGAAGTCGGGGCGGCTATTGCTGTACCTGATCAATACCCGACCCGCTGCCATCCCTAGCTCTATCACACATCTTCACCAGCAGCGAGGCCCTGGAGCCTGGGAACCACATCACCTTCGGCTCCTTCGACTTCGTCGCCACCACCTCGGGCGAGCTGCACCTCGCCGGCTCCGCCCCCACTATCGACGCCCTCGCTCAGAGCATGGGCAGCCTCCGGCTCACGGAACCTCCCCGTGACGTCGTGATGGTAGAAGCAGAGCCCCTTGCGCCCGCTTGCCCCGACATCGGGTTGCTCCTCGACTGCGCCAGCACGCTCCTGCACCCATCCTCCACCAGCGAGGAACGCGATCAAGTGCTCTACGCACTCGCAAATGTGGTGACCCAACTGCATGGGAATCCACCGCTGCCATCCATGGCAGAGCTCCAAGGCGACGCCCCACGCGAGCTAGCGGGCGCCCCAGCAACCGCCGAAGCTAAGGCGAAAAGACCCCGCCTCAAGAAGCGTGCCGCAGTGTCTAGGCGACGCCGTAATAGGCTCACAGCAACCCCTCAGGGGGAAGCGTCTCACCCTCCGGCACTAGTGGCTATGGTGGGACATCTCCCAACCTCAGTCCACGACCTACTGGAAGACGTCTCCAGCAACCACCTCCGACCCAGGCGCAAAAGCTCCCGTGACCCTCGGGATAGCATGCCTTGTGGCAACTCCACAAGCAAACACGAACGGCTCGCGCACGCGGCAGCGCAAGAAGAACTCCGCCAGAAGGAGAAGGAGATCGGCGACCTGGAGCGAAGGCTCGACGAACTCCATCAAGAAGTAGGCTGCCGCCAGCATAAAGGCGACGGGCCCCGCGGCCGCGAAGTCTACAACCAGCTCCTCTAGGGGAGCGATGGGACGCCCTACTTCCCTCGCCCTGACTAGAACATCGCGGCCACCACAATGATGCTCCAGGCCATCCCCGAGCCCACCGAGCCTGCGGCTCGGGTTATGCTCCAAAACCTCCGCAACCTCGTGCAAAGAGCGGCGGTGCAACAGGCCGAACTGGCCTCCCAGACGTCGATCGAGACGACCGATCGCACATCGCAGGAAACATCCGGGAGAACGTGCCCATCCACAAAACAAAGGCACCCGTAAAAGGACGCTTGGGCAACGTGCGCGACGCCAAGCATACCCTCGACGCTCGTCGAAGGGACAGAGGCAACGCCGACCAATCTCATACCCTCGATGCAAGGCACGAACGGGGATGAGGTGCGTCTAGGCCAGGCCTACAGGCGTTCGGGCATGCAATTCGCGAAGTGCAGTTCCCAGAACGAGTCCGCGCACCCACGAACCTCACCAAGTACAACGGGACGACAAATCCGGCTGTGTGGCTCAAGGACTACCGTCTCGCCTGCAGACTGGTAGGAATCAAGGACGACGCCTTGATAATACAGTACCTCCCCAACCACCTTGGAGATGCGCCTCGGGCTTGGCTCGAACACCTGCCTGAGGATACCATCCACGACTGGGAAGGCCTCAAGAAGGTCTTTGTGGGCAACTTCCAGGGGACGTACAAATGCCCCGGGAGTTCATGGGACCTCAAGGGTTGCATGCAAAAGCCCGAAAAAAGTTTTCGAGACTACATCCGAAGATTCTCCCAGAAAAGGAACGAGCTGGCCGATGTCACCGACGCCGACGTTGCGAGTGCCTTCACGTATGGCACCTCCAACGAAGCGCTGGTCCACGAGCTCGACCGCGGACGGCCGAGGACCACCGCGGACCTCCTCGACATCGCGACCAAGTTCGCCGATGGCGAGGACGCTGTAGAGGCCATCTTCCGAAAGGTAAGGCCCTCCCGCGAGGACGGCGAAGGCACGAGCGGCGCCAAGAAAGACCGGCGTGACCGCCGCGACAAGCGCCGCCGGGACGACCACCCCAGCCACGGGAAGAACGAGGTCACCGCCGCCGAGCGACCGCCCAAACAGCCTTCGAAAGGTAACAACGAGCACTTCCAGAAGCTCATGGATGGATCGTGCCCGAACCACGGGTTCCCGGTACGTCACAAGCTCAAGGAATGCGAGCTCCTCAAACGGTTCATCAGGGGACCGTCACAAAAGAAAGCAAGGACGGAAGAGGCTGCAACGAAAAAAGGTATGCAAAAAGGCCTTGGCCGCAACGAAACCATAAGGATCATGACAAG